>CAVNZK010000006.1:0-1497110 GCA_963693345.1 Pieris melete | reverse complement strand
GGCCTAGTGGCTTAAGCGTGCGAACCTCTTGCCTTAGGTCCTGTGTTCGAATCACGGCTGTGTACCAATGGAATTGTCTTACTAGGAGCGCAATTACATGAAGGCAAACATCGTGAGGAAACCGGAAAACACAAAAGGCTGGTCACGTACTTGTCTTTAAAATAAAGAGGATTGAAGAAATTTAGAGTTGTAGCGCCCCTGGATTATTATTATTAATCTTAGGAAAGCTGTAAGCTTTTGGCTTAATTTTTTTTTGTTGCTGTGCTAGAAGGCTTACAGGATTTAGTTTGTGTAATGTTTCTGTCAAACAGATGCATGTTTTTAACACAATAATGAAATGCTTTCAGAGGTGGTGTCAGGATCTGGATGGTGGGGCCGTGCATGCTGTTCCTTAGGCCACTCGCCCTGGTGCCGTCGCGCCTGCGCCACAGTTTCTGATGCCAGCTCTCTGTCCACTGCCTGTCGCCGCTCAGATGAAATTGCGTTTTTCGATTGTGTCCAGAAGCAACAAGAGGCTCAGTGGTGTTGTTGTAAGTCTATTCATATTCTTACTAATGTTTATTCGTAGATTTCGCCATATATAGGTACGTTCTATTTAATTACATAAGATTTTTTATATGTTTGAAAATTGGTCCCGATTCTACTTTCTTTATAGTAAGTCATTGGTAGAAATGTTTATATGGTTTAGTGTCCGGTGAATGATTCTGAATATGACATGGCATTTGTCTGCCGAATGGTAACAATCTGTTGTAACTGCCTGAACAATGCATGTTTTAATTTTTTTGATTTCAAAACAAAAATATTATACCGCAGTAAATCTATATATAATTCATACAAATCAGTTAGATATAGTAAAAAAGCTTACTTGAACGTTTTTTTTACTAGGCCCAGTTTTTTTAATTGCGAGTATTACAATGGATTTACTTAATAGTAATAAAGCTTGTTTGTCTCTTCACAATATTGCATTTTACAGATTTTCATATTGACCTTCTTTGTGAGAGGTTGGTGCCTATTATAGGACTATAGAAGTCCTGTGATAACAGGTCACCAGCCACCAAATATACACGTTATATCATTAACAGCTCAAACCCAATCACTAAGCTGTCATGAAGACTGCTCTCGCGCTTTATGGCGTGTGGGTCAGACACGGGCCAACATTTCTGACCGTGATCGCGCTGTTCAAGCTTGTGATCAATCGCCACCACTGTTACGATGCCTCTCAGAATTAACAGCATCAACTGTACATACTGATACCTCTAAGTGTAAGTACTTTGCAGCTTATAATAATTAAATATGTACTATCTTTTGTAATTGGTAATGAACCTTGTCAGCAAATTGACGCAAATTTCATTTTTCATATAAATATTAATAATATTACGGTACTTTGGTTACCCTCCTTCGTTAGTCAAAGCATTTATAACCTTAAGATCTCTATTACCAATGACGAGAAAACAAAATCAAATTTAGTATGGTCAAATTCCACAAATTACTCCTACGTTTAAAGCTTTTGTTAGGTTTGTGTTAAAAATATTTTTTTAATATGATTATCTTATTGCAATTTAGATGGTGCTTGCTTTAATAGCTTTCTCTACATATAGGATATCTACACCTAGGAGCGACATGTGATTGATAAGAATTACGCTATACGAAGAAGAGGTACGAATTACGTATCTTTTCTACTTTAGCGCGCTCTTCTTACATACATATCGTCCTCCATTCCCTCTTGTCTTTGGCACGTCGCAGCGCTTCTGTACTACTAAGGCCTGCAAGGACCTTAACTTGGTCGGTCCAGCGAGTGGGGTAGGTCACCACTTCATCTCCAGCTTCTCCAAGTTCAAGTTTATCAGCACTAGTAACGTGTTAGACGCGAAGCTCTTGGTATTGAGTACCGTTAGGATCAGCACTCCCTTTAAGTAACTCTTTTCTTTGTTTAATAATGCGCCACGTCTCTTCAAAGATGCCACTTCGTGCCATACGCGTCTGTCTCGTTTCTTTCTCAAAATAGTGTTCTTTAATATCTTTTTAAATTGTTCAAGTTCCGCTGATGTTAATCTGTTGTTGGGCTTATAGGTTAGTCTTTCACGCTTCTTCAGCCTTATACACATTTCCGCTGTCAAAGGGTTTAGTCAAGATGCCTTAACAGTAGTGTTACACACGACGGCCATCTTTGGCATGGCAATTAGGCGTATACTGCATCAGTGAGGAGACTTTAATATATTTGAGTATATGACACCTAGCCGAATTATAGTACCGCGGTTTACATACAAGTATTATTGTGGTTTGACTCAAAAAAATATTCACCACGTCATCATTATAATTATTACTTTCAGCGAGCTACTCTAGTCATGCTGTTGGATCCTAAAACTTATCAATTAAATTTTAATTTAGGTATAACCTAAACATTTCAGATCTGCCATGCTGCCACGAGTCTCCAAGTACAGAATGCAGAAGTACTTGCGAATCCGTGCTTCGAAGGACCGGGGAGTCCCAGGAAATAGCCGAGGCCCTTTCACAAGAATGTGGGGCACCCGCCATACATGACAACATGTGGCAATGCTTCCTAAGAAAGGACGCTCCTCCAGACACCAAAGACGTTATTCCACATGATGTTGCCAAGTTGCATTGCTGTCAAAAAGTAATTGTTCTTAAAGTTCTTGAAGTAATCCTAATTTAATTAAATTAAAAAGAAGAGGTATATGATCGTTAAATGCAATAGGCGTTCTCTTCCTGACAATGCGTACTTAAAGAGTTAAATAACACAGATAAATGCAAAAAAGAAAAGTTAAGTAACATAATATGAATAAATATTAAAATTATGATGATAATTTATAATTTTAACAAACATGTATTCTTGCCATCAATTGGCCAATTAGACAAGCGTAAAAAGTTGTATTGCTCATTGCTCATTACAAGGGCAGTGTTGTATCGCAGGCGTCAATTATTTTCCGTATTTTATCTTACGTTTAATATGTAGATTTTCTTTAATGCGCTGTAATAAACGGATGATTGTTCGTGCATTAAATTTAGAAAACGAAATCTATATTTAATTGAACTGTATATATATTTCTTGATAAAATTTCAATGTACTTTCCAGTCAACTTAAAATTTGTCACTAATAGTTGTCAGTTAAGATACAAAATTATACCGAAAAGTACAACAATAAATTTAGTATTATTTTCATTTCAGGGAGCAACAATAAATTGCAGAAGACTGTGCTTCAATACATTCAACTCGGGATGGCAAAACAATTGGCAGAAATTTTATACGGAATGTTTGGGTGACCCTCAAGAGACAGAATTGGCTGAGTGTATCGAAGAGGGTGAGTTATATATTATAGAGGATAGAGATAGATAGATAATTAACCATTACCATACGATCGATTTGAATGATAGTGTACGCCTGTCGCAAAGTATTTTGGCATGGCCTCACGGTATCGTTAAAACGATCACGATGCCGCCTAAAGATATAGCTTCCCTTTACCGTCCTATCTAGTTTCACAATGCGCCCGCGCCGTCTTGTGCGTAATGTTAGAGATCTCTCTCTAGTGAACTTGTAAAACCTAGCAAATTTCCTTTTCCATCTGTATGTCTGTGTGTCCACGCAATTATGGGGATTATTAAACCCCCCCCCCCATGAATTTTCTGTACCCAATAGTAAAACGTTTCGTGACCACCTAGTGACTCTTTATACCTAAAAGTTACCATTATGTGGTGTAAAGTAGTGGAAAGTCGAAAAAATAATTAACAATAACGCGTAATTCAATCCCCGACCCGCATCGAAACGTTATACAAAAGGACCCCCCCCCCTTCCAAAATTAGTTACGTAATACTTGAACGCTCCCTAGGACATTATAGCTTAACAACATTAGGTATGGAAGGTTCTACGAATATTAAGCCTGCTTTTTAAAGTCTTTTAAGCTATTGCATAGATTATATCGCGGACTTTGATCGCGACGACCGAATCAAGAAATTCCGCAACGAAAATAAAAACCTCACAAGATGACGTAATATAGGCCGCCAATACGCGTAAGAGCGTGACAGAGCGCATACTGCGTCTCACATCGGTCTGGCGTGATCAGTGACGTAGCGCAGATGTGTTAGAGTAAGACAGAATTATATAGGTGTGTTAGTCTAAGTCTGGTAAAGTGGTAGATTGAATTAATATCAACAAAAAAAATTACTTTTTTTTTTTCACACGTTTATTTTTATTTTTAGTGGAGGCTCCATGCTCGCTGGGTTGTGCGGGTCTGACATATTGCAGTCAGCTGAACAACCGACCAGCTACTTTGTTCCGGTCTTGTTCCGCTCAGGCAGACCTTGATGCGCACTTGGCCGTGGCTGAACAGAAGGGATCTGGGTAAGAGTTGTCATTTAAGCATCTCAGAATAATCAAGAAACATTTATTGGTTTGGAAATTTTCGGTGCAGTGATCATTTCTGAACCATCGTTCTTATTAAACCATTTTTTATGACCATTTTTTTCTTTATTGATGTTCATATGGGGTACATTGTGTTACCTACATTAATAAATGATTTTGACTTTTGACTCTTTGCCACTGGCGATACTTTGAGCCTGACATCACAATATATTGTTTAATTTTACTAACACATTATTAGCCTGAATCTTTTAGGTCTGTTTAACTGCTTAATATATAAATGTTTTTTTGGTTAAAAATCTTCTTTAGTTTCGCTTTTAGTATACTTTATATTTATTAAAAAAAAATGGATTCGTCCATGGTATCATTTCGTGTTTAATTATTGCAACGTTGTAGTATTTTGAAATTTAACTAAGTTTACTTTTAATCCTTAAACCACGTGACTCGTAGAAAAGTTTTAAATTTTAAATTAAGAACATGATATATTTACGTTAAATATTGTACTATACATATGTACATATAATAATACGAATAATTTATTTCAGGTATGTAACAGTAGCGGGAGTCCAGTTGCCCTTAAAAAATTCATCACAGTGTACGGCGGACGTTTGGAAGAGCGTCGCCTGCGCACTGCACGTTAAACCGTGTACAGCCAAGGTATTAAATAAAACACAGGTTTACTGGTATACATTTAATTAAAAATGATTATAATTTTCACTGGCAATAAAAGGTGCTGTCAAAGCAGTCTAATAAAATCTATTCTTTCCTCTCTAAGTTTAGGAATTCGGGCTAAGGACATTTTTTTATAGAATTTACGGGTTCCCCTGATGTTAAGTGATACCACCGCCCATGGACACTCAATGCCAGAGAGCTCGCGAGTGCGTTGCCGGCTTTTAATCATCGTCGACATTCATCGATTTGTAGTAGGAACTGCTAATCTAATTGCAATGTAACTAAAGTATTCTTTAGTCTCTTTCTGCCAAATTGTGTTCACGCTGTGATGAAAAGGGACAAACGTGTTCTTTATCTTAAACATTGCGACATATATCTTTAGGTATTTTATGGCGATATTTTATATCTTTAATTATATAAGTATTGTAAATATCCAGGGTCATAGCAGCCTCCTATGTATGGACGACTGTCTGAAGTTAGTCTCGTCGTGCGTTGAATGGTCTCGCGCGCCCTTGTCTGCGCCCGCCCTTTGCGCGAGACTCGCTCCAAGACACGAGAACGCACCTTGTGTTTCTCTCACGGACTTCATGGCGCCCAGTAATTATATTATTTTCACTCAGCAGTTTTGTACACATAAAAGTGATTTTCATTATATTTTATTAACCAATTCCCCAAGGAACATAGGTATCCGATTTTGATGAGTCTTTCCGAGAACTAACTAGCACCGAGAAATTTGTGGACAAACATAATTTATTTCACTTTTCCAAGCTCGTGTGTTGCCTACATAGATCATTCTAAAATATCCCATTCCAACAATATCAGATATATAAATTATACAGGTCAAAAAATAACCTCTTTTTTGAAATTGGTTAAAATTAAATTATATAAAAGAATATTAAATTTTGTAATATTTTGCTGTTATTTTAATATAATTTTTTATAACTTTCATAACACTAAACCTATAGGAGCAGCATTTATTTATTTATTTATTGCAATCGAACCCGAGATTTCTTATATTATAATATAATAGTCAATCGTTTCAGGTCAAGAACCTCCGTTACTCTCAGCGGGGGAAGCTGTGCGGTCTCCATGCGCAGGCGCACCGTGTAATTCCTCACAAGTGTGTGCGCTCAACAGAAGTTGTGTCTCGAGTGACTCCTGCGCACGATACACCTGTCTTGAGGGATGTCCTTTAGGTTTGTTTGATTTAAAAAAATATATATATTATAATGTTTTTAGGCCTCCCTCAAAGGCCGGCAACGCACACACTAAAATGGACCCCCATGGGCTGTAATAACTTACCTTTTCGGACATTCCGTAGGCTCGTTTGCCCCCATATACTATAAAAAGTGTATGAACGCTGTTATAAAAAGCGACAGACAGAGTAATAGTGCCTTTGTTAAAATTTATTTTTATGGATAAGGGTTTCATCATATTACAGGTGACGGTAGCCCGTATGTAGTGCCAATAGGGTCGTGGGTTCGAGTCCCGATGCCGTGCGCAGCTCAGAAAGTATGCATCAAAGTCTGCCGATGCTCCAGCCGAGGTCTCACCAACTGCCAACCGCTGCCCAGCGTAGCTTTGGATAATTGCCGGCTACACGACAAAATTGTTAAGCATGGTAACATTATTTCTCTATTTTCAGGACCAATGTCTGTATGTAAAATTAAAATAAATAATAGTTTAAAAAAACACGCTTTTAAAGCACATCAAACTAAAAAGTGAAAAATAATTCTTAATTTAGGCTTAAAATGGTAATGAACAAAAAATACTGGTATTATTGTGAAAAAGCGTGGGTTGCTCGATAGACGAAAAATATGGCACAGAGCGTATATATAACATATTATTTATTTTTTAGTAAATTTTTTTTTATTTTTTTTCGGATTATTGCATTGTCATCGATCTTTGACAGGTGCGCAAAATTTGAATAAAATCTGTCCCTTTAAAGTGGGTCAAAATCGAGTCCGAAGTAGTCGGTTACATACATACATACATACATACAGGTGAAGCTAATATAAAGCGTGTAAAAAAATTCTAAGCATTCTACAGGTCTTGAAAGATTTAAGTTTGATTGACTTTCTAGAATACGTGTAATGTTTGCCTCCGTATATATCTTTAATAATCTACTATATAAAAATAAGTCGGGTTTTCCTTCCTGACGCTATAACTCCAGAACGCACGAACTGATTTCCACGGTTTAACATTTGTTGGAAAGGTCTCGGGCTCCGTGAGGTTTATAGTAAAGAAAATTCAGGAAAAAATTCAACAGAAAAGCGGGATCACCAAACGAAATGTTACATAAAACAAAGCCATCTGGTGGCGAAACGGAGTTCGCCGAGTTTGCTAGTTAATATATATTATGGCTTTAAAAAAATTCCTATGTGTCGACAAATTATCGGCCTCGAGCTCAGACAGGAATTTTTCCTTCACCTAAAGAAAACTCTCTTGGATACTTGTATCTTACCAAGCCTCACAAACTGCTGCCAAACGTGGATACAGTAAAAAAAACTAAACGTATAGCATGTAGAAAGCAATGGGTACTTAAAATAAAAAGAATACAAAAAGTAAGAAGCGAAAAGTAAGATTATGAATAATGTCCTAAAACAGAAATGGCATTTGGCATATAGCAAGATGCAGATAAAAGATAGAGTTAAAGTTAAAGTCAAATATGAAAAAGACCAAGGGGAGAGGAGATCACCCAAGAAAAAGGTGTATAGAAGATATAGAAGCATTAGCAGGAAGCGAATGGAGAAAGAAAGCCATGTTTAGAGAAATTTAGAAAAAATCTGGAGGCCTTGAAGGGGAACATGTGAAGGGGTTCTGATAAATGGTACTGAAGGAAGTTAGGATCGTTATCCTAACTTAAGTAACAAGAAAAACATTAATATAACAAATTTGAACTGTATATTATATAGTTATATCGAGAATTAAATGATTATTATTATAAAACTGTTTTCAAGGTGAGAAATACTACATGGAGTGCAATCCGTGTCGCTGCGCTTGCGGCGAGCGTGTGTGCGGCCGCCGCGCGTGTGGACGAGCGGCTCTACTCACGGGTCTGCCCTGCAATTGTCCGCCGCATCATTTGCCCGTCACTACCCCTGGACGGCTCTATCCCAACGCTTGTCTTGCTAAGTGAGTTTGGTAAAGATTTTTAACACCAAGAGTTTGTCTTGTTGATATTTGATTTCATACAATTTGAGTACGATTTTATATTTGACTTTCGAGGGGTGTTCAATTTTGTAAAGTGTTTTTTGATTCCAGCTTAGGAAAAGTTTAGTCAAAATCGGTTTAGTAGTTTTTGAGAAAATAGTATAGTTAATAATTAGTCACACTAAAGTGCTTTTCACGAAAACCACTACGAATAGGTACGTTATACGCCCGGAACTTATACAAAAATACTTATTTTTCGTACTGTCATGTTTCTACCTTCAGGAGAAACATTGTTAATGTGAAAATTTCGAATTCATAATTAAGTTTTTAACTAAATACAGATGCGCAGGCGCAACGGACGGTGAGATAGAGTTCGGTGCGCGTGCGCCGTGCGCCAACGCGGCCTGTCCACGAAGACACGTGTGCTTGCCCGCCACTTCTGTTTGTCTATCACGATTGCAACTCGATTGTCCTCAATATACTTGTGGTATGTAGTATTAACATTTATAGTTTAACGATGGAATTATCTCTATAATATAATTTAATTCTCTTACCCCACAATGGGGCTTGAGATAAATTTTAAATATATTTACCTTGAAAAAAAACAAATCGTTGATATTGAACACAGGGCCTTTGAGTACCACGTTGGTGGTATTTATATACAATACGCACAATAATAAAACAAATATTTTTCAGTGAACATAACCCATTGCCATAGTCAACCATCATCTCCCGTGTGTGACACAGACGGACATACACACACGAATCCGTGTCATCTCGTCATGAGTGGAAGGAAACTGGCGTATTGGGGACATTGTCTGCAAGGATGTTCCGCGGTAAATATATATTTTCTAACCCTAAACTTTATTGGGTTAAACTTACTAACTAGACATTTAAATAAAATATGTTTATTATGGAACATAAGATACAGGTATCACTTTTTCCACGTCATTTAACAACCCAGCCGACTTATTTGCCCTCAACATCTTTTTCTATAATTTATGGATACATTTTTAACTTTATCTATTAAAAATATACTTAATAAAATGCTTTAAGTTATATTTTTTCATACTAAGATGTGTCGAACAATAACGTAACGGAACACTTGTGAAACAAAAGATGTAAATTAGCAGTTTTCTTCCCTCTCAACGTGTAATAGTCAGTATCTATTAAGATCAAGATGAAGTTATTAACGCTTTATTGCATTAATTATTTGGTAAACATACATTCAGATAACGTAAATTAAGTAGACACCGAAGGCGATCTCTTCCAGGCAACCCTAGTAAGGAAAAATAAATAGTAAAGTGCAAAAAGTGCATATTACACATAAGAATATAGATTTCTTAAAACACAAAAATCAAAAAAAGAAAATTACATTAAAAGTTAATCTTAACAGTAATGAATGCTAGTTTTTAAATATACAAAAACAATACTACTTACGATTACAAAAAAAAATATAATTACAAAAGTCACGGTCAAGAGATGTTTGTATAGAAATATCGTTATCTAATATATAATATATATAATAGCTAATCGGTCGAGGTAGTTAACCGAATGGGATCGGATACCGTATTCCATAACTAATTTACATTTTTGTTTGTTTAAAATAACAAAAGTTTTCGCTGCAGAGATGAAGAACAGCTGCTTGACAGACTTTTTAAATACTTATATAATTAAATAAATTAAACATTCGCAGACTGGCACAGTGTGTGGGGTCAACGGAGTCACATACTCATCAGAATGTGCGGCTTGGGCTGAGTATGTGAGCGTAGACTACTTCGGCCCTTGCTTCGCGGTCGGACCCATCTCCGATGCAATGGAACCCAAGTGCCAATTGGACAGAATCCTCTGCCCGCCCTTAAAAACACAGTCCTGCCTCGGCTTCACGGCCCCCGGGGCTTGCTGCCCAAAATGCGGAGGCGCCCTTCGAATACTATATTCAAAGAAACAGATCGACAGAGCGCTCTACGGCACGAACATCTCTGCCTCGGTCATTAATCTGAAAAATGTCCTCTCGTCCTTGGAGCGACACGTCAAAGTTTCAGAATGCGCGTTAAGAGGGTACTTGACTATCGAGATGGAAATATTTGTGACGGTAGAATCGATTTTGAGGCGCCCGACGGATTTGCAGTTGAAGGTTTGCGTTTTGGAAGCTGAGAAAATCGCCGATCTCATTAACCGGGACAGTGCGTTGATAACGAGTGATTTAGGGCTAAGTGCATTATCGTACGCTTTAACCGTTCACACTGTTCCCACTCAAGGAGTTGGAACATTATCCATATCTCTTGTTACCTTAGCATTTTCGTTTATAAGTGTTGTATTGAGATAAATCTCGCTTTGTAAATATTATGTATAATGTGTAAATATAAATTCTGTAACTAGAAAAATGCTTTGGTTTGCTTAACGAAAGGCGCTTTAGAGTGCTAAGTACGAAGTGCCATTTTAGTTATAACTGTATCTTCATATATTTACTTGTTAAAAGTTTTTTTCTAATTAATAGTGCGGGTACTTCTGCAGCGTGCATATTTTACATAGGTAGGGTACCTACTAAATCGACTTGAAGTTCGTCCCCATTTCAAGTGAAATAGAGAAATAAATTAAATATTTGTCAACCGACAAAATCGGTCCGGCAAAATAATTCGAGAATTAATTTAAAAACCCGGAATTTTTTGTATCAGCTATGTTTAATACATATAAATATAGACAATATACCAATATACTGTAACTTATAAGTATTGCTATCAGACTGATATAAGCATTTGTAACCATTTACAAAAGACAAGTAGTCCTTATACCAAATATGTTTATAATTTGTTATTTTGTTGAAACGAATGTTTATAAAATTGTGTATTTTGAAAGATATTTATACTCGTAGTGGCGATAATTAAACAAAATTGAGTATTACGTGTTTTATCTTATCTTTGTTACTTCTGATTCCTCTAAAACTTTGCTTGTCGATAAACCGTAATTTCGACTTATAATCTAGGTATTGGATTCTTAGCACTGCCCGAAGGAGAATTTTGCCAACGACTTGACAAAGTTCATAGATGCATGATTAGACACGTCATAGAACACTGAAATTATCTTAAAATGTGAAGGGGGCCATATAGGACCGTCGTGGCTACTTCGACTTAGATATTGTAGGCCTACCATGAGTCCGAAGTGTTAAACGCTTAGGCATGATAGGTTGGCATCAAATGTTTTTATAAAACTAGCAAATAAATAAAAAACATAAACGCGAAAAGTTCGTGTTAATTCAATTAAAATTACTCGTATAACTCCTACTTATAATTGCGAGATAGTATAATCATTCGCCTCAGTCATATTGGATTTCCAAGGGTCACAGAAATAAAACGCAACTGGAATATTATAGTTTATTAAGCTATAACGCTGAGATCAAGGAATATACAATTAGTGATTACAGTATCACGATAAATAGTTTTTCACTTATAACTTATCCGACCAAATCTTTTTTATCAAAAAATACATTAATTCTATCCAGTAGTTGAGGATCGTTGACAGTTCTAGCGAGTTGCACGAAGCCCGTTTGAAGAACTGGATATATTAGATGAAACCTCTCCAAGGGGAAACTCAGGACGAGTTCCAAATACGCCATCAAAACGTTAAGGAAACAATTCCTTTGTACCTCCATGTCCTGAAAAATAAACTTTATATGTAGTTGAAGGATCCACGAAATATCCCAATTTATTAGAAATTACAAATTCATAAAATATAGTACCTTACTAATGCTTATAGCTCTTTGTTGTTCTATTTCCGGTGGGACAGGTTGTGGAGGAAGAATTACTTCAATGTTTTTGTTCTTCTCCAATATGGGGGCATCGTTTATTGTTATATTTACTGTTCTCCCTTTATCAACTTCTGAATCAAAATTAGTCTTAACTTTCTCTGGACTAACATCAGAATAGCGAATAACTTTTTTAGGATCATCTTTGGTAGGACTATCAGCATAATTGACATCAACGTTTTCAATATTATCACTCTTATGTAAATTTGGAAGTTTTTCAGTATCACTTTCACTTTTGGCCTCTTTAAAGTCAGCGAAAGTAAACGGTTTGAGCTTTTCAATATCTTCTTGAACATCTAGATGTTCTTTATTATTGGGTTCTTGTTTTTCAGAATTTTGATAATAGAACTCCTCATATTGATTCGACGAAGAATCAGAATCTACGGAACTAACCGAAATGCGTTCTTTAATATTATCATCTTCAAAATCCGACACATTAATAAGGTGCTTTAAATAACTGCTACATAGAAGTTCCCAAGTCGACTTCAAATCAAAAATCTTCATAACAAATTGATCGTATTCCAGCGTCATGTTCAAGGAGGATGTGTAGTTCTTCAGAATAATTGACAAGTCGTTTGGTTTAAGTTTAAATATAGCAACACCATTGAAAAATATATCAGTCAAAGCGATGATTTTAATAAGCCAAGAGGAAGATGTCTGCTTGTACAAATTTGCGGCGTAGTCTAAATTTGAAACTTTTTGAACCAGAAATTTTAAACCCGGTCTAGAATCAAACTGCATAGCTCTGGTATATGACAACTCCAAGCTTTTCAGAAGTAAATCGATATTGGTCTTCGTTAAAAAGAATTGGTAATTACAAATGTTGGTACCACTTTTGAGGCTCTCGAGTAAGATCCCATTAATCCCCTGAAACACATCTGAAGACGCTTGGATCAAAACCGTAGCTATTATTTGTATCAGTATTTGATGAGCCAAGAGACCGACTACTAGACCTCTGTTAGGTATTCTCACCGTGTATAAATCTGGATTGAGACAATTCATAGCTTCTTGAAGGTAAATCAAAAATATATAACTTCTATCATCTATCAGGATTTGGTTGGAATTTTTCGACGGTTGCTTAAAATTACTTTCGCCTCTCAACTGTTCCGTGAGGAACACTTGTTGAGCCATCGCATGCAGTCTTACGTTATCATTGACGGAACAATCCCTCCGAGCGGCAACTTTGACTATGGCCAAATCTCCGTAAAAACTATTGGAGTTTTCTTTAAAGGCATAAGTCAGTTGTTTTAATGGACTCAAGCTAACATTACACGCCCTGTGTAAGCTAGTGCAGATAACCTCCCACTGGTTGTCCGTTAGTAGATGACCAGATGTCAATATGATATGCCTTATGCAGGAAGCGCCGAGTCTCGCTATAGGCTCTTGTGCTTGGGCGATACATTCGACCAGGATCAGCATTATTTGCTTTAGGGCAAACGTGATTTCAGGGCTTTCGAAGGGTTCGTGTTTTTTGTCGTTTTTCCCATCCGGTCGTTCAATATTAATTAGCTGTAAATTATGGAGATAAAATACGACGGTGTCGGTGGTCATGCCACAGCACTGTTTGAAGTTTGGCATAATACTGTCCCAGTGAGTGTTCACGTTCGCTATCTGCCGAAGCCAGTTCTGCACTGTCGGCAATAATAGGTGGTTTATGCAATGGAGTCCGAAATGGGTTCCCGGAACGTCGGCTATATTTCTTAGTAATTTGAACAAAGTTTCCATCGCAGCCGGTTGATTTTTCTTTGAACATACAACGGTGGCAGATATCAAGCCCTCGATCAGAACATACCAAACTTTGAGGATATTACTTGGTTTGTCTAGTTTTAATAAGCAGTTGTTAGTGGTGTTAGAAGGTGGAAGAGTGGTTGACAGCTTTCTGTAGGAAATAAGTTCTTCGTTACAATTCTCATTGCTGATATATTTAGTGACATCTAGCGACCCGCTAGGTATTATGGGGTCCACTACGGACAGAGTGAGATCTCCTTTGATTCTGTTGCCCGTGTTGAAGATGGGGCATTTGGGCATATTGTACATCATTGTTAGAATATCAGCGCAATTCTCTAAGTGGTAAAGCGCCTCTCTACACATATCGACAATCACTTTTTCAGTTTTCTCCTCGCTTAAGGGTATAAATTTGCTGTTCTTTGAGAACTTTAGGCTTAGACTCGGTTTTGGCTGAGTTGGTGTTATTGGTTTTTTTGGTTTAACTTCAGTCTGTGGATCTTCATAATGTAAACCTTTAATGTGACTCAGGAGGCAAAGAATGCAGTCCAGCGCTGCATTGGCGAATACTAAAGTGTTGTCAGTGTTTAGGAACACTTTGAATATTTCCAAAATCGCTGAATATTGGTTGGAATTATTCGCCGCTCTCAGTGTGTTGAACAGCGGTCTCCATCCAGACCTGATTTCCATTCTGTTTGTTTCTACGAATTCACAAATGCAAGAGATTATCTGTTCCTGAAATATAATAGATTTAATTACTCTGTTATTCAAACATTATTTTTAATTATTGCGTAGATTTTAAAAACATAGTAAGGTAAAAGGATAAGGTTTTGAGAAATTTTAATCAGCCAATGTTAGAATTGATTTAGAAAAGTCGGCACTGCATAATTACTAGTGTCTAGTGATCATGACGTTTGGTCATTGAAAAATAATTTAGTATAATTAAATAAAGGAACTTCTAAGTTTCTACTTTAAAATTTTACCGATTTTTTTTAAAATCAATTTTATCATTAAGAAACGTACCTGTATATCATCATCGCACAGTTCCAGACACAATAGGTTTTCAAATGGCTTCAAAAGGGCCTCATTGAAGTGGAAATGAGGTAATTCCACTTGTTGATTCAGTAATGTCGTTGCACAATCGTGAAGGCATTGGATCGCTAGACTTGATATTTGGATGTCTTTGTGACAGGCTGCCTGTATTATAAATTTAATTCATAATACATGTAATCGGTAGAAACCGCGTGTATGGAGAGAATTTGCTAGGCGTAACAGATTGTGAAGGTGTTTTCTTATATGTATATATAAATGGAATAGGCTTAGCTAGGAGCAACATTTAAGCTTCATTGAAATCTGATATTAGGAAAAATATTATCGGAATTTAAAACTAGGTTATTGCTCGTGTCGCGTTTTAATCCGGTAATATTAAGGCGGTCATCAATTTGTCGGTAGTAGCTGAATTGGGCTTATTTGTAATTAATTGGTATTATACATTATTAAGAAATATATACAAAAAAAAATGGTGCGTGTACTTATGTACGAGCGTAAGAAGTTATACTTCTTTGGCTTTCTTTATTTTTTTTAAATATTAAATAATAAATAATCAATATTAAGCGTTAATAATTTAACAATATTTAACTTTTAGTATATTATTCAATTATTAATTAATAATTATTATTATTATAATATAGTATTAATTCAATTTAATAACTAGGTATGTTTCATAACCTTTTAACTAAGTATAAATAGGTCTTTGTGAAAAAGCATTGCTAAATTTCTGAAAAAATAATTAAAACTGCTATATTTGTTTAAAAGGTTACTACAAGTAGATTGTCTAATTCCCATCTCGCTCGCGCACGCTTGGCGCCCATACTGAATTTTGTGTCACGGTGCGCGCGCATCCTAAAATTTCACTCTCATAAAGTTTTCATAACGCGCCTAAAGAAGTATAACTTCAAAAAATCCAATATTTTGTGGTTACACCATAGTTTCAGTATCTAAATGCGTAGTCATTATACTATATAAGCTATACTTACTTGCATAAAATGCGGTCCAACAACTGTCCAAATGGCCATCCGATGGGCCAAGGGCCGTGCCGCCCTTAGACAGCGTAGAGAGACGTCCCCAGCTCGGCATAAGGCACGCGCGGCCTCCCCTGCCCCATGCCCCACTCGGGTACCGCGACGCCACCAGTTGTTGTTCACTACGTCTTGATCCCATGAACAAAAAAGCTGAAAATATTTCAACACAATATTAATATGAAACAACTAGTCCTTTGATTTGAAAATTTTATTGAATTGTTTGTGGCGCCCTTAAAATTATTTTACCACTTCTACACTACATGCCATCTATAAAGCAAATTGAGTTGAGTTGAGAAAATAAAAAAAAGGATGCGTGTACTTATGTACGCGCGTAAGAAGTTATACTTCTTTGGCATTATTAAAAATAGTTTTTGATTGCATGCAAATAATTAATTACAATTAAATAATCAAAGACTGGAAAAGGAGTCATTATAGTCAATAAAGTTCAGTTTACATTTGAAAAATTAAATAAATAAATATTTATTATTATTCTCTTACATTAAGTGTAACATAAATTCTATTATTATTCGAATGTTGTTTTTAAATTATGTCCAATGCCGTAGCATCTTCCGTGGGCAACTTCATTCTGTTAATTTTGTGTCACGGTGCGCGCGCATCGTAAAATTTCACTCTCATAAATTTTTCATAACGCGTCTAAAGAAGTATACCTATATAACTTCAAAAAATAAAATAAATAAATATCTATTGCATAATTATGGAAAATCTTTACTTTTACATTTTATATTTATCATTATTTCTCTAGGTTTTGACAAAGTAGGTACATTAAGAGTGGCTAATAAGTTTAGCAATATTATTTTATATTTTTTTACCAGTCGATGATGATGCGAAACCAGTCTTTGAAGTGCAGCCCGTAGTGTCGGTAGAGTTGTCGTCGCAGCAAGACGCGTGTAGAGCGCGTCTGCGGCCGCCGTCAATGCACAACAGACCCGTGCAGCGTTCGAACCGGATATTACGTTCCCACCCTACAATAGTATATTTCATTACGAGTGCGGAAAGCCTGTCATTGCAAAGAGTTCCGACAAATGTCTACCCGAGCCGAGGCGCAGCCGAAGGTGAGGGTTGACAGTCGGAACAAGTTGCAATGACGGTTCCGCACGTGTACTGAACGACTATTTTTAATACAGTTCCGAAAAAATTTAACAATTTAATAAAATATTAAAAACACAATAAACTCAACTAACTAATCATTTATTTCTTAAAAAAGTTATAATTCACATATACATTTAAATTGGTACAGTTTTTTTACGAACTGGGAAAGTTTTAGGTTGCATATTTACTGTTTGAGACAAACTATTATTAATTTCGTATGATTGTTCATGTATATTTAATATATAATATAACAAACAACTAAACTCGCAAAGAACATTTTTGGAAAATGGCGCCAACTGTAAAATAATATAAGCAGAGATTTTTTTTCTTCACCCGTTCTGGGTAGGCAAAGGGAAAAGGGGCTGCCCATACAGCCAAGTCTTCAGTAGAATTTTTTTATTGATATGAAATTTAATAAGATGAAATGAAATGAAACCTAACCTAACTCATTGAATCAAATCATTAAATCTGATATTGAAACAAATTATTAGCTTCTTTTTTGAAATATTTGCATGAGTCATAAAAACTTCTATGATTTTTTTTAGTAAAAACTTCGTGGTTTGTTTTTTCTTTTTAATAGACATTAATTTGACAGTTGGGAAAGAAAACGCACTAGTTCGGAAAAGGTAAAGAAAAAGCACGAGTGTGTAATAGCCCACATCCCGAACGCTATACGTCCCTGCAATACGCCACTTTTTGAGCAACTGTATTAAAAATATAATTTCAACCAAAAATACAATTGTATTTCTAATAACAGCCAAACAAAATACTTACAATTCACGTGAAAATTAAAGTTTTTCTTTTTACCTATTTATATATTTATTTATTTAACAGTTTATAGACAATCAACAGCTATTTTGAAGATAATTAAAAAAATATAGCCATAACATTACCAGAAAACATTTTTCTAAGTACTATTACTCGTACTACGACAAGTACTATTATATTATATCACTATTAAATGACTGTAAACCCAATTACATACATCAAGTATCATAATGAATAAGCGACAGTGGCCATGGTAGCGACCCTAATTATTTATTACAAATTAAAAAAAAAAATATAATTATGTGTGTATATATAGTGCATCCATATTATAAAAATATACAAAACTTACCTCTTGACGACAGGTCTCAACAATTTTGGCAACGGACATTTCATTGTTCGCATTATTGGTATCGAATATGGGCTGCAAGAAGTTGAATACGTCCACACTGAAACAGACATACTTTTAAGTTTTATTTCATAGAAAATAGCATTAATTTATAAATCCTAAGATCATGAGTTCAAGTCCTGACTTTGGGTGGATTTTTTTATAAGCACAATTAATACTTTCTCGTACGTTAAGGCAACCAAAATGTCCAGAAAAACAACGTTTAATAAGCACAAAAGTCTGATCTGCCTGAAGAAAAGTTATCAATAAAACTAATTTAGGGCAACTAGTATCCCCCGAAGAGTACATGCATAAAGACATAGAGAGAAGAAAAGTAAACAATGCCAATATGGAATAAAAAGTAAAAGGTAGGGTAGATATAATTGGCCATATTTGTTGTACGGGTGTCAGACCTGGGCAGAATAACTGGGAAATATACTAAAAATTTGTCAAAACATATCGAAAGAAGTAAAAGAAGATTAAAAATTAAAAATAAAATATAACTAAGCGATATTAAAATTAAAAAAAATTTAAAGACGCATACACCACATACCGAGAACTAAAATGGTGTTGGACGGGTCATATGATGAGAGAAAAGAAACAAAAATTGAACTGAATCGTAAAGGGGTGGTACGAAGTGGAAAACGAAAGAGAGGCAGGTAGATAAGAAAATGGGAGGACGATACAAAAAAAATCAGTTGTCGGTAAAGTCGGTTTACTGACGATAGTTGAACGTAACAACGACCTAAAATACTGATGGAATGGTTGCATTTTTCAAAAGAAAATTTTAATTTTATTTGTTGATAGATATTTTGTATGGATATAGAGAAGGAGATAAATGGAAATCACAATTGAATTGATCGAGTAACATTTATTTGTACGCATAAATACAATTGTGTCAATTTTTTAAAAACAAACGCGGAGGCCGATTGTGCCTCTTTGTCGCTCGTTCCGCGCTCTCGCTTGCACTTCAAGCCTTAAATGGAACGCCTCAGACCGAGGTAACGCCGCATGCGTCATGTTTTTTCATGCGTGCAGCCGGCTCCATCGAATTATAAGACGTTGTCACGTCAAAAAGGTAGCAGGAGTCCAATGTGGACTCGAACCGCTAGAGATCCAAGATTGGGCAAATTTAGAGGAGGCCTATGTCGAAGGACAGATAAAGAACCGTTTGCCGGTTTTACCAGATATTATATTACTTAAGGGACATTTTCTTTATATTTAGCATGTTAGCAGGCATTTAAAGGTTATAATTTTTTAATTTCATGGTTAATTAAGGATTCTAATTTTATTATATCATCATATATCTTACCATGTCTCATCATCTCTTCCATCCAACCCCAATTTGGCATCAGCTTGTAGTATGGACACAGTTTTATTTCTACTAGTTTGCATTGCAACTATCGGTGTCGCGTTATTCCCCTGTTGACCGAACAAGGAGTGTTCGAAACTTGATACATATTGACAAGCGGCAAAAATGTGCTCCCAACACTCTGGGGCTTTGGACCCTAGTTCGAGACCTCCTGAAACATGTAATTAGTTTTATTTGTACGGGTTGTTTAAATTTGTTTTTATGTATTTTAATCCTTTTATGTATAGATCCTACGTATATATAACACCAATATTAAATTTTTTTTTGGTAGGAATTAAACCAAAACGAAAATCGTATAGTATACGCTTTGTATATAATTCTTAAAACTAATAAATAATTGAGTGACGTCACATTAGTAGATATTATAATTAATGTAATTGTACTGCCTTAAATATTAAATTATTCCACAAGTAAAACTTAGACTAAATTTAAATACTTCTATCAAGAGCGTACCAATTCTCAAAAGGCCGGCAACGCACTTGCGAGCTTTTTGGTAGAGTGCATGTCCATGGGCGGTATCACTTAACACCTGGTGAGCTTCCTGCCCTTTTACCACCTGTTCTATAAAATACTTATATGTACCTGATATTAATATATCCAATGATAAAGCGTGTGTAGAGAGAATCTTCCCATTAGCGGGCTGAGAAGTGGCTGAGCTGGCCAGAAGCGCGAGGATACTGTTGCATCTATTCTGTAGACTTAAAGTCGTACTGATACGAGCTGCCTGAATTAATAAAAAAAATTAATACTTGAGCACTAGCTTTTATCAGACAATATATCTATCTATCTATATATCTTGTAACGGATAATGCTATCTATTAACTGTAGGTAAAGAAAACAGAGGTAGCAGTTTTCAAATTAATTTTTTTTACTAAGATTAAATATTTGCCTAAAAAAATCAAAAACACTCTTGCATTCGACTAAGGGTTCTTCAAGAGCGTACCAATTCTTATAAGGCCGGCAACACACTCTCGAGCCCTCTGACATTGAGAGTGTCCATCACTCAAATAATATTGTCTACATAAAGCTATTTGAAAATAGTGCATTTACGAGTTTTTACTTGCGTAAACCATAGATAAGAATATTTGTAAAAATTTTAATAGTCTATAAAAACAAAAAAAAATATATTTCTGTAATTAAAACAAACCTTATGAAGTCCTTCCAAACACTGTATAGTGAGACCCTCCCACGCGATTCTCTTTCTCTTCCCGAACGTGTTGATTTTCTTTGTAATGATTCCGTGTAATTTGTGTTTCTTGTTACATCCAATTAATGGAACACTTAGTACCGTCACCATTGACTCCCAGATACATGTCAAAACCCTGAAGATAAATTACAATTCTAAACATTACATATAACTTACTAAACGTTTAATTAGTGTATTATTTTCTTAATACACATAAAAATAGATACAATAAGTTTAAGTTAACATGTTTCGTCCAAAAACGAATAACGTCCAAAAATCAATATTAATTATCGTTTTTTTTGCGTTGAATTTATATTACCTACTACCTACCTACCTACTAGCTGACCCGACAAACGTTGTTTTGCCATATTATTTCTAGAAAACATTTTTTAGTTCAATAAAAATCTACTATAATAAAAAATAGGGGTTGATCGTAGAGGGGTGACAATTAAGGGTTGTAAGTATTTTTGTTTGCTGTATCATAAAAAAATAAAACAAAAATATTTAAAAAAAAATTTGTTTGGGGTAGATAACTCAGACTTTCTGAATATGCATATATAATTTCATAAGAATCGGTCGAGCCGTTTCGGAGGAGTATGGGAACGAACATTGTGACACGAGAATTTTATATATTAGATAATTTTAAATTAAAATATTTGTAAAAACGCTTTCCATTCGTGTAACACTGTTTTATATTTTATAATCACTGGATAGCATAAGGACGTTGTATACTCGACGTAAATAATTTATGTGTACGTCAAATAATTATTAATCATAAAGAAAAGCATACCTTCTGGCCCATCGCAAACTAGCCTGGAGTTGTGGAGAGTCGTTGGAGTTATGATATACCATCGAAACCTCTTTCAGCCTTTGCCAGTCTGACATCACGGGATTCGAATCCAGTCCACCCAGATCTAAATTAATTTGTTTATTATTAATATAAGTTTTTTTTGAAGTGAATACTTCTTTTGCGGCGTTGTACACTTTTTTTGAAATGGGTAAAAAATTTAAACTCGCCTCAGGACTTATTCGTAAGACGGATGTTTTTTTAAAGGATTATGAACCTTCGCGTTATAGAGTTACGGTTTTAATTCATTTGTCTCTTTCCTCAGATACAAACGTCTCAAGCTTTATTATTAACGATTTGGTCAGACTGACTCGAATAAGAAATGGCAACTTAAAAACGTGAGAATCTTTCTTATTGAATTTTTTGAAGAGAAAACATATTAAGCGGCGTTGTACACTTTTTTTGGAATGGGTAAAAAATTTTAAACTCGCGTCAGGACACGTGACCTGATCGAAAATTCTAAAGACGGATGGAGAGTAGACGGCGCGGCGTATTTAATGTAATATAAATTGTCGTGTTTATGTACGATAGCGCAATAAAAAAATATTGTATTCTACCACATAAATGATAGTTCTTTTATACTGATAAAGCAATTCGTGCAAAATTATTCCCTTACCATTGCAAAATATCAAAAATGCACAACGTTAATATTCAAGTTTTCACTTCTGCCAGCACTCCAGGAGTGCAACCCGTCGATTTTTGAAGTGAAACTTCTTTATCGGGGTTGGAAAAAAATTTAGTGTAACATTTTTGCGTTACGCATCACATTTTTCCGTTACGCGCCATGTTGCTTTTTTAAGTCAAACTTCTTTATCGGCGTTAAAATATGACATATAGTATGTTTTTGACTTTGAAGTTTGACAACGGATTACATTTTCGACTTGAAATTTGCTAATCGCAATTAATTTGTAAATTGTATGCTAGGCAGTGTATCAAAATTTACTGTGTTTAAAGAAATAGTTTCGGACCTCTAAACTTAAAACAAACCAATTATGGCTCTGCGTACAACAAAGGTTTTATATAAGTTTCACTTCTTACGTGTGTACACCTAGTACACGCACACATTTTTTTTAAAGTTGGAGGCAAGTGATTTTACGGGATGCCCGTAAAGGACAGTCATCGCAACCCATGGACCCAGTTTTAACGAGATTTTACTTAAAGATAAGTATGATTAGAAAGGCGAAGACATTAGATATAAATTAGCAAATATGTATACATGCAATACAATCGGTATTATTTTGTTTATATTGCAAGCATGTTACGTCATCATCGGTTCGAATAATCTATGACCGTTTTGTGTCATATGTATGTACACATACATATGACACAAAACCCTATGTAAATAAATAATAATTCAAAATTTCTTAATTTACTTTTTTTATAATAAATAACAACATACCTGATAATAAATGTATTAGAGGATGATCCGAAGTCTGTACATCCTTCAAAAGATCCGTAGCGACAACTTGTTGGTAAAGCTCCCTAAGCCAAGTAGCAGATAAATATACCAATACTCCACTACCCTGAACATCTTCTACGAATTCATCTTCAGTTAGCGGTAGTGGAATTTTCTGTAAACGAAATGATTTTTAAGTTATTTATTATTTATCAAAATAAAAAGTCAAAATAAGTAGTCTAATAAAAAAAAAACGCTTACACTGATATCAGCATAGTACTTGCTCCTTTTCTGCTTGAGGGTAAGCAGTAAAGCTGCATACGTGGCAAGGTAGACGCCATCCGCATTCATAATACAGGCCGTGGCGGGAGGTTGAGCGGCGTTATGTTGGCAACACTTTGATGCGAACTCTTGCATTGCTTCGTCTACCTGATTTACAGAAAAGTTGCTGAAAAAGATATCTAAAAGTACCACCTTTTTATGATAAATTATCATATTAATGGCATCACGGGTTATGTATAGTTACGGATCGAAGATGTATGAAAATATGAAGGAATTTGTTATCTAACGACGGTGACGGTGTCTAATCTTAAAAATAAAATGTGTGCGTGTGTATTAGGTGTACACACGTAAGGCTGCTGCCTCGAATTTTGCGGGCAGCGGGGCGGCAGCGGCGGCGGCGCGGGAGCGGGAGGATCTTATGCGTAAAATCAAATGGACCGGTTCTAGAAAACAGCGGCGTGGCAGCGGCGCGAGGGCGGGTAACGAGAGGTGCAATCGCCCGCTCCCGCGCCGCAGCCGCCGCCGCCCCGCTGCCCGCAAAATTCGAGGCAGCAGCCTAAGAAGTGAAACTTCTTTATGACCTTATATTTCGAAAAATGATCTACTATATGCAACTTTACAGAAATTGGTTAAATAAAGTTCAATTAGATAAAGTTTAACAAAAGGCTTTTATTATCATAGACATGAATACAAATACAATTATTTCATTTGACCGCATTCATACTAAGATTATTACAGAATTTCATTAATTGTAATAGAATTATTACTATCATTGTTATCGTTATTATATTATATTTTTGTTATTAATGGCTTCGAATCTCTTCGGATCAACCGTGGTAGGGACAAGAAAAAGATGGCGCGTAACCGAAAAATTTGACGGTTCAAGAAGTTTCACTTCAAAAATAACCATTATCATTAATTTTGAATAATTATAAATAATTAGATTTTTACACAATTAAGAATTGTAAACAAAATTTTACCGTCTGAGCTATATAACAATTGTAATCATAATTTTTGGTAACTTCGATAATTACGGGCAAGAAAATTAATATCGTATGTAAAATTAAAAGTAATAAATTATTCTTACTTCAATACACGTCCTAAGTGTGACCAGTTTAGGGAGAAGGGAATTCTGCAGCGTTTTCACAAATTGCCTAGCGTTGTGGCGCTCTAGGTCGACGTTGCATTCCGTTATGGTACATCTGAAAATTTTCAACAATTCTTAGATTCTTCGAAATAAAACAAATTGGTTTAAAAAAAACTAGCACATGCTGTAGACTATAAACAAAAATAGGTAATTAAAATGTAAACAATCTTTTTAAAATGTTCAAAATCAGTTTTTAAGCTATTGAATAGCTTCTATCGCGGGCCTTGAACGTGGAGACCGAATCCAGAAATTCCGTAACGAAAATAACCTAGCACACGGTGACGTAACGTGACGTATCACATCGGGTGCAGCCGGTACGCGTTAGAGTGAGACAGACTATATAGGCGTGTTAGTTTGAGTCTGGTTGAGTGGTAGATTATGGAATTAATATCAAAGAAAAAAAATACTACATAAATAAAGAAATAATATTATAATTGCATAAGTTGATAAAAATGTTATGCAATAGCTTTTACCGGGGAAGGCCCCGAGTGAAACACATTTTTTTAAATGTTTTAGTACGAGGGGAAATTTATTTCTCAATGCTTCGGTAATTGACCAATTTGTGTATTTCTCACATATAGACAAATATAATAAAAAAAATTGAATGTGTAACAAAATTTAACATTTCACGGAATTTCTACTTAACATGTGATCCCGATACCATCACAAGCTCTGGCAGAATCGTTTTTAGATATTTTCTCACCAAAAGACAACACGCGCGTACTATATCCCCATGCCTGGCGCAGTTACCTGTCGAGAGATCAATTATATAAAAAACTTACCGCCCAAGGTTTAAAGTCTTCGGCACAGCTTTAGTTTCGCTAAAGTTATCCTCTTTATAAGTTGGGTTACTGGCTCTACTCGGTAGGAACACGTTATCTGCGTCCGAGTCCACTTCGGCCTCACTTCCCGAACTTAAGTTTTCTGGACCTGACGTGTCTGAAATTATATAGAAATATAATTAATTATATCATGGCGCCTGATCTCTATATTGACTTCTAGGCGAAGGATAAAGCGCAAGTGTGCGCAGACGCATCTACTATTATATAGCTCTCAATGGGTATTCTAGTGATAAAGCCTGAAGGTAGAATTTAATATAACCTGGAATTAGTCTTTTTTGTTGAAAATTTTATAAATATATAATATGACATAAATTCACGTTTATACTTTCGCTAGTTTTTATTTGTCCAAGAAGATTTACATAAATATTTGTTTTTAAATATACAATACAATGTACCTGAAGAATCATTGTCATTTGTTTCATTGCTTTGTAGGACAGCTACCACGTCTCTGAAATTTAATTTATTCATAACTTTATAAATCATTACAAGGGAGCGTTCAATTATTACGCAACGAATTTGGGCGAGGGGGTCCTTTTGTAAAACCATGCGGGGCGGGGTTTTGAATTGCGCGTAATTCTTAATATTATTTTCGACTTTCCAGTACTTTACACCACGTAATGGTAACATTTCGGTATAAAGAGTCACAAGATGGTCACGAAACGTTTCACTATCTTGGGTACAAAAAAACGTTACGGCGCGTTACATGGGGGGTGGTCAATAATCTCCAAAACTAAAAGCGTTTAACATTAAACTCAAAGGTTAGATACAACAAAATAATGGATATGAAAATTACGAAATAAATCCCAAATCAATTGAAAAATCGAGGGCAGCACTAGAGATTACAGCTTTTATATAAAACGTAGGCTACCTTTGTTACCATGGTTACCAAATTTTTCTATTGTGATGTTATAGGTATTGTTTTGAATCTTATAAAGAAAATCAATCCGGGTTACTAAATAGGCTGTATTTAGTAACCCGGAAGTCCGGAATTTGCGACAAAGAAGATGTTACCTTGATAGTCACAAAAGTCGCGAAAATATTATCAATAACAAAAATATGCCCCATGCCCCATGATCGGAGGTAAAGAAACCAATGAATGGGGCCACACATACCTATACGGGCTCGGTAGTCTAGCCAACGTCTGATAAGTGAGTGGTCCTGTATAATCAGCTTCGTGTAACTTGGGCCAGTGTTCCAATATCAAACTGGCCGTTTCTGGAGTTATATAATCCGTTGGCGTGGTACACAGTTTTTCCAAGGCATCCAAAAGAGATACCACGCATTCGACCGCCGCCGCTACTACTTCCGGATTGCCACTGCGACCGCATTCTTCTATGCCATCCATTATTCTTTAAAATAATTTAGCTTAATGTGACTTTTGGTATACGGTTTTTGGTCCTATTACTAAATGCGAAATAGCATCAGAAGTTGTTTTTGTCAAGCAAGTTACAAACATAATATGTGTGGTGAATTTCATTATTCGATTTTAAAATGTTATATTTTGAAGTGAAAACTTCTATAGCGGCGTTGTACACTTTTTTTGGAATGGGTAAAAAATGTTAAACTCGCGTCAGGACACGTGACCTGATCGAAAATTCGTAAGACGGATGGAGAGTAGACAGCTGGAAGGGCGTATTTAATGTAATATAAATTGTCATGTTTGTGTACGACTGCGCAATAAAGAAATATTGTATTCTACCACATAAATGATATACTTGTATACTGATAATTAAAGCAATTCGTGCAAAATTATTCCCTAACCATTCCAAAATATCAAAAATGCAGAACGTTAATATTCAAGTTTTTACTTCTTCCGGCACTCCCGGAGTACAACCCGTCGTTTTTTTACTCTGTGTGTAATGAAGCATGACCATTGAGTGTTGTCTATGGTATTATTGCACAATGCTTATGTCAAATAGCAAGTCTATTGCAAGTCTATTATATATCTATCAATGCCAATTACCACGATACGTAACCTTAAGGTAACGTTAGTTATTTTTTTTACTAGACATATTTATACATAGATGTAATATTCAGAATTTCACTTACAGTCTTACGATAGCCATATCATCACTATGTCTATCATCTCTCTTTATCAAAACCAGCTGAGTCAATCTCTTGGGATGCTGCAACAGTTCACGAACGCTCCGCAGTGGTTCAACGCGATGTTGTATTGGAGGATAAAGCAGCATTCTATGGTAAAGTGCTTCGAGAACTGGCCGTAGATTTGATGTGGAGCCGACAAGACGTACTAGCTGGTTCGATATACTGTAACAAAATATACAGGGTTGTCTTAAAACAAGCAACTGAATTATTTGTATCTGTCTCTCTCTTTAATCGGCAGCTCATATCTGAGCGTGGTGGTCAGCAAGATAGCATCTGGGGCGGACTATCTGTTTTCACCGATATCGTCCAGCCCCTCTCTTATGACAGTGTGCAGTTTTGAGGACAATGGGTCATTCACTTGATCGGTCCATCTGATTGGTGAACGGTCACGTGATCTTATGCCTTCTGTTATACCAACCACTATCAGTTTATCCAAGTTTTCATAGCCTCTGCGCATTGTATGGCCGAAATAATAATATTTGTACCCAAACATAAAAAGACACAAATGGATCTAAATGGGTGCCAAGAATTCTATGAGGTACCCATAAAGAAAATAAGTAGTTAAAATAATCTTGAAATTTGATTACACTTGTTTCACATACCATTTTGACTTGTTTATTAAAAACAATATATTTTGTAAAAATAACAAATATCTTTTTTATGTAATGACAGTTTCAGTGGCTCCAAACGTCTTCTCACCATCGAAACCCAAGCAGAAAAGATGTAATGAATATCCTTTGGATCAGGGATTTTACCTGTAAATAGCCTTCGCCTGTTTGCTGTTGAAGCTAGGAGCGCAAACCAAAGCGCCAGAGCCTCGTCCTGAGTCATCTACTAAGGATCCTTCGTGTTCTCTGAAAATGTTATTTAATATATATGATGAATCCCTAATTCCTTAGTCACGGCATAACGCGTGAACGGCTGGACCGATTTCAAACTTTTTTGATGTATCAAACTCAAACTCAAAATATCTTTATTCAAGTGGGTAACCAAGTACACTTTTGAATCGTCAAGTTAAATTAATCGTAAATTTACATTTACTACCAGTTCGCAAGTCAAGGGCGTAGAGCGGGTAAGAAGAACTGGCAAGAAACTTTCCGCCACTCTTTTTAATCGCCAAGTATTGTCATACAAATTGTTTGAACTGGAGCAATTCAATCCCAAGGATTAGGATCATTTAAGTAGTCCTCAAATTTATAAAAAGCTTTGTTGATTAATTTTCGTTTAACGAGGGCTTTGAATTTATTTAGTGATAATTCTCTAATTTCGCTTGGGAGTTTGTTGTAAAAACGAATACAATTTCCATATAGTGGTTTATCTTTTGGAGCCTGGTTGGTCGTACACTCAAATTAGTTCTATTTCGCGTATTATACTGGTGAAAGTCACCATTTGTTTTAAAATCGTTTATATTTTTTTGGACATACAACAAGGCTTCAAGAATATATTGACCAGATAGTGTCATAATATTTAATTCCTTAAACTTATTCCGTACCGACTCCCTCGGAGAAACACAACAAATACCCCGAACAGCCCGCTTCTGCAGCACAAATATGGATCCTTATGGCGTTTGACATAACCAAGTGTGTGTTGTGTGCGTGCATTTACTTATTAGGGTGGAGCGTGCTTGTATGGAGGTTTTTTTTTTTTTCAAATTTCAAAAAGGCGGTGTACGGAATCGGTGCTCCGGTACAAACATATTAAGCACAGAAAATTTGGATTCAATATCTTAACTGAAAATTGTGCCCCAAAGCCCTTGAAATATACACAAATTTTCGAAAAAGATCGTAGTGCAACAACTTGTCTCGTATCAATTCTAAAAGTTAAATATGCATTTTCTCACTTAGTATTGATTAACGATGAACACAACCACAGAATAATTGCGAAAGAAACATAAAAGAACATTTATTTACCCAAGAAATATCGTTGACAATTTAGTAAAATATCGCGAAATTTTGTCATTTTTTGTTTCTGCTACGCGCCGAGGTAGACTTCGCGATGACCTGCTGTGACCAATGAAAATGCATTAGTGACCTATTTCAGTTAAAGGCGAGAGCACGGAGGAGCTGCTATTGTGTCTGCTGCATTACAAGATATCGGCTTAGTGACGGAAGATGATTGCAAGAATGTTGTCGATCGTAGTAAGATCCGCCGAGCCCGTACCCAAACTAGGAACTCATAGATTTCCACTCAGCTCGACCTAGGACAGTCCATTTGTATCTCGTTTGACGGATGAAAGGATAAAACGTTAGTCATGGAGGGCAATCGCAGAAGATTTGTAGTAGAGGATCACATCACTCTGTTAAAAGAAACTGGGTCGCAATACATTGGCCACATTATTTGCAAGGTTAGCGGTGCTAAAACTATTGCCAACAAACTGTTAGCTTATTTTGTAGCGAAATCGATCGATTTAACTACAATCACAGCCATCGGATGCGACGGTACTGCCGTTGATACTGGGATTCATTCAGGTATCATACGGCTTTTAGAAAAATATTTAAACGACCGCTGCAGTGGCTAGTGTGCCAGTTACAAGCAAATTAATTAAGCTTGTGTCACCTGCAAAAATGCCTCCCAGTAGTTGATTTTGTACCAATAAACTGTTACCTGCCTGATATCACAAGAACTCGGGGGTATATAAGCGCAGATCACCTATATTTGTTGGAAATATGTCAGGCTATTAATGCAAGAAATTGTGATGAAAACTTGGCTATGAGGTCTCCAGGAAAATTCTGTCATTCGCGTTGGATGACGACAGCCAACTCAATTCAAAGGCTGTACATTTCCACCAAGATTCCAACTAAAAAACAGATGACTGTGACTGAATTCGTCTTGAAGGTTTACGCCCCAATGTGGTTCCATATAAAAACGAAACCTTTGTGTGTTTACGGGGCAAAACACCTACACGAGACAATTAAATTGACTCGGTATCTTCCAACGCACTTAAAGAAAATTGTCGACCCCGTGATACAAAGGAATGGCTATTTCGGTCACTGCGAAAGAGTAGCCACATCCTAGAACTAGCTCTCAGGCGGATCGTGAAGATCAGGGAAAAAACGTCGATCTTCGCTCCTATCAGAGTCTTCAAGGCTTGAACTTCAACGCAGAGCATATGACCTGATTGAATGGGACAAAGATTCTGAACCGCCAGTCCTGAAACAAATTAGCACCGACTTATTGAAGGATGCTATCGCCAACCCAGATATAGTTGAAACTCAAATTTTGACACTCTATCGTCAAATGCCGTCACATCACAATCACACTCAAGCAAGTGAAAGGTGCATCAAAATTGTGACTGAAGCGTGCTCTGCTGTATGTGGGACCGAAAGTCGGGAAGGATGGATAAAAAATACGTTGAAATCCTGTAAAATCATGCTGATTTTCAATACCAAGGCAGAGTACAGAACTAAGTAATTTTTAGGAAATTTACCCCATTTGCAGTATTTTTCCTAACTTTTCCTTGTCTTAATTGTATAAACTATTCGATTTTATGCCTTTATTGGTATTCATATATTAATATTAATAAATAAAATATGTAAGAATACTTACGGTTATTTTTTTATTGATTTTAATTTGAACCCCTGTTTTTGGACTTTCATGTTTTTTTCAGTGGCTCTGGGGCACAATTTCTACTGAAAATATCAAAATCCTGTCATAGTATCTTTCGTTCGTATCCCTATGGAGCACCGATTCCCAACCCAGCCCAAATCAAAAGCCCAAAAAAAAATTCACGCTCCACCCTATTACTTATCCTATCACGCAATGTTACACCGCACATACTGCTCATCACTCTCATTTTCACGGCATTTATTCTACTCTTATTCCTTCTCTGCTAGACCCAACATTCACTATCGTATGTTAACGTCGGGATAAGCACTCCTGACTGATTTGCTATTTTAAAAGAGTACCGAGAGTTTTTTTACGCCGGCTTTTTCTCTCGGCCTACTCTGTCTTCTTTGTCGATGAGTAGGGATGCCTACAAATTCAAATTTAATGACGTGGAATAAGTGATACATGTATCTTATGTTCCATAATAAACATCTTTTATTTTTTTTATCTATTTTTTTTAGTCTCGTTTGAGATTTCTTAGCTACACATAAAGGAATGCCTCTCCATTTACTCAATTCCCAGCATTCACTTTCATATATAAAAACTTCAAAATACTTTCGAAGTAAATATATGTACACGAACTTATCCACTTTTTGTCCATCTAAATATTATCAATGCGATATTGTTTACCTGGATTTAATATTTTTGTCCACACGTGGAGTTCCCAAGAAAGAGATGAGTGACGGACAGAACTTTTGCCAAAGGAATGTCGTGAAATGGGAGTTGCCGCTCACACGCTCTGACAAGCTGGACATTAATGTGAGCAGGCAATCCAGGAAGAACAGCGCAAGTGGATTCTGTTTCGGTATCCTGAAAATATTAATTTAATTACGATATTTAACGTCTGATGAGGAGAGCACGATGTAATGGTTGCAGGCTTACAAACTTAAACTTTAAAATTTTCCTCAAATTTTGGTTAACTTTTTCTTAATTGTTCTTAATTATTTTACCAATATTTACTTTCTATATTTTACGTTTGCACTACATTCCACACTAGACAAACTATTTAGGATCGGGGCTCGTAATCAATTGTTAAATTATTTTAGTTTTAACCATATTTATGCATACGAGTCTGTATGAATGTTTTTATACAAATTTTCTGTCACATATATTTATTTTTACTAGTTTTTCTTTATATTCCTTGAAAGCAAAATCGTGGAAGCACCTGTATTTAGTTGACTAACATTTTTAAGTATTTCCTAGAATCTATGACTTACATTTGAGTTTCAGTAAGTCGGCTGCACAAGTACTGTATGACAGGTATGACCTCGCTGTAGCAGCCCACAGCTACTAAGTGATTCTGGCCCACTGGAGACCCTTCCGATAGAAGTTCTTGGCATTCTTCATCTAAGAAAATACACACCTCATGTATTAACGTTTTATAAATATGTACCCACTATTATATAAGTGAACCAGGGGTTGACATACTTAATAAAAACTAATATATAATTACCAAGTTGAGCACAATACGCCCTTAGCACTTGAGCGGCAGCGGCACGTGCAGCGGCCGCGACGTGTGGCGCCGTACTGGCTGCTTCTGCGCATCGGCCGCACGCCCATACGCTCAAACGCCCGTTTAGGGTACGCCGGGGGGATAACGCCAGTGATAGGTACATGCGGAATATTTGTACCTAAAAATAAATATTTTAATAATAACAATATTAAATACGAAAGAAGAATAAGCATATGGTTCTTGTGGTGAGAGCTGGAATCATGCAGTTGGCCTCGGTAATTAAAGTATTTTTAATAATTAATTAGAAATAAAATCTATACACAATTGTCATACCTGTGTATCTGGTAATTGGTACATGACCGAGGAGGTTGCACAGAGCAGTTGCGACGGGGTCCATAGCGAATCGTCCTCAGGTTCGATGCCACGGTGAAAACGATCATCACGAAGTATTTTCTATCAGATATGATATTGATATAAACACTCAGATGATATTCAGCCCTTATATCGTACTAGGCCTGGACCAATATATTTAACGCTCATAACTTGTTCATGATGCAATTAAAGAAAACACAGTGAGAAAAACTAGCATTTCTAAGGCCGGTATTCTAAATTGTTAAACTTAAATCTAATTTCAAAGCTGCCAAACCATTATTTCTGTAAACATGTACCATTTTGACATATTTGACAGCGCTCAAGCCGAGATTGTGACTTGAGATACGTATGTACGTACGGTTTGAGTTAAAAAAGCGGGACATAGTGACTAAAGGTGATATTTTAAATCAAATTTACCCTATCGTTAAATACTTGTCTTCTTAATAAAAAAAATAAAATGAACAAAACACAACCAAAAAAAGTATTCATTAGATAATATGGCGTTTCAAACAATAGTCAAAACTCTGAGGAATGAGTATAACAAATAAATATAAGAGAATATTTTTTTATAAGACTTACGTATTCTTGGTATTTTTGTGAAGATTAAGCTTATTTTAAAGTTTCCTCTATCTATTTAATGAAAACATAATGAAATGACGAACTCTTCACAGGATAGCTGTAGATTAATATAGAAGAGTAGCTTTAATTTACAGACAATTTGTTTCTGGCATCCGCCCATTTAAATTATAATTTATCTGGGATAAATGGCATTCAGGGAAGCAGTTTGATGTTGCGATACCTAATATGAAAGATAGTAGTTTAAACATATTCCTGGTATCTTTTTTTGGTAGCTGTTAAAAGAGCTGGTGCCATTTCTGTGCATGGCAGTGGTGTCTTGAGTGACGGTTGAGTTAACCCCAAAAGCGGGAAAAATCTGTCCCGGACATTTTCATTAAAAAAATTGGGACGTTCAGCCAAAATCGGGACGTATGGCAACGCTGAATGTGACGCACATCAATGCTAATATTTTATGTTATCATTATCTACGTCGGAAGCATGTCGCCCATGGCTCGCTTGAATTATTAATTTTTAGCGTTTAATTAAGATAAGCAGATTCTATATAATTATTTGTTTTGCCATCCTTCATCAATTTATTTCTATAAAATTACAAATACAATTGAATTTTAACCAGTTTGATTCCTACGATATTACAGTATGATGCTTGTTTATATAAAAAAATGCACTGAAAAAAAAATACTACAATACTATTTTGTCTTTTGCCATACCAGCCCTACGATTCGGTAACTCACTTTTCGAACTCACACAGCGGTTTTCGCATCGGCGGTCGCACTCAAATCAGTCGTGAAGCAGTCATTTTATGATTTGGCATTCTGAAATGGTGGGAGCTTATAGTTTATTGTTTATTAGAATGCCAAATCATAAAATGACTGCTTCACGACTGATTTCAGAGCGACCGCCGATGCGAAAACCGCTGTGTGAGTTCGAAAAGTGAGTTACAGAATCGCAGGGCAGGAGATTACACAAATTGACATACATGAAAACCCTGGAGAGCGAATGCTACTAGCCGGGGGCGCTTGGTCTCTAGCGCGAGCTGCAATGGCTGCAAGCACGCGCGCCTGCACTCGTATGAGGGCCGTCGGCCGCTCACGTCTTGTGCACAAATTAACTCTATGAAACAAAATTATTTAATTACCACCTACTTTTAAATTAGCATGAAATATAGACTATAGAAAACCTTTATTTATTAAATTTTTGGGTCTAAATAATTAAAGGCTTCACTCATTTATCTGCTGAACAATTTAAATGATCAATGAGTGTTAATTATTAAGGACCTGGGTATTCTTCATCACCTACATAAAACAACAAAGTTATTTCACATCCTTATGTTATTTCACACCCTGTACATATAATTTTTTCTGGCTAGAGTGTGGTGGACCTCACAACTGGAGCTGATACAAAATACAAGTTACAAAAAATATTTTAGTTTAATGAGTTTCTTATTAGGAACACATTAGGGCCAACATATTTTTGATTAGATTTTGTTAAGATATACCACGAGTTATACATATTCTCTATTATTTATTGAAGACCTATCTGCAATAATTAGCATTTTTTTGTACAAATAGAAGTTTAATATAGACAAATAATATTAGAGGATCTCTTACCTAAGGCTTCCTGACATGATTTCTTGAGAGAATTTAACTTTGGTCCACTAGCTTCTTTAATAATATCTTGGAGCAGTTCTTCCATTTCAAACCAAGACTAACATCTTGCTTGCTTTCCGCTGATCACCACTAAAACAGTTTACATTTAAAAATTATTCTTTTCTAATAAGCATATGACGATTACTGCGCGAGTATTGTGCTATCAGAATATTTTATCGAGTGGGTTGAATACCGCCTATCAGCAAACACGTATTATGGAGCATGCTCAGAGAGAAAAATCAATAAATTGACATCACGTTCGCCAGTTCTACGTCCAAAGACTTGTATGTTTGTTTTATGCTTATCAACAGGTGGCTTCCAATGTAATAGTTAAAGTTATGAGTTAAAAAAAATTCGAAGAATATTACTTTAATTACGAATAATTATTAAAAAAAATGTAAAATAATTATAAGATGAAAGGCGGTCCGTACTTACAACGGAAGTATTAAATTTATATCGTACACTGCATAAACAAGGCTTTAATTATTTTTTGGAAGTTTAGTGATAAAATTGGGCACCTTTTTTGTTTTATCCTTCCTCCTATATAATTATTATTGACTACCAGCATCAGAATCTCATACCTTATTTAGAGAAGAAATTCCAATTTTCGCGCGATAGCGGATAGAGTTTGTGTCGTTGATATTTAGACATTGACAGTGAAACGTCAGCGCTCACCAGATACGATACAGTTGACAGCGGTCAGCACAGACCACAGATGACAAATTATTAAAGATGACAGTTTATTCAACATAATGACAACATAATAAAGCTTAAAGCAAATACAGTCGGAAAGAAAAGAAATAATAATCCTTATTTCTTAATTTTTTCGTTTTGAAATGTACGTATGGGATTGGGAGCGTTCAAGTATTGTCACGCAGTTTTTGGTATCGTGACCACCTAGAGATTCTTTATACCTAAAAGATACCATTCTATGTTGTGAAGTACTGGAAAATCGAAAATAATAACTAAGTTTGGTGATTTTGAACTAACACAATGATATTGTGTCAAGCCCTTTTATATAATTTTAGACGAACGTTGTCTCAATAAAACAATTATTTCATTTTAAAAAGTAATTCTATCTCACTATTGTTTTCAATAGTTATCGTTTTCAATAGGTATGGTTTTATATTTTACATATATCTCGTAACTTGAACTCGATGTAAAGTGGTATATCTCTCATGGTTTGTTCTTTTCTTGGACACTTAAATTCCGTAAAGTTTTGATTAATAACTAATTTTTTTATTGCTAAAGTATTTGATGGCTAGTGACATTCTACTTGTTATATATTACTGTTTTCATACAACAAAATATACTGATAGCTTTTAAGTTCTAAATATTTTTCTATAACAAACAAAAATCCTAAACTTACAAGATATATAACACATTCAAGAATAATTATATTCAAGTCGTAAATTTATACATACGCTTTACATTTAACATAACATAAGTTTTTTTTTTATTTTAATCTTTATGTTGACAATCATTATGTTGACACATTAATAATTGATGAAATATCGTAAATATACTTTTGTCTGTATATAATAATGATGTATGCATTTTGTCAATGGTCGTCAATGAATAGAGCTAGTTTTATAATAATAACTATAAATTGGATACAATAGCAGAATTTCCGCCTCTGTCGAACGTATTAATTGCTCTAAAAGAGCATTTAAAACAAAACCGATTTGATGCTTATTAACTTTTTAGAAGACGGTAGCTGTATCTACAGGTAATTTACCTAAGAGTATATCGGAAAACTTTAGCTTGTCCATTCTGTGAATAAAAAAATAGTCTGTTTCAGTTGTCAATGTCAACTGTCAATATTTATTTCACAAAGATGGTCTCTTGGAGCGCATTAGGCCGATCTCTCGGCGTTAATTTAATAAAAACCAACACAAAAATCCCTTTAGTTGGTCAAAATGTGAAGTTCTCAGTGGGAAAAAGCCTTTTTGGTGATCATGGACACAAAACTATGGCCATGCAGCCATCCAGGTAAAGTTCTACTATTGTGTGATAAGTGATTATCTAACCTGTTATTGACAGATTTTACGTACTGTACAAAATATGAAGACTCAATAGTCTTTAATTTATTTCAGGTGGCAATGGCACAAATTCAAGGACATGTTACACCTTTATTTTATGGTCGGGCTTATTCCTGTTGGGGCAATTATCTTTTATACCAATGTGTTTATTGGTCCTGCTCAGCTGACACCAATTCCTAGTGATTACACACCTAAACATTGGGAATATCACCGACACCCTATCACTAGATTTATAGCACGTTATGTACATAATAGCCCCCAGCAAGTAAGTATAACATCATATGCACCTGAAATTTCATATTAAAAACTGAAACAAGATAATAGAAAAATAATATATTGAATTGTAAACCTTTCATTTGGGTGCTTGAAGTTGGTTTAAAATGGGCCAATTCTTAATTCTTTCACATATATAGCACGACAGTGATTTGGTAGTAGCTCTTTACATATTACTACCAGCCTGTCATGGTTGGACAAATAAATAAATATAAATCAGAGGCGCTTCAACCTCTTTAGACTTTGGCCTCAGATTTCTGAGTCTGTTTCATGATCTTTTTTTAATCTAATAGGGAAGTAGGTCAGCGATTCAAGTTAATGCTAAATTAATATAGAAAGAAAGTATATTGGTACACAGGGGTCGAACCTACAACCTTAGGGATTAGAGTCACACGCTGAGGCCACAAGGCCAAGACTGTTCAAATAAGAGTCCAGTCCAGTTATAATGTTTCCTCATTATATGTTGGTATACCAATAATCTAGTTTTTCTCTTCTTTAATTTAAAATCTTTGTTAATTATAGGAATATGAAAAATTCTTGCACTTTATTGATGAAGAAGCTCAGAAAATGAAACTGAGACAACTGGAAAAGGAAGTAGTTAGTAAAATGGCAGAGAGACAGGACTACCAAGCATATTATTACAGACCAATGATAAATAAATATCTTCGTGTTAACAAACAAACTGGTGATGAAATGTTGAATCGCTTGGGAGATGATTACGAAGAATAAATTATTGAATTGTCTGTTAGTATATTTAGTAATCAAGTGTGTTATAACATCTTATGTAGATAAATAAAAAGTATGATTTTGTATCATTATTTTACTTAGGAATGGATCAATTTTTTTTATATATCGTACATTTATTAATAATATATCAAATTGAAGCTTCTTTTTTTTCCATTAATTGTCGTATGTGGGTGCCAAGTTAAATCTGACCGCAAATGAGGAAACCTGCTGTTAAAGTTGATAAATATTTATGGTAGAGTGAAAGATAGTAAACGCATAACATCATTTGTCAGACGAGGATAGCAATTGCCGCCTGTGCGACGCTTTTATGCCATTGCGCATGCGTCGAATACACTAACATTCTCAAGCCTCGTTCCCACTATGTCGTCTGCCCTACGATTCTGTAACTCACTTTCCGAACTCACACAGCGGTTTTCGCATCGGCGGTCGCTCTCAAATCAGTCGTGAAGCAGTAATTTTAGATTTGGCATTCTGATAAACAATAAACTACAAGCTCCCACCTTTTCAGAATGCCAAATCATAAAATGACTGCTTCAGGACTGATTTGAGAGCGACCGCCGATGCGAAAACCGCTGTGTGAGTTCGAAAAGTGAGTTATAGAATCGCAGGGCTGTTGGGACGATCTTTTATCGTGTGTCGGCGCCTCTGTTCACACAAGTCGGCCACGACCGCAGCTGGTTGGTGCCATTAAACAGTCAAAAAGAGGCTTCTGTACATGATGGACGTCGACGAGGCTTTTGTTGTGATGTATTATTAGTGGAGGAAACGAAAGACAACACCCAATTCTGAGGTCTTTCCTCAACAAGTGATATTAAACCTTAAAAAAAAATAATAGTAGGATGAAACCTATTGGAAAGGGAGGATATTATTATAAAATTTAAAGGAAAAATAATTTACGGGCGATCTGAGGTCGGGAAAGGGTAGGGGGGGGGGTAGTTTTAAGGGTAAAAAACGGTTTATCTCGATTTCCGGCAAAACTAAAAGTCCTATCGAAGAAAGTTAAACGGCAAAGTTGTAGGTAATAAAAAGATCTAACTACTAACCAAAAACTTTTGTATTCACACATTTTTCACATTACCTCAAAATTTATGTGAAAGATTAAAAAAAACAAGTTTTTGGTTTTTAATTTTTATCTTTTACAAAATTTATTTTTTCCCCACGAAATTTGGTGAAAACTTACCTTTTTATGTCTTTAATACGCTGTAATTTATTTGATTTGAAATAATAATTTTTTCACCTTATTTTGAATTAATATCGAAAAAGCACCCTAATTTTCAATCGAAAATTCACCCGTCAAAATATCAGCTTTTTCCAAAAAGTTGGTGTGCTTTCAGTTTGTTTAAATCTCTACTTTCCTATGGTAAAACAATATACAGTCAAAACCGGTTATAACGACATCATTTACAACGACCTATCGGTTATTACAACCAGATTGTATGGTCCCGTCCGAATCCTTAGTAAACTATTCAGTAAACAAACCGCTTATAACAACATCGGATACAGCGACATCGCTTATAACGACGAAATTTTTCGAAAAAAAGACGATATTCTTTGGCTATAACGACCAACCGCTTGTTGTCACAGCAAACCAAAACAATACAAACGATTTTAAATCTTATTTATATAAGCATTGAATGAATATTTAGGCATATAATTACCTACGCACTTTCTCCCGCCTCATCCGAACCTCTTCCCGGCTATTTGACCTTTTACATGTGTAAAGTATGTTCGCTAAAAGTGTTGCCAGTGTTGTTTAGACTGTGCATTTATGTGCAATTGTGCATTTATGTGTTATCATGTCGCAAAAAAAGAGAAAAGTGTTTTCTATTGAATAAAAATCTCATGTCATATGGATAAAATGCAAAGAATATTTGAGACTGGGTTTAAAAAAAAACAAACCAAAATGACTGATTACTTTTGTACCTAATTATTTCACAATAAATATTTTTGTCTCTTTTTTGACTCCTTTACGTATCTATTAGAATATTAACATACCATATTATAACCCATACCTACCTATTCTAGATAGATAACTATGATAATATAACTATGTACATACATATGTACCTACTATAGTTGTGTATATATGACATTGCTTATAACGACTATCGGATATAACGTCGGCAACTATACGGTCCCTTCAATGTCGTTATAAACGGTTTTGACTGTATATACATATTACTATAGCAAATCTTCTCAGAAAATGCAAAAAATCGTATGCAGTAACGCCCAGACCAGTCATCCCCTTCCCTACTAATATGCCGATATTTAGATGCACAAATAAAACTTGGTAGATTCTCCTAATTATAAATATACATAAAGATTTGGTTTCTTAAATATATGGATCTTAAATAGACTATAAGTGCTCTAAATTGTAAAAGTAGCTTTAAGAGAGTAAAAAAAGTAGGGTTAGAAGACAGACAAATATAACAAGGATTATGGGAAAGATTATCCTTGAATGATTATTATTAATTATTTAATATACTCTACTGGTATATATGGCATACGTAGGTTTTAGTAGGCAAGATTTTAGTGACCTCTTCATCAATAATTTTAAGTTTTAGTTAATTTACATTAAAACATTATGATTTAATTTATCCTCTGCAATCACACTGTATATTCGTGAACATGATACCGTACATAAATCCGTAGTTATTGTAACAGATCATCAGATTTAACATACTTTGCTAGCCACTTACTATATTGGAAGGTGACGAGACAACAATAAAAAGCAAAATGGTAACATGTTTATTTATTTTACAGGAAATTTCTAACAAATGACCATAGAACGTCATTTATGGAATCTTACAAAATAAAAATCAACGCTTTATTATAATAATTACACTTAGCTTGATATGATCTAAACCTTTGTAGGTAGCTACTAATTAGTATTCAATTAAATAAAATAAAAAAAACTTTTAAACTAGATAACTTACATTAAAATCACAGATAAAATGAACAGAGATGAATTTTGCATGAAGATTTAGTAAATGGATAGTGTTTTAATCCTTTTCTTGTTAGTACAATTCATGTGTTTTATTTTAAAGACATGATTATTGAAAAAACTGACTGCAATAAACTATTAAATGATATGATAACATTTTGACTTGTTTGTTCAGTCTTAAGTGTTGTAACACCTGAACTATTAAAAAATGATTTATATGATCTATTATGTTTATAAGATAAATGTAATCAAATTGTGACAAAATGTGCAGTTTACAGAAAATTTGACAGGAGGTTAACAAATTCATTATTCACTATAAATTCTTCAACATTAGGGTGCTATATTTTTTCAGCGCTGAATATCTTTACACAGGTCACACCTCAAAGCTTGAGTTCAACTCTTGCAATAATTAATTTAAATTCATAGTATTTTGTCAAGATTTGATTTCATTCAACAATGTTGGATTTATAACTATATATTATCGTGTAAAAATATGGCCTAACAAAAGAAAAAATACTAGTTAAATATTACAGTATTTAGATTTTTTAAATACATTATAACTTTATTCTTAGTCCACTGAAATCTATTAAAATTTTATTAATTGGTTTCATCCCTGGGTAACGTTGTTTAAATCTATATTCTAAAGACGGCTACGAGTTTCTACGTGTAAAAACAATATATTATTTACTCTTCTCTTTTTCAACCTGTGCTGCAAGTTTAGCTTCTTTTTTGGCTTTCTTTTTTTCTTCTTTCGCCAAAAGTTTGGCTTGTCTTTCTTCTTCTTTGGCAAATAGCTTCGCCTGTCTCTCTTCTTCTTTAGCTTGTAGCTTAGCTTCCTTCTTAGCTTCTTTTTCAGCTTTCATACGCAACTTTTCCTCTTTCTTTCTTTCAGCTGTTTCGTTCTTTTTGGTATCATGGCTTTCATTTTTAATTTTTTCGGTTTTGGCATTTTCCTCAGATTCTTTCTTCTTCTTTTCCTCTTTTTTGGGTTTTGTTTTGGGGTTATCTTTTATTCGTTCAGTCTCTTTACTGTGATCTCTTGATTTGGGTGGGTCTTCTTTATTCGACGGATTTAAAGTACGGAAGAAGTTTGGCTTTTCTTGTTGTGGTGAAGTTTCTAGTTGTGTTACTATTTTCTGAGCACATCTGAAAAAGGATTGGTATTATTTTCAGATCACTATGTCATTATTACTACAGTCTTAATACATTTCATTATATAAAATTAGACACATGTTCTTATAAGATCCTCGGTAGTACAATGGTCGGCGTACGGCGATAAGTTTTAGGCTACCCGAGTAGATATTATTAATTATTATTATTTAGGTTGAAAGGTACACCTTATCCTAGTTGATGCAGAAGCGGAATTAGCGCTCTCCCGCCTCCCCTCTCGGAATTCTCTTTGAAATTCCCGAATAGGGGGAAGTCTACCCGAGGCCTCAGGCGCAGGCCCTCCTGTGTAGCTGTGTACTTGATATTCTTGTAATCGAGCCTAGAATATGAGCGGTACATTAGTATTATCATAAATAATCTAGTGTAAATATTATTATTATTGGTGTCCTGTATAAAGGTCATATCTATGCAATGTAAAATATTTAAAAAAAACTTGAATAGACAGACACGAGTAATCCAAAAATTAATTTGAATTAAAATGTTATAACAACATAATCGACATGACGATTGACGACATAAAAAATGACTTGAATAAAATTGTAAATTATTATAATTATATTTTGCTTTGTAACCTATTCATTTATTTATAAGTGTTAAACATTTTGGATCATGATAGAACTATCAGTGCCATGATCTTTGTACATACGGTAGTAAATATATTTAGCTCGGCCATGCATTGTTGTTATTTGGCACAAGCCATTAAATATCATAAGTATCATTATCATTAATCAAATAAAATGATTCGTTAATAGCTTTTAGTACAATCTTTATACTTATTTATTATTTTGTATTCGTAGAACAGGAGATCGGCAAATTAGTTGACAATAATCATAAAGCGCGGAAGTGGTTTTAACTTTCTATTAAAACTTCATGCGTGAACTTTTCCTTACCTAGTCTGGGCTGTTAAGTGCGGCGACTTGTATTATTTTATTAAAGCGATTATATTTTATATCATATATAGTCCAGAACTTTATTTAACTTAGTTTGTAAGAACGATCACGTCGCCAATTTTAAAAGTTTTGTCTGTTTTAAAAACTAAAGAAAACATTTGAATTAATAATAATAATAACTAAAAAATACTTATACATAATAGTTGATTCCCTAATAATTCGAAAATAAGATAACTAAAAGTCGAGAAAGCTTTAGATCAACATGGCAGTAAATAATAAAAAACCTTCATGCTATGATGCTGTGAGCGTCGTAAGGAGTTTGAGCCAGGCTGGCGAGGTTTGGGTGGCGCTGAAGGGACCCGGGGTATCGCGCCAAGACAGGCACCTCCACATTTGGACCCTCCACATAGCTTCGCTGAACACGTGCCAGTACCGCCGCTATTTGATGATACGGAAGACACACCTGGAATAAGAGAGCTAGTATACTGCTATTTATAAAATGATAATTCTTCTGATATTACTTATTTACAAGCGTAGGTAGGTCGTAGGTATATAGATCCATTCAAGGCGATATTTATCTAAATTAATTTAAATCTTAATACCAAATTAAGCGTGCCAACGTAGGAACGCAAAAAAACCTTATATTACCTGACCGACTATTGAGTACATTTTTAAAAATATAATTTCCAGTTAATTATACATTTAAGAAAGGTACAAATACTCCTTAGATTTATGGCTCACCGGAAATTGAGGACTCCCCGCTAGTGACAGAGTACAAGGAAGCTGATGCCGGCACTGAGCGGGCTCCCACAGAATACGACGAAACAGATCCAGGTACGCCCCACAGCTTACTGTTATTGCTTGTGACCTAAAAAATATTTGGATTGTTTATTGTATAATGCGTTCTATTAATTTACGAGTATGTAGGTATGTATTATAATACGCGATTTTAGCTATACTCAATAAAATAAAGCCTCGTTAAGCCTCGCCAGTGCACCTTTAAATGTAAAAAAAATCCTGGTTTTGGTTTAAAACGCGCAAGAATGTCAAAGTTTGTGAGCTAGGATAATAGATATAAAAGTCTTTGTCGTATATTAATTCTCTATACGAGTAAACTTACAGCATTTTCAAGGACTCGTCTGACTAGAAGATATATACTACTAGCAAACTCAGCCAAGCATTATGTGGCTAAGTATTTTGTTATATTACATAGTAGTAAACTATTCAAGGGAAATAGTAGGAGATCACCCGCCTGGCGACCGCCATGCTTTTTTGGTGGTTATGCCAATATGTGGTTATGTGGTGTTAAATTGTAGCTTAAGTGAAACGTTGGTAGTTTCAACACAGCGCCATCTGTTACAATTGTGACTGTCAAATAAAAAACAAATAATTTGCAATGAAATAATATTGCGGGTATAAATTAAGATATCCTATCTTTTAAGTTAGATCAAACTGCACACGTAATTTGTGACGCGTAATTTATATATATTAAGATAATAAGCTGGCCTAAATTGTGATAGCTTTAAGTACCTATAGATGGTACGTATGGTATTTATCTATGTCATTACCTGCCAACTTTTGCTAGTAACCAGCCTGGGCGCTTGCCGCAGCCGCAGTATCTTTGCCCTGCAGATGACACAGCGCAACGGAAGTAGGCGTTGGCTAACTGCCATCTGGATGGTCTTGACAAAACACCGCCGACACACCACACAGTGACCGCACGGCGATGTCTGCATAGTCGCTTTTGCATTCACACATATTACACACTGAAATTTAATAAAATACCATATTCATATTATAGGAAAAAATAAGAGTGAGTTAGTTTAATGCGTTAATTCATATTCCGTGATACATGAAAATTTCTGTCTGCTTGTTTATTTGTTACATTCAGATGTACAGGATACCTTAAATAAAGTATCTGAAATACAAAATGCTAGATACTTTTCAATTAAGTGATACCAGATGAAAATAACTATACGGATTTGTATCTTGCATACTAAAGATAAAATACTTTAGTAAAAAACAATTTTTTTTTTCAATACAAATTTATTTTCTTATATGTAAATAGCGTTGATTGCGCAATCGTATTGATTATCGATTGGTATCTTTTTAATTTAAGTATTGCAATGTTTCTAAGTCAGCGGTGCTTTTGGTACCCATTTCATTTTAAAGAACGGATGTAACACTGAAGCCAATTTTTCATCAACAGGCCAGAAGACATTTTAAACATCTCGGGTAACATACGGGAGAACTACAGTAAGTATTTTTTTCCTTCCAGGCTTTTAATAGCTTCTGCTATTGGCTATGGTAGGGGAGCCCAAGAGGGGATTTCAGGATTTACTAAAGCGCGGCAGATTAATATAAAGGGGGATACCTTGTACCCGGTTAAGTACCTCCACAAAATATGAGGCCCATATATAAGGCCGCACGTGAAGGAGACAGGATCAGTTTAGTAAAAAAAAATTGACCATCAGAAATTCCCGAGCGCGTCAGATTAAGGTAGGGTGAGTTAATTACATCCTAAAAAGTGTATATTCCACTAATCTGACAATTTGAGAGTGACGGAAAAAAAGGGGAGGGCAACAAAGTTGTAAAAAAAAAACGTCATCTCGACATTCTCGAGCGTAGCTAATTTTTTTTTTATTTTGAAGGAAATAATTCAAGAATAATGAAAAATATATAATCTGACGATTTCCGCAAGCCGAAATAACAAAAATTCGTCGATAAAGTTAAATGCGTGCAGCTGCGTGATGCCTACATTTCCTTAAACCGATCGGAATCTACTAAACGGCGTTCTAAATATTTCCCTCAAAATTACATTTCCTGTGAATTTGAACCGATTCGGACCGATAGATTTTAAGAAATTTTGAAAAATCTTAAAAAAAAAGAAATATTTTTTTTTAAAGTGGTTTCTTTATCGATCAACTTCAAAAACTAATCCGCCTTTGAGCTTGAAAAACCACGTCGATCGCCACCAAGCTGGTCAAAAGCGGTTGATTCGTTCGAGAGATATCGTACACGAAAGAAACCTGAAAAAGTGTTTTTTCGGGATTACTCCGAAATTTGTGGTTCGATCAATTAAAATTGCAAAATTGTGATTGAGAATGATAAAACTGCGTCGAATGCCGCCAACCGCGTGAACATTGCTTGATCCATTCAAAAGTTATTGCGGTTTGAAAATTCCAAAAATAGTGTTCTATGAAACTTCTATCAGACTTTCGAGCTGGGAGAGCTCAAATGCATAGAAATGTTATTTCTTTGAACTCAGCGAGCTCAAAATATCAATTTTAAGCGCCCAGGAATGGAATTAGCGGGAAGTTGCAGGGATGGCCCTTTAGGTGAACCGTTTTTCTATTATTTTTTTGTCAGATCAGGCGAATCCCTCTAGATAATCATCAGATTATGAGACAGTACGTTTAGAACATAAAGATAAACCACATATATCTTAATCTGACGCGCTTGAGTATTTCAAAATTGCGATTTTTTTTTGCAAATTAAGAAAATGCCTGTGGGTTTGCGTCCCATCGAAATCGTCAGATTAGTGAATGAGAGCTTTTTTTTGGTGCACTTAACACTCCCTTAGAAAATCTGACGCGCTCGATATTTTTTTTTTTTTTTAATTTTCAACCCTTAAATACAACCACCCGCATCATGCAAACGATCAGATTAACATACGTACATTATTAAAAATACGTAGGGCATAGATGCTATCAATATCTGACGCGCTCGAGGATGTCCATGCAACAGTTTTTTTTTACATATTTAACTATCTATAGCCGCTTCCCCCACCGATGAAAAGGAATTTATCATATAACATTTTTTTCTTCTTTTTATCCAAGCTTTGCATCCCAATAGGTCTCTACGACGCTCGAGTAAATCCCCATTTATCATCGTGGGCTCCCCTACCACAAAGCAATACAGTTCATATATTAATTTAATAAGTGAATTTCATTTTCCCTTAATGGAGGTAATTTTAACATTATCATGTTTTAACTAAGACTGTTCTGTACGGCAAAGTTAAATAAAGTAAAAAAGGACACGAATTACGGGACATAGCATAGATAACATTTCGTAGAAAGAAATAATTGCCACGCCATCCGAACCATCATCCATCACGAACAAAGATTCAATGGTGCGTTCAATTTTATATGCGACATTGACATTTAAAGTTAATGTCATCTAAAATGTAACCATAGAATCTAGAAATCTGAGAAATCGAATCTGAAACCATAAAACCTATCTATTATTAAAAGTATTTTAGCATCTACAAAGTACTAACGTTTAAAGACAGACGAAAAAGAGGAAGTTTTATAGAATCATACAGAATTCTGTCTGGTTATTATGATTATATATGTTCGATATATTAAGAATATATTTACTTTAAACCAAAACAAGCATCTTTGAAGTCATGCGCTGCTAAACACCGTACAAACTAATTGCAACGCATTTTTAAATTTCTTCCCACACAGGGAGGTGCCTCTATGGTATAAACCTCCTACGAATGTTGCACTGTCCTCTCCACTAAATGCTTTTAAAAACATTGTTTCTCCATGTCCTAAATACACATGCATCAGCAAATCGTTTACTAAATAATAAACAATAATAATAAATAGCAAACAAAAGGCATTTAAATACAAGATACTTGTATCTTAGATAAGTTACATCTCGTAAAATTATATGGTCTGTATAAAATGACACTGCTGTTTTAAATTTAATATTTTACCCTTAATTCCTGTCGCTTTAACATGAGTTTATGAATGCTATTGGGAAAAGCGTCAAATATTTGTTAGATTCATTCTTGAATTATGATTTGTTATATAAATACTAGCTGACCGGGCAAACGTCGCGTCGTTTTGCCATGTATATCATTTATAATAAAAAATAGGGGTTGATCGTAGAGAGAGGAAAGTCAGGGGTTGCATGTATTTTTTAATGCTGTATCATAAAAAAATAAAAACAGAAAAAAATATTTAAAAATAAAAAAAAAATGTTTAGGGGTGGACTACCCTTAACATTTAGGGGGATGAAAAATAGATGTTGGCCGATTCTCAGACATACCCAATAAGCACACAAAATTTCATGACAATCGGTCGAGCCGTTTCGGAGGAGATTAACCTCAAACACCGCGACACGAGAATTTTATACATATACAGTAGAACCTCTATAAGTCGAACATCAAGGGAGACGCCAAAAAATTCGAGTTATAGAGTTTTCAACTTATGGAGTTTTCAACCTAACTACTTCTGACAGTATTTAAGTCGAAAACAAATGACTAGCTTAGCTAAATTTCAAAGGGAATCAAAATTGTACACCTGACACAAAGCAAGCAAACACGTATACTCCTAAAATGTTTTCTAAGAAACAATAGTGTACTCACATTGTCGGCAAGTTCTTAAAGTCGGTAACTTATTTTTGTTCGAACAATTGAGATAATAAATTCCAAATCATCAAGTTGTAAAGGTTGTAAAATAAAACGTTCCTATGTTCGAGATACAGAGGTCAAATTTAATTTTTCGAGTTATAGAGTGAAAATATGTACCAAAATGGCTTGGAGGGACTCGGTGATTATTTCGATTAACAGAGGGTCAATATTTCAAGTAATGGAGGTTTTGGTGTTTTAAGGGAAGGTAATAAAACATTTTTTCGAGATTTGGAGGTTTTTGACTTATCGAGGTTCGACTTAACGAGGTTCTACTGTATTAGATTTGAAAAGGTTTACGTTTCATACTTTAGTCATTTCAGTGTGCCTCAGTGTTTAGTCTTTAGACTACCTTTACTGAAGACAAAGTTTGTACAGCTTATGCAACTTATGAGTTAAATACAAATTATAATCTAATTTGATCTATTTAGAAGAACTTATAATTTAATATTATATTTTATTTCGTGTAGAGACTACTACTAATAAGCAGAAAATTTATAACCAAACACAGCCGTAAAGCTCCCATGTGTACGTAATTACTTGTAAAGCCTTCAAATCTCTTGGAGGTAGTTGAAATGTTAGTTTATTTTCAATTTACGAAAATACCAATAATAATTTCGATCAATCTCTCGTTCAATATTTTTCCAATTATACGGCAACCATTGTGTATTGTATTTTTTAAATTGTTTTAAAGTACGAAGTAACGTAAACTTAATACTTAATACACAAAAGGTTAAAGTTATTATAGTGATTCAAATATGACATTTCGTATAACTAGTTAAAATATTTATACTAACTTCTTCCTCGGGTGACGTTGCGAGTTCTGGTTCATTTTCTTCAAGCTTGTTGAGAAGCTTGTCCTGTAACAAAAGAATATCCATTGAATAGAACTCCTTTGCAGGCATGATATAATATTTATCAGTAAAAAATGTGAGACAGAATGAGAATATTATTGAAGTGATACTTTGTTTTGGTCTATCTTTTATATTTAACACATAATTAAAAAAATAACTCAACCAACAAAAAAGTATTTATGTTAAAATTTAGCGAATGCCGGTGAATATTTAATTACATGCTTCGCTTAGCCCTGGCTTTGAACACGACGTAATCAGCTTAGTGCTTAGGTTGCTCCTTGGGTCTTATTAACGAAATAATTAGGTCAGCCGAAATGAAACAATATAATATGAAACTATTGTTATTATTTAAGATAATGTATATATAATCAAATTTTCATATTAATAATTCAACAACAAAGCTAATTGGTGATTATGAACTTCATTAAATTGTGTAAGGAAAATGATGTCAAGACTTTTTATTTATCAGCAAAAAATCTAATATTGTTCTCTCTGTACATATTATATGTACATACTATATGTCAATATGGTCAATAATCAATAAATTCTTGAAGCCTTGTTGTATTTACAAAAAACTGTATCTGTTCTGTTCTGTTCTGGACACAGAACTAATGTAAGCGTCCGACCAACCAGGCTCCAGAAGATAAGCCACTCCTTATATGGAAGTTGTATTTGTTTGTACAACAAACCCCCAAGAAATAAGAGATCACTGATTAAATTCAGAACTCTCGATAAACGTAAATTAATCAATAAAGCTTTTTATAAATTTGACAATAATTTAAATTATTCTAATCCTTGGGATTAATTTGCTCCAGTTCAAACAATTGGTATGACTCAAAACTTGGCGACTAAAAAGAGTGGCGGAGAGTTTCTTGCTCTTGCCCGCTCTACGCCCTTGACTTGCGAACTGGTAGTAAATGTTAATTTAGAATTCATTTAACATCTTTTCTGTTGACATTCATAAGTGTACTCGGTTACCTATACCTTTACACTATGTTCGAGCAAATAAATGATTATTATTATTTCGTTTTAAGGTTTTTTCCTATTAATTGAAATATATTTTTAATTTAATATCTTTGACCAAGTCTCTGATATATTTTTTGTATAGAAAATGTATATGAGACAGAAACTGCGTGAAAATTTCACATTACCGCTTAGCTTGGAGCAACATTTTGGCATTTCATTGTAATCGTTTCTTTTTTATTAGACTTATTTCAAATATTATCTTACGCCACAGATCATAAAATAAGTGGATAATATTCCTACGGTTCATAAATTACGTTACACTTAGCAATTTCTATTCGACTGTTGTCATTTATAATATTTTTTCACTATTTTAACTGTGTTATATAATAGTAATTTTTGAAGTTATACTTCTTTAAGCTGGGTCCACATTTGTAGCATGTTGACGTATCACGATCAGTCGTATCGTATCTAGTGTTTGTATCATAAATATGGACGCTCATTATGTCCATGTCGCATTATTAAGGCGTATCTTGTAAAAAACGCGTCCATACTTATCAAATGCTGTATCATGTCAGTGTATCGGCTTTAACTTTACAAATATAGACGCTTCACTTTTCTTCCGATGTATCCTGATGCGCGTGTCTTTCAGTGCACCTTTCCCTTCTCGTAATGTTCAGTCATGTCTTCGTTCCCAAACGGTTTAGCCATGTCAGCAATTGCTCACAGTTTGGCGGTGGCTAGCGCCTGTTATATTATCATTAATAGTATTTCAAAAAAAGTTAAATCTAGACGTAGACGGCGCTGGAAGTGTCTAGAAACCGAAACAAACATGGTGGAATACCATTGATGCGAGATTTAAAATTTCAGCATACCAGCGGAAAATACAAAAATTTCACTCGCATGTCACCCATTGATGTTGTGTATTCCCTTTGATGATCGCGAAAAAACCGACACAGGATGGTTCGCGGTGTATCAAGTATCGTATCGCGATACAGTATCGTGATACAGTATTAAAATACGTCCATACCACCGATCGTGATACGCGTATCGGATACGAGGTGTATCAAGATACCCGCTTAGTGCGGATCGGGCCGTATCCGATACGGCATGTATCATAAACGGGTATCATTTTGCGTCCAAACTAACGATCATGATACGCGCGGAAGCCACGCAACGGAGATACGATACACCGAAATGCTACAAATGTGGACCCGGCTTTATGAAAAATTGATGAGAGTGAAATTTTAAGATGCGCGCGCACCGTGACACAAAATTAACAGAATGAAGTTGCCTACGGAAGATGCTATGGCATTAGACATAATTTAAAAACAACATTCGAATAATAATAGAATTTATGTTACACTTAATGTAAGAGAATAATAATAAATATTTATTTATTTAATTTTTCAAATGTAAACTGAACTTTATTGACTATAATGACAAATTTTCCAGTCTTTGATTATTTAATTGTAATTAATTATTTGCATGCAATCAAAAACTATTTTTAATAAAGTATAACTTCTTACGCGCGTACATAAGTACACGCACCCTTTTTTTAATATAAAACTCGTATTATTATTATTATATATTATTATAATATTTCATTGGATGTGAAAACAAAGAAAGTATAAATATTAACCATCTATAGGTATAAGATATCCGATTAAGGTAGCCAATACGTTATACGTCTGTTGCCAGATAGATCAGCATTCTGTGCCACTCCGAAACAATAGTGGTATATAAATCAATTTGCAAAGTATGAACATTTGTCACATTTATTTATTTGCAAAATGCCAAGGGAGTGATAAGGATAGCTATATTTGGGCAGAGGGCGTGACCTCGGATTTAATGAAGTCCAAGACCCAAGTTATATATTAAACATATATTCCACCTTTATTTTTTAAAGTAGAGCCATTCGTGAGTTAGTCGTATAATAATATTTTGAAATGATTGCCGTCATTTCCCCTACTTTGTCTAATGGTTGCAATCAATTCGATAAAGCACAATTTTGACCAACCTTTATCGGAGATTAAGTGAAAACAATTGCATAATTTATGGTGACGTCAAGAAATCATTGTAGTCGTTGTTTTAATATTAAAATAGCCAGTCGTGTGCTAAGATTGTGGGGCCAGAACAAAAAAATTAAACTTTGGTATTTTTGTACGGTTAAGTAAAAAAGTTATCTTACGTATATCTTTGTAAAGTTACTTAAGTGGAATACTTAAAACGGTTAAATTTTTAAGGAGTTTCCACGATGGCTAATGCGAAAATTCTGCGAGTTCGCAAAAATGAGAGAGTGGTTTGAGTTTTACCGCTTTTCATTAAATTAAAACTTTCATGCTCAAAATAGTAATTTAAAAAAATGCTAGTCGGACCTACTTGTCAGTTGATGTCGATATTTATCGGTAAGTTTTGAATTTGTTATTTTTAGAAGGTCTGACAGACAGATCTAAGCAAAGACAATTTGAACTAGAAAATATCATTTTTTTATACAGCAGGAGGCAAACAGGCAGTAGGCTCGCCTGGTAGTAAATGTAAATTTACGATTAATTTAACTTGACGATTCAAAAGTGTACTTGGTTACCCACTTGAATAAAGATATTTTGAGTTTGAGTTTGACGTTAAGTGATACCGCCGCCCATGGACACTCACATTGCCAGAAGGTTCGCAAGTGCGTTGCCGGCCTTTTAAGAATTGGTATGCAATTTTCTTGAAGGAACCTAAGTCGAATTGGTTCATTACTTCAGTGGGCAACTGGTTCCACATAGTTGAAGACCGACGGACATCGAGGTGATACAGATGGTACCCTCCTTCAACCCTATAACTCATAGACGAAGTTTCTGAAAACTTTGAATGTGTAGGTTACCTATAATAAAGTGTAAATTATTATGTGTTTGAGGTGAATTAACAACATTATGTTTCGGGGTTTAGGCGACGATATAACAATAGGATCCAATCGTGGTTAATTATTCATTATTCATTACTTGATTTGTTCGAAAATAAATTAAGCTATTTAATACTTTTATCATCATCAGTGTTTTGAATAGGTTATAAAATAAGTTATAAATTACGGCTCATTATAAGGATTATTATATATTGTATACTCTCAACTATAACTAATCATATATTTTCAATACACGTTATTCTTTATTTTGGTTTATGAAGGGGATAAAATTAATATTTAATGTACAACTAATAAGACGTAACAAAACTGTTGGAATGGGACCTTCTTGTCAACTTTCAAATCAAAATATTAATTAGTAATAAAGCATCTACTCGATGTCAACAGTATACGAATACAAACAGATACCTATGGTAATCTTCTTGTAACATTAGTATTACTATGTCAAGATCAAATAATAATATACATCTAGGAAAAGGCATATGTATAAGACAATTTATAAAAATATTTAAATAAATATATGTATATGGACTATATCATATCAATGTCCTTGTGATTTTATTAAGGTAATTATGTATACAGTAAATGTAATAAAACAAGGTCACAATAGTTTGATTATTAAAACTTATACTAAACATAGATTAATTGTTAATTATTCCTAAATATTATATTTTATTATAGGTTAAAATTCACAATAAATAAATAAAAACGCGAACCTTCTCTTAAAAGAGATACTGACGTATTTAAAAAAGTAGAAATTTAATTTAAATGCAATTTATTAGCGGAACGAAATGCCAAAAGAGTAGATAACTATACTGTAGCTTTTCATTAGACGAAATTAAACTTGCAAGCTCTATAATGCCCGTGAAATAAAAGCTTTTGCAACGAGCTTAATTGAAATTTGGAAATATTTAGTGTAGTTTAATGTGTCGTAATTTCGACATTATATAAAATGAGCGATAAGGACAAAACTTTAAGTATATGAAATAACCATGAGGCATGCACGCAAGCACCTAATTATTGCAATTTGATCTATTAAAAATAACAATCCAAATTTGTTAAGTGAAGCAATACGTAATTTCATAACTTGTATACCAATAAAATTAAACGTCATAAAAGTACGCTGCACTATTTATTATACAAGCTTCGGTATTATATTTCATATGTTTTCAGGCGCAGTGCAGGTATGTTTCATGCCAGCGCCCGTGGGGCAGTGTCAAGACTGTTGTCCGAGAAATGACCGCATTGACATCAAGTATAAGCTTTTTACAAGGTACGACGTTATTTTTAACGTAAGTATTTGAAAATCATACCTCAAACAAAGACACATTTATGCAACAGATTTTGTCTAATTTCTCAACATGTTATTATTATTTTAAATCGAATTCCATGTCGATATCATATCTTAAAATTAAGGCACCAAAACAAATTTAATTAAAAAGCGTGTTGTCAACACTGTTATACCGAATTTTCATTGGGATCCTGAAAACAAGCAAAGAGCAAATGTGGAACATCTAATACCACCTAGTTAAATAAATTACTAGGTCAACAAGGGATTCGTACCCCATTGTCACTTATGTGAAGTCACGTAGAGGTACACCATTCATCACAAGTTTCAGAACAGCTGACGGGAAGTAGCCTTCACGGCATAATATGCATCGTTTGTGCTCAATTTGTACGGCAGAAAACTTTGTTGCTCTGTTTTATAAATTATGCTGACATTTCAAAATCGTAATTCGACGTTTGTGAATTTTTTTTTTAAGATTTCCTATTCTACACGGAACTAATAAAAAATGTATGACACGCTGTTTTTGTTACCTATTTATGTGAACATTCATCCATTACATTGTTATTTAATCATACAAACAAATATTATAAAAAAATTCAGACTTAAAAGGAAAGTTTTAATAAAGTTCTAATTGGTTTCCTTTTTGATGGTTGATGCTTTGATAAAAAAGTGTCAGTGATGAGGATCGGGCATGGTAAAAACAATTTCCTTTATGAGAATTAGAATCGTTTGATAAAACAATACTTTTCTAATTCGTGTTTAAAGTTAATTAAAATCTTGTTGGATTCAAATCTTTACTAATTTTATACCAATTTAGTACAAATGAATCAAGTTTTACGTAATTCAATTGTATTCAAATGCGACTGTGCGGGTTTGACACTAAATGGTATATATTATTATAATCTGTAGTTATACCTCTACAATTTGTCTGTAAATGCGGTACTACGATGCCGGATTCATTATCGGATTCGATCGACTCGGAGGCGGATTATAATCTGTACACTACCCTAGGTATATTTAATGACTGTAGTCAATAAAACAAGTAATACATTTTAATTTGAAATATTACAGACCATTTGTGAGTACATTCGAAATTATCAGATATAATGATTTGAGGTCATTGACTCGAAGCAGGTTTAATACCTCTCATCCAACTATCATTTATCTATTTGGTTTTTCCGAAGCCTCCACGGGCATCAGCACGTTAACTTTGAAGAATGGTGAGTTGAAATGTTTACATTGTGCTCATATATATAAAAAAATATTATTCCTGACGAAAGTAGAATGGTTTCGGTCAGGAAATTACTAGACTAATCCTTACTAAGAAATTAATTAGTAAGACGGATACAGAAATGTGTCTGCTTCAAAACGTATTACAAGTGGTTTATGTATATTTGGGGTCTATGGCCCATATAACTTTCGCTGTACTTCATTGTCAACTATATTTGGAATACTGTTTATATTTGAAATATTTATTATGGCAATAATTATCACTTGTTTAATGTAATAAGAGAGGGCCTACACAGTATACATGTCTTTTATACGATTATAGATTTTATATTTGTTTGTAATATATAAGGTAGTTGTAGTAGACCAAAGAGAAACCAATAAAACTATACAATGAAAAGTGCGCGAAAAAGTAAAATCTATATTTAGAAAAATACAGTAAGAATTATGAAGAATATATGCACAAACTACTAAAATACGTCAAAAAGGATGCCACAGAATACAACGCCTCCGTCACTACTCACTAATGACCTCATCATTTCCGTAACCGTTATAATATCGTGAATATTTTTATGAATTTTAAATGTAGCATATTCTATAAATTTCAACATGTTTTAAATTAATATAGATTTATAATGACCATCAAATCTATAATATACCTAAATTACGAATATAAGTGAAATTAAATAAAGGTTTGTGTGAAATTACTATCAAATGGGCTGCATGATGTTATAACCGTCCGTTAGGTAGGACGACACAAGTTTTTTTGTTGCAGCGCCACCACACCTTAATTCTTGCGTAATTAAATTAAAAGAATCACTACAAGCCGCAACCAAAAATTCCAACCAGTAATTTTTAAGATTATTTGATTAGATTTTTTGCCTTAAAATTAGATTTTATTATTAACATTAGGATTCAAGATACATACATGTGAACCATTTTTGAGCAACACTAAAGCTTTGCTTTGTTCTAAGAGTTTTACTCATATGTATCTATTTCATACTTTAATTTTTTCAGCGTATTTGAGTACAGGAGAATACAACTTTGTAAGCGTTGACTGGTCGCGGCTTGTTGCATTTCCTTGGTAAGATGTGTATTTCTTATTGTACATTATTATAGTAACATCGCCAAAGGTTCATAGCCACTCGGAACATGCGTACCCCTCAAAAGATAAGACTCACAAACTGACTCCTGGATGACAAAATTCAATACGGGAGTCATGATTAGCCCCAAGTCTCGACTCTGACACTAACCAATCCTAAAGCCTTCTAAAGGGACTATGGTTTATGAGTTTCGTGGTCCTTAGGGTAATATTCAGAGATTAGGTAACTAACACTGTTGAATGATAGGATATTCACATTATTTTAACATTACTGATAACGTAGTATTATTAAATAATGAAACAACTTTTTTCAGGTACGTATCAGCAGTGCAAAATACTCGTTACATGGGTAAACGACTGGCTGATTTTATACAATTCCTGAATTCAGCGGGAGTGCCCCCGGGCTCTTTGCATGTTATTGGATTTTCTTTGGGCGCTGAAGCTGCTGGCTTCGCAGGCAAGGAGCTTAAGAGAAGAGGTTTACTTTTAGGAAGGATAACAGGTTAGTTTATACCGCTTTGCGATTCCAATTGAGTTTTTATATCGCTTGATATATGTTGTGACATTATCACTACGCGTATTAAGAGAACTACGTCGAAATTGCATACAAAAGGGCTTGATCGACTATACGAAATAACAGGTATTTTATTGGCTAGCGCGTACTCGAAAATTATTAAACAAATAAGGGTCCCCGCACATGGGCCACCGGCCACAACCACAAAACGCCGCCACTGGCATATTTCCTGTAATTTTCATACATTTTATGGACTGCCGGTGGCAGCCACACGCTACAAATCGTCGCAGCTTGCTTCTTGTGGCTCGCACCGGCCACTAAACGCCGACACAAAAAGCCGCCACACGCCACTCGCGCGATTCCGCGCCCCTCTCTCCCTTGCCTCAGTTAACCTGAAGTCGACGGTAACGCACGCACGTAGTCTGTGTTTCATATAGGTAGATAAATATGGATATAGAATTATTTATATCAGAGATACAATCCCGTCCTGCGATTTGGGATTCAAAAAGTGATAGTTTTAGTAATAGAGGAGAAAAAATGAAGGCCTGGGAAGAAATCTCGTGTTACTGGCCAGCCTGTATTTTTTATATTTTTGAGTCCCACTATTTTCAAAGTGTGACGAAAATTGAAACCATCCCTTTTGCGAATAAAGTTGTGCAAAATGCAACAAGATTTCAGAATGTCTTCTGAGAAATGAACAGAAGTGTTTAATAGGCGATGTAATATTCTCCATTTGTTTGCTAGTACGCCGAAGGTGCACTCAATGCAATGTCTGGCACGGCTTAACCTATAATTGAAAACTTTTTTGTCTAAGTACAAATATTTTCCAGAATATGGCCTCATCATATTTTCATTGAGGCCAAATGCTTCATCATGTATAGTTCAATGGTTGTCGATTACCGACCTGTCGTGGTGAGGGGATATTTAATGTCTTTCTGTGTATCTAATAACTATGGTTTCGTCTTCTACGACGACGTCTTTATATCAAAAGTAGCGCAATTAAACCTTCTTTGTCAGAGTCCATTATGATACTGCAGGCAAGGGTTAAAAAAAGTAGCAGCCACCGACCGCAAGTGTCGACCACCGGCCACAAGTGGCTGTCGCGCGCTTCAGCTACCTTTGTAGCCGCTTCTAGCTTCTCGTGGCGGCGTTTGTGGCTGTGGCGTGTGGCCCGTGTGCGGCGACAGTAACTCAAAATTGAGTTATGCCTTGCTAATTATCATTTCAATTAGTCAACATTTATGATGCAGTTCTAAATACTTTGAAGCAGTGTTGGCCCAGTGGCTACTTCATCTACTTGCCTATATAGGCAAGTAGATGATATATATTACGAAATATGAAGATGATGAATACATGTGTATTAGATTTAAAAATGATCATGAAACAGATTCAGAAATCTGAGGCCAACCCCTAAAAAGGTTGTAGCGTCACTGATTTTTTTTTATTTAAATATTTTAGGGTTAGATATTACAGTAAATTGATAGTTAAAAAGCGTAGTCTAATCTTCTTCCAGGTCTAGATCCAGCATATCCGGGTTACAGTTTATACGACAGTGGAGGACACCTTAGCAATGGTGACGCTGCATTTGTAGACGTCATACATACAAATCCTGGCGTATTTGGCTTCCCGCAGCCAATTGGTGATGTAGACTTTTACCCTAATCATGGGGAATGGATTCAACCTGGATGCTGGATTGATCAGCTGCTAAGGAATCGACAAACAAGTTTTGTATGTAAGTTAATTGTCGTGCTATTGAATAATCCGAAAATGTTCTATAATGTATAATATATAAATAATAAATAAATAATCTTTCAGAAAAATTGAAAAAATACTCAATTTTGTATTGTAAATATAATGAAAATTTTACAAGAACAGGTGATCAACAGTTCCATAACTTTAGTTAATTCACCAATCTAACTCCTGACCTGTGTATTACGCACCTATACGTTGTTTTAGACTAATTAGTAGACATTATATTAACTTTCAAGAAACAAATGAGTAGCTTAAAGCAGTGTAATAAGATGCAATTGATTTTTTTATTATTTAATCTGATATGGCTCTGTATCTTATACTGGCCATCATCCAAATTAAATACGTTATCAAAGCTTTGGCTTATCAAGTCGTAAAAAATGTAAAAAATGTTGGCCTTCGTCGGAATGGAACAATGAATTTGCGACCCTTTCGGCGGGAAGAGCGATCGATGCTCTGACGTCATACGGATGCTGCAGAGGTGGGAGGGGGAGGTAATAATTACAAACGGGGTTATATTCCCCAAAAGGTTTATGACTAAGTACGCCTTTGTTGGTACGCGTGATTTCGTATCGTAGAAGAAAGTTGAATGTTCTAGTAACATGTGTAGTAGAATAGTGGTTGCGCCGGATTCTTATTTTATAATAATTTAGATTTTTAAATAATGGTTGCTCAATACATATACCCATCCTAATAGTTCCTAGACGCATATCTCATCACCCACCTATTTTATGTCCCAATCCTATGACAGTACTAGTTCCGGAACGGGCTAGAGGTGGCGCGTACGATGATGAGTCTCTAACAAGAATTAATTAGTGACGATTTTAATGACACGCGATATGGTTTATTCACCGCACGCTCGCACCGCTTCCTTTTAAACATTTTTTTTTTTATTATAAACTTTAACTATATCTAAATTCATTAAACTTTAACTTGATTATAATTTGTGAAAGTGATTGTTCGTTGATGTACAATAAAGTAATTTAGTCACGAGAAGAAGCCACAAGAAGAAGCCACGAGGTTGAAAGGTACTGTGCCGACATCCTTTCTTTCTTTTTCCCGTTGTCCATTATTGAGCAATCATATTAGGTATCAATAAGAAAAATACAGTCCACTATATAACCAATTCAGAAGGTTAGTTTATAGGTATAAAGTTTTATATATTAACAACCCGTGCCGCCATTAAAAGTTGGTCCTTCGAGCCGGATATATTTCTTAGCTTGTAGTTTTACCTACGCTCCGCTTATTTTCGCTTAGTATAATAATTTAGCTAAGCAATTGTAATGTTATGCTTATAACATTTCGATCATTACTTGCATCGCTTTGTTTTATATTTAATACTCTAAAGAAAGAAGAAAGAAAATATGTTATTATACATAATAAAAAAAAACATTAATTATGGACATTTGGTTTACTATGAAAAACATATTTCACAAAGTATGTAGAGTAGAGCTGGGAACCCTTACACATGTATTTCTTACTTAAAAGGGTTCCCAAATCTTACACATTGGAATGCATATGTACTTAAAATGAATAAAAAGATTTTTATTTATTATTATTAGTATTCCTTATCAGACGTAGTAGATACCAAAAGTACTACTCTTATTCTTATTTTTACTGTACACCTGTATAAGCAACTCAAATCCGAAACTGAAAGAACGTGTAACTTCTTTCGATGCCATTGTAACTAATTACTATATTACCTCTAATTCTATATTATGTGTATGCTTAGGATTTATAAAATCCCGAACGGGAGCTAGAAATATTTAATTTTTTCACTTTATATGCCGCTTATCTAACCTAATTAGGCATCACTTTACTTACGTCAACCGTTAAAACCAGCCATTAAGGCGTGGAGGTAACAATTGGATTATCACGAACCCAATTTCTAAAGGTGAAGGCTTGAACGCGAAATTGGTTTATTAGGCTAGACTGGAGGTTAGGTGCTTGAATTATTAGGTTAATTTCTCCAAATATTATATAAGATCTTAGATTTTACTAAAATATAACATTATTTGTGTGAGACTAACCTTCAGGCTTAGGCTAACGTAGTAATAATATAGTTTAGACACAACGAAAACTTGATTTTAAAAATCTTAGCAATTAAGCAATAAAAGCGCGAAAACAGCAAATAAATTTGACACCTAATTGGTCCCTTTCTGCAAACTTAAAAGTACTCAGCTCAACCAGATTCAACGGGAAATTATTTTAATATAGCCTTAGAACTGAACTTTAAATACTCTTTTAATTTTCCAACTTCTTGATACAATAATTATATGAGTAGTTTTAAAAAGATTGTATAAATCGTCCTACGTTAAGTTGCTAATAAAAGATAGTTCAATATTTTTTTTCTGAGTATCAGGCGTGATATAATAGTGTAGTGTTTATGAATTGTTCTTTCCTTGTAATATTATAAGCATTATAAAAATGTCCTTTAAAGCAATCTTTAAAGAAATTATATGAATAATATTTGATTATATATTTTATATTAAACTAGCTGACCGGACAAACGTCGTTTTGCCATGTCATTTATAATAAAAATAGGGGTTGATTGTAGAGGGGTGAAAATTAGGGGTTGTATGTATTTTTTAATGCTATATCATAAAAAAATTAAAATTAAAAATTTTGTCTAAAAAATAAATAAATAAATTTAGGGGTGGACTACCCCTAACATTTAGGGGGATGAAAAATAGATGTTGGCCGATTCTCATAGATACCGGAAAACAAAAAAAATCATCAAAATCGGTAAAGCCGTTTCGGAGGAGTATGGCAACGAAAACTGTGACACGAGAATTTTATATATTAGATTATAGTCAATGAATGAGTAGCACTCGAATTAACAATGACATTGATTGTTAACCAAAATTTAATTTTAGCTTTGCCTAACAAAGAGTTATATTACTCAATTTATCTGTCAAAAACAAAGTTTGTACGAAATCAGCTGTTTCTAGTAAGTTTTTATTGAAACAAGGTATTATTACGTGACATTCGCTAGCTTTGTGCAGTTCAATGTTTGGCGGGACTTCAATCATTAAAGACAATAGCGCAGTGATTACTGCTGAGATCTTAGTTAATTATTTATCACTTGCTAATGACATGCCTTCATTTATCACTTGACGTTGCTCAGAGATGTGGGGTCTCTCTGCACCTTCTACCACTTTTACCACGTATGTTCGGATTAATATCTGCAGTTGAGTTTTATCATCGGACGTGGAGGCCGAATACGAAATTCCACCCGTAACACCTCGACGTCCGTCGTTCCACAACTGCGCGTTTTTTAAGGCAGTGTTTGCCGAGCCCCGACACTATATGAAACCAGCTGTCCAATAAAGTATTTTCTAACCAATTCGCCTTAGGGTCCTTCAAGAAAAGAGCGTATCAATTCTTAAAACGGCAAAGCTCTTGCGAGCCCTCAGGCATTGTGAGTGTCCATGGGCGGCGGTATCACTTAACATCAGGTGAGCCGTTTGCCCCGTTCTATAAAAAGTAAATAAATATGCCAATTATATCAGCACAATCGATACCATATCAAATATTAATAAGAAACACATTTATGAATTGCTGTTCTAAATATTCTTTTATAATTTGCTAGAAAATTTATAAAATCATTTGAAGTTTTCACAGTAATTTTCACAAATAAATAAACTATTTAGACGAAACGAATGTTCAATCAATCAGGCAATCGTATGGATGTAAATCTTGTTTAAGAGTTTATTATAAGATCAATACCATTATATTAGTAGTCTACCACCTGTAAAGCTGTGTACATGTGTGTGTGTGTCCGTGTTTGTTGTGTCACAAATTAATAGTATGTTACTCTTATTAGTATACATACCCCTACTATGCCTACTCATATTTCGTCGTAAAAACCGATCGTCGTAACAGCCGATGACGTTGTTAGTACCTATAGAATTCAGCCGGGACCTTCAATTTTGTTCAATATAACCTGTATGTTGTTCTAAACGATGTCGTCGTAAACAGTTTTGACTGTATTAAATTCCATAGAGTTTCGATTAACTAAATAAATGCACTCATTTACTTAAATTTCAGATGGCTGTAGTCACAATCGAGCATGGAGACTATATGCCGAATCGATACGAAACCCGACTGGTTTTCCAAGTACGGCGTGTCGAGATTGGAGGAGCACCTCATCTCCTTGTGTCTTCAGTATTGACGGATACATGGGATTAAGCGCCCAACCATCGTAAGTCGAGATGATCCTCTATATAGCGTCTATTCACAATCGTGAGTCACTTAGAAATAGTTTTATTTGCGTTCTTCTACACGTAGCATGTGTGTGCTCAACTGTTTAAGGAAATCCGTATTTCATTTGCGTTTATCGTGTTATTCTATACACAATGTTAACGCCGTGATTGTTCTCATTGATTACAAATTGTGTACAGACCATATAGTCAATTCGTGGTTTTATGACTGGTACATAAAACTCAGCATTTCGTTTATTCATTGTAAGATTGACGCTGAATTACACGTCATTCATATTATAAAGTGAGACTGCTTTTGTTATTTTATAATTGCCTAGTAATTGAGATAATTCTATGTCCACAAACACAATTGCTAGAAGTTTAAGCTTTTCAGTTTGTTAATACGAACGAAATTAGTTAGCTGACCTATTTTTTATTGCAGTTCGCATGGGAAACTATACTTGGCAACGAATGATCGACCTCCTTTTGCGAGAAATGGGCAATAGCAGAGGACACTGAGATTTTTTAAATATTGCGTGTTTGGATAATTACGACTTCAACTGTTTTATTAATTTGAATATGACTTTCAAAGTTGGTACTTACCAATTAAATACATTTGTATAGCTGTAGCATTCCTTATATCAACACATGTTCAGATCAGTTTCAGGTTTTTAATAAAGAAATACATTAATATTGTAATAATGATTAATAATCATTAATAATTTTTGTTTGGATTTGGCAATACAGAGAAGAAATATTAAAATGATTATTTATTACACAACTTTTTCTATTAATTTACATTTTACATTTTTTTTTCACAGCGTATATAACCAACAAATATGTACGTTCAGATTAAGATGCTACCTGGCTTAGACAATCTTCTACGTGAGTGAATTTCTTGGCATAATGGAAGTCTTTCTTTGCAACCACTTCTCCACTAATAAGCTTCATATCACGATCGTGTGCATACCAATCCAATGCGTATTTAACATGTCCCGTCAATACAGAGAATCCCTCATCTAATAGCTCCACTTCCGCATCACTCATCTTGCCAGGAATATCGAATTTATCGCTGATACCCTCTTGATTGAGATGTACATCAATCGATAGGTATCTGAATCGAAAAGTCACCAGTTATTTGCGATTTAATTTGCGAAGCGTGTTAAATAATCTCAGTTAAAAGCTAAGTTAATTTAAAACCGAATGGAAAAGATGATGGAATAAAACGGATTCAGTCTAAAACAATAATTTAATAACGAACGCAACGAACAAAATGGTACGACGACGAAAACAAATATCAAATGTTTGCATAAGCACAATCATCAAAACGGTGAAACTCCTTGGGAGCGTAAAACTGCGTTTGGCAAGTGTCCAGCCTGCAGGTTGAACTGCAATATTTTGTGTACCAATCCTCTACCATTCCTTGCCGATAACGTAATTCATTTAACGCTAGATTAAGCAGAGTAACCTCGGTATCTGACATTTGGGGTAGACCAAGACTCTTCAAGATCCCCTTGTCTATTATTTCGACTGTGTTAGCGATAAATCTGAAGATAAACCTGCTATTATAGTCGCAATTGTGGATACAAATATATTGGAGTGATTTTATTCAGTCAAAATAAGCCACTTTGGTAAGATCAGAAAAAGTTTAATAAATAATATTTAATTAGAACTCAAAAATGAGCGTTCAAATATTTTGACCTAATTTTTGTCTGGCCCAATTATTTATAATATATAGGTTACCTTGCCGGGGAAATAATTTGTCTAGCATCTGTTTCGACGAAACCACTGACCCTTGGTACGTCTTTACATAGTAATGCCCATGCTACTTTAGTTACTAGATTAGCTAAAGCATGGGCTTCACTCAATTCGGCGGCTTTTTTACATTCTCCATCAGAACGAGCAATTGCACTAGGCGCTTCACGCACTGTTTTGGTCATCATCAATGTATTACTCTAAAAAAATAATTTTATAATTCTTTCATATCAAGAAAAAGGGTTTTTATAGAGCAATTAAACAGAAAATTGGTATGGGTTATCAAAGTACCCGTTATAAGTAGTCCATCGTAGATTTATTTACAAACGTGTATATAAGTACTGATTGACGTTTATTTAGCTCATCCAGTCAACCTGGAGGTCTACTTGGAAACTTAATTGTAAATATAATTTCAACTACCTCACTAAAGTTAAAATATTGCACTGCTTTAGAAAACAAAGGCACTAAGGCATTTCCTTCGGTTCCGCCGACGCAAGGCACTCTCACGTAACTTGGTTCCAGGCTTAAAGCGCGTGCGGCGAGCGTTGTAGCACGCATTTCCGGTACGGCCACAGAACCCAACACTTTCCTTGGATCATACCACCCCGTTTCTTTTAATGTCTGAAAATTTTACGTTAACTTCAAGATCGAACGATTGCACTAACAATAAGTTCACTGTAAGCCGCTGCTTCAGATGAACCACGGTAAAAATACAGTAACTTTATTAATTATTATAAAAATAATGTTTTAAAACTAATAACTATGATGCTTTTGCTGGATAAAACAATATGATAATATCGCTATATCTAGAAGAGGCGATCCGATTACGATAGCTTCGACAAAATGGCATACTTTACACAACAACTCTGTTATCGGAACAGATTGATCACTCTAAGGCCCAAGTGATCTGTTTGTACAGATCTCTAAGAAGTGGGTAAAAACAAATAACGTTCGAAACAATAGAATAACATTAGTCTATAGCTTTAAAGGTTTTCCATCTATTAACTTACAAAATGTAAATGGTTAAAAGTTGTATTTCCATACCTCGGAAACTAATGGTACCATGCAATCAACAGGCGTAGCACACACAATTATAAACGCTTTAGGACATTCATTTGCAATAACGTCAGTGTAACGTTTGACAAGAGGAGCACTGTACGCAAATCTTGTTTCCATAGGCATATCTTGGCTTAGGTAACCGTTTTCCAACATGAGGACAATATCGGAATTCTAGAAATAAAATAAAATGGAATGAAACGTGTGTCATTTAATTAAAATGTACACGTGTTTCGCTTAACAAAAAACAGCTTTTAGATTTTATTTCTGTACAAATACATAAATAAGTGGACATGCTCAGTTTTTATCTTTTTTGTATGTATTCAAATGTATATAATCATAAAATAATAAAAAAAAATGAGTAACTGATTATTCAAAAGCTATTATTAAAATTGTCGAGATTTTTATTGCAATTTAAATTTTAACTTTTTTGTATTTTATGCCCGTAATAGAAGCAATCACGTGGTTAAGAGATTTAAGAATAAAATCAAAATAATGACGATGTCATGTGCGAAAAATTCAGGGCGTACGTTTTGTTTAAGTGTTTTTTATACGTGAAAACATTAGCACCATTAAGGGTCAATAACACTTAGCAAGTGGCAAGGGTGCGCCATCGCGTGGGAGCCAAATGATAGCCTTTTTAATCGCTCCTAAGCTCAAAAGCTCAATAATTTTCCAACTCGAGATATCTTTGCAAATGTTGACGAAACTCCTCTAAAATGCATCGACAAATGACTTCTAGTAGTATTCTATAAAGTGTTTTCCTAAGGTAAAAATATTACGTTAGCAAAAATAATAAATGTATCATGCATGTAAAATAAAATCGAATTCATCAATCAACTTCATTTTGTTTTTACTGTAGTAATGAAATACTAACAAAAGCTGTGCAAACTAAATCGATAAAAGTAGCTGACACCTTATTTTATCATATCTCAGCCTATGTGTTTTGGTGTTTGAAACTGGAAATATGCTTTGGTGACTAGGTGCATCGTCTTAATTGGAGTTTGATCGAATGCATACTAACTGTTCGATTGGCAGAATAGACGACATACTGAATTTCAGCACATACGATTTTATTTGTAACTATTTTTTATTAGACTGTTTAGGTACATACTGATATCTTCTTTCATCACAACATAATTTGATAGAATATTTAATAAACCATTTTATTATAAGGGTATAAATCGAATATTCAGATTACGTACGTATCGTATATACATATATAAGTTGTGGCAATGTATGTTATTAAGTAATTCAAGTAAATAAAATCTAATATATAAAATTCTGGTGTTCACAATGTTCGTTCCCATACTCCTCCGAAACGGCTCGACCGATTCTTATGAAATGTTTTATGCATATTCAGTAACTCTGAGAATCGCCTACTATCTTTCAAACCCTTAAGTGATAAGGGCTGTCCAGTGTCCACCCCAAATTTTTATTTTTTAGACAATTTCTTTTGTTTTCATTTTTTATGATACAACAACATCATTTTCAACCCTCTACGACTAACCCTGATTTTTAATTATTGTAGATAGTTATTGAACTAATAAAATGTTTCCTAGAAATATACATGGCAAAACATCATTTGCCGGGTCAGCTATTATTAGCTATATATATATATAAATGAACTAAAGAAATATGGGAGATATTAACCAGCCAGAAAACCAGCTATATTTTGGATGACAAGCGGAAACTCGATCCGCCTTATGGGAATTTCAACAAGCCAGACAGATTGGCGTCAATGCCGCTCTGTTTTACGCAAGTCGAATATGGATTAATATTAGGTCATTTGATTTATCTGCTACTAGAATGAACACGTACAGGTATAATATGAATATAGTAGATATACATGCTTATTATAATAAAGCTAAAGAGTTTATCAGTTTCGTTGGAAGAGCTTATCTCAGGAACTGCTGCTTCGACATGATCAAAACTTCTTCTTTTAGGTTATAGGATATCACGCTACGACTGTTTTAACGCGGCTGAAACCGCGGGGAAATTGTTAAAGTATCAATCGCGACGCACACGTTTTAGCATATTAATGAAGAATTTACGTAAAGGAAGATGTACTTTACCAGAATTAAATGATATTTTGTATTTAAAATTTAACTTTTCCAATGTGTAGAATGCTTTACGGCATGCATGGGTCTTTTATATGTTTAAATAGTCGCCAAAATGAATGCCAAAATTATAAAACATTCTTGAAATCATTAAATAAATGATTCTAAAATATTTTCTTTGTTCACCAACCAGTCAAATACTTTAAATATTATGTAGTTTATAATTATGAGGGACAACGCAAGAAAAATATATTTAAAAAGCAAGCATAGCCATAAAATTGAATTTAGCAAGAAGCGGTAACATTTATTGATATATCAGTGGTGACCGCTTACTCAATCCGAACATTATTCAAACATGCATTTTTTGTAGGATGCAACATTACAACAATAAAACGCGAATTTCGAGATGCTTTATGAATCATCTGTTACAGTTTTGTGTATTTTGAAATAGTTTAAAAAATATAAACTCGAGTAGGTAGTAGATATTAAAAAGCTTCTCTTTTATACTACATGTGTTATATAAAGGGTATTTATATGCAACAGAGTTTTGAGAGACAAATGAAATGGTACATTAAACTTATGTATATGAAAATCTTCGTTATTATATACATAACACATGGTAACGTGTTTGATTTTATATTACAAACAGCATTAGTCTAAAATATCCGTAATAACAATAAAAATTTGTTTGAGGTTATTTTGATTTGTCTGATAATTTTATTGCAGCTCTTTTCTGAATTATCAAATTATTAATTAGTGATGAACGTAACCACTATTACGATAAAGGTTAACTGTTACAAATATTAAAATCGCTGACACCGCGTTTTATTATCACAGAATAAAACACGTTATAACGATAAAGAGATTTATTAAAACTTATGATATTTACGTACATCAAATATTGCGAACGTCGTTTGTTTTTTTGCATTTTAAATCTTCGATATAGCTTTTAACTTTCGTGCAGCAAACATTTAATCGGCATATTAATTGGCAGTTGAAGTTAAATAGGGCAAGTTTGTAGCTAGAGCGTGGTGGAGTGCTCTCATGGAGATATGCAAATTTCGTGTTAACACGTGCAACGTAATATAGAGTAAGTAGAGTAGAATTTATGGAAATGCTGCTGTTTTAATTAAACAATCTAAGAAGTTCTACAACCCTTTATGGGCATCAACATTCGTTTCTTTTATATTGGCTTCATACTAGCTAATCTTCCTCAATATATGCATTTACCAACGAATGTTACGGAGAATCGTAGTTTAAACAAATTATACCAGCCTTATCATACGTTATCTAGACGAAGTATGACGGACAATATCAATCCTTTGGAATAAAAGCAGTAAGCAAGCTCACTTGCTCATGAAATACTAAGATAATTGATATGCCGTGATATATTAAAACTATGTAATGTACTTTTGAATTATCAAAAGTTACCATCGGATCAGTAAGTAGTACCTCACAATATTTCAATTACGGAAAATGTTCTTTAACTTCATTAATCAATCTGGAGAATTAACTTGGGGACCGTTCCAGTATTACGTAACGAATTTTGGGCGAAAGGGGGGGGGGGTCCTTGTGTAAAACGTTACGATACGGGGCGGGGATTGAATTACGCGTTATTGTTAGTATTATTTTCGACTTTCCAGTAGTTTATACCACATAATAGTAACTTTTAGGTATAAAGAGTCACTAGGTCACGAAACGTTTTACTATACTTGGGTACAGTACAGAAAAACGTTACGGCCCGTTACATTGTACATGGGGGGGGGGGAGGTCAATAATCTCCAAAAATTGCGTGACGTAATACTTGAACGCTCCCTTGGCTTGGCAAATGTACACGATTTATTTAAATAAAATCTACTTTTTATACGTACGATCCTAACTACACACAACGATATTATGAAACTACACTTTAATACCTGTAGACATCTCTCTAGTTCATTGCAAGTGCAGCTAAAAGCTTCGACAAAGCAATTCGTATTGATATGCCTCAGATCCTCTACCACTTGAAATATATTGCGGTTGCATGATTCGTTCGGTTCATTTGCTTCGTATAAACGCAATCTGTAAACGTATAGTGAACTTAAAAAAATAATCCTTGAAATACAAGCAAAAATGTGATTGTCAAGTTACTATAAAGAATTGTTTTTTTTATTAGACTAAATTTTAATATTTTATCGTAACTCGGAGCTATTATTTGAAAAGGGCAAAATTTGTTTGTCTGACAGTTTACGAATTACGGAGGTAATAAAAAAATATTGGATTTGCGTTCCCTAATTGCCATTATATCTCATAAAATCTAATAAAAGCCATGAGGCTGATTGCAGATGCATTAAAATTTTTAAAAAAAACGAAGTTATTATTTACTAAATTATGGTTGATAGAACAGCAAACGCTTATAAGACACATAATAAGACAAATTTATAAGTTAACCGGCAACCTAGGACTCAGAAAAAATTAATGACGTCACTGAGAATGCAAAAATGTAAAAACTAAGATGTAATAAAGGTGATATGTGAGATAATAAACTGATTAACTACGTAATCAATACTGCGTCGTAATGGACTGCGTAGTGGGCATCAAATCTGGCAATAAAGAGGACTACTAGTCCGGGTGGAATCGTAAAATATTTTATTACGTTCTTGTGAATGGTTGGCATTATGGCATGTCTCTTGTTTAAGTAAATATTTGATGCTATTACGAGGTTCGTGCATTGTTATGAAGTAGGATTTATGACGATATCGTGTGATGCGTAAATCAGATATATGGATGGAAAGAATACCTACGAGTTGAGGTAAGTTTCGTGGTTTGACATGTACAGCTTGATAGCCAGTGGACTGTGAATGTGTGTTTAAAATTTATGTATTGAATGTCAGAAGTATCTGTATAGTGTATGTAATGTATGTATGAGCAAGCTGCACTAGCTAAATATATGAGAAGTTGAGACGTAAGAACCTAACAGCCCATGGATCTCTAAGCCCTAGAGACGTACCCTAACACATAAATAGTGAATATATAAACGAGTACGGGATGTCTGCACCAAGAGACCTAAGGTAACAGACGGAGCCCTACAGGCAGGATCAAAGGTCCGAGGTGGTAGGATTATCTCAAAGCTATCGGGCAGGCTCACCACGATAATTAAGGGCTTGAAGTATTCTTCGCTACTTTGAGAGGAAGCGATAAAAGAATAACAAGTTCGAATTTTAGGTAGAAACTCTAATTTATATTATACGCAATCAAAAACATCAGATTAGCCTGTTTGCCCCGATATATAAAAATACCAATTTATAAAAGTGCTAAAAATAAATATCCGTAAATATTTGTTTTCAAGTTTTCGAAGATGAATATCCCCAATGGGGAATGAATGTGATATTTTCATGATGCGTATAATTGGGAACGAGGGTTGCCGACACTTTCCTAAACTTTCTTTCCTAAAAGGACACTTGAGGTAAACGAAATTACATAATCTGTTCGAATTTCATTGTTTGTTAAGATACCATAACAATCGTGCATTATTTACTTTCTGTCAAGATTTTTTTAAGACTTATTACTAATTGTGTGGTGTGCTAGAATCATATTTCTAAAATTACAACTAACTATGCGATCCAACTGGACAAAATGTTAATTATAACATTTATCGAGGTAAATACATTTGATCTAGTATGATTTTAATTTAAAATGACGATTTATTTTATAAAGGGAACTGAACGAATACCAACTGTTATTAATTGGCAAATCCATCATATTATACACTAATAATTTTGTATGAACTTACTTCTTTATACACGAGCACTGCTTAAGCAACAGTGCAATATAATGTCCTAGAGACGTGTCCGCCCCAAGAATCGATACCTGGACGCTAGGCCGAGGTGGTGGCATCGGTGGGATCGGTTTGACAGGCGCAGGTAGCGCCTTGGGTTCTGGTACGACCACCTCCTTGCACACTTTCTCTTCGCATTTAATGTTACGAAATGGAGCTGTAAACGATTGCTAAGCTGCACTTAATGAAAGGTCATTTGGAAACCATAATATTTTCCTAATTCATAAAAATAAATAATTTTCGGTAATTTAATAAGATGAAAGTAACTATTCCTTATGAATTTCACAGCACGTCATGAATACTTTATATAAAACGTAAGATTTATCTTTCCAAATACAATATTTACTCAATACAGGCGATCGGCCATTTACTCGGCCGGTCGAGTTGTTTTCTCATCGGATTAAAAATACACGTAAGCTGCTAATGTAAAGAGACGCTTGTTTAAAATTTGAAAATATATATATATAATCAGTGGCGCTACAACCTTTTTAGGTCTGGGCCTCAGATTTATGTATCTGTTTCATGTTCATTTGATAATCTAATAGTCAAGTTGGTAATCAGCCTGCTGTGTCTGACACACGCCGTCGACTTTATGGTCGGCAGGTTTTCTCACAATGTTTTCCTTCACCGTTTGAGCGAATGTTAAATGCGCACATAGAAAGAAAGTCCATTGGTGCACAGCCGGGGATCGAACCTACGACCTCAGGGATGAGAGTCGCTTGCTGAAGCCACTACCTACCACTGCTCACTTAAAGTTTATAATAAGTGTTATTTGCTATTACCATAAAAAATGTGATTTTTAATATGAATCTGATAAATTTCGCGACGAAAACATTTTTTGAAGCCGCCAATAAATAATGGGTTATTTTTGTTTTAATTATATTCTAAAAATTTAAAGCAGTTCTTTCAAACTAAGCTTCCTGCTAACCGTCAAATCGGTTCGTTCTTAACCTAAAATTACTCAGTAGCATTAGAAGGCATTTTTCTATGAAAAGCTAATGGCATTTTCCTTTTGTTCGTTTTAAATGGAAACATGTTTCATGTCATAAGCATTTTCATCGTTGATGCGGTATGAGTGCAATTTCAGCATGCATATTTCCCATTTATGAAAATGGGTCAAGATTTTCCATTAAACCGGGTTTAGCAGGATTTGTAATGTAACATTCTAATTAGTATAATTGTAATTAGGGTAAGTAGCCGTAGCCTAGAGGGCTATGCTATGATTAATTTTACCATTAAATATTTTAAAAGATAAACGTATAGGTCAAATGTCACTTGACGGCGATATCACTCTTTAGATAAGATTCTTGCCCGTTGTTGTCTATGCAAAAACTAATAGCGACTTACTGCCAAAGTTAGTGCCACCCTCGACAATTTTCAACTTAATTCTATGCAAAATTCCTGGCTTCTTTTTCTTTCTACGTTCACATGGATAGGGTTCCTCTGGTATATCTGCATGAGCTCTTCTACAACCATCATCCTTTTTCGCATACCTCCTTTGTATAGCCACACAATTAACTAGAAGTTTCGAAGAAGCTACAACTCCAGACCATAATTCCTTGGCCCCAGAATTGACTACTGAAGAAAACATGACTGAAATTTAGTTATGCTGTGTTTTCTTAATTAATTTTATTGAATTTGAACTTGGTTTATTGAAATTTTGTATGGAATGACGTGACAAGGTAGCGACAAACAAGAAGAATTTTTTAACGATTTTTTGTTTCTTCTCGGAAAGTTTTTATATGTGATTGATGATTGTTTTTTATACTCATATTAGATAGAAATAGTATGTGTATTTATAAATACAGGTCGACAGCAAGCAATATAACAAAATGAAACTAACATTTACAGGGCTCAAAATAGGCGTCCAAATCAGGGAAATAAATTAGATATTCAGATAGATAGACTCAGATCATAAAACATATGCGAAAAGTCTGTGGACCTATTATATATAATGTTTTTAGTACTGCATGACCCGGTGAACTTTCTATCACCTACATATATTTGTGTTAAAACTTAATATAACAGCCATGAAACATACGTTTCAGAAGGCATTTATAGATATATATAACAAACGTTTGTTTTTTATTTCTAAAAAGACAATAGACATTAAATATTTCCCAGCTAGGAACATTATTTATTGGAAAAATCAATTGTCATTTTAGCATTTTATTTAATTATTTTTTCCGTTTAAACCTTCCATGTACTTCCACAAATATTTTAAGATCATAATTAACCAAATATGTCTAGCGAATCTCGAGTTTTAGCGAGACAAACGAACTACTAAGTCAATATATTTCTCACAATATTTCTAACAGATTTAATTTGATAATTAGAACAACACTTTAGCTTCGGACTCTAGAGAGATGTTCAAGCTAAGTATCATTTAAGCCACTTTACATAAGACGTTATAATGATACTCTTAAAAAACAAAAGAATATCTATTAATAAAGCAGATAACACAAAAGAACGAGTTTAATTGACTCTTGAACTTTCACTAATTAACATCGTATCTTGATGCATCTGTTCCTATCCCCTGGAGACAATTTGCACTTTAAAATAAAATAAAAAGTAATAAAATAATCAACTCCCACTGTATTTTATAACAAAATGTAACAGAAAATGTGTTTTGAAATATTTAACTGCTCAAGCCCCAATGGAACATGAGGAAATTATATGTTATTAATTGACAGTAATAAGACGTTTTGCGCCAAACTGAAAGAATTATTGTTCTGGACATCGAACTTAGGACATCAGAATACCGCGGGCGTTTAGAAGGTCTAATAAGGCAACGCTGTTTTGTATATTTATAAAATAGTCTATATGTCAACATGTTTATAAACAGTTATACTGATTTATTTATATATATATAGGTTACACGAGATGAGAGTGAAAGTTGGTCAGTGATCTACCTTGGCACTGCTATAATTTTAGTGCTTCTATTGTTAACGCGAGGGCTCAGTATTTTAATCTTAGTTTCTCTACGACAATGTTGTTTCATTCAAAATAAGGTTTTAATATACAAGGTTACCGCTGCTAAATCACCTTTTATGTGACCCTGACGTCAGAGGTTCGATTTCTGGCAAACTTAATACTCTGATGGTAGAAAAATTTGTTTATGTCACCTAACTTGCAGATTTTCTTATCTTCCGGTGACATTTACATACCTACTTAAGAAAAATATCAACGCTATTATATTTATGTATTTTCATAGTAGCCGTAGCTCGGAAGTTACCATGAAAATGTTTAAATAGATTTCCAATATTCCTACGTCTACGAGACTGAAATACAGTAGAACCTCGTTAAGCCGAACCTCGATAAGTCAAAAACCTCCAAATCTCGAAAAAAATTTTTGTTCCCTTCCCTTAAAACACCAAAACCTCCATTACTTGAAATCTTGACCCTCTGTTAATCGAAATAATCACCGAGTCCCTCCAAGCGATTTTGGCACATATTTTCACTCTATAACTCGAAATATTAAATTTGACCTCTGTATCTCGAACATAGGAACGTTTTATTTTACAACCTTTACAACTTGATCATTTGGAATTTATTATCTCTATTGTTCGAACAAAAATAAGTTACCAACTTTAAGAACTTGCCGACAATGTGAGTACACTATTGTTTCTTAGAAAACATTTAAGGAGTATACAATAATAAATTTATGACTCATGGAAACACGTGTTTGCTTGCTTTGTGTCAGGCGTTCAATTTTGATTCCCTTTGAAATTTAGCTTAATTTATAAGAATAAACCTCAAACTCTTTATGTCGAATCAAAATCCGCCTAAGTCGAAATCCTCCATAAGTTGAAAACTCTATAACTCGAATTTTTTGGCGTCTCCCTTGATGTTCGACTAATAGAGGTTCTACTGTATATTTAAAAATATAAAGGCAAAAAATGTTAAATAAAATAATTCATTTATTCAATCGTATGTTACAGAAAAACGTAAAAGAACATCTTGTTTCAGACACTAAAACTGCTTAGCAGGTAAAAAAGGAACGAAGACAAAATTTAGTGTCTAGACAGGTTATTATGTAAGTTACAACTTGGGATTTGTACATATTTCATGAGCAGAGGAAATGTATTCGTCGCACGAATTTAACTATAGTAATTTGTCAGTGTCCGAGCCAAGTGTCTGCTTCCTCTTTTTTCTATTAAATTGTGAAATTGCGCTCCTATTCAGACGTGATTAGGCTTTCTTTGTCCTAAGTGCTTAATATCTATGATTATTGTATGTACATATTGTTTTTTTATTTATTCAAACGTAGAACTGTAAAATCATTTATTTGCAAAAAAGGTACATTTATATCGATCAATTATAAAAATCCACACAATCAGCCACACAAAAATAGGCATGCAAATGTCACATAAATTTTCATTAAGTCATATAATAAGATCATCTGTCATAATAAGTCAAGCTATTTAGTCAAACTTATAGGCCAAATATTCGCCCACGCTTTAAAAGCACCTTGGCTTTAAAAACCTAATCCTATTCACTCTGTTTCTTCTAAAAAATTTAGTCCTTTACCAGCATCCTTGACGAATGCACGATGGCATTCACAATGTTACGATTGAAAACACCAAGGTCACGCTCTACCTTATTCCAAGGTTGAAGGACAGAAAATACGAAATTAAATTATCATCCGCTTGGCAAATTATTACGGTAACAAATCACCAGTCTGGTCCAGATTGCAGTCGTCACATAATAACAAGTCACAATATTAAACTACCTCACGTATGAATACTTCATACTACGTTAGTGTATAATAAATATAACATATTTTACGAAGGCCTTGCACGTAGAAGTCTAATCAATATGGATGGATTTGATTCTCATACTTGTAGCGACCGCCAATACGTTATTATATTATAGCAACTATTTTAAATAAACATTTCTTTATATGTAGAGTTCACGTGTTAACTCGATTTTTATTATGCTTAAGAAGGATCTTATAACATGGATTAACCATTTAAAGGTATCGTAGTTCGACTAAGTAGTTGGGGTTTTTTTATAGAACAGGGGGCAAACGGCTCACCTAATGTTAAGTGATACTGCCGCCCATGGACACTCTCAATGCCTGAAGGCTCGCGAGTTCATTTCTGGCATTATATGAATTGGTACGCTCTTTTCTTGAAGGACCCTAGAAGGTTCACTAGATGTCATTAGATGCGCAAGACAATTTTTATATTTTTCTACTGAAATTACACGCGCGACCTTACACCGACCACGGAAAATTAAATACAGTGTTACTTATAACGTTACTCGTTATAACGAAAAAGTCTCTATAACGTAAAAATAGTTACATTTGTTTGGTTTAACACAAAAACCATACATTAATTCCCTCTTTATAGTTCAAAAGCAATGGTCTATAACGAAGATATCTTTTCATATTTAGACATCAACAACATACTTAAGTGTAATTGTTTTTCTAATCAGCTTACAAAACTAAACTTTTGAGGTGCCGAAATATCTAAGAAAGGCACCTGAGGTCATAAACTTCCTTCTCGCCTTTGTTATTGTTAATTGCATTAACACGTGTGCCATTATTCTTAGATTACATTGCTTGTAGGAAATTTTGGTCTCAGTTACTAAACGCACCACCTATCGTGTATTATTATCTGTCGTAAACAAACTTTGAAATGGTCAAGATGGCCAGTAAAAGGAAAGCGTTATGTTTTTAGAATAATTTACCTATTGATAGTAATAAAATTTGATTAAATTAGTTTTTTTTTCTATTATATTTTACTATAACGAATCCCTGTATAACGAAAGACAATCGGTTCCTTGAAATTCGTTATGAAGAGATTACACTGTAGATATGAACAGCTAAGTTCCGCTGCGGGGCTAATATTCTTCTTGAAACTACTTTTACTTACAATTTTGGTATTGAGATGCAAAAGCTCCCGTTCAGTAACGCGGCGCCTGGCAGTCTCCATTTGCTGTTGTCGATACTGGTTGTACTTGTACAGTAGATACATCCCGGGCAGGGCTAACACCACAAAAGGGCGCATCAAAGTTGACGTGGTCGGCGCTCGCTGCGGCATCTTCGCACCATTCTTTACACACACTTCGCACACGAATCTATCATTTTGTCCATGGAAGAACTATAAACTACTTTAGCACTTTCTACGGGGTTAATTTATTGCTTTTTTAATAGACCTTAGGTTATATGCCGCGTTCATTTTCACGTTACCACCTGGAACAAGATAATTAACATTAAATAAATATTCAAAACACATGTAAAAGTATTGTTATGGGATGAGGGTAGAGGAAAAAAAAAAATTTTGCAATGCTGCCAGAACGGCACCAAACGGCAATACCTATTTAAAGGCTTACTCATAGCAAATAGTTGATTTAACTAAAGAGTCTGTGGAGGTGGTGTTTACACGAACGATACATTTTAATTATGCAGTGTTATTCAAGTTCCAGTTATATATATCATTTGTTACTACACTTTCGTATTTATGTCTAATAATAGTATGAATAAGATGATTGCCTGCATCCTTATGGTAATACTTCTATTTGTGACCACTTAGCTGTTTCAATGTTAAATAAGTAATTGAGTATTCTACAATAGTATATTAATAACATATTTTCAAGGATAAATACACAATGTTAATGTATATATCTTTATTATTTATAAACAAGTTTAATCGCACAGCATAGAAGGGGTAAAAAATATATATAATATGAAATAGTAGATCTTTACGTCGGTTTAATTTATGAGGAAACCTAGGTAATAGGTCCTTGTAATCAATATTATCTCAAGCGCTGTTGAAAACACGATCTCCGGCTATTGAGACAATAAGTTGGTACCTACTATACGCTAGCAATGTGGATCAGTTTCAGACACTTTGGAAAGCATAGTACCTGTTTGACAACGACAAAGGCTGTTAATTCCTGTACAAAAGTCTCAAGACGGTGAAACCTCGTACCACTTCCCATGTCACAGATACGAATCAGCTATTGAGGTTTGATCGAAAACCTATGAAAGGGCTCGAATAGACCCGAAATTGAAGTTCAAAGGTTAACGATTAAATTTCATTGTTTCTGAAGGGCAAATAGATTTTCGAAAGGAAATAGTAAATATGTAATAAACGATCCCGTCTACTATATAATTTAATTAAAAACACACGAACACACATAAGAGGTATTATATTTTTATTGATTATAGTAGCAATAATAAATAATAATGGACATAAAAATATTACTATTATTACATTAATTAAAGAAGGATTATTTAAAAAAATCAGAAAAATCGGTCAAGCCGTTTTCATGTTATGTCGTGACAACGGAAAACGGGTTTCATTTTTATATATATAGATTATTTAATCAAGATCGACAAATTCATTCGCTTGACTAAATGATCCTTGGGATTGATTTGCTCAAGTTTAAACAATTTGTATAACTCAAAACTTAGCGATTAAAAAGAGTGGCGGAATGTTTATTGCCAGTTCTTCTTGCCCGGGTGTTCTATGTTCAAATTTTAGATAACAAACACACTTCCATATAATGTGTCTTCAAGATAGAGAACCCATTATCTGGTTATACAATATATGATTTTCTTCACCAGTTTATGAGCGAAATGAGTCGACGGGTGGTTCGTTGACTAATAAGCTTAGCCCGAAGCAAATCGTCGACTTCATTAACTCTAAGCTGAAGAAGATTGAATTTACACTGGTGTTATAATCTGAACTGCAATATTGTTGATGAAATTTAACTATGTAGGGTTAATGATATGAAAATTCAACACAATGAAAAAAAAAAATACAGGTTCAGTTTATTAAAGTAATGTGTGTAAATTATGAAAAAAAAAAGTCTTCTTACAAAGCTACCAAGGACCGACAATTCAATAGCTTCAGCTGTTTGAAGCTATAATATGGTATTATAAAAGAGTTGTTACTCCTAGGATACTGAAACAATGGCCCAAACTGTTGATAAAGAGAATGGATATCCCCTATTTTTAATGCCAAATATAACTAATAGATGCTATGTTACCATGTTTCATTTATTGTATAGTCAAGACCACGATGAATTTCCTCTGTACCTACTTTAACTGGCCCGCAGATCCTTGCCTTCCCTTTCACAACGATGCTCTTGTACTGAAATCTTTCTGAAGAGGGCAATTTTTTTTTTTATACAATAGGGGGGCAAACGAGCTGCGGGACGACCAAAAAGGGCAGTCTACGCAGCCCATAGACACCCATTTTTAGTGGGTGCGTTGCCGGCCTTTGAGGGAGGAGTAGGCTCTCTTTTTAAACATTTGGAGGTCGTATCTCTATATCATCATTTCCAAAGGATTGTAGGCGATTACAATCCTTTGGAAATGACATGGACAATAAACAGGGTTTAAAGTAAGGCACTGCCACGGAGATGCGCAAACGCATTCCCCTCAAGTGCGAGCATCTTGTAATATTTGGTAAAAATTTACCCATTTTGAACTTAAAGAAAAGTAAGTGATTTACGAATACATAGCAAAATATTGTGATAAACTGTCAGAACCCAATGAGACTTCCTTAACATAAATTAGAACATGAAACCAGAGTCTTCGACAGCGTTTTGCAATTTACTGCAGTATTTTTCATATTAGAAAAATATCTGCGTAGATCGATACGGCCAATCAGTTAAAAGCCCCCTTTGAGAGAAGGCAGTAATACGATGTACATTCACGAACGAGTACACAATTTATTACCAGTAAAGGGCATTAAAATATCAAAATGTGTTAGGGTGCTATGGATGAAGATTATAAATACCAAGTGAAAGCGTGGTTTGATAAAAATAGGTCGGAATATTTGTAAGATATTATCAATATGAAATTGTTAAAAGCTTTATTAACACGAATTGTATCCTGTTCAGTATTTTTTTTTTGACAATTCGCACCAATTGACCTAGTCCCATGCTAAGCTGGTGAAGCTTGTGTTATGGGTACTAGGCAACGAATATACATACATATTATAGATAGATAGACATATAAATACATATTTAAACACCCAAGACCTAAGCACAACACCAAATGCTCATCACATCGATGTTCGTCTCAGCCGGGGATCGAACCCGTTTTCGCAGTCAGGGGTAATAACCACTAGACCAATGAGTCGTCTAAGTGTTCGTTTGAAGTGTTCGTAAACAATAAATTTTATCTGTAAAGTTTACTTATTTTTAGGCTCCTATTTACATAGTTACAAACAATTTAGATATCTGTGAACACAGTATAACCTTATGTGAGACAAAGTCGGGAATGGAAAATAACAGTAATATGGACTATAGCACGTAGAAAAACGTTTAAAATCCAAAATTGATTTGCAAATGCTTTTGTTTTAGTCGCAAACGGGGTCATGTTTGAAGAACAAAGGTGCTTTCAGAGAACCGAAATTAAAACTGTAGAAGGGCGGTATCTCCCATCCGTCTGATGGAGAGAAATAAACGTTTCTTTATCTGTGGTAGCTTTTGTTTGTCCCCCAATGCATGAGGCAGGAATATTGTTGCTTCTAATGGAATTTCAGTTTAATCGTGCGACTCTCATCCTTGACGTTGTGGGTTCTGACCCCGGCTGTGCTCCAATGGACTACGTGCGCATTTAACACTCGCTCGTACGGTGAAGGAAAACGTCGTGAGGAAACTCGTATATATCATCCAAAGTGTCGAAGACACTATTAAATAATCATGAAACACATACAACAATTAAAGACCCAGACCTAAGGTGGTAGCGCCACTAGTTATTATTCTATTATTTTTTTTAGACAAATAGCTAGGTAAACAGCATTTTGTGCCTACGAACCTGAAGTAATTGTTTAACCGAAAAACCTACTAGGGCAGTAGGGATTTCGATAATGTCGTTAACCGCTAAGCGATTAAAAGGCATTAACTGAGTTTTAAATTTCATTGGGTTTTTTTAAGAAGAATGTTCGGTTTTCGATATATTCGCGTGTTTGTATTTCAAAATTGAACAGATTGAGCGGGAAATGATAAATTGCTTTTATGTATTTATCATAAATGTTAAGAATTTAATAATTATTTCCAAAATATTTAGATTTATCCTATTTTTTAATTTTAATAAACATGCTATAGGAGATTTGTTACCTATTGTTTTTAGTTCCTGGGACCTGAATGAATATACTGGAAATTAGATAATTATAAAAGTAACGTAGCTGATCACTTGAGAAAATATCATAACAATAATAAATAATTCGTCGATAAGAAATCTTTTCGTTTCAATTTTGTCAATTGACCTCATGACGTCATGGTCCGCATCTAGCTGGCCACGTCGCAACGCGCCATAGCCAACTTGATTACACGCTGTCCGATTATGTAAAATTTTGCGGACCGAATTGTTGGTAAGGTCAATAGTAAACAAAAGTAACTAAATAAGCAAATTGAAAACAAAATTAAACCCTGGTACTTTGTAAGAATTCCCGCGCAAAAATACCACGTCAACTGTCAACTGGACCACGTGATCACAACAGATTAACAACAACCCAGCATGGTTAAAAATAGCGACGTTTTAATGAGTACAGAAATATTAATGTCAAGCTGTTAAGTTCAGATGTAGGACAGTTACACACTGTACACCGAATATGGGAGAAATCTATTTTTAAACGCCCTTTTGATGCATAGAATCGGGTATTAAGAAAACAAAACAAACTTGGCTGCGATTCAGAAACGCCACTGTAAGGGTGATATTCAGAAACAAGACTTAGCGCGAACTATGTGTATTACAATATTCAATACATATTTGACGGCTCGTTTCTGAATTTTACCATTAGACGGTCGAAGTCAGGGCTAAGCCGAGTTGCGGCCTTGCCCAATTAATCGTATTCAGAAACATTGTTCTTGTTCTGGCTTCTTTGTATCATGTTCCTGCATCTTAGTATAATTACAGAGAAAGATTTATTAGTTATCTAAATATAAAAATGTTACTAAGTATTCAATAAATATATTAATATCATCTGAAAGTGAAATAAAACAAATTCGAGAGTGTAAAACTGTAAGGAGAAAATAATTTCAAGTTCAAAAGTTTTTAAAAAATAGAAATAGCGAAGAAGTCAAGAACAAAGTTTCTGAATACGATTGTCTAAATTTGGCGAGTCTTACAATAAATTCTAAGCCCAGTTTAGACTTTGAGCGTCTCTGAAAACACATAGAGTGATGGATTGTGGTATACAGGAGTATGTTCGCGCTAAGTTTGATTCTCAGCCTAGCAATAGCGTTTCTGAAACTGTGATTGGTCTATGAATGCGTTTGATCAATCACATTCAACCTTTGTGTATTCACGCCTTAAAGTTATTCATTATTTTCCAATGCCACGCTTAAACACAGAAACCATAAATAGAATTTAAGCATGGGTTAGTAACATAAAGAAAAACACCCTTGGGAAGTATATTTAAGGATCAAAAACGTATTCACATACAATTGAAACACTGTGGCCTAGTTGATTTAAAAACCACAGAAACAATCTCTTATAAAAAAACCGTATATGTCAGATTGTTAACATATGGCTAATCTGTGATTCAACATATCCAAAAAGGACCACATTATCATTAAAAAAATTCAAAAATAGAACGCGAGACAAAAACAGACTACTATATAAACAACAGGCTAAAGATACATTTATCAAGCTGACAAAAACATTTGATGTCTATATCTTTATAAAGAAGATTTTTCCTACAGTTTTGCGATATGAATGACGAGCTTTCACTTCATTTCAAACATTTTAACTCTTAAAGCGTTTAGTGTAGTTGCACTTGAATTTAAAAGAGGTAAATAATGCGCTCTCAATATTCAATGAAATGGGTTTATCGATCGCATAGTTTAGCATAAGTCGTAGATTTAAACCCAGACACGCTAGTCTTGAACATTGTAAAAAATACTACGATTAATTACATAGGTACACATCACACACGGTTGGTCTGTTAAGTTAAAGCTGGTTCATTTTGATATATAATTGATTATTTTTGTAACAAATGTACTGTAAAACATCTTTTCACATCAAAACATGAAAAATATGAAGCATGTTAACAGTTAACACGTAATTTTATTAAATAAAATTCATGTAATATCGTAATATTGGTTGAATTAGTGGCTTCAGCGTGCGACCCTCGTACAATGGAATCACGGCACTAATGGAATTTTCTTTTTTTGTGTGTAATTAGGAATTGCTCTTATAGTCAAGGCAAACATCGCGAGTAAACCAGAATGTCTTAAAACCAAAAATCGAAGACGCGTCTAAATAAAAATAATTACAGAAATCTGAGACCAACCCATTGAACTTTTAAGTTACGGTACATCTGTAAAATAATTGCTCAATATGTTTATACGGTATCTAAAGTAATGGTAACAAGGCGTCTATAAGCTAGAAATATATGATAAAAATAGATCTGCACATGGCTCTAATGAGGGTTGCTTTTTAGGTCTTTTCCGTTGACACATTTGCATCGCTTTGTGATCTCGCTGTTGTGAACTCTGATATGACCTTTACAATTTCCCTCTCTGCGGTTTAATGTATCTATTTTTATTATTTTTATTTTATTTATTTATTTACAGTGTTATATCAGAAATACAAAATATATACATTATAAATATTGGTTTTCTTAATCTACGATAACTGATTCTGTGTGCCAACCTCCCAAATTGTCCTCCATTTTTCCTTATTGTATACCAATCTCGTCCAGTTAGTCTTTCCAGCCATTTCCATAATTTCATCGGCCCACCTTTTAAATTGCCTATCTCTGTTTCTTTTTATATTTATTATATCAGCATGTAATTAATAATATTAACCGCCATCGTGGCTTAGTAGTGACGTCGAATCATGCAAAATTATAATTAATACGGTTGATAGAACTGCCTCATGCTCCATTACAGCGTGTTATGGGACTATAAAGTAGCAAAGACACTTTGTATATATTTGTCTTTTGTCTACATCTTTTTATATCACACAAAAGCTATTGAGTGGCATTCAATGATAAAATAGAAAATTTCTAGATATTGATTAGTTACGACAAGTAATAGAATAAGTTCTACTTTATAATTATTGTAATTTTAGTATTGAAAATTTATATTTTATTCACAACCAAGAAGACCTTTAAACGCCTCGAGTTCTTATATCAAAACTTCATTATTGCTACGAAGCAAAGATTTTTCTATAGAATGGATTTTGACAGCAATTTATTTATTTGGTAACATTTTTCAGAAATTATGAATTGTACGTAGACAACCCGGACGTTAATACAAATGTTACGGTACGTATATGTTATAAAAGCTATAAAGTAAACTATTTTGGAAGTACAAAAGTGGAGTTTTAGCTAATATACTAGTACTACTACGTTCTTTTTAAGATCATGGAATTTAAGTTCACATTTTATACATACTAGATGATCCGGTGAACTTCATATCACCTACATATATTTGTCTCGAGACTTATTTTTTTTTTAAACGAACTAATGAGATCGGACCTCAAACTACAGCTATAAAACACAAATTTCTGAAGGCATCTAAATAATTACTAAATGTACCACTTTTTATTTCTAAAAAGACATCAAATATTTCCCACCTATGGACAGTTTTTATTGGAAAATTCAATTGTCGTTTACTTATTATTTATGTTTCCCACCGTTTAAACCTTTCCTGAACTTCCACAAATATTTGAAGTTCATAGTTAATATTGTCTTTGATTGACATAACCTTTACACATTTAAAGAAAAAAACTTTTTTTACCGGATTAAAGTTATGTATCTATTATTATAAATTTACAATTATTTAACATAAATTTAAATTTATCCGACGTTTCGCGTGCTTTACAGCGTGCGTGGTCACGGTCGGTACAGCCATTTTCGAGTTTTAGTGAGACAAACGAAGAACATGATAAAAATCTATATATTCTATATTTGTAATTTTAAAAATCTATAGGTTCTTCTTCTTAATAACTTTAAAACCTTTTACAGTAAATTAATAATATAACAGGTGCCTGATCCGAGATATTATTAAAGTTGTGAAGCTGTCAACCTAATATCCTTCGAAAGTTTGACAAAGAAGCTTGTAATAATAGCTTGGGATGTGCTTAAGACTTGAAATTGTCATGTAAATTATTGTGACAAGGCTCAACCCAAGGTACGGGATATAAATTGTCCTTTCTTTGTTTGATGGATTTAGTTACACGCTAAGGTAACCGTTTAATTTTAACAAAGGGATAGACTGTCAAATATATAATACCAAATATATAATAAATAACATTATTTCTTCTGTGTATCGTTCTATAAAGCTATGAGGTGTATACATTCGGTGACGGCCTAAGGTTTTGTAAAGGGTCTTGACGACTGGACTATCCAGTTCGATTTCCGTCAATAATTATTAAATTTCTTATTTGTTCTTCACTCGAGTTATGCAACCTAACATTAGTTAAGTTAGTAAATAATTAGAAGTGTAAACAAAATGTAAACAATCATCGCACAATTAAAGCCAATATGAGCCCTTTAGTTTTCACTACAGTCATAAATTGTACTTTAACATTGTCGTTTCCGATAATGTCCAATAACATAAGTGTCACTTAGATTTACGAACTCTTTGAGTCAAGTTAGTTTTTTGTTAATTCAGCGTCGCAACCAATTCCTATTCCATCCCTAATGGTATCTTAGTTATAAGCTCATGTTTTAAACAATTAAAGTCAATTGTTACCCAGCTTCAAACCAAGTGCTGTATTTGAACATATCCAAACAAAAACCGCCACCGAACCTGAATCCGGGTAGGTTTTACCTAGTCAAGTTCGGTCCTGGCCGTGATATGCCTAAGTGAGACATTGTGGATGTGATATTTCTATGGCAATTGTACTGCTGTAGAAAGGATAAAATGTATGTCAAAAATATATGTATGTCCGAGATCAAAAAAGGAACTACGGTCAGCAAATCTAGCTAGGTGTGTAAAAGAAATAGGTTAATCATAAAGATGAAATGTATATAATGCTGAAGCTAATTGAACTAGCCATGTAAATGTGGAAGTGAGTGTGTTTTGCTGCATAAAATTAAAAATTAAAGTATTAGCATTTGGCAAGTTTGAATAACTAGAGCAAACTTTCGTAACAGCTTTTTAAAGTTGCAAATTTATGTACGTATAAAATTAAGTTTAAATCTTAGGAAATCTTTACCTCAATAAAAATCTTATATAAATAAAGAATACCAAGATGATTTCTTTGGATTCAATAACTTTCTGCAAAATTTGCCATTATTTTATCTGGATTGTTCAACCTTTTTAATATCCTTTTAAACCTTACAGAATATTTCTAAATCGTGTATTATATCAACAAGTGGATCTTTTTGAGTCAATATGCCTCATTGCAGGTGCCATTAAATCATAATATGTACAGATTATGTCTTGTATTATACACATAGATATCTATTGAAAAACAAGCATATTACATATATATTAAGGTTTCCCACGTAATAATTATGACACGATTGTATGCATTTATACTTAATTTGATTTGTGGATTACAATCGGACAATATGTCTACTGTTGAGACTATCATGACGGAGTTAATGTATATTATTTAGCCATATACAACCACATATATATAACCTACTCCCAATTAAAAATTTTAAAAAGGGAAGCTTTATGTTATATCGATCTGGAATGGAGGAACGGATCTTTATTTTGTCAGTGCATGTTTCACAGAAGGTTTACCACCTTAAGGTAGTTGATATGATAAAAAGAAAATGATCAATGAAACGAATCCAGAATTGCATATGCCTATTGGAATATGGAACTTCATTTATCAATCATAACCCAAAAATTCTAAATATTTGGCAAAGTTTGGTCTTTCCGTGTAGATAGTTTGGGCTCAATTCTTTTAGATATACTATCTATCCGAAGAGCCTTTGCATACACAAGAATTATGTGTGCGGATTAAACATGACGGAGGATATGGATTAGATTAGAAGTGGGCCGGCCGTATTAAAATCTGTCAAAAAAAACCAGTGGCGCTACAACCTTGTCAGTTTGGGCCTCAAATTTTTGCATCGTGGTCTTTGTTTTTTTCTAATAAGCAAGTAGGTGATCACCTTCATCATCATCAGCCTTCTATGCTATACACACTCCTTTAACGCCGACGTCGGCATGCCGGTTTCCTCATGAGATTTTCCTTCAACGTCTGAGCGAGTCCCCTAAATGTGACGAGTCGGGTCTCGTCTCAACTTCAAATTTCCATGTTTATATTTCAAGAATCAGTGGCGCCAATTACGTATAACCAGGTTCTTGGATTCGATTCTCGGTGAGAGTATAGTTGTTTCGGCTTGGTACGCGGATAGCCCACTTGCCTTATACAAATATCAATGAATAATGTGTAATTTTTATGCGTATTAAATCAAGTACATACTTGTAACTTGACTATGACACTTTTAAAGTTATGCATGTTTTACAGTGTAGCTGATTATTGGTTGATATTTTTTTTTTAATCCTTCATATGAACCAATGAAACAGGAGAAATATGCCTGCATTACCTATAAATCTCGTTAGATGAAGATTGTTAAAGAAAAACATGTTATGTGCATCGTGCATTCTATTACTCCTTGACAATGTAATCTCGGAAGAGGCGCAGATAGCGACCTAAATGTAATTTAATACGCTACCTGGATATTTTGGATGCCTTACACATTTTTTCTATTAGGTATGTGTATCGTGTGTGTCTATTGTGTGTAAAAATACTCTAAAAAGTTATCAAACAATATTTCAGAACTTTGTACACAGTTTACGTTCGGTAACCAATAATTGTTTAGTATATGAAAACTTTAAAGTGAAACATTATAATATTTAGAAATCCATCGACATTGTCTTCAAAGCTTCTAATCCTCCAAAAGCTTATCTTTTTTAGAATTTCGATTCAGACGGAGATCGGGAAGTTCTGACGACGCTAATTCCCTTATCTTATCTTCTCTAGATATCTTCATATGTATAGTTTATACATATCAAGATCACAAGTAGTTTGTATACTCTTCCGTGTCTATGAAAATTATACAAAGGTCGCCGTGGTTACCTTAGCCGGGTCATAATGACAGAGTGGAATGATTTCGCGGCAACACGCAAACTTAATTTGCCACATGAGGGACCACACATGCAATCTGACATTACCAAGGGCAACTTTGACCTATTACTCACCTCATCAAAACAACGTCAATCACACAAAGGAAGACACTACGGGAGCATAAACACGACCGATCTGAATGAATACTAATAAATTGACATGGTCTACGTACACATACAAGTAACGGACACAATTGGTATCTTTTTTTATTGATGAAAAGGTAAAAGGGAGATGGGAGCCACGAGGGCTAAGGGCGAGCGCGCAACCCGGCGCGCCGCCACACTCTGAGTGATACGCGTCCAAGAATTTCGCGCACGCGTTCTCTCTACCAGGATCGGCCGAAATTCACCCACAAAATAGCACACCACAAACGTCATAACCACACCTACATTCAGTGCAATAACACCTTTATGGACATATCATATGAACTCAATTTCCATGAAGTATAACAGGTGGTTCTGTTAGATCTGATAATTAAATGGTTGCCGCACTGCACACTTTGATAATAATTAAATAATATCTGTTTGACAATACGGAGGCTGTGCTGATGACGTCAAGGTACGAACGCTGCACCCGAGATATTTTGGACACTAATTTCAACAGTCTACCTAATTGCTATTTATGTATTTACAATATATTTTCGCGGATGCCTGGCGGACCCATGAGACTTTTTCGATACAAAAAGTCCCCTAGGTAGTGTGCTGAGATTCTGCGAGCTACTCGATTGTGAGGATGTTGCATGAATCTGGTTAGCGCGGCGCCTTCTTAAGTTGTCACTTGTGCATATCCTTTTTATAATATATTTTCATAAGTATTTACAAAATTTCAGTATAGTATTTGTTAAATTGTTACACAAAAATTCCACAAAAAAAAAACACTTTTTAACAGGTTAAACTAAATAGTATAGAAAAACAAATTAGCTTTCGCAGTGAATACAATCGTTCTATTGAATATGTGTCGAGTTCCAACTAGTGCATAAAAACAAAAGTACCATTCATTACACAATTAAAAAAATATACCTATAAGTATAATGAGAGACTAACCTAGTTATTAAGGCTTTAATTTGTTCCAGTAATTTGTTTACTGAAGCGAAACAAACGTGATAAGCAACGAAAAGTTTCGTGAATCAGTGAACTGCAGGATCTTAAATGTTACCATGTGGGTGTACAGTGTTTGTGTAACCCCTCGGTATGTAAATTTATATTTATTTTAAATACTATTGTTTTAACAAACAATGTTTAAATTTTTTTCAGAGGCCAAACCGGCAGGAGGATCCATTTATGTTAAGTAATACTATGAAGTACACTCGCATTGGCAGAAGGTTCGTAAGTGCGATGCCGGCCCATTAAGAATCGCTCTTTTCTAAGTGAAATTGGTTCGGAAATACTAACCAGTAAATACTACTACCAGTGGGTAGTTGGAAGTTTTATCAACATAAAATTAATATATAATAATTTTATAATTTATATTACAAAAGCCAAACCCATAACATAACGCCATCTGTTTATTAATAAATAGTATTAAGTGTAACTTAAATATAACATAAAGTTAATAGATACATATAAGCTTTTAATATGCTGTTTATTTAGATTTTTCAGTGATACATTTTTAAGTCACGGTTAAATTGCTGTAGTTTTGTTGATTATGTTACCAATTCAAGTTCGATAAACTTGCTAATAGTTAAAAATATTTCAAATTGTACTACTACGGGCCGAAGAGCTGTTATTTTTAGCGTTGTTTGCATACCAAGCGCTCTTGAACTATCGCTGACTCTATTTTCAGTTAAACTTTTCGCTCTAATTTTCACGTACTTTTATATGAAGTATGGCACTTTAATAATGACGAGTTTTCATTACTCTAACATTTAAGGTTATTAAGTGGCTACGTCAGCGTTTTATATAAAAAATATGACAAGCTATACCAAGATGAGCTTTTAGGTAGTATGCGAGTAATGTCGCCTAGAAATGGACAGACCTTATTCTTCAGATGGTTGCGTTTTATTAGTTTTCTAGAATTTTCTTCTTAGAATTCTTCCTCAATAAATCTTCTGTTGTTTTAAACAATTGAAAAACTTTCAATTATTTAAAACAACAATTTCGCTGAGCTTATACTTGCGGTAGTGTGTGCGTTTCATGCACCCTAAAGCCGTTTCTCCACTGCTCCGGTCCGGCAAACGTTAATTACCGATCCGATTTAGAAACTCACAACAGTACTTACGTGCTCCTCCACTACTCCGGCATCCGGTTTTTAACGATCCGATAACTTGCTAGATCGGAACGCGGTGTTTTATCGGTCCAAATATATCCAAGTATCCAAGAGGTAATAAATTATTATTCACAGGTTTATTTTTATAGTTTGTTTAATTTGAAAGAATCTGGATAACCTGGACCAAATCAAGTTATGTTGCTATTTATTTATATTTTTATACCATAGTATTAGTGAACTATTTATTAAGTAGATTATAATATTTTAAGATAGACAATATAAAAAAGTAATAAACTTGCCAGGGCAATAAAATATTCAGAATTAACAACGTTTTATTAATAAAATAAAGTATATGGGTTGTAGTTATTATAGGTGTTGCATGATAAATATACAAGTATCGATTATTATCGGATTGGATATAGTGGCGAAGCGCAATACGGCCTTCCGATATTTTTCTCATGACTAATTCCGGTATCCGACGCCGGACCGGAGCATTGGAGAAAGGGCCTAAGTGGTTGAAGTGTTCTTATTCGTATAATAATAGCGTACTATAACAATTTTAAGCCTATTCAGATAAAGACTCTGTTCGTGCATTGCTTATTTGGTTTTACTATACTTAGCCACATTAATTCTAACTAGGTTTTTTTAAGTTATATGTATTTATAGTACCTACTGTTTTTATTAATTGTAATAAAATAATATATTTATATAATAAATACAATTGCAGTCTTCCAATGTGACTACAAAAGCACCGGTATTGATAAGGAACAAGGAAGCAACAAAGCTTTCTTGTCCGGTTTATTTGTTATCCGATGTGTAATTTCCGTATCAAACGACTTTTAAATAAAACTGCTACGAAACAATAGACTTTACAAAGAAAAGTTTATTTTAATGTATTAAAAAATATCGTTCAGCTATAATACAAATAATGTGTGAAAGCCCCGCTATGGCTAAAACCACTGTCTTTTTTTTAATAATATTTTAGAATAGTTCATCTCAGCGCATCTCTGGCATAGCAAGCCTTGGCCTCCGAAACTGGAGCACACCGCCTTTGCCGATCGCTTGCCAATCGACCACCTGGAGATCCCGTAGATTATTTGCCTCGGCGTCTTTGCAGCGATGTCTAGACCGGCTGACGGGTCGGCTGCGTCCCGATAGAGAAAACTAACATGGTTAATAAAGCCAAATCCCTAAGATTCTATTATACTAATCAACTTGGTTTGAACGCTTCACAGATATTGGCTGATTATAATTTTGAGAAATCTAACTATAAAATGCCCTTCTAATGTGTTATATATAAATGTTAAAAAAGAAATAACTATTCAGGCCTAGATAAAATGTTCCGAGGTTTCACCACTATGTTATAAACTTCGTATTTTATGCTTGGGTTACAATAATATAAAAAAAAACTCTTATTATTATTTTTAAACCATAGATCCTTTTTTATATACATACAACATACATATTAATCAATCATCAAAACAACTTGATACATATAAATGTATAAAACTACAAGTGATGTTCCCGTAAAAAAAGTAAATAAATTAATTACTTTTGGCACCACAATAAAGGAGTTATCCGCTTCTTAAATAAAAGTGGTCTCTTTTGCCTCGTATACCTATAGCTATTTTGTTACGTTATAAGACGGAGTTAATAGTAATCAACTCGAAATTCAATGGCTGTGTCTATTTAATCAAGTGTTCTTGTGAATGAATTATAAAATATTAATTAAACAATACATAATTAAGAATCTTACTATCATGAATAAGATAAATATTTAGTTTATGTTTAGTTATTTCCCGATGAATTTGTAGGAATATTTTCCCCAATTTAAAAAAAATGCTACATCGTGAAGTATCGAAACGTACAATAAACCGAAAGCTGTAATGCTTATGTAAATGGATTTATCCGTTTTAGAATCAAACCGGTTCAATTTTAATTACACACTCAATTCACTTATGATTAATATAGAAAGTTATTACGACTATTTATACAAAACACTTTTACAACAATTCTATAATTTTAACTTAAGTAACTAACCTTCGATAGCTCAGTTGGTAGAGCGGTGGACTGTAGAGTTAAGTCAATGGATATCCATAGGTCGCTGGTTCAAATCCGGCTCGAAGGAAACTATTCGATATTTTTGAATTAATTTTATTTAATGATAAAGAAATTACGTATAATTATATTATACTGTTTATAAACGTTATAATTAAATTAACAAACTGCAGGAGTAAAATAGTTGTAAAATATCGAAATCCATGGTGAGACACGATAAAATAAAACATATTACAAAAATAAGGACTACATATGTTGCCTACGTTTAATATATACATTTTATTTTTATATTATAAAAACGATTTCAGAAACTTAAAAAATTTCGCTGCGGACAGGATTCGAACCTGTGCGGGTAGAACCCAATGGATTTCAAGTCCATCTCCTTAACCACTCGGACACCGCAGCTGTATTAAGAATATCAAAATTACGCAATCATATAGATGCTAAAAAATTGAATATGTACTATTACTTATTTTGCTTATATATCATATTAATGGGGCATAGATATCCTTCAGGTAATACTTTATATTTTTATAAGTCTAGAAATCTGTTTCTGTTTTAAACCATCTCGTTTTGTTTATTGTTTGGGTTGCATCAATAATTTTTAGAAATAGTTTAATAATATATTATACAACTTTATTGTACTTCTTGTTATAAAGGTAATTAAATGGTAGTAACTATAGTTTGGAAGTGCGAATAAACATGCCATCTAATGTAGATCACACGCTTAGTTTCGTATATCTACTCCCCGCTAGATGGCAATGTCACAAATATATTACGACTATTACAGTTAGTATCTTTTCGACGCTAGATGCTTCTTTAATAGTATAATAATATATTATTTTCAAAAACGTTCGTGTATTATTTAACTCGAAAAGTTAAAAAATAAAGTTTAAGTCGTCTAGAGAGTTAAAAATAAACTCGTAGGATGTTCAGGGACGGCGACTACGAATTAACAAAATACCTATGGTAATGATTATACATTAATAATTATTGAACAGTTTCTTTCCAGTACAAAATATATTGATTGTTCAGAGATATTTGCATTAAAATATACAATTATAATCCTATAATTAATATGCTTCAAAAATACTATACATATCATTCAATAATATGAAATATCAAATACCTTCCTATTATTTGTTTTACTTAATTTTCAGATAATGGACGGGTAACACGGATTACATTGATTTCCTAGTATCAAAGTAATTAAAATACCCACGTCATACAAAGCAGTGTACCATATCGAAGCAATTTCCTTCATCGAAGAATCTTCGCGGAAACTTGCTAATCTGAAAACTATTCAATTCAGGACAATAGATTTCAAGATAATTAAACCACCGACCGTGAAAGGAGGTTGAAGAACTAAAAAAAGTTTAATTAATTTACTACCTATATCCGCTTTATAAATATATAAGTCTTTGTTATGTTTATGATAAATTTTACACGAATTCACATTCGTGCTCAAACTTTCCGTCTTTATATTTATACAGTCGAAATTACAAATTTTATTGTGAATTTTTATGTTTATTATTTTTCATTTATCTTGATAGCTGTAGTGTATGTTAAATCAAATTTGTAATATGCCCTTACTTTTATTTTAAATGGAGAGTAACTGTGCAAGCTTACGTTACGTTATATTGAGAGGCAAAGTAATGCTGGTCTAATCTTATCCAAAAGGGTAAGAGCTCATTCATTAAATGCATTGTTATTTTCGAAATATGTTTTAACTTCAAATTCTAAAGTTATAAAGCTTGGAACTGTTAAAAGGTACTAGAATATTTTAGTATAGGTTGCGTGAACGTAAAACATTTTAACCGAACACTCGTAAAAGTTGCATTAGACACCTCTTAGGGATGTTGACAAGGTACTGTCGCGAAGAAAGTGCAATTACGCATATTTTATCTCATGCACTTATATTTGCAATGCCTGAAGAATAAAACAAAGCCGGCCAAACATTTGTTACGGAATTGCGATCTTGAGCGGTAATAATACCACCGTTATTTAAAAATTATTATTATAACGATGTAGGTTAAGAATATTGTAATATTTGTATTTTGTATGTTATTAAGTATATTTCCTAAAATAAATATTGGCAAATAGCTTACTATTACATAATTTTTTGAACCACTTAAGTTAACTATAAAAAATACGGTATTCCACTTTATGTCTTGACTGTACGAATACAAACAGAAAATTAAATCTTGAAGTATTGTAAATAAAACACAGTTTATAGTTATTGAAAGCCTTTAGATAAGTTGTTAAGTTAAACTTAAATCTTTCTTTGAAGATAGTCCTTTGAGGAAGATATAGGTACTATCTTAATATACATAAATTACGTGTCACTTTGTTTGTCCGCTATGGACTCCTAAACTACTTAACCGATTTCAATCAAATTTGCATACCCTGTGCAGTTTGAACTAACTTAAAAGATAGGATAGCTTACATCTTCATTAATACTCGCAATATTATTTTATTGCAAATTATTTGTTTATTAATTGACAGTCACAATTATTCTAACAGATGGCGCTGTGTTGAAGGTACCAACGTTTCACATAAGCTACAATTTTATGGCATAACCACCAAAAATGGGTTCCCATGACTGGTGTTCTCCTACCATTTCCCTTGAATAGTTTACTACTATGTAATATAACAAAAGCCACAGCAAAGCTTGGCTGAGTCTGCTAGTAATATTATAAATATATTTGTCTGTTGGGATGAAAACTTACTTGGCTAAAATAATTATTTAATCTATAGTCTATCTATATACCGATATCAGACAGTAACAATATACTTTAATTAGAAATCAACGCAATTAATTCAGACTAGCTCTATATTGTATCAAAAGTGCAGCATGTACAGTTATTCATCGCGTTACTGCGCAACAAAATCTCTTTAGATATAAAATAATGCTTTTAAAAATTATATAGTTTTTTACTGTATGTGATGGTCTCAGATAGTAGTCAATTCCACGATGTTTGTACCTATAATAATATTGAGTTTGTTAGAAAGCGCGGTATTCTACAAATAAAAAGCAACAGTTGCGCTGCAACCTTTTAGGTTAGGCTTGGGTATCAGTTTCCTGATCTTTTGCTTTTTCTAATAGGCAGGTGATTAGCTTTCTGTACCCGACACACACCGTCAACTTTTTGATTTTTAGACATGCCAGTTTCCCCGCGATGTTTTCATTGGGAATGCGGATGTTAAAAGAGCAAATATACAGAAAGTCTATTGGTGCACAGCTGGGGATCGAACCTCATCACGGATGAGATTCTGATGCCACAAGGCCAACACTACTCATTTACTATAAGCAAAGAAGAATTCACTTAAATGGGGTAACTAACCTTGAATTAACGAATATTATTATTATTCCTTACATAAAATGTACTTAGTAAATAGGTTAAGATATTTGATCTCATGATTTTCAAAAAAACATCATGTTACATCTAAAACATATGAAATAAATATTTTTTTATGTCAGTCGTTTCATCTTTTATATATCTGTCACATGGTCACTCTATCGTACGAATGGCCTAAGCATTAGCCAACCAGTTTATAAAATATTGTATCATATGCTACGGCTAAATATCTTTCAGGCCGCTAGTAAAACAGCGCTGTTCAGTTAAAAGGCTAGGCTGTTGATTGAACGGCTAATAATAAACTGCAGGCACTAAGTTGTGTGTACTACTAAGTATATAAAACGCAACTATTTAATGCAGTTTCAGAAACTATATGAATTTTATTTCAGTACAACCATTTTTGAAGTTACACTTCTTTAGGCGCATTATGAAAACCGTGACACAAAATTAACAGAATGAAGTTGCCTACGGAAGATGCTACGGAATTGGACATAATTTTAAAACGACATTCGAATAATAATAGAATTTATGTTACACTTAATGTAGGAGAATAATAATAAATATTTATTTATTTAATTTTTCTAAATATGTAAACTGAACTTTATTGACTGTAATGACTCCTTTTACAGTCTTTGATTATTTCATTGTAATTAATTATTTGCATGCAATCAAAACCTATTTTTAACAATGCCAAAGAAGTATAACTTCTTACGCGAGTACATAAGTATACGCACCCTTTTTTTATTAGTAGAAACACCGAAACCACAGAAGTCAGAAGTAGCGTGACGTCACCCAGCATTCCATAATTTTGATGATTTTCCCTTCATGCGCTATTGTTTTGTTGGCGCGTGCGACGTTCAAACAATCACGTACGCATTATACTTCCCAGAACATTTCTTTGTTGATATTCAAGTATCATTCGATGATGATAGATATACGTCCGACGAAATAAGACAAGGGTAAAGTTACTTAATTGCTCCTAAATATAAAAAATACATATTAGATGGCTGCAAAAGGAGTCTCGTTATTATATTATTTTTATTACAGATTAGCCATTAATATCATGGATTTAGCCATATCGTCCTTCCCGACTAAATACGGTTTTACCACATTAAAACGCGTTTAATTGTCACAATTTCATTTTATTTTGGCACGAATATTTGTTACAAGCGAAGACAATAATAAAAAAAGGCCAATAGCGCTGAAACAGAAGCCAAATTACAAAATATAAGTCATAAGTAAGATTAAACACTAAAAAAATATATAAACTTAAGACGAGCCTTTATTTACAAGAAAAACTAAATTTAAAATTAACAAAACTAATGTTAGTGCTGTATTTATATTACTTTTATTTCTAAAATAAAAATACTGTTATCATTAACTTAAAATTGTTTTTTCGTCAGGGTGTCCTTTATAATCGTCCAATAGTCCCTTCCGTCTTGTTTTATCTAGAGCTTACCAGCCTCTCATCCTCGTATCTCTCATTCATTTACAGCATGTGTCGAAACAATAATTATATAATATATAGTCTAATTTACATACAAGCTTAAATTACTAACACATTTTATTTCTACTTAAAAAATACAAAGAGTAACCTCTCAGTCTTCCCGAACCTGTCACAAATATATCCAGTTCTGCTGCAAAACTGAGGAAACGGTTACGCAGCGAAATCGTAAGTGGAACTGGTGACTGGTGAAATAATTTTCAGATACGTATAGTCTCAGCAATTCCGGAAGCAGGTCGATACAGTATGATCTACCCGTCAGATCTTAGTGCAAAATATCTTACGTTTAATTATGGAACGTTACATTTGAATGTAAACGTAATGAGATACTACTAGGTGAGGGGTACCGGGTTCGAGGGCAAGTTGTAATTTAATTTAAAATTTGTTCTCGGCCTTTGGAAGGGTTTTGCGGTACCGGGCGAGTGCCTAAACCGTACATGGAGGACATGGTCGAATTCTAAGGCAAAAAGCACGAATTATAAAAATCTTATACTTGACGCTGGCTAATGCACCGTGCCAGAGCCATAAAAAAAATGAGACACTAATGAATATTGTATGAAAGTGTTGCTTCTTGTATTATAAAGTATTCGCATAGTCACAGAATTGGTAAATAAATACGTAATGCAGGCACTGCATACGAGCCGGTAGTATAGTATGTAGCTACCTACGTGTTCTAGTAAAGAAGATCTGCATACCAAGCTTAACTGCGGTGTTAAAGCCACAGATATATTTTATTTCCACGCAATTATGTAATGTTTATCTGTAATTAGCTATGATCAAGTGTCGTTTTGAATTACTTACTCACTAGAAAAAAAAAATCGTTTCGTGCCTTCAAAAAGTGTGATTTATGTAGGGAATACTGCGCCTTTAAAATCTAATATTATTGACAAGCCAAATAAACGTTTTACGTGAAAAAAGTGATAATCAAGTAAATAAAAATAAAATAATCTTTGGCCCATAGGCGGTTTAAAGAGACCTGATTGTAAGAGTTTTATTGTACCTTGCACTAAATTATTATTTGTATCTTATTCTTATTCATATCTCAAGTCACAATGTCGTCTTCAGCACTGACAAATATCCCAATTTTTAACTAAAGTGCTATTTTTTCTCTTTCTGTCAAATTGTGTTCACGATGTGATGAAAAGAGACTAATGAGTATTAGGTAAACTGGTGCAATAAGACTTTTTTATTTTGGATGAATATGGGGGGCTAGTATTTATCTATTTTTTATTTTATGTCACTTTAGGGCAACAAAAGTTCCATATGTCGTTTGGTTTAATTTTAGGCGACCTTAATTGTTTTTCAAATTTGTATCTTATTGATAACTACCTAGCATTGTATAAGGATTTTTATTAAATAAATACTAAAGTTAATTATTACACATCAAAGCGCATATTGAAACATTGTTGAGTCAACATTAATGATACGATAACATTAAATATTAGGGCCATTAGATAAGAAAGATTAGATAAATGTGTCCACTGGAGAAAGTCACTATGTATAAGAAGGAAACAATGGTTTGCTTTCACTGGTTTTCAAAACAATTAGTAATAGTGCTTTCTACGCTGACAGGATTTTCGTTTTTACGTTTCATATATATGCCACCATGGTAAGGCGTGAGTCTCAACCGATTAATATTAACATATTAATTCTGTATGTATGCAATAACAGTATCTCGTACGGTATACCAACGTCCCCAGAGATCGCCTACTTGTTAAGAGAAACAGATGGAATATGTGGACAAGATCCTTACAGGAATATTATTTGTACCTCGCTTGCATTCATCTACCAGGACTGCCCGGTCCTTTCAAAAGCTTACGAAGGGACTCAGGTTCAGAACGAAGAGGCCGTTTTTAGGTATAAATCAGTCATGACTGCACTACGTAAATAAAAAACTGCTTATTACAATGTTTTAAATGCTCAAGTTCAGAATCCATTCTCCTGGATAAAATCAAATATTAAAACATGACTGGAAAATACATGATTTTGAGTAGTTGGGAACTAGACAGAAGGGGTAAAACCCAAGGAGGAATAAAAAGAACTAAAAGCACTAATTAGGAACAACTAATTAAAAAAATGTTTGCTAACACATAATAACATTTGAATTTGAACTCTCTGCCCAGGCTTTAAAGTTTTATTTGATTTACCATACTTTTTTAATTATTAAAACGAAACGATACTCGTCTGAGCACCCTTCAATGACGAGTGAGGTTTTATATGCGTTTCAAAAGTATTACAATTTACGTTATTAAAAAGGGCTAAATTTGTATGTATATAGTATATTTTTAATCTGTGTCTATTGGTGGCTAGAAGTATTCCAAGGTCCGCTTGACAAGACACTTTCCTTTGCGAGTTAACGAACTGTGGAATCGACTCACGCTGGGTGTCTTTGGAGTACGACCCCCAATTATTTAAAGGAAGAAGTGTCCATGGGCTGCAGGGGGACTGCTCCTTTTGGGCGTCCCGTTGGCTCGTTTGTCCCCCTATACTAAAAAAAGTATGTATTGTGTATATAAATTCCTATATTATGTCTGTTGCATTGGTGTCCAATATGAGGGAGCAGTTTTGAACGTAAAATTATTCTTGCGGCTTTTAGATAGTATAATAGCGTATAATGCATTCGCACCGTACTTAATAAAATATATGTAAGTAATTGTTTCAGAAAAGTTTGTTAAAAACACAATAAAACATTAGTATTTTATTATTAAATCCAATTTGATATGCGCGCTAAATTACTTTACAATCGGTGTTACGAGTAAAATGTAGGCTTTCAGAAATCTGGCAACGTGCCAGTACAGCCAATTGTAACATACATTAGTATGCCAGATCCATACATGCTGCTACTTTGTGATGATAGCCAAGTCTAGATAGTTTGCCAAAGAAGTTTACTGACCCTTATATATATTACACTAGTACGAGTAATTCATTGATATTTTATTTGCTATTATTACTATGCGTGATAATTTTTTTATTTTAAAATCCTTGTTTCTCTAAAACGGTTCTCCGATTTCAGATACCTAACGCTCATATTAAATATAAATTCTAATAAGTTTGTAAAGAAAATTTTGTGGGTAGCAAAACCTTCGAATAACATCCACAGATTAAACAATGAAAGGTCTCTGACATTCGTGGGACGAAACACGTTAATTGTTTATTCACAAGTGTAGGATGAATTCTTAATTATTATTTATTTTATTAGCAATGTACTTGCTAATAAAATACTTCCTGAGTTCTAAAACGGAAGGATTTCATCCGTGACAGCTGACAGTTGTGACGCCATCTACTTAGATTTTAAGTAAAAATAAATACTTTGTTTGCTAAGTTCTAATTATTTTCTAAATTAGTTAATTTACACGTCAAACGCAGTATTATAATTGGTGTATCGTATAGTATTTTATATATGTTATTAGTTTATCAACCACGCGAACATTCAGATCTGTGGCAGTATTTAGGCAGCAGGGGAGTGTCCCTTTCCTAAAAAGGGACTTTATTTAATTGAACTAGGTCTGGAGGCTTGGCGTCAACACGCCGAGCCCATGCGATGAATACTCCAAAAATATCCTCATGAAATTTATGGGCCGGTTGGAGCCCGCGTTACCTCTTGAGCTATTCATCTTATGTGTGAAAATTCTATGGCAGAATTTTTCTAGCTGCGATCTGTGTTGGTACAACACGTTGGATTGCCACGAGATATCCTCATGCCAGTCTAGATCTCTTAATCACACCTGGCTCTTTCGAAAGTTAACAAATAAATGAAACACCGTTTGGTCGGTTCTTTGGTCACAGTCGCACACGGAGCCTGTCTTAAGTTTGAATCTGTGTAAATAGTGTCATGATCTGCGCCATGTGGGGTGCGAAGTGCCTTGTTTTGACTTTATATGCTGCCCCCACATAGCGCTCGTTCCAGGTGTCTAACATCTGGAGTTTACTGTATAGTATTACACAGTAGTACAGATTTAGTGTCAAAAACAGTATTATTACAGTACTACAAAAGCTAACAGTCGAAATGTTTGTAAATTAAATTATAAATATCGCAACTCTCTCTGGTAGATTTAACAAGCCGTTATTAATTAGGAGCTGTTTACTAAATACAATTTGGCCGACAATAGAGCGGCCGGCGACCGACAACAAAGGATGTAACAGTACACGTTAAGTTTGTTATCGTACCCTGCGAACTCTTATATTGCTAAAAATAAAAAACCAATCCTTATCAAACACTTACATATTAATGTTTTAAAAATCGTGTAGACTTAGCTCGGCCTTATAAAACTCTGAGTGAGGAGAGTATTTGTTACCATGGCAACCACTTTTTATATAAAAAGGTATCGTAACAATAATAATGGTACAAGACCACGTTTCCCGAAGCCGAACTTTTGCTGTTGTTCAAAAACTTTGAAGTGACGTTCCTATGCAAATTATACGTATATTATTATTCACGTGAATAAAAATTTTAAACTTAGAATAAATAATATTTAACTGTAATTTCGTATAAGGTGTTATGATAGGATATTTTCAATGCTGATTCTTACATAACCTTTACATTGATTTACGTCAATAATTCAGATAATTCGACCTTATTACGAATACCTATAAGCGCGTGGAAAATTCATTGCTCATATAAAGCCTTACAACTGTAGATAACATTTTTAATATAACTAACCGATTTCAGCAAGTATAGTGTCGTCTCAATTAGGTGCGCGATGCACCGGAAGAGTCTAGTGGATATTCCGCCGCCCATCCCCATGAGTAGGGGAGGGAATGTATTGCCAAATGCTCTGTAAATCCAATTATGTAATATAGTAATAATAATAATTCAGCGACACTACAAGTACGAGTATATATGGACTCAGATAACATCAGTTTCTTTGAGCATTTTATTTTATAGACAGGTAGGTCAGCTCTCTGTTTGACACATATCCTCGATTTCTGGATTTAAGACATGCTTTAGATTAGATAGAAGATCCATTGGTGCACAGCCGGGGACCAAATCTAGGACCTCAAGCACGCACGCACACTGAAACCATTAGGTCTACGCTGTTTTTTACACGAATAATGTAGTTTTTGTTTTTCTCGGAAAATATTATTTCATGTAAGTATACCTTTGTGAGATTTTATTAGTTATAATCTATATTTGTAAGTAATTCAATAGGGTTATTCTTAGATAAAAAAAAAACGTATCAAACATAAATCCGTTTAAATAAATAAGTTACGTAATTACAAAAATGTTAATTTAATCATTGGGTTATAATTTTTACCATTCGTTGTTAATTATGAACGACGTTCATGATTATGCCTTGGGATATGTGTAATAAATAAACAGTTGCCTAATTTTTCCTCGGTTTAACTTCGTTATTATGCAAAATTTGAACCTCAATAAATTTCTACGTATCTTAAGTCGAAGTGTCGAAACAAACTGATTTCGTTGACGAATATTACGAAATTGTCAATGTCACGTTTATCCAAATATTATGGTGAAATAAACATAAATCATCTGTAATACGATACTTAATACAGATCGTTAACATTAACTTCTAAACATTGGAAAGACAAATGACGAGTCGACTTGCGATTCCCAGAATACAACATGTGCTGGGTCATTTTTGGGCCAAGTTTTACTCAGACCATAGTAAGTCTTCATAAAATTGTATTAAGACATTAATTCCTATGTTAAAAGACAGTCACAGAGTAATGACTTAAATCATAGAGTCGGCGACTTACTGAAACATGATAGCGTAAAATATGGTGCACATCGAAAATAAATATTCCTGTGTGGTCAAAGATGCCCGCTGTTTCAGTGTTTTGTTTCGTTGCGTTCTTAAATGCCCAATTATGTTCTGTTATTGCACACATTCCAACTTTAACAATACTTAGAAATGGGACCCGCAAATATAACATCCGTAATACAAAGCCGGATTACTATAGGTCTTCTTAATTTGTCTTACACTAAACTAATGTGTATATTTTGGTAACCGAAAACCAATTACAGTTGATCTATAGTTCATTTGTTTCATTAGCTAGAATAAATTGTCGGCTTAATTTATTATCCTTATACATACATAAGGATAAGTCTAGGAGCTAAAAATTGATGATGTTAGAATCACCTAATTGCGTATAAATAAAATATAAGCAATAAGACAGATACAGCAATGATACCAGGACCGCACTTTATAGGCACTACACCATAGAATTTTTTTCTACGAATAGTGGGAAGTATCAGCTAGTAATAAAGGGTTCATTGATTCATATGAGAGCGCGATCGATCCCACGCGTGCGCACGTGGTAACAATTTAGGAAGCGTCCTTCACGGCGTCTGCGCACTAATCTTTTACCACTTCCTGGTAATTGCTGGAAATCTGTTAACTGCATTTTCTAAGGTACCATATATTGAGAGATCACATATTGTGATTTCCTTCTTGTTAATTTGGTTAGCTTATATTGGCGAATGGCAAAGAAACGACACAATGCCAGATTGAGTTATTTCTTTCTTGCTGACTTAACTGCTTAAATGTCCAATGTTGTATCATGATAGGATTCATTTTTTAAATATATTTTTTACATAGAATTATTCCGAAATATGTTACGTGATAATGTGTAATACACGTTACAAAAGTTTTCATTTATACGGGTGCTGACATTGATGTACTTAGTTTCTCTGTTCTAATTTAGTTTGACAATAAGTAACTACTAATTGTCATACTCGTACCTCTAAAAGTAAGAAGATTTATACCATGTATGGAGATCTCATTTTTATTATAATGAAACCTTAAGTAAAACAGCAGTCATTTAATTAATTTTAAATATTTATATAAATGTGGAAGATAAATATAGCATGATCCATATATTACTTTATTAAAACCTAAACATAGCAATCAAATATATTACAGTATATACAATTTCCTTAAACTACATAATAATAATTAAAAATGACTAAAAATAAAATTAAAATGAATTTTGAAAAACGTTTGGTCCCTGTTGCAATTGAATTGTGTTTATAAACTTTACATGTCGTTTTAAAACAAAGACAATTTTCAGCGGCCTCATAGTAGAATTGGATTTTTTTAACAATAATACGTACCTAAATATAAATCTACACTAATATTATAAAGAGGAAAACTTTGTTTGTTTGTTTGATTGTAATGAATAGGCTCATAAACTACTGGACCGATTTTAAAAATTCTTTCACCATTCGAAAGCTACATTATCCACGAGTAATATAGGCTATATTTAATTTTGAACAAAAATAGGGTTCCGTAAGATATTAGGGTTTTTCGGACACAAGGTGTAAAAAATCAACCAAAAAAGTTACTTATTTTGCGTACCCTGCCTAAACTATTAAAGATAGAACCATAAAATGTTCTAAGTAATTGTAGATCTTATAAATATCTACAAAAAAGTCCGTGACACACTATACCTATCTATGTCGAGTGAGGCACAATAACCATAAATGATATAATGACATGGCAAAACGGCGTTTGCCGGATCAGCTAGTATATGTAGTAAAAAAGTGACCGTAGTCTTATCTTTTCAAGAATACCGTATATTTGCTTATTATGTTTTTGTCTATTGTTTTTGCTCTTTACCTAATATTAAACGTTTAAACGTGCCAAAAATTACAAGTAATTTTACAAAATTGCCATATTCCTCTGGCAAAAACGGGTACACGAAAAAATGTTTCCGGTAATCTTCCATGCTAGCAGACTTTTTTGATATAAATACCTTTAAAATGAGATATTTTAAACTGGTAAAGATATTACACATAGTTTCACGTCTTAGTGGGAAACTAGAAAATTCCTTTTACGGTGCTTGAAAGGTTTCACTTAAGTTATCGCAAGTGGAGATCGAACTTCTATAAGACACCCTTGGTAATCTAAGTTTAAGAGAAAAAAGGACATGAACATCGGTATATTATTTTAATGCAGTACTAAGAAATCTTAAAGCTTTTAAGATATACCTGCAACAATTGTATAGTTTTTCTTTTAATCAAATGTTAGCACGCCACGCAAGTTTGATTAATTATTATATCATTAATTACCAACACACGAATATACTGTATTTACAATATTCTAAACTTATATAGATTAATGTAATAATAATAATTTAATAAATAGAACATTAATTTTTAATGCTTAGTCTATGTGGCAGTTTACATAACCTTGCCTTATAGGAAATAGGTTTTTTGTTTAATACGTAGAATTTTGGGTCTAAGATAAGCTGATTTAACCGTACGCGCATAAAAATGAAAATTTCGTCATGATCGTAGATAGTACAATGTCGGATTTGAAAAAAATCCAAAATCCACTTTTTATCATTTTTGGATACTACATTGCCAAAATATTACGTCTAATTTCAAATTAATCAGTCGGTAAAGTGACGGCTTTGATAGAAAAATGTGATTTTTCTAGAAAACTATGTAATTTAATGTTATTATTTTTATTTTGTTTCAAAAAAAACCCTTTTGTTTGCTTGTATGCCAATTTTCATAATAACAGAATATGAATTAAAATAGTTATGTCAAAAACTAAAATGTTTATATTATTTTGAAATGGCTGCCCTGTAAATTTAACTATTTGTCAGATCCGTCACTATTCTACGTCTATGACGATTTATTCATTCCTTGCGGCTTCAAGTTTTTACTGTACCCTTACTTAATACTACACTATTTTTCACTCCATTACGGAAGCTGGTTTACTAATCTTAATATGATCAAAGTATTTAAGTCAGTTTCATTGCCCTAGATTTCTTTACTCGTTAAAATACTAATTAAATCCTTAATCATTAGAAATAGCACGGACTTACATTTCTTTAAGACCGGCTAATATAAAAAATGTGTTGTGACACCAGTTTTATTTATATACAAGTTTTATACCATAAAATTTCAATAAGGGCGTAATGTCCTTAATTCACTTATTATTACTCAGTATTACTAAGGATTATAATTAGATCATTATTTTATTAAGTAATATAAACATAAAATTATTTAAATGAAATTTTCTAAAGTTTAATAATAATAAAGTACACACTTAATATTCTGTGTAAAATAAAACATTTATGTAAATCCCATAGGCACATTTTATTTTTGAACAAATATACGTTTATAATAAGTTTTTCTCGTCCATTCCACGGCCTTGATTTGACATCTTGTTGTAAATGTAAATTTAGAACCAACGACGTTCATAAGTGCATATTAAGTTATCCACAGGAATACATTTTATTTTGGTTTAGATTTGTTTGGGTAACAAGTCAAATGTAATCTGTACATTATGAAGCTACCTACACATTTATGTTTATTATATCAATTAGTAGCTCTGCCATTAGTTCGACATAATAAACACTTTATACTAATATTTGTATGAAAAATCTTGCAACAGCTTAAATTTTTCAGATTTTTCTAAATTTTTCTAAATTTTTTAAGATTTTTCTAAATTTTTCAAGATTTTTCTAGTTTTTTTAAGGTCTATAGACCAATCACAATCAAACGAACGCGTCTTTCGTTACGTACATTCTCACTCACCTGGTCGCTAGTTTAACTTAGTAAAACTCAAAATATCACTGAAACATTTATTAGTTGAATATGAAGCTGAAGAGTGTATTTGGCTAACCACTAAGCTCAAGAATCTGTTTGAAATAAAACAAATATTTTTGTTTCATATAGAAGAAGGGAAGGCAGTTAAAACCTATGACTATTAACGTGGGCGGTACAGCTACTATTATATCTATTGATGTGACTAATGACAACTTCAAAATTGAAGCGAGTTTTTCATACATTTTTTGTTACATGCTGACACTCTTGTAATGTTACGTGTTGACTGTAAAGTAACAAGTCAAGTTTATTAATGATATAATATTCATAACGATGAGGCTCCTGTCGGGAGTATAATTTAAAACAAAGGAATATAACATTTATAGATATTTCTCATATTAAAATTTGGTAATTTGTGTGTGTGTAAAATTGGTAGTATTATACTCGTATTTTAACAATTCATGTTGTTTTAGGAACTATAAATAAATAGTTATAGATGGATATAGTGCAAACGAGTATACCACGACATCATAAAAGCAAAGTTTAGGCATTCAGTCGCATCATAATATACCATACTTGCTACACTAAACTATTTTAACCAAGATACAAAAGCGTGAACTATATTACTTTGACCAACGATAGCTTCATAAAACTCTACAGTATTTTACTATAAACATAAAACCAATATGAGAATGATCCTTTACCTTATCTTATTCAAAGAATATTTCGTGAAATTACTTTTATTAATAAAATTCAATAACGGAGATGATGATTAATCAAATAATTGACGATCAACCACCGTAAGCTTAAGAGCTTATCATACTTAATAATCAAAACCAAATCGCAAACAGTTACCGTTTATATATCATTCAAGTTTCGCGAACCAGTTATAAGACAGATTTATAACTTCATCGCCACAAAGTGCTTTCAATAAATAATTCAATGCAAGCGAAAGCATTGGATTAACAATGAGGTAAAACCGGCCCCATCTTAAAGGCCCTTTAAGCTCACAACTATTTTATGAGATTTCACTTTAAAAACTTCATTCAGTAAAAATCGTATATACGTACTTTTGTTACTCATTAATATAGCTTGAACATCTGAATATGAAGCAATTTTCCCGATTAGCTTCTATTATATTTTTTAACGTGATAAATTAATGTTGCTCAATAACCATCAAATACGGTAACACTACTGGGGAAAGGGGTGTCATTCGCTGACCATTCGAAAACCGGTGTTCATTCAGATCATCCCTTAGCTATAAGTGGCCACGTGACTGTGATGGACGAGCAAGGACGTTTAAAATGATTTCTTGAGGAAAATGGACAGGATATTTCTTTAAGCTCTTGCGCACTTTGTTCATTTATCTCTTTGTCATAACTTGTAAGGGCAGTCTAGAAGTCACATTGAAAGGCGCGTATGAGACAAATTTACTTTTTTTATTTTCTTACCACAATTTATGTCTTGTATTTCTCAATTTTTTATTGCTTATAAATATGATAAATTCAGATATCTAATTTTAACGAGGTATAAAATAAGTTGATAAAACTAAAAAAGTAAAGTATCTGAGGCCCAGACCTAAAAATGTTGTAGCGCCATTGATTTATTTTTTAAGTATAGTATTATCATATAACTGAATTATTAATGAATAAATACCTACATATTTGAAGGACTTATAACAGGTTAAGTAACAATAGGTAAATTATTAATCAAGTTACTTAGCCAATGTGGAATGCATGAATAATGACGAGCCGTACAAGATAGACAATCTTAAAATATGTATTGCCTGATTTTAAATAGCAACTGCATTCCTTGCGATCAAAATATTCGATAATCTGACAACTCAAGATAGCTATAATAAGGATTATGCTTGTTAAAATTAATTACTAAGCTAATTTTGTCTAGGTATTTTAGGCCTCTAGATTTAAATTTGATTAAGATTTAAATTAAATTACATTTAATATTTTAAATTAAGGTTTTCTATGTAAAATTAAATTTGTTTTATATATTTCATGATAACATTATAAAAATGAATCTCTATAACTGAGGGAATCCCTTGGTTATCGCATCAGGCGTGAATATATGGAACGATTACGCTAATTCTTATCATATTGTAGAAGGTTCTTATGGATGAAAAAGTATGAAAACTTAAAGAAAGTAGATAATAATTGTACGTCTATATCAGTTGTTCGGAATAAGCGTCAGCGATTGATAGAATGCGCGCTGTAAATAACGTTTAATACAGCCTTGCTATTCTATAACTCACTTTTCGAACTCTCACTGCGGTTTTCACAGCAGCGGTCGCACTCAAATAATAATATATAAGGAGGGAGCTTGTAGTTTATTTGTTTATCAGAATGCCAAATCGTAAAATGACTGCGTTTTGACAGCGGCGCGACCGCCGCTGTGGAAACCGCAGTGAGAGTTCGAAAAGTGAGTTACAGAATCGCAAGGCAGATCATAGAGCATTACAATAATAGACACTACGTTTTTGAATAATATTCATTTTTATATTATAATTCAAGTTCTGATCTGGGTCGATATTCTTCAAATTTTTATTGAAAATTACGAATCAAATTGACTACTATCAAAGTCTCACATCTTAACGTGTATTTTTTGTAAAACTCAACTTTTTACCGCTTACAAGAACTACCGTCATTGTCACGATTTATTTAGTTTCTTCTTAAAATATTAATGTCTGATTAGTAATATTTCATTTCTAGTTCAGAATAATATAACAGATGAAGCCACAATAATTCGGGTCCATTCGGTGACCGCAGTAATTTGAGACCAATTCTTATAACGGATTACGGACAGTAATGATGATGACGATACCTGGGTTTGCGTGTGTAATTACCTATGTGGAACATACCAATCTTAAATCTAATAAAATGACTTATAATTTTTTTTTAAATAAATTTCTGTAATTATTTTTCCGCATTGTATATGTCCTTTGAGTATAAGATGTATATGTATACCTACATAAGGAAATTTAATGAATTGGAGAATAAGTAGTAGTCATTAAACACTTGTTTAATTCTTAATAGTTAGTAATAATTAACAATCTCCACTTGAGCAGTTTGACAAACAAATATGTCAACCTTAGAATATAAATTATGGTTGATATCTCTTAGAACTAGAATTAGATTGAGTGACGTGCTGGGATACGGGCCTAAGGAGTAGAGCCGATAAAAACTAATTGATCAACAAAAAAACATGGTTGTAATTTTAAATATAGAAATTTTAATAAAATAGTGATAGTTCCACGGTTTAAAAACTAATAATACCTAAGAGTCGGGTATTTATATAGTATTTTTCATTACTTATATCTAAGATTAACTACCTATAATAAATAGATATTCTATTATTATAAATTTTTGTTTAAAAAATGTTATTTGATAAGACATCGATGAAAATACTTTATTTGTTGATTAGATTTTTTTGTCCTTCGTTTCTTTATTATTTCATTTTGAAACAAGGCTGGATCTTCATAGTACGGATTTTAAAGTGAATATAATATATTATATATATATATAATATAATATATATATAATATAATATAATATAATATAATATAATATAATATAATATAATATAATATAATATAATATAATATAATATAATATAATATAATATAATATAATATATTTATTATATATACGAAAACCAGTTACAATTTTATTATATATGTATGTATTTAATCATCGTGCGAAACTGAAACAGGAAGTGCAACAACATAATAATGTGAACATTTCTAATGTTTGGTGTTTACTTCTAAGTTCTTTATCCTGTTCTAACAATGGCCATTTTCAAAATGACTAAACAAACTTCAAAAATGACTAGACTACGTATCATTTTTAGAATCTATTTTATAAGACGGGGGGCAATGGCAACTGGCCTACGGGACAGTTACACTTTAAGAGGGGAGTAAGCTCTCTGTTTATCTCTTTCTCTCTTAATATTTACTTTTTTTGTGTAGATTATCCACTGTGCCACGTATGCATGATAGGAAGGTGTGCAACACTTCGTAGACGTATATGGAACTAAACATAAGCGGGAACATAGAAATTGTATGGATCTGTACAGGAACTCACACTGTAATACTTTTCGTTTTACGCATACTACATTTTTCACAAACCCAATTGGAGAGAATCGAACCTACAACCTGTACGGTATATGGGTCAATAGCCATGATTGATTTGTACTAATCTCACGTGAAACATCACGATTAGCAACTTGATTTTCGCAAAGAAACCATTAAAAAAAGCCTCAAAAACTAAAATTTACTTAAGTCTCAAAAACTAAAAAAAACTTAAATTTAATTATCTCAAGTTTTTTAATTCACCTTTATACTTCAGAAATAATTAAAGTAAGGTGAATCATACAAATTTTCGTAAATTGTATACCTATTGTATCAATTCCTCATTATTCAATAAAATTCGTTTCGTAATCAAAATGCATAAAATATGTAAGGATCTTTACTGGTAGGGAATGCGTTACGTAAGAATTATGTTATGTTTGACTCAGCTTCGTGGGTTCATGGATGGCTTTGACTATTAACATTTGTCATGTTTATGGCATTTTAAGTAACTCCTACTTGTAAATATCTGATATCTATTGTTATGCTTAATGAGCTTTTAGAACAAGGGGCATTTTACGAATGGTTAGGCTTCCAAAAATAAAAGTTAAATGTTATTCTTAAGAATATTCATAAATATGTCACGAAGGAATATTTGATTATATTTAAACCTACCATACTTTGCTTTAGATCTAGTTTGAGGATGCAGGAGGTTCATCTGATGTGCAGTGATACCGTCCATATACATACACACAGCCAGAGCGCTCGCAAGTCCGTTGCCGGTAGTGTTGCCCAAAATCGGTCTTGGTCTTGCAGTCTTGTCTTGTTCTTGCGTTTTTGCAAGATCAAGACCAATACCAAGACCGCCTTATTATAGCAAGACCAATACCAAGACTGAACCCCGCAAGACTTGAGCAAGACAATACTTAAGCCTGCAAGACTCTTGCGTCTTGCAGTTGAGACAAACTGAGATTTGGGCGTTAATAAGTAGGTATTTGGTTTCAATCCCGATTTTGAGAAACGTTCCCCAGTATCAAAACCGTAGGTATCACTAAGCTAAGGGCTGCAGTTGTATTTGCAGTTGGCAACGTGCCGCTCGTCTGAAAGCACCCTGAAACGTATTGTATTGATTAGGTAGGTTAGTACTTATTATATTTCAACAATTTATTAAGTAGGTAGCGTGTTAATACTCACAAATCTGTTCCCACCATCCCATGTGATAAAATTTACCTAGAATAACTTTCTAGCAAAGTTCATACCTTGTCAACCTTTAATAATATGTTATGCTTGTTTATGTCTAATGTGCACATCTAACGTTAGTACTCGTATGTTGGTATGTGCTTAAAATTATAGCTAACAAAATTATATAAACATCATGTAGGTGTGAAACTTATGTTTCAAAGTTTATATTATTCTTCTATTTAGCAAAATTTAAAAGTAACAGCGAGTCGAGTAGGTCTAGTAACAGTTTCTACGGCAGCCAATATTATGGTACAGACGCCAGCACATCAAGCTACTACAATCTATCAAATTTCTTCAACAGATTTTCAAGTTTATCGCTAAAGAATTAAGGTTCAAAGTTGATTGGGGAAATGTGACGTTCTGCGAATAAACGGTTGGTCGGTCGGTGTATTATATACCTACTTATTTGATAATTTACCGACAAAGACGCCGCCTTTTGCAACAAGTGTATCACAGCATTTGACACTGTTTGAGCGCCGCATTCGCCGACAAAGAGTACGGACAGAGGCACACAAATTTTACCTATTTTGGTAGGGTTGGTACGGGAGTATAAAATTAAATGACCTTGAACATGTCCCAGCAGTAGGTAGGTATAAATTGAATGCTCTGAGTTTCTTTTATTTAAATAGGTATATTCTCACAATGGCTTGAATTCGAACACTACAGCGTTAAAAGCTGTCGGGCGAGATCATAATTAAAAACGAAGTAGGTATTGCAAATATTGAATTGCGAATATTTTGATTTCGAAATAATCATTGTTAATATCGGTAATTGATAGATAGTGAGTGATACCTAGGTACTAAAATGTGAGCAGCAAGATTGAAAAGTGTATATGCCATGTCAGTGCTTTCAATAAGTTTATTTTAAAAAAGCTTTCTAGTAAGATTTAGAGTTTACCATTCAATTACACACAACAAATTATTGAAAAGCAAAAATTATGAAAAAGATATTTAGACTGAGTACTTAGGAAATTAGTAGAAAAAATATTCTATCGTGGATACCTAGTTATTAAACAGTGGATAAACGTTGTGTTTACTTAATTTTATTTTTTGTGCTAATGCCACATTGACATTGACAACCCCACCAAAATAGGTAAAAATTTAGTCCGCTTCTAGACTTTGTGTTGCCGCCGTCGCTTTCATGTCAAAGGTCGCCGCCACTGCCCATGTTCTAAAGAATAAAATAAGTTTCCGGGTGCTCAGAACGGGCGCAAATAGATTATGTTGTCCTCGCAAGGAAGAATGTAGTCGTAAGGATAGGTAGATTTTATAAAAATTGTTGTAAGTAATAAAAATATACCTAGTTTATATTATTATTACCTATTATACCTTTTTAAAGGACATTGCACTGCAAAATTGGAAGTGGGTGATTTTAACAAACTTGAAACGTGGTAAAGCTCCAAATATGAGCGACGTCATATTGCTTTACGCATTTTGTTTTAAAATCACACTTCCAAAAATCGCGATTTGCAGTGTCGGTTTATCAACTTCTATCGTACCTACTCTAGTAGCGAATATTGTCTTCAGCGATGATTCACTAAATAAATAAAAATAATCGTCGTGTAGGTACGACGATTATTTTTCTAAGGAATACAATTTTGTTGTAGTAGGTACCTACATCGTTTCTTACTTACACATACTTTAACGACAGTACCTACGTAGCAAAGCGCGCCAGTCACGAGTACGACAAATTGCCTAAAAAATGTATCTACCTACGCACACTGTAATGAAATCTGCTAATCTCAACACACTGCCCGTAGCCTGCCTGATATTATTGGTTGATGAACATTGTACATACATTGGTGAATGCTCCAGGATAGCCCGCAAGGCCCCACAAATAGCAATAGGCTAATAGGTATTTGCAAGTCTCGCGAGACTTGCGAGAATCTTGCTGCAAGATCAAGACCAAGACCAAGCCTGAGAGCGCAATACCAATACCAAGACCAATACCAGGTGTATTGACGCAAGACAATACCAAGACTGGCCTAAGTCTCGTCTTGGTCTTGCATTTGGGCAACACTAGTTGCCGGCCTTTTAAGAATTGTAACGCTCGTTCTAAAGGACCCTCAGTCATATTGGTTCGGAAATACTTTAGTGGTTCCACAAAGGTAAGTGGATATAAAGTAAGGCCTTCTTTGTGAAACCGTAACAATTATTGTGTACCTACAATCCAAGGCTACAAATCAGTACAATGTGCTCATACCCTGAAATGCGGTAAAGCCATTCAGACCCTAAAAATATTAACAACATCTGGACCTTAAACACCGAGGAATTAGGGCTGAATCTATCGAGGTTCCTGTAGGTAGGAAGAAATGAAACCTTTCTTTCTTCACAGTTCTTACTCCGTTAATCCAAACCATATATATTTCTTTCACTTTTAAGGGCGCATTTAAAAAGATAAAATCAGTTCTAAGTATAAGCCACCATTATGGTTCTTAATTTAATATCTTATAGCCAGAATTATGATTAAACGCACTTAACTCGAAAGTGAGAGAAAGTTGAGTATACCACATACGTGACCATAATTTTCTGATTGTAATAGTTTTGGAATTAGTTTTTTATACAAACTTGTATTATACATAGTCCCTATTTGAGTTGTCTGTTTGTATAAAAGCTTGATCCAAAGTCTAGACAGCTAGACGACTAAACTTTTGTCTGGGGCTTCAATGACGTCTTAGCGAGAGAATAAAGGATAATAAAACTGTCCTGCTATTTTGACCAGGAATTAAAAGCAGACCAACAAATGATGGTGAACTTAAGGTGGACAGCTACTATGTGACTGCCATAATCTGTCTGTCCTGTATGTACAAAAGCAGGTGTAATACTTATTTGGCGTGCGAGAAATTGCCTAATTATCCGTCAATAAGAGGCAGTACAAATTTAATAGTTAACAGCGCTCGACTATGAATTGACCTGCTTGGAAATTGACAGGCCTTAACAAATATTGTAAGCCTTTAATTTAACTAGATTTTAAAATACTTTACGTAAACAACTGTTACAATTTGCTGACAATAATAGTCACTCAGGAAGTCTTACACAATAAATATTTATTTCTGAGGGTAATCACAGAATTTATGTGCACTGCACAATACTATACAAAATCATATCCTATTACAAATCACAGTAACGAAATTAACTATCAAGACAAGTACTAGCACCTAATACCATTGAACTTAACTTGACGATGCCGTGTGGATTTCTGTGGTACTGATTTTGTGCCAAAATCGGATAAGATTTAACAATAGCTGAAGAACGTTGGTTCGGACAATGCAAAGGAATTCGGGCAAAAAACCTAAACACTACAAGGATGGCGAGCACATGTTTTATTCAATGCGTGTGCGTCCTTTGTTTAAATTATTATAATGTTTATATATTACAAAGGAAGGCATTTATTTCGTAAAGCTGTGATTAGGGTATTAATTCTTCAAATTGTAAAAAATCCAACTCATAAAAATTGCTATGATACACTAAATATGATTAAATTTCTTAAAGTTAAAAACTAACATTAAAAATTATTACTAAATCCTTTTCTAATATGCAAAAAATAACAACAGGCCTACCCCGTACTTCTATTATTATAACTTGCTAAATGCCACTAGTAAATTGAATTGGAATTTATGTCATCAGTCATGATAATTAAAATCGATATTTTGTTAGAACGTGACAATATCAGCTAAAAATGTAATTTATTGAAAACAGGTTTAAAGAATAGCTCTGATAATAATTCAGATAATAATTGATATTTAATAGGACGAATCGTGAGTTACCAAAAGTTACGGGACTTTAACATCACCTTGATGTTTATAATTTTAATTAAATATTATCACACTATTGTTCTAAAACTGTAAACAAACTTTCCACTACATCGCGCTTCCCATTAAGTAAAATTAAATTTTGCCGTTGTTTAATAGAAGTAACTAATACATATTTGCCTTGACATTCATTAGTTTTGTGATGTATAAGAGATAATAAAACCCTCTCTGTCAATCACAGCGTAAACACAATTTGACAGAAAAAGATAAAAGAGTACTTGCATTTAGACCAATTTAGTTGTCCAAAATAAATCAAAGAATATGTATGATAAATTTTCTTCCGTGTATTCAAACACTCAGCCATTCAAAGTTTGCGGTAATACATTATATTTGTCTGGCCCTGTGGTCTGGCACAGTGACAAACCAGACAAAATAAGACGTTCTTTGATTGATCGCAGATGGCAAGTCTCAGTTAAGTGTGTCTTTCATTAAATGTTATTACGCATATCGCGAATTTAATTTGAATTAAATGACTATGGCCGCGCGGTCATCCCGCTCTTACAGTACTTAAGCAAACGATGGGATAGTTTTATAATATTAAAACTACCGATATGGTATCACAAAACTCGCCTTACTTTAGTGGAGAAAATAAGGTATTTAAGTTCTTGGATAAGAAAAGAATATTAAGTTAATGGAAAATAATGGAATACTAAAAATGATATATCTACAGAATAACGACATAAAACTATGTTTTTAATTAACAAACATAAGTATGACATTATCTCAAGTATGTGTGAATATTGTTAAAGTGCAGTTGACGCATTACTTCCATGTTCAACATTAACATTAATTTTTGTGAATGAACATTGTAGAACACAATAAGTGGATTTTGTTTAGATAAATATATCTTAATGAGTGTCAGTGTTGGTTTTCCTTATACATATTTGCCTTGACGTTCATTAGTTCTGTGTTGTATACCAACCCCTCTGTCTCCTTCAATCACAGCTTAAACACAGTTTGACAGAAAGAGAAAGAGTGCATTTTGTTGGCCTACCCGTGTCGGCCATACGCTCCGGAGGGATCCAGGTCACATTGCCAAGCAAGCCCTCGACTAGAATCCTCAAGGCAAAAGGAGACGTGGCAGCCCAAAACAGGCCTGGCAACGAAGCATCATTGCAGAGGCGAAGGAAGCTGGAATGACGTGGAGTGAAATTAAGAGAGCCGCCCAGGTCGGATCAGGCTGGTTTTCTTCGCACTCCCTCTTCCCCACATGGGGGACATAGGCCTTTAAGTCAAGTAAATCACGCTTGCTTGTCCTGTATTTCGAATATCTATTTGTTTCATAAATATGTTGCAGTATCAGATATCATATGTTTGCTGTGGTTTAATAATATCTCAAATGCAAAAATCCCTTTTCGCACATCCCGTCAGCGTGTGAGTCAACATCTGACGCATTTAGGACATAGATAGAGTAACCAAATGAAAATCAAACGCAGTATAAATAACGTAAGCGTAGATAACATATAACTTCTGAAAAAGAACTTTCTTATTTGTAATGTTTTGTTCCAAGTAATCAAACGTTCAAAAAATCAAATCAAACTGCCGGCGAAATATATCTATTCAAAGTCTTTTACGCCAAATACGTTAGATAAACTTAAGAATAATAGAATATCTGAAGTAAGAATCTATATCAAAAATATTTTAATGGTAAAGGTAAACGAAAAAATGTAATTAATACATTCCATTTGTCCAAATATAGTTCTAACACATAGAACTCTTGCTCTGTTTTAAATACTTAAATTTTTCGACTTAAATTAAAACCTCATTTTAAAAGTATGTATTAAAAGTAGTCCTGATACTCTCTAGTTTTAAGTCAACATCATTAACATTAAAAGCTACTTAAAACATAACTACATACTGTTAAATTTTATCGTTTAAGAATTATTAATGGTAATCGTTACTAATCATACGTTTTGAGAGATTTAATTTATTGAAATGAATAGTTTTTTGTATTTAATATTAATTGGAAAGGTCCTTAGAGATTGGCTGGCGAGATATAACATCAATTTCGTGATTAGTTCCGTTCCGTAATTACTAAATAGAAATTTTAAAATCGAATTAAGTTTTAAGGTCTTTAAAAATGGTATCACGTTGGAAGGATAACGATATGTCATACAGTAATAATAGCAATATTGATTTATTTTATTACATATACATACGGCACAAGACATTCTGAAATAAATCAGTGGCGCTACTACCTTTTTTGGCCTCAGATTTCTGTATTAGTTTCATGATCATTTGTCAATTTAATTTGCATGTAGGTGATCAGCCTCCTGTACCTTACACGCCATCGACTTTTTAGGTCTACCGTCTAAGGCATGCCGGTTTCCTCACGATGTTCTCCGTCTCCGTTCGAGCGAATGTTAGATGCGCACATAGAAAGGAGGTCCATTGGTGCACAGCCGAAGGGATCGAATATACGAACTCAGGGATGAGAGTCGCATGTTAAAGCCACCAACACTGCTCAAGACATTACGTAGACAGTAATAACTATATGTTAATAATACATTGAAGCTTGTTTTACTTGACTTTGAAGAGTACCTATTGAATTATTTTGCACCCCGGTTTAACTTACTTTATAAAAATTATTTCTTTGGTGTGATGAAAATACTAAATTGTTATCAATACGACGCGATTTACTAACTTATTTTAAGTTATAATCTTTTATTGCCAAAATTGCCAATCCAATCCGAAATTTTTATTCTATTCAGAAGTTAATCGTTAAACTGTAAATTTTACTAGCAAAACCGGTTTAAAATGTCGACATTTATGACGCAAAGGGTTGAAATATTTTATAGTTTCACATTCTAAGGGCTGTAGTTACTTTGTCAATACAATTTAACTCTTAATACTATTAAACAAGCTTTAAAATGGTATAATTATGTCTTCTTGGTTCGTGGAATCTTTCAAATCTCTGATAATCAGAGGATTTGTTCGAAAAAAGTAAGATTGATGATATGAGGTGTGAAGTTTTCACTGTTATACTTAAAAATGTCAGCTAGAGATTAAATACTTGATTTATTTGTTTTATTATTTGTAGGAGAGGGATAACTTAGTTATACGAATTGAGTTCGCAGTAACTTTATCGCTTAGACACATTGTTGCTTTTCTTCATAAAATCGTTTTTTTATCTAATGCTTTTTTCAAATATCCTCTTATTTTTTATGATCCAATTGATTTTATATATTGTATGTGTTACGTGGTGTAGACTAACTCGCCACCAATGTACGCCACATTATAGTCCCTTTTATTCTCTCTTCAGTCGGTAGTTCATGACTGAGCGTCTAGGTCAGTCATGGAAGCATCATGAGCGGACTATCTGTTTCCACCGGTTTCTGTCCTTCGCCTCTCTTATTACAGTGTACCTACAATTTTGAGGATGTCGTTGTCGAGGAGTCTTCACTTCATCGGTTCAGCGGGTTGGTGAATGGCCACGTGATCCTTTGCCATCTGTGTTTCTTCAAGATCTCATCGCCTCTGCGCCGAAATATGAGATAATTCATTGTAAATGGTAGATAGCAAGTTCGTATGCGGAGTTGCATCACGATCGATGTATTGGTGCGCTTCGCAGTCTACGGTATTCTTAACATTCGCCTCCAGGACCACATCTCAAAGACATCCTTTGCCTATCTCGAGCCAAGATTGTCCACGTATCTACTCCATGCAAGAGGAAAGGGAGTTCTAGAGCCTGTATCAATCTGATTTTCTTCCAGATGTTGCTTAAACGTGTCATGGCATCTTAAGCTATGCCGATTCGCTTTTTTTATCTCGGGGACAATGCTGCCGTCGTCGTAGAGATTAGGGATCCGAGATATACATAACGGACAACGATAATTCCAGGAATGTTGCAAGTGGGAGCTTTCTGGCTCGATCTACTATCATTTTGGTTTTTGGTCAGTTCACTGCCTATGTTGCTGCTTTCTAGCTCAAGGCTTTGGAACACATTATCAAATTTATTACTAAATAGAAAAAGGCTTTTTTAATAAATACTGGCGCCAAAAACTTATATTCGATTAATCGCCACGATGTCATGTAAAAATTCTTGGCCTTAAGTGATGTTAAGTCATTCTTAATCCAGGTAAAAACTAAACTAAACAGGTGGAATTGTAAAATTTCAACATGTTTCGTGGGCATGGATGGTGATTGTGGATTTATTTTATTCAATATTATTAACAGCAAAATAAATGTAGTTTATTAATGTTACTATTAATAGTGTTAAAACACCGGCAACGCACTTGTAAATCTCGGCGGTGTTGGTCTTGGTCTTTTGGAAAGTGAAAACGCACTTACAATGGCAAAAAAATCAACTAATCATAGTGCTACTTGGAACTCACTTGGAATTCCGAGATTTTTTATTAATTTAAAATTTAGAATTTATTCTTATCAAAATACATTAAATACAAATATTTTTCTGAATAATCGTAAGAAAACAGGTAGCCTTAGAAGTGTATCGAAGCGATTAGAACTTACGCCTGCTTTTTATAGCTTAGGGTTCCGTCACATAAATTTAAGCAACTTTAGTAGTAAAATAATAGTTATCTCTTACAATATACTTATTAGTATACCTTTTTAATAAATGAGTTTATTAAAAAAATATACTGTTTGAAGTGAATAGTCTAAACAAAATAGAATAGAGTAGAATTTGCACTTTTTGCTTGATGACGAGTCTAGATTTTTTTATCATTCGAATCGGGATTTCAGTGTGGTTTCGAACCACCTGGTTCCCCCAGTAGATATGATATAATATGCCAAACTCAAAATTACTTTATTCATTTAGGTAAAAAAGTACAATGAACGTCAACAGAAAATATGTTATATTGATTCTAAATTTACATTTACTACCAGTGCGCAAGTCAAGAGAGAGCAAGCATAGCAGCGTAGAGAGGTCAAGAAGAACTGGGAAGAAACTCTCCGCCACTCTTTTTAATCGCCAAGTTTGTAAATGTATATGTGTCAATTATTTTGCATGACATAAATAATTTATTTGTTCTGCCAAATGAAATTGCAATTTCTTCCGTTATTTTCAATCAAGTATAAATAATAAGTAAGACTTTTCGTCGACATCTTTACAGAACCATACTAAAATGAATAACATAACACTCTTGTATAGTTTTTATGACAGCCGAATGATGTATGGTTGTTTTTCTTTTTTATATTTTGTCCATAGCACCCTCAACTGTCACTAAGATTTTTTGCCGCCAAATCGAATGTCAGAATGGATTATTACGACATTTTTCACTAATCCGTTATATCCTTTAATAGTAGCGTAAAGTGTAAAGCCAAGCCAAAGATTAATCCTGCAGTCCTGAACCCTGAGGTCGGGTATTTGTGTACCAATGGATTTTTATTTCTGCGTACGCCATTGTCAAGTGGTCGCTGTCATATGCCTATGACAGGTACAGAATCTACACTGAAAATTTGACAATGAATTAGCTGCACAAACTTCATGAGCCATGAAGAGTTGCACCACTTATTTTTGTTCTTTAATGTATGTTGGTTAATATTTACAACCTAGATTTAAAAAATGCTTCAAATTCCAAAACGAAAAGTTTGTTTGCCTGGGTACACGCTGTTCTTAACCACACTAACACAAGAAGTTCAAACATGCAGACGACTTAGAAAACAATAATAATAGCGACTAAAGTCATGTTTTATAAAGTAGAAAATTTGATATAGATATCGTAACATACAATATTTTAGGTCCAAGTGTTCGTCAACCGCTATCTCCGTCCTATTCTGGGTATCCACTGGCCCTGAAAACCTCCAACAAACTTTGGGACCGCTGCCGAGAAACTCCGAGTAGCCAGCAGATCAATCGACGCAACTGGAATTGGATAGTCTATCCACTCTGAAAAGATTTCAATTATATCCCCAAGCAGGCGCTTGATTGGAATCCGCAAGGAAAGCGGAGGCGTGGCCTGGAAATGCGAAGCTCAAGACCAAAGCGGTGGGGGCTCACTGTGGACGGTATGCCGGTATGCCCCACCTGGGGATCATAGGACATTTAGTCATGTCCAATATATTAAGACTCAATTTTATTCACAAAACTTGAATGCATAATTTAGTATTGTATAATAAATTAGAGAATTAAAGTAGCGTACACACATAATAGGATGAAATATGACCAGCAATAAACATCTATTGTGAGACATTAAATGTTAACGACCTAAATTTTAAGGAGGAGATTAAAATAGTCATAAAATGCCACCCGTTTGATTTTACCATTGCAAGCAGATGGTAAATGCAAACGTTTTTTTGGAGATGCGACACTACTTGCCTTTTAAGAAATAATAAAAATTACTTTAACAAAAGAAAAATAAATAACTACGGTACATATTATTATTGTGTTATATAGTACTTATTAGTGTGCTTATTTACATTTTAAAGCAACATAGTGTATGACAGAGTTGACAGAGCATTTTGGATAGAACAAAGAGTTTGGTTTGTCTTGTATCCGCTGTTTGACCAAACCTAAGGCGACCATGATACCATCAATTTAGGTAATAATAATGTCATTTGAGTTATTTTGAATTATCATCAAGCTAAGCTCATATACGACGTTCAGAAGTCATGTTTGTCAATCTATATATATATCTATTTAATTAAAAGACGAAGCTGACCAGATGGTAATAGATACGTTGATTAGCAAGATTTGTTTTGAAGAAAACTAAACAGAACACGCTAATGCACTTACCCTAATCTTTTAACGTATTCAAAGTATTAGTTTAAGAATATGGATGATATCCCAAAATCCTAAGTAAACAATACATTTTTAAAACATGTGATGTGTGTCTTAAAAAAATATTCACTTTAATCTGTTACTAAGTGCATATAAACATTTTTTATAGGATATAACCCTAGTATCTCAGGTTTTCAATGTATACTCGCGACTTCAATTAAATAGAATTATAAAAAAAACAGTTAATAAAAAATACAATTAAAAGGCCTGTAGTTGAAAATCAATAGACTATTACATATCATATTAAAAGGCCGGCAACGCACTCGCGAGCCCTCTGGCATTGGGAGTGTCCATTGGCGGCATCACTTAATACCAGGTGAGCCTCCTGCCCGTTGCCCTCTAAAAATCTCATAAAGTTTGTAACGTTTTGTCCATAGAAAATGGTAACCATGGTAACAAGCTCGGTGCCATCTGTAGCCCACGTTTTGTAATAAGACCGATTGTTACAATATTTTAATATATTGCAATTAGCATGCTGAAAAAATTGTTCCTGATTTAAAACATACACTTTCTGCGTTATATGTGTGTCAATGCGCAATAAAACAATATTGACTAACTGACACACATAAAAGAGAAATTCCTCACTAAAAGCTATCGTTGTCAAAGCGCCGCAGCCGTTCCAAACCCTTTTATTTATGGTATTTGACCCAAATGGCCCGAACATTGAGTTATAGAAGCTTTCCTTAACATTCTCCAGATGTTAAGGAAAGCTTCTGTTTGCGCAAATCACTTTTGACATTGGCGCCGAGTTTTTGTCGCCTGGATTGAGATGTCTCCGAAAATAATCTTACCACACACGTCTAAATGCCTAATAACGATTAACAAAGAAGATATTCGTGAGCCATATTTTGTGGAATGGACAATTCTTGCTTTTGTGTCACCAATAAGTCTTAGCTATTTATTGTATTTCGCAGCAGTTTACCAGCGATTTTACAACTACTTTGGATCAGTATTCTCTTAACATAGGCTGGGCATCGAATTAAAATAAATTTGCTACAATAAGTTTGTAACTTATTTGCTATATGTAATTTTTAATTAAGGATATAAATAAATTATCCTTTATTTTTTTGTATAGCAAATTCATCGTAAATGTTTTCTATGATTTTATTCAAGTATGCAAAAGGCCAGATATGTTCTAAATTCAAAATTAAATTGACACAGAACACGGAGAAATTGTCGGTATTTCTTATTTAAGTTTTAAAATTACAATTTACCGACATTCAAGTAAAAAAACATGTCTTCGTACCTAATTATTACTATTTATTTAACGCGTCCTTGCTCATTGTCTCAACATGAATTCAACACGGAAAGCCTTGTTTTAATGGGCTGATTATGTGTTTTATACATGACAGCTATTTTGGTTCTTTTTATGTTTTTTCCTTAAATAATATAATTGAGTGACATTGCAATAAACGTACATAAGAAATAACCAAATTGTACAGATGTTTCCGTGGATGATTCATTTTTATTAAGAAAATTAATGTTATACAATTAATTCGGAAGTGATTAAAAAGAAGCAAAGTAAAACTTATCTAAAACCTATGAATGAATAAAAATTATGTTGATAAGTATGTTTTTAAGTCTTGTACTGCATTACTGAATGTATCGGTGTTTCATATTCCTCAATCCCCCATGTCTCCATGTGAAGACTGAAGGCCTGTAAGGACTTAAACTCGGTCGGTCCAGAGTGTAGGGGGATCGGCCTCGGGGTCGTGACTCGCGAGCCTTCCACTCTACCGGACACCACAAGCTAATCTAAGTTACTGAGACCTATATCCAAAAACACACGATACTTTGGTAACATTTAAGAGGCACAGGGAATCTTGAGCACCCGTCTCCAACACCACATTTCAAGTGTCTCCTAATTTCGGATGCTCGCACATTCCAAGTTAATGGGGAATACTAGTGATTCGACCAATATTTTCATACCAAAATATTGCGATCTTTCCATATTCGCAATAGTTTTGTCATGGCGTGTTTGGTCATTTATAAATTCAAGATCCCGCCAAAACGCTTGTCCCGCCAAACAAGCAAGATGGCGTCGCTAGTATACACGTAAACAAATGTCAAGATTTTACGTGTTATCATTATTCTTTAATAACACTAATAGCCATTTATGTTAGTCGATCTGAAACTATTTCCGACGAAAGTACTCCCTCCCAATACATTGTCGATTTTACTTTTTTTATTATTCATTTTTTGATAAATTATTATTATTAGTTATTTTACTCTATGTCGCTTTTTAAAGCAATAATTTAATATGTTCAATAACTCTTTATTTCATACTCACAAATAGGCTATTTAATAACTGGGATTGCTTGACTACGTGGTAATATTTTAAATTTAATAATAAATAAATTAGATGATTAATTATAAAATGCATCATATTATATGCGTTTTGTCTCAGTATTGAGAAACATCTTCAAGGTCAAAGCCCACATTTTAGTTATGTAGGACAAAGGCCATTTTTTATAAGCTACTTATAGGCAAAAGCCAGACAAATCCGATGTAGGAGTATGACAAATACAGTATTTGCATAATTCTAAGATGTTATCAATTAATTTAATACAGATATATGATTCAAATTTATTATAATTGGAAGTGATTTTAATAAATTTGGGTAGATTAGACCTTGGCACCAGACGCTCTTTCGTCAACCGTTAAACACGTACTCGAGTGTGGAAGTACCTTAATATGGGAAGTCCCTGTGCCCTGCGATGTCCTCTCTGCTACTACAAAAGCCCCATGTTGATTGGTTTGTCTAGTGGAAATCAGTAAAAAAGTGGATCGATCAAAATACTCGAGCGTTGCTGAGTTCAGCGCGAAGAAAAGTTTATAGGTGCCTTAAGAATGTCAACCGACGGTGCGATGCTTCTTTCGTTTATGATTAATTTTGAATTTAGAACATTGTTTTAACAAAGTGTGTTTGTTAATTAACGTGGAATTCGAGTTTCAATTAAGAGTTTTTAATTAGTATTTTTAAAATACTTTCAGTCAAACGGTATCAGGTTGCGTGTCTGTTATTGAACTAGATATTCAATTGGCCAATCACGATCAAACGAAATGTTTCCACTTTAATTTTACATTCTTACACATCATAACCATTTCATTAAAAAAACAGAATATAATGTTAACTGAAATGGTTTATTTTTAAACTGTTTTCATAATGTTAAAAGAATATTACATATACACAAATAATTAGCAATAAATGTAATACAAAGCGTTTGGGCAACGTCAACTGTCTGGATATGTAGGAGAGCAATTAACAGTAGGTATCATGTTACAATATATTGATAAAGTTTTCTTTTTCTAGCCGTAATCGATATCAAAACAATATCATGACTGGTTACCAATTATTGCTGATCAATTGTAATGGCCACCAACAGAGCAATGAACCATAACAATGTAACATTCTTGGACTGTTTGTAATAAATTTATGTGTTTCTATATATTATATACAACTGGGGCACAACCTGTGTTATAATTAAGGCCAAAATCCTAGTTTACGTGAAAAAAACATTAAAATAAAATATTGCATTCATTAATTTAACATTGTCAAAATTAGTAATATAATAAAACTATTATGTAGGTGCTGTGTTGGACTTTTTGTGTGCGTATTTAACATTCGCTCGTACGATGAAGGAAAACATCGTGAGGAAACCGTCATATCTTAGACCCAAAAAGTAGACGGCGTGTGTCAGGCACTGGGCTGATCACTTACTTGCCCATTAGTTTTAAAAATAATTATGAAACAGATTCTGAGGCCCAGACCAAAAGAGGTTGTAGCGCCAGTGATTTATTTTATTTTATTTATTATGTATGAACCCGAAATCCGTGAATTGTATAGAGCTTCAAAATTTCATGAATTGGTTGAATGTAAAAAATCTTTTTGCGTTGAATATATGTACTTATATGTATTTTTGTTTTTATCGAAATAGGCTATGGGCATAATATGACACCGTAGCGCTGGACGTAACCAATTAACGTGCTAGAACGGTTTTCAAACATAACGGTATGATAATTTTTAATAAACTGAAATAGACTACAGATCAATTACTCGATCTATCTGACGTTACGTAGGTGTTTCATTAGAGTTTTTACAAAACAAATGCATATCGCTGAGTTATGAAGTATTGTTATCTTGCGAGGTAAATCATCTTTTATATTTTATGAATGATGCGTGGGTTTGATAAACGAGACATGACATGAGATTATAGTCAAGGTCTTACAGGTGGAGGTTAACGTTTAACTATTATGTGTTTTGTTTATGCTGATTGAGTTTTGTAATTAAGCAGTCAGCAATGTTTTTATGCTTCGTGTATACAATAGCATCGGGACCTGAGTAGATTGTTGCTATTAAAACTGGTTTATTTCACTTGAAAATGATTACATACTGGCTAAATATAATCTAGTTCGTCATGTAATTAATTAAGATATGATTTTTTAATTATAATAAGGTTAAGCGTAAATTAGATTGTGAGCTTAACTGACTGTAATTCTGCGAATTCTTGCGTCTCGATGGAGGGTCGATACTTTTGTACGATGTCACTGGTATGATATTTTTATAATTTTATAACTCCAATCGTAAAATCACAAATCAGGGAAAGAATAGTGTTACCAATGTTAAATAATCTAGCTATTGATTCAACGTTTATTTTATTTCAAATTTGCTTACCAATGCAAAATTAAACACCATCATCCGTAGCTACGTCATGTGGTGCGTGTGGTTTTCCTATTTTAATGAATGTATCGGGAAATGCCTAATTTGTAGAGGAATACCAGCCATCAACTTATAATCATTATTTTTTAATAAAACCGGTAAAACGGGCAGAGGCTCATCTGATGGTAAGTGATACAGCCTATAGACACTTACATTACCAGAGGAATCAAAAGTGCGTTGCCGGCCTTTAAATGATTGGTACGTTCTTTTCTTGAACTTGGGCCCTAAGTCGAATTGGTTCGTTACTACTTCAGTGGGCAGCTGGTTCCACATAGTGGTGGTGAAACTTAAACCCTCTAAAAGCTTACATATATATAATTTTACTGTTCGTGTGTATGTCCCTAAACTTCTCTTAAACGGCTGGACCGATTTGAATTTTTGAAGTTATACTTCTTTAGGCGCGTTATGGCGCGTTAGGGCGCCGAGATGGGAATAAGACAAGTAAAAAGAAATAGAATATGCGTGACGTATGACCATAATGACATTTGTAGTAGTACCTTTTAAACAAATAAAGCAGTTTTAATTATTTTTTCAAAGAAATTTAGCAATGCTTTTTCACAAGGACCTATTGTTACTTAGTTAAAAGGTTATGAAATATACGTAGTTATTAAATTAAATTAATAATATAATAAAATAATAAATAACAATTGTTATTAATATTAATTGATAATTGAATAATATACTAAATATTAAATATTGTTAAATTATTAACGCTAAATATCTATTATTAATTATTTAATATTTTTAAATAATAAAGAAAGCCAAAGAAGTATAACTTTTTACGCGCGTACATAAGTACACGCACCATATTTTTTGTATACGTTTGGGTGGAGTGCTGGATGGTTTAGATTTACAAATTGTTTAATATCCTAATCGCTTGAAATATCATGCTGGAGTACGTCTGTAGGATCCGCTAGTTGTAATATGCAATTAATTAATTAGCGTAATGTGTTATTGTATTAGTATATTTTCTCATGTATTGAATGTTGTAATGTTCTTAATGAAAAATAAATATCTAAAACCTTATTTTCCATCAGATTAATTTTGACCTTACTTCTCCTAATGACTCTCTTTATTTATAAAACACAGGATATTGCGAATTTTAAAAATTCATTTCTAAATTTATGATTTTTATACGTTTACATATTTTTCCTTGTAATCTACGCACTTACTATAGAGTATGGTATACTTTCACATATAGCAGACAGCGCGGCGCCGCACCTGCGCAGACGCAGGGAACTGGTTCTTGCGTAATAATGTGAATATGATGAACTTACGGTTCAATGAGCATCGTGTTAACCACTCACTGTTACTAAAACGTTAAGGATGTTAAACAGGCAAAGGATTTCGCAACTACATGAGTATTTGTAATAGGTTTAAGAAATATAAACCTTAAAATACTTTATAGGGACTTAGGTACATTATTGTGTGACGGTCGAAGTCGGAGTTACAGCCAAGCAAAGTTAAAAAAATCGTATTTCTTTTCTTTTATGGCTCTGACACGATTTGTGTATTAGCCAGCGTCAAGTATGAGATTTTTATAATTCGTGCTTGACTTAGAAATTCGACCATGTCCTCCATGTACGGTTTTAAGCACTCGCCACAACAAATTTAAATTAAATTAAAATTTGACCAGTAACCGGGAATCGAACCCGGTACCCCTCAACCAGCGGCCACTTAATAAGACCGCTAGGCTAAGAGGCCCCTAATCAAGTACAATTTAGAATCATTGTTAAAAGTCTGGTTTCTATTGTTTTTGGTATGATTACAGAGAAATCTTTTAACTTATCTGTGAAACCACGTAATACTTTAATAATTTTATTTCAACTTTCAAATTAAATAGAAGTGCGAAATTTTAATCGTTAAAATATTAATTATGTTATTTATTTAGCGTAGTGCAATATTTTATTTGCGTTGTTTGTTAATCAGTATTAAATTAAAATAAAGCGTTCCTAAATACAAATGTGATCGTAAGTGATGGATTTTGACATACGACGGTGATAGTGCTAAATCTCATTTCTCATCTGTTAGTGTGCTATAATATCCGGATAAAGCACGTGTATTAAAAAAAATCTCCAGTATTTGAGATATTTTCTTGTAGTGTTTGTTCCTGTAAAATCAAAGTTTATTCGATTATTACCTCCCAAAAGTCTTTCAAAGAATTTTCAAAATAATAATAATACTTCTTTTTTTTGTTTGATTTGTTGTTTTTTTTATTTGGACCCCTTATAACCTATCACATCGTTTCATACAAATTCTACGTAATAATTACGACTAATGTTCTGAATATGGAACGGCAGGTCAATAGTATACAGAATCGACAAGAATGTATAGTGAATATTATAACAGTGGAGGAAATAAGAGAAGTATCCTAAAATCGTCGTACTCTGTGGTCCCTGCCTATTCTTCGGGAAGCAGTCCTAATTTCTAGAAATGAGAAACATTAGGAACTCGGTCTTTAAAGTCGAAAATAAAACTTGAGTTTTGAAAATTTTACGTAAGATTATGTTGTTGTTAAAAGTGTGGTTGAAAGTTAAATATTATGCCCACATTGCGTAAAGAAAGGTAAAGTGGCTTTCACTTTACTGGTTTGTTTTAGTAATTGTTAACTCAATACATTGATTAATGATTCAATAAAAATGAAAGTTTATTTGTAGCGATTACATATTATTTTTAAATAATCTTATATAAGTCCGAAATGAAATTAAGAATTAATTAACAATATTTATACTAACTAACACAGCTGTAAAAACTGTGATTCCCTATAACTAGACTATCTAAAGTAAGTAATTCTTTTTTGGGAAAGGGATACTTTTCTTTAATAAAATCACAGAGGCTCAGTAATGTATTTAAGAAAAGCAGCGTAAAAAGGGCTTACTATAAAGTTAACGATTATCTAGTTGATAAAAGGGCCTGGGACAAGTGCTAGACATGCTACTTCTAATTAATATGCGATATTTATTTTGAATTAAGTTTTGTTTGCCATAGTCATTTTGTATGATGATTTGCTATTTTAAGTACCCAGAGATTTGACGCCGGATTTTTCTCTCCGCATACACTTCTGTCTTCTTTGCCGATGAGTAGGGATGTCTACAAATTCCATAATAAACATATTTTGTTTTATTTCAAAAATAGAGTAATGAATAAATCAAGAATAATGTAGGAGAAAAGAGATTCAAATACAATATATAAAATATACTTAAGTAATAAGTATGCCTTAGGCCATTGACCTAGAAAAGAGATATCATTTTTTTACAAGTCACGCTATCTTTTTCGATATGTCTTTCAATTGTTTGCAATAGCCAACGGCAATGGTCAAGTTCATATTTTGACAGTAACAGACACATCATCTATCATTCTTATCTTACGAATGGCGTTATTGATAACAATGTTTGTCGCGCCTATATTAGACATAAGATGTTATTAGGTACTTTTTTAATTCAATTAAAATACTAGTATATAATATAATATAATATAATATAATATAATATAATATAATATAATATAATATAATATAATATAATATAATATAATATAATATAATATAATATAATATAATATAATATAATATAATATAATATAATATAATATAATATAATATAATATCATATCATATCTTAATAAAGGGTTTGTCGAATTGTCAATGCGCGCGCCCATGGGCTGCGATGACTCCCTTTGTTGGTCATCCCGTAAGATAGTTTTGCCCCTCTATGCTATAAAAAAAACTAAGTTATAAAAAAAGTTATATATTTCATACTGGTTAATAGGTAAGTCCGTTATGGTATAGTAAATACTTGAAATTTAAATAAGGTAATTATTTACATGAATAATTGTTAAGTAAACACATAAGGACTGTGAACATTCAAGTAGATATACCGAAAGTAGCGAAACCTTGGCTTCATTGTTCGATCTATACAAGTCACTAAAACATACGGATATCTGTATAAAAATATTTTGAGTCAATAATGTAGAGTAATGTCTTTAAAACGAAATTTCTTAATGTAAGCGCAACTATAATGGGTTTACAGTATTGTTTTTGTAGCACTTACCCCAATTTTACACAACTTTTAAGATTCATGACCAATTTATTCAACACACAAATATAGAGATACATAGTAATAATAATTAAAAACGTAATAATTAAAAGGTTTGGACCCTGTTACAGTGTACCAAAGTTAAGTTACTTTTAGTATTTTAACAAACATTGGTTTTCAATCATATGTAAACCCAACGTTCTCTCTTATATTTCTTATACTTGTACACCGAGTTATGGCATACGAGACTACGGACTTATTTTAACATGCTTTTATTCTAAATTAGCTTATGAATATTTTGTCACGTTTACCCAAACTAACACAAGATTGATATGGAGAAAAACTTCAATAGCTATTTGAGACATGTAGTGAGGTTATTAATGCCGGTAGTATATCTAATACAAATATTAAAAACGTTTTATATAAATTCGTCAAACTCCTTCGTTTTATTATTTATTTACTTAATAACCATACAAGGTTTATATGAGCCATTGAAGCCGCTTCATTATGCCTCAATTTTAATTGTTAATCATTTCTTCTATCTTTAAATTAAATTCCTTCACAAACGTTTAATTCATACCTCCTTATATTATGTTTGTTTTATTTTGTGGTGGGTCCTGGTGACCTGCAACCACAGGACTTCTATAGTTACATAAAGTGGGTCAAATTTTAATGTATATTATTATTATTATTATTGTATTTTTTTTTAAATTTATATTTACTAATTTTTTTATATATTTTGGATAAAAGAGCTTGTAACATATACCGTATATATAGTATTATGTATGATGTGGTAAACTTCAACAAATAAATACCTACGGCATACCCGGTAATGCAATATTGTGAAGACGCAAGTAAAATGTATTATTGTTGCTATTATTTTTGTGATTCCGTAATGAATGTAAATAAGCTATGCCTATATATAATATACTGCCTAGAAACGGACTATATCACGAACATCTATAGAGCGTATTACTGCCATACACATAGGTAGTTGCCATTTAACAATATTGTATATAAAATAACAAGACACTCGTGACTGTATATTTTACATTGAGAATTAGTAAATCACGAGGCGCCGTATTATTAAACAAATTTTAATATCACGACTATTGAAATTCAAATGCTTTCAATGTATGAACAATTAATATAACAAAATTGATATGAGATGTTTGCGAAAACAAGGTCAAAATCGTTTACAGGATTTCATGCTGAGTAAGGTCTCTTGCATACGCAACAATAGAATATATTGCAAAAGTACAAATGCATTATTACTTTTTTATCAAGAGGCCTGTCTCCGCTATCTAGCGGGTTTTATTGCGAATCTTACCAAGAGTCCTAGAAGATTATAAATAAATATTTATTTAAATGGAAGTAATGTAAAAAAATAGGAATAAATCTTATAGTGAGCGTCTGAAAACACTTGACCTTACTGATTTAGGAAATAGGAGATTAAGAGAGTAATAAGATGAGGGTAGAAACAAAAACGACAGACACGATAATTTGTTTTATTTATGTTATAAACCCATAGCAAGAGCATAGCACTCATTGAAACCTATAAAATCCTCACTGGCCACTGTAATGTTCCAGGAATTGAGAAGCTCTTTATTTTAAGTGAAAATATATATTTGAGGGGTAGTTCTTTAAAACTTAAGACCACTCAACATAACACAAATTCCCTAAAGAACCTTCTCCCAAACCGAGTAGTGGCCGACTGGAACAGGCTTCCGGAAAGTGTAATCCCTGCACCATCTTTGAACTCCATAAAAAATAGATTGGATAGTTTCTCCAAATCTCAAAATACACACGCATCAGCTTATTAAGCCGCTAGTGTATTTATATACATAATAACAAAACTTTAGAGGTGTCAAGGGACACCCGGATGGAACGAAATTCCTTTCGATTAATTTATATGTTAATTGGTATCATAACAGTATGATTGATTTTCTCGACACCAATCTTACGACGAAAAAAAAAGCCAACATCACGAGGTGTTCCCAGGCGGTCACCCATCCAAGTACTGACCTCGCCCGACGTTGCTTAACTTCGGTGATCGGACGAGAACCGGTGTATTACAATAGCAAATAGCAAAAAAGTGTCGTGATAACTTTTCGTAAGAATATTTCCGTCTAGCCCCCTTTCACAACGCGCGATAAGGAACTTCGTTCCAATAATGTAAGGAAGTATAGACCAGTGGAAGGACTTTCTGAACTTCCGATTGAATACATGGTTAACGTATTTAAATCATAAGGCGTTAGAAACAGTTTAATGACAAATCTAAGAACTTTACAAAAGAATATATATAGACGGTATAATTTTATACCAATCTTTCGGCGATATACGATTGAAAAATCCCATAAACATGTTACGATTGATCATAAAATCGTTTCATAGTGTCGATAAATGAAGACATGACATATTGAGGCCTCCTCGCCCGAGATAACTGCTGATAATGAGGACTTATGTCTTCATTGTTCCGTTATTGATTGTATCGGTGTAATATTACGATTTTCTTATATAACAATAAACATAATAACAATTCTTAAGATTCTTTGTAAGATTAGTCTGTTTTACGAATTTAAAACTTTATTGTCACTGTTCTTTATCTGTAGACTTCATTTGTCTTGTTTAAATTATTGCGCCACATATGCATAACATTTTACACAACTACAAATACAGTTTTGTAAACCTTCATTTAAATGTTTAAAATATTAGGCAGTTTCTTAACGGCCTTATCTCAAAAAAGCAATCTAACAACATCTGAAAACATACATTTATCGTGCAAGTTACAAAGTTCATTACTTATTTTATAACATAGAGTTCATTCTCAATGCATAAAAATGTTCCCAGGGTGTAATTGATTCGCTGGGAATAAATATTGAAATCTTATAATATTTTTACAATAAGCGAATTCCGCCCTCATAGTTTTTACCAGACCTCTTTCTTGGTAAAACAGCACATAGTACTAGAGAATTAAGACAATTAAGAAACGATAGGATTTCGTTTGATAAAAATATCTAGTACAATAACTGATAAGCGACACACGATATGTTATCGTTTGACCAATCACAATTAAACGAAACGCACCATAATTTTCTGTGGGTTTACATTCTCACATTCTTTACATAAAAGGTATGGTCAAAGTAGATAAGACACTAAGGGTAAGAAAAGAAACAAGACATGAGCGTACTATGACACCCCATGTGCAAGTCCAATACGTTTTTACGGGATTTGCTGATATAAGCATCTTAGGGTACAACGTATCAATTTCATAGCATTTTATAAGCGCGTAGTGACTTTTTCGCACTACTACCTACTTGGTGTATAACAAAACAAGTAACATACACGAATGCTCAAACAAATACAATTATTATTATTAATTGGTTCATGAAGTTTAGGTGACTGAATTTAACGTGGTATTGACATTATTAGATAGCTGTGTCTTTACATAAGTTTACAGATACATACCATTATGATATTGGTAATAAGCAAACACAAAATTACATTAGCAATAATTATTTTAACATATTTTTTCACAAACATTTTAAGGAATTCGTAACACCAATAATAATTACCTATCTTTTATTCCAATCAGTTTTGTTTGAAATAACCAATATTCATTTGATTTCGATGTAAGTTCAACAATTTCTTCTACAACTTTCTGTCTTGACTTTAACATTGCGTTTATATTTAATATTTTACAAAGAATGAAGACGCAGTTATTAGTTAGTTCTCGGCGATTAAACATATTTAAGTGAAAGTGAATCATCCTATCGCGTTTAAGCCAATTGGACCATTAAAACAAGGGCAATGTAGCGATGTAAAGGCAAAATTCGAAGGTCATTTGTTTCAGTTGGAAGCCGTGAAATGCTGTTTCGAATGCAATGTAGTAAAGCCAATTCCATTTTCAAATACTTAGCGAAAAAAAAATGGCTAAATAGACTGTAGCTAACAGTGTTTGTTTAATTGATCGTAATTATTAAATACAATGGTCGAGTTTATTATTCAATTATACTACTCCTCGAGTTGTAAATTATACTCTTCAAACTAGTTTAAAAATAGATTAATAGGAGCCATGGAAAAACAAAACGGCCATTTTGATCTTGCATTAATTTTTGTAGTACGAGTAGGTATAATAAATAAGTTATTTGCAGTTTTTAATAATTTATCTTCTCATACATAAAGGTCTACCAATACGTTAGAACAACATACTATCACTTTTTAAGAAGACGTTAATTAAAAGCTATACTTATTTAGAATCGACTAGAAATAGATAGTATCGAAATATTGCAGTGACAGAGTCGCCTAATAATTAAGGTCTTAATTTTAAAGCTATTCTGTAAGAACACCGTATATATCGCTTTCATAGAATGAGAATGGGCAATGCGATTTTCCTACTTTCTTTTCTTCAGTTTTACGCTCTTGATTGTAAGGAACGTAGGTGGTTCTATAAAAAGAAGACGAAGAAATGTAGAGTAAATTTAGAATATATTTAAAAGACTTATACTTCTTTTATAGATTTTATAAGTGTACCAGTATGCATTAATTAAATTTCCTCAGTTTGTTGGTAACATTTTGATAATAATAAAACAAACAAGTGTTGCTACAATAATAATAACTGGGTAATAAGTGAGGAAATAACACGTAACATATTGTGTAATCTGCCCAGCCCTAGTTTCCGATATTTATGAGCAAATCTATTATCATCATAAAATTTCTATTGTCATAATTAAATTTTATTTCAGCCCTTGTGACGCAAATTTTCAGTTTATCGGAAATTAACCCTGTTCTTAATCGACTTTTATAGAACGTACAGTTTAATTCAGTAACTTAATAATACAAATCGAGATCATATTTTGCTCAAGCTTATGACTAATGATAATTGCATAAACAAAGTATTAGTACTTCAAGTAAGGAATTTTGAACAAAGTTGCACAATAGAATGCGGTCCATGTGGTTTGTGCTATTTAATAAGGAAAATGGAATAAATCACTCACTTGTTTTGATGTAGACATAATGCCTTTTGTACGTGTGTAATTTTAGTATAGATTATTCATTTTAAATATAACCTCATCATGGCACGCCACGGCAAAAAACGCAACGAAATTCTATATTCTTCGGACCATATGAAAGACTAATACAAAATAATATATAACAGTTACGTTCTACACAGAGAAATGCAAATCAAAATACGATATTCTCTGCTAATATATTTACTTTATTGTCATAAACTAGAATTTCGCTTAAATGTTAATCCCCATTACTAATAAAATCCATTCCGTCTCTTTCCGTAAAATTGCGTTTAGGCTTTGATGAAAAGAAATTCAACAGTACTTTAATTAAAACTGATTTAATTTCTATGAATAAGGAAAATTTAGAAACGGTCGAATTCAAGCTTTAATATAAGTATTATACAAGTCCTCGTTAAATCCTGGCTTTGACAAATTTCATCAACATCATCTTGATGGCTGGAAGTCTTCCTCAGTCCGTTTCACAAGGCATTTTATTTTGCGAACTAGCGAAGTGTGGAAGCGACACTCGGTGGCGTTATTCCTTGAGAGATACGACCTCCAATTATTCAAAATTCTCCTCCCTCAAAGGTCGGCACCGCACGCGCTAAAAATGGGTGTCTATGGGCTGCGATAACTGCCCTTTTTGGGCGTCCCACAGGCTCGTTTGCCTGGGTATCTAATAATAATCTCTCTAGTAATCAAGGTCTGGACTTCAGATTTTGTTTCGTCGACTTTTTGGGTTGAGGGCTGCGGCACGCCGGTTTCCTCATGATGTTTTCTTTAATCGTACGAGTGAGTGTTTCATGGTCAAATAGATAGCAAGTCCATAGCCGGGTATCAAACCTACGACCTCAGGGAAGAGAATCACACTATGAAGCTACTAGATCAACACTGCTAATAACGAAAATGTATTGATTAACTTAATATTTCGCCGAATTATTGGCAAAGATTTACCTAAATGTTACGTAATATAGGACGGATATTTCGAGTCAATAATTCAATTGTATATTACTAGTATACGTTCAGCAAAATTCCTAAGCGTATCGTATGAATTAAGCATGACGTTACGCAAGAGACCTTGGCTGACCGCAGGCCACCCTGACAGGCTTCACACCTAGTCTGTTCCTATCTAGATCGCAGTTCCTAAGTGTACGCAAAGATATGCAGATACTTCACAGTAAAGGGATTTAGGATAACCCTTCTAAGTTGTGTTAGCTAGCTAAATAATATTATAAAAAAGTAAAGTTTGTGGTATTATAGAATATGTGGATTTACTGTACTAATTTTGAAATAGAAATGTTATATATATATGAGTGTCGTAGGCTATGTATTAACCACGGACAATGAAAAGACTTTTTTGTGATCGTCGGATTTTCAAAGTGATTGGGAGAAAAAACGCACGAACGTTTCTTACGAAGGCGGCCTTAGCAATGAGATATATGATTGAGTTCTGGTGAAAAGTTGTAAAGTTTTATAATGCCTCCAAAAAGCGACAGTATATTCGTTAATCTTAATATGTATATATAGATCTCGTGTCACAATGTTCGCCCTCAATGGACTCCTAAACTACCGAACCGATATCAATCAAATTTGCACACCATGTGCAGTTCGATCCAACTTGAGAGATAGGATAGTTTAAATCTCAAATTATAGTCGCAATTTTAATTTATTGCTAATTATTTGTCTGTTATTATTTGACAGTCACAAATCAAAATTCTAACAGATGGCGCCGCGCTGTGTTGAAAGTACCAACGTTTCACATAAGATACTATTTAACATCTGTAACAAAAACCTTAGCCACAGCAACGCTTGGCCGAGTCTACTAGTATTGTATAAAAACATAGGTTTAGGCATATAGTTTTCTGAGTAATGCCCGTGCCACGGCTCCGGCGGTCGATAGTGTTAACAACATTCGATATGCTGATGCCTGTAGGTCAGAAATAACTGTAATATTTGTGTCTCTAGGTCCTGAACTGGTTTATGTATCTTTTTCGATATATATTTTTTCTTAATAGACAGGTCGGCGATCAACCTACTCTGCCTCACGCAGGCCCTCGATTTTTAGGTGTAAGACAGTCAGTCGGTGTTCTTGAAAAGGAAATTCTGTTGGTGCAAATTCGTGATTCTAACCTCTTGACCTCAGAGTTGGTGCACTCAAGTCACTGGACCAACACTACTATAGAATTTATACTATAATATTTTAAAGCTCAAGTATTTGTTTGGTTGAGCTCTAATATCAGGAATGACTAAATCGAATAAAAAATATAATTTTGAGAAAAAAGATCCGCGCAGCAGTCATTTTGTAATTAAAATAAACAATTAGAAACAATCTGAGATCATTTACATAATATACTATTAACTCATGTCATGTTCAGAAAAAGTTTATTTCGTATATTAAGTTGCATTACTTTTAATGATTCCTTTTGTACATTAGCTCAACAAAGTACTCAGTTGTTGCAACACAAGACGACTCTTTAAATGTGTGTTTTATTTTATTTGTAATGCACAATGACTCTACACACAAAACTTAACATTGTAGCAATGCATTTGCAGTTAAGTAATTAATAATTCTGTTTTTGTCACAGAGTAATAAATGTAGTGACAAAATAATTGTTTAATTAACTACATACTTGAATGTATGCTTTCATCAAGATATAACTAAAAATAGTGTTAATACTTAATTAATTAATTTGACGATGGCTCGAAAAAGTAGTTCCATTTATGAATTGTTGTTTATTTGCTTAGTTACGCGTCAAATAATATTACTATTAAATAAATTAAAGAGCTACTGGAGACGTAAGAAAACAGCGGTCTAAAGATTGAGTTCCAATTAAAAAAAAACGATTTTATATAAGTGGGGAATAAGAACTCCAGTGGCTCATGCAAACCCTGTGTGGTTTTGGAGGTACAACATCAGTGTATTTATTATATTGTATTGGGAATAAACAAAAAAAAAATAAAGATCTTTTTTTTTTAATTCATAAATTTACCTTCTTTCATATGCAACATTATGGACTTCTGTTAAATTTTTTGGTGACTCTGACTTTAATGTTTAAGAGATTTTTATAACCCAATATTTAATTATCATATTTAGTCTGTGACATTTATCTCCATGAATGGTCCAGTTGACTGTAGCGACTAATTATAGCAATACAATGACCCAATGATAACCTTCGCTGCAAGTGCTTGGTGTGTATTACCAATTGCAAGATTTTATTACATTTGAAAAGGCATTAGCGGATTTGAATTTGAGCTTTTGATACCGGTATCGATTCGCAACGTCGAACAACACTTGGTATTATTTTTCTTCTTTCTTGCTATATAGGCCCTGAGTAAGTAAGTAAATATTATTTATAATTAAAATGATTAAATCATATCTTAAATTTACCGTTGATATATTATTAAGGTGACAAGAACTTTTTACGCGATCATTCGACTATGTATCCTATCGTATATGATTTCCTGGGTATCTATAATATTTATGTCATTAAAATGCAAAATATTTCCACGTGCTATACAGTATTTTTTACAAATTTCAAGGACAAATTCTTGACTGCTATTTTTATTGCGTAACAACATGTTTGACATGCGACACTGATTCAAGATCGTCTTTAGAATACTAAGTTTTAACGTTTTTTAAAATGATTAGATTAAATATAGGCTTGCGTCAATATTCTGTACGTTGTGTGACAAGTTACCTTTAAAAAACATATGTAACCTATGTTTTCCGCGGTAATAATAGACAATCATAACTTTTTGTTTTGAAGCCATAGTTTTTATCGCAAAGATTAGATTTGGAATTACAGATAGCATTAACAAATAAAGTTTCTTTTTGTACTGATGACCTACTAACACTTTAATAACAGAAAACGAGGAAAAAGAGAGTAAATTAGTATTGATTAGATACACGATTTAAACACTCTAAATGTGAAACAGAAGTGAGAAGTGTTTTCAAATGTCTGCTTTAGGTGACCATAATTAATCGACTTAAAAAAAACGAATTACGGAATCTATCCATAATCCAATCGAATTGTATTTTTTTATTTAGTAAGTCCATTAACTTCGTTGGTCTTTTATTGCATATCTAGGAACATAATCTATGAAGACTTCTCTTCGACCATTATTCAATCTAAACTACATTTTTTAATAGAACGGGGCAAACGGACAGCAGGCTTACCTGATGTTAAGTGATACCGCCGCCCATGGACACTCTCAGTGCCAAAGGGCTCGCGAGGGCGTTGTCGAGCTTTTAAGAATTGGTACGCTCTTTTCATGAAGGACCCTAAGTCGAATTAGTTCGGAAATACTTCAGTGGGCAGCTGGTTTCACATAGTAGTGGTGCTCAGCAAAAACTGCCTTGAAAAACGGTCAGGTGTGGAACATTGGACGCCGAGGTGATACAGGTGGAATATCGTATTCTGCCTCGACGTCCGATGATGAAACTCGGCCGCAGGTATTAATCCGAACAACTCCTCTGAACACTTTTCATGGTAAATGTGGTAGAAAATATCTATGCAACGCCAAGGGATCAAGCCGCTCGGAAAAGGATTGGTCGTCGACGATACGAACGGCTCTTCGTTTAATACGGTCAAGTGGAAGGAGCTGCTACTGGAGAGTCCCCGCACAAATATGAGAGCAGTACTCCATGTGGGGCCGAATTCGCGCTTTATACAGTTGCAAGCGGAGGCCCGGTGTGAAGTACCGTCTTGCCTTGCTAAACACACACAAGATTTTTGTAGGCTAATTAAGCTTTTCCCTCCAAATGACCGCGAATAAATTATATTATATATTGGAACTAGAGTCTTAATAGATGAATACAAGACAAACTATATCGACATGTTGCCTAGAAGGGTTAAAAATATCTCACATCAAAATTCGTTCTATATTTAAAGTGTATTGCAGTCGCCTCCAAAATATCTTATGTTTTATGTTATATTTCCTCTTTGTGTTCCTAATTATTACCAATTTACACAAGCTTGGTTAATTATTTACTAGTATTCGTGTTGCACAATCGTGATTGTAAGGTACCTTTTTGTTTCTTCAAATTGACTCTAAGATTGATATAACCTTATAGATTATGTATAAAATCGTGTTGCACTGGACAAAGAACTTTGACCTTTGATAACTTAATCCATGAATTATAAATGCAATAGGATGCTTAAACAGGTAAAGTTTGAAAATTTAAAAAACTAAAATAAATTTAATCCGTAGATAATTTCCTTGGTAATATTGTAATCCACAAATTATATGAAAATACGTATAGGTCTGTGTTATTTCTTTCGCTACAAAATTCAATTTAAGTCTTTTCTTTCGCTTAAAAATATATTGTTTCAGAAAAAATGGGCTACCATGATCGTCAAAGCCAGACAATAACAATAAAGATGCTAAAAGAATTAATGAGAATTCAAGGGTATTTGAAACAATCTAGCTAATGTTATATATTTAAATTCACCCACTACTAACTGTTGGTACAAGGACACAGAGTATCTATACCAAAATATGTTCTATCTATCTATCGTTATACTTAAACCTATTTTCCGAAAGGGTAGGCAGAGACAAAGGACACCTGACACACCTCTCTCCCTTCATCCTCTTTCATGAAATGCATGATCGTTGGTTATAAGTAGATTTGACTTATCACTTTTTCTAGCACAATGCCTAAAATATGTTCGATGTGGTTTCATCTTCTTTAGGTAGAACACAATTTATTTTTACGTTTTGATCTATAGAACTATACAAATAGCAACAATATGTATTATAAGCTGTACCTAATAAAGTTGCTGGTAGAGAAAGATTCATAGTCAAGACTAAACGGGAAGTATGGATTTTTTTAATGAAAGTTCTGAATTAAAAATTTATAACCGTACGAACGAAATCACGCGGGCATTTGATATTAGATAATATTATTTGTTAACTTGAGCTGTTTACACAATTTTATGTCACCCATTACAACAAATCAAATAATGAACTTATATAACTGTTCTTGTATGGGATTATCGGCTTAAAATACATGAGATTACAGTTCAGAACCCCAACACAGTATGGAAGTGCACTGTTCGAGTGGGTGACAGATGAAAGGTCACATCGAACACTTTCACGGCACATATTCATCAATATGTCAGACATGAGAATCATTTATGTAATAGATAGGTTCTTTTGTTCATATACGATCCAACTGAAGTATACTTATCATCTGTAGGGCGCTGGATATTAACGCCACGCTAAACAATACTTGTCGCCTGCACATATAAGTCTTGCTTAGAATTATAAGTGTTTAGAGTCCCGTAACTTGGGGTAGACTCACTTCTGCGTCTAGGTTGACGTTTAGGATATTTTTATAGTAGCAGAACGTTACGACCGCCTTGTGTTAATGTTGTGTGTTTCAATGTAGAAAATAAATAATTACGATAGTCATTTGTTTTGTTTCACGTTAGAGTAAGCTGAAGACTTAAGTATATAGAATATTTATAATAAATACATGACTCCAATTTCGCAATCATGTAATTATTAACGCACTAACAAGCGAATTCCGTTAGTAATAATTCGAAAATGATTAAGGACCACCCGCTGTTCAATTATTTGCTGACGTGAGAACGCCTTTACCCTCACCTTAAGGTCCTTGAGGTCCTTTAATCATAAGTACCGAAATATAAGTACAGAGTAAGTACCCATTACTACTATTTCCCTTGTTCGTGCTTAGTCATGTGAAAATACTGTGCGTATTAATTCATGTTTTAATAAATGAGCAATTTTTTTTATTTTACATTTATTTATGTTAGAATTTCTTGTGTTTTGGTGTACTATATTACAGTAGGTTTATTAAAAACTTGGACATTTTCAATAGACCAGATAATATAATATATAATTGAAACTGTGATAGGAATATACCTTTTGCTATACAAAAACATCAAATTGTTTTATTATAAAGATTTTCTAATAATAAGTAGGTTTATACAGAAATAAGAAGTTGCAGGAAAGTCCGAAAAATTCAAAAAAAATCAAAGTATTAGCGGAATCAACTCTGGCTTCCGATTGTTATTATAGATAATTGTCTACAATAGTATATTTTTAATATTATAAAAGATATTTAAAAAGGCCCTTAATTTGCCACTAATCGTTAGACCCCTTGAACAAAAAGGGTTTCTTTGTCCCAATAAGAGTACAACTTAGAACTAACTCCAAGGAAAACACTAAATATTTGTCTAAGCATTTACAGAATTTAATTCTTGTGAATCTTTACCAAAGTCACGTACATTTTAATATGTCTGTGACACAATAGTTATATTTCAAAAGCAACAAATGTTACTGAAATGCATTTACGAAACATTGTGAGCGATAGTACATTGTGATTCATCCACACTCACGAACAGCTAACGCATCTAGTAGTTCTTTATGATTTTCGCAGTTTATCAATTTCTTCAGCAAGACTCAAAAGTAACCTTGCCTTTCTCAAAACGCAGAGTAATTAATAATAAAACTTTATTCATGACAGAAATATGGTTGTGACAAAATTGATCTAACCATACTAGGGAGCCCCTGTGTTGTGGTAACAAGATTGCTATTATTCCGTGGTATAAAACATATTTTTAAGAAAAAGAAGTATTGGTGTTACGTCTAATAAAATAATAATACGACTTTTGTATAAGATCTCCAACCGTATAAGACCTTAGCATGAATGTATGACTAGGTGTATACTGTCTTTTTTTTTGATATCTCAGAATCAATAGATTGGGAGATTTTATCATATCATTATGGCTATACTTTTTAAACAAACAAAAATATATCGTAAATAAATTTGTTTATTACTAAGAAAAGTTATTTTTTTAAAATGCAGATAAATAATCTACAAAACAGCTATTATCTCTTTTTTCAAAACAAAACCTTTTAAATATTCCACGATGCGTTCAAAATTTCTATTCATATCAATACCGACTGTTCTCACATTCGCAGTCGACATCACTCTCTAGTGTGGACGCAGCATGCTGGCGTGTTTAAGATCAATTGTTTGGAAACTTCTCTTTGTGTGCTGACAATGTCGGAACGAATGACGAAATTATACAAGCAAATGGGTCTACAATCTACATTTTTAAACGAGACATTCTAAGCGAATTAAGAATTGCAATTTTCTAAGGAAGTAGATACAGATAGCGACCATTGTGACTGAGTATTATGCGGAAAAAAGATTAAATTAATTACTCTTCTTTTGTTTTCTTTTTAAGTTTATATTAAGATTTTTTGTAAGGACAATCACATTTTTGCGTCAGTCGTGTGCGTTAGGTCTTTGACTTTTGTGTTTTTCGACATTAAAGTTTTAATTGATCAGAAACAATATTATCTACATTTAAAAAATACGGGTTTTTAAGTTTTATTTTAATGTAACAGGGCGCAAAAGGGGCAGGGGGCTCTTCTGATGTTTAATGATACCACCCATGGAAAATCACATTGCCAGAAGGCTCGCAAGTGTGTTGCTGGCCTTTTAAGAATTTGTACGTTCTTTCTTTAAGGACTTCAGTCAGCAGCTGGTTCCACATAGTGGTGGTGCGAGGTTATATCGCTCAGTTGTGGAATGACAGACGTCGACCTGATACGGATGGATTTTGTATTTTGCCTTGACGTCCGATGATAAAACTCTAGTTGAGTTAGTAGCGTTAAAAACCGAATTAGTCATTATTTTCCTGGAAACCGCAGGGACATTTTTATCGCTAGATACAAGTCAACGGTAAAATATTAGTGAATATCTCATAGGATTTGTTCAAATAAATTATTGATAAAAATCGAAATATGTAAATAAAAATAATTTTAGTATTGTTCCGTCTCTTCTACCGCCCGAAAATTTGGCTAAGATTGTTATGCTAATTTGCTAAAACACTTCCTACTTTCCCCACAAATCGCGTCACCGCATAATAAACAATTATTCTCAGTGAATGTTGGTGATAAGATCATTGCATTCAACATTGCATGAATATCGAACAAAAGTTTATTTTGTACTCGAGATCACAGATTTGTTGATGTTATCAAAACACGAGGGTTGCTCAAGATTTTTTTCTTTTGAAAGAGTACAGTTATTCTGTACTCAAACGCTCTACTGAACTTTTTGTGACTGTAAAAATATAATTGACATTAATGTTCTTATTTTAAAGTCGTGGAATATTTCAATTTGTTTTGAAAAATGTGGGAAGTCGGTGAAGATTTCAAGACCTTCTTCTATTTAAGTTTGTAATTATATGCCAGCCAAAGCATATCTTAGTCTTTGATGTAAAAGAATAAAAACTACATGATTTTGTTTAATTGATTAATAAACTGGCTTGGCGTTTACGTCAATTAATCTACTTAATTAATTATTATTATAAAAAGTTAACATTCTCATCTGAGGCTGTAGGGGGTAATCTTTAATCCAAATAATTAGACCCTGATATTTTCTGAACTGATTTTCAAAATTATTTTACCAATAAAAAGGCACGTTATTTGTGAAAATAAAATGCTTTTTTCGTAGATAGATGGAAAACGTTTTTTATGAACGCTGTCTTAACGATAAGAGATTTAATATATTTATTTCCAGAGAAAATTCAAATTCTAATTCAAAATCATTTATTCATTTAGGTAAAACTATGTACACTTATGAACGTCAATAAATAATAACATATTAAATGCTTCTAATTTTACATTTACTGCCAGTTCTCAAATCAAGTGCGTGGACGAAAAGAACTGGGAATAAACTCTCCGCCACTCTTTTTAATCGCCAAGTTTTTGTTTTCAAAATGTCAGTAAGGAGCTGCAACCATTACACCATGTTCTAAGAGCTCTATAATGATTTTTTTATCTGAGTCGGAAATGCATTTGTCCCCAAAACTAGTAGGGGTATGTGGAACTCAACCCATACCAGAATCTCTGTTATTCAGAGACGCCCGCTCAGGGCATACCCATTTAACGTTCTTGGGTAGTTCCTATACGTTAAGTCCGGGGTAAGCGTATAGCCCCTAAATTGCCAATTGATTAATCGAAATATTTAATTGAATACATGATAAATGGCTTGTTTATAACAAATCACAAGCCCCCGCTGTTACATCATTAAGTGACAATATTCGTCGCCCGGCAGTTTCGGTTGAAGTTAATTTCATTGTTGATCTGCAGCTGTTAACGGTCAAACCTAGTCTAGGTATGAATTCAAGATTGTTACTTTAAATTTCCATTAGTTCCGTTTCCGTATAGTTTTATAGGTCTTACATTTCTATTATAGTCAAGGCAGGCGCGTGAAATTCAACCCAGAAATCGTGCGTTCCAACCCCGGCTAGGGCAATGGATTTTTCCATCTTCGCCAATAATACTTGCTTATAAAGAAAAAAAAGGGTGCGTGTACTTATGTACCTACGCGCGTAAGAAGTTATACTTCTTTGGAATTATTAAAAATAGTTATTGATTGCATGCAAATAATTAATTACAATTAAATAATCAAAGACTGGAAAAGGAGTCATTATAGTTAATAAAGTTCAGTTTACATTTGAAAAATTAAATAAATAAATATTTATTATTATTCTCTTATGTGTAACATAAATTCTATTATTATTATTCGAATGTTGTTTTAAATTATGTCCAATGCCGAAGCATCTTCCGTGGGCAACTTCATTCTGTTAATTTTGTGTAACGGTGCGCGCGCATCATAAAATTTCACTCTCATCAATTTTTTATAACGCGCCTAAAGAAGTATAACTTCAAAAATCGTTAGATTTGTCACGTCTAAAACTCTACAATCGATGGCGCGTGATACATAATCCACAGAGCATCATGGAAACAGTTACAGACATTATAAAATCAGCGCCCGAATCAAATTTTGTATGTTCTTAAATAAACAAAATTGCTCTTTCTTTTACGATCATAGAGACCCAAGTTGCGGTTTTTACTACTTACACCTAATCGAAATTATCACACCCACGCACGGACATTCTACCCTAGGGAATAGGGATACGGGCATAGCTTTCATAAGCATCACGCAACGATTGCATAGCCATAACGCGCTATTTCACTATCATTGATTGGAAATCGTTAAACGAGTGTAACTACTAATTAGTAATCAACATTACAGGCCTCGCTTTCGAAATTGCGTGCATCACTTCTAATTACATGGAAATGGTAGCTTATATGAAGAATTGAATATGGATGTATACGATTGATCGACTTCTGCTAATCCCACTTTCAGTTTAATCTTGCATAATGCAATATACAGTCGTGCTCAATAGGGAAATTGTTACAATTATAGTCTTTTTTGACACATTTTAGGAAAGTAACTACTGGCATTTACTCTGTAACTTGCTAATGCCCTATTTATATGTTTTAATTTTTTCTGTCAAAATAATTTTTTATCTTATGTAATTTGCAATTCTTGCGGTCACCTTATCTTATTAATTTACTTTTTCTCACAGTGATTGCGTGGAATAGATCGGTGGAAAGCGATAAGGCCGCCAGTTGCCTTCTCTTTTTATTTAATTATTTTTATTGTAGGGGAGGGCGGGGCTGGTTTTAACGGAGGTAAGAATTAACAAGCTTATACCCGCCAAACGTGAAGTGATAAAAAAATGAGGCTTGGTTTAGAATAACTAGAATACACAGCCGAACAAGTCCTAACTTGTCAGTTATCGATCGGCCGACGCTAGTTATAGTTGTGCGTAATAACTTCGAATTGACAGGTAAACAAACTTTTTGTACTTCGTAATAAATTGATTTAAGATTTATTTTTACACTAAATTTAATCAAAGTTAATCCTAAATGGAATTGTATTTTATTGATTTTAAAACTATTATACTTGTTTCTAAATATTTTTATTAGTTTATTTTCTATAATTGATAAAATATAAAAAGTGACCTTGGGGCTAAAATTAACAAATTGGGTGGGGTCAGTATTAACATGTGATATTAAACGACTGTTCTTTACAAAAAGTACGTTTTATTATAGAATGAGAAATTACAAAAGGAAGAGTACAAGGGGGTCTACATCTCAAGAAGTATTTGTGCTGGCAGCTGAAGAAGTTCTGGTAAAAAACAGGAAATATAGAGATGTTGCTACTGAATACGATATTTGTCACGTAACACTATTTAAATACGTAAAGAAAAAAAGGAGGGAACTTCTGTTGCTGTGGGTTATAAAAAAACCGTCTAGTTTTCAATTCTGAGCAAGAAAGAATGATAGCTAATTATTTGGTCAAATGTTCTAATATCTATTTTGGACCAGACGTCAAAAAATTAGCTTACGAGCTTGCCATTCGATACAAGATAGATAATATTCCAGAATCTTGGAAAAGAGACGGAAAGGCTGGCAAGTTTAAGTACAAATTAGATTAAGACTGATTAACTAGTTACCTTATTAATATACCTAAAGACTCTCTCGTACTAAAAAGTATTAACACTGTGACATTTGTTGATGAATATCAAGTAGATTTAAAATACTGTATTGCTTAAGGTAACTCATAGAGGTTTTTTTAAGACTGATACTAAAAACTTTATGTGACTTTTATTTAATTATTATGTTTAAACTACTATAAAAAAAAAATGTTCGTAACAGATTTATAAGATAATACTATTTTTTCTACTCCATTAAGAAACTTAAAGACTGTTGAACCTAAAAAGTTTAAGTTTAAACTATGTGTTTAATGTTTTTTAGGCTTAAAATTATTCAAACTGTAGAAATGATTATTATTAAGTGGAGATTTAAAAGAATTTGTTATATTCTTTCAGTTCCTATCATAAAAAGTACTAATTTGGTTAACATTGAAGGCAATAAAACATTTTCATTAATTTCAGTGACATTTTATTTGAGTATTTGAGATAATTCAAGTATCTGTTATTAATTGGCCCTTACGTTAATACTTACCCCAGCTCCGTTAATATTCGCCCCACATGCGGGGTATATATTAACAAATGACTTTTTTGGTTTTCATGGCTCTCTTTCTGGAAGCACTTACATAGCTGATGATTTTTGTTATTAATATCATAGCTGAATAACCAAAGCATGTTTTCAATAAAAAATAAAACGAAAAAGTCTATTATCAACGAAAATATATCTCCTAATACAGAATTTGTTAGTACCAGCCCCGCCCTCCCCTACTGTATTACTGTAGCGAAGTAAACAAATGAAATAACTTCAAATATCAATACTGATTTGTTTTATTTAGTACTGCGCGATTCCGTTGCGACATAGATGCTACGGATACTGAGAGACATCGAACTTGCATAAAAACTCCTGGATCGCTCCTTTTGGAATTCTAGTCCGAATCGAAATCTAATGTCCTATTCTATACATTACTTCTTTGTAATGAATTTTTATTTAAAATTTCCTTCCAAACAAAAACAAACTTACCTCAAAAATTATCGATGAAAGTGACCCAGAAATGTGTTAGATAACATTTTTAGGGAGTTTTCAGAATAGTATAGCGACAGTACCTACTATGTATATGTAACTACAAAGTACGTCAATGTCAAAAGCAATCCTGACTCTGCATCGAGATATTTAAAGAACTAAATCGAAATTGTGTATGGAATAGAATTCACTATTGATTGCGAGTTACAGAGTTAGAGCGCTGATTTTACTTAATTTGCAGTCTGTCAATAGTAGTAGATTTTACAATTTAAATTATACTTTCCAACCTTAATAAACAATTTGTATTTATAATAAAAACTTTATAAAGGAAGCGATCGTGCAATAAATAAGCTGCTTTATGGGCTCACTAAAGTTAAAGCTAAAAGGTCAATGAAGGTGCAAGGAATCGTATATTGATGTTTATCATTAATTTTACGATCTACCAGTGTTTTTTTGTTTACGGCCACTGTTTTTACGCACCAATAGTTTTTATTATGATCAACATTTATATACATTCGAATTTTAGAAAAACTAGCAGTCCGGCCAAGCTTTGCTGTTGCTAAGGTTTTTATTATATTACATAGTAGCAAACTATTCAATGGAAACGGTAGGAGAACACCAGTCATGGGGACCACCATGCTTTTTTGGTGGTTATGCCATTAAATTGTAGCTTATGTGAAACGTTGGTACTTTCAACACAGCGCCATCTTTTAGAATTGTGACTATCAAATAATAAACAAATATATTGCAATAAAATAATATTGCGGATATAAATTGAGATATGTAAGCTATCCTATATTTTAATTTGGATCAAACTACACACGGTGTGCAAATTTGATTGATATCGGTTCGGTAGTTTAGGAGTCCATAGCGGACAAACAACGTGACACGTAATTTATATTATATATATTAAGATATGTTCAACTTGATTGACTTATGTCCTATAACCCCTAGATGGGACAGAAGGGCATCCACAGTGTCTCGTCCTCAAGCTTCGCATTTCACCCAGCTCCAAGTTTTCCCGCTCTCTTTGTCTCACCTACAACTGTACGTCGTCAGGTTTGCTTGGGACAGCCTCGCTTCCGCTTTTCTTGCGGATTTCAATTGCCTGCTTGGGGATATAATTGGAATCTCTTCGGAGGATATGGCCTATCCAATTTCTGCTGTGATGTGCTGGTTAACCGGGGTTTCACCGCTGCGCTCTTTATCTTCTCAGCCGAGTAGATAACCAGATACAGCGGTTATTGATGACTTGGAGCCGGCTCCAAGTATGTTCAACGATTCCTGTTACTTGAAATTAAGTTTTTGTTAGATCCAAACTTCATAAGTGCTGCATGAAATCATTAGATTTAGTGAATGACGGTTCTTCAAATGAAACCACACCTTCTAGTGTCGTCTTAACGCCAGTGCTTCCATTCAGTTCAAAATACGCACAAAGACTAAAGAGCTCTTCTTAATTATTTCATACCAATTTCTACATAAATATAGAAATTATTACTTATTACTATTACTTTAAAAACTAAACGTTATTCTAACTAAAGTACTCATCCGCCGGTCAAAATGTGTATATGATTAACCCATGCTCTATGTTTTAGTTAAAACGAACCCTTGGTTAAATAATTTTAGAATAGCATCACCATTTTGAAATAGTTATTTATTTATTAACTTTGCGCAGTATTAAACAATATACTTTAATAGAACGTATTAACGGAACGAATACGATATCACTTCCTGTCCACATCCGCAAATTACTTGATAATATTGCAATTGATAAATAAATACTCGAACCTACGCAATTACGTATTAGAAACTGAATTGACTAGCCTTCTATGGATATGGGAAACAGCGTATCTATATAACACGTACAAATATAACTTCATTTCATTCTTGGTGGCATTCCAATATATTTATTATGTAATAACTTGATTCTATATATTAAATACAATTTATATTTGCTACGATTAGAACAAAATAAGTGGCTTCAGTGTGCCAAACTCATCCCTGAGCTCGTTCGAATCCCGGCTGTGCAATGGACTTGCGCATTAAACACTCGCCCGTAAAAAGTCGATGGCGTGTGGCAGACAGAGAAGGGTGATCACAAAGAAAAACAATTGATCACGAAAACGATATCTTAGGCCCAGACCAGAAGTTGACATTACATTTTTTTTATTATAATCAAGGTAAAATAAAAATGACTTCGAGATGGCCCAGAATCACCTACATGTCCTATTGATCGGACTAGAAATCTTAAAGTAAAATAACCACCATACAATTATGTATTTAAAAAAAAACACAATTGCCTTTGGAGTGACAGCGGCTACACTCAAACAATATATAGAATATATGTATTTAATTTTCTGATTATAAATATGGCTTTCAGGAGCTACTTAAAAGTAAGGCAAAGAGTATTTATAGCTTCAAATTTATCTATATCCACATTTTGATGGATGAAGTTTTCTTATTTTAAGATTAAAATAAGCCCCATTACAGTGATGCGACGTGGTGGTCCAAAATTGGGATTTCACGGTGATCGCTCCTCATTGACAGCTGAGGTTCAAAATCGAGATATAGGTACATATGCGGTACTTGACGGTGTGTTACATAATCATCTTTATAGGTTTTTTATTTTGTAGAAAGTAAAACATTTCATAAAATTTTGCATGTAACGAATGTATTTTTTTTACGTCTCAAGACTGTTTTTATTGTTTGTTTCCCTCATTATAGCATTTGAGGTATGTACTATAACTACGAATAATTACTTTTTCGACAAAGAGATACGTCTAAGGAAGTACTTTTTCAATTGCTATACCGCTATTATAACAATGTACTAAAAGAAACACGAGTATGAAAGAGACCGTGTTCCTGGTACAAATGCTATTATACCCTAATGCGGGTCGGGTTACGCCGGGTTAAGTCTTATAATAGCCATCTTAAAGATGAATCGATTTCCATCTGAGATGTAGTCTTTGAAATTCCATTTTTAAATTTTACACAGTTAAAAAGTGTGTTAAAAAAAAGTTAAAATGCTCATAAATTCACATCATGCGATACAAAAATGCAGACACGGAACACGCATGCGGACTCATTTCAGTGTGATAGTCTTTTTAATACGAACAAATATGAAAACCGTCTAATCAAATAACCAAAACAATATCCACTGATATACAGGCTAAATCAAAGATCATAAACAAAAACAACCATTAATAATGCATTTATAAAAAAAACACAATCACAGTCGCAAATGTGAAATGTCAAAAGTTCTTCCTAAAAAATGTGTCAAACAAATTATCTACCATCCGTTAGGCGTAAATAAAATAACGGTAGAAAGAGCAAAGGATCAATTATAGAAAAAGCATTATTCATTCCTTGTCCAAAGACGCCCTTTACAATCACAAAGACTGATAAAAGGGACTAAGTAAACAAAAATGTACGGGCATCATTAAAACGACACATTGGGGTTTGAATAAAGAACATCATTTCTATAAAGCCCTTTGATAGGTCCATAGACTAGACCCCGTGGGAATAAAACCTATGAGTAATTTGCATAGATAAGTAGCGTCTTTGATAAAGTCATAATTATTGCTCTATGGCAGGAGTAATGAGCCGTGACGTTTTGTTCTCCGTTTGAATTGTTAGGAATGTTTTTTGTGTCACTATAAACTGTGATTATTTACGATTATGGTAATATGCTATCTTTTATAAGAGTATATTATTTAATATTTTTTCACATAGACTTAAAGCAGCAAAATAAAACTACGATGGGTTACAAAATCTTTGAAAATTTCAAATAGATATTTCTAAATTTGAAATGAAAATGAGGTTTTTATATTGCATGGACATACGCAATTAATGCGTAATTGACAAGATTTGTAAATTAAATTATCGTAAGTATACCTAATCTATTTAATGTTACCACACTAAATAATTCTTACAACCAGTTATAAATGGTAGTTGTATAACATCATATGTTCACGATAATTAGTTTGTTAATAAGAATTAAGCGAATTAATTGGAGCAAAACTAAGCATGCGTTACGAAAATACTGTGTTACAAATAGGTATGAATTATTTACCGTAACAAAGTTATGATCATATATTAATTGTAAACAATAAACACTTTTGTATAATCTGTACTAATATGACTAAGAGTAAAGATTTATTTGTTATTATTGTAACGGACAAACTCTAAAACTTTTGGACCGAATTTAAATATTATTTAATCGTAACATTTCCACAAAAACCCTGTCTACTATAGATTTAATACACAGCCGTGGCACGCCGCAAGTATATACAAATATAATTTATAACAATGCACCCGTAGACTATGAAATTGTCGCATGTTCGATGCATGTTCGCATTTAAATTGCTTAATTAATCGTTAACTCCAACTTGTCAGACTCTGAGTACGGCTTCATTTTTATTAAGAAAATACAAGATTTTGTTTTCCCTTATGTCAAAAGTAATTCAATATTCAACAAATATCATAAAGCCGTCATCAAATGAATAAACTCTTGAGTCTGATTTAGAAATGGTGATAAAGAGAATAGAAGTTGTACTTAGATTATGCATTTGTGGATGTGTCTGCATAATCTTAATCGTTAGTTTTCAAATAGACTAAATATTAATGATATTTACAGATAGATTTCAAAATAAAATTCGGGCATTTAACATTTGAGTTGAAACGCTTTTAATCTAAAACGTAGGCGTAATATGCAAAATTAAGACTCAAAACATCTGAATATTAAGTTAGAAAATAAAGTTTCATAATGACGCTGTTTTCCGGTCCATAATTCTAGTCTAGATTAAATTATAATTGAGTAAGATATCGTCGAGATAATTATATTGTAGGGATATGGCACTCCTAGTGATGTTCAGATGGCGAGTATTTTCTGTCGACCGCCGCTGTTAAAGGTCAACTGCGTACAGCGTAAGACGCCATTTAAATATTTTTATCTCTCACCTTTTAGAAAGCTACAACAGCACCGTTTATCATTTTAATTGTGTCCTCTAAAGAATAAAAAGTATCGAAATATTATCTTAATTTAAGCCATTTTAGCTTTGAATACCGATAAATATTATATATTAAATATTATCACTTGTTTAAGGCACATACTTAAAATTATAGAATCAAATTTCATCAAGTTAGATATAAATCAGTTTCCATAATATCCCTATTCATATCGCCATTATATGAAATTCAGAACAGAAATTAAAAACATCAGCTATCAGCACATCACTATAACTCACCGTAGAAAGTAAAAGTCAAATGTGAACCGGCTCGGTTACCTGTTGGTTAATTATATTAGCGTCATTCATGATGCACAAAGCACAGGCGCATCCAACAATAATAGAAGACATAGATAACTTAAAATCTAGACAAGATGTTTATTTGTTGATATTTTAACTTAATTTTTTTAGTATGTAAAATAGATAAAAGGAGAGAATATTCCCTTCGTATCTATGAAAGGCACCACGATCGCTGACGTTTAGTAATACTACCAATATATAATTGCACTATATGTACTTATAAATATATAACAAATAACGTAGTTCTTATAATACAAATTTAAATGAGTATGTTTGTTTGATAATCGCACCATGGCTACATTATAAAACAATTTTTAAATATAGATAATCTAAGTTAGTGGAAAACTTTATTTCAGAACGAAAATATACATATTTGAATCTGTAATCATTCTATAGTCTACGTTCGTCTATTCGTCACGATTGTCTGTGGTCTGTTGTGACAGAAGCGCTGTGAAAAGATGCACTTTCACGACTTCATAACTAATTGCGTCCTATGTATTTTGAGTTCGTTTATTGTTTCTACTTTATGCGATTCATGTAATATCTGAGTTTATTGTAGATGCTTACAGATACAAGCAGGATTAAAAAGTCCTAAGTCTAGCGTTTTAATATTGAGAAATAAATTGTGAATGTCATTGTTTAACGTTCAAAATCAGTTACTTCTTAGTTGTCTATTGAAGTCCGTTGTTTATTGAACCACTTCCGTCGGTCTGTATATTGGTGCTCGTTTCGATTTCTGTAGTGGTTTTTGGGTTTTAATTTCGAAGTGTAATGTGTAACAATATTTCGATTTTTACTAACTACAAAACCCAAATATTTATAACTTAGCTGTTTTTTTTATAATAATACCTTTTCTACTCCCCTGCCATTGTGCCCAGGGACATTTTCTATATCTAAGCTTCACATCACACGTCTCGCGAAATACGCCCCGGTTACATCTGTAATATTTTTGTTTACAATATTCATGGGCGAGCCGGGACGCAATTCCTCGCGAGACCATTCTTGGAGTTTTGTTTGCCGCCTTAATAAATTTAACAATTTTATCGCAGAACCGTTCCTTAACTGTAGTTACTTAACTTAGCTGTAGTGACTTAACTTAGCTGTAGTTACTTAACTTAGCTGTAGTGACTTAACTTAGCTGTAGTTACTTAACTTAGCTGTAGTTACTTAACTTAGCTGTAGTGACTTAACTTAGCTGTAGTTACTTAACTTAGCTGTAGTTACTTAACTTAGCTGTAGTGACTTAGCTGTAGTTACTTAACTTAGCTGTAGTGACTTAACTTAGCTGTAGTTACTTAACTTAGCTGTAGTGACTTAACTTAGCTGTAGTTACTTAACTTTGCTGTAGTTACTTAACTTTAGATAACATTGAATTGGCTACATCATTGTTTTACCATTAAACAGCAAGAGTCGAATAATAACATCGAGTCGAAGAGAGCCGAAGAAGTCGTATTATTTTATTTACAAAACTACCAAAAATAATGCCATACAATTAAAACCATAAGTTGATATATTTTCATACTGCTAAGTAATAAAATATTAAATGCGTATTTACAAAGAACGTCTGCATAATTGCAACACGATGTAAGAATTTAAATGATTTAATGTCAGAGATCAAGTTATGGTGGTCATTAATGGAATGCATGTTGCATTGCAAATTATATACGACTTAATTTGCTGTAAGTGATCGTCCTGTTTACGGGTTTTAATTCTTTTGATCTGTATTTAGATGATGAAATAAACGCAGCGCTTACCTGGTAATACAGTAGAGCCTCGTTAAGTCGAACCTCGATAAGTCAAAAACCTCCAAATCTCGAAAAAATTTTTTGTTCCCTTCCCTTAAAACACTAAAACCTCCATTACTTCAAAATCTTGACCCTCTGTTAATCGAAATAATCACAGAGTCCCTCCAAGCCATTTTGGTACATATTTTCACTCTATAACTCGAAAAATTAAATTTGACCTCTGTATCTCGAACATAGGAACGTTTTGTTTTAAAACCTTTACAACTTGATCATTTGGAATTTATTATCTCTATTGTTCGAACAAAAATAAGTTACCGACTTTAAGAACTTGCCGACAATCTGAGTACACTATTGTTTCTTAGAAAACATTTTAGGAGTATACAATAATAAATTTATGACTCATGGAAACACGTGTTTGCTTGCTTTGTGTCAGGTGTTCAATTTTTTTTAAATTTTTAAGAATAAACCTCAAACTCTTTATGTCGAATCAAAATCCGCCTAAGTCGAAATCCTCCATAAGTTGAAAACTCTATAACTCGAATTTTTTGGCGTCTCCCTTGATGTTCGACTTATAGAGGTTCTACTGTATATATATATACCTTTAAATAAGAGACATCTTGGGTTTGATTTTCGATTGAACTATATATGTAGTCCTAAGTCTGGAAACTAAATTGTCTTTATGGTAAACTGTAACAGAATAAGGACATGTGTGTCGCAAAGTTAATCTATTTTTATATGGTTTTAGATTGGAATTATTAATTAAAGTATGTTGTTTATAAAACAAACTAAGTATGCTAAACAACTATGGGCGTACAGTACAAAGTGGGAGTATATGGGAGCGGGTAACGTAAAAAGCTGATTTGTTTATTCCAGAATCACGTTAGTAGATATATTACTGAACAACGTAACATACAGTTTCATACAACACGCTTTCAACACCAAGATTCCGATGGGTCCTCCCATGTTTGTTAAGCGCCAGTATGTTGACATTCAATACGATATATCGACATAATATGTTGCGCCATAACCGCTACCATCTCCTTCAATTAATTATAATGGGTAAAATCCAGGGTAAACGGCGTGTTGGTAGAAGGAAGAAATCATGGCTCCGCAACGTTAGGGAGTGGAAGGGTATTGCGACTGCGGAAGAGTTGCTGCATCTGGCACAGGACAAGACACTCTTCAAGAGATTGACGGAATGGAGAGGCACTAGAAGAAGTAATATATAATATATAGGTGTGCGAATTATAGATCTTTAAATTTAAGTATTGAATGTTAATAAAAATAAAAATAAGTGATAAATAAGTATACGTGACAACATGGAATGGTACATTTATAAATCGTTACTGATTTAAAGAAAATCTCTATATTAATTTTAACTAGGTAGTTCGTGCTTCGTTTGTTTTCCACGCTAGTTAGTATATAGGCGTTATAAATAGCTATGTGGTGATAGAAAGTGATGTTGACCATAAAGTTAATGTACTTGAATAAGGGAGTGAATACTGTATAAGCGATTTTAAAGTACTATATCTTGAATGATAGTGGGTTCCTATTTTATTATGTAAATGCTTGTAAGTACTTTATGTATTAAATGGTCTGGAATAAAAAACAAATTCGTGAAATGTATTAATAGGAAGGAGGGTGAAGCGTGAGCTGCGGGAAACTGCTACCCCTAGCCTGTAAATATTTCAATAATATCGTCGGATAGGTGGCTTCCCGTGTATCTCGCAGCACCAGCAAATATTGTAGGCTTTAAAATTTCCCTTACATAGGGAACGCATCTCTCTTGTAAAAAAATACTGATTACTAACAAACATATTGAATAAAAATATAAAGAGTTTAGGTGCACAAAGTGACTAATATAATCAATACAACATAATAAAAATACAATAAGTAGATTAACAATTTGCTGTGCTTTTAAGCAAATATTTGGTAGAGAACAAGCAATTAAGCAAAAAAATCGGTTGTCTGTAAAGTTGGTTTACTGACGATAAAGAAAATTTTACGAGTTTTATTTGTTTGATAGATATTTTGTATGGATATAGAGAAGGAGGTAAATCGAAATTACAATTGAATTGATCAAGTTACATTTATTTGTACGCATAAACACAACTATGTCAATTTTCACCGAACGAACGCTGTCGAACGCGGAGGCCGATTGTGCCTCTTTGTCGCTCGTTCCGCGCTCTCGCTTGCACTTCAAGCCTTAAATGGAACGTCTCAGAGCGAGGTAACGCCGCATGCGTCAAGGGCGTTTTTTCGTGCGTGCAGCCGGTTTCATCGAATTATAAGACATTGTCCCGTCAAAATGTAACAAATACATTGTTTTTATAAGAAATGGTTCCTGTGAGACGTTATAATAATATTTAAATACCGTATTTAACAAGTTTTTTATTAAATCAAATAATGAATTAAAAATACGCTTTTATAGAAACACGCTAACACGCTTAACGCTCCCCTGTTGGCTATGTGAGTTCCCTTAAAGTATGGGCTCGCCGTCTTTAAAGACAAGTCAAGGTGCGGTACGTTGCTGTTCAATTAACCGATATGTTGACATATGTATCATATCACACAGGGACATAATGCGCTTATATTTGATTAATTTTATCATTGTCCCTGTGATGTTTTAAATCCCTTCATAAACCATTGTGTTGAAATACAGGTCCTTTTGATTAAGGTCACTGGATCTCGGTTAAATGTGGGGAAACTGAAATAAAATGTTTAAGTATCAGAGAAATCTGATATCTGTCATAAAAAAAATATTAACATAATATTCTAGTTTTGCGTCTTATTCCAAAGGTCACGCACACTATTAGCCACTACAATACACCAAACACAAATGAAATGCATAAAGCGTTACAAATTTTTGTCTGTAATTTTCTATTCTATCAACGGTGATTGAATTGAAATAAGTTATATAAACTCATTATATTTTTCGGTTGGCTTCCCTTCAACTAAGTTAAACATACAAGAAAGTGTTTTACCTTTGACTTCTAACCCTAATAGAAATAAAATCGAAAGAGCAGCTTAAAATAAATTACCTCTACTGATCACTCGTAATGTCTAATTAATAATAATGGTTATTGCCGAAAAGAAAAATTACAGAGAGATAAAATAATAATAGTGATGAATGTTTATTAATTTCTAGGAACATAATAAGGACGTAGTTTAGAACTGATCATCGAATAATAATATAACGTGAAATTAAAATTTACTGAGATATATGATGCCGCACCTTCTACATACATTCTCGTACATTCTATAGCGGGTTTGGAAACACAATTGTCGAAAATTGAAATGGCTTGTCGTCAGTTTCCTATTATTGTCTGTGTCTTGAAATTTTTATTGATTGCTATAGTGCCGTTTGTAGAGCAACATTTAGTGCCAACCAAAAGATTCAATTAATCAACGTTATTAATACAATGTCATATTTTCTACATCTTATTTGATTCCTTATAATTCAAAAACAGTAAGGTAAACACGTCAGGTTTGATTTCTGGTAATTTAGCGGTTTCTAAACTGACCAAAAACAAACCTTACATTGAGATTTACAATAACTAGATGACTGAGTCAAACGGACGATATTATGATTGTTAAAGATAGTATTTAATTTTGACATATTGTCTCCTAGCCGCTGCGTGCGCAGCTGCGTTGTCACGGTCCAATTTTAAAAACACATGCTCCAATAAAGGGAATAATATTAAATACTACAGTATATAATTAATCTAAAATTATATATATATATATATATATATATGCCAGCTTGCAAGTAATACGAATTAAAAACTTGTTCATTGTATTTTAATGTCTATGTTCTTTAGCTTAATAAAATATTCCTGTATTTTTAGTTTAGTAAAGACTCGTTTTAGTTCTAAATAAAAATAAATACTATTTTATCAATTATCAATATAAAAATGATTATTTTTTTTCAATCAAATTATATTTAACTTATTCCCAAAACCCATTATTTCAAGTCTACGGGACTTGGGGACATAACGTCTCTGTTACCTTTGTGTAAATATATACGTGTGTGATTTATAATAAACATAATGCGTTTTTAATTCTTCTATTTCTATTATGTATCTATTATTTTATGTACATAACATAAATACATAAATCCTTTAGAATCATTGCTGATATTTAAGTAGTATGCAAGCCTTGAATAAAAAACTGTCTTTAATCATTAGTTTCAACCATTCCTATAACAAGGATACAATGCGTATAACGAACAAATTGAAATTATTTTTAAAACCATTCAAGGATTTTCACCGTCCTACACGAATCTTTCAATACATTCACCACATAAAAGGATAATCGAGATGCCACGTAGGCGCCATGCATGACTCGCGAATTGACTCAACGCCCAAATCCTTAAAGTTGCAGTGACTCAAGGAACGAATAAACATAAATTAATGACATGGTTACTCATTAAGACAAATCTTAAGCCCAAAATAAAATCCCTTTGAAAAACTTTAACGAGTTTATTGAACTCATTGGTAAATTTACAGGATATTCTTTATTATCGGGATAAAAGGTGTATATTAACTTAATAACAAGGGGTGTTTAATATACTTATATGTTAACTGTACGTGCACTAAAAACACTAATCCTATACCGTAGTAAGTACTTCACCTATAATATATTCTTATTCCAATAATTTAAGTCGTTAGATACCATAAGTCCTAAATGAATGTCTTTGGGTCCTTTATGGACCAAATGTAATTAAACTAATTACGTTTTAATTACCTACTCAGAAACTTTAATTGTGCTCTTAATAAAATAAGCTTGTAACTAAATAATTATTATATACAAATCGATATCGTTAACAAGACATCGTTCATTGATAAGGGAAGGTAAACACAATAATGGTCCAAACATCCGCCCAATTTGTCTGTTCAAATATTTTAAAGTTATTTTATGACTTTCAATAATTTATCGAAGAAAGCTTTCACGGCTAACAACTTCCTCTGTACACGAAATGGTTATTATATGGATTTATGACTTTTTCAGGGAAGAGATGATAACGGTTCATTTGATTGTAGTGATTAAATTAATTGAATTTCGAATGCTTATGTTTGTTTTTTAAATTGCTTAATAAAACTACTTTGTGCGTTATCTCATAGAAATTTATTGCAGCTATTGGTAAAGAAATATGATTTGAACTTTAGTCCTATTTCCCTGGCCTTGTTTTATGCATTTAAAAATCTGAGAGGTAGCTAGTCTGCTAATTACGCGTCCTTTTAAAATATATTTAACTGGTTTAAAAAGAGTTTTATTATCACAATTTTACATATCGTTATTTTTAGTATCTACATATAATATATTTGACATTAAAATGTCGTTAAATTAATTCTCAGTTTAATTTTATTTTAATCCTTGAACACGGAGCTGAGCTTTATTTAAATATATCCGTAGTTAACAATAGACACCCGTTGTGTGTCGCCAATTAAATGTTGCCAAACATGCCCCATACCCCGGGTTTGAACTGGCTTAAGGAATAATTCGATAATACCTTTGTACTAACCCTTTCTATTATTCACTGTGGCCAGTTTAATCCATACAACTAGATTTCATAGTAAAATCCTGATACAATGTATCATTTCAACCTCTGAGTTTTGAGTCAGCTGTCTTACTAGTTTTGTGAAGGATAGATAAAACCGGTTTTAAAACTAGATACTTAAATTCAAGGTTGATTTTCTTTTTTACTTTCTTCAAGTTTTGTAGAATTAATTTGGATCAACTTAATTCCTGTGAGGGCTGAGTATCTCTTCATTACATAAATCTTCTTCCGTCGCGCTCTTCAATTCTGAAGGTCGTTGTGGCCACACAACTTGCTGGGTGGATGATAAGACCTGTAAAGCATAAAGACCAAGAAAGGTTCAAGTAAACTTATATATAAGTATATATATAAGTTTATCTAAATTTTCTGGACCTTTGCACGGCCAAAAAACTTTAAGATCAGTTAGTTACAAAGTGTCGAAAGACGAGCTGTTACCTGTAACCGTTTAAGTATGGACGCATGTGTTTTTATTACCTAAATATAAAAGATTTATTTATATGTATAACACAAAAAATCCCTTTTGCTTAATAGTTTTCAATTTATGGTTTCTGAACTCTTATTCTATATCTATGTTTGATACTCACATTAAACACTTAAAGTTGCTGTTTAATATTTGCATGCAGTTAGGTGACAGATTACCCTCCATGACACATGAAAAACAAAAATAAAAATAAGTCCTCAACGTCACAACAATTTATGTATATTTATTCACTTTCATCGTAAGATCCCTATCATCCCAAACAAGACATTTAGATCTGTACAATGCATTAAGAAAAATCAGAGAAAAAAAAGAGGATTGGAAAAATATGCAGGAGGCTTTTACCCTAAAATAGGCCATACACTCAAAAAACTAACTTATGTTACAACTTATACTATCACAACCAATACTAATATTAAGAAATGTTAACTAACAATTTTTTATTGATTTATTAATAGAAAGCTTAATAATAATAAATTGACTGATTTCGGTTCTTAGGCACGATAGCCTAGCTCACTAACCTAACCAAAAGACTAGGTTATAGATAACTCTTTTTTATCTAAACCATTCACGTGTAAACCACATATATACATATATGTAAAAAATCGTCAGACAATATGGACAATATAAAATGCATCGTACTTTAAGATGTTCGCAGCTGCAGACTTGTGTTGTTTTTATTTTTGCCAGCCCAGAACACACAGCGTGTTGGGGCCCCGTCCTACAACCTTATCGTTGCAAGCAAATGGTATTATTAAACACCGTGTCTATTAGTCCTAATAATCTCAACGACTTCCTATACCAATTTAATTTGTTAATATTATTGTAATTGAACTTTTTGCTGATTGATTTAGACGTAATTTATCCAGCGTGGCGACCTTGCTTTAGTACTTACTGGACAAAAAGTGCCTGTTACTCGTGACTCAGTTGTTGCTAGGGTTGTTCAAAAGTTTCTTAAAATTGATTAGTAAATCTTGAAGTGAATACCTTTTACTACCTACTTATATTTTATACATGTCATAGGCACATTTTTAGTGGTTATGGTTTTTTTAAATAAAATAGGGGGCAAACGAGTCATATCAGCCCATTAACACCCATTTTTAGTGGGTGCGTTGCCGACCTTAGACGGAGGAGTACACTCTAACTTGGAATAGTTGGAGGTCGTATCTCTCAGAGAGTGGGGGTACCCACAGGGAGTCGATTCCACAGTTGGCTAGTTCGCAAGAAAGTGCCTTGTGAAACGGACTGTGGAACACTTCCAGCCATCAAGGTGATGTTCATAAAATTTTGCATTGATACGGCTCGAGCGATGTTGAAATGGAGAAGATGAGATCAACCCAAGCAATACTTCAGAACACACACCATAGTACACCCAGGGACGGATTTTCCAGCACCAGAAATGCAGGTACCCTCATGGGACAAAAAAAATGTTCTATTTAATAACGCTGCCATGATTCGGAGAGGAACGGGATGAGCTTCCAGGAGTCCCACAAAATTAACGCGACATACGTCTTGCGTGGGCCTTTCTACGCTTGTTTTCAGTGGGAACGTCCCCGTTCCTGTCGGCTCATTCATCTCCTAAAGCAGCATCACACTCCCACTAGTTGGACTCACTGACTGCGCTGGTGGAAAAAGTTGTTGCTCAATTATCCCTCCATGATAATAATAATAATATATTGGATAATATTGGAGAGGATTGTGTTGGTCCTGGATATAGTGTAGTTTTTTTATATACAATAAAACATCCACAACTCGAACACGGGGACGCCAAAAATTTAGTTTTTAGAGTTTTCGACTTATGGAGGAATTTGATTCAAGTCGATTCAAATTCAAGCAATATAAGATAGATTTATTCTTACTCATTTTATTAAGAGTTGTGAAATGAATAAATTAAGTTATTGTATTCGAACTAGAAGTAAAACGTTTCAAATTATCAAGTTGTAAAGGTAACTTGTAAAATAAAACATTGCTATGTTCGAAATATAGAGGGCCAATTAAATTTTTCGAGTTTTAGATAAAGAGACGTGTTCTAAAACGTCTTGCAGGGACTCACTGATTATTCTGACTAATTGACGGTTTAGATTTCGAGTAATAGAAGGTTATTTGGGGCGTAAAGGGGAAGAGAACAAAACAGTTTTTAGTGTTTTCGATTTCTTCAGTATTACTAATACATTTATAATTTATATATTACTAACATAAATTTGTAAAATAGTCAATAGTAGAGATTATTTTAAAGGCATTTTAGTTTAATTTATTTTTGCCTAATATAAGTTGGTAACCCTTGTTACTGCGCAATTGATCGCATAGATATTGTATAATAAACAGATCAATGTATGCTGATAAGTTGTGTGACAGCCCCTATTGAGCTAATATCAGAATCCAAAAAAACTAATCTAAAACAAGATTGACAATCCTATCTTTTGACATTTTAAAAATGCTATCAACGCCTAATCCACAGAATGAGATGTACCAAGAAGTTACTTATCGCAAAGGTTCTTTCAATATTAAATATCTTCTTACCGATTTCTTTAAAAGTAGCTTTATAGTTTGTCCGGTTAGAATTACACATTGGGGAGCGTTCAAGTATTACGTCACGCAATTTTTGGAGATTATTGACCCCCCCCCCCCCCATGTAACGCGCCGTAACGTTTTCTGAACCCAAGTATAGTAAAACTTTTCTTGACCACCCAGTGACACCCAGTCGTGTAAAGTACTGAAAAGTCAAAAATAATACATATTAACAATTACGCGTAAATTAATCCCCGCCCCGCATCGTAACGTTTTAAAAGAGGACAAAAATTTGTTACGTAATACTTGAACGCTCCCTTGATCTATTTACGCTACCTTATGTAATAACACCAACCAATAATAAATATAATGTATACATAACTAATTACACCATAATTTTTAAGAATTTATTATGCCTGAATTTAAGGTACTTTGAAATTAAATGTTTTCTCTTTCTGTACAATCATTTGGACAAAACATCCTTTTTAATTGTGTGATATAAAATTTTCTACAAAGGCAATGCTCAATCATGTCTTACGCTACCTGTATCATCCCTCGGCGCCCTTTCATGTTTTTTTCTAATGCTTTGTCCAATCATTCTTTATTACCAATCTAACATGTGGTCGCTACCATTTGACACGGCCGCATTCCATTTTTAAAACCAGCTACAGTAAAACAACATTTTTAAACACGGTGAAATTCGATTTTTAATTAGCTACGAGTTAGGCAAGTAATGTGGGTTGCAATATTTAAAAAACGTTTTGTAATATTACCATCTCAGGAATTGCTAGTTCTAGGTTTTACATCGTTATTTTTTTTTTAATTCAAGTCGACGTTGCTGTTTTTGGAATAGGTGTATTCGTAAATACTGCAATACTGTTAATTGTTATAAGCGTAACCCTAATTCATAAATAATATATCCAATTGCACTGTTTTAACGTACTCTGTCTCTATTCATCACAACGTAAACACAGTTTTCTAGAGAGAGACAAAAGAGTACTTTAGTTAAAAGACTTAGACTGATTAAGTTTTTATTAATACTTGTATAACACATTAAAAAAATATTTAAATTTACAAATACTAATGGTGAAGCCTAGCTGACGGCCTCGGTTTATTGTATCAAAAATCAAAATAGGAATTTTTCTTTATTGACAATCCTATCAAGTCGACCCTGCTGTTGTTGCAATAGGTATATTGGTACATTCTCCTAACGCACTGATATAAGCGTAAACCTTATTAAAATATTATAATAGAAAAATCGTTATCTATGAATAGTTTTATATAAAAAAAAAATTGTATACAAAAATACCTAATTTCAACTGCTGGGTAAACAGTCCGAGGCTGTGCGTTCGAGTCTTGGCTGTGGCTACCACTCACTCGTATGGTGAAGAAAAACTCCGTCCTGGGTGAAATTCTGTAGGAAACCGCAATTAATCTTACAAACTTAAGTAGGCGACTACTGCTCAGAGAAACATGTAATTAAACAATTGCAAACGTGCTATTTTTAATTGCTAACAATGTATAATTTAACTTAACAATAATTGCAGCTGACACGTCATCATGCAGTTACAGATAATTGACAATTTACTTACATCTGTCTCGAGTACTGACAATTACCACTCCATACATTAATTTGTCTATGTGTCAAGGACCAGAATATTCTTGAAAGTGGAACTAAATGAATTGTTTTTACTTTTACGACACTGGTTAAACCACAAGTAAATCCTTCTTCAATTTTACATTGAAAGCGACTCAGTAAAGGCCGCAGAAGATATGAGAAACAAACGGTATTGGCATGGCCTACTAGAAAATGTTTTAAATCGATAAAATTCGAATATTATATTCCCAAACGATTTAACCTGAGTTTAATTTCATAATTAGACAATGAAACTTAATGTATTTTTAACTTTAGAAAACAAACTATTTTAGGTTAGTAAAATATAACAATTTGCATATCTTAGATGTTTGCGGAGACAAAAACTCAGTACAGTTACTCACGAGGTCAAAATATATTTAATAACCCGTTATTTTTTCACACAATTGACCGTTGTTACAATGGTAGCATAGATTTTTTGCATTACGGTAAGGTCTCTGAAAGTTGATCACCTATATTATAGACATTTATAACCTCGTAGCCTTATTTTTACTTGCTTTTACGATTCTGTACTTATAAATATGATTTCAGCCGTCAGAGTTGTTCATTCAAAGAAATCAATTTAAAGCCATTTAATTAAGACTTATAAATGTATGGTTATATACTAATAATAATTAATATTATGACTTTAAATGTAATAAACGACTGTGTCCCGTACTCAGTAATTGTAAGTATTTTCTATTCAAGCTCATAAACTATTTTACTTATACCGAAATTGATTTTTTGAGCAGTTTCATGATAACCCTCAAACCAAAAACAATTTATAACATATAGCTGCTGATATGATGCAACAAAGTAATTACATTATACAAATTTATAAGAGCGGGCTATATCCAAAATCAATCATCGTAGATTTGATTTTATCAAAGTAGGTATGTGATGTTTAACATATTTATTAAAAACAATAAATATGTATTGACCCTTTACTATAATTTCAATGTTTGACTCTAATAAAAACAATACAATATAAATTCCTTGATACAAAAAAAACACTAAGTCACATCTAACTTTTGTCTAACTTCGTTTTAATTCAATCATGAGCGAGTATTATGAAGACAAAAATTTATTAAATTGCGGCACCTTAGTCTGGCTGAGAGCTGTTACTAGCGGTTTTATTAAAGCCTCCTGCCCGATTACTTTATATAAAAAAACTTATTTCCCTATGATTTTTTACACAGAAAGATCATAACATATAATATAATGTATATAATAATTCTTTACTACCAAGTCGAGTACGACTCATAGCAATTAAACTTAGCAGTCGTATATACGTATGTATATGTCACCGTAAAATTGTAAATACCCTTAGATTGTAATCTATCTCGCGAGATTATAAACTGTCGAAAGATTGTGAACCTCAACGAACTGCTTACAATTTAACGTATTATTATTCGGTAGTTATATGAAATTGTTGGAAAGTAAAATTAATCTGTAATTGACCAAAGAAGTTTGAATGATAACTAAGTTAGTGTAGTACAATCTACCAAATAATAATATGTTAAATTGTAAGCAGTAAGCTGAGGTTCACAATCTTTCGACAGTTTATAATCTCGCGAGATAGATTAGAATCTAACGGTGTTTACAATTTTACGTTAACATATACATATATTAGTCGTATAAACCCGGTTTGTTAAACTAAAACAAATTATTAAAGTTTGTTTGTTAGCCTACAATATCAACCTGATTTTGTCAATTTTTTTAGATATCCATAATCTTTTTACGCGCTGACTATGTCGCGGTCGACAGCTAAACATTTTATCAAGCGAAAGTACGTGATTTATAGTTTTTAGATCGAACTTTTAAAAAGCTGATTCACATTTCTTCGAAAGGAATAGTATTACTTTTTCATATGGATCTGTATCGAGAAAGCTGTTAGACCAGATATAAGTGACTCCTGCTTGACAGCTTAGGCACACATTTTATTATAAACTTATTCTTTTTTTTTTTATAGAATAGGGGGCAAACGGGCAGGAGGCTCACCTGATGTTAAGTGATACCGCCGCCCATGGAGACTCTCAATGCCAGAGGTCGCGAGTGCGTTGCCGGCCTTTTAATAATTGGTACGCTCTTTTCTTGAAGGACCCTAAGTCGAATTGGTTCGGAAATACTTTAGAAATACTTCTTGTTACAATCAAGATTATGCATCTACGACACATGACTGCATGAAAAATACGGCAAATAAATTGTCGTTAAATAATTGTCATGCATTTTATCACTATGTAATTTTATTTTTTGTATATCAAAAGCACCATTAACACATACACACACAACGCTAATTACTCTGTCAAACACAGACAAGTCATTTGCATTCTGCTAAACAATGTCGCTCAAGTTCAATTGATTTCACTTTCAATATTCACCTACGTCCTCATTGAGAAATTTCCATTCAATCGTATAACAATGAATCCAATTACGAGTACAATGTATTAGAAAAAGTAGAGGTTAAAGTGAAGGTGTTTCATGTTTTGCAACAGTATGGGATCGTGTGAAGGACTAACAGCGCGACCTTTTGCGCAGTGACATTTGTACGATGTACTATCGTCAAAAAGTTCATCGCTTCTCTCAGCCTCAATTATAAAGCAATATGAGCCCAAGTTAAAGGATGTTTAGAACAATAGAAATACCAGCATAATATCGATTAATGTTATATAGAAGAATAAAAAAAACCTTACCAAAAAATTGGAATAAAAAGTCAAAAAATAATAATACATATTTATTTATATTAGGTACTTTAACAATACTTTAACAGTCTTAAAACAAACGACTTCTGTCGACGGTGGTCTACACCGTGAGTCTATACAATATTTACAAAATCGGTCAAGCGCACGTGAGCGATACGAAGGCGCGCGGCACGGGATTGGCGCTAAAACGCGCATCGGAGCAACCCGCGCCGCGCGCCACCGCCTCGAAGAATTGCCTCAAATCGCTAACTGACCTCGTCGGAGGAGCCTGAAGGTCATGTAATGATGCGGCACGCCGAGGAGTCTCAGTCACAGCCACTGGCCGAGCCAGCTGCTCACTACTCCGCGCCAAGCTGCCCCCAGTCTGTGACAATGACTCGAACAACGCCCGCCTCTCTCTCACTGGGACATATTTTGATAGTACTTCATGAGAATTTGGTGAGCACGATCTTGCACGGTTCTCTAGGGATGCCGTCTTCCGCCTAGCCATTTCCATAGCATACCTCCCCCTTTCTGCCCCACCGGTCGTGCCCTCCCAGCGTTTTAGATATCGATGTCGTCCTAATTCTGTATCAGTCGATCTTGCTCTGGGAAGTGTGTGACGAGGACTTTTGCTAAGTTTACTGCAATTGTCACATTTTATTTCGGTTTTTAGTGGTGCGTCAACGACATCTATAGTTTTTAGTCCATCAAGAGACAGCGATAGGTCGAGGCTGCGATCAGACGATGAGTCGTAATCGTCGTCTTCTACGACGATGCCCTCATCCGTCGCAGCAGGTGAATGATCCCTTCGAGGTATATGAGTTTCGGACATAGTTATTAATCTCCGTCTCGCTCTGGGGGGTGGTCTGGGAGGACACATTGGCGTTTCTTGCAGCGTTGTCTTTGGTTTGCGGTAAGAATGGTTCGTGTCAGCCGCTGGCAAGACATCGAGGAACCTAACTTGGGGTAGTGGCGTCTGTCCAAGTATTTCAACGCACAGCGCTCGCACCCACCGGGCGTATTCCGTCGCATTGCAAGCCTGCAACAAAAAAATTACCAGTCATTCGGGATAATAGATTCGTTGAGATCTAGGAGGATGTAAAATTTGAATAATTTTATATTATACACATTGAGAGGGTGACGTATTATTAAGGGAGAGAACTAGTTATTATATGTATATTATAGAACGGTAGAACAGTCCTGCCACAACGTGTTTCCCTTACGTATCAACACCTTCGCGTTCTAGCCCTTCTTATGGTAAATAGGGCCATCAAGAGGTACGCACAATGGAGCGATGATTTACGGGTGTTGGGCTTTATTGAGGTCTATTTAACGTAAATCGTGAGAAAGAAGTTTCGAAGGGGAACCGACGTCTTAACACTTCTTACCTTTTGTACCGAGCCCTACAAGATCCGAAACGTGTAATAGGATCCTAGACATTTTATTCATTTAAGACTATTCTTCAAAATTATACGGCGATTATATCAAAAGATATTCTACATTTTTTTAAATATTATCATGTCCGTTCTTATTACAGCTACCTTCATAATTGATAAAATCAAAGCAAGAAAGTTGAATGGAATACAATTACGAGACTAGAACGTACCAAGGTTATTCGACAAAAATGTTTTGTACAAAACTTGTCTACACAATGAAAAAATATAAAAACATGACCCCGTTCTATTGGCTCGACCGCAGGTCCAATAAAACTACCTTATTTGGTAACGACTAATGAGATTATCTAGTAAATAAATTATTACAATAGTAACGTGAAGAAAAAGGCTTGTTTATCTATTTGCTTGTGAAGAAATGAAGAGAAATGTTGCCCGAGACAGTCATGTAAAAAAGGGTGCGTGTACTTATGTACGCGCGTAAGAAGTTATACTTCTTTGGCATTATTAAACATAGTTTTTGATTGCATGCAAATAATTATGTAATTACAATTAAATAATCAAAGACTGGAAAAGGAGTCATTGTATTATATATATAATATAGTATAATATAGTATTATTCGAATGTTGTTTTTAAATTATGACCAATGCTGTAGCATCTTCCGTGGGCAACTTCATTCTGTTAATTTTGTGTCACGGTGCGCGCGCATCGTAAAATTTCACTCTCATAAATTTTTAATAACGCGCCTAAAGAAGTATAACTTCAAAAATTTCTTCCGCTATTTACATAGACATAACAAAACACACAAAATAACAATAATAAAAAAACAAAAAGAATGAGATTTTTTTTTAAAGAACAAGGAACGTTTTAAATGTATAATGCGTGTTTGCTGTAGTTGTAATTGGCCCTGGCACAGCATTATGAGGAGCAGACTGTTCCACAGCGCTGGTTTTCTTAAATTCATTATGTGATTTATTAATTACTGTTGTTTATATAATACTTCACTTTAAATCTTTGCTTTAAAATGAGCTTTAATATTCGATTAAAATGGTTATTATAAAAACAGTACTAAAACATTATAGATTCTAGTCAAGTAATTCATATTTCATGAGACACATGGGTTGGTCTAGACAATATATTCCCGTTTTAATTAACTTCGTACATTTTAATAGGGCTTTTAATCACAAGCGTTTAATATTTAGTCGCATATACTGTGATAGAATAAACCTTAATAAATAAATGGCGATTAAAGGACGTAAATAAACAAAATTTTGCAACAATTATAATAAAATCACATTGAATCTCAACTAACTGGACATACTCGTATGTAATATTTAGATGACCGATGGAAGTATCCCAAATCGGTAATGTAATTTTATCGACTTTTATGTAAATATAATTGACGTAATTAAAACCTCGCTCATGTATAGTAAACCTAACAAGTTAAGAAACACTTGCATTATGATGATTAAGTTCACACGTGCAAATGCGATATGATGTTAGCATTATGTTTAAAATAATGTAGCTATAATATTAAGTCGACTACTTATGTTACATCCGTTCATATGGGAATGTGCAGTCTGACAATTAAAAGCTATTTCTTAACTTCGTAAGTATAGATTATTCGAATAAACAATTGTAATAAATGATACAAAGGAAAATAGAATTATAAAAACTTTCTCATGTAATCATTAGTGTAAGTGTTTCTAGAATTCTACAGAAATGTTCGTTTATGCACCAAGCTGCTATATCTGACAAAACACGGCAAGATAAAAGCAGATATGATTTCAATCCTTTTAACAATACGTAAATTTTGTTATTTGATAGCTAAAATCGGTGATAAAGATTTCCTAGAATTGTTGACATAAATATAAAAATTTAATTTGCAGTACCTGAAACGTGGCGACGGTGGCGTCATCCCGAAGTCTAGAGAGCTGGAAAGCGTTGAGCAGATTTGGGGCACACCGAAGGTGCAAATGTCTAAGGGGCAGCCTCGCGGCAGGTCGCCTGGGTATGGTACCATCTCTCCAGGCTAACAGACACCCGCTACGTACTGCACACCGAACCCAGGTCCAGGAAACGTCATCGTCATTGTAATACTGTCTGAGAACACCTGAGGGCAAAAATAAAACAGTTAAATTAACTAACTCGAACTGCATCCTTACTCTGTAACTTCCAATAGCGACCATTCTCTCAATGTCCGTAGGGCTGAGTTGCGACTTTGGGAATGCGCGGTACAAAAACTCAACATTGAATTCGGGATTACTAATAGAAGAAACACAGTACTAGCGTACATTTTACCGCTAAACAATTTATATATTCACACTATAATAGTGATAGTTGAGCATGTTGTAGGTCATAAGTTTATAATCTATTTTACATATAAAGTATGCATATCAGTTCTTTTAGCTATTGTCATATATCGTGCTTAGTTAACTATTAGCGTGTCTAATGCTTAACTAAGCAATTGATATGAATAACAAACACATAAGCTTCGAATAGCTAAAGAGTGTGTCACTTTTATTAATTTGCAAAGTGACCAAGATGACATTCCATATTTATGATTAAATACATTTTAAAATAAAGTTTATAAGTATTCTTTCTTATAATACCGATTGTACTTAAACAAAAATAAGCAGACAATTGTTTTTAACTTTTATCGGCCGAGCCCATGTAACCTACTTTGTGAAGCATAAACAACCAAGAGGTTATAATTATAATCCCTATTGTGTGCTAAATAAAACTTGTTATGTATTGAGATGCCGAGCGTCCCAATTTCATAGGCAGCCGGTTCGATAAACCTACTTTATTAACACACAACACGCAAGCATAAATTCATAAGCACCGAACATCGGAATATTCTCTTTGTAGGCAGAAATTTACTCAATGTCGTGTACCCAAAGACGCCTCGTTTTATGTATGTTTTTATACAATACCTACATATTTTAGGTTTTTGTTGACAAACATCCCCACATCGTCAAGGTCGTTATGTATACTAAAACCGCCCAGATATCCCAGATTCAATATCTATGAAAGAAGATTGTGATCTCAGAATGTTAATCACTGATAAACATAAGTGGAAATCCAGTATTCTATTCGTAAAAACGTTTTCGTTGTTGTGCTCATATTAAAGAAATTATTATTTCTTTATTGTTAAAACTTCCACCCATCTCGTTTCCTCAATACAAATCATGTTGTTAATACACGCAAATTCCTGGCCTAAACAAGAGAACTAAAATGTCATCAGCAACAAAATGATTCGTCAAACAAATGCAGATAAGTTTGGAATTAACTTATAAACACTTAAACACTCTTAAGGTGGCCATTCACGGGCGATCCATCGATACATTTGGCACCCTGTTGTTCCAAAACTCGTCCATGAATGTGAAAACACTGTCGGTCCAAATGGATTGGCTCGGCGTGATGGAATTCCAACTGCGCGAAAGTCCATCGCGCCGAGTCAATTAGCGCGACGCGCATACGCAGGCGGCGCGCTCGTGAATGGTGTTACTCGCGACCCAAACACGCCATTTTGATTTCTGTATGCGTTTAGCCGTTGGACGAGAAGCAAGTGACGCATTGTTAATTTAAATCGTTATCATAATGACAAACCGTGACTTTGTAAATCAATTTATTTATAAGTTTAGAGACCTGACGTGTTTGTGGGATGTAACAGATCTACATTACCACAACAAACAAAAACGCGATGCAGCATTAGAGGTTTTACTAAGTTTTTATAAAACCAAATCCCCTAACGCCACTATTGACACAGTGAAAAAGAAACTTCAGGCACTAAGAGCCTCATTCAGGAAAGAGTTTAATAAAGTAAGTACTTATAATTATAACCTAGCTGTTTATTATTTCAGGCCATGAGAACCATAGTGGCTTAATTCAATTGACAAGTATTTTGAGTACCATAGAAAATAAAAACAGTATTTTTTTAATCAACTAGCACTCTTCAGGATACATACTTTTTATTAATTTGATGTTTTATTTGACCTATTAATGTTCCAAATTATGATTTTAATAGTGAGAAAATAGCTTTATTGCTATTTTTCTATATTCTATACACAGATAGGCCACTTTGGCAGAAGGTGTTTATAAAATGGTGAGAAAAAAATGGTTGTTAGGCCAATTGTTTATTATAAAACACTTAAAAAAGAAGTGACATCAACAGAAATAACAATAATGGTATTCTTAGTCATTAATCATTATCAATATCATCCTCAACATCTATGACATTTCTTTCAGCCGCATTATCTTTGATACTGGTATAAAAGCTGTGATACACTGGAGGTATAAAAGGCAATAGATCTAATAAATCCTTTTTTTTCTCACAACCGATGAATTGTCCATCAGGGTATAAAGGATCCAGCTTAATAGCAGTGAAATCTGTAGAGCCCCTTTTCTTTAAATCTACATTTTCAATTAAAACATCTTAATTATTAGAATATTTAAAAAGTAATGTAAATGGATGCATTTTATTAAACAAAAGCCACTGCATGCTGAGCCACCGTACCTTTGATTTTTTGTTAAATATTTTTTTTTTTAAATTAATTAAACATACTCTGGACTGAAATTTGCTAGGCAACCCATATGGATTATATTTATTGACATATTAAATTATATATAAAATAAGTTTCATTAAATAAGCATCTCGGTGAAGGTCGTTGTACAGCGGAATCTTAGACACTCAATATTGAAAATTAGTTAGGCCACTATGGTTCTAATGGCCTCAATTTTAATGTTGTGTGTAGTGTATTAATGTTCAGGGGTTAAATATTTTTGCGTTGTATTTCTGTTCATATTCGTTAAGACATACCTACTATGTTGTTGAATACGCGGTACGCTATTTTTTTTTTTAATGACAATTCACACCAATTGACCTAGTCCCATGCTAAGCTGGTGAAGCTTGTGTTATGGGTACTAGGCAACGGATATACATACATATTATAGATAGATAGACATATAAATACATATTTAAGCACCCAAGACCTAAGCACAACACCAAATGCTCATCACATCGATGGTCGTCTCAGCCGGGGATCGAACCCGGGACCCATGGATTCGCAGTCAGGGGTACTAACCACTAGACCAATGAGTCGTAGTATATCAGACCGAGAGTGGGATAAAAAATAAAATAATAATAATAGTTATTAATAAACAAAGGATATTAAACTAATCCTTTGTTTATAATTTAATATACAGGTTGGAATTTATTCATACACTAATTGAATTCTCGTCGTAAATACCGTCACAATAGCGTTAAAAAGAAAACAATAAATACATTATTTATTTATTTATTTCAGGTTAAAGCATCAATGCACTCAGGAGCTGGTACCGATGACATACATGTTCCAAAATTATGGTACTATGACCAATTAATGTTTCTCAAAGACACGGAAACACCCCGAGCGGCTTCATCTATTCATTCGATATTGGTCGACCCGTTTGAAGATACAGAAGAGGTACTCGTTCACATTAACTAGACTCTAGACTAAATACTACTACTGTACTAATTAATTTGCGCATTTTGCCAACTAACACTTCCCTCGCCATTAAAATACCTAACGTAACTATCTCTCACTAATTTTGCATCGTTACTTGTATTTCCGCTTCTTGCCTCCAAAGCTGTAAATGCTGTTGCTGGTAAAACATCATCCATGGTAGTATCGTGAATATCAAATAAGTCTGATTGATTATAGGGAGAGTCTGATTTACGCAAAAAGTTATGTAAAATGCAACAAGTCAACACCACTAGGTCAATTCTATCTATACGTAAATTTATAGATGTATGAAATATTCTAAAACGATTAGACATAATTCCAAATATGTTTTCTATTAATCTCCTGGCTCTTGACAACCTGTAATTGAATATTTTCCTCTCTGTTGTAAGGGAATTTCTAGCGAACGGCTTCAAGAAATCGGGCCTTAATGCAAATGCCTCGTCTCCAACAAAAACATAAGATAGCGGTTCAGAACTATTTTGACATTTTTCTTTACATGGTATGTTAAGATTGTTACTGACAAGTTTTTTGTAAAATTGAGTTTGTTTTATGGCACCACCATCTGATACCCTCCCATTCACTCCTACTTCGCACCAAATGAATTCATAATCAGCATTTGCACAAGCCATTAATACTATGCTATGGAATCCTTTGTAGTTATAATAAAATGACCCACTTCCGTTTGGAGGTATTATACGGCAGTGTTTTCCATCCACAGATCCTAGGCAATTGGGAAATTGCCATCTTTCTTCAAATTTTCTGGCTATTTCTTTCCAATCACTTATAGATTCTGGCATCTGTAACAAAACACGCTTATTTATTTACAGATTCATTTGGAGAGTGACCCAAATGAAAATTCATATTCTGATGGTAGCATGAAATTAGATCCACTGTCACCACGGCCGTCTTCTTATCTGTCTACATCGACTACATCAACATCGTACAAGAGAACAAAAAATCAGGCCGATGCTGTTCTTAATAAAATAGCCAAAAAACTAGAAGAACCGAAACAACCACCAATACGACCACAAAAATATGAAAGCTTTGGACAACATGTGGCGGAAAAAATGAGAAGTTTGCCGTCAAATATCGCAATACATTGCGAAAAACTTATTAATGATTGTTTATATTATGGCGCCCTTCGTAATCTGAATTTTACGTCCAGAATTGTAACAGATGCAGTGCCAATAACAATTCTACCTGAATCTCAGCTGTTAAGTTCACAATATACTGATAGTTTAGCTGATTTCACTGAATAACAATTTTTTTTAATTGTATCCTTTATTAGTTTAGTTTGTTTTTTTTCCTGTTTAGTTTATTTTTCTTTACTTTACTTTTATTACTTACTTACTTTTATATCATAAAGAAACAAAATGTAAATAAATAAATAATTGTAACTTGATTTTTATAATAAATAATATTCATAAATATAACAGTTCTTTTTACTTACTTTCATATAATCTTTAAGAGCAAAAAGAATTGCTTTACATGTATCAGGAATTATCACTCCCAAACGTTGTGGAGAGATAAGTGTAGGAAATTTCAACTCCTCATATGACATGCCCGAAGCTAAGAATCGAAGAGTGGCACTAAGTCTTTCATGAGGACTTATAGCTTCCCTCATATTAGTGTTTTTTTTCTGAATCAGCGGAGTCACCAGTTCCAAAAGTTTAAAATAGGTAGGTTCATCCATTCGCATATAATTTCTCCAGTCAGTTGGCTCCAAAGTCAATTCCTTCATTAAATTTATGTGACTGAGTTGCGATCTTTTCAGCAACCAATCCTTGCACCACTTTATTTTTGGCTTTCTTTTTTTTAAAACTATACAAATCGCTATGGCCGATAAATAAAACTCATCTTCTGAATTGAAGTTCATTATGAACACGTCCGGTGCTATCGACGCCTACACTCAAAATGATCAAATGGAACGGCTCGCTGGCGCGTTCGTGAATGGCATCAATTTGGCTCGGCACGACGTCGAGTATCGAGCCAGTGGCGCGAAAGCCATATGGATTGACCGTGAATGGCCACCTTTAGTAACGGTAAACTCCATTTTGCACTTAGAATATATTTAACATTGTACTAAAAATAAATAATGACATAACTGATAATATGTACTAATTGGTACGCATAATTTTATCAGCCGTGATTCATTGGTATTCTCTAAACGCCCACAAAAACAGTCAAAAAGTCGATACAGTAAGTGATTTCTTTGTTCTTTTTATCAAGAGACCTTCCTTTTTCTAAGTATGCTAATTATCGTCATTTCTACATAGTTAATGCTGTTATTTTATTTTTTACTGCCAATTCAATGTTATCAGACGAAATGGAAACGTGGTATATGACAAGATATATTCTATATGTGCATATCAAAATATTCGTGTAAACATACAAATTTATAAAATGTTAAACTCGTAGCTACTGAATTCGATTTTGTTGTAATGCATTAAACTCGCAAATAAACTAATATTAATTTAGTTATAAACACGATTTAGTGCTTTAACAGTAAATAGGCCAAGTGAAATCTATATATATCTAACTCATAAGATATACATTTACATTATATCCAAAGGATAATAATGCTACATTTTTGAGGGCTAATATCCATTTCGCTTATGACGTATTGCGTATGACCACCATTTTATGCATTTTTCTAAGATTATAGATTTTATTGAATATATATATTTTAGACAAACAAATACTTAACATATCAGTAGCAAATAAGGAAGGACAAAGAGTAGTGAACTATTCCCATGGCCTTCGTCAGATATACTACTATCGGAGGCCACAGGATTTCCTTCTCACCTAACCAGGCTAATGCCCAGCTTCACCAAATTGACAAATATAAATTTAATATAAAACATTTAAAATTAGGTACCTTCGTCGCGAGTTTATGTGCAAACCGCTCAAAATTTGAATATGTATTATAATTTTATTGCAATCCAATAGTTATTGCGTTCTAAAATCATTCGTTGCAATTGCCAAGATTCGTAGATCAATAAAATTGTCAAATACAAAAGCAGCTGTCAAGTCAAGGTAGATCATTTAATAATTAAAAATACGAAAAAAATCTTGGATCTGAAAGTTTCAGTTATGAATCAACTTCCTGAAAGCTGGAAGTCTTATTGAAACCAAAAGATTGGTAATTCACTATACCAGCAGTTGTTATTATTCGGTTTTTTACTTGATGATGTGAATGATTCTTTTCTAATTGATATCAGACTTCTGATACTCATAGAAGCACATCAATCAACGATGGCTACGGCCAAACTGGGTCATGATGGGTGTGCCCAAACAGCTGTTAAGCAATGTTCGTTATATCTCCAATTATTGTTCATAACAGCTGTTTTGGCACCCTTCTTCATCCAATCCCTGATGACAGTTTGATGCGGGTCGCAATTGACCCTTTCGTTTTAATAAATTCTAATTCAATTGTGATTCACGAAAAAAATAATAAAATCCAGGTTATTGTCCTTTCAAGGATTTCGAAATTAAGTTAAGCAAAATATTTGTATAGGATTTCTCTGGTTTTACTGGTGGCCTACTAGATAATATAAACAGTCAATACTTCTTGCGGTTATACTTAAAATAGTGTGGTACCAAAAAAGATAATTAGTAATTTAAGTTTAAAATTTTGTTATTCCTATTTTCTGGGGTGAATGACCTATTGATGCGAAATGAAAGCAAATTATCTAGCTTTAGAATATTCTTCCGTGCAAATATTATGAAAAAAGCATTGTTTACCGGTAAACTTACCAATTGTTTATCGTATGTATGGTTTCAATCATAACCTACATTTTTTTAAGTATTCACATCTTACTTTGTCGGCTAAGCAAAGTATGTTTACCTTTAATAACTAATGTATGTATAATAAAGGAAGAAAAGATTCAAAAGAACAACAAACCTGATATCCTTAGGTTAGGATCTGCCGGAGAAGGTATTGGTCCTGGTGTCAATTCTGGCCGTAATTTTCGCAAACCGGCCACCACCCGCGGCGCCGGCGACTGCTCTCCCACAAGCATTGCCCCTCAAGACAACATTTCACTTAAAAACACTTCACAATAATAAAAAATCATCTCGTATTCCACTAATTCACAGATTCAATTAAGAAAACCACAACCCACCGAAAAATATAAGTCAAAAATGAGGGATGACAAACTGTCAAATTCGTTTTGAAATTCGAATTAATTCGTTATTTGCGCGTACATCATTCGTTCACAAACCACGCGTCGCTGTTCGCTACTGACTATACCGACGGCATTATCATGAATGAATGAAGACGTGCCCCACTACTTTATATTCGATTACTACGTGCGTAAGTTTTGTTGTAAAACGCGACATCTGTCAATGAGTAGCATGATACCATGTATACAATATAATTCGAGGACCAGAACTACCATCTATTGGGAAGAAGCTAATGAAATTTAGTCTTGATTGTACAGTTTATAATTGAAATAATTTTTTATTACCTATACCATTCGAACTAAAAACTATAAAGACAAATTCTTATAATTACTTAATACAGTACTTTTAAAATTTTCTCAATTAAGTTTGTTCAAAATTAAGTATTTATTATATATAAATATATAATTATTATAATGGTTAATATAAATGTGTTTTGTCAAAATTATTCCATAATTAACAATAAACTAAATATATATACATTTTACGTTTTAACATCTTGGTGTTGTAATGTTATATTTTTCACCTAGAGAGCGCTATCTACCTCCAACTGCTTAACACAAAAGTTATAAGATGACGCTTTTACAGATATAAAAATAAATGGAATTGCATTGAAATATGCTTTAAAATATCTTCTTGATCTCTTTATATATTGAATTTAAACAAACTACTACTATATTAATGCCATTAAATAATTAATCGAAATGTAATAGCGCCATCGTTTGGTTATATTTAAAACGATGTGCCTAAGAGTAAATGTCAACACATAAGTAGATCAATGTTAAAATGTAGATGGCAGCCTTATCTCATTCATTCTTGTGATATCGTCGCTAGATGTCAGACCCTGTATTCCTAATAGAGATGAGGCTTACTAGTTGATTGACTATCAAAATACCATTTATAAAATAAATGGTATTTTGATAGTCAATACATTTAAATAATATAATACTGTCGTATCACATTTCTAATAAAACTATAACTAATAATAGAATCTTAGGTCATTTAAGTAATTTTTTCAGTTTAATGTAACTTCTAAATAAGAAACGTTTGTTTTGCGTTCTAAAACATGATAGTATACATTATTTGGAAATAAAGTGATTCCTGTCATTAGGCCAGAATCATTTAATATCAGACTTCGTTTTGTTAGGTTTTTTACATGATCTTAATCCCGTACGTCTCATCATGCCTAGTAATATTGTTGTAAATGAAAAAAAGGTACACAACAATACACATTTTATCTCGTATGCATATTTAATAGTCTAGCCATCCTATGAGGAAGAAATTAATATGTTACGTGTTGTATCCAAGTAACTGCTGAAACTGAAACTTATAGGCAATGAAATATGAATGATTTAAGAACACTAGCGGATTATGTAGTAAGTGTGGATGTATTAATATATACATAAAAGCAGTATTAGGTTGTAGTATGGTATTTAAAAATGCAGAAATTGTTTATAAATTATTTATTATCGACTTTATAACATAACATTATGATAACTATAAATCACACAAATAAAAATGCATTTTATAACTACTGTTACAATATCTTAAACTAATGCCAATGTTGACTGACTTTTAACATTGAGTTTTCCTTCTAATGGTTAAGCGAAAACAATTCCATTAAAAGTCAGTAAACTGAGGCAATTGTAAAACGTGGGAAGACTCCGATTACAGAAAACATTTAAAGGAAGACGAGATCAAAATAAACATGGCACTGCTATCATAATAGACTCATAAACAAGGCACAAAGTGACTTACGCTAACTACTACTACATTAAAACGAATTAAAGCTTTGAAATGGAAGAGTTAATTATCACAATGGCAAAAAACTTGAACAATTACCACGGGCGCCACTTGTTCGCATCTAACTCTTGATCCGAGCGCGGTGGTCCTTCATATGGGCTATCTTTTTTATTCGCATAAAAAGCTTGCTGCCGCCTCGCCTCTTCTTGTTTTTTGTACTCCTGGTACTCGATTAATTTCCTCTTCTTTTTAGGCGGTAAGTTACTGTAATCCATTGGTGATTCGCAGTGTTCCGGAACCGCTGGTTTACTTTCCACATAGGAATCAGGTTCTTTAACGGATCGTGTATCCTGAGAATATTCCGGCGATGACTTCAGAGGCGATCGAACTTTCCTCAAGTCTAAGGTATCGCTTGAGTAATTCGGTGAGTAATATGAGTAGTCGTTTCGGTACATTTCGTCGCGAGGCAAGTATTTATGTTCAACGGGTAATTCGACGTTCACCTCGCTATTTATGTTTTCATTACCACGCTTGTCCATAATGTGTTGTCTTATTTTTTGCAAAATTACGTCTTTGGCCTCGGCCGGAACTCGATTGAAGTAACTTCCATTTCGGTGTACGTTCATTGTAGGGTCATTTTGGTGTGGAACAAGTTTGTCTACAGTCGTTAAAAGACCTGGTGGACTACCCGGCTTGTTGTGTTTAGGGTATGTCCACTGTTTAGCGGGTCTTTCCACGGCATATACTGAGTCTTCAGCGTCTGATGAAGATCTATCGTGGTCACTGTAATAATGTTGTCGGTCCGATAAAACAGATGAAGGCGATGTTGGTGGAGAGAATGAGGGCCTCTCTGGTACTTGTATGGTCAAAGGTTGAGCGGTTATTAACGTTGATAGATGACTGATTAAATTCTGACTGACTTTAGAGTCTAAATCAGGCACGGACATAATAAATCTGCATGCTTCCGCGGCGCACTGCCCGAATCCAGCGTGGAATTTTTTCGCTTCTAGAATTGGGTCTTTCGGCCTATGCAACTTTGTAAGATGATTAACGGTTAATTCAAGGATATCTGCCTTTTCCAACTTGCTTAAGTTGTCGTCGTCTATCTGTTGAAAAAAACAAAACAAAGTCTTATTAAACAGGTGCGTTTGTTTCTCACGTTACAAGGGTGAACGTCATATTAATATAACTGTACCAATGACTCGCTCGTTATTAATGGGCTTTAACTTTTGTGTACCTGTTTCTGGTCTCAGTAAAGGCACAGTTTAATAAACAGAAGGACGACCGGTTCGTGATAAAAATATATGGCGTGTGAATGGAAGATGGATTGCTCTTTTAATGACGGGAAAAATATATGTTTTTGCAAAATGCAATTTTACATTAACGGTAATCTATATGTAACTTTTTACTACTTTGGATCAAGTTTTAAAAAATATACACTAGACGAAAATTGAAAAATAAATATAAAAAGTAAACCCTAACAATTGATTTTGTTAAAAAGTAAAACCGAGCTGGTACTATACTTTTTTCATAGACGTATTTTTAATGAAAATAGTTTGGAATAAGCGATCAGAGACACAAACTCACCTCTAAAGCTCCAACCATGAGATCTTTAAGTTCATCCAAGCAGCGGTTGATGCGCGCGCGACGTTTTCGTTCCAAAAGTGGCTTCGTTATTTTCTTATATTTTGCAGTTTTTGATAACGGTGCCGGGTCAGACGCCATAATGCAATCTACAAAACACAATTAATTAATTAAAATATTCAACATAAAATTACACCGCTATGAATATAAATAGAAAATTATGGAACTGAAATCTAACCTTGACGCGATCACAGAATTGAATTGAAAGCTAGCGATTTTCGACACGCGCGTTCCCGAGCGCGCGCCGGTATGTACTGCCTGAAAAAAGCCTTATCCCTTCCCTTCCTCAGGCCCTGCCCTTCTCGGCCCTACGCCATTCATAGCACGCACGTGTGGAACTCGGCCGGCTTATTACCCATCTTCTTTCGGAGTTGCAAATTGTACAATTTAAACAAAACTTAAGGATAGAAACACGAATATATATCATTATTTACTCGACAATTTGAGTGCTCAGCAACGATCATGAGCGTCAGTCACGTACACGAAATACATATCGATTGAACAATAACATACCACGAGATGCTTTCTGTAAATTTTTTTGCTGTTTCAAATGAAATTATCATATCTGTTTATAAAATTTTCGAGAAAATTGGATGGCCATTATACGATTATCCTTAATATCATAGTTAGAATCGTGCGATTAAATACCGGTTAGTTCATTTCGTAATAGCCCAAACGATTAAATTACGTGCACGCGTAAAATACTTTCCCAGGGCCTGCAGGATACAGTACGTAATTAGTATGAAATATCATCCTCATTTTTTCTGCTTCAGATTTCAATAATCGCGCATGTAAGCGTACTTTATGCAAAGTAAAGTTTGTATGGCCATGTAGTATAGGTATGGACAATTTACAAATACCTAAATAGTGATGAATGTGGTTTTTCTATGACAAATTTATTGACATAATGAAGAATCAAATAGCAATATATTTATCCTTTACACACAAAAACTATATTTTATTTATTTTTTCGGACTTACACTCTAATTTTGGAATGTAAGATTTGAGTAAACGAATCATTTATTTGTCTCTTTTTACCATACAGTTAATACAATTTAACATGAGATGAATGATTCGTTAAAACAGTAACTAATTTTGTTTTTCATTATTATAAACAACACATTATGAAAATCTTTTAAGCAACACGGACAAAACAGTTATCAACTTCTTACGCCATTTAAAAAAAAGGCGGCAACTTAAAGATGTTATCTTGAAACAATAAACAATTACCGTTTTCAATTTAAGTTGTAAAAGAATGAAATAACTGTTTTATTACAATAGACATCTTAAACACCGCCTGATATTCGGAATTCAAACCAAACAAAAACTTTAAAACCCCTACGACAAATGGACCAAGCCCGCATTCGAAATTCGAATGTTACCCGATTTTTTTCCGGCCAGGTAAAAATGGCGCGAGCCGCACTTCTTTTAATTTCAGCGTGGGTCGCCTTTTCATTGTCATGCTTGGACCGTCATTAGATTATAAAATGCATTTATAGTTCTAAATATTGTTTTAAAACGCAATACATAAGCTATACATATTCAACAATAACTTAACGTTATGTACTTATGTTAATATGTATGAAGCGCCAAAGACAACTAGAAGGAAAGAATAAATACTTATTTCTGTGGTGGTGAGAAAAAGAATCTTGTACCTTTTGTCGGAAAACATTCAGGAGTACTCCTACATATTATATATACATTTTTTTAACTTAAAGATTTTATTTACACAAATACAGTATTTACAATTTTCTTAACCTATAAAGTAATAATAAAAATAATTAAAGATAAATAAAATGAAAATCAAAACAAATTCAAAAAGTTTGGTCCCTGTGGCAGTGTACCTTTAACGCTGGCAGCATTTCCTCGCTGTATTGCGAGACTTATTCTTTGAGCCAGGAAAGTGCCAGCTCTGGGGTCACCGGTACTATCTACCAGGCGCCAACTTAAATCTTTAATCTTTTATACATAATATATATTATATATATATATAACTTTAAAAGTAATTAAAAACTTACATAAATTGTCTTTGGTAGTCCCAACTGACACGTCTATGCGGAATAATTGTTTTTTTTATTTCTTGTGTAAGATTTGAATTTCGAAGAGCAGGCGATGTATCAGATGTCCATTATAATCTTGGCAAGACTTTAACAAGACCTTTAATACTGACATAAATATGTATTGCTTTCATTAACCGTTATTACTTCCTCCGATAAGGATCTGGGTACATTATTTCGTCTACAATGAAACGTCAACAAAGATTTATCGACAGACGGAAAGGGCTTAGACTAAACAAAGCGATGAGACGAACGAAGTTTTATGAATAAGAATTTGCAACATCTAATTATTTTTCTAATATATTTATCTACTTTAGAAACAATAGAAAACCGTTTTTACAATAGAAAATTATCGCATAAAAACGTAAAAATATCACAATTATAACTATGCAGAAGTATACTATATTGTATGCAGAAATTCAGCAAATGTTTAATAATGTATTTAAGATTCTAAACAAATTTCAACTTATAATTTCAATTTTTTTTAAAGTTCGACACAGCGACAACTTTAATCAATTATGTAATTTAGAAACGAAGCACGTTAAATATATATGTTTTAAATGAAGATATACTACAATTCAGTGGTTTGCCAAGTTAAATTATTATTCATTGATTACCCCAAACAGTAAAATTTAACTGCAAACAGATCACGATCTGTCCACAAAAACACTGTGTTAGGAATTTTAAATGTTGACACGGATATAATATTTGACACAAATGGTTAAGCATTGAGGAAAATCTAAGCAAAAATACTTAATAGATATCAAAATAAATAATACATACCTCAAAACGGCAGCTACGTATACTTGACTGAACATATTGACAACATTTACATTATTTTAAATAGCTTAGCTTAGTTGATCTTTTATTTATCAAAGTCTAGACATCCTGTACACTATCTATGGCCGTAGCCCGTAGTAGACCGGAAAAAACAAAGTCCACTGACCACCGAGTAGAACAAATATTTCTATGAATATGTTTAAAAGAACATAAACGAAAACTACAATTATGAAACAGCAGAAATATTGCTTTAATTTCGAAAATTCGGTATACTTTTCATGACGCATCTTTCAAGTTTCAACATTAAGATGTTTATTATCTGTGCATTGCCTAACGATATGTCAAGAAAATATTTAATACATATAAGTTTTTGTATTGAATTTCGCCTCATTAAAAGTACACCTCATTAGTTTTTGTGGTCAGCGAATTACCAAATATTGACTATTGGATTGTTAATAAGTCGCAACGGTAATAACATAATTGCTTCATTAAGTTGCGCGGGCGTTTTTGTTTATCTCGTCTGGCACGCGTGGGAAATTAAGCACCTCATACCTTCTCACACTATTGAAGACAATCTTTGAGTATCGCCCGCAGAATGTAGCTTATCTAAACAAATGTGAATATTATCATGCCTTTAGCTTCGTCGACGAATATTTTAGAATTCTGAATGTAAATAAACATTCTTGGAGGTGCATTTGTTTGAGTAGTATCTATAATATTGACTTGATATCTGTATATATTGTGTTTAAGTAAGCTGGCGATATTAGAAGGAGATTCAGGTTCGATACTTTGCGCTAAGTTTGCGTGACACCCGTATACCAAAAAAGTATTGGATTTTGATGTTTAGACCCTAAATCTTACCTTAAAAATCTACCTGCCCTGCGATTCCGTAACTCACTTTTCGAACTCACTCAGCGGTTTTCGCATCGGCGGTCGCTCTGAAATTAGTTGTGAAGCAGTCATTTTATGATTTGGCATTCTAATAAACAATAAATGACAAGCTTCCACCTTTTCAGATATCGCAATAGCGTGGTTGTATTGGACATATATCCTATTAGAATTATGGGATAGAAATTATATTAGAGCACATGCTTGTGTATTCAGACATTATCCTGAAGAAGTATTCTAACAATAGAATCTGGAGGAAGGATAACCTATAGGGGGATCCTCGGCCAGTCTAACCACTTACTGCCCGAAGGCTCTAGAAGCTAAGTCGAGAAGTTGCATATAATATCCTTAGCGGTTGGAACAACTTTGTTAAAGTCTGGCTAATGAAAGAAGATAATTGAATTATTTGAAAATTTTCGGATGGCAATACAAAATGTGATTGAATTTCTTAGGTTAGCCGTTAGTATGATTTATTGTATTGATACTTCATGCAATTACTCATTTTTATTTCTATAATATATTTTTCCGAATAGTTAACAGTTCATTTGATAGAATATTTCGTTTCTTTCGCAGGATTTGATTATTTGGAATAAATTTGTGTTCTATAATAAATGTAGTTTTAGTTTTCCATGCAATGCTAGTCATTTTAAGTATGTATAGTAAAAGACTAAATACGTACTATAGTATTTAATTTCTAAAAATATCAAAATATTTGTAAAAATAAAATCAAGTAAGTGTAATCCTAAGAAATAATAATATATCAAACTTTTAGGGATGCCATACAATTTTTTTTAATTTGCCGCGCTTTTTCGTTATCAGAGTATCACGTGATCGCAGTGATTGCAACCGCAGATTGTAGGTGTCGCTACAGGACTGACAAAATACCTTGTCTAACTAAAGCTATGCTATGTTACACTAATTGAATGCATTTTTTTACAACATGATAAAAAACTAATATGTAATTAAACTGCAAGTACAGTTTATAAAGAAAATCATGTAAAAAGTCTCACCCACTGGGTAATGCATTCCTGTTTTATATTTACAAAAAACAACTAAGTATTTATAATATTAAGTATTTGATCGTGAGAAAGCATACAAGAAGGTACCTATATTGAATTTAATATTAGACTTAATCATACCACAAATCATAATGACATAATCTTTTTTATCGCCAGTCTAGACTGCAAAGTTATGGTTATATAATCTCCCGCAATTTAGCTCCTAATATATTAATTCGTTTGCAGTCATTGTTTATTTAAGTGCTAGTAATATTTGTGCATATTATTCATATAAAAACATTTTTAAATAAAAATAACGACCGAGAAACACATTTCTGGTCTGTTTTCGTGGTAATTATTTATACCTAAATTAATAATTTATTTTTGCATTTCTTGCTTTTTTCTCACATTGGTTGTCTGGAAGACATCGCACCACCACTTTTTGGAACCAGCTGCCCACTGAAGTATTTCCGAACCAACTCGACTTAGGGCCCTTCAAGAAAAGAGCGTACCAATTCTTAAAAGGCCGGCAACGCACTCGCGAGTCCTCTGGCATTGAGAGTGTCCATGGGTGGCGGTATCACTTAACATCAGGTGAGCCTCCTGCCCGTTTGCCCCCTGTTCTATAAAAAAAAACATCGCTTCAAAGCGATCAACTGTATTATATTTCTGTATGCAACGAAGTGTTGTAATAAATAAATAATTTGATTGTTATTCTACCAGGGTTTGTTAATCTATCAGGCATTACATATAGAACGCAAATGAGCAACGCGGTGGTCTAAAAATGAACACACTGTCAGTTGATGCGCACGCGGCTTACCTTAACAAGCTAATTGGTTTTTTACACACATTGTTAGAACCTTCCGCGACTAGTTGACTAGCAATAAACTAGAACTGATATACACCACGGCGCCGCTTAATTGATGCTCGCACTTTTTTACTGTAGCGATTGCAAATAAAGAAACTTTTAAACATTATTTAAGAGTTTAGTTGGAAACTTTCTTATGTTAAATATCAATTTTTGTAAATTGGGTTAGTTTTTAAATACTTATTAGTCTTAAGTAAAGCTAAGATAGTAATATCAAATTATGTCTTTGTGCAGACAATTTATAAAAAAATAAGTATCACTTAATTATTATCAATAGCATGTAATTCTGACAGATCAATTACCATAGCTATTTCTTTGCAAACATTTGATTTTGTTTCAGTGTTTCAGTATGACTAATACTGCACCTTTTGGCGACATAAATTGCAACTGCCGTGCGATTCTGTTAATGCGTGAGTTCACCTCACACTAACAACGCTCACTCACGTCATTTTTGGAATATCATTGTATTCTGTTAAGCCATTTCACATTACGTCTTGACAAGCGGAGGGAGCTCGTAGTTTATTGTTTATCAGAATGCCAAATCGTAAAATAACTGCTTCACGCCTGATTTAAGCGCGATCGCCGCTGCGAAAACCGCTGTGAGAGTTCGAAAAGTGGGTTACAGAATCGCGAGGCTGATATCGAATACAAACCATGTCCTAAATTAATCATATGACCCACCGTCATTATATACGTTAAGGAATCTACGATAGCCGATACGTAGCCACGATATACACTTCGGTTCTTTTGAATAAAATTTTAGAAATACAGGTATTTTGGAAATTTTATTTTTACTTTTTGCGTCAGAGCTGACATTTACAAAACCTCTTTTACTTGATTTCAAGGGCAACTTTTCGATACTATCTTTAGTATTTTTTATTTTTGTTATATACAGACTGTATTTAATTGATATTAATTATGATACATACTTGAGCTTTTATTTTGTAAGAGCCATCGTGGGCCGAGTATCGTACTTTTTAGCTGCTGTGTTTTTCTTAGACGCTTATTATGACAATATTATCCTTCGTCTTCTACATGTCTATGTATCTATTAACACAAGAATTTCTGATTAAAAACGATTCGACCCACGATTTCACTTTACTTATACTATACGTCTACAGGGAAATTTAAAACCGATAGCGCTGCTATCTCTACATTCGTTAGTGATTCAATAGTTATCTGTCAAAATTCGCTGCGGCCGGAAAACGTGGCGTGGGAACACCAAGCGATCTCGTTTCTCAATAAAATCGCGAAGTGCTGTATCTTAAACAGTGATAGCTCATTCATTTTTTATAGTTTTTCATCACGCGAATGCGCACCGCTAAGTCGGTACTTTCTCAGCTTGGTTTTAGTTAACAATAAGGAAATAGGGTTTGCGTAATTTGGGGTAATTTAGTTTTATTTACAGATCGTTTATTTTAGTTTTTATGATATTGTTTATTGCTTGGCGTGTGTTTGAACTGTTTGACCGTGCCGAAATGTTATTTTAAAGAAAGTTTATTTTATGGTTGGTAATAGAAGTTGCAAATGGGTGTACCGTTAGAGGCTTTGTAGGCTTTTAACTTCGTTTGGGTAAATTAATATAATCTACCTGCATGGATATTTACCGCTTACAAAATAGCTTTTTTCTTGAGGTTAGGATTTCTTGTTTTGTTTTATTAATAGATAACAACAGTTTGCCTAGTTGCTGTCTGCAGCTTGAATCTCAACTCTGAGATCGTGTATTTGAAACCCGGTAAGAAACTAATAAAGCTTTCATTCTATGATGTATTATAAATTCCTCGTACGGTAAAGGATAATATAGTGCGGGACTGGCACGTATTAGACTAAAAAAGTCGTCTCGGTTTGCAACTAAGTAACCTTTGATTGTCTGTTTAGAAAAATACACATAACAATTAAACAAATAACAGATGCTCAGAAGGTCAACGCCCATCAAGGATGTAGTTTAATTGAATTATTAATAGATAAACGTAGTGTTGCCAATTTTGTATACGGTGCTGAATCTCTGTACTATGTTCTACTGTATGTGTGTTTATGTGTACTGCGTACGGTGCTGTGCGAGCATCCGAAAGGTAAAGGATACGGGTGCGGATGCTCAGGGTTCTTTGGATAGCGAAAAGGACGAATTTGTCAATTCTCAGAAAACTAAAAACATCTGAATGAACATATAAATAATATTTTCGCCGGCAATTTTTAGTTTTGGGGTGTCGTAGTTTTGTTTACTGGTGAGGATTATGGCGTTTGTCTTTTTTGGCGCGAATTTTAATTTATTAAGTTCTCCTTATATCCGTGCTATTTCGAGCGCTGAATTTGTGTTTCGCTCTATGCTGAGTCTCGGTACTAGTTGCTACTTCAATCTGTTTACGATCAGTGTTTCAAACATTTTCCCCATGACTGGCAAGAGTCCGATAGGCCTATATGATTAGGCTGTGCTGTAGTCGTCCCTTGCCGGTTTTTGCAACACAACGATTGTAGCCTCTTTCCACACTGCAAGTATCCAAGCGTTAGTTGTGCCATTATTGCTTCCACGTAGATATCCGATGCCAGGCCATCTCCTCATGGGCTTTTTTAGGATTGAAACTGTTGATCACTTTGACGAGGTGCCCATGGTAAATTGTGGGTCCAAGGTTTCGTTTAGGCTCCGGACATTAACCAGATCCGCGTCGTCTCGCATCTGTTTGTGATGAACAATTTCGGCTGCCATGTCGTGTTCGGGGTACAAGGTGTGGCCAGTTCCTTTTCCAAATGGCCAGCCATGGTTAGTTGCTCACCATCTTGTGTGACAGTGACAGCTTCTTTCTTCTTTTGTGATTTATTGAGGACTTTAAAGATGCCCCACATACCTTCCTATTCAGTGTATCACCAAAGGATCTTTAGCTTGGATAAGCTTGTCGTGACCGGTAGAGTGGAAGGCACTAGACCCCGATTCTGACGTCTCGGTGGAAACCACCTTACAAGCCTAAGTAGTGCACAGGTGATAAGGCTTGCCGACGACAGGAGGGAGTGGAGGAAGATATACAACACCAGCACAAGCTTTGGTAATGAAGAATGCGACTAAAAAGAAGATTAATTATTATTAATAATATGATACATTAATTAAATTTCCCTATTTAAGACATAACAAGAACGAAATTTGTGCTACTTTATTAGCAAAGACTAATTTATGTAAAAAGATAAATTAATATTATAAGAAAATCTTAAGCCGCGTTTCGCATATTTTAGTTTTTATTACCATAATTCTAAGATATCTGCATTAATTATACATATCATGATGCCTAGGAAAGGTCAAAATTATGTTTTACGACTCATAATATAGAACTTTATTATAGCTTAATCATGAAATATACGAATATGTGACATGACATATTCTTTTTGTTTAATATTAGACATTAGAAGGTTCACGATAAGAGAAAATGCGCGGTTAATTAAATAACACCAGAAAAGGGCATTTCAATATAAAAGTGTGGTTTATTGTGTATAAAGTGGGGTTTCCATATCCTAAGACCCATGTAACTTGTGTGCGTTCTAGCGTTGTAGGTGTGAATGCTGGGAGGATGCTCAACCGATCTTAAGTATAAAGATATTATACTTAAGATCGGTTGAGCATCCTGCCCGTTTGCCCGTTTATAGGCATATAATATTTTCAAAGTCTATAGTTTTCGAAATTATTTCAATATTGTTCTTTTTTTGAAGTTTGGTCGCCCACAACATAGGAATGCCAGGAAATAAATAATTGTACCAATGGTTTAGTTAATAGTTTTATTTATTTATTTATCAAAATCAAAATCTACTATTATTGTTTAATCATATAGTCTCTTCTCAGTCGGTTTGATTTGATTCTGGATCACCACAGGACTCAGTATGGGAGACGTGAAACTCTAGGCTGGGAGGCGCTTACTAAACGGTACTACACGAAACCAACACGACGCATCTCCAGACGCTTTTAATAATTGTCAATGTCAACCTTGAGGTGCTTGGGAGCAATACATACTAGAAACTGATACTAACCCACAACGTTAATAAGTAACGGGGACTGCTGCCTACAAATTCTATAACAAAATCACAAATACAAACAAGCAGAACGTGACCACGAGAGGTTTCTTTCACATATACATAAACTGTATATATCCTATTCGATTTTATTATATAAAAACGACCCGAAGGCTTTGCACGTTTAACTATAACCCGTAAGCCTTGAAAACTTATATACCCAAACTGTTTCGTTCAGAACCCTGAAAAAGAAAGCTGATTTTAAGGTTTTTCTATGCAACTTTTTTTAATTTCTCTCTCTTAAAACCTTTCTCAGAGTTCATACATATAAAATACTAGTATTAGTCCAGACGTCTTCGAGTTTTGCTCTTAGCAAAATATTTTGCGATTCAATTTTATTTATATAGATTGTTAAACTACTAATGAAAACCTCGTGTATTTCTTGAGACAACCATAAGCATTTTAAACAAAGAACGCAATTCATTCCAATTACACAGTAATCGTCTCGCGTCGGATCTTCCTAATGAATTGGCCGTAAATTAGCCAACCAAGTGAAATAGCAGATCCGTGATAAGTAATGATTTAGAGCGTTGGGGCTTTTAAATTGGTTGTGTAATGCGGTAGGCGGTTGCGGGGCGGCGGGAGGGCATGCAAATGGCAGTCTTGGCCACGATGCGGCTGGGACCGTGGGAAAACTATCGCCTGTAGCGAGTTAAGAACAGGGACGTATTTGTGGGTTTTGTAGCATTTGATTTACAGTATTATACGGTTACCAATGTCTACTTAAACTAATGGAACTATGTTTTAGATTCATCTTTAAGTTGCGGACATTCTTTGAAATTGTTTTATCAAGGACTAGAAAGTATGCAAATGATTCGTAAGTTTCAACAACATCAAATAATATGCAGAATAATCTTAATATCAGCCAATCAAAAGACGAAACAAAAACAAACCTCACCCAAGTTTTTAAAATACACGGTTCTAGATTGATTAACATTGATAGCTCTATAATGTATATGCAACGAAGTGATAATAAATAATAAATAATAAATAAATAAATAAATAATGATAAATGTAAGTCGTTAATTTAACCGTGAATTATATTAAAATCCGTCCCTGTGTGCTCGTGCAGTCGCCGCGTGACGCGGGTCGCGCGCCGCGCTCACGACTAGACGTGCGACTTGACGCGAAAGATCCTCATCATACCACTTCATGTTTATCCTTTTTAATAGACGAGAAGTTTTTTCAGACGAATTTAATCTAAGCACGAGTCTATGGCATCCGGTTACTTGAATCTAGATATAGATATATTTGTGATCATCGCCATTCTCATTAAACCAAGTTTAGATGGTTCAACCTGTAATGGTATGTTAGTATGTACGTATGTAAGTCTTAGGTTCGAAGATGAAAAGTGTTTTAAATAAATAACAAGAGCTATAGGTTTTTATGGCCGTGATGTTTTTGCCTTCACTGATTAATATTAATAAATTTTGGTAAATATTTTCTTATTTATTTATTTCGTACTCTTACAGCTATCATATATTATATTTAATAAACAAAAATTATACTAAACACATAGCCAAGATGGAATACATACTATAAACAAGGTTCAAATATTACATATTAAACGGTTAAATATTGGTCGTTGTATTTCGGGGCTGTGCAATGCAAAACTGAGTTTTGGCATAGTTGGTATGGATGTGGGGAATGTGAAACAAACGTTCTTGCTACCTGTTTTAAATGCATAGTCTTGGTAATCAGCCTTGCGATTCTGTAACTCACTGGCATTCTGATAAGGAGGGAGCTTGTTATTTGTTTATCAGAATGCCAAATCGTATAACCAGCGGCACGTAAGTCTAGCGCTGGCCGATACGTGGAGGGGATTGCTGCGCATGTGTACTGTCGCGCGGGGGACAAAATGCGACTGGAGAGCCAATAGACGCTCTTCATTCCGCTAGCCCCCCTCAGGTAACTTATTTTTTACTTCTGCGCAATAACGGTCAGCGCTAGAGTTTCGTGCCGCTACTTATAAAATGACTGCTTTACGACTGACTTGAGCGCGACCGCCGCTGTGCAAACCGCTGTGAGATTTCGAAAAGTGAGTTACAGAATTGCAAGGCTGTTAACCTAATCAACGTTTAGTCATATCCCCAACCTGGGACATCACTCACTGAATTTTAGTAGTACAAGCAAACTTTCTCTACTGTCGAACTTAACTAAATTTGCTATTAATCGAATCCAGAACTCCGAATTCAGCAATATTTACCACTAACCCACAGATGATATAAATCTAATTAAAAATTATAATATAGACACCTTCAAACTATTTTGACACCAACACATTAATCATAATTGCATCGTGCATCACACATTCACTTCGAAAATAATTAAAAACGTGACGGCCCGGCTCAAAGTTGTAATTATTAAAAATACACCAATAACCTCCATTCGAAGGCAATAAAAATAAATTATCGATTAACATATAAATATACCGTTTATAGCTTCATATTTATATTTTATTTGTCCTTAAATGTTTCATACAGAATTATATGTATTCTGTATATAATTGTAACTGTAAAGACTTGTGTATTTATATAATTCTGTATATAAATACACAAGTGTACAGTGTGTATACACATTTTAAAACAATTTTATTCAAAAAATTTCCTATCTTTTTCCGAATTTTAAAATATAAGAATTGCAGTTATAGGTCTATAGATATTCTTAATATGTATTCCTAATAAGAATTTAGGCGAAATTATTAAAACAGCGCCTTGGCCTGACATTCACGCTTACACATGCCGTCCATTTTCGGGTAAAAGGCATGTATGTTTTCTCACAATATTTCCTTTCGTAATATAAACCAATAGGCTGGGATTCACTTAGTATAAAATGCAAATCCAAACGTTTTTTTTGTATCCTCAATAAAGGTAAATAATTAGTCAATTCTACCTGAGTTGCAGGGAGTACGGATCAACCCATACAAATCCAATTTATATTTAAATTATGATTACAATTATTAAATTTCTCCTTAAAAACTAGTTTCTCAAACAGGCATTTCGACATGCACAAACGATACATTTTTATGCTAAATTTAGCCCGAAGGCTTTCACACTGAAATATTTGAGTTGTTTTTTAAAATTAAACAATGCTAAAAGGCAATGATAGTGTGGTATAATGAAACAGCAATATTATTTTTTTAACTCAATCCGGATGCAGCGTTTTATTATTGTTATGAAAAAAGCAAGGAATTGGAGATGTAAACATTTTCTCGCCCACCAATCATGATTGAACATTAATAAATTTTGGCATTTTGTAAAGGTTTAAAAAGTTCTCTAAAACCAGCCTGCCTAAGTCAATCAGTATAACTTTCATTTCGCAGTTGAGTAACGTTCTTTAATTATAGAGATAATTTAATGAATGATTCTAAGTACAGACAGCTGATATATATGAAAAGATTCTACGTATCGTATATCCCATTGTATAGATTATTTTCTTTTAGCTTTTAATAACGTGTTTAGATTGAATTATCCGAAATAGAGACTAAACTAGCACCGCTATAAGAATTAAACGTCAACACAAGCCAAGATAATTAATACTAGGATATATTATTAACAAAGTCGTAAATTATACTTTTAAGTTGTGAACGTTTTATGTCACAATATTTTAAGGAGATAATATGTAAAGTTATTTTTATGTATGCAATAATAAAGTTGTTTGTTTTTCTTAAGATATCTTATTGTTTTAAAGTAATAGTTATTTAAAATGAATCAAAAGAAAACTATAATAAAGTTATTACATACATATATATAATTGGCCTTTTTTTAAATAAAATTTCGAGTATCAGATTGCAAAATAGTACTCAAACGTAAATAGGATATTTTTATTTCAAATAATTAATTACGTTTATATCTGTTAAGTCCGGAGTACTCGCTCTAAGATAATAATTATGAACATCTGAATAATGTCTATTACTATAATTGAAGAGTGAATTATTAATTAGGACAAAAAAGCAAACATACAAATATATCTTCTCTCTTTATAACATTAATGTAACGTTTTGTTTTCTCTGTCTGGTGCAATATTTAATCATTTTTTAGTAGATTTAACGAAATCAATACAACTATAAATATAATATTTTGTTAAGATAGCGATAAAATTAATCAAACTAACTTCCTACTTGGATTTTATATTCTTTTATTTTAATTTGAGCATCGTAGGTATTTTTTAAATACGTTAAACTTGAATGTACGTTGCCTATTATTATGGTAAGTACCCGTTATTAATAAGTAATTTTCAAGAATATGTTAATTAACCTTATGTTCAAAGAGCCTTTGCTACAACAACAAGTGTTTTACTCATAGTCATATGCACAGTTATTATTTTCATAGCTAATTTAACACATATAATGAGTAGACTTCTATATGTGGCAACAGTAGTGATTAATTCTAGTCTATGCTATCCCAGGAAAATAAAATAAATCCAATTTAGAAAATCGTATTATCAATAATATAGTACCGTGGCATATTTTGTGTAAGTGTATTTAGGTATATTCGTACTGTTGTAATGAGTGTGGAATGTGGATCCTCCACACTCCTGACGGAAAGTAACATATTTATTAAAAATTCGAAAAACAGAAAACGCCGAAAGAGCCGGAAAGACGAAGCGAAGTGAAATACGAAGCTTAAGACCGACCGTGATGGAGACCTACTGTGAACGCCCGCTGCTCTTTCTAGTTAAGTCAAGCTCAGAAAAACCGGCAAATTAAATGTAGCGAAAAGAAATTTGGTATTCCAACTGTTTTTAACAACCACTAGGAAACAGTTAAAAAAAGGTTTTTGAATGAAAATAATCGAAACTTTTATGCTGGTAGGACGTCATGAAGCGACTCCCATGGCTCATGTAAACCGTGTCTGGTTTAACACAAATAAATATATTTGGCAAATAAATAAAAAAACAATGTTTTGACAATGAGACATCTCAACCGAAAATGGTAAAGTAAAAATATTAGTATAAGATTTGTGCGGATAATCGGACGTATCAGATTTCACCTAACCAGATTAAAACAATACAACACAGATCATTAATCTGTAGCTCCCACGGTTAAGGTAAATCGGTAAATATATTATTTTCACCGTTCCCACGGCGCGGCACGCAATGCTCAATTAGAATCGGACCAATTTGTACTCTCGCTACTTCGGTTAGTAATTATTTAAGGGCTATATTATTTGAAGGAAATGTGTGGTAACCGTGATATCTATAAAACGGCTACGTTTACAGAAGACAAAATGATACACAGAAATGTGTCTCATGCCTACCTTAGTCCCTTTAAAATCTACCTACTTATAATTATTATTGTATATGTATTAAATTCGCTAATGATGTCTGAGATTGCTCGCACAGTGTTGGTCGGGTGCGACACTCATCCTTGAAGTTCGATCCCCGGCTGTGCACGGCACCAATAGACTTTCTGTCTATATGCGCATTTTAACATTCGCTCGAACGGTGAAGGAAAACATCGTGAGGGCTTGCCTTAGACCCAAAAAGCACAGGAGGCTGATCTACTTGCCTATTAGATTGATAAATAATTGATCACGAAACAGATACAGAAATCTGAGGCCCTGACCTAAATTGGTTGTAGCACCACTGGTTTTCTTTAATAATTGTACATATACAATTATACATTTAATTAATATAACAAACACCTATTCTTAACGTGCCCTTTCTTGAACCTTAACTAATAATAATAGAACGAAGTAGGTAGCAGAACTGTAAAGCACCAAAATGGACATTCTTGGACACATTGCCAAGAAGGTTTCTGGAATCTCCAAGGCAAAAGGAAACGAAGCTACCCAAAACAGACCTGGTAACGAAGCATCATTGCAGAGACGATAGAAGCTGGATCGACCTTGAGTGAAGCCATAGACAAAGATTGCTGTCTGTCCCAAATAGGGGACATAAGACTTAAAGTAAGCTACTTAAAGGTTTTTATATAACATTTTCGTTGGCCCTAAATGGTCATTGGTATTTAATTGGTCAATAACTTTGTATTGGAATAGTAGTTGCATCTCGGGTATGTATCCCGGACGCCGATGAATTGATTCCCGGTGCAAAAAATTGATCCATTTGCAAGAGGCTGGTCTTAAAAAATAATGTAACTTATAAATGCGTCTGACATACTAGAATTCCGGGACTAAGTATGAATCCAATAGCCAATTCTTTGATACTTGATTTTAATAGCAATATTTTGTTTGTTAAAGAGTACCTGTTGAGTGAAAAGCTTTTTTCTAGTGAGTTCTTGATTAGTTTGTTGTTCCAGAAAATGAGTTGCTTTAAATTTAATAGTTTTAAAACTTGTATCACTTTATACACATAACTATTTTGGTAATGTAACTAAGTGTACTAAGTTGATAGTAAGTAGATTTTATAAAAATTATATGTAATAACATTTCTGCTCTTTCTGTTATAATCTGCAAGCTATTAATAAAATAGAAGAAACACTTATGACTTTTTTATAGGTTGAACTATGCGTGAAATTTTAGTATGAACTGTTTAATAATGGAAAAAAAAATCGCACAATCACAATCACTTTAATGTTAAATTAATCATATTATTAGATCAAGAATTATTAATTAATCGCGATGATTAAAACTCTGATCACTAGTAACAACGTTGCCATTAAGTTGTCTACTCCTCTCACGATAGTTCGACGTAAGAGAGCATAGATTACTGCAGAGACAGCGTGGGAATTGACATTTAAATGTGGTATCTGTTGAATATTTCATGAAACACTTTTATTGTTCACCGTGGAACTTGTTTACGATAATTACCGCAATATCGATTTTATCGATTCGCTGATCTACATTATAGTGTTGATAAAAGCAGGTAAGAGATTAATATATTTGTTTTGAATTAAAACGAACCAGATAATAAATACAACTCATTCTTTATTATTTGATTACAGTGGTTTAATCATCTCTATATAATTCAAGAAAAACTAACCTAACAAATGTAACTGTATGAATATCACAGTAAAAACTTAACTAACGGTATGTAAGTCCTACAATAAATGCATTTTCCCGAAAGAAATAACACGATTTAAAAAAACTAACTTTATTAAATTAAAACAATCAACAAGCAAGGCATGCCAACACACTGGTTCTAGGAACGTTAACGGTAAAACAACAAAGTTCAACTATCACACGGTACACAATCCTGGATGGAGAGCATTCGAGATCATGAGGATCCTGAGGTCAGGTCTCAGGGCTGTCACCACGGCCGCCACATCGACTGGGAGGAGTCACACTCGGAGGCGGGGCTGTGCGGCGGCGAGGGCGGCGCGTATTGTCTCTTATTGCCAATTGTTTCCACGTCTATTGTTTCTTCTAGCGGCCTCTTCAAACACCTCTCGGTCGGAACTGGCCTCTGCACTTGGGGAGCCTGAGCTGGTGCTATCGCCTGCACAGGTGTCGGTCTGGTTACATTGGGCACTATTGGTTGTGGTTGTACAACAGGCGGACTCTCCAATCTTCTTATACAATTGCTTAAATGCTGAAGCAACCTGGCACCAGCTTGAGGATCCACAGGTCCCTGCCTATGCATGGCATTGGCGGCCACTGTAGCGTTTGTTATGAACTGAGACACTTCCGTAGCACACTGAGCGAATCCTGCGCGAAAACGCTCCGCATATGACATTTCAGGTTTCAGCACTAACTGTCCGCGACGTTTCAAGCTATGTAAATGGCGCACGGTTAACTCCAAGATGTCTGCTTTCTCCAGCTTGGAGACGTTTTCACCCTCCGCTTGGAGAGCGGTCACCATCAAATCCTTTAGTTCGTCAAGGCAGCGGTTGATGCGCGCGCGACGCTTTCTTTCCAGCATCGGTTTCATTACTTTGCGGTATTGGTAGGTTCGGGAGACTGGTTCCTCATCTGGGTGTGCGTGTGCCGGAGGATGGAAAGCCCCGTGTGGGGACATAGTACGAGCAGGTAGAATCATTGGTGTTGCTCTCGCGACGGTATCTGAGCGAATGGCGCGCGCGCCGCTCGTTGACTTGCTTTTATGCGCCCTACGGCGATTGTGGCAAAACGCCCGTGATAAAATTAGGGGTGGCACAAGGAAGTTTAATTTTAATATTATGACACTATTTTTTGTGAATGATGTATTATATTTTATATTTTACTTATCTTGAAATAAAACGTATTTTTTGATTAGGTATTAGATTCTAAAATGGCATACAAAAATTTAAAAAATTGTGTATCATTGTATAGTAAACATTGTACTTATATATTTTTCTAGAATAAAAACCAATTAAAAAAAATATATAGGTACAAGACAAATTAACAATAAGATTAAACGATTTTATTTGTATCTAAATATCACACTATTATATATTTTAATTTTCCTTTTTTAATTAAATAACGTAAAATAGTACATATATGCCATACAAACCGTACAGCTGTTCAAGTCTTAGGCTGATGGCACCTGGATCTACATTCCCACGCGCTCCCCTCAGATTACTACGCAGACGCAGGGTCCGCGCGTCTTTCAATGACGTCACTAATAACCTTTAGAAAGCACACGCGAGGGGAATTTCAATGACGTCACAACGACTATTCATAAGACTTGTGGCGACACATTAAATCACTGTCACACTCCTGTTCTTACTCAAAAATTTAGGGGATAATATAAAAAATAAAGTGTATTGTGAAAAACTTAAAAAGTGATAGCAAAGAATATAAAACTATGGTTTAATTGCAATATATAAATGAACTAAAAAACATTTAGCCATAACAAATTTAAAGACTATAAGTATTTTCAAATTATGTAAAATATAAAAGTCCCAAATTTTATATTTACTTTTATGTAGCAACCCTCGTTGCAGCTCAGCGACACGCAGCGTTATCGCTTTGCAGACAGACAGACACGGTTAGAAATTTGACTTTTTACCTAACTGATGTTTATTATCAGGGATTTTGAAAATGTACTAGAATTTGCTCTTTGGATGTATTAACTTTATTTTACAATGTTACATCGTCTTTATCTCTTTCCGTTGTATTTTATGACGTCGGCTTCTTAGCTACCTCCTGTCATAAATACAGCTAGTTAACCTTATCTGATATTAAATAATTACAGTGCTTAATGAGCTCCGGTACTGTATACATTAAACGCTGTACATGAAATCCAATTAGTCATAAACAATTACAATCGCTACATCCGCGCAAAGGTGTTAGTTCTCAGCACCGCTAGTTGATTCGAAACCGAGCCATTGTGCGGTCGAAACTGCCGTGACGCTACTTACTCCAATTCTGTCTCCTCTTATCAGAGCACGAAACATCCTAAACGCCCAAAGTATTGCTCACGTGAAGCGAGAATACTCGCCCGAAGCACCTCAGCGGCGCTTACGCCCTAACAGCACCGAGCGCGTTGTTTAACCTTAATGTAAATCGTCGTAAGCGACGTTCAATCTTATACTCGGTAAGCCGTTGTTCTTCGCGTATCGGTGTCGTGGGAAAGCTCGTGCCTTGCGCGTTCCCACACACTCGGCCGGCACAAGCCAACCGATAAATTATCATAATTCCATTGTGAGTGAGACGGTACTGAGAAATTTTATACTTCATCAATCGCTGCCTTGAATACATTAGCGCGTGGATGCTTTGTTGATTCGACGAGGCAAGGACCTTCGCCCTACCGCCTGTACGTACGTTAGATACTTTATCGTAATATTCCCGTACAGTTGTTTAAAAAAAATTGCTAAATATATCACCCACGCGTATCCTGTTAGATAAAAACCGTGGGAAACTATTGTTTAACTTTGATAGTAGTATTGACTTTAAACTATACTCATTAAATTTGATTAATTTTTCAAATAAAAGTGGTAATTAATAGATATGTACATACCTAATAATATGTTTGTCATAAGCGTCGTTGGTTTGAAAAATACTGTCCATGTTTGAAATTGTTACAATTTATTTTACTTCCCTAACAGTAATGATTAACAGGCCGTCTACCATATCTATGCCATAAATACGCTTGTCAGTTCTTCTGTTATCTGTAGTCCTTGCCATCATATTAATTTATATGAATGTGAAGAAACTGACTCTTTTTTTACCCTAATTTTGCGCAGACGAAATCGCAAACTTTTCTTTTAATATAATAACTTAGGTGTCCGACTCCAAATATGAATCAAAATGATATTGTATCTATAGAACTTCTCTAATTCAATTGTTTCAGTACAATTGTATATAAAGAATTCCGTCTATTGTCAAATAAAATTATAGTGAAACAGGCTCTAATAATCAGCATATTTAACTAAGAATTTATTTAATTAATATAGTATCGAGTTATATAAAAGGAACCTTTATAAAGAACAGAATTCATGTAATGTTCCAGTCTAAAATAAACAGACACACATCCGCGAGAAGATATTCCCATATAAGTTTGTAACAGCATTTTATGCGGTTTAAAAATTATTGTTATCACTTTCAGTATGACCATCCCCTTACGCTTATAGTTTAAAAATACGTGTCATGTCTTTATAAACTACATTAGATATAGAAAAAACAAATTTAAAAAGTTTGGCACCTTTAATGCTCGCAGCATTTCCTCGCTGTATTGCGATACTTATTTCGTTGAGCGTGGAAAGCACCAGCTCTAGGGTCACCGGAACTATCTACCAGGCGCCAACTTAAATCTTCAATTAGCTCCAGTGTATCTGGCCCCAACGGCCCAAGAGTCTCAACTCTTGTCTATAAAATGAAAATTGTCTTGGAAATCTTTTCATATAAAATGATAATTGCATGTTAAACGTCACTATATGTTAGGGATTACTAATGATACCAGTGGAAGTGAGTTTCGGCAGGTCTAATTCCATGTATTTGTAAACATAGTGGGAAAAAAATTAAACCCTCTGTAAGGTACAACTTCTGTAAGGTATTCTAACGCTAAAACCTGCTTTTGGTTTAAGTGACAAACTATGTCTTTTTTGATAGAACAAAACCGGCACGAGGCTCATCTGATGTTAAATGATAGACCTATATGACCCTATAGACACAAATAATGCCAGATGGCTCCCAAGTGCGTTGCCGGCTTTTTAAAAATTGGTACGACATGAAATAACTTTTTTCCTAATTTCTTCTCCAACAAATACATTGATTTCATATATAGATTTTTACAGCAATTAAATATTCGATTAGTATCGTATATTGAACCCAAACGAGCCGTGTTTACAGAGTCATAGTATCGCTCTAATCTATAAAAAATCAACATTTAACTTATTTACACAAAACACTTGATATGGAATAAATGTCTCGGGGTAAACAGGTTGTATTTGATGTTAATGCGCAGTTGCGACACCTGGTTCCGAAAATTCGGTTTCTGCAAATAGTTAATATTTATTAAGTTTCAACTTGCGTTATACGTAAGTAAACGAACGTTTAATAAAAATCGTTTAAGAAGAAGAAATATAATAGATTTTTTCTATAGGGCGTGATTCGATTTGTACTCACAAAGTTAAATATAATACATAAATAATGAATACAAAACATAAACAATATTTTTCAAATAAGTAATATAGAGTGGTCGGAGACCAGTAGGTGGTGAGGCCCAGGTAGTGCTGGTTCGATAGGGAGTAGGAGGACTGCATCTAGTTATCGGCGGGAAGTTACTGGATCTGGAGGCCAAGACATATTTTGGATCGCATAGCCAGCGGATTGAGAGTGAGTGTGTTTTCAAATATAAAACGACTGTTTTATAAAAACACTAGCAAACTCGGCGAACTCCGTTTCTCCACCAGATGGCTTCGTTTTATGTAACATTTCGTTTGGTGATCCCGCTTTTCTGTTGAAATTTTTACTGAATTTTCTTTGCTATAAACCTCACGGAGCCCGAGACCTTTCCAACGAATGAAAAACCGTGGAAATCGGTTCGTGCGTTCTGGAAGGAAAACACGACTTATTTTTATATAGTAGATTTATCGCTCCTACTGTAGTGTCTTTTAATGCCAGTTTTTACCAATAAAATAACAATACCTACTTCATAATAAAATTACATATTTGTTACACAGAAACAAGGGCCATTAAGTAAATAAATATTACATTAAAAAACGCGCATAGTTTATACAGCGCCGCCGATAAATTGATTTTTCTTGAAGCTTGGTATTTATCGACTTTTCCATATATAGAAAGCTGCCGCTTATTACTCAGTGAAATATTTATAATCGTTAAAAAATTACATTTATTAATCACTAATCGTAATAAATTCTTGAAATATCACGAGTTATCGACCGCCTACTGCCACGCCCGGTACGTTGTGCAAACATTGACGGCTTTATAACAGTTTGAGTGTATTTGATACATATAACACGGTTCAATTTTTACATTCGCATGTTATGTATTTCAATTCGAATATTTTTAAACCATGGGAACGTTGCAATCTGCTGGCAGTGATGTAGTTTATTAAATTTTATGCCTGGATCTCTGAATCGTATGTATTTCTTAAGTGTATTGATTAGGGATTAATGCAGAAGATATTACTGCTTTTGTAAAAATTCTATATAGATAAGTCACTGATAAATTGGGTTAGAAAATGAGTAGAGATACACATTAGTAATATAAAAGCTGTTAAAGTATACTTACAATTCGCGGCCGTCTTCAAAGGATCGTCCCGGCGAAAACCTGTGGTATTATTAGGTATAGGTAATTCATGCGATATATATCTAGTCTTTGTCCTTTAAAATGCATCGTTATCTGATTAAAGTAACCAAGCCAACCTTCGCATTAGCAGGATCCAATGAGTGACGAATAAAAGAGTTCTTCAACGAATCGGGATCAAACGAAAGTTTTTGCAGACTGTCATTTTTACGACTTATCGCAACTCATAATGATGAGCAAAATTCAAGGCAAGAGATGGGCTGGTAGATTGAAGAAGCCCTAGTTGGCGTACGGGAGTTGACCGGCATCACATCCACCGAGAAACTGTTTAGATTAGCGTAAGATAATCGGCAATTTAGGTTATTATTAGCCAACCTTTAGTAATTAAAAGCACCTAAAGAACAAGATTCAATAAAAGCATCTCCTCGATTGGTGGCAAATTTCAAAATAAATCTACATTACTTTACGTATACGAAGTGTCGAAAAACATATATTAAGGTGATCTCATGAGATTGCAATAAAGATCCCAATCAGTTACAACGTATCATGGTTACTAACGATCGATCTTAATAAATTACATCAACAAAGATGGCATCATATGTGAGGAAACTATTTGGCTGCTTTTTTACTTTTTCTTAAGGCAGTATTTTTTAAGGTTTATCTTTTTGCAATAATATTTTACTGTTATTTGTAGTATTACCATAAAGCCAGTGGCAATACCGCCTTTGGTCTTGTCCTCGAATTTCTATATCTGTTTCGTGATAGTTTTTCTTCCTTAATAGACAAGTGAGCGACTATCATTCTGTGCCCGACACACGCCAATCAGAGTCGTACGCTCAAGCCCAAGGCCAACAATTTTCATATATAACAATACCTATACGTATACATATAACAGAGTTTATTTTTAGTAAACTAATCAAGGAGGTAATAAAATAAATATATTCTCGTCCTATTAGACGCCTTATGTTAGAGGTTAAAGGTTGAGGTCTTAGAAAGCAAGTCTAATCGACGTACTGTATTGAATACTTTCTTGTGCTAATGAATATTGAAAGTAGAAGGAAAATTGTTAAATATGTTTTCTTTTAGAAGACAGACATTTGTTAATATATATAATATGGCTGTCATCTAGACTTGATGACCGAATCTGCATTCAGTAGACGAGTAGTAGAGAAGAGACTATTGCTCGGGCGCCTAGAGGCAACCCTGACAAGGCATGCTAAAACTCCGATAGCAGTTCTAAGTTTGAGGAACAACAAAAGAAGGCAAAAAATCTCGACCGGGTCAAGGCCCTTTGGGCTATAACGCCATTTTGGTGATGTATGATGTGTAGCTTCGGAAGACCTCTGAAATTTCGGTTTGGATAGCCCAAATAGCTAATAACCCACTTGCTTGATTGATGGAGAAAAATCGTATAGTGTAAGAAGTGTAATGTTTTAGAATAATATAAGGACATACACTTATAAAAAGGGGATTTTTGTCCATCGTTACCCGTATGTGATAATGACAACCAGAAATTTCGTTCGAAAATAAATTCAACTAAGTTATTTTCATACATACCTCGTACAACAATATCTTATCTATAGGTAAAAAGTATTCGATAAAAAATACGTTTAAAGAGATTTACAGCCTTATGTAAATTGATATTAAAAGTGCGTGCGACGGAAAAATTTAAAATCTTAAGCCGTGCGTGACAGGAATTAGAAACCAGTGAACGGGTTAATTTGGGAATTTATTGGTACACTGAGATTGTGGGAACGTTTGCATACAGCAAACAGTAATTCTTTGGGACATGTTTGTCATAAGGAGGATATTGTAGAAACGTACCGATACAGAGAAGGCTTTAGTTAAATTTTATTATAGATTTCTTGATTTTATTTCCTTTTAAAGATGCAGTAAGTACATAGTTAAGTAATTCAGTCGTGGTTGCTTTGAACATTGAAGAAACTTTCCTCTACGTGCCGTATTTTTGAAGTGTAGCTTCTTTAGGCGCAATTCAACGATCAATTTTACGGATGAAACGTCACGAAGATGTGCAGCGTTTTTGTCGAAGAAAAGGGAGAGAGCGATTAAGACCGATTGAGAGAGAGTGAAAAAGGGAGATCGAGAAAAAACACACGCTATTGGTTGATGCATTCGTTTAGTAGTTACATTTAGATGGCAATTCTGATTTCTGTCGCATAACGTCTTGTGCAGTAAACGTAGATTTTTATATTATCATTAGCACGTATACAGTGTGTAAACAGTGTGAATATAGATATACAAATAAATGGAGTGATCATATCCTGGTACATGATCATCTATTGGGGCTTTTACCTTAGTAATAATTAATTTACAAAGAAGTTACACTTCTGACATGTGTACTTTGTACGCATGCACTTTTTTTAAATCTATACATCAGATAAGTAAATAACTCTAGCTCCTTATCTCTGATCTATTCAATTCCCGTCACCCCGTAATCCCCTTTACGGGGGACACATTACAAAATATCAGTATTTTTTTTATATTTTTTTTTATTCAGTTTATCCCTTACATGATTTTCTTTTTACTATACATATTAGTAAATAAATAAACTTATAGTGATAACACACAAAACATTGTTTGTGATAATATCTTAACCACTTAGCTACAGAGGAATAAACTATAAATATAATCAAAAGGTCTAGCTTCATTATATATCTTTAATAAACACAAATATGTCCGATAAATCGCAAATGAGACGTTGCATTTTTAACATGACAATCATCCATGCATCTGTTTAACTGCATACGCAAATGCAAGCAAAAACACTCACCATTAGTCGCGGTCACGCGTTTCATCTTACAGTAAGTCACGAAGCTCTCTACAGAGCCGAACTCGAATATTATAGAAGGTTTTATTAATTTATTCTATCGCAGTAAATAATTTTAGCTAAATCAAATCATTTATTTTCCAAAAGTTGGTATACAGATTAAGGATCTGTTTCACAATGTACGGATAAGTTCCAAATTAGCTATTTATTACTTATTGGTAGGATAAACACTATTGTTGCGTTTCATGACTGTCAGATAGCGCTTTTCGTCACATAAAGTCCATCATAAGTTATGAGTCCGATGAAGTGTCAAATAGCACAATTTATCTTCCAAATAATTTATGTGTTGCATAGGTATTTGGTACTTTATCCATACATTGTAAAACAGACCCATAGTCACAAAAAGTCATAGTCATAAAACATTTGGCTATTTTTATATGGGTCACCGACGAGCTGCAGATGTCGTTCCCAAAGTCATATAATTTCTACCAAGCATTTATTTGAAGCAAGCAATATTTTCAAGAAATGATGCTGTGGTACTCAAGACAGGTTGACAGACATATTTGACAACTATTTTAGGAACATGAAAAATAAAAACTTATCATACAATAAACATTATTTGTTTAGTAAGTAGACTATTGACTGAGTATTGTTAACAAACCGGCTCTGTATTTATCAAATGAAGGCGGATTGTCCCTGATTATTCCCACAGCACAGGTGTCAAAGAGTCCCGGGCCAATTTAAATCGCATTACGGTGATAACTCAATTCATGTTGAAATATACAATATTCATACAGTGCTCGGAAATCGCGAAAAGCATAAAGACGTAGACCTTACATTATATAGACTTGATTATTAAATTATTTTAAAAACTAAAAACTATATAAGAATTAAACTATATAAGAAAAGATTTTATCGATACTGTGTCCTAATTCTACTCTTAGCTGAGGCCAGAGAACCATGAAAAATGTCAAAACTCTGTGCAATATCATTATGGTAGCGACATAACCTATTAGTTGGAGAGTTTCTGCCAACGTTTGTTCGATACACATTATATTATATTAATTTTATTCATTTGTTTCATACATTAAAGTATTTAAGGGAACTTAATATACTTTTGTATACGTGGTGTGAACTAGCACGGAAAATTAAAAAAAAGATTAAAAATCTGCTTCTAGAAAGATAATTTAATACTCAATTGAAAGCTTAAACTTTAGGTCAACTAACTGAAACAGTGAACATCAAAACATCCAGCCGAACGCCATAATATCGAATCTCTTATCAGTCAGTTCTTCAGTTGTATTTATTCAATATTTTTGTAAAAGTAATGAAAATAACATAACATTTACGGAAATCAGCATAAAACATTCAAAACCACTCAACATTCAACAAAAAACTTGTATAGGAATGTTTTTTAACGATAAGCATAGTTTCTTCCCATATTAAAAACAAAATAATAAGAATCCTAATCAATTAGATACTAATTATTCAGACATGTACGTCAATGCTAACCTTACTGATAATCACTCGCAGAATTATGCATTTTTTTGACTAATTTATCGTTTTATAAACATTTAATATATTAAAAAAACGTCGAACTACGTTGCCGTTTGTTTTATTCCTTTTTTAGATGATTATCATTAATAAACATTATAATTTAATCTAATATATAAAATTCTCGTGTCGCGGTGTTTGTAGTTAAACTCCTCCGAAAAGGCTTGACCGATTCTCATGAAATTTTGTGTGCATATTGGGTATGTCTGAGAATCGGACAACATCTATTTTTCATCCCCCTAAATGTTAAGGATAGTCCTTACCCCTCATTTTTTTTATTTTTTTTTAGATAAATTTTAATTTCAATTTTTTATGATACAGCATTAAAAAATACATACAATGTCTAATTTTCACCCCTCTACGATCAACCCCTATTTTTAATTATAAATGATATATGTACATGGCAAAACGACGTTTGCCGGATCAGCTAGTATGGATATAATTTTTTTATTTTATTGTACAGGTGCGGCGGATTTTTGCGGATTTTATTTTTTGCAAGGACCCAATTTTTATGATATTTACATAATATTATGCAATATATGTAATATCTAATATAGAATTTATATTTTGATAATAATCTTTATTTACCGCGTTAAAACGAATTTGAATATTGGTTGATGAAGAAGCTTTTTGCGCCCTCAATTAAATCGTTTTGTTATGTTGTACGAGTATTCTGTGGTTTAATAAGAAATATAAACAAAGACAATCTTATATTTATATCTTCATATTCCAACCAGTCTAAATTGTTCTTTAGTCCAAGAATTTATCTCTGTACTTATGGAAATGAAGCATTAAGCTGATTTAAATGTTAGCAGCAACTGCCCTACAGCAATTTGTCCAATAAAGGCATTAGCAACAAATAATGCTTTTACATTTTAATACGTAAATAGTGCGGTGCCGATATGCGTCGTTTACAATTTTGTTTTTGTATTAATGTTTATTCTCTGTATTGCATTAAGTGCTTTAGCCTGTGGCTATGTATGTGACATTTGGATATAATGGCGCGATATTTTTATTTTTGATTAACAGTTAATATGGTATTACAAGTTTTCTTACCAATTACGTAGGATATGAATTTTCAATAGATCGATTTCTATTTTCAAATAATAAGGCCAGAAAATTCATAAAAAGCAATCAAGATGAGACTTTAACATAGCTTAAACTAAAAATTCCATCAAATAAGTTACAATTTAAATTTTAAAGTTTAATAATATGTAATAGAAATAAATCTATATCTCTAATAAATTTATATCTTGCTAAATCAAAGTAAACTTAATGTTACTATACTTTAAAAAAATGTTTATATTTACTAAATATAATATGTAGGTATGTAATTTCTCATTAGTTTGCAAGAACCCCTAAGCAGGTGAAGGCCTCCTTCAAGGATCTCCCGGTATATAGGTCCAGGGCAAATAAACCGCTTGAAAGAGGAAGTGAATATGAAAACTAGGGAGTTCATGGGGAGTAGGTATGTAATGCGGCAGCGGTAATAAACACTGCGGCGATACTTGTATCGTGGTGCTCCCTGCTACATAACGGACGAGGCTCTGGCGACCGACCAGTGGTGGTATAACCACGCCGTTACCTTGGGAGGAAATAATCCCATAAATGTCTGAGGCAAAAGGCAACGGGAAAAGGGCAATATATTATATTATATACCCTAGTAGTCAGTAATCATGAAATAGTCTAATAAAACCATGGCCCCGAGTTCCTGGCCCGAGTCCCTTTGATGGCACAGGGTTGCGAAGAATCCCCAGGAATAATAGCATAGGAACATGGAATGTGAGAAGTCTAAAGCAAGACGGTAAACTACCAAATTTAATAAAAGAAGTAAACCGATTACGAATTGACCTGATTGAGATTAGTGACATAAAATGGCCTGGTAAGAACGAATATACCATTTCTGACAATTTGGTTCTACATTATTCAGGGAACTTACGGCGTTGGCGTTGAAATTCTTGTTACAAAGGAAGTTTCGAAGACGGTTCCAGATTTAATATCACTATCTAATCGAGTTATGACGATAAAGATAAGCGCTCGGCCATTCAATATTAATATAATTCAAATTTATGCACCAACTAAGCAAAAATCGGAAAGCGAGATGGAAGATCTACGTGCAGACATAGAAACGCACAAAAAAACATGCTATAAACATCGTTATGAGAGATATGGATGCCAAAGTTGGCTCAAAGTTAGTTCCTGATGTACCTGGTGCCTATGGTTTAGGGAACCGAAGTGGCATATCTCAACATACTGTGCGAAATCAAATTAATTAGGTATTTAATGATAAATAAAAGATTTAGAAACCTAACGTGGGGCAGATATTGGGTCTGACCACAATCCGGTGGTTATTCGTCTTCACTCTTAACCCAAAAAAGTTAATGCAAGAAGTCAGAAATTGAAAGTCAATCTAAGAAAGCTTACGAATACCAAACTGGAACTGTCGAATGCTTTAAATGAACAGTTAAGTCAAGTATCTGTTTTAAACACAAGGCCTGAAACAAGCTATAAATAATACTTGCACTACCTTCCTTCGATTATCGACAACAACAAAGAAGCAAGAATAGATTGAGTGATTTCAATCTTCACAAAAATATTAAATAAATGTTGGGACTGAGTTGCAGCAATTTAACTAGCCTAGCCGATACAAATGGGCAGCTACGAGTACTAGTTAGTATTGAAAGATCGCATGTCGGGAAGCGGAAAAGGCTCTGCTGTTACTGAATCCCGGCTAAGGCGATTGTTGGTGGCGCCTTGAGGTTTTAGTGGGTATGCACAATCGTGAGTCCCACATAACCCTCCCGCATTAAGCAGCCGCACCGCGGTGGGGTACCTATGCGCAATGCAAGTAAAAAAAAAACATAAAAAATGAAGACCCAACAAGACACCTTACAATGCCGATAACTGTTATTGACACTAGCCCACCCATAATGAAAGCAGAAATTTTACATGCGTTTAAATTGGCTAAATTGGGCAGAACCCCTGGTTCAGATAACATCCCAGTAGAGGTCGTTAAGCTCTTGGAAAGCTGACGAAACCAAAAGCAACCGTGAAAGTGCATCACGAGGAAACGGATGAGATTAGTATTTAGCGTGGTGTTCGGCAAGGTTTTATATTGTTGCCATTGAGGGGTCAGAGGTAAGCGCTCGGCTAAGTATTACACACACTTTCACACTAACGGAAGAATCATCAACAACATTCGCTAAGCAGGCGATACTGTTTTAATAGCCTCGTCAATAAGCGATATGCAAAAACCTGTTAATAGAGTTCATGAAACCAGCAAAAGAGGCGGTCTGACTATTAATACAGTACAGAATAAGGTCATTTCTCGAAACGACGCTTTAAAGTTTAAGGCCTAATTTATGTGTAGCTGGAAAGACGTTGGAACCAGTGCGGCAATACAGGTATTTGTGGAACTTAGGTGTCTCAACAAACGAGTGGAATCCTGATCAGGAAGACAGGAAAATAGGTCTCGAATTGAAATTGCCCGAGGATCTTTCAACAAAATGAAGAACGTCTTGTGTTGTCGTCACTTGACCATTAAGCGCCGAGTCCCAGTTCTCCTTTGTTACATTTGGCCAATTGTTATGTACGGCTGTAAATCTTGGACAATTAGAGAAGATACCCGCCGGCGCGTAGAAGCATTCGTGATGTGGTGCTATCGTCGCATGCTTCGAGACTTTCTTGATCCAGCTTATAGCTGGATCAAGAAAGTCTCGAGAAGGTTCTTAATCGAGTTGGAATGTCGGACTGAAAGTGGACGGAATGAAAGACTTGTGTAGAACATTAAACCACCACCTTCAATAAAATATTATGGGTAAAATCCAGGGTTAACGGAGTGTCATATCATGGCATCGAAACGTTAGGGAGTGGACGAGTATTGCGACTACGGAATAGTTGCTGCATCTGGCACTGAATTTCTTTTTTTTCTGCGGTTATTTGCAATCAGCCCCAAGGCTATGAGCGATTTTTTTCTGTGGTGCTGTCATGTGGAGTCACTTCCCATTGGAAGCATCTACTCATCTTCTGTCCAGAGCTACTGCCGGTCTTCTAGCTCTAGAATATGGTGACGTTTTAGTCGACTCACATACTGTCTAATGGTGAGTTGGCGAGCAAGTTCATTCGGGTGACAGCTTAACCGCTCTTTGTATTTATCTGCCGAATGGAACTGGAAATGACGCGCTTCAAGAGACTGACGGCCAACCTACAGTAATGGAGAGGCACTAAAAGAATAAGAGGGTATGTAAAATTATGAATGTTTTGTTTTATCCACGCCAAAATAAATACTACTATGCTGACGTAATCTTGAGTCACAAATAAACTGACAAATTATTCATTCATTTACAGAAAAGCCAAAAGTGTTTGTCTACAATAGTCGCTGCAAAAATGTGTATGTAACATACATAATGATTTTCATAAGATATAAATTTTAAAATATGTAGTTTGAAATAAATCTTAAAAATAAACTGAAGGTTAATCGTTTAAAAATACATTCAATTTGCATTTAATATTTACTTTAGTAAGTGCTATATCTAGTTTTTATAATGATCACTGACCATACATGGACTGGGTATGTAATAGAAAATAGATTATGATACTTTATATCCAGATTATTATCTACTGTAATGCAACTTGTAGAATTATTAAAAGTTTGTATAATTATTACTATTTTTATATTTAACTAGACTGTTATAAAAATATTTGTAAAAAAAAATTTAGCTAATCTAACATCATTATGAAAGTTAAATTACATTCACAGAAAACTATGTATTATAATTACTTATGACCTTCTTGTATACTTACTATAAGATTCTGTGATAATAAGTATGTATTATTAATTTAAACAAATTTTCCTCATCGCGAAAAGAATATATTTTTATGTAATACGTTTTAAATAGGTACTTTACTTTTCAGTCTTCAAATCACGTTGGCAGATGTGAAAGCAAATTGGTAGTTAATTGTAGGAGACTATCCGCGAAATACAAGTTGTTGCGGATATTATTCCGTTATCCACGCCTTTAGTGCTCCTACCGTTATTTGTTATATGTACACAACGTTGTCATTGTCACTTATACGTGAATACTATTTTTAATATCCATATTGGAAACGCCTACTGCGCAGTCAAACGGCATGGGGTATGTGGAACTCGACACACTTCACAAAATACGGGCGAGAAATACCCACTTACCGTCACTAGCTTGCTCCCAATACAAGTAAATTTTGAAGCCTTTGGATTTTCAGAATTTTTTAAAACCTTATAGTATAGGAGTGTGGACTCAGTTTCCGCACTTAGACGCTCAGAAGGTACCTGGGCACTTCGCAGGCTTCACGGAGCGACCTAACTGCTCGGAAGTTTCTATTCGTTGGGAATCCACAGCCTATGGGATAGCGTAGGGATATAGGACTACGTTGACTGATTTCTCTGTGCTGAAACAGCTTCTGCACAACGGACTATCTGGGACAACGATATGTTTATTTAGGAATGGCCCCTAATTGTTATATCATTATTTTAAGATTACTTCTATTGAGGCTTAGAAGACGCTTTGCCACTAACGTGTTTACTGCTGTCAGCATAGTATAAATTTTTAAGACCTTACTAAAAGTGGCAACGAGTGTCTCGAAGATTAGATAGTAGATTCATGTCATGAAGAAAAAAAAATGTTTCCCAATATATGCACAAATTTGGTGCAAGATATAAGATAGCGTGAGATCCTTATTTTCATTCTATCATTTTTCCTGTCATGAGGAAACTGGCATGCCTTAGACCCAAAAAGTCGACGGCCTGTATCAGAAACAAAAGGCTGATCACATACTTGCCTTTTACAAAATGATCACGAAACAAATACAGAAATGTGAGGCCCGGACCTAAAACGTGACTGGTTTCTAAAATTGATATCTGTCAAAATGCTGCTGAAAACTTTCGTAAATGGAAACAAACTGAATTTTAACTAAAAATTTGAAAGAATTAAAGAACTGCGTAGTTTTTATCAATCTCTGCAGATTATGTTTATTGGCACGTTTATGTTCTTCGGATTAACACACGTCGTAAAGGCCCTGTACATTGTTCTACATAAATCAATTAATAAAACGCGAGAATCGCAATAAAAACAACATAAAAACACTAAACGATACGCTACAGGCTTGTTTAAAGCTTATAAAGACATTTTATTAAAACGCTTACAATTTCCTACAAGCAGTGTTTTTATTGCTTGAAAAACGAACATTTATGCGTTAAATTGAATTTCATTATTTTTATAGGTATAACAAAATACATCCAGGTGCGATTGTACAATTTTAAGTATAGAATGACAAAACATAGGTGTTTTTTACTTTAAATTTTTGAGTCTCATTTCGATAATATACCTACTTATTTACCGAATTTTGCCTATTTCAATGTATATGGAGTAAATTATGATTAAGATATGTCATTAATGGGTTAACTCCATAGAGAATTGACTTAAACGACATTTTATCATAAATATGTGTAAGTGGCGCGTAAAATCCGACATAACTTACATTATTTAAAAAAATACATTAAATGTAAGAGGCCATTCTCTTATTAACCGTTTTACTTACTATAACTTCTAACTTAATATATAGTAGACATTTTAATAAAAAATATATTTAAACATCTTATAGAATTACAATAAGTAACCGTCGTTAGACCACACTTACACAATTTCGCAATGTGTCAATTGTCAAATATATTATGGTGCATAGCGTCTACTGTCATCTTTGTATTATCCCGCTTAAAAGTCTAATAAATACCATAGATGAAGATCATAAATAAAATGTCAGATGTACTGTTAGTTAAATGGTAGTAAAGAATATGATCAATTTATTCTGTTAACGATGAAATAACCGTGTATTTTACGATTCATTTGTTTCAATGCAATGTTGACGTGATTGCGGATAAGAACGAATTAAAGTTAACCGTTTTATAAAATTGAAAGTGTTCTGTGTTGTATAATGTGATATGGTTATTACCTTCCTATTCCACAGAGAGCCACGCGTCAGTTGACTAAAAATATAGATTGACTGTAATCAATCTTAAAAAGTAAGAGACATATTAAATAATAGTTGAAAAGAGGTAGAAATGATAAGTATTTATCAAATACAAAATGCGACAAAAATAAACTTAACATCCGGGTTAGATGGTCCTTACCTTTAAATAACAAAACACAATTAACACCAAATAAAACGTACTCAAGGAGATATGCAAGAAAATTTAAAGACAAAAATAAAGTTTGTGTACTGTTTAATTAATATTTGCAAGTATGACCTTGCTCTGCCATTCATTAATCATTAAGGGTCTGTTTCACAATGTATGGATAAAGTACCAAATAGCTATGCAACACATAAATTATTTGGAAGATAAATTGTGCTATTTGACATTCATCGGACTCAAAGATTATGATGGACTTTATGTGACAAATAGCGCTATCTGACATTCGTGAAAGGCAACAATAGTGTTTATCCTACCAATAAGTAATAAATAGCTAATTTGGAACTTATGTAGAACTTATCCGTACATTGTGAAACAGACCCTAAAGCTTTTAAAATCAGCATTCATGGATCCATAAAGGACGAAAAACAAAGAAACTTTCACTTTGGTCAGATAAACAGGAAGTTAATGAAAGGCTAACTTGCGTAAAGTTTAATCAGAGGAAAGAAAGTTAATCAACGTATGTTTACTTAAAAAACCTCACTTTTATATCGGAAATAATTACGTAACATATGTAAATGCACACGTCAATTAATCCATTTCCTTATAACGTTAACAAGAAAATAAGAATTTTATCCTGTCGTTTGTCAATTGTAATAACTAACTAACTAACTTTAAATATCTGTCCTATATTTATTAATTAATTAATATTATAAACCTTCTTTTTGATCACTTTTTTTCTGCCTCGTAATTAGCTCTGCTTATATATATTAATTATTGTGACTCAGTTAACATTTTGATTGGCTTTTAAATTTTTGTTTATTATTATTGCTATTTTTTCTTTAGATTTTACTTTATTTTAGTAATAGTAACGTGTTATTTTGAATTTTTTTTGTTAATTATTTTTGCATTTCTTGTACTCTACCCTCTGTATGTGTTTTTTTTTTCATTGTTCCACACTGCCTGGATGAAATCGCTTGTTAGCGATAACGCCGCTTGTTGCCTTATAACTTTTGTAACCTGGTTTTTTATTCTTGTGATGTGTATGTTTTTGAATAAGGTAAAAAGTATACCGAAATAAATTATATTATACAATGTTAATTAGCTTGCAGAAGAATGTGCGTAAGCTATTCCTTTTTTCGAAAGCTTCTCTATTAAAATGGGATTATGGATGGGGAATTAACTAGGTTTAATGACAGTTGTTTAGGCCGTTCTAAGACCTAGAACAGCACGTAGAACACATTTGTTCAACTAGCGTGGGTGTAAAGTATTCTACTGATAAAGAGACGACATCCGCCAAGTTCTCCCAACTGTGGGAAAAGCGGACAGGTGTCACTTATCGCCTTAAGGTACCAAACACTTAATCCCAAAACATAAAATGAACGCTATGCTATGGAAATAGGGGTCAATTTAAAACTACAGTTACGACACAAATAAGCGCAACAAAATATCATAAAATAATTGTCCGTTTTAGAATGATCAATTTGAATAAGCTGGATGAATTTATGGACCAATTAAACAGGATTTTATCTCTTTAACCAACTTCAAAGAAGATAATTCGGCAGGTATAATATAAAACGATACATGAACGAATAGGTAACGATGATAGATAGGTTTTATTTTTCATGTTTTCATAGTAGTAACCATTACTCGTGATCGCAACTTTTACTTTTGGAAGGTTCCTTTTTAATAATAACAATGTAATTTTTCAATAATGCAGCACTTTTTCATTCTTTGTATGACCATTCTGTGTTTTTTTATCATTCTTTATAGGCAAGGGTCGGGCTTTTCGTACCTTACACGAAACGTAGATTTTTAAGTCTGACATCAAACTTAAATCCCACACATAGAACCACTACACTAACTTAAGGATTGAGAATCATTCTCTCGACTTCTAAGCTAAAACTCCTTAACTTCACCGAGAAAATAAAATAGTATTGGTTAATTCATATTACCTTAGTAAAAAGCACGCGTTTTTTTGCATATAAATGAAGCCTTAAAAATCTTAATATCATATCAAACCACTTCCACGTTCGCACGTGTAATTATCCTAAATTATTAAAAAATTCACGTATCAAGTTACGTAAAGCCTTATAACTGAGAAGGCATTATCAGATTTAAAAGTGTGTAATACCTTATTCATTTTTAACTTAAAAAACCGGATGAGGAGGTTAATAAATCTTCATAGTTTAGTAATTATTGTCGCCATAATATACTATGGGATATTATGTTTTATGTATAGTCAGTCAGTAGAACAAAGAGAGTTAGAGAGTCGAGTAGGTATAATTTAGGATCCTTGTAATTTGATTTAAAGCATTTAAGTACATTGGCAAGCAGTAGCGGCCTTTTTCGGAGGACAAGGCTTTGGATTGCAGCACCAACGGAGTAAGCTTTGAACTTTCTATACGTAGGTTATCAGTAAAGAAACTTAATAGAAAAAAGCTAGTCATATTTCTTCATAGATTAAATTGTTACTACAGTCAAAATCTGTTATAACGACATCGAAGGGACTTCTCATATTTGGTCGTAAAAACCGATAGTCGTAACCGCCGCGACCTTTGATTTTGGTTAATATAAACGGTTGTTCTAAACGATGTCATCGTAAACGGTTTTGATTCTACTTAGATTGGGGAGTTTAACTTATGCCTGCCAACTGAAAAGCTGTCCGTTCAGAACGGTATTATAGTAACTAAAGCTGCCAGAATCCCTTGACTGTGTCCAAAACGTATGCGGTTTTTGACCAGGGAATTTAGTTTAAGGGTGAAATTCAGAAACGAGGCTTCACTATGACTACCGTATGTCAAATTCCAATCCGATTTTGACATATGGAAGACAAATAAGCGCTGAGTCTCTTTCCGAATATCACTCCGTCTCGACGCTGAATCTAATCTTCCTGGAAGAAGAATGCTCAGGTTAATAATTTTTCAAGATATGTTTGTACGCTTTCACTGATTTCTTCCAAAAGCTTCAGCTATATTCAGGCTATACCAGAATAAATTAAGAAAGTTCAATGACCTAGAGGCATGCGTCAATAGTAAAGAATAAATAAATTTTGTTTTAGAAACTAGACATAATAGAACTCGTGGTCTTTTCCTGCTGTCTGTCTTCATTGTATTCAATTTGCACGACCCTTTCTTCTCACGTCTGCGCAGACGCCGATCGACGCCGAGTTCAAATCGAGACAATGTATTAGGGGATATAAGTTATCCGTAACACTTTAACATTTGCACTAAATATAGCAATATTTAATGATTTTAAATACGTTTTAAATTATTAGAGTATTAATGCAGTTGAAGCAAGCAACCTTTGAACGACTGCTTAGTGCTAGCTAAATTATATAGAATAAATATAACTTGCTCTTGGCACTTTAAAATGTGCTCTTAACACTGTGACAAATCGTAGTTAACACGTGTGGCAGATCGTGGGAAGCGCGCTCCCTCAGGACTCCGAGCTGCGCGTACGCAAGTAGGATAAAGTTTCTTGAGCACATGCCAGATTACCAAAGATTTGTATGGATAAGATGTGTAAAATTCGAAGGTCTTATTAAGATAATTTCGTATTCTTTACTAAATGTTGGTATATGTCTTAGTGTACAGTGAAAACTTAAAGTAAAAATATTTTCAGACACTAAATTTATTTCCCTCAGTGAGTATAATAATAAAACAAATGAATAACGACTTTAAGTTCGAGTTCAGTTTAAAATTTAAGCAAAATTTATATACATACATATTAAAGAAATAGCTGCCCCCGCGAACTGCGTTTCGCCGGAATATGTTTTTTTAGTTAGCCTACCTTTTTAGTAGCTACATACCAACATATGGAACATTTTGCTATACTACCCATAGATACTGTTCGCTTTTCCGGAATAAAAACAGTTTTTAGGTTTTTACGTCCAATTTAAAAAAAAAAAATTCCATAATATCCGTACTGAGTTACAGAGTTTAAGATATGAATAAAAAATACTCGAATTGGTCCAGCCGTCTTTGAGCTGTAGGTACGCTTAGCAAATTTTGAGATTAATTAAAAAAAAATTACAAACAAAATAATCTTTGCCTTATATAAGTACATATATCGAGAAAACGAAACATCAAGATACTATCTATACGTTGAAAAATTATATCAACAGATGTAAAAATGACATTTAAACTAGATAAAAGTAATTAATGAGATGAAATGATAAATCATCATGAACATTTAATTAATTGGTCAATTAAGTATGCACATTTTTATTACCAACATGAACATGGTACTGTCAGCGAATTAAGGTAGGTACTAATTGAAATTATTGCATTGTTAGTGTTTCTATAAATTTCCTTCTTTTTACGATGACAAAAGACAATAGACAATTGACATTTGACAAATCGTTATGAATATGACATTTCATATCTTCGTTGTTTTATTATGTATTTAATTATTGTCTTTGATTGAACTTTTAAACTAATAATTTCGTTAATCAATACAATGTGTTATCGGTGAGATGTTTTACTTTTCACGGAAATTAAAAATATTGCGATCCATATAGTACTTTTATTACTCCTATATGTTTGAATAGCAGTCAAGCATTAAGAAGATTCGCCATCTGCTCACATTGAATTACTTACGAACGATTTAGACCGTGTAACTCATTTTTCATTTTTAACAACATAATATTTTTTTTCTATTAATAGTTTTCCTCGTAATACATTTGTTTCTATACTTTAAGTTTAATTTTAAATATGTAGGTCAAAGTAATAAAAAAGGCATAATTATTCGGAGAAAAATTATGGACAATAATTAATTAAATTATGTTCATACATTCTTAATAACTGATATTAGTTCGTGATTAAGTTAAAGTTTTAGGTAGGAACAATAGGTTTTAACTTTTAAGAAATACATAGGTATATATAATAGATATACATATATACCTACTGGACGTGAGGTTTTTCGGTTTTTGTACAGAAGGTATTAGTAGCCAAAATAAAATCCCTAGACTCCAAAGTTTTATGAATAATCGTATTTTCTATTTATTTAAAAAATAGATAACAGAATTATAAGCGTATTAGGTATATTATTACATAATTGATAAACTAAACTAAAAAAATATGTATATATAAATCAAAGACAAGACTCAATTTTACGATATAACAGCTTTATTATTCTAATGAATCTTTTAAATTAACAAGCCCGGCCGTGACCGCTCGGTCACGTGTCCAATACAAAAAACCCTATTATTACAGTCAACTCAAAAAGGTAGCATGCACGCTCATAATTGTATTAATCATTCAACGCGACCGGCAGACGATTTTCTTCAACAAAGTGCTCTTGTTTGTTTTTTTCGTAAGGAAGTCGACCGAAGGTGAACCGTGGGAACGCCGGGCGGGTGCACTTCCCAAAACATCGACGCACGGCAGCGAGTCAGACGTGCGCCGGCTAGAACGGGATAAAACATCTACCAAGCCACCTCGTCAAACAAGGACAAATAACATGACGTGTGCGCGCCAAGCGACAGCTTACAATCGCGTGATCATCTATCTACAAGAAATAATAAAACAGCAATAAAAGAAACACGAGACAACGGTAACCATTAACAGCGCGTGCGAGCGAGATAGCATCGGTGGCTTAGCGACGCGCGCCGCTCTTGCCGTTGAATTTCAAAGATCAATGATCGATATGATAAAGCTGAGAAGCACGCTCGGGTAGTGAATAACTAAAAGAATTGTGCGACAAAAATACCCAATTGAACCTTGCAAGACAGAGAGGTAAATACTTGGCTCGTGACATACATGTTTGCGTTCTATACTAGAGGGCGTTAATAACAATTACTGTGTCATGAAAGTTACATCATTTTGTTTAATATTTTCTTTCATAATATTTAACATACAGATATCGTTACATGAAATCGATTGATAAATAATGTGAATGTTTAATCATAACAGAAAACATAAACTTGCTTTTACGAGTGGTGCGCCTATAATACAATATTATTATAATCGTGTTTTTAGTAGAAATTTATGATTTAGCATTTTAGTTACATGAAAATGTAAATTCATTAATTAAGTTATTAATTATTAGGATAAGAAAACAGTTTATAATAAAAGTTTTGTCTTTAGTTCAATTTAATAAAAAAGCGATAGTGTCAGTTTTATTAAATCATTGAAATATCAATCAATTAAAATCCAATCGACGTATTGATATATTTTACAAAATATTCGCGCCTAAACCCGGAACGTGATGACAGCGCCGCCGGCTATTTGGTTAAACGCAATTAGTACATCTTGTTGGCTCAAGATGGCGCTTATGACAAATAGAACATAATATGACAAACATAGAAGTTGATGCATTGTCTTTGTATTTTTACTGAATAAAAATAAACTTTGAAACTTATATAAGTGATCGAAAAAAATTAAAAGCTAGACGTATTTCTTTATAATAAAAATTAATACTTTAGCAAATCTCTTAAGTGGCTTCTTCAAGTAGCTATTGACGCGAGAAATTTTAAGTAGTAAAATAAGTAAAACGTTATGGATTATAAAAGTAATTACCGCCTGATAAATATGTCTTGATACACGAATAAAAATTCTTAATCTGACATTGACAAAAAGAGTAAAGGTAATATGACAGCATTTGGTAAGTGCTAGAAAGATTAGGCACCTACCTAAGTGGCCGACAGTATCAATTTATATTTCTTCATACGGTTATACTTCATACTTTTTGATTGTTTCTTAATAGGTGATCCTTTCTTTTGATACAAGTGTCCTGTACATTGCAACCTTTAAAACTTTAAAATTTCCTTTAAAAAAACTGAAGGGAATCGACGTATTGAAGAAACTGTTCTTTACTGATTAAATGGAAACCGCCTCGGAAATACAATCGCTTTCACTATCTTCATTGCCAATAACTTCTTTTGCTACAAACTAACATAGCCCCTAAGGTTATATGATTACTAAGTGATGCCTTAAAAAAGGTTTTATACTTACTTAGGTAACCTAGGCAGGAATCGTAAAAAATACTTTCTTTAAATAAAATCTGGATTGACTTGGTAACCACGCCTCCATAATTAGTGATCTCACCATCAACAAGTTCTGTCTGTCATAAAAATACTTTAGAGATTTCAGAGATGAGATTGAATATGAAGATATAAAAATGTCATCTGCGTGAAACCCATTTCCGCTGTTACAACATCGATAATTATCACATCATAATTATCTACTATCAAGGAATTTGGAACTAAAGTTTTTTAATTATAAATTAATTTATTAATTAAGACTTTTAAAAATTAATATTTTTATATCTATAAAATTGAATCCTATAAAATTACGATAAAGGTTATCTATCTCATGGTATTTAATTGACACATTATTCAAATGTATTTACGCCAATTTATTGAGTCCATTTTTATTTTATTTATAGTAAAAATAGTTAACAATATACTAAAGAAACCCGTAACATAATATGCTACGTGCTACGCTACCTATTGTATAGAAAATATTTAACGTTACCGTTACCGTTAACGTTACGTTACACATAAATATAGTCTAAACTATACAGCTATATTTTGATTACCAGAAATCAAGGTCTCAATCACTACCAACTCCAGTCTACTGCTTATAAAGGTATCTTATAAAAAGAAAGTGCAAACAGGATACCTACAGTAGATTTAAATTAGAAATTTGAAAATAGAATAACTGAAGGCGTGCGCGCGCAATGCGTTATTCGTAATTCTATTGGCCGTCCGTAAGCCAATCACGGTGGTAGGCAGGCCTAGGCGTGATCCATTTTTCCACGCATAAGGAAAAGCGTGTTAGCATAGATACATTTTCCCCTTAAAGAAGTGACTGTGAAATGTATTGACACTATTTAGTATTATTGGGTATTACGACATATCAGGTAAATGCACGAATAAAAATATAGCGAATGGATAATAGAGAGAAAAACATAATAGTAATTACCTACTTCTAACATCGTAAATACAGATTTTGTTCTTGAAGTGAGCCCTCATCAGAAGATAGTCTCATTTGGTCTTATCTACCTACAGTAGGTATGTGCTCTGTAGCATGTTGAGGGTGACATTTGCTTAATTTTTCGTTTTACACTTGAACGTTGCCGCGATTAACAAATTAAGTTACTTCCACATTCGTAATACATAATAATAATAATTCTAGTAACTTAAATTTAACCCAGCCAGAATGTTCTACTCTACAAATAAAATCAAATTGAAAGAATAAGTAAGCAACTATCACCCGCACCATGCTACAGCGCACAAAGTATTATTTGAAATTATAAACTAATACTTCTAGCTTTTATAACGCAGAGACGTTATTTCACCAAGCACAGCTATTTCGTTTGCCATCATTTCGGCTTGCATATTTTGACAGACTTGGTATCTCCGCGCTGAGAGCATTTGTAACGCATTTCCTTCTAAATCAGTTTTCGTAATTGGTGTAACCTTACTCCGGTATGAAACTTGGAGGCTTAAAAGAAACAAAATATCGCATACCCTTCAACCCAAAATCCATACAATGGTGCCGTATAAACTAGTATTAAACTTAAGTAAAAAAATCTCAAAGAGTCACCTGTGATGTTTGCATTTTTTTTAGGCCTATGTGGGTTATTTGTAGGGTAATCATAAGGAATATTTATCATGCAGGTAATACATTTTTCATTGTCTCCAATTGAAAATTAATTTGCTTGCCACCCAATATAAAAAATTAATTACCTTAACTAGCGTAGACCCGCCCAGTCTTATGAAAATTGAATAAATAATTGAAAAATTAAAGGTCACCGCATAAATGTCAGATGTCATTTGATTCGTTGCATTTAAGCGCCAAAAAACTCGCTTAAGTACCTGTCAATAATAACAGAATGAGAAACGAGGTGAGTTAAGAAAATTGCAAAATTGTAAGGAAAGTGGTTGTTTAATGCAAAAGGTGAGTAAAAAATTGTGCAAAAAACGCTTGTAAGACCGTGGGAGAATCGAGCAGGTGCCTTCTGCGGAAAACAAGTCGACTGTTCATCGTGGTCATATTGATTTTTAATTAACACTGAGACCTCTGAGGTAATTACAAAAAATACGCAATGCGTGCGTTGATCGTGTAATGGTATTGGCCGGAACTATAGACTAATTACCACTTTAAGGTTCTAATACGAGATCAAATAAAATATTTTATTACGATATTTTAGTCTGTAAACACTAAAAACATCATACCTACACAACGTTTCAAAATACTTTCAATATTACTTACCCCATTTTAAAAATGTCACAAGCAGTTTCCACTGACAGGAAGTAGTTTCTATAAAACCTCTATTTTAAGACTGAATAAACTGGTCACTTAATAAATATTTCCGCAAACACATGCAAGTTTAGGTCTTATTTTATTCGATACATATAAAAATGTGCATTTAATACTCACATTGTACAATTTGATACACCGCTAGCCAACGGTACAATTTATCTAGCTTCTTAACCGGCCTGTCTTGTTCGAGCCAATTATGTCTTTTAGTTTTACTATTTGCAAGCGTATCTTTTATTTTTGTATAACGGATCTTTATAAATAGTATGTTTGTGTTTTTTATCGTGTAGTAGGCCTTGACAGCCTTACTGTTTACTGTTTTAATTTTCCTGTTATTATTAAAATGCAAGCAAAACGCAGGCTTACGTCCCAAGTAAGTCTATCAAACTTAAATTTCAGAAGAATTTTAGATGTTATTTGAATGATATTTAGTGAATAATTGAATATTTTATATAAAATACTCTACGAAATAAGATATAATCAAAGCCATAATGTCACCAATACAAAGTCTATACACGATTCAATAAATAAAAGCGCTGTTAATATTATTATAATTAATATTCCGAAGCACGACTCCCTTTGAATAGCAAGGGTCATTCAATGCGTGACTTAACGCCTATACCACTATTTTCCTATTACATTTTGCCGCGCAATTTGTATTCAAGAAAAGGCGCGCGCGCGCAACCGATCTTTGCCGACCTCGACCGAAGATAACCGAATGCAGCCGTGGGAATCTGCGGCAGGTGTTAGCGATACGAAGCACTTCTTACTGAGTAAACACTCAGTATACAATAATAATATTATAACCGTCTCGAAGCGTCTGTATTGGAAAACATATTTTGTGTGCTTAATGATACTGCTTTTTGGTGTGGTATATTTTTTTGCGACGCTATTGAGGGAGACGTGTCGAGTTTTATTTTAGTTGAATTTATTAACCCTTAATTGGTGCGTTTAAATGAAACGTTGTGAAGATCGACGCATGACCTTTTGCGACTGCTTAATGCCGTTCTTGTTTACATTAATTTAATTGACGCGCGTATATTTTGCGTTTAATACTTAATTCGTCTGACTTATGCCCTTACTATACAAATGTGTGTTTTTGTAAGCGAGTTTACAGTATTCAAGTTTTGATAGCTCATTTTGATAAAATATGATTAGTTGCTACCGTATACTAAACTTGTTTATTTTTCATTATTTAATATAATTTATTTTTGTAATACTTGCTGTACCTATTAGGTATTTAGTACATTTATGGTATTATAAGCAATATTTCATTTTCAAGTAACTCCTGTATCTGTAAGCTGATCAACAAAAACAAAATAAGCACGACATTGATGCAATTTTTTTAAGCCCTTACGATTGGATGGAGACAACAACGAATAAAAATAATTAACATTTGGTTAAATTATAAATCAAGTATTGCGGCTTTTATATAATTAGTGCTATTTGTATATCATCTAGCTTCACAGGTCACCAGAAGGGAGTTTGCGCATTACTTGGGGACACAGTGGACATGATAAGGCTGTTTCAAGATTTTTTTATCATCGTATCGTATTTAAAATACTAATACTAATAAGGAGTTAAGAATTACTACTCAAAAATTTCAACGGCGCTTGAAAGAGATACACTTCTAAGAACATCTGTAACTAAAAATAAGAATGATAAATTCTAACTCACTTAAATTTAATTTAACTAAGCAAATATTTCTAATTGATCAGATGCGCAGTGACCCGTTTTATTTAAGTAATTAATGTAATTAAATTCACTAAAACAAGTTTCATTCAGTTCCAACTTTTGTCTAACAACAGATTGGGCCGACGATAAAATAATATTATGTTAATAATATTACCGAAAGTCAATGAAACCTACGCTGGCCCACGTGTTATATTAATGGGTCATTATGACATTTTTATTCAAATTTAAATATTACAAGACTATCGGAATTTACATAATTTAACTGATTTTGAGACCTACAACGCACTAGCGGCTGGCCGCAATGCGGCGTGCCGCTGCGGCAGGCCGCACATCGATTATTATATGAAACCGCACGATAACAACGCACTGACTTGCGGTCAACCGTCAACCGCTCCGGTTGATCTGGAGCTCCGGCGAGCCGCACCGGTTGAATGATGCGGCGCGCCGCGTCCCCTCCACGCACTCGGCGCGGTTAGCCGTCCTACCTACGTCATCACATATAATTATTTAACAAATGTAAACAAAATATTGTAAACCTATTTTAAAAGAGTAAAAAATAAAATTTGTTTATTATGGAACATAAGATACATGTATCACTTATTCCACGTCATTAAATTTGAATTTGTAATATTTTAAGAAGCACTGACGAGTGACGATTGCGGCAGACCGCAATAGGACCGCAATAGGGACGGTTAGCCGGAATACGGCAGGCCGCTACGGCGGACCGTATATACCGCGGCCCGCCGCAGCGGCACACCGCATTGCGGCCAGCCGCTAGTGCGTTGTAGGCCTGAGGCGTAGAATTGTTATAGATGTATTGTAACTGAAATACTGCTGATTCAGCGTTTCCAATTAAGTCAGTGCTTAATGCAACAAAAGTTACAAGCACTTCTTACGTATTACACTAATATAATAGTATATATAAATAATTATAAGAATATGTTATATTATAAATATATAATATAAATAAAACAAACAAATAATAATAAAATAAATCAGTGGCGATACAACCTCTTTAGGTCTTGGCCTCAGATTTCTGAATCTGTTTCATGATCACTTTTAAATCTAATAGGCAAGTAGGTGATCAGCCTCCTGTGCCTGGCACACGCCGTCGACTTTTGGGTCTTAGACATGTCGGTTTCCTCTCGATGTTTTCCTTCACCGTTCGAGCAAATGTTAAATGCGCACATGGAAAGTCCATTGGTGCACAGCCGGGGATCGAACCTACGACCTCAGGTATGAGAGTCGCACGCTGAAGCCACTAGGCCAACACTGCTCTAAAACAAACAAAACGTTTTTTAAACCATACGCCAGAACAATTTGTGAGTGGGCGAGACTGAATTGTTTAATACTTAATGACGCCTCATCAAGCATAAAGCCTCATTAACTTCCTATTTTTTATAACCCATAAAAACGGTTGGTTAAATTTTTCAGTACCAGCTAAGTGTAGCTTCCGTAGATAGTCACGCACTTGTTTTTTAGTTAGTGGAAGTTTGGCCTTTTTTACGTATTCCCGTTTCACGTACCTACTCAAATAGTTAAGTTTCTATATATGATTGGACAATTTTTTTGATATAGTTTTTTTTTATAGAAAGGGGGGCAAATGAGCAGGAGGCTCACCTGATGTTAAGTGATACCGCCGCCCATGGACACTCTCAATGCCAGAGGGCTCGTGAGTGCGTTGCCGGCCTTTCAAGAAGTGGTACGCTCTTTTCTTGAAGGACCCTAAGTCGAATTGGTTCGGAAATACTTCAGTGGGCAGCTGGTTCCACAAAGTGGTGGTGCAATATGATATATTAAAAATATTTATATTTATTTTATTATTTTTTTATTTTTTATTTTATTTTTTATTTATTTATTTTTATTTATATTTATTTGTCAAATATGATTGGACAATTCACACCAATTGACCTAGTCCCATGCTAAGCTGGTGAAGCTTGTGTTATGGGCCTAGTTATGGGTCTAATACATACATATTATAGATAGATACACATATAAATACATATTTAAACACCCAAGACCTAAGCACAACACCAAATGCTTATCACATCGATATTGTCTCAGCCGGGGATCGAACCCGGGACCCATGGATTCTTAGTCAGGGGTACTAACCACTAGACCAATGAGCCAACATTTCAAAGCTTAAGCTATAAACCAAATGACACAATTCCTTAACAAAGATGAACTTTTATACTTTAAATCAAGTAGAATAACAATATAGTTGTTATTAGGAATTGTAATAGATATATTGCGCTTCATATTTGACATTTAATATTTATACAAGACAGAATAAGCAGATGTATGTTCAAAAAAGAAAATCATGATTTTTAAATTAAGACAGAAACATGAAAAACCGACCTACTTATTATTTCTCAGGTGTTCAATGTAATCTCGGGTTTTGTACTGCACTCAACTAGTATTAAATAAAAAATAACTAAAGATTACTAGCGCATACGGCTGGAGTTAGTGTTCCCATTTCTTTATGGAATATTTTTTGTGGTATTCTAGGAACAGCAGAGAGATTATTGAGTTTGTTATCACCACTTTAAATGGTACAAGCACAGGACTGGTTAACGTAAGCACTGACCAGGATTGCTGAAAAGCAAAGATAAAGTTGCGTATCTAATAATTAAAAATATATTATATTAAAGATTTAAGATGTCGCCTGGTAGACAGCACCCGTTGACTCCAGAGCTGGTACTTGCCTCGCTCAACGAATAAATAACGGAATAGGGACAGGGACCAAACTTATATTTTGTTATTTATCCATTTCATTATTATTATTATGTAGATTACGAATATTGTTAATACTTGTAAATACGGTTTCGATATTTGTAAATATGTGAGGAAGTACGTAAGAGTACATTGTCTTCACATATAATTATTTAACAAATGTAACAAAATATTGTAAACCTATTTTAAAAGAGTAAGTGTGGAGTTTCTTGCCCATTCTTCTCCACACGAAACTACCTTTTGGAAGGGGCAACTAGAATCATCTTTATATATATATTTTTTTTTTTGACGTTCAAAAGTGCCATTTTAGATGGTCTAATTGAAATAAATGATTTGACTTTGACTTTGACTGTATATTAGTGCTGGAAATCAATAAAGATAACTAACTAACAGTAAGTAATAAATAATAAATTTGCTTTTATATTCGTAAACAAATAAACCAAAGCATGAAAACAATCCTGATCTTGGACGAACTAGCAAATTATGTTTGATTATAAAGCGCACATCATTTTGTTGCATGTACATAACGAATTCTGTTCGTCATTATATATCATCGTGGTTTCGCACAACAGAAAATGAAAACAATTGTAGGTTTAATATTTAAGGAGCAATTTATGCTAGTAATGAGACACTGTACATCTATTACGATGAATTATTTAAGTATATTTCATGACTCTGTAATTTTCAATAATTAAGAGCCGTTTGGCAAATAATAGAGCATGGTTTTTCTTAGTAATGAGATGTATGAATACAAAATTGTGGATAATTTAAGTGGTAATTAAATTTTAGTGTCGATATCTTTGACTATTATTAATATCGTGCTGCTCCATTACTGACCGGCAGCGTCGTGAAGCGTGTCTTGTTCAGATGCAGCAACAATGATAGCTACTTCAACTTTACTTAATAAATTGACGCTAAAGGTGACGTTCTCTTGTTTCTAAGGGCAATGTGTATTTTGGGTCGCTGAGCCGTGGAACAAATATTAATCCAGTGGGGTACAACCCTGTCTTGGCCTCAGATTGCATCCGTTTCTTTGATCATTTTTATTTCATAGACAAGTAAATGATCTTTCTGTGCTTTCTGTCTGACACGTCGATGATTTTTGGATTTGAGACATGATGGTTTCTTCACGAGTTTACATACGACCTCAGGAAATAGACTATAGAGTCGCGCACTGAAACCACTAGGCCAACACTGCCTACACAACGGAGTACCTACCTTTAAACCACTTATATATTAGCATAGAATTCTACCAATTTAATAGTAGAATTATGGCTTCTAGCATTTTGACTCTCAAATGGCTCATATTAATAATAGTTTTGGGTTTAATTGTTCAAAATAGTCCAAATCAAACAAAATAATGCGTTTATTAATATAGAACAATTAGAATTAGATTGGATGTTAAATCTATAAATTTTCAAATAGTAATTGTAATGTATTTCGTCCAACGAAGTGTAAATAAATAATATAAATGCTTAACGGAATTTCTGTATTGAGTTGAGCCTTTTTAAACTCGTGTTGACTAATTACATTAAAATTAATTACCGGCTCAACGGTCATACTGTACGGAATCACAAAGCGGGACAAACTGTTACAATTTATATATTACGGAACTAGGGACCGGAACATGAACAGGTCACGGGTCAGGTAATGAGACAGGTTGGGTAAAGGTCACCCTTCCCGTGTTGTCGGGTATTGTGTGCGCCATGCACTTGATTACCGATTGTCAAAGGTGACCCCATAGAATAAACATTGTATTCAATATTTTCAAGATTAGTTTTATCTTTTATTATCACTTATATACTATTTCATAATTCAAGACTACGAATAATTGTCGTAAATATTATTATATTACTGATTTAATAATAATAAAACTCTTAAAAAAAAACTTTTACCTTTTAGGATATTTTTAATATACCTACTTATGTACTTGTTGAAATGGTTTTTCAGGAATGAAAATAAGCACTTCAAAAAGCATTGATTACTCGTTGCAAAAGTGACTGCAAATGATGTTTAAATATTTGCCATATTATTAAATAAATTGAGACTGATATCCCACAAAATACATCACGTAAGCCTAATAATACGGTGCAGTATCTTGGACATCTTCGTAATAGCTTTCGCGTGTTCACTTATCGATATGTCAGGTAATCGATTAACTTCAAGAAATGTCCATCAATGTAGCCCGATCGAGTCTCGGCTATCATTAAGATAATATTAATTGGGCTCCACCGGTCTTCCGCGTCTTCAGCGGGATGAAAAAAGTGGGCACACGTGGTCACTACCGTTCATTTACGAACGCGAATTATGCGTAGTACGGCAGGTGGCAGGTGGCGACGATCATGGGAACTGAGGGTTGAGGCGAGTTCCCACGGGCGCGTCATTCAGTATACCACACCTGCCCTCCTTAACGGGGATGCTACACGCACGACTGCCACGCGAAGGAGAGACGCGTAGCGCTTGTGTGCCCGTGCCTCGCTCGTGTGTAACGCGTGCGTACGCTGCTGCGCCTGTGTGCGCGCCCGCACTACTTCACTTATCTAAGCGCAAGAAGGGTTACTTACATTGATTTATGTTTTCATTATACATAGCATAAAATAAATATATTAATGATGCTTTTGCAAAGGATATTCTAATTACGAACGTAATAATTTTTCAAACTGATAGCATCTTAAATAAAATGTGTGCCATAAGGCAAATACCATAACATCGTTACGAAAAGGATGCATTTATCAATCTAGCAGCTTCCAGTGGCCGAGCCGCATTTAGAAGACATTATCATCAGTTTTCAACGAGGCTCGCTTTATTACTGTAACACTTGTATGTGGCCTCTTTTATTTATATTATTGCAATTTACTTACATTAATACATTTCTACCATACTATGCAGTAATAACATTATTCTTTCAGATAGTTCAATTAAGTTTGTTATTACATTTATAACTACTTTATACCGTTAATATTTAATAATTACCTATCTATTTTAATAATTTCTTGAAAATCATATACATTATTTAATTTTTATTTAAAGTAATTTAGAAAATATTTCTAAACGTTATTAAATCCCTTATTTGTTTTACACGCTATTCGTGTAGCGATTGTCAACAATATAATCTGTGGGACATTCCTCTGCCCGCATATAGTAAAGGAATGCATTGTTCGACGCGTGGCCTGCGTACACACTACACGTGATTGTTTTGTTGAGCCCCTCTTGTTATTAATAACACGAAACATTGATGTGTAATAGATAAAAGGGTGGGACGTGTTATCGTTATTATCTAATTGTTTGTGGGGTGTACAGATTGGTTTATGGAATATGTTGCTCTATAAATACCTACCTGATTGATATCTTAACGGAAACACAATGTATCGAAAATTTTCTTTATCTTTTTGGTAACTTGTTTTGCGATACTACGGCCTGGTTTATAAAAATCTGAAGTCATAATCTCCGTCAAATGTCAAAGTTTAAAGAGAAAAAATTATTTGACAGCACATTGAAGTTTTGGTGACGTTCTAGAAATTCTAGAATACGGGCCTGCAATTATTAATTTGGTACTATGTTTTAAAACTCAGAACGAATATGTAAGATCTATTAAAAATTCCAAAAGGTCAATTTGTATCCTTAATAAATTAAAAATTCAATCGCTATTCATATATTCAATTATTTGACAGCACATCGCCCATCGCTAACAATAGAACCTCTTTACCCACACAGTGACAATACACATGTATAATCTGTGGCTCTTTAGTCTGTGTTTCTATAGTCTCTGGCTTACCAATACGATACGTTCGGAATACAAAGTTCCATTTCTGTAACCCTATCCAGTACGTGACAAAAAGGTAAAGGATTTTTTTCTTTTTTCGACCCTGCACGTGGTCGGTTTGTGGTCCAACGTTTTTTTTTATGAAAGTATTATGTGTAAAATTCTTCAGCGCTGAGCGATCGGTTTCAACTGGTTACAACCGCTTTCCATGTCGGTATCATTTAAAAAAATTGACTGTTCAAGTGTTAAATATTACGATATATTGTATTAAATATCTTATAATGGAAAGATAAGGACTATTACAGCAATAATTGATATTGAAGAGTTTTGTGAATATGATCAATAAATAATAATCTAGCAATATAAAAATAACCGCACAATATTTATTTATTTATTTTATTTATTTATTTATTATCACTTCGTTGCATATACATTAATATAGTACAATTGACATAAATAAAAAGGAGAGCAACTGGCGGCCTTATCGCTTTCAAGCGATCTCTTCCAGGCAACCACTGTGAGAAAACAAAAAGTATTAATTACATAAGATAGGTAAGAAGTGCAAAAATACAAGTATTACATTTAGTTGGAAACAAGGAACAAAAAACAAACTAAACTAATAAAGAATACATGAAAAAATAATAATACTAATAATAAAGTGCACATGAATCATTTTTAATTTCCTAAATTAAGATCAGTCTCAGTAGGTACCTATTATTAAACTTAGGGATACGATGTGGACAGGTAATGTTTGTAAAGAAGAAATTTAAAGGAAGATAGAGAAGGAGCTAAGCGAATAGGGACTGGAAGTGAATTCCATAGCTTAACTGCAGAGACCTTAAAGGAATCGCCAAGAAAGGAGGAGTTATGACATGGAATTTCAAGGATATAGTTTTCGGAAGAGCGTAGGCTATAGTTATAGTTATGGGATCCCAAAAATTTGAAATCATTTTTAAGATAGGAAGGAGTTTTAGGGTTGAACAGGATGGAATATAAGAGATGGAGAACATGAGCATCACGTCGCTGACGAATGTGTAACCAGCCCAGCCGCTTACGGAACTCAGAGATATGATCGTACTTTCTTAGACCGTTGTTGTCTTTTGTAACACGAGTAGTCAAGTTTTTTTAAATAATCAAATCAAAAAGGTACGTTTTCCTTTGTTTAGTATAATGGAATATTCTCCAACAAGAAAAGAATCTAACTAGACTATATACTATTTATTATAGTTATCGCAGTGTTGACATGGGATACAGCATGCGACTCGCAACCCCGAGGTGGTAGGTTCGGATCCCGGATGTGCACCAATGGACTTTCTATTTGCGTATATAATACTCGTTCGTACAAAGAAAGCCTTAGACTCAAAAAGTTGATGGCGTGTGTCAGGCACAGAAGGTTAATCACTCGCCAATTAGAATAAACAAATTGTCAAGAAACAGATAAAGAAATCTAAAGCCTCAAAGGTGTAGCGCCACTGGTTTAAACCTACCTATTATAAGACAGATAAAACTACGAACTATGTTTAAACTTATACCACCTTGTTCATAAGAACTATATCAGTCTAATTACAATCTTTGAACTAAATTCATCTCTGTCAAATTGTGCTTTCGCTGTGATGAAAAGAGACAGTTTTAGTTTCTGAACATGGAGTTATCAATTTAAACACTAACAAATACCTAAGTTGAACGCTAATATCAATTTAAAAAGATATTAGTTAATTTCTATCCGCTATTTTGTTAGTAATATTTTGCATTTTTAAACAATAAGCAAAAAAGTGTCATGTTTTTTTTAAAATAGATAGTTGTAACATATACTATAGATATAGCATTATATGTTATGTGAACTTAAATAAAGAGTAAAAACATATTTCAAAAAATCCCATTAGACTAATCACATCCCATACAAACTGGAACGTCGAATTTCTCTAATTTATTTCATTTCATATACCCGATAGCAGTATTCACATAACTCACTGTGTATCCTTAGTAAATCAGAGGAAATGATTTATCAGTACTTTGTATGTGATTTGCGAGCCTTTCGATTTAATCGCAGGAAGCGAGCGCTATGATCAATCTACAGGAACCTAGGCTAACCAGCTGCTGATGCATAGTCGTTAGTCCTCGGATGTGATGTATAAAAAAAAGTAATATAATAAAATTAATCTCTATTTCTGAACAGATTCCGAACTCAAGGTAATTACAGACATAAGACAGTAATTTTACATCGCTTTTAACATACCTTTTTAAAACAATTTCACTAAACTCGCTGGAGCTACATAAACAAGGATATAGGTGCTAGTAGCTTGGTGCATATTGGCCTAGTGGCTACAGCGTGCGACTCTCATCCCTGAGGTAGTAGGTTCGATCCCCTGCTGTGCACCAATGGACTTTCTTTCTAAGTGCGCAAGTTTTTTTATTTTATTAGCTTGGTGCAAGTGATTTTTGTAAGTAATCAAACGAACGAATATTCTTGTGTATAAAAATCCTTTGCAAGAAAGCACAAAACTCAGTTTAATCACAAGCCGTAACTGGAAGACAAATTCTTTTCATTTATACTTGATACCAGTTAAATTTTATGTTTATCAAGGCAGGCAAAGCTATGGTCATCTATTAGTATTAAAATAAAGTGATTCAAAGGCAACCTCCAGGCGGAATGTTGATGCAAAATTATGCAACCCATGCACAAGGGAAGTGTACAGATAATAACACGATGAATAATAATGTGATTAAAAGAAACCTTACGGGACCTGTCGGTTTGAATTATTAATGGTCGTAATGTGGTTTATCAATTTTGATCTAAATAGTCAAGTAGTTCTCGTTTTACCTTACCTAGGTAGGTACATATTGTGATATATAAGTAAAATTGTACTGAATAGTTTAAAGAAAAGCTCGCAATGAAAAAATTGAAAATCATAACCAACCAACTCCTTAAATTTAAATTCTTACATAAAAGACAAAAACAAACGTATACAATCATTCTAGTGAGTAATCATGTCCAAGTATTCTAAGTCGCGGCACGTCAAAGCCTATTCGTAGTAGTGTAAAAACCAGTCCTTACTACTAAAGACTCTTTAGGCGCGCGCTATTGCTCGCGTGCTGAGCGCGCGCCGGGCGTACCGGGACGCACGCGCGGGGCGCATATCAGGCTCCTATATAAGACCCGCGCCCTTCCTGATTTGATCATTCCCTGCTCACGCTTTGAGTAGTGCATGTAGCTCCTGCTCTCACGCAGATTGTAAATACGTAGACGTAGTTCGTTTTAGTATCGTACTAAGTTAATATGTGTCTCAAGAAAGAATCAGAGGCCCCGCAGAAGGAGGCTGAGTCACCTCGTTCTCCTTGGAAAAAGCTCTTGAGAAAGGTAAGATTTCAATTATCTCTTTGCTTTTAAATGTTCATTTTTTTAATTTGTTAATCTTGAGTATTTCCGAGCAGTTAATTCACCAATGTTATCTCGTGTTCTAGAACTCAAAACCAAGGTTGCCACGATCGGTGACTAGGTCTACGCGAGTGAATCTTAACAAGTGCTGGTCGAAGTTGGGTGAGCTGATCACCAACACGCCGCCACGCACTGACCTGCCATCGCATAAGACTGCTTATCCCGAAGAACCTGTTATAGTGCCGTTCTCAAAATATTTCTACCCCACTGATCCGGTCAAACCGGTCACGGAAGACGATGATAACGCTGAAAATGAAAACATCCTCAACTCGAGCCGTTTTGAACTCATCTCTGACGCAGAGATAGGTGATAACATGGCGAATGAAGTTAGAGAAATATGTTACGCCGCGACCAAATCCAACTGTTTCGTATGTAAACTTTGCTATTAATTGCGGCTCATTTTATCGTTATACAGTGAAAACAAAATCGTGTCTTCCAGTTTAGATTAAGTGTGCTAGGTCACAAATCTGTCTTCCATTAGAGTAAGCGAACAATAACATCATCAATCATACGTGATTTGAATTTGTGATCTTAGTTTAGTGTTTCATCAATCAGATGATGTTATTGTTTTTCGTTAAGGTAAATTAGTTGTTGGTAATGTAACAGTAAATTGTCACATCATTTGGTAGACAGCTTTAATACTGCACTGTAATTATCGAGCACGTTTGATTCTTCCATTCGAACATCTAATTTTATAATCCAATGTCTTCCATTAGCTTTAGGATAAATCTGTGATATTTAACACGAAGCTTTAATTAGTATAAGAAGAGATTTTATTGCAAATTATTTAGCGTAAGATTAACTTTTATCCCATTACAGATTAGTAGATGTAAATAGATTTGAACATTAATATGTAATTGGACAAGTATGAAAGCTTTAATTAGCTGTAAGTTAGATTTAAAATATTTGTAAATTAATTAATTTTCTTTGTGTTTAACTTTACTTGTATGATGATGATGTTCTTTTACGTGTATTACTAACTAAAATAGGCCGAACGTGCCAATGTTACTTTAAGTTTCTTTTATTACTTTAGCTTCTAAGTATTTAGTTTTACTGTTATATTCAATGTGCCTTTTAGAATAGTTATTTTTAAGATTGCACTGTTAACAAGTAGTACAATTACTTTGTAAGTTTTTTAGTAAAAACCATTTTTGTAGACTGATATTAATAAGATGAAGACTTTCGTTTGATCTCTGTAATAAATACTTATTTTAACAATACTACATTCTTTAATTCAATAATCCCACACAAACTTTCATAAAGAATAGAAGTTACTTATGAATAGCTTGCAATCTATGTATCCATAGTTGGACGATTTATAACTTACTAACGGCTGGACTAATTTGAATTTTTGGATTTGCCTTCGTCCGGAAGTTAAGAATTTAAAAATGATCTTTATCGAAAAAATTATTAAAGAAACATCAGTTATAAATGGTTTAAAAAGTCCTACACTACCTAGTGCCTACTGGTTTTTAATTTCTACTCTTCTTAAAGCATAATGCAAATGATTACAGTTAACAAAGCAATAGCACGAAAATTAATCACGCAGAACCGTTGGCACCTCAAAGACACAACTATAATCTCAAAACACTTACGGGACTATCTCCTTACGCCCAAAATTAATAATGCATCCTAAATGTAAGACTACAAACAATCTTGGATTGATTCATATCTAATGATCGATCTCTAACCTGCTTACCAATATAACAAATCTGATATCCTGATATAAATATGTTTGTTCAAGCATACTGAAAGTTTGCTGTTTCTTGTTGTTTTTGGAGACTAAAAACTATGTATCTATAGTAACAACCATTTTTATTTGTAGTTAATAATAAAAACGTTGAAGTTCTCTATTTATATTTAATTTAAATTTTCCTTCTTTTTTTTCCTTTATGGCTCTGGCACGGTTTGTGCATTAGCCAGCGTCAAGTAAAAATTTTCCTTCTTGTATACCTACCTTACGCAGAGATGGGCAGAGGCAATTGAGCCCAAGGGGGAGGCGCTAGCGGTTAGTTTGGACATAGCGAAAGCCATCGATCGGGTGTGGCACAGAGCACTGCTCTCGAAGCTTCCAGCCCACGGGCTTCCCGAGGAATCGGAGCATCAAGGTCGCCATCGACGGAGCATGTTCTGACCATAAACCCGTGAGCGCTGGGCCACAAGGCTGTGTTCCATCCCCGACCCTGTTTCTTCTGCATATCAATGATATGTTGCAACTTAGCAACATTCATTGCTATAGCAGAACAAGTTCTGCTATCACTATATATTTCTGGGTCATTAGTCAAGACTAAACAAAAATTATTAGACTCTAAGTTAATTAATTTAATTGTAAATATTGAACTGTTACTATTAAGAAATAAAGAACTTAGTTTTACTATTGAAAAACTACTTTTAGGGACAGAAAAATTAAAATTAATTGAAAAGTTAAGGAAGTAATTGTTTATGTATAAATATTTTAATATTTATTACGTTGTTTATGTATAAATATTTTAATATAATTAACATAATATAATTTACTATTTTGTAGGTTTTGAAAATATATTAGTTATTATATGTAAGAATATACTGAAATAAATGTTATATCATAATGTTCCATTTTTTTCTTTTCCCTAATATAGTAATATATCATAGCTTTACATGCGTACAATAAATAATAATATAATTTTATAGAGAGAATAATTAAATAAAGGATTAAAATTTTTGCTGAGTTACTTTTATTAAAACTAAGTACTAGTATTTTATATGTACAAAAAGGAAAATTTATTAAGACATAGTTGTTTTTGCTAGATTTATATTAATTTACCTAAAATAATTATTAACAAGGGTTTTAAAGAACAAGCGTTATGACGTTATTTCCTTCATTAATTTCTTGACTTGACATTGTATCAAGTGTTGAAACTACCACTTCTGCCGGTATATCTACCAAATTATAATTCCTACAAATATTGTGCAGAACAGCTGTAATAATAATAGCTTAAAATTTTCTGAAAAAGACAAACATTTTACCCTAACATAATTTATTTTCCTCTATAGTATTCCTAGTCTTAATGTGTCTTTCATTATATGATGGATCAGCCAGATAAATGGGGCTTAACAATGGTGATAATAAATATGGTATATTCGGGTAAGCACTATCACTAAACATCCATCGATTTATCAGTAGACCTGTATCACATTGAGACAAATATACCTGTTAATTTACTTGGCACATTTATCAAATTCTGCCTTCTTATAAATATTATAATAACTTCGTAGGTTTGTGGGTGACTGATTCCTCTGCGCTGAAACACTCTCAATGGGGGTCTGTAGCGCCAAGGACAAAGAGATGATTATTAACGCCCAAAATTAATAGGCAATCTCAATCAAATTTTAGAAATCTTAGATCGACAATTGAATCGCATTTTTAAAGAAAAGCATGCCAAAGTTCAAAGTTTATGAATGTTAATATGTCCATTGGCCACGTTCCTCTGATGATGCAAAAAATTTTAAAAACTCAGTTCTTAGGAAACTTCTGAGTATCTGAAAGGAGCTAGGCTCGCAATTATTTCTAGCAATCATAAATGACATATCGTATTGATTTTGTCTTAACCACGTATATTCCAACTTATGGAATACATACATCAAAAATTGGTTGAGTAGTTTTTGAGTTGTTTTTACGGGGTATCTATGCGTTTTTGTATATTATAGGTATTATGATAAAAAATAAATTACCTTTATCGTTAATTTTGTCAGCCGACGGGTACCTACATATTTAAAGTAGCTTTAATGTTTTTTTTATATTTAATTACCTGTTTAAGTCTGTTATGGGAAGGCCCATTAAGAGTATTACTACGTGTGGAATCTTACATTTTACCTATCTATTAATCATTTCTGGCCACCCATTCTTAAGCATTAAAAATAGCTGCGCACTACTATGGTCCGAATATTATAAACAAAAAATATCGACGCTACGTGTCAAGAAACAGTATTAGGGACGTGACATTGTACAAAGGTGGATGTCCATTTATAAGGCATAATAAAACGCGGCCAACGTTTAAGAATGATAAATCGGTGGAATTCTAAACGATTCGTTCCGACCCGAGCTCATACATAAAGTGTCGTACCTTCAAAATCGCAGGATGCAGTAATAAGGTACCGTGAAATCGCGGCTCTGTAACGAATCGCAGAAAAATTTCGGTTTTTCGGTTATTTCTTAGGGATTTACACGGGCTTTCTTCGGCGATTTGATACGCTGAACGGGTGTCAGTATTACAAACACATGTCCTTTGATTTAGGCTTGTATTTCTATTCAATGATCAGTAACGGCTTTTGGATTTCGCGACAGATTTCACGCCGCAAACGCGTTACATTGATGTTGACTTACCTTCCGTCACAGCTGGTAGTTACGACTTTAATGGGATGAATTGTATTTTGTAAAACATGGATTTTTCGTGACCATAACTCATTGTAGTTCCTAAATCTATTATATTACCAACGTATGTTAATGGGTAAAATTATGTATATATGCGCGAAGAATGTTAGTGGAAATCATGGCTTCGCAACGTTAGGGAGAATTATATTGCGACTGCGAAAGAGTTGCTGCATCTGGAACAGGACATGATATGCTTCAAGAGACTGACGACCAACCTCCGAACCAGTAATGGAGAGGCACTAAAAGAAGAAGATTAATACGTGAAGCGAAAACTTTGGTCAGATTAAGAGGATTTTGCGAACGGATGAAACGTCGATTAACACAGTTATATTTATATGGAGAGAAAGTGTATAAATCTAGGTATATATGTATAAACATCATTAGAAATACTTAAATTAATAATATGAAACTTTACATACAGTAGTGCTTGCATTACAAATTGATATATTAAATCAATGTTGTCTACGTTTTCTACGTTAGTACTTTTTTTCAAAGGTGGTATAATTTTAATCTTCAGTTAAATGTATGATTAACGTTTACTTTTATAAATCTTACAAAAAAAAAACTAATTCACACATGAAGACTTTTAAACCTAAAAATTAAATATGTAATGGCAAATTTCACACCGAAGTAACCAACCCACGTTTAAATACTTCATTTATGCATTTATATAATATACTAGCTGATCTGGCAAACGTCGTTTTGCCATGTATATCATTTATAATAAAATCCTAGAGGGGTTTAAATTAAGGGTTGTATGTATTTTTAATGCTATAACATAAAAAAATAATATAAACATAATTTATCTAAGTATTAAAAATAATAATTTAGGGGTGGACTACCCTTAACATTTAGGGGGATGATAAATAGATGATGTCCGATTCTAAGACATACCTAATATGCACACAAAATTTCATGAGAATCGGTCAAGCCGTTTCGGAGGAGTTTAACTACAAACACCGCGACACGAGAATTTTATTTATTAGATATGATAAAATCATTATTTTAATATGTGTTTACTCTAATTTATAAAAAAGTATTTTTTTAAATTTTGTTAGGTACCACTTAAAAGATGTTTATTTTGTGAGTAAGGTTCTATGAGAAATGCTACACGTCTACGACGTAGCGCTTAGTTACTTGTATACGCGCGTATTTCTGCAAATTATAATAGGGCATTTTTAATTATTTGCAACTAATCATACAAGGCAAAGTGGCAGGCAGCATACAAGGCAAGACGGCCTGGCCGCTGTCACACGTCTTAGTTGAAAAACCTAAGACAATGGTTTGGTCAAAGCACCAAGTCATTGTTTAAAAGCGTGGCATCCAAAATTAAACTAGCCACGATGATCGCCATCCTTCGCAAGGAGATGGCACTATAAGTATTTGCTGTGCATAAAATTCACTAATTTAAAATATTTAGGATTTCATGCTACCAAACTAAAACATAGGCTAAAGAGCAGTGTCGGCCTAGAGGCTTGAGAGAGTTTCTTCCTGAGGTCGTTGGCTCGGATCCTGACGGTCGGAACTTCTTTATGCGTATTTAACACTCGCTCGTACTGTGAAGAAAAAGATCTAGAGGATACCGGATTACTTTAGACCCAAAATGGCGACGGCTTGTGGCTGGCGCAAAAGGCTGATCAGCACTTACATCACTATTAAAAAAGAATATGACCACGAAACAGCAAAAATAATCTTAGGCTAAGACCATAGGTTGTAGCTCCTTTCAAGACCCTAGTTTTTGTTAATTGTAGAAACCTAAATGAAATAGTATCAGCGGATTTAAAATCTTATAAAAAACTCATAGTTACTATTAAAATCAGCATTGGTCCTCGTAGGTTTTTATACGATTACATTATTTCTTAATAATTATTTATTGATTAAGCACATTTCATAACCTTATCAGTCACAAAATTTCATTTCAATCTGTAAATTTGAACATTATTCCATATAAAATAAACACGTGCGATACAGTCATTCTTCCTTTAAAATTTCTTCAAGTATTGTGATAATTCTGAAGATGTTTTTACAATACCAATTTAAAACTCTTTGAGGTGGCCGCCTCTGTCGGCTTCCTTGTTAGTGCTACCTTCTAACCGACACTTGGGAAGTACGGGATAAAATGTACAGTACATTCTAAGAAAGGACTTGGGTCTCGTGCCTATTATCTGCATAGATATAAAAATGTATGTCCTTTGAACGTGTAAGTTATTTTCTAGATAGACGAAATGCAATGTCAGATTTTAAATTGAATGCGAATGATATGAATTTCCTAGAATATGAATTTAAATATTATTATTATATTTATTGATTACTTTACTAGAAATTCAACGACATATAGGGTTGAACTTAAGTATAACTTATATTTTAAGCAAACCTAGTAGATCTTAAATAGGACAAAAGTTATTATCGAGAATGCTTAAAGATCTTAAGCAAACTTCTTTAAACGTATAGTTCTTATAATAAGGTTCTTTAAAACCAACTTTTGTTTGATACCATCTAGATATGTGTTTAACGGTCACCAGAAAAAGTGCGTTTTTTTAATATCCCGTCGGTCTTTATGGCCACACGTCTCCATTTAACAGTTTTTATCAAACCGATACAACATTCAAAACCAAAAACCTGTGAAAATCCACAGGACTCTTGTTAAAATTCACAGTTTCGTACGCTTTGTGCAAAACAACTGCCCGTAAAACAATATAATTGATGAATACAGTTATCACCCTCGGGACTTGGGATATAAAGACTATTTTTCTATGTAGGGATTAAATTTTACGCCTTGATTTTCGTTGACAGCAGGAAAGTGATGTTAAGTCTCAGTTTTTCTTTCTATTGTCATTTCTCGTCTAAGAAAAACTTGTTAATATGGTTGTTACCTTATGATAGAAAAATATTATATAAGATTTTACAAACTAATGTCAAAATTTTGAGCAACACATTCGATAATATTCCAAAGTAAATTTATCGAACACTATTTTTAGGACCAGGAGAGTAAGTATTGATATCGAAATTATAAAATGGGATAATTTGAATTTGATCACGAAACATACAGAAATCTGAGGCCCAGACCTAAAAAGTTGTAGCGCCAGTGTCGACAACAAATATAACACGATTTATATATACATAATGCATTATACTTACTGTCGTATTAATTGTTATTCAATTTTATTGACTATGTAAAAATGTAAATGTTTAAAAAAAAAATATTAATTAATTTCTTCTTTTAACACACATCTTTTTTAAAAATAAATTATATAGATTTGCGACACTATAGAATAATCATAAATTTTATCTCACTCGCCAATTTTTTTACAACACAAAAAGTTCTAAAGCTCTAACCATACTCGTAAACGACCAATTGTATTGGGTACTTAAAACAAAGCTAGAAATGGGCTCTTCCAGTAAATGCTAATCTTCACACTTCACTATTGTATTGCCATTAAGGGTTTTCGAACAGACTGTTACTTTTAACAACCTTTGAGTACTTTTAAGTGACCACTTTATTCCATTGTAAACGGAAAAAGAAAAACGCGGTTCATTTGCACTTATCTTGTATAAAGGAAACGACTGAAAGCGTTTAATTAGTTGTTGTGTAACACCAAGGAACTTCCGATTTTAGCATTAGTGACCATGAATTTTGAGAATCATAGAATTTGCATATTTAAACATATATTATGACAAATATTTCGATATTCTAAAGGTATCGAAAAGTTTTCAGAAATAGTACCTAGAATGTATAATACCTACTTTATGTATTCAAATTCATATAGACCATTTGTTCAGTTATTTTTACTTATATAATAATCAAATGCTACGACTCTCTATAGAGTATAATCACCTCTGTTTATTTGATCATTTTATTTATTAGGAAAGTAGGTGAGAAGCCTTCTTGGCCAGACAGTTGACACACATCATATATAACATAGAACTTTTATTTGCGCAAAGAGAAAGAAATTTGTTATGTAACTCAACGATTCGAGTATACTTACACAATCGCTGAAAAGAACTGAAAATGTCGAGTTATATGTAACAAATATCCGTTTTTATTTGATAAAGAAGCATTATACTCGCCCACACCAACATTAGACATTATTATTTATGTTAGAAAGTATGGTAACTCTACGAAAAAATGCACTCCACTTGTCACAATCAGCAAAAGGAAGCAACGAGCACCCATTAGTGGCAAATCACAAACACGTGACGTTAAAATATTCGAGATAAAAACCATAGTTGGTGTCTTTTTTTATTGAAAAAATATGGTTATGCACGTGTTGCAATCTTACGGTGTCAAATTGCTTAGCGATTTCTGTTTTTTGAGCGGAAACAGTGGATTTTTGGCCGCAAAAACAGTACTTAGATTGTTACCTGTGGCCCGAATGAGACGGAAAACTAATTTTACAATTGAAACATAATATAACTGTGTAGAAATTACAGTTTGAGGTGTACCTTAATTCATTTAATTCCTTCATATTAACTTAAATTATACGAATTATAATCATTTATATTACTTTTTGGATTCCTACCTAATTATAATAAAAAGAACTATAAAATTAATGTGTATTTAATAACCAAAAATAGTTAGATAATAGTTATTATAAGAGAAAAGTAATTATTTTGTTAAGATCATATTAAGCCTTTACCTATATTATGTAGAATTATTACTTTTTATGTAAAACTTGTGGCAACGTCGTAATTTAAAAAAATAACCTATTTCGACAATCCAACGCTCTTGCTGAAACCATAAACCCGTATTCGGTTAGATTAGGACGTCCTTATCAAGTTCAATAAAATCCCTTTTTTGCACCGTAACATAATGCTGACTGACCGAAATTTAAAAAAATAAAAAACCCGATGAAAAAGTTTAATTGTATCCTCGCAAAATTTCGGTTAAAATAGCTCTGGGCTACAGGAAATGACTGTGCCGCAAAAAAGCTCAATAGAAGCCTACAGAACGTCTCAGATTTGATGGATCGCCGTAACACAATCATTCGATACGACACGTCTGAGATGGCCTTAAAGTGCCCCTTAAAAATAAGGGATATCTTTCAATTTATGGCTCTTTATTGATAAGATCATTGAAGGCACAATAACCTTTATTACGAACAAAATAAGATTGAAAATGCTTTTTTATCTTAATCGACGTTACAATATTACTGGGTAATTCATTATGTGCTTTATAATTGTCTGTATAAGGTCTATATTGATTTTAATGTACTTTCAAAGTGATAAAATAAGAGTTACCACGATGAACACGTGTTTGTAGGCCACTAGAGTCTGTAGGGCTATTTAAGGTTTACAAAATTTTACTTACAATAGATTATGCGTACCATATAGGATAATGTGATGCAATATGATACGAGTATCAAGTGGTAATATAATTGTCTACTTATTAAAAGTAATTAGAAGCCGGTTTTGTGACTAAGTTGACCAACGACTGCTATGAGCAATCCGCAGTTTTTGGATTCGAGTCCCAGCGAAACAATAAAAAGTCATTTGGAAGCTCAAAAGGCTGATTAATGATCGCTATGTAGTTAAAAAAAGAGTGTGTGTACTTATGTACACGCGTCAGAAGTTATACTTCTATGGCGTATGGAAAAAAATAACTAAAATGCAGTAGTGATTAACGATAAATATGAAAATTATTATTAGTAAATACTATCACCGTCGTATATGAAATTGATTTAATAAAAACACCAAAATGATATTTATTTATTCACACTGTTTAATTGTACTGTTACGAAACACGTGTTCTAAATATAAAAATACTAGAATATACAACTTGAACATAGTTTTTATCGATTTTCATGCCACCTAGAACTAACTTCATTCTGTTAATTTTGTGTCACGGTGCGCGGGCATCGTAAAATTTCACTCTCATCAGTTTTTCATAACGCGCCTAAAGAAGTATAACTTCAAAAATACCGCGAGTCTACTCTCATATCTCATTAAGCGACAATATAATTTAGACTTTTAAAAATACCTTAGGTAACCGAAATACCTTACCTTAATACCTTATCATATACGAAATATCTACCCAAAAATTCACAATAAACCTAAATATAATAAGACTGTTACCACGTTACAGAAATTATAGAGAAATACGTGAAAAAAAGCATTTATCGAAGGTAGCCCGAGGGTATTCACAAATCCATTCTATCATCTTTAAAAACTTTTGAAGACACGGACAAAAAGTTTTAAAAAAGTGGGCGTTACTTTTACTGTCATTTCAATGCGTTTTATAATAGCTGGCCGCATTCAGCGTTCCGCCTTAACAATCCGGGTTTGCGAATCTGGGCAATAAATTTCTTTTGATTGAATTTCGGACTCACGCTGCGCTATAGGGGCTCATTATGCTCTCGATAATTTCAATTTTTTTTGTAATGTCAGTATTTTTTACGTTTCCTCAGTTTTCGGACGTTATGAAATTGGAACTTGAATGTGTTGTGACTTGTAATCAGACTATTTTGTAGTGAGTTACGTTGTCATTGTTAGAATAATATTTTGTTATGCATTTTCGAAGTATAGTGATAGATAAAAATGCAACACAGGCTCATAGGTACACCTACCACGCTTATACTTAAATTCAACGGAATAATATTAATTCAAGGAATACATATAATTTTTAATATTTATTTATAACCAAAAGCCGTAATTTAAGAAAGATTTTTTTTGGTTCAGAAGTCTTAGTATGTAAAATACATATTTTTGATGAGATTTAGGCAACTTGACAATGTTACAAGAAACTTTGCAAAAAGTGTACAAGTCTTCCTTTACTTTAACTATAAATCTATTATCCATCTTGAAGAAAAGGCCAATATTGAGTACCATATCAAATACTTCCGCGATTCTCAAGGATTTCTGCTTCAAGGAATTTATGAATGGAAGTGTCTGCGCAATTTTGCGGTGCTCAATGAAACTATCTAAGGCTTCACACAAAACTCAGACAATCCGTATTTCCTTATTATCTGCTCACTCTATTGTGTTACTCAATTCATTGAGCAATGATTTGCTGCGGTGATGCAAATCAACGAATACAATTCTTTGACAATCGTACGTCACTTAACAGCTTTTTGAAAGAGCTTTTAAGGTACAAGCGTATAAAGTTCTGTTGAAAAAAATATCTGTAAACTTGTAAAAAAGTTTTAAGGTCCAGTACACAAACTTAAACTTAAGGATATGACCCTACGCTGTTTTAAAATTAATGAACCGATCTAGACGTTTCAATTTAAATCTGTGTAGAAAGTCTGCATACTTGGTTAAAATATTTATTTCAAAGTCGTTTTTTGCTTTGATGCAGTTTATGAGTCCGTCAGTGTAGTTTCATTATTATTATTTACAGGACATCATCTCAGATAAAATTAATTGGCGCTCCCTACTAGAAAAATTGCACTTCCATGATCATGCCTATCAGACTCGTAATCGTGCTTTGTTTCACGTTCGTCACATAAAGACCAACTATGCAAAAATCTCATTTTTGTATCGCGCAGCACGAACATACAACGACCACTATTTAAGCCTAGGTTTATGATATCGCAGAATATGCTTAACCCTATCCATAGCTCTAAATAACATAAAGCACCCTCGCGTATAAGCGCTCACTTTCCATCACACAACACAGCCAAATTGGGTATTACTTAGTTAAATGTATATTTAATAATTGTTAGAGATTTTTTCCTTTCTTAGTTTGTAAATATAAATATACAATATTATATAAAATATTATGTATTCCTTTTTGTATATATTATGTATTCCATCTTTGGCTATATCTTTAGTATAATTGTTAAATATAATTTAAGTTAAGTGTAGGAAATAAATAAATAAGATAACTTTACCAAATAAGTTAGTCTATAAGTTCATCTTTTAATTAACATGTCACCTCTAATAGATAATTAACATTAATTTTGGAAAGTTCTACACGATCAATCGATTATTTTAACGAACTTGTGGCCAGGCACGGTATCGCCTACATACAACTCCTAGCTTTATTATATTTAACACTAGTCTTTATATTCCAAACAGTTCCCACAAACCTTTAACATGTTTTGTACCAAGTATCTTACTAATGATTTCTTTTTAAATTGTATCATCTCATGAAAATGAATCGATTGAACATAAGTTTTTACTAACTGTAACTTACCATAACAGCAGTAACTACCCAGTCTTTAAGAGTTAACGGATACTTAAGCCTGAAGTGTATAATTCTATAGAATTAAACAAATCAAATTAAGACGTAAACTTTGTTTCTTAAAATCAGGCATTAAATTTCGTAATGGATTCCTGTTTAAGTTTATACATATTATTTCAATATTTCACTATAATAAAGCCCTTAGTACTAAGTTATGTTAGTCGAAAAAAGCGGGTTATATCACCAAAAGTCACCTTATAACAACAAGCATCGTTTTGAATCGCCCTACCACACATACTATTTATTTACCAAACATCACGATCCGATCCCAAAATTATTCATGTATTTGCTCATCCTTGCTATCTCATACACAAACTGCCTCTGCACGTTTACAAAGATAACAACCCGAAGATCCAACCAAAACAAATATGTGTTTAGCTCTTGACGATTTGACTGCATTTGACAAAAGATTTTCAAATGACACGCCAAATTTATACGAATAATTTTATATTAAAACTAGCTTCGTTTCGCCTTAATATGGTTGTTCTACATAGCCTTTTTTCTCTAATTTTTCTCGTCAAAAAAACTTCCTCAGAGTGCAAGGAATACATTTAAAAAAATGTAATTGGTCCAGCCGTCTTCATGTTTAAAGGTTAGAGGAGCTACATATTTTGGGATACATTTTTATGTATAGATTAGAATGTAATGAGTTGCAGGCAATTAACAAGTAATGAGTCAATATGTTTTTTGTTATTATTTCGCCTGTATCAGCTATACATTCTGAAATATAAACTGCCTCGTTGTTATAGAATGAGTTATGTGCTATTTCGTTGTTTAGAAGTTAGAACCTAAGTGATTGAGTAATAGCACTACTGAAACTAATAAAACTTAATTGCTTTTACATGTATAGTTTCTTCTTTAAAGCGTTACAACAAAGTATATACTTTATAAAACAAAGTTAATAACATCTATTTCCCTAGACTAATTATATTTTTACCTGACTAGAACAGTGACAGTTATTTGTACTATTCATTCTCGAGGACTCTCATAAGTGTCAAGCAATATAAAAATCGCGTAATACAATCTGGATCTATTAATTACATCGACTTATGTATATTATGCATGTAACTTGAAGGGTGGCCAAAAAATGATCAAAACAGTCATCTTTGACTTGCTTTATTTTAAAGTAATAAAAAGTCTATACTAATTACCTAAAGCTTTTAGTAATACGTCAATAATCTTATCTCATAACAAGCTATAATTCAATTACCAAGAGCCAAGTAAGGGTCCATTGAATTCGCACGTGTGCGGCTAACAGCGCTGCGGGTCGTACATTTCACAATAGTGTCAAAGTATTCGCCTACTGACAATAGCTCGGTGTGAAGTTTATAAGTATTGGGATCAATTAAACCGGGAATTATGCCTGGAGATTGTATTTTACAAGGCGGAGATAGGCTGATAGAGGCGGAATAGAATTGTTTATGTGTTCGCTATAGAATATTGTACAAGTAATATAGACTCTTAATTAATTAATTTGTTAATTTCAGCTTCTATCTTTTTAAGGAAAATATATTTAGTTATTTACAAAAAATTTAAAAAATTATTGTTTGTATCTTATTCAAGTAAGGAGTAACTCCCTCAGTCAGACCTCTTTTCAGGCAAACTCTTAACTCTTCGAGTCCAATGGTAAGATTTCATAATTAAATATGTTATAGACATATGGGAATCCAACTTAGTGATAAGTCTCGGCTTTAAATCTTACCCCAAAAGTTGGATTCTTGGCTAAACCTACCGACCTACTTGCCAAGTAAAAACATCACATAATCCGCCCTAGCCTTTACGGAATGTAAAATATATACAAAAAACCAGTTAAAACTATAACTACATATGAATAAAAACACATACTTAAAAGGATAAACGTCCTACTAAATTACCTTAAAAGTGAAAGAAAAACGAAAACATCATCAATATAAACTACGACTAATCTAATATTTATTAAAGCATTAACTTACCTTATTAGAGCTTAACGCGTATACAAGCAAAAAAAAGTCTCAACGCAAGGAATATTTATCCTTCTGTTCTTGTCACTAAGGGTTATATCTCTATGTAGTAATGGTTCGACCTGCCTCAACAATTCGTTAAATAAACTGGGTTATCTACACAGGATGCAAACTAGCAGTTAGTCTTATCTCTCCCCTGTAGCCAGTGAATGCTTGATCGGATTTTGCATTTTCATCGTACATTTTTTGCTTTTTTTAATAGTATCTTTATATCTGAGGGTGCTTTTATGAATCCAATCGTTTCTCAGTCTTCAATCAATCATTTTTCGTCTCCAATTATCTTTGCAACTTCCAATTTACTAGAGTTATGCCAGTTTGAGATATCATAATCGAATGTTTGATAAATCGGTGCAATGAATTGACTGTTCTAATATTAATTACTCTTTATGAACTATCTTGGTGTATCTGAAAGTGTAATCATTTAGATCTTCAACGTACTTGTAATTTTAGTAGGTTAACGTATCTATAAGCGAAAGCGCCGATGCGTCAATTTGCATTTTGATCAATAAGTCCAATAAATAAATTCTAGGTTAGTTAGTGCAAATTCTCCTTGCGTCGCAACGCCCACTGTCACCCAGTATTAAGCCTTTATCCCGATATATTAGCGTATATTTCCACGAATGCAAGAAACATTATTTATTTAACTTATAATCACCAGGTGACTTAAACATTTAAAATATTTAACAATGTTGTTAATGTCGCCATATTGACATTTACATTTCTGTGATGAACAATGGTGTTCAAAATAGTTTCTATTAAGTCACGTCAGTCACATTAATTATTGTTACCACGTTGGGGCTATGTTACGAATCACGTGCTGCGTGACATGAAAGGATAAGTGATATAATATAAATTGTGGTGGTCGAACCTCCCGTGGTGAATTTGTGGACGTGCAAACATATTCGCCTGTGCTCGTCCAATCTGAAGTCATGTTAGGAGCGATCTTGCTAGAGCGAATTTAAAAAACTTTACTGTAAAAGTACCACCTTGAAAACGTAATGAACAGTAGCATCTATAAACACATAGATACATTTGAATACTCGTTTAAAAGCGTGTATAAAAATTGTGTATGAAATTACAGAAGACTACTCCAAACACTAAAAATTAAAACAATAAAATATGCATGTATGTCCAAGGCGTTATATATTTTTATTGGTTTTTCTCAATTTACATAGATAAAACTTGGTAAGGACTACTTGAAACATTCTCTACATTATGATACATAATTTTACTTTCATTGAAACAAACGATGAAAACAATATTATTGATCTTTAATCGCTCAGATTTCACACCATGGTAAGAGTGCAAACTTTAAACGCGTAGCAGAACCGCACCTAATGCAACTCCCAAGAAATAACTGTCCCAACGCATTGTTTCCTTCATTCGTAAGGCAAATATTGAGGCAGGCTCATTCAGAGCGTTTGCAAACACCTCTACTGGGTGGCGACTAACAATAGTCTTCTTAGAAAGTCCGTGACAACACTTCAAATATAGTGATTATACTCTAATTGTCTACACACCTGGACTTTTATTTAGTTTTTGACGCGAACAACGTCTTTAGGAAGTGCCACTAATTGATAGCCACTCATTGTGTATGTATTACAAGTTGCAAACTCTTTATTATGGATTGCATCTGTCTTAAATCGTAAATACTTATAGTATCGTAATAACTTATAGTGTGTACGATTCCTGGGTCAACAGGATGGTTTAAAAATCAAGGATATTTTCACACAAGAGAGAATAGAACATTGACAATATTATTCAAGAACAACAAAAGGATACATTCTAAATAATTTAATACATAAATGCTATTAATTGACGTGCTATGCTATGCTTATAAATGCTGATGAGTACCTGCGTCTGCCTATACTCTTGGGGCGTCATTCCGACGATTAGGTAATCGCCACGCTTAAGACTAAGAAAGCACGCGTGAGCAAAATGTCTTGCCTTGAGCCTTGACTCGTACATACTGTTATTCACAAAACTTCATTCCAAGACTTATGAGAGATTTATTAAAGCCAGAAGAAGTAAAAGCGCCAAGCCTAATAATTCTGTAATAAGTAGGTATGTGTTACGAAATGGTCTTGCGCTCTATTTTGAAGCTCAAATTTGTTAATATGTAGTCAATTTTATATATACCTACCGTTACGTCTGTGTAAAAAATGAAGATTTCAAATCAGATATACGTCTAACTGTAACTTGAGTATATTTTTAGAGAGCATAGGGAAAATTCATGAGGAGACAGCCGGTTCATCTTATGTTGAGGTGTCGGTGTACTGAATACCTAAGCTTTTTGAATCTACGGCCAATTGATTCTTATCGGATACCAATCATTAAAAGCGACAGTATAATAAAAGCTACTTACAGCCTACGTAGCTAAAAGTAAATAGTAAAATAGCCAATTATGTTGTAAAGTTTAAAAACAGTTTATCGCATGATATTTGTTTTACGCCGGGATCTACATAAATAAAAATTCTTATACGGCTATTTACACGTTTTGATTTCTTCTCAGCAAATATATTTTACTAGGTATACTTTGTTCCAGTCGATCGTGCATTTATGGAGGAGCTTTAGATATATAATTTTACCAAGAGAAATACTCAATAGATTATAGAAAAAGGTTCTTAATACGTCATTCCATTTGATCAATTACATACAAAGGTTAATCTAACAAAAACTTTTGCCAATCAAAAAGCTTTTCAATGTCTGTGATACAAATAAAAACAATTGACTATTTAATAACACAATATTATATTTCCTATATACACAAAATATATATTTGTTGCCCCACGACAATAAACACAAACCTCTTGTATGTCATTCAGACCATCGACTTAGTTACAAGAAAGATACCTTTTGTGTCCTTCAACTACAAAGGCATCGGACGTTTCCTTTGGCCAATGTTTGGTTAGCTGCATGAGCATTATAGTTGAAATCAATTTACGATAATTGTCATATATTATGAAATAAATATGACCCTATTGTGAATGTGACTGCCTTTTCAATTTAGCGCATTTGCCGTAAATTTTTATTTTGTAGAGAAAATCATTCGTGCGTGTACGAATATGGTATTTGACAATTGTAAGAAAGGAGTTCCTTGGATGAAATAAGGTGGAACGAATGTTTTCTTAGCTTAAGCAGATGCTGCTTTTAATGCTGCAATGACTAGTAACAAAACTTAAATACCGATAAAATATTATCCACGTGAATACATTTACGTTTCAGAGTTGATTCTAAACTTACCCCCAACGAAACAGAGTAATTCAGTCTTATTAAACTCTAATTTAAGCCGAAATTAGTGGCATAAAATTAAATTTGTGACATTAGTTTTACCGACAGTTTCACGTGTATTTATTTCATTCAACTAATTTCATGATGTGACGTGAAACTTGTGTCGCGAAAACACTTGTTCTGAGCGGACGTGTGTATTTTAAATTAGGAAATTTCCAGTGTTATAATGTTATAAAGTACATGATGTACTTGTGTCTCTGCGGTGCTTTAATGTTAAAGATGTTAAAGGCTTTCTGATGGAGAACTTTACTTTACTTTTTCTGCGGTATTACTGAGAGTAACGAGCCTCGTTTTGTTTGCTTTTCGATAATCATCCTTACCTTAAGAACGTAATTAATAGTATGTATGTATATGATATATACTCGATGAAGGCATTGTGTAACAGGTTGTGTTGCAGCCTGATTGCCTAAAGAAAGGCTTTATGTATTTATAAAAACTTTATTGTTTATCAGGTGATATGCTTAAAACCTAAACATTTATCAACCTCTTAAGGAATTTGTACTAAATTGCCTTTACTTATTCTTCTTCAGTCTTTATATAGAATCAATAAAGAACGAAATTTAAATGCATTCTTTATTCTTAAGCCGTGACAAACGATGTGGATTGGCATTAAAAAGTTTCTGAGCCTCTTTTATAACTTTGAAGTCAAAAACACAATAATGCATTTTATAATAGTTTTACAACAATATCGAATGATAAATCAAGGATAATATTATCCGAATGAATTGGTGAACGCGTTAAAATTGCCTTTTAAAACGAATTTGTCTCCATTTTAAACGCTTAAGGGTCCATTTAATAGGTCTTTGTGCTATTGACTTACCTGCTTATACAGGCTGATTGAAATCTTTTTAGTTTTTTGACACTATCATCAAAAACTCTATGGTTTGTGCAACTTTATTCTCCATGAAACTAAAGATACACAGTTCTATAAATAAACATGTGACTTAAGCCGTTCTAGAATATCTGATTACATATATAAAAAAAATATTTTACATAGATATAATTTGGCCATTTTAAATTATACAATTTGATAAATATTGTTAAAATGTATATATAAGTATATAATATTAACTAATATCACACTGTAAATTCGAATTAGTCACAAATATATATTGCCATATACTTAAGGAACATGCTCTATTATATGCTATTTTAGAGACATTTTGTACATCCCACACCCTGTATAAGCCAAGTCGTTAACAAGACAAAGGAATATGAAGATAGCGAATAATCGCGGAGTGTGTATAGAATCTTAAGGACACCTTTTATGAGGTTGAATGAATCTATATAATTTGTGATATTTAGCGTAAACATAATGTCTTTAATATTGTATAATGATGCTATTATATGACTGTGATGATGTTTGGCAGAACAATATCCGTTTGGTTGATGTATTATATAATAGGTATTCATACCTGAAGGTTCTATTCAAATTTTTCGTTATTTAAAGTAGATAAGTCTTTTGGACTCAATTAATTCTACAACTTGAAACAGATTGTTTAGATGTTTTATATTATTTAAAAAAATGCTTTAGAGCCACAAAGAAAATAAATATTTACAAGGAGTATTTAGTCGTCACAATCTTCTTCTTCTTCTTTTAGTTCTTCTCCATTACTGGAGGTTGGCCGTCAGTATCTTGAAGCGTGTCCTGTGCCAGATGCAGCAACTCTTCCGCAGTTGCAATACCTTTCCATTCTCTAACGTTGCGAAGCCATGATTTCTTCCTTCTACTATGTCGTCGCAATCTTAGAAATATTCAATATGGGTTGTTTTGCATTACAGCAAGTATGGTTCACAGGTTGACTAGAGAGTCAACAAGTCTAAATATCGTTATATCTGTCGATGGCCTAGTGAAGTCCACAAATGTTATTAATTCCTTCACTTAAATTTTTCGATTTTTATATTCTAAAATAAATTGTAAATATAATCTTCTACCATTTTAAACACGTACTAAAAGCGCTTTCAATATTCACCTATACAATAGATCGTAGAATAAGACCCATTTGCTCTTCGTGACGTGTCTCACTCATAGGATTACGACCCGATGTACAGATAACATCAACCTATTGATACCGTAGATCATCAGATAAGAAATGTATTGTTGCTCTGAAAATCTTGAAAAATTAAGCCCTAGTTTTGAACTGTCATGTTAGACTGGTCAATATTGTGAATGGATGTCCCGCTGTGTTGACAGAGATTAGTAATTTTAATAAAGTTGCCCTTTTATCAGCTGTGGTAGTACTCTTATTATTGTGTACACCTAGCACATCATCTCAGCAGATGTCTCGTTCGTGCCTCTTGAATTGTAAAAGCTACACAACCCATGGGCAAATCTCCAAAGTCTCAATTCTCTTCGTTTATCAGCAACAGCGTTGTTTGTTTTACCAAGTTATTACTAAAAAACGAATTGAAATATATATATGTAAGTCATAAATGATTTGAAAATTGTAAATAACTGAATTCAATGCTTGAGAATTTGCGTATTTGCTAAATATATTATAATTTTTAAGACTGATTATCACCTTTAATAATGCATACGCTTAGCGTTAAAGGAAATAGTAATATTGTTTTTAGTAATATTGATTCCGAATAAACGAAAAAAAATGAATTATTGTAATATTTTATGAGTCACTCAACTGATTTTAATGATTTTTTTATATACTTATTTTCAGCGCATACTTTGCAAACTTTAACGGTTTATAAAATTATTATTATAAAACATTCACACCTTGAGGTGCTTGACCAAATAACCAAATGTCGTTTCTTAACCAAATATCTGTTAAAAGTTAAACCTAAAGGCGTGGCACGGTTTTGAAAAGTTCGAGTTCTAGGCGTGATTAGGCGGAGTAGAGGACCATAGGGCGGGGAAGATTGTATTACACATTCCTGGAATAGAACCAATTTGTTTGATTAATAACAAGGCGGACATTTCAAGAGTGTGTTAGTAAGAAACGAGTGGTCTAAAGGTGAAACCTTTATGTACTTCAGAGTCGTAAATGGTAAAAATGCTCACGATAACAATGAGTTATATATACTAAGCATAATAAAATACTAAAGCGTCTCTATTATACGCTGTTATTAAATATTTATTTAAATAAATATTTTATATAAATACTAGCTGACCCGCCCAACCTTGTTTTGCCATACGTATTATTTCTAGGAAACATTTTTTTAGTTCAATAAAAATAACTATCTACTATATTAAAAAATAGGGGTTGTTTGTAGAGGGGTGAAAATTGGGGGTTGTATGGATTTATGTATGTTGTATCATAAAAAAATAAAAACAACAAATAATCTAAAAGATAAAAAAATTTTTTTGGGGTGAACACCCCTTATCACTTAGGGGTTTGAAATATTCTTGATTCTCAGACCTACTTAATATGCATAAAAAATTATCGGCCCAGTCGTTTCGGAGGAGTATGGGAACGAACATTGTGACACGAGAATTTTATATATTAGATTTAAATATTTATTAAAACTATCTCATGCATGCTTATGTCAGCTCATCACAATATTAATTACATATTATATTCATATTACAAATCCAATTTAATATACCTACTACCAATCAATCGAAACTGGAAACTAAAAATGTTAAAGTTATTGTTTCTTTCGTTTTTAAAATAAAGAGAAAAGAAATAAGCTTTTACGCCATGAGGCAATTTTAGAATATAAATTAAATTATTACTGATCCCAAAATTGAATTCTTGTTTAATATAATGACTCGATATTTTGCAAATATCTTGACTTGAGTGATTAGGGCGGGCAGTTCTGGGCGGAACATCGTGAAACCTTCAATTTGTTATTCGGATAATTATCTTAAGCAGGTGCAACGTAGAGGTGTTATTTGCGAGGGCGGGCTTTAGATATTATAGTGTTAATTGTATTTTAAATTAGTAATGGTGTTTCAATTGAATTTTGGCAAACTAAAGATACTGCAGTCAATCTTCGTTTAAATGATGACAATTTCAGCGAAATTTTCAAATATTGCGACTGCCTTTATTATTGTTTCTTTTGTTTGAATTATATTAACTGACTTTTTATGTAATTTTTGCCTTTCAATACAGAAACATTTGTCCCCGTTTGGAGCAGGTCCTTGGACCCTTCGAAATCCACTTTCCAAGACAGTGGTAACTGAAACATTGACAATTTAAAAGTACCTGTCAAAAGATTGAGTAATGTTGTTTTTTAGAATAGGAGGTAAACGGGCAGTTGGTTTACTTGATATTAAGGCCGCCGCCCATGGATTCTCTACATGACAGAGGGCTCGCGAGTGCGTTGGCGACCTTTTAAGAATTGGTATGCTCTTTTCTTGAAGGACCCTAAATCGAATTGGTTCGGGAATACATCAGTCGCTAGCTGGTTTCACATAACGGTGGGCGCGGCATATACTACTACTATTTAAAACCATTATTTATTTATAGAAAATAATAAGTAACAAATAACTTGATTAGTGGAATATAAAAGGACCAGTCAAAGTCCTTACAAAAGAAGTATCTTGGAAGTATTCTAGTTTATCCTTTAATATCACTCCGAAAATGTGTACCGTGTAAATATTAATCCTTAAACAAAATTACAATATCATAATTACATTTTCGAAAGACCCTTGTAACCAGCAAATATTGAAAATAGAATTAATGCATTAGTTTCCAACAATAAGGCCTGAACAATAAAAAAACTTCGATCACAATACCTCGTATTTATCGTTACTCATATTATAAATGTGTAAACCATTTAAATAGTAGTATCAATAGAATGTTTCTTTATGTTATGGTGAACCGACTTGGCCGTGATGTTTCACGCACATTTTACTTTTCAATACAATTCTACTAACATTTGTTGGTGCAAAAGTAACCTTACTCTATAGACATAGAGTCCTTATTCGAATGACAGATTTACGTAAGATATTCAGTGTGTGCTAGTATGAAATTAAAGTTTATGTCTAATAGTTACGACTTAGATTTGAATGTAGCTTATTCTGCAATATAAAAGAGGCTTTCATAAGGCAGCTAAACTTATACGTATTGTCGATAATCATTGAAGCAAACACTTGTTATTTTAAGAGATCATCCACCCTTAAAGCTATGCATTGAGATTCATACAAAGAGGTGTATAATGTATTATTTATAGGGCACACTTGGAAGGCACTACCTTTGTTGAAGTAGACGAAATACGACACAAGGAAATTGTCCTGACTCTATCATCAATCAGAGATTCCTTACAATTGCCCGGTTATATTGTATTGATTTGCAAAAATGGCCAGTTTTGTATGGCAAATTGTGTGTGATGTAAGTATTCGTATAGGTACCTACTTGGGTCCGTTTAGGAGTTGTTGGAAAGGAACATGCTATTGTTTAAGAGGCTGGCAATGCACCTATACACCTCCAGACAGTCCATGGGCTTCCATCACTTGTGTGAGCCATCTACCCGTTTGGCAGGGAGCAAATTCTATATAAAAAAACTCCAATACGATTTGAAAAACATTGCTTTTAAAAACAATATTAATATCGAAAATAACTTTAGATCCTTCGCTATAGCAAAAAAAATACAGCCAACCGGTACGACGTCGAAAATAGGACATTAACATTTCAACCTTTTTAATATTCCTATTTGTTAACGTCAAAAAAATCACAAAAAATGTACGAAAAAATGCGTCACAATGGGGTCGCTAATCTGACGGGCCCACGAAAAAGGCCAAACCATAACTTAGTAACCATTAATACAAAAAAGGATTGACGTTTTTAAACATATTTGTGCATATGGCTTCCGGCTATTGAAAATGCTAAAAACCTCTTTTTTGTCGTAGCTATAAGTTGTGATTTATATTTAATATTTTCTGTCCTAAGCTGGAAATATTACATCCTCGAGTATTTGAAGAGCCTGACAAATGGATTTACGGTGTTGAACTCAACGCTATAATGACCCTTGAAGTGTCTTTAAAATAAGTTTTTACCTTCTACTGAGCTTTGCCACATAGGAACTCCCATATCAATGATTATAATATGACGAACCACTTCAGCCAGTCTTTAAGGTTTTCCTACAGATTTAACCACTAAGAATTTACTCCCGGAGCCATTGTCATAATAGCTCTGGTAGGTAATAGTAGGCAGTCCTTTATATATATATTTCTTTAATTTAACATAAATACTATTATTTCCATGTTAACAAGCATAGCAATTGTACCTCCTTATTAATATGAATACAATAAACAATTTCTCAATATAGATAGATTTATAAACGTTTTAGTAATAAGCTACCCCTATCAAATTACCAGTAATGTATGTTTCGCATTTTCCACTGCGAAGACAATTTACTTCACCTTTTATATGATTATTTGGAATATTTTAATTAGATAACCTTTGGTTGAGGCAAAACCTGCCTTTAGAGTTTTAAATTAGCATGTTACTTATAAATAGTCCAGACGGATGTAAAAATTAACCGAAAGTTACGCATTTATACGAAAAGGTAGCTCTTGCATTATTTGTTTTAAATATTTTCACTAATAAAACGAGCGTTTCGTTGCCCCCTCATAATTTAACATTAGACCTTATTTTGTTTCATGTTTGTATAAATACAGGTTAATCTATACAAAGTCTAAACAAGTTTGCTCTTTATAACAACTGATATCCTCGAAATGTCTTTCGTACTTCGATACTTCCTTATTCAACAATTGTTAAACCGAGTCAATTTAAACGCACGAATTTGCGGCAACTTACAAAACTAAGTAGGAAGCGAGACTAATAGAAAGCTCACAAAGCGTGCTTATTTGCAGCCCCATTGAAAACCTAAGACCATGAAACAGAAACAAGCGTATTCACAATCACGTAGACCCCGTCAAAGGATACGAAGAATCCATTCAAGAAGCATAAAATTTACAAGAAATCTAACATTGCGAGCAAACCCTTGCATTGTACCCGACAAAGAACCCGTAAGCTGTAAAAACATTCTTTAAAGTTTCGTATAGAGGTTTTTAGGTGGTTCCTGAGCTTAATCCTTTTCAAAGTGCGCCGCGACGCGATTCTATTTTCAAAACAGTAGAAAATCCTTTTTCGATACCAATTTGCCGCTTGAGTTGCTTTTCAGTTCCCTTTTATGCCGCTACAATTTTTTATTTTATAAATAAAGAATTGACAGTTCGCACCTTACTTTTAGCAAATTTAAAAATAGAATGAACTTATCATTCACGTCATTCAATATGTAGGAATATGTTAAGCTCCTGAAACTTAGATTGTACATACCTACATAAGAAAAAAACCGTAAGGCATACAATAAAAAGCTTATGAAAGCTATATATACATCACAATACATAACTGTCTGACACGATTTCCCGATAAAAAGAACGCAACGTACAACCACGCCTACAAGTGCATTGAGTCCGGAACAATTAGAATCTTCATATTTGGAATTTCGCATCTGGTCTTCCACAATGAGTTTCCTGTTCGGATTAATAGATACGGATCTTATATCGCCTTGGGGCATAGAGCTTTTATATCTTCGCGAATTTGATTCGCAAGTGTGATTGATTACCATTTTGTGTACATCCTTTACAACAAAAGTCTTTTTATGTATAAAGAAATGATACATGAAAACAGCTATGTAAAATTGGGTATCATCATACTTTATAAAAGATAGTTCAACGCAACGAAGTCCTTTTTTCAGGAATTGCAATCACAGTTCCCCTCTGCTTATACTTCATTGCCCATTTAATTAATTAATAAGGTAATGAAGCTGGTCTTAATTTTTACAAAAAAAAGAGGAGGTAGCAGCCACGTAACCTAGAAAGCACTTGTAAAGAGTATTGAAAATGAGTGAAAATAGTTTTTAAATCAATTGAATATAGACTACCATGTATTCTACAGCCTGAAAATTAAGTACAAAATATATCCTGTTTACGGGATTACTAATACACATTTAAATGAAAAAAGAGCTATTTCCTCATACCAACGCCGCAGTGTCTTATCTTAGAACTTCTCGGCCTAATTATGAAAAATAAGAAATACTTTAAGTTCACATGTTACCATTTAACACGTGCTCACTATTTTTTCTAAAAACATTCCTTTAAATATAATTTTGTTAGAAATAGGAAAAAACGCTAATTGCTTTTTGCTCGTCAAAGGTTTTTGCTGCGGTTCATAGGTCTGTCTGTGTCAGTAAATGTGCGCTTTGTCAGAGAAAAGTGTCAAATTACGTGGCACGAGATGAAAGATAACTGTAGGGTTGACACCATGGACTAATAAATAAAATAAGTTTATTATTTTTTGTAATTACTATATACCATACCATTCGTTCTAGAAGTTGAATTGTTTTATGTAATACGATAAAATCTATCCCCATTGCTACATCTAAAGAGACTACTTACCCTAACACCTAACGTTTTAACTTTGAAAAGACGCAATATAGTCTGAAAATATAAGTATGTATTTAAGAAAATTTAATTTATTTTGTAAAAAGATTGTTAATCGGTGGAGAAGCGTACAAATTTTATTACTCAAATAGGTAATCAATAAATGCATCGCATAAAAACAACCATGTTTTTAATGAAATGAGCATTAATAAACTATAGTATTATAATATTTTGAAAATACAAAAGGATGTTTATAATTACTACCCAACGGATCCCATCAATTTATTAAAAATTATGGCATTAGTTAATAAATTGAGATTTATATGACAACCCTAATCCATAACTGCGCGATCTTAATTTTTTGCGGGTATTTTTAGTTTTTCGTAAAGATTTCGCTCTTCGATAATAAACATTTAATTCCTTTTAACCGAAGTCCTTCGATATTTGTAAGGAAAAGTGCTACTTATACGTACACCTTACAGATGCTTTTGCAGTGACTGAATACGTTGTTTAAGACCCCGAAATTTCATGACAAAATACATTGGGTAACTAAACGGAAAGAAGCGGCGGATAAAATGCCGACAAGTTGTGGAAATATTTCCAAAATATTTGTTAGTGATGCCGCTTTAGCCCTTGGCCCTCCCAGTGTATTGTAACCGAAATGTTTCACATACCGGAATTCACTATTGAGTATTAATATTATTCTTGTCATAGAACACCAAATTGATGTTCAGATAACATTTAAACATTTATTTCTTCTTAATTTTTTGTCTGAGAAGGTTTTTGAAGGACCCAAAATATTTTACAATCGAATATCGTCTAGGCTTTAGATGTATTGGAGTTGATGACGCACAATTTATTTTTGTAATTAAACGTTATATTATATCATTTCCACCGGGCATTTGACAAAGTCAACCTCCAAAACCCATTTAAAAATATCTCTTTTCATGACACACAATTTGAGAGAAAGTTTTTATTAAGGATCTCAATTATTATAATGGACCTTAGATTATAAATGATCATTTTTATGACACTGAGATGATAAGACAGATAAAACATTATATTTATACAACAATCTTAAGCGATCAATGATGCCATACAATTTCTATCAAAGAACTAACAAACGTTAAAACATCCAAAGAAAATACAAAACCGAACAATATAACAGTGATAATAAAGAAAATTAATTCAGGCGTAAATTTTACATTGTTGGCTTGAGAATTATATTGAATGGTAACTCTACACCGACCAGTAGAGATCGTGTCTATAAGATAAGCGCGATGTAGGATCGTCTATGGACAATGCGTTATATATTACTTTTAAATGTAATTCACTTTATTAAAAGACACGTAGAATTATTGACATATTATTTTGTTGGTGATGTATTATATGGGATTCTTATAATTATGACATAACAATTAAATGTCTTTGTCAGAAGCATGGATTAAAGTATTAATAAAACATTGCTAAATTTCAGTAACTGGAAGCGGCCATACGTCTTCTGAAATCTCTTTCTAGAAGCCCGAAAGGGGTTATAACTCACGAATAATTATGTATAGCAGTGTTATAAGTTAAAGAGAGTATATTATATATATATATAATTCATAAATTCTAACTATTTATGAATATTATGTTTTCATAATTATAACGTTTCTAATGCACGTAAATCATTTCATAACATCTTCACATCTAAATAATACTACAATAAGATACACAGGGAATTAATCTCACATCTATATTGTTAGAAATACAGTCGATAAATATGTTTGGCAAAATATATTTGATAAAAATCGCGGTAATCCCATCCTTATTCGTGTCAAGTGTACCGTGACAAGATTATGAATTTGTGCAAATGTTACAATACAATTGATGCTGTGGACAAATATTATATTTAAGCTGGGGCTGTTGGAGGATTAGACAAAATATTTTGATACAAACTAGAAATTTTACATATTTTTTTATATTAAGTAGAAATAAGAATCGCATCGTTATATATCTTTTAATATCACTCTATACTTCAAACTCAAGTAAAATCTTGCCTAAAGGGCCTGATCGACGGACGAGTAAGACCGCGGTTTTATGGCTCGTCGGTAAAGCTTGCCGGTGTATCATTGCAAAACCACGGTTTTAAATACCGCCGAGCCTGGCTCGCGGCTCGTCGTCGTGCTATATTTTTTACGCGGCTCGCCATGCAAAACCGCGTGTCGGAAAGAGAACAAGACATGTTTGCGACTGTTTTGCTTGCTAATCGATCAGCACCAACGAGCCGCGAGCCAGGTTCGTCGGTATTTAAAACCACGGTCTTACTCGCCCGTCGATCATAGGCTTTAGACACGTAACAAACAATTAGTGCAAGTGAATTAACCAAGATGTACAGAAGAAATGACAAGATAAACACAAATTTTGTTTTCATTATAAATAAATTAACGACTCATTGGTCTAGTGGTTAGTACCCCTGACTACGAATCCATGGGTCCCGGGTTCGATCCCGGCTGAGACGAACATCGATGTGATGAGCATTTGGTGTTGTGCTTAGGTCTTGGGTGTTTAAATATGTATTTATATGTCTATCTATCTATAATATGTATGTATATCCATTGCCTAGTACCCATAACAGAAGCTTCACCAGCTTAGCATGGGAATATCAATGGTCAATTGGTGTGAATTATCTTTATAAAAAAAAAATATTTCCCCAAAAACGAAACGCAAAAGCATTGAATATGTGAATAAACTTATATAAAAATCTCTAAATATCCATGCTAATGTGATCAAACCAAGCCTATTTAGATGGAGATAGCAAAAGGGGGATCTGATAAAGCGATTGTTATCACCTCCAATGCCTTGTAACTAACACCACCAGATAGACGATAAAAGACCCTTCATTTGTTAAACTTAAAAGGATTAACTGTTATGGTTTCTGTATAATTTGGTTTCTTAGTAGAGGAATTTAATTTATTTAAAGAAATAATAATTATCGGATAAAGTACATAGGTAAATACTAAAATATAAGACAAAACTTTTTCGAATTTAAACTTTTTTTAATCTGTTTTTATTTGATTTAATGTTATGTGTAACTTTTCATAAACAGTCGACGATCTAGGTACATCATAAATTCTACAATATGTTAAGTCTTCAATCCCAAACATTATGTATAGGCTTATAAGTGTGTTAACGAATATTTAACTTATTTAGTTTGGAAGCAAAAACAGCAATCTATCATTCGCCCCCTGGAGCCAAAACACCCTTGAGACGGAAATTATTAAATTAAAATTAAGTAAGTATGGTTGTGTCAACGGGGATTTGTTAGTTTTAAAGAAAATTGTGTTGACATATATTTCTTTATAATTAGTCATATAGTTAAGTTAATTCAAACAAATTTCGTTTTGTTACTTAATATGTAGTTTAAGTGTAGACGTCTGAAAGAATAATTTGATGTTTTAGAAATTTTATGAAACTAAACGATATATGAAATACATAGATACTATTTTATGCAATTTTGTTGAAAATATAATATTAAAGTTGTTTAAATCGTACTACTTAAAAGGAATGCATGTTATTAAATATCTCAATAAAAACATGTCTAAAAAGATATTATAAAACTGAATACCAAAATGTTCGTAATAACATTGCGAATATTAAACAATTTACATTCCACGAACCGTGTTATAATCAAATTAAATAAAATATGTAACGTGTCAAAAAGCAAGATCTTAAAATCGGATACTGCAACACGCAAGATTTTATGTATCAAAGTCGGTAAAAAATGGTAAGCAACCCCGACTATTATCTTTGAACACCGAAGTCATTTTAGCCATAATAAGATAACATTTAGGAAAGGCACGGCAGGCAAGGTCACAAGTTCTCAAACTGTAGTATTAGGCGCGAACATTGCATCTTCCGCGACACAAAATAACTCGTGTGTTTTACACATGTATACTATACTTAAAAAATTGAAAATGTTCAATAATTTTTACTATACACTTAAGTTGCATAAAGAATTTCCGACAATGGTTACATTTTATGCATCAGGAGTTTTTTTTAATAATCAATAATATTCTATATTTAATTGAGTTTCTTCTCTTCCAAATATTTCCTTCGTTAAGTATCTGACGATAATAAATAAACTAAGTTCTGAGATATCTTTTTGACCAAATCTTTGAGAACCAATCGTGATCACGTCAGCGGACCTGTCGCCGTAAGAGCGAACAGGTATAGTTTTTTGTTCCTTTTTGCGCGCGCGCACGTGTGCGCCGCCCCTTAATTACTGACGCATACCATAAACAGATCTTTACGCTCCCTTAAATAAATCTTCGGTGTTTTTCTTGTTTTCTTAGGCCCGTAATTTCGGAGCACGGTTTTCGGTTTACCGACTACGGGGTCCGTTGAAATGATCGATGATGACTCTTTGTTTTCACAGATTGAACCCGGCTTTGCCCTTAAATAGCCGCCGGATGTTTGAATGAGGAATCCTGGAAATGGTATTTCGCAGAAGCATAGTTATAAAGGTTCTTCATGAATGAGGATATTCATGTAGTTCCAACATCTTTTAGAAATAAATTTAAACTTAGATTGGGCACGGTACTATCTGTACGAAAATCATTTTGTATCGTCAGCATTTTTGAACCTAACGATTAGCACATATAAAAACTTCAACGCAACCTTTTTTGACCTTCTCTATCAGTTTATGATACGGGCAGCAAAGAAGCGAATTGAAAAACTTTAATCTTGGATATGGCATTACTTTATCAACAACAAACCCAAGACCTTAAAGATTGCAGCCACCGCCGAACTTTAAGATAACGTCCCTTATGATAATTAAAGAGGAATTTCAAAAAATTAACATTTAGAATGCATCTTAAGGAGCCGATTGGGCTCAAAATTTTTAAATTTTAAAAAAAATGCTGTTAATTAAAATCTTTAAAATGTTACTTAACAAGAAACTGAATAACGAGAAGTAGATAATAACCTCATTATTAATAAACGTTTTAAAACCGATATTTATTGTTTATTCGTCAAAACAAACGACGAATTACCTACAAATAGTATGTGTGTATACCTATACTATAAGAAATCCCCTTTTCTAAGTGGTGTCATCAGGATTTTTTACTACCATACGATAAAACCCGCCACGACAGCCTTACTTATCAAACGTAATCTTTTTTATTTTTCACTTTATCGCTATTATTTAGGGTTGTGATAAAATCGTTATTTTATTTCGAATTTATAGCTGAAATTTTAAAGGTTATTTTTGGCTTAGAACTCAATGAAACGATATACGTCCGTACGTATAATGTCTAAAGATCCAAAATCCAATGCGTTTTTGACATGCAGGAGCCATACATAGCGCTGAGTCTGACTTTGAATACTACTAGATCTAAGAAGTGAATTGTTTGATTACATTATTCGACGACGCAGGGTTAATTATGAAATTCGAAAATAGATATAGGTATGTATGCGATAAAATGATCTTTTGGCTGACAGAGAAATAATGAAAAAGTGTGGACCCCTATTAACTAATATACTTTAACAATTTTTTACACACTTTAAAATTTAGAGACGCAGGTGAAAGCAGATAAATGTTAAGAAACTAGTTAAGAAACACTTTACACCATATTACATAAATACAATAAAAGCGCTACGCGAAACAATGTGGATTATGAGTGACAATGTTTCCTATTTGTTAAATATACAACGAAGGAAATATTACATATAACGCTATATTACGGTGGAAAGGTTATGGTAAAGCTGTGCGGTCCGACAAGGGTATGGTATGGTATGGTATGGTTTGTGGACTCGTTTTCCGCACTTAGACGCTCACTAGGTCCGTTGTACGTGAGCCCTGGCTAACTAAGCCAGCCTAACTCCTTCCAGAAGCACAGAAGCTTCCTGGGCACTTCGCAGGCTTCTCGGAGCGACCTCACTGTTCCGAGGATTTCTGTACGTTGTTTAGCCACAGCCTCGCACTCCAGGACTACGTGGGTGACTGTTTCCTCTGCGTTGAAACAGCCTCTGCACATGGGGCTGTCTGTCGCGCCTAGGACATAAAGGTGTTTATTAAGGAGGCAATGGCCCGTGATTGTCCCTATCATTATTTTGAGGTTATTTCTGGTTAGATTTAAAAGTTGTTTAGTCATTCTTGTGTTAGTCACTGGCAGAACCAATTTGGATTGCCTGCAGTCCACACTTGATGACCAACGTTGGTGCTGGAGTTCCACCGATCTCTGGCGAATCCTCACATGTCGAATGGTCCGACAAGGGTACGATGTTGTCGCCCAATACAGCGGATTTTTTTAGATAGTATTCAGTTTAACTAACTGACAATTAAATGCGGCTAAAACAAACTGCACATACATTAAATAATAAATAGAGTAACTAAAAAACTCGGAATGGGACCGCACGAGGCTCATTTTTACTACAGCAATTTACAATCATTAAGACAAATTAACTTGAACGACGTCAATCATGTGCAATTATGTGTTCCTGCCTCAAATTAAGGTAAAAAGGTGTTACAACTGCGGAAATCAAAACCTCATATATGAGTTGAAACATGTTATTTGCGAAAAACATCGCTTAGTGACGCATAATTACGAGTACTAAACGAGATGAATTTTGACTTTTACAGGCAGATAAGTAGTACTTTTGGGGTAATTTATCTGGTGTTTAATTCTCATACCTGACGTATAAATGGGTAAGTATTTCAAGGAGGCTTTAAAGGCTTTTGATCGTGAAAGTTATTTATATTTTTTTGCAAGAGTATCTTAACCTTAGCTTAAAAATGATACTTTCACTGTTTCATTCACTAAAGTTAAACTGACACACTGAAATAATTCAAAAACAATACGTGGGTACCTAACACTGAAAATGTTAGGACTGGCCAGTTAGAAACATTGCTAATGAAAACTTTTTTTTTAATTTCAATTTAAGAACTCTTTGGTAACCTAATGCATTCGTTTGTCATTTGTTTTTGTGAGTTGGCGGCAAATCTAAAACTCTTGTTACGCGTGTAAATTAACCTAACGCGACAAAATGTTCGGTCAATGATTTATTATGACTTTCGTTGTGAGCTCAACAACAAAGCTATTATCATTAATTCTTAATGAAGCCCCATCTCGTGCCACTATTTAGAATTGGTTTAACGAGTTTAAGCGTGGACGTAGCAATCTCAATGATGATCCGCGTGAAGGACGTCCTTTAACAGCGACTACTGAAGATACTGAAGGCTGTGCGACGCATGATAGAGGAAGATAAGATCAGCTAGTGTTGCCCAAAATCGGTCTTGGTCTTGCAGTCTTGTCTTGTTCTTGCGTTTTTGCAAGACCAAGACCAATACCAAGACCGCCTTATTATAGCAAGACCAATACCAAGACTGAACCCCGCAAGACTTGAGCAAGACAATACTTAAGCCTGCAAGACTCTTGCGTCTTGCAGTTAAGACAAACTGAGATTTGGGCGTTAATAAGTAGGTATTTGGTTTCAATCCCGATTTTGAGAAACGTTCCCCAGTATCAAAACCGTAGGTATCACATATCATAACACTAAACTAAGGGCTGCAGTTGTATTTGCAGTTGGCAATGTGCCGCTCGTCTGAAAGCACCCTGAAACGTATTGTATTGATTAGGTAGGTTAGTACTTATTATATTTCAACAATTTATTAAGTAGGTAGCGTGTTAATACTCACAAATCTGTTCCCACCATCCCATGTGATAAAATTTACCTAGAATAACTTTCTAGCAAAGTTCATACCTTGTAGGTATCTACCTATAATAATATGTTATGCTTGTTTATGTCTAATGTGCAGATCTAACGTTAGTACTCGTAGGTTGGTATGTGCTTAAAATTATAGCTAACAAAATTATATAAACATCATGTAGGTGTGAAACTTATGTTTCAATGTTTATATTATTCTTCTATTTAGCAAAATTTAAAAGTAACAGCGAGTCGAGTAGGTCTAGTAACAGTTTCTACGGCAGCCAATATTATGGTACAGACGCCAGCACATCAAGCTACTACAATCTATCAAATTTCTTCAACAGATTTTCAAGTTTATCCCTAAAGAATTAAGGTTCAAAGTTGATTGGGGAAATGTGACGTTCTGCGAATAAACTGTTGGTCGGTCGGTGTATTATATACCTACTTATTTGATAATTTACCGACAAAGACGCCGCGGTTTGCAACAAGTGTATCACAGCATTTGACACTGTTTGAGCGCCGCATTCGCCGACAAAGAGTACGGACATAGGCACACAAATTTTTACCTATTTTGGTAGGGTTAAATGACCTTAAATGACCTTGAAGATGTCCCAGCAGTAGGTAGGTATAAATTGAATGATCTGAGTTTCTTTTATTTAAATACATTCTTACACTGGCTTGAATTCAAACACTACAGCGTTAAAAGCTGTCTGGCGAGATGATAATTAATAACTAAGTAGGTATTGCATCTATTGAATTGCGAATATTTTGATTTCGAAATAATCATTGTTAATATCGGTAAATTATAGATAGTGAGTGATATACCTAGATACTAAAATGTGAGCAGTAAGATTGAAAAATGTATAATATGCCATGTCAGTGCTTTTAATAAGTTTATTTTAAAACAGCTCTCTAGTAAGATTTAGAGTTTACCATTCAATTACACACAACAAATTATTGAAAAACAAAAATTATGAAAAAGATATTTAGACTGAGTACTTAGGACATAAGTAGAAAAAATCTATCTATCGTGGATACCGAGTTATTAAAAAGTGGATAAATGTTGTGTTTACTTAATTTTATTTTTCTGTGCTAATGCCAACATTGACAACCCCACCAAAATAGGTAAAAGTTTAGTCCGCTTCTAGACTTTGTGTTGCCGCCGTCGCTTTCATGTCAAAGGTCGCCGCCACTGCCCATGTTCTAAAGAATAAAATAAGTTTCCGGGTGCTCAGAACGGACGCAAATAGATTATGTTGTCCTCGCAAGGAAGAATGTAGTCGTAAGGATAGGTAGATTTTATAAAAATTGTTGTAAGTAATAAAAATATACCTAGTTTATATTATTATTACCTATTATACCTTTTTAAAGGACATTGCACTGCAAAATTGGAAGTGGGTGATTTTAACAAACTTGAAACGTGGAAAAGCTCCAAATATGAGCGACGTCATATTGCTTTATGTTTATGCATTACGCATTTTGTTTTAAAATCACACACTTCCAAGAATCGAGATTTGTAGTGTCGGTTTATCAACTTCTATCGTACCTACTCTAGTAGCGACTATTGTCTTCAGCGATGATTTACTAAATAAATAAAAATAATCGTCGTGTAGGTAAGACGATTATTTTTCTAAGGAATACAATTTTGTTGTAGTAGGTACCTACATCGTTTCTTACTTACACATACTTTAACGACGACAAAGTAGTACGACAAATTGCCTAAAAAATGTATCTACCTACGCACACTGTAATGAAATCTGCTAATCTCAACACACTGCCTGTAGCCTGCCTGAACATTGTACATACATTGGTGAATGCTCCAGGATAGCCCGCAAGCCCCCACAAATAGCAATAGGCTAATAGGTATTTGCAAGTCTCGCGAGACTTGCAAGACTCTTGCTGCAAGATCAAGACCAAGACCAAGCCTGAGAGCGCAATACCAATACCAAGACCAAGACCAGGTGTATTGACGCAAGACAATACCAAGACTGGCCTAAGTCTCGTCTTGGTCTTGCATTTGGGCAACACTAAGATCAGCAGACACAGGCAAGCCCAGGCATTGGTATGAGTTAAGTTCAAAAAATATTACACTAACATTTAGGCGTCGGGAAGCTTTGTACTCCTAAGGAAGAATGGGCCCACTGCTTTTCTCAGTGGTTCCTTCGAATGCGACGATGTGTTGAGAGGAACGGAGATTACTTCGAAAATCAATAAAAATATTGGCAACTTTCTACATTAAGCCGTTTTTTATTTTCTAAACATTTTCAGGTAGTTTATGTGGCAAATTACTTGAAAGCACCAGACCAGTGGTCTTGAGATTTTAAATATATATTTAATATGATGACCTGTAATTGAACTTTTTTGTTGACAACGTAGGTAAAATGGTTATAAGTAACTTTTAGCTGTCAGAAAAGATAAAAACTAGTTTTTAAACCATTTCATTGTAGTTACTAACTACCTATTATGGAATATTTTTAAATGTAGATTTTAATTTTTAGCCTGATCTATTTAATTTTCTTACATCTTATTTATTTGCTCACTAATATTACTAACAAAACATTTATCAATTATAAGGTTTATGAGAGAGGTTTTTGTATAAAATGCATCCCTCACAAAATAATGGCCATAAAAAGGTGTAATTTTCAAGCTACCTTCGTTGCACAATCGGTAGTCGTTAACCCGATACCACTTTGATTGATTACAGGTTAACTTCACTGAAAAGGGTTAAATTAGCTCCCAATGAAAGGGTTAAATTAGTTATAATCGCCATAACAAAGGGGTTATTTTTACCACATTATCAACCCTTAACTGACGTGTTAATTTTCATATAAATTAGACTAAATTTCGCTTTATTACGTCTTGATTGCTCACGGCTCGTTTAACTAAAGCGTTGTTAAATTCGGGATATTATCTTCGTCTAGGCAATTTTGTTTATTGCTCTAAAAAATAAGCATTCCATGTTAAATGAGTTTTTTATATAGATTAATATACATTAATATGTAGATATATTAATGTATTACTATACGTACTTATATACATGGTTTAATAATGAATACATAAAAATTACATGAATATTTAAAAAGACTATCGCAACGCTTCAGGCGTCTTTTTAGTTATTTCTTTAAATTCGAATATTAATTAACATTTATATATTTTATCAAAGTATTTTTAATGCTTACTTATCTATGGAGTCTATGGAGAAATTAGTTTCCACGTTCAAAACATCTTACATGATTTGACGGGCGATTTCCCGCCATTATCACACGTTCAATATAAATATATATATATTACTTTCTAAGTTTTTATGTCCTTACAAATCTTGGTAATCATTGATTACATACAATTTAAGATTATTTAATATCCTATGTTTATATAGATAGATGATTCGTAATATTTCAGCGATGGTGCTTAATATATGAAAGAAAATAAAGGACGAGTTGTTATTCTTAACTATGTTTTATAAGTTATTCTATTCTGTTATTGTAACTCACGAACAGTAAAATCGATTAGTCGTACGCTATCGTATATAATCAAGAAAATCTGATATGAAATCCATTAAGCTCCCTACAAAGTCGAGATATAGAAAACCTATTACATTTTATTACCACAAGCGGAGCGGGACGAATCCTTAATTAAAAATAACATAATATCCTTAAAGTTACTCTCCCGAAATGGATATATTCAAAATAGAATAAGACTTTAACGAGATAGGGATTATTATCATTTTTTATTCCTAATGATCTCGGCTCATCAGAATTTTTGAGATAATTTCTTTAATGGGGACTGGTTTATATCTGAGCTCGCTTTTTATACTCTAGAAAAACTCACGTTAAAATAGTTTTCAATCTAGGTACATGTTATAAGATAAACCAAGAAGTTTCTTAATTATGTACCTAATAATATTTTGCCTCCGTGGTTGCACATCCGAAGCATGAAGTCGAGTCACAACGAAATAATTTGTAATAATAGTTTCTGGTGAGCACGGTTCCTGGCACTCCTTCAGATTGAATTGAAATGATTGAAAAAATTGTCAACGAACTGATCTAGGGTATGTTCCGATATACACTGCGAGTACTGTATAGTGCTCCCACTGTTAAAAATTCGTTCCGCTATGGACTGCCAGTATACAGCCGCAGCGTCCTAGGGAAATATATGACGTCACAAATCCCCGCTATACTTCTACTGCGAGCACTGGCGTTTTCGAGGTAAGGTACTCGCAGTGCTTTGATCACGTGATCAATCAAAACCACTTGAATGCCTAACGGCTGATATAACTTAATATTCCATTAGCTGTGAATTGTTTTTTATTTGTAGTAAATAATAACTAATTTTAATAAAGAAAACTCCTTACTTTTACCCTACATAACCTTTTCATTATAAGTAATACAGAAAGTTAATATAAGTTGAGTTATGATAAACAGACTTTTTCTAAAAAATACTTACTTTCTTTGTAGTATTAATTCAATTGACAGTTAATTTTAATATAGATTTTTTTAATGCGATAATACTCCAATAATAGTTTTTCTTGTTGAATTGAAAAACTTTGATGCACTCATTTGAAAACTGTGTCGAAAAACGAAGCTGACTAGTATACTGGACTGCGTTCCGTTTTAAATTGTAACCAGTATAGCTGGCTATAGAGAAACGGTTTCACAGTATACTAAATTGACGGTACTCTGTACAGAGGTCGCAGTGTATATCGGAACATACCCCTAATTGGTGCTGATATCTGCGTTTACCTATCAATATTGTGTCAATTACACGACTACACGTTGACAAGTTAATGTGTTAATATCACGGACACAAAAATTACGAAATAAAACAAGAGTAAATTTAGAACTTAGTCTTTTATTAACAGTTAAGTAAGAAATAAATCCAGTTAGAATTTTTTAATATATTCCATTTAAATGCGAACATAAGCTATTTAGCTAAAGCTGGGCTGAGACTAAGTAATAGTACTTTATAATTCCCGGTAGTTGGCAAGAGCAAGTTGGTATCCTCTGCTTAAATTAATAACAGTCACACGCGCGAATTAATCGCGTATAATCTTGCCAATGACACTTGAACTGTCACTGTCAACGTCATTTGGATTTTTTTTTGGAGCTAAAGGTTTAAAGTTAAAGTTATTAGTAGTTTACATTACTTTTATAAAATTATGTACTTTAATTAAGTAGAGGTACAATATAAGGGAGAAATAGTTATTACTGCAATATATTAATTTTATTAAGTACATTTTTTAAATGATGGTATTATAAAAAGTTTACAATAATTCATCATAATCTAATCTAATACAAATGCAAAATCATACAACCTTTTTCCTTTCAAATTTGAAATTAGTTTACCTGCTTGGTTAATTGTTCAACAACCCCTAAAAATACCACCCCACTCTATTTTAAACACAACCTTTTTGTTCATGTGAAAACCATATATAATTACTTTAAACTCTATTGCTTAAACATAAGGTTCAAAATCATCGTGCACCTGAAATACGATTTGAGATAAAATTTGTTTTATACGCTGTGTAGGTGACGAACAAGTGTATAAGCAAAAAATAAACGATTAGGGGTGATTTATACATGGCTTTTATTTTTCACCCTCGTTGCATCACGTAACTGAAATTCCCACAGTCGAGGGATCAGGTGCAGAGATTTGATTACAGAGTTCTTTTGAAGTAAATCTCATATTAAATGTTTTGTGTGGTTGCAGTTTGATTCTTATAAAATATTATCAATCTAACAAATTAGGTAGGTACAAACATAAGTGGCAAATATGAACAAAAAGACTTTTAGGATACAAATTTTTGACTAGTGCTGCTTTAACGAATCGTATCTGTAAATTCAGACTATAATAACTAAGTAGCAAATAGAATAATAACTTCTATTACATTTTTTATGTGATTACAGTTTGACTGAAATAAAATAAATTATCTATATCTTTTAGGTAATTCACAAATTAGATATAAACATAGTTGTAAAATATGAACTGAAAGACTGTTAGTGCACACAATTTTTTTAGTGCTGACGTAACGAATCGAATTCATAAATTCCGACTATAATAATATATTCCTTAATGTTATAAAATTATACTCTTTTAAACATTCAATATAAAATCATTAGGGTGGATCCCGATTCCTAACCCATAAAAATTAATATCACAGAATACAATAACTGTCGTTCCCCTATATAAATCATAACAAGTGGAATCGCAAACAAAGCTTATAATAGGGGAGAATTGCCCACTAACCCTGCCCTCGGCGTAGGCAAACCCAGACACTTGTCATCCCGAGGGGTACATAATGTCACTTTGAAATGACGCAAGGTACACCTCATATCTTAGCAAACCATTGTTATAAACTTTTTATATCTTCTTCACATGAGAACTGGACTCAAGGAACCCATGAAAATGATTAACCGTGTCTGAAATGAAAAAAAATATTACTGCTATTGAAAACCACATTTCATCATCAATAACAATCAGCCATTTGAGACATAGGATCTTTTAGATATCTATATATACAGGTAACATAAAATCCCTCATATCTCTCACAATTCTATGGTAATTATCAGATCTCATCTAACACACGATTGCCCATAATTTGCGTAATTAACAAAAATACCCCAATCATCACTAATAACTTCAAAATGGCCCTAATAGATATTTAATTATAACCTTGGTCGAATCCCACTGACCCCTTTTACACTTGTTTACATCTTCATCCCCTCAACCCTCAACGGGCTGATGCATCTAAATGGAATGTTTAATTCCAATAGCGATACGATTTAATATAAAAAAGCAGAACGCGATCGAACGCTTGCCATCTGTCGTCGTTCCGAATCTCGAATTGCCGAAAAAAAGCTCAATGTGCGAGCAACCCTGGGAACCTAGAAGCGGAGAGTATTCCCACGAACAACCCCTCAATTTTCAATAACCAAATTAGCCTTTGCGTTACCCTATTTCGGATATGAAGGAGTCGTGAATCTATTCATATCGATAAAAAATATACGCGGTCCTGCTTTAACTACCTGAATTTTTATATGTTGGTCCCCTTCGAATGCACGTGTTCAAAGATCGTATATTTAAACTGGTATCGTATGTGTGCAAGTTTCGATCATGGCACCTGCCGTCTCCCGCGCACCCCATTGGCTCGGCGATATCACCGCCACACTGATTTCTTTTAGACTTAATTTTTTTGGTTACTCTTCGGACATCAAAAAAATCTTACATGTTTGGACACGAATGAGTTGAAATTTTTGTGTAGGTGGTATTCTATCTTAATGCTTTCTTTTTATAAACAGTATGATAATGAATCCAAAATTGAACCGCTATAAATCTTATGATGTTTGATAATGGTAATACGAATAAATTAAAATCTAGTATCTTGAAAAAATAATACAAAATTTGCAAACCTTTTTATCTAATAAGGTCATCTGACCTTTTATGAATAAGGTAGGGTGCATTTCACATTGCACGCTCAAGTGCACCCTAAACAGAGGGGTCGATTCGACCCCGTGCGACTTGTTGACCCCTCTATAATAATCCTATTGTCAACCACGAGCGGGTTAATGATGAACATGTGCTGTTTGCCCACGGCTCGTGGTCAACGCGTGACTATCAATGATGTGGTTATCATTCAAAGGAATCATTATTAGATACAAGTGTAAGGCAAATGTTTGACGTTTTTAATCTATTGTACTTTTCCATAAGTAGGTATTGAGAGTACAGCTGGAAGTTACGAACATAAAAAAGGAAACGCTGAAAATCCTTCTTTTAAACACAACATATTTGCAATGCATTAACTTTTGTTAAAACAATATACGTACTACGCCGTAGCACTAAATAGTACTAACAGTTACAATTGTAGCATACCGTAGAGCTAACTGTAACTATAGGAAGACGTAACAATGTCACTCTACCTCAATCCAGATTACAATACACAAACCATAATGATATGGCGTTTCATGTTTACGAAAAACATAATAGTCGAATATCACCCACACACGCGAGGGAGCTTTTCACATACACACAGCTTTTGTGTTGGGGGCGGCCCGGTGAGTATAAATGCGACGCGCGGCCGATCAGCCCCACATTCCCGCTCGTTTACTCACTTGCAACACACGCTCTCACATCTAAAATGTCTCTATACGCGAACAACGAATACATCATCTCAACAAACAACTCGATCAACGAGAACAAATATAACAGTGAAAAAATGAAGAACAGTGGCTTCAAAGCGCTATTAAAGCCTTTAATGAGAATCATCAAGAAAACAACGAAGCGATCTCCCGCCAAAATGATTGACACGTGCATCGAGGCTGAGCAAAACTCGTGCAACGAAGCGCTCGAACGCAAGATCTTGAATGACATGGAGGCCTGCCAGTCCGCCGCCTTCCTGGTCTGCAACAAGGACGAGTCCTACGACCTTGTGCCAGTTTCTCGTGAAGACTTCTACATCCCCGTGCACTTTGCCCGCACTGACGCCGGCACCTTCTTTTGGACCACAGTATCCAAATCGGATTCTGACTTCGCAGCGGCCCACTATTACACCGAGTGCCAAACCGCCGAACAGCAATACCCAGCCGTGCAAGACCGTTGGGTTCAAGCTTAATCATCTTCCAAAACAACAATCCAAGTGTCTTCCGAAACCAGTGCCTGCTGTTGTTTCAAAATCGTCTGTGATCTTAGCTTTTATATAATTCTATGGTGCCATATAGAATTTAGGTTTAGGTATGGGCTTCCAGCGCGTGATAACTCCATAAAGCTTTAATTACACTGTGTTGTGATATTTTATTGTATAAAGTAATGTAGGATCTGTATTTGATCATGCTTTTAAGCTTTAATTGTCTAATGTGTTAACTTATTTATACTGTATACAAATTTTGAAGGTTAAAATAAAAATGATATGAAAATTATTACTTTCTTTCCTTTCTCCACCTTTAATAAGAACAAATGCTTCCTACAAAGACGTAAAGAATATTAAAGTAGATACTAACAAGAATAACCAGTCGAGTTAACGTTAAGTAAGGAATATTAGTTTCAAAGTAGTCAGACAAGTTTGGCTCGGGCTGTGGCGGGAAGTTGGCTCGAGCCACAGATAACATAGGTATACAATCTATATTGTAAACTCTATAGTAGCACGTGCAGTGGACCAGCTACTGGATTCTTAATGGTCATTTTTTATACTGTCCGTTTCTTTTTGTTAACATTAATCTTGATAGCTATTTCTGATTGACGAGAGATGATTAGATATTTAATAGCTTGTAGGGAATTCAATATTCTTTTTGTACTGAGACAAAATTATTAACTTTGATTCTTTATCTTTGTATTGCGTATTGAAATGATTGATTTTTATCTACAAAGCCCTAATTTAACTACAAAAGTTATGTTTTAAAATCTACGTTTTGTTAAAAAAGATTTCTAAAGATTATAAAATACAGGTAGTTACTATTTCTACATTATATTTAACCCTATTTTGTAAAGATTTAATTTATTTGGAGAATATACAGCAGATAAAACCAGCAAAAAATTATCTAAATATAATTTTGGTGAATGTAAGTTCAGTTATTAGGAAACATATTTACTTAGTCAATGATTTAGTTTTCGAACAATCAGCTTAACTTAAAGCAAATTATGGAGAAATCTTTGCAGCTCTAATGTTATTAGTTTCCGGTAAATGAGGCATAGTCTTTAGACGGCGAAGGCATTTTTTAGGTCTTTGCCTAATAACAAGCGCGAACTTACCTCAACTATCTAATTCTCGCCCAGCTACAAACATCTACCTACATCTCTGTGCCTAATGCCCCAATAACTAAAATATTTTACAATAAAACCTGTAAAAATATGGATAAAAAAACACAGTAGCAGCAATTAATTACTTTCATGCGTGTAATTTATAAAAACGCATCCCATCATTCACGATAAAATTGCGATGCAAATTGTGCAACCTTAAAAAGCAAGTCCTGACTTGTCCCAACCTGTCGATGGTTTTATATAGAAAAACGTGCGCAAACAATTCTGTTATTTTACTATACAATAGTACTATTAACAATATCGTGCACGTGCATTTTCAATGAAATCCCGTGAAATACATGTAAAAATAGACCACTGTTGGCAGCGCAGCGTGCTACGTAGTGTTTTACTAAGTAGTAATTGTTACTTTTCTATTCATAGACTATGATCGTACATTCGGTAATTCATAGTTAGACTTTGAATCGACGTTGATACGGGTTCACATTTAGTAGTTTTATATTTGATTAGGTACTAAAAATATTTTTTATCTACATTATAATTAAATTCAATGCAATCATGCAGAAATCCTTACTTTTCCGATAAAAAACAAGTTTCACAATTTCGTGTGAACCAATTACGAGGCGAGAAATTCTAAATTGACAAACAAATTTGCATATGTCCTATGCCACGATATCAGAACCTGATATGTAAATTGTGAGCTATTGATTAAAAAGCCGTCGAGTGATACCGCTAGGCGCCCAGTTGTCATAATCAGGCGCAAGTAATACGTAGGTAGGACCGGTATAAATACAAGCCAAGATCCGTGAGAATTTCGGGCAGATGTACAATTCCTTGACGGTGTTTTTTTCTTCGACTTTCATAATACGAATTCGACGTTTCGAGTCGTGACTCATCGATGCATTGTTATTTAACCCATGCACGTGTTCAGTTGGACTCTCGGGTTAGAAAGGATTTTTTGCAACCCTTATTTAAAATTCCGCAACTCTTGCGAAATTTGGGTTAATTTTTTACAATTTCGAATGCACGTGTGGCATTGTTAAGAATGCAAATCTTGCGCGTGTACAGAATTTCGAGGATATTTAATTATAAATATATTATATTAATTGTTGCCACAATAATTATCTATAGAACTGACAATTTAATTTTAACTGTTAAAAGATACACAGTAAGTAAGTTAAAGGTACACAGAAATAAACGAACAATACAGCGAGGAAATGCAAGCGTTAATAGGTACACTGCCACAGGGACCAAACTTTTTAAATGTGTTTTAATTTTCTTTTTATTAATTTTTAATTCATTTTATTATTACTATGTTGGTTAAGAAAATTATAAATACTCTATATTTGTTTGTTATGTTTAGTTACATAAATAAATTATTTACAAATAATAGTGATTAAGACTAAGTATATGAAATATGTATATACTAATTTGTATACAGTTAAAATGGAGTAATCAATCCCATTTTTCAGCCGGTTTGGTTTGAAGTATAATTACGATTATCTTTATAAAAAGCAAATAATCCAGCTAAAGCAATAAGTAACTAATAGAGCTCATAATTAATTACAGTTCGCTTTTTATCAATTACGAAGCCTTTTAGTGATATCATAAATGGAGATTCAATTAATTAGAGTAAGTCGAGACCATATCGAGTGTCTTGTTCGTGAATAGTTCTTGCTATACCAATAAAATCTATTTTTCGTAATTATAGATATGATTATTAAAAAAAATACAAAACACATGTCTTATTTGAAGTTGATGAAAAATTTAACATTAAAATTATTTCCACTGTAATCACAGCATGGGCTAACATACAAAAGAGAAATATTATTACTTAATACGTATTTCAAATCATACCCCTGAAGTATTTCTGATCCAATTCGATTTAGGGTCCTTCAAGAAAATTGCGTACCAATTCTAAAAGACCGGCAACGCACTTCTGAGCCTTTTGGAAATGTGAGTAGGTATCCATGGGCGGCTCTTAACATCAGGTAAGCCTCCTGCCCGTTTGCCTGCTGTTCTATTAAAAAACCATCAATAGAAAAATATCGACGAATTATATCGGCCATATCTAAGCTATGATTATAATACTATATCATAGTAGGTACACGAATAAGGTCGTTGATGAATAGTTCATCTACGTTCAATACACCTGAATAATGTAAGAGTGAGATCATCTTATGTTTGTTCAGATGTTACCAGTTACCACTGATACACTTTGAGAATGCGTCAGCGCACTTATTATTTCTTAAGGGTTTGTTATTTAAATTATTTATTTTTGGATAAGCCCTTGTTTTAGTTACACTTTATTAGTTACACTTATACTCTAATTGCTCCTAGCTTAAAATATTTTTAGTTGCAATAAATAATTAGTAACTATAGGTAGCAACTTCTAGGACTACTCTGAATCAAAACTAATATAAATTAAAAGAAAACACAAAGAATATTAATTTTTATAAATTTTGTTACATACATAATCAATCTATAATATTTATAACTGGATTAATATGTATGTAACATGCAAAATGCATATGCATATTTAAATTCAATCCCCGTTAATCTTAACTATCGCTTTCCAATCAAAATAAACAAAATGTTAACTAAAAGTACAGATCAGCATGCAACACTTCCACCGCGTAATTTAAAATGCTATTTCCAAATATATTATACAGTCGTATACTCCTTAATAAGAACAAATAAAACGATGACTCAGAAATATAGCAAACAATAAGATTACACAACTGATAATAATAAATTGAATGAACTCAATAACAGTATTTAGTGCAAATAAAAGAATTAGTCACATTTAAAACCGTCAATTTTAATGCATGCTTCGTTTTATCCAAAACTATTGCAAAGAAAACCTGTTCTCTGAGTCGTCCATTAGAGGGATATTTGTAGATTAATCATTATTATACAGCTATAAAAAAACTATAGATACAACTATGCGTTGTTAAATGATTCCCAGTTTTCAGTTTTCGTCAGTCGAATTACTGGTTTTAATGTGAGATTATTTAATAAAATCTTAATATTAGAACTCATTTTAGTTTTTGAATTATTTTCTCAAGTCTTTTTTTGTCAAGTCTGTGGCATGTTGCCTACCTTATTAGGGCAGTAATCATTTAAACAACTCAATTTAGGCTTCACCAGATATTTGACATTTAATCATTAAATCTCTACTGATCTTTTCAAAAACGGGACATAATAATTATAGGCATTAGGAATTCAAATTGTTTACCAACTTCATCTACATTAGGACTTGTTTGGATTAGCACAAAAAGGTTATATCTTAGAGGATGGTTGCCGAATTTTAGTAGTATTGGAGAAACAAGAAGAATAAAATGATTATTAATTCTTAATACATGTCTGTTTATAGCTGTAAGATAACAAGTAAAATTTAAAATAGTTTTTAGAACGATAGTGTCTTACTGCATTTTTAACCATAAATTGGCAATTCGACTGAGGGCTCTTCTAGAAAAGATATATATATATATCTGGCTATATATATCTTTATAGCTTAGTATTTAAAGGCACGCAACGCACTTGCAAGCCTTCTGATAATGTGTGTGCTGATATCACTTAATATCTTATGAGCCCTGCCCTTTTGCCGTTATTTTATAGAAGAAAAAGAGATACTAGCATTCGCTAATCAAATCATGCTGTTAGAAAGCAAGTAGAACTAAGTCACCTTTAAGACATACTATATTCATTGGCAGTAGTTAAATGAAGTTTTTCTTTTAACACACACATTACTCTGGTAACGCGATTAACATGCTGTTAGGTAATATTTACGAAAACTATGTTATTTTTAGCCATGCTATATAAATTATCATTAAAAAAACGATCGTGTTGTTTGTTTGTCAACGAGATGCAATTCATGATAGAATCTCTACAACAGGTGAGTGCGGAAGTTGGTTTGGAGATGAATCTAACGAAGACAAAGATAATGAGTAATACACGAAAAAGACCTATAACTATCAATGGTAACCCTTTAGAGTATGTAGAAAATTATACCTACCTGGGAAAAAGAATAAGTTTCGAGGAAAACAGTAACATTATAGAAATAGAGAGAAGGGTCCAACAAACCTGGAATAAATATTGGAGCCTAAAAGAAATATTTAAGAGTAACTTACCAATAACTCTCAAAGCTAAAGTTATGAACTCATGTCTACTACCCAGCTTAACTTATGGAAGCCAGACCTGGAAATTCTCTACACAAGCTGTGAATAAAATCAATGTATGTCAAAGAGGTTTAGAGCGAAGCATGTTGAATATAAAGAGAATGGACAAAATAAGACACACAAAGATAAGAGCCGTCACTAAAGTTACAAACGCTTTAACTTTTGCCCGAAAACTGAAATGGAATTGGGCTGGCCATGTGGCAAGAATGTCTAGCAGAAAGTGGACCAAACGAGTTACCCAATGGAAAGGACCACCAGGCAAGAGGCGGAAGGGGAGACCCTTAGACCGCTGGGAAGATGATCTGAAAAGATCAGCTGGCAAAAACTGGCACTCCATAGCACAGGACCGACAACAATGGGCATCTTTGGAGGAGGCCTTTACCCAAACCGGGGTTCCTGTTAAATAAATCCTATAAATATATATTACTAACATAATTTAAGCTAACCTACTTACAAAATCAATATTTTTGGTTACTTTAATATAACAACTACCAACTATTGTAAAACAGGAAATAAAAAGGCTTTATTATTATATTATTATTATTATGTTATTTTTAGCCATGCTATATAAATTATCATTAAAAAAACGATCGTGTTGTTTGTTTTTCTTATTCTCTGAATTATAAAAATGTCTCTTACTTTACGAATTATATGCAGTTTTCATGCTATTAGTTAATTTGTACGAAAACTATGTTATTTTTAGCCATGCTATATAAATTATCATTAAAAAAACGATCGTGTTGTTTGTTTTTCTTATTCTCTGAATTATAAAAATGTCTCTTTTTTTTACGAATTATATGCAGTTTTCATGCTATTAGTTAATTTGTACGAAAACTATGTTATTTTTAGCCATGCTATATAAATTGTCATTAAAAAAACGATCGTGTTGTATGTTTTTCTTATTCTCTGAATTATAAAAATGTCTCTTATTTTACGAATTATATTCAGTTTTCATGCTATTAGTTAATTTGTACGAAAACAATGTTATTTTGAGGCCATGCTATATAAATTGGCATTGAAAAAAGCAATCATGTTGTTTGCTTTATTATTCTCTGAATTATAAAATAACATATGTCTTAAACATTATGAATCACATGTAGTTTTCATGCTGTTAGTAAATTTGTACGAAAACTGTGTTACTTTTAAACCGTGCTATAAAATATAAAACTGGCGTTACGACTTGAAGGTGTATTCATTTCGGTAACTCTGAATCAGGAAAAGTTATTTGTACTGCTATATTGCATGCTGTTAGTGTGTTGTAAAACTACTATGTACTCTTAATTATTATATATATTAAACATAGCTTTACAAATATTATAAGTTAATAATTTAAGCTTTGTTTATTACCACATCGGTAAAATTTCTGGAGATAAACAGAAAATTAAATTTAAATTAACCACGTAAATTAATGCAATTGTGTTCATAAAACATAGAATATTTGTCCACATATAACATGATATAAATAGGTTTAAAACATAGATTATATGCCGTATAAGTTAGTATTACGCAAAAAATTGTGTATACTCCGCAACGAACTATAGTAAACACATCATTTAATTGAAGCAGGATATTTGCTGTTAATTTGTGATACAGTTTTAATTTCACATTCACAAAGATTATTATTTAAAACTTTTCACGAACCACATTTTCACATTGCACTTTTCACTAAACACTTCGCACAATTATGTATTATTTCCTTAAATCACTAATATTTTTGATTTATTTAAGATATTTATTTTAAATAATTTATATGACGAAGAACTGTTACTTCCTGTTTGATGACGCAAAAATAACTGATCAGGCAACGGTAAATCCTCTAAATTTATACAATTATCACCCTATATGTATAAGACTTTCTCACGGTACCGAAAATCTTACACTTTGACCCTCAAAATCTATTGTTTGCAAAATAATTGTCTTCCTGCTCCCCTTCGTATCTTCGCACGACGAGTGGTTCGATTAATTGCCGTTAGATGGCAGTATTGAAAATTTTGTTATCACAAGATTTTCGTTTATTGATATCTGTGTTTAATGTTTAAATATTTACGTTAATACATATTAAGGTTGTTCAATTTTACAATATTACACCTTTGATCAATAAGTCAAGGAACTAATTTTTGTTAGTCACAGTTTTTGTCATAAAAAATCATTATTACTAAACGTACAAAACATGCTCCATATTAAAAAGGTTATTTATAAAAAACCAATTCAACTAAACAATAGAAGCCTGTTAGTGACCCGTGCGCAAGCGCATGACTTTTCACTCACAATTACCCGAACAATGACATAATGGCATTGTTTCCTCTTCACACAAAATTACAGATAAGCGTGCGCAGATTATGTTTGTTTAATGATTTTGACATTTACAAGCTTGGTTAGGCAAGTTATTGTTCAGTGTTAACATTATATAGGAAGATATTTTTCATAGATATGACTTAAAAGCTTAAACTTACTATTATATTATTTAAATGTTACGTGTATTAAGTAATGTATTATTTATTGGATTTCTAATAATCAGTATTTAAAACAACGTAAGATAAGCCATAAAATGCTTGCAAAAAGATCCAATAATTAAATTATAGTACAAATTGGTTATCTAAATAATCGGTGGACGGCTGCTCGGCTCGGGCCGTGGGAAATAGCGACAGTTGTGCGCGTGGCTGCTCCCATTATTCAGAATGAGATATTACCATACGTTGGTTATTCATACTGCGAACTAAATTGATCTTTATGTTAGATAAACTGTTCTAATATATATACTTGTTTTTGTTCAGAGTGTACAGATAGATTTTTCTAGATTTAATTTAATAGCTCCAGGTATCGTAAAATCTTCATTAAAGTCTTAAATATAACAATATAATTAAAACAATGAAAAGCTGTGATTTTTTGTTCCCATAAATATTTGTTCGCATTTATGTAGGTTTCTTAATATACTTACATAGTAATAACATTTTAATATCAAAATATATCTCAACCGGATTAATTTATTACTTGGCTCACACTACGTCGGATCATAAAGTTTTTATGGATTATTTTAGTAATTATTTAACTACAAACAATACGTTTCTGATTAGATTAAACTAGCAACGTAATTTCAAAAGCTCATACTACATACATATCAAATTAAGGGGGCTACCTGCATAATTTTTTATACAATATAATTAGCAATCATAACACGACTGCATAATGGAGTCGGGCGGGTGTCTTTGGGTCGTGGGAAACGACGACAGTTGCGCGCGATTACTCGCGACACCTGCCCGACGCGAGCGAAATTCAAATTTGGAATTGAATTCATTATCTACTTTTAACAACTTTGTTAATTCCACTTTCTAATTTAGTGTTTTGATTTGCGAAATTGTTAAATTTATTCACAAATATTGTAAGTATAGACCTAGGTAATCTAATTGATTAAGATTAAATATGAGCTAACTAAAACCTGAGTATTATTTATCAAGTCTTTACAAAAAGCACACTGCATCGAAAACTTTTTTTTTTTACATGTTATTAGTCCCAAATAACCGCCAATAAATCGAGAAGCCCCTCTATGCCTTAACGTCCGTTAACGTAATCTTTCAATGCGTCATCCCATAGATCCGCTAAGTCCAAGAGTTTTTTGTGCGCGCGCGTCGATCACGCATAAGGGCATCGCTCGCGACATATGGCGCGTGGATCGTGGGAACGATCCGCTCAAACGCAATGTGTGCTTCTTTCAACTGTCTCTTGTCTATTTTGACACGCTATTGTAAACTCTAAATGTGTAACGTAAAGTTCAACTTTCAAAAACTCATGACTCAAATCTGCTCAAAGTTCTGTACTGAAAATTATACTTTATTGGCTTATGATAGAGTTGTGTTTGGGTCAACAGTGAATTGTTTGGAACTGCTTTCATCCGCACATGCCCGTTGATTGAATGTATTATGATTACTCAGTACCCAAGTACGCGTGAAAAGATTGTTTATTGGAGTAACGAAGTGTTTACAGTTATTAACCATTTCCTTTATATTCTAAACATTTGGGAGGGAACCATTTTATTAATTTTTCCATAGTTTTAGTCTCAATCAAGATGTAATTTTAACGAATGAAAAGGAAATGTACAAGTAATTTTGTATAGTTTTTCAAATGTGTGTAACGAATGGACAACGATGTGGAAGAAGGTTCTACCTTGTATATATTTATAAAAATAATACCGTGTGTAATTTAAACAATATTTAAAGTAGATTTTGGAAAATAAATTGGAAGTTGTTTACATAATTAATCAAGTTCATACAATGCGAAACTCGACTCGTTTAATACAATTTATTATGTTAATTTGTTTCATAAGAGAATAATGTAGATTCAAACAAACAAATCCACATTCTCACAATGTGTTTTCCAATAAAGACCTTTGATTATAAATATTGAAATAGCAAAGAAAAAAGTAAGAAGGGGAGATGCAACTGGCGCATGCGATCGTGGGAACACAGCTTTTATAAAGAGCATAGAAAAAACGCAATTCTTTTTTCTTTGACGGCAGCCTTATAAATTTCATTCTATTTTCGTTCAGTTTTACTCGATCTTAAATCGCAACAACAATTAAATTCTAAAAAATACATTATGGATGATTTTATGGAAGTCATTTGATAAATTTAAAGGTGATGAATTAATATACCTACTCAGTATTTATTCTTCAAGAATCCAAAATGATTACCAACACACATTGATAGCACTGCAATAGATTCAACATTAATATATTTCTTTTCATTAATAAAGTAGCTTCAGAACACAAGACTTAATCTTCGCTTTATATAAACTAGTCATCAAATTTATTATAGCGTTATCTAATACTCCGTTTTATCTTTAGACTTTACGAAGAAATGACAAGATACAGCAATAACGTATAAATAACCATTAGGTACATGAAAAAAACGTAGCAATCATTATACTTTTTCACAAATTCACATTTAACCCTAGAAGGCATCTGCCGTTGAAGAAACCCCCGCATTGTATCGGCGCGTAGTTTTTTCTTGACCCTGATTATGCCCAAGGGGCGAATCGTGGGAACGTTGCACAATCCAACGTTTCCTTGGCCATATGCGACAGAAAAAAAGTACAATTATTTATTCCCCTCGAAGAAAGGGGAGCTGTGAGAACGTGACCTAACAATGTGCTTCCTGGCTTTCGATCAGATAGCCGAATACGAAACTCGCTCTTACCCCATCTACATAAAGGTGTCAATACAATGAAATGGTTTGACTTTCGATGTTCCACAAATATTCTTTAATAGTACTACGAATATTGTTTAGTCACGGTAATAACAACCCAATTTTTATAGACATAAAATTCAAATTGGCACATTTTATAAAATGCACGCGCTGTTAAATGTATGATGCTTCAACAAATGCATTGAGAATTGTATTACGCGTGACCTTTAGATAAGGCGATTGTATGAAAATGATAATACACCTTTGGATACACGTGCTCATAGATTTTCCTTATAAGACAAGTTTTGGATTCCAATTTTAAATATTTGAATGTGGACTGATTATGTTGTTGTGTTGACAATTGACATAATAGATGACCAGAAACAATCTTATAACTCTTCATTGACAGATAGCGTAGCATATCCATTTATATTTATAGTAATTAGATAAGATAAGTGCGATGATAGCATAATAAATTAATTGATATCAGTCTATATCGTCTACCTTTAAAGCATGTATTGATAAAGGCTACACAATTTAATTTGACACTATCACAATCTGCTAACTAAGCGAGTTATGTTCTTAGTAAACCACAGTAGTTTTCTTATCTATTTATTAACGGACATCATACTAAATATGCTCCTAAAATGATTATAATTCAATATATATTGTACCATATTTAATCAATCTTAACATCAAAAATGAGTACAATTCTGTACTTATTAAGGTATATTACGACGTCAGGAATTTTAGTATTGTATTCAAATTTTAAAGATATTTTACGAAATACTAGGTATATTGATATTGTTCGGTACTATATCGAAAAACAACTGCATTTATTCCAAATTAAAAAAATGGATTACGGACTTTCTATGGCCTTTTGGTTATATAATATACGAAATTGAAAATCTGGTATTTAAAATATGAAACATTTAAATATCGGTTAGGTATATCATTTATTTATCGTACTTTTACACCCACGTATGATTCATCACTTTTATAGCGTTCTTTATTTTTAATGTTTATTGTGGGCGTTAGTGATTTGAATTAAACGATTACGATAATTTTTATATGTGGGAAACGACTTCCAAAGTCTCACATGGACAGACGTTATTGTATTCTTATATTATGTATCAAAATTATTGCCGTGAGTACTTTGATCATCTCATCATTTGATAGGTCCGCATCTGGTAGGTTGTTTACTGTTCTTTGCAATAGGTTAAAATTATAACACTATTTACGATTATATTGGTAACAATTCTGTAGGCTGTATCCTGTAGCTCACCTTGGGGTATATTTGTGTTATTACCTATCAATTCGAAACGACAGACCGACTTGGATCTTATGTTATGATTCAATGCATTTAAATAATTGTTGGAAGTCGGTCCAGTACGTGCTATTAAGGGACTGGTGACTGGTCAATAAATATTAATGTGCATTCGAAAACACATCCAGCAACTTATTAAATATTTCTGCAACTTTCATCAAATTCTCGAAGCAATTTCGCAATCGGAACGTGTGCCGGCACTTTATTTCATTGGCACGAGTGTCGGTACAATCACGAGAGGGGCGCGGGGCGAGGGAGGGGATCTGCGACCGTGGGAACGTTCTGCCTTTAACGTCGCACGTGCTCAACACGCTACTACAATCGGCACGAGAGCAAACGAGACACACATACTAATCGCAAGGAGAGTGAGAGGGACGTAGTGGCATAAAAAATAATACGACAATAACGACCAACAATAATTTGTGAGCGGATTCGTATGTACCGTGAAAGGGACCTTTAGAAAGTAATGTTGATTTATCTCCGGGCTACCGCTTCTGTTTACGAGTTAATTTCGCAATGAGTGATTGCAATTGAATGCGATTTATTAAACTCACGTTTGATGCGTATTTAATACGATAAACGCTGTCATAATTAGTCTACTAGAACTTTCTAATACATACAGAAATGTACGTTTACAGTCTCTCACTATTCACATATTTATTATAAATACAAACTTTTCAGCAAATATTTAAACCGGTTTAAATTTTATACGAGAAAGGTACTCACGTATATAAAATACTTCAATGAAGAACGCTTGCGCATCACAAAAAATACCTCCTTGGTCGACCTTTAGCCATGTGCGATACACGATGCGAATCTCTGCGACAATATCGACTTTCAAGTTTCATGGGTCAGATTTCTGAAGAACATTTGGCTGCCACACTGGGAAAAACAAAAAGTTTACGTTTCACTTGTAAACTTAATAACTAATTAGTCTTTACTAAGAATTAGTAAAAGATAAAATAATATATGTACAATGTTGTAAATTCTGCTCGCTCAGTTTTTTTTATATAAGTGTGGGACCTTAATTGACGGAGTTATGCCCCGAGAGTGCCCCGCAAACTATTTCATTCATAGCATTTTATTATATGTGGGTGAGAATAAATAGTGACATACTGTATATCAGCGTTGCCAGATTTCTTTTTAGCCAAGTCGGGATTTTGGCACTTTTAAAGTGAAAAAAGCGGGATTCATTTGTCGAAAGCGGGACAAATTAAATAATCAGAAGTTTTTACATATTTATGTTTTTAATTGAGTTCAAATCACGTTTGCGTGACAATAGACAGCGAAAATGTATTTAAATCAGATTAAACCTATCGTTAAATAGTTCTTATCCTTCTTCTGATTAAAACACAAAAAAAAAACAAAATAAAAAAGTTTTATTTATTAGAAAAATGGATAAATGGTAGGATACTTAATATAAAGTTTGAAGATAATCCTGTTATTTTTTTGGATACTGTTCAAAGAGTTGGTACCATTATTGTGTGGTGGTGGTAGTACACACTTCTTATTGCCATGAAGTTATTCCCAAAAAGCGGGACTAAGCCTGTCCCGCGCGGGACCTTTAATTTTGATTTAAAAATCGGGACGTCCCGCCAAAATCAGGACGTCTGGCAACGCTGCTGTATATTATAAAGCATTGCCTGAAACCATTCAATTTGTGGTGGCCACCGGGCAAGACCGAAATTAAATTGTAAATATAATTCGAATTGCTAACCTTAATTTCGTAGACCTGAATTAGCACAAGAGAACGCAAGGGTAGGAAAATTAAAATTATACAATGTCAGCCGTCAATGAATATACAATAGTAAAAGTCACCTAGATAATTTAAACAATAAAATAATACAAGGGAAACAAGGCAGTAAACGTAGATACGGATATTAATTACTTATTTTTATCTTTTAAAATGGCTTCAGTAACGTAGAATTTTTATTTAAAAGTCTCAGTCAAAAGTTAAAGCAATATATCCTTGATTAGAGTGTGAACGTAAAATACAGAGCCATAAACATCGCATCTGTGTAATACAGAAACTGAGGAAAAACTAAGGTGTTTACGTGCTGAATGACATGTTTACTTTAACTTCTAGCACGTTCTAAAACTAGCTATCTCGTATAAACCCAGCATAATATATTTATTCATTAGTTTTATTCGTTGTCAAACTACACTGAACTATACAGCTATATATGTTAAATATATCTCAATTTTACTTTTGTTTTATTTAGCTTACTGCATTTCGTCAGCTTTGTCTGAGAGAAGTCACCGATAAGACTACGCGTTGAACTAAATGATTTCATTTTAAATTTCCTTCTCTTCTTGTAAATTTTCTATAACTATGAATACTTCTCACATTTTCTGGTTACGTGCCGCAATGGTTTTATTTCAAAAAGTGTTTAAACATTGTAATAGGTTTGATAAGATTTAGATTTAAAAGGGCTTTGGTCGAATATTGTAGGACCAGTGTCTCGTATTTGATTCCTAACATTTTATTTTACGTATGGATGCATCAGTTAGCATATTCCATGAACATCATAGTCTCAAGAGAACATATCTAATGCTCTAGTTTACGATATTAAGGATCTCGTACTAATAATACAATAAGCAATAAATGAACTGTAATAAAGGAACTTAATTACATACATTATCCTCATAATAAGTAATTGTTACTTCACGAGCAGAAACCACAATCTAGAATATTCAAGGAAAACGTTTAACCGACATCATTTAAACGATATCTGGGTAATTCCCAAGTAATTCCTATATACTAACAATTAGTTACTCGTACATTACTTAGTCTGGTGGTTGGGTTTTATTGCCAAAAGTAATTTTCAAGTAATACAATATTCCTTTGCTTAGTAATGGGGAATATACGTATATTATGTTTATTTCCGCGTCACCTTCGATAACCATTATTTTAATATAACTGTTAATCATCAAATGCTAACTTACAAACTAATACAATAGAATACATATCATTTAACGAAGTTCCTGGGTTTGAATCACGAAGAAATCTGGGTTTCAACGCAAACCAACCAACATTCTTTTTTCTTTTCTTTTACCTTAAAAACTGATAATTGCACCCAACTTGCCTTTCACGGAATCAATAGAGCAGGCGCAGTACCAGATTAAAATATAGGTGTTCAAACACTTCAACTATCTCAGGAATACTTGAATTTAGTAATGCAGTGGGCTTGCTCTTGTTCTGCTATATAACATTATAACCTAAACAATGAGGCAGATTTTATAAAACAACGAGCCGTTGAAATTGGTCAATAAGGCGAAAAGGACACGGGCCTTAAATAACAACAGTTGGGGCTGATTAATCACCCCAAAAACAAATGACGTAACATAATAGTTTGTAAAATCTTAGTAACTTGATGCGTCCGGTCAACGGGGACCCGATTTAATAGACTGACCTACATGGTCGTGATATATCCAAACAAGAATTACCCGTAAACTTTACATAATAAAGGCGATAACCCGTTGTATTTTTACACAGAACATGTGGAGGACAAGATATGAGAATCATTGTTAATTCAACTATGGAAGTTCAATGGGTAGAACGAAAGTAAATTGCGCACATCCGGGGTGTCTATTGAAAAACAGTTTTATCTGTCTAAGAGGAAAATCATGTCTTTTCAAGATCTGCGTAAGGATGTTCGCTGACACAATAGAACGTGAAATTTGATACTTAAAGGATGTTTTAGTGTTTTTGTTAACAAAATATTCGCGTATAGTCTGGCTAATATGAAATATATATTGTAGGTAATAACATAAAAATATCTAAATTATATGTCTAATGTGATAATAGATATTTATTATCATTAAACATACAAAATAAACTGTAATAAATTAATCAAAAATACACCATTAACGATCCTATTAATAAATCTGACCTTTTACGCCTTTCGTCGAGTTCACGGTGGATAAAAAGCACCAATTTACATAATAGTAGGTAGGTATATAAAAACCTACACCTGCTGGATGTCTGTATATAATATATTATATTTTTTTCTATCTGTAGGTACTGTCAGCAAAAGGACCTTAATAAATAATTAGGGAACAACGGTAACCACGTCATAGTCTGAAAATATTTGAATCCTATGCAATAAACGGTATACCTAGATTTGCATATCCCTCCTAACATCAGCCAGTTTAGATATCAAATTTATACTAAATCTGTATTTATAGCGGTATGAAGCCCGGACAGATTCTAGAGAATTATACGACATTTATGGCTGTCCAAGCGTGTTTATAGTTATTACCTTGACTTATAGTGCCTTAATGGGCCATATTGGTTCGTCAACACACCAAGCCGTGTTGTTAAAATTTTATATCTGTAATCATGGTGCGTTTAATTTGTACTCGTTGTATCTGTATAATTAAGGTGAACACGAAGATAAGATCTTTGTATTTTTATAGTATTATGAACAGTAAAATTACAATATAGTGTGCTACAGAGTACAGAGTTTTCTTTATATATTGCGATTAAGAGCATTGAAGCTCGCGTTTGTTCATGTTTTTTTATAGAAATGAATGTCCATTATTTAAAGTAAAATGTTTCAATTCGTAACTTAAGATTAAACCCCTAATAAATAAACGAGCTTCTATAAAATCTATAAAATGCAATTTGATACATTTCAACATTAACATGAACTTATCATTAAACTGGCTTCCGAATGTAAAAGAATTTAAGTGAATCTAGTTAGTTTCTACTTAGTAATATCTCATTAATGAATATTCAAAGAAGTTACCATTTCAAAAAGAGTGAAATAGATCTCTGTAGCGCTACAGTGCTACGCGCTACGAAGCTACTATCGTAACGTCTAACATACAGCGTGCCCGGTCTCGCACGCGCAAAGCACGCGTATCGTTCGTCTCGCTCGCACTTCCTGCGCGTGCGACTCCCGCCCGTCAGCTCGACTGTGGGAAAATACGGCAGGTGTTATGCGGGATCGTGAACAACCACGCATTACCATTCAACAATAAATAATAATAATAAGGAGCCGTGGAGCGAGTGACGAGCACGCGCAGCTAACACATACTAATGGGGTACGCGTGTGTGCGTGCGTCTTAGGATTTTGTTTTGTGTGCGTGTCGATAGTGGCTCGTTTCGTGTGGGCGGGCATGCGTCACGGATTTAACATGGGATTAACTTTCCTTAATAATTGTTTTAGATTTTAATATACGGCCTGATTACTTTTGGGCAGTGTTGCGTGTTTCTTTTTGGATTTTGTTTTAGTATTGGGATTAAGTTACATTGACGCACGGCGGGATACTTAAGAGGGTTATTATTTCGGTTGGATGGAAAGAATTTAGGCCCTAATTAATATTTGGTAGAGGGATATTTCGGGTACCTTTTAATGTAAACCGATTTTTTTTTTTGGGTTGGCCGGTTTTTTGGTGTACTTGATACAAGAATAATATGTTATAAAACGGTATTAAAATAAAAATAAAAATAAAATAGCCTTTATTGCTGAACTTATTTTTACAGTAATTTTTCTTACAAATACGTTTATAACTTTTAACAGTTTCTTTTCTTTTCATAAATCCGGTATCGGTAAACGGTCGTTTCTACATTTCAGCTTGTCTTTCGACATAGGCCTCCTCTAAAGATTTCCACTCTGTTCTATTTTTCGCTATGCGCGTCCATATTGGGCCCGCCACTTTTTTGATGTCGTCCTCCCATCTTCTAGTCTGTCTGCCTCTGTTTCTTTTACTATCTCGTGGTTGCCATTCTGTTATTATTCTCGTCCATTTCTCCTTCTTCTCTCTTATCATATGTCCAGCCCACCTCCACTTTAAGCACCTGTATGTTGTGTATGCATTCTTAAATTTTGTTTTGTTTTTGATACATTTTAGTTTAACTCGGTCTTTTCTTTTAATTCCTATTGTGCTTCTCTCCATTCCATTCTGACAAACTTTTATTTTCCTTGCTTGTTCTTCTGTCAATGCCCATGTTTGGCACCCATATAGTAAGCATGGTAAGATACACATATTGTATATTCTCCTCTTGTTCCTCATAGACATATCCTGGTTCTTCATGACTTCACTGAGTGACCAATATCTCTTCCAAGTATTAGTTATTCTTCTTTCTATTTCTTTTTGCATACATTCCTCAGTAGATATTAACTGTCCCAAATACACATACTCCTTTACATACTCTATTTCTTCATCATTTACTGTTATGGACTCTGTTTGTGAGGAGTTAGACATTACTTTTGTTTTCGTTAAGTTCATTGACAGGCCTGCCTTCTTACTTTCTTCCGCTAACTGTTGCAACATTTCCTTTAGGGTTTTCGGGTTTTCCGAAAATAAGATTAGGTCGTCTGCAAAGCGTAGGTGACTCAGATTTTCGCCATTTATATTTAGTCCTTTATTCGTCCAATCCAGATTTCTGAATATCATTTCCAGAACTGCTGCAAATATTTTTGGTGAAATTGGGTCTCCCTGGCGTACACCTCTCTCAACCGGAAATTCTTCGCCTATAGATTCTAGTTTTACTTGTGCGGTGCTTTTTGTGTATACGTTTTTCAGTATCCGTATGTATTTTGCATGTACGCCTTGATCTTTTAGTGCGTCCCAGATAAATCTATGTTCAAGTGTGTCGAATGCTTTGTTGAAATCCACGAACCCTATGTAGTAAATTTTGTTATATTCTTTAAATTTCTGGAGTATTTGTCTAAGGGCGTGTATGTGGTCTATTGTTGAAAAATGTCTACGGAATCCAGCTTGTTCTTTGGGTTGATTTTCTTCAAGTGTGTTTGTGATTCTAGATAATATTATTTTTGAAAACACTTTGTAAATATTGGACATTAAACTGATTGGTCTGTAATTTGCTATATCTCCTTTGTCACCTTTTTTATGTAGTAGTATAATTGTAGATTTTGTCCAATCCTCTGGAATGTTTTCCGTTTTGATAATTTCATTAAATATATCTGTAAGTCTTGGAGCGATTACTGGTAACGTTGCTTTTAGAAGTTCGTTTGTAACAAGATCAGATCCAGGGGCTTTATCGAGTTTTTGTGTATTTATTGCTTTTATGGTTTCTTCCTTCATTATTTCCGGTATATATTCTTCATTAGTTATTTCGTCGTTTTCTTTTATAGTGTCTTTCTCTTTTTGACTTCGGTATAAGTTTCGGTAGAATTCTGTAGCGATTTTTAATATTTCGAGTCTTTTACCTGTATTATTGCCATCTTTCTTTCTCATACTTGGTATCCAGTCCTTTTTGTAGTTTAACTCCTTCAATGCCTTTTTTATTCCTCCTGTCTTTTCTATGTAACTTTTCATTGTATTAGATCTTTTAGTTTTTCTTTCTTTCCTAAGTTGTTCACTGATCTTTTTGCTTACTTCTGTTACTCTTTGGCGGTTTCCTTTAATTTCCTTTTGTCGTAAAAGTTCTTTTCGTTCCTGTAATAATTGTTTGATTGTAAGTGAGACTTCTTTCTTGATACTTTTGTTTGTTTTTCTGGTTACTGTTTTTAGTTGATTTAGTAATAGGTTGTATTTTTCTTGTATCGATGGATATTCTTTCTCCTCTAATTCCGCGGCATCTAGAGATGTTTGAAGATTATTAAGTAATAGTTTAGGGTCACCTGAGTATTGTACCGCTAACTGTTTATTTTGAAATCGTCTTGTTTTCTTGAACATTCCTGACATCGCAACTCGAACCATCCTATGGTCTGTGTGGAAGTTTAAATTGTTTATGATCGAAATGTTCTTGAAGGCTTTTCTATTATTAGACATAATAAAATCGATTTCATTCCTATATTGTCCATTGGGTGAGATCCATGTCCATTTTTTTGATGGTTTCCTTTTATAAAAACTGTTTAGAATACTTAATCTGTTTTCCAGTGCAAAGTTTACTAGTCTTGTTCCGTTTTTGCTTCTATTTCCATACCCATAGTTTCCTATGGTATTTTCTTCCCCACTATTTTGAATCCCAATTTGTCCATTAAAGTCTCCCATCACGATGACGTTTTTGTGTGCGTTATCAATAGCGTTTTGGAGATTTTCATAGAATTCCTCAATTGTTTTTACGTCCTCTTTTTTATCAGATTCAGTTGGTGAATATGCCTGTATAATAGACCATCTCTCTTCTTTATCTCCGTTCACGGGCAGTTTTATATTAAGGATTGCAATACGTTCCGAGAATCCACTAAGTTCTTCTATGTTGTTGACTAGATTTGCTTTCACCATGAATCCAACTCCATACAGCCCGGGCGTCTCCCCTTTATAATGTAGTACGTATTTACCATGGTTTTCTATACCTTCTCCAAATCTGCGCATTTCGCTAATACCTATAATATCCCACTTTAACTCTTCTATTGCCAGCTCTAGTTCTTGGAGTTTTTCAGGTGTTCTAAGAGATCGACAGTTAATAGTTGCTATGTGGATGTCATTTACTTTGTTTTTCATGTTAGTGTTATTTTTCATGTTAGTGTTATTTTTTTCCTTTAGAGGGTCGTGGTCATTTTTCCCCACGATGACCAGTCGGCTTGGGGAAGTATTTTGTTTTGTTATTTTATGTTGGTTCATGTTGAGCTGTTTATTTTTCCGTTTACCGACAGTTAATTGTTATTCTTTGTTAGTTGTTGTCTTAGCGGGAAAAGACGAAAGAGAATTAGCTCTAATCCTCATTACGTCGAAAGCATTTGGTCTATTGTTAATCGGCGGCATTAGAGTTTGTTGTTTCCTTGGTTGAGCATTGTTTTGTGGGGATGATGATGTTTCTCTTTTGCGCTTATCCTTATTTATGTTAGTATTTTTTTTTCTTTTACTACTAGTTTGTCAAATTTCAGGTACGCGATATTTCCCTTTTCTCTCTCCTCTTTTAGCTGCGCCTGCAACGTTTTCCTTTTCTCTATTACTTCCTTTGTGTAGTCTTCTGTAACATATACATTTTTGAAGTTTTTCTTCTTTCCCATAACTTCATTCTTCTTCCATTCGCTCGTAAAGGAAATCAGAATTGGTCTTGGTTTTCCAGAAGACTTTCCCTTTCCTAGACGATATATTTTGTTTATCTCATGTTCTTGTAATTGTATGTCAAGGTCAGTTTTGAAAATATGTATTGTATTTTGTATTAATTCTTGTGTAGACCTTTCGCCTTCATTTACTCCAAACATTATCAAATTGTTTTGCTTCTTTCCTCTTTTTAAACTTTCTACTTCCTTTTCGAGATTTTCTACTTTTATTTTTAAGTTTCTATTTTCTGTTATAATAGGTTGAAGTTTTTCGTCTAATCTCTCCATTATATTATTTGTTATCGAATCTTTCAATTCTATTGTTTGGTTCAAGATTTCATTCTTCATTTTATCAAACAATAGTTGAAACTGGTCCTCCATTCTTGTAAACTAAATCTGCGTGTTATGGAACGTAATTAGTGGTAGTTTTTATTTACTTGCTCTGGCAACACTAGTTAGCTGTTACTGTGACAAGTGTCAATGTCATTGATCTTTTGTCTATGCTCAATATGATTGGTGAATTTCTAACCTCTAATTATCACTTTTTGGAGATACTTTTGTTGAAATTCAAGAACTTACGTGATATTGTGTTAAATCGGTAGTTCCACTACACGGACGACACTTCGATTTGTGTTTTGTGACGTCGCAGTCTCAAGAACAGTGTACGAAATTATTTTTTAGCACTCAATATTACGGAGCTACACAATTACGATGCTTACAGTATGACAGCCGGAAACGGATTTTTTTTTTTTTTTTTTTTTTTTTTTTTTTTTTTTTTTTTTTAAAACGGTATTAAAGTTACTTTAATACATAGGTATAGGTAGGTCAATATTTTTCTGAACATCACATAAATAAAAAAATTATCACTTAGCTTCTAAATTAAGCTATTTAAAATCTCGTTCAACGGAAGTGACATCGCTATCATTCATATACAATTTTCATTATCTAAGTACTTTATTTTCACCTGTCTTCAATTAAGAAATCGTGAAACCAGTACCAGATAAGGCTGATTGGTAAGATTGAGTTACGCTTCCTGTCCTCTAATTAGAGCGTATAAAATGTATTGAAGGATAAAAATTATATATAAGGTAGTTGTATTTTTATTTTCTTATCAATAATTAGATCTATTGGACATAGACATCTGGGACGGTAATGAATCAGAACACGTAGTAATAGCCCTTTTAACATGTAAAATTCATGTAAAACTTGTCTTTTTAAATATACTGACATTTATGAGAGAATAACATGTAAAATATTGTTTTTATAACATTTAAATTGATAACATTTACATTTTGCTTCATTCATTTCATTAATGGATATAGGTGGCTTCTTCTTAATTAAATACACTGATAAGTTATAAAGTCCAGTTGCCGTTATTTATTAGTATTATCTTGGAAACAGGAAGCAGTTGCAACTTTACTGCATTTTTCGTGTTTGACGTGTCTGTTGACGTGTTCGATATTTAAATTCTAGGAAGATAACGGAAATAATTATGATAATGAAATATTAATTATGCAAACTGTATCACTAACTTGTAATGTTTAATTAATTTTGAAATAACTGAATAAAAGATTTATGTGGGTGTGTTATGGAACTTTTTCGGTTATGTTTTAATAAAGATATATCTCATACCAATTTTCATAGATAATAATTTGAATGTTCATAGTTAAAAACCTAATTTATATTATAAGCATTTAAGTTCCACCTTCCATTACTATGATTACCATACATTCAATAAAAACACTTTTCATTAGTTCGATATTTCTCCTCTTGCCGATATTTCAAACCCAGTAATTCCACTGCGAGTTATCTGTACATAAATAGTATGTAATCATCTCGGCTACTGTGCGCTCGACGCCTGAAGGCAAATAACGTGTCTTATTTTAAATGCAACCTCTTTCGAAAGTAATAATTAAATGAAGATTACGATCTCTATGTTCTGATCACATATTCGAAAATAGAATTTCGACGCCCACTCAAATTAAAAACTATGTTTTGGTAATAAATGCTAACAACTTCCGCGGTCATTAGATTTCATTTACAATAATATCTTTTCCAAGAGAAGAAGAAAAGTACCGTAATGCCTACATTATGCGTAATCCGTAAATAAGGGGTCATGGGGCAGATACATTTCTGTGTCTTTTTATTAAGATTTTTTTACGTTACGTTACGCTGAATATCGGTCCCAAGATTTCCGGTCTTAAAGCCAAATGTATTAACCATTAAGCCACAAGGTACCTTCAAATACTAGCAAAATATTTGCAAATAAATAATAATTCTTCCAGGTATAGAAATAATCTTGGAATGACTTGAACGGTATTTCTCTATAGATCTGTTTACGATAAACGTGCTACACAAATTTAAGTACATCATAAAATAGCAATTTTAAACTCAAAATAAATACAAAAGCGCTTTAATTTACCTTAACCATAAAATAACGGTGATACATAATGTTTTCCTTTTAAATACGGAACACTATTATCTATGATCATAAACACGAGTGTCATAAAGTGAAGAGCATAATAAAATCGTATGTCATTGTCTATTCTTTCTATTTCTGAAGGACTGGTAATTATAAGGTGTAAAATGAAGGACCTATTGTTATTGCCTTTGTCGGCCAATTTGAGACCGTTTAAAAGTTAAAAAGGGTTTCAAATTTTATAACCTTCAAAATTGCAGCAAAAAATAAGAAGATATTCGCAAGTGAACGTTGTGTGTATATATTTCTACCTACCTATAATAAATAGAAGATGTGGTCGATCAGAAGGGAAATTCCATTTTCAAATCCTAAATTATAGTGTTTTAAGTATTTTTCCTTAAGTACATGAATTGTGGTTCTATGTGATTTGCCCAAGATCACTAGTAGTACTTCTTAAGTCTTCAAAAAAGAATTTATATATTTTCAGTAATAAAAGTTCTGGTAGCTAGAATATTGTCTTCAAAACCAAAAAGGAAACGTACATAAAAGAATAAGATAATTTAGTAATTTTAATAGGCGTGGCTTTGCTGTTTCGTACTGTTATTAGCCGTAATCTTTCAAGTGCTGTCATCCTCCTGACACTTGTTACAAAAAGCAGAAATTTCACGTCGTTTGTTCAAACACATCGCGACTGTCTAATGTAATCCCTTAAGAACGGCAAAAAATTGGCGCCACAGGACCCCCGGGGTTGGTTGTTTTAGCATTGTTCGCTGCACTTGTTGCAGTACCTGCTACTATTGTTCCTTCAAAGAAAAATTAACCACGAACACGTGAATATGCTGAAGATGCCGATGATAAGGTCCAATGGGCTACTTTATGACTATTGTTCACGCTTCTATGACATTCAATTTTATATTGCTGTACCTGATTTTATAGATCACGAGCTGATCCGGCAAACGTCGTTTTGCCATGTATATCATTTATAATAAAAAATAGGGGTTGATCGTAGAGGGGTGAAAATTCGGGGTTGTATGTTTTTTTTAATGCTGTATCATAAAAAAATAAAAAATAAAAATTTTATCTAAAAAAATAAAAAATAAATGTAGGGATGGACTACCCTTAACATTTAGGGGGATGAAAAATAGATGTTGTCCGATTCTCAGTTATACCCAATATGCACACAAAATTTCATGAGAATCGGTCAAGCCGTTTCGGAGGAGTTTAACCACAAACACCGGTTTATCATTTATAATAAAAAATAGGGGTTGATCGTAGAGGGGTGAAAGTTAGGGGTTGTATGTATTTTTGTATGTTGTATCAAAAAAATAGAAATTAAAAATTTTGTCTAAAAAATAAAATAAAAAATTTAGGGGTGGACTACCCCTAACATTTGGGGGATGAAAAATAGATGTTGGCCGATTCTCATAGATACCGGATAAGCACAAAAAATTTCATGAAAATCGGTCAAGCCGTTTCGGAGGAGTATGGCAACGAAAACTGTGACACGAGAATTTTATATATTAGATTAGATCAAGCATTCGCCGATTTTGTATCATTAACGACCCGAAAGCAACGAAATCTTCAGGGTTTTAGTAAGACTGCATTTTTAAACCAATCATTTACATCTCTAAATCGTAATGGTTACAAAAACTAAAAAAATACTGGAATGTATGAAAAAATATGTGCACATGCAAGTCATTAGTTAGGGTCGGCATTTTAACTTCAAATATTTGGCGAGGCTTGCAAATCGCGGCGCCGACGTCTCAAGAAAAATGTCTTTCAAGAAGCCGCAGGAGGGGCTTTTAGGCAGCTAAAATAACATCTCAAGAGACGGCATATTAACACAAATGACCGTAGGATTAGGTATCCAGAGTAAACATTGACTAACGGGTTAAAAATTCATATCAGCTGCCGGTTTTCACAGAAGCATGAGAAATTTGTCGCCTTTAATATATACCTAGCTACTTTGGATTATTTATTTTAAATTTGCCGGCTTTTAAAGATTAAATTTATCTTTTATAAAATAGAAAAAGAAGGGGAAGAAGGAGAAGAGGGTGACTTCAATAAAGCTGGGTAGAAGATATAGAAGCGTTAGTCGGATGGGAAAGAATGAATGGAAAACGCATGGAGAAAGAAAGCCATGGATAGAGAAATTTGGTAAAAGCTGGAGGAGTGAAGGGGTTCCGATCAATGGTACTGAAGGAAGTTTGGAAATCGTATTACTATTAATACAATAAATGTGTATTAATAGTCATTTAATCTGTATTTTATCAACATTTGTAAAGATTTTAGACTTTATTATTATGTGTTTAAAATATAAAAAGATAATATTTAACACTTATCGAATGATGAACAGATTTCTATTATAAAACTATTTTTAAATCTGTTTCTACATTAAACTCAAACTCAAAATATCTTTATTCAAGTGGGTAACCAAGTACACTTTTGAATTGTCAAGTTAAATTAATTGTAAATTTACATTTACTACCAGTTCGCAAGTCAAGGGAGTAGAGCGGGTAATAAGAACTAGCAAGAAACTTTCCGCCACTATTTTTAATCGCCAAGTATTGTCATACAAATTGTTTGAACTGGAGCAAATCAATCCCAAGGATTAGGATCATTTAAGTATTCCTCAAATTTATAAAACGAAAATTATAATTTAAAAAATAAATACATATTATGTGTACAATATTTCGTACTAATTGAGATCTGTCCTTAAATGGCAATTTTATTTTCTTAGTACATTAATTAAAACACAAAAATGTCTATCTTATAAATTAATTACAGTATTTTTCCTCAATAAGCAGAAAGAATAATCTAGAGACGAGTATGTGTCATAAAAGTGGTAAAAGTTGTTTATAAGAAAACAGATTTTACCGACGATAAAATGTCACGACGTCAACAATCCTGACGTATTAAAAACAAATGAAAATGTTGACTCACAAAGCGTCATCGATTCACGTGAGATTGTCAAATGACGTCATGCGGATCTCAGTTCCTGGTTTTAGCACCGGCATCATAATTATTATTTACACGTGAAAAAGACGAAACGGGGGCTTTATATATTTTGGAATTACCAAATGGTTTCCCAAAACACTATTCTGCGAAGTGTATAAGAACTTGCTAAAATCCGTGACTCGGTCCGTGACTTCTTAATAGAGTTTTTTCTGTACATTTATGAAATCTTTGCGCGCAATAATGTGTAAAAATGTCTATGCTATGTTTGCCTTTCTTGTTGTTTTTACATTTAAAATATAAGTAGGTATTTATTTACTTTAACTCTACAGTTTATATATATGTTTTATTTGATCTATTTCAAAGGAAGTATCGAAGTTAATCCTATCTTTTTGCGATAAATATCTTATCATTTTTATTGTAACTGCTAACTACGACGATAAGTATATTTATTAGAAAAAAAACTCTGTAGAACTTAAAATAATAACCTATTAAGATAATAATGCTATTATTGTTTTACAAATATTAAATAATAAAATATATAAAATAATAGAAATGAAAAAGAAAGATATATTTCATCTGATGATGAAATATGGTATTTATCTATTCCACATCAACGCGCAGGACTATCAGTTAATTTAAAACCCTCAGTTAAAGTATCCGGCTCCGTCAAAAATTCCGACATATTTTGTAGACATTTAAGATTTCTAAGAACACTGTGAGAATAAGGATAATATATTTGTATGGACCGTGCGCGTGAGCACGCGCGGTAAGGTCGTTGAGTCACGACTCGTGACAATGACGTCAGAGAGCGCGTGTGTAACCTTCTAAGCCTTCACGTACTGTTTACTGATTTAACTTAACTACGTGATTTTTCACGCGTCATGTTATTGCGACGAATTTGATGCCATGATTTCGTTTAGAGGACGAACGAAGGTGATCGAACATTGTTATGTGTTATGTTGCAAAGTGCGGAAGTTCTCTGTTTGCGATATCAATTCATAAACAATACAAGAAAAAATATAGCTTAGTAACAACTAAAAAACTAAACTATAAATATAATACTTTATTTTTACTGATTTAAAAATAAAACACATTGTTTATTAATTAATACGACAGTAGGTTTAGGTATAAAAACCGTAATCTTGCTTTAGTTGTCATAAAAACATATTCTATTTTTGTATGCCTAAGTAATTTATGTTTTTGTTAGTTAAATATTCGTACGTACGTACGTTGTATATATAGTTACGTAAATAAGTTATTTTTAGAACGTTTGTAACGTTATCATTTTCAAGTTCGAGAGACACGATTACCTATTGTAAATTATGGAAAATTACAAGGTCCTACATTATCTCAAACTTATTAATAACGCATAAGCAATTTGCAATTGACGTCACGAATAGGAACTAATTATCTATTATTGGATACTAGCTGATAATGACATAAATAGAATAATTGCAAGTAACAAACACGTGCTCCAGCATGTAGGTAATTTATAGGAAAATTCCTACACTCGGCTGCAATCACTGACTATTAACCCCAATAGGGCGATAACACACTCGCAGATGCATTTTAAATATCCTCATTCATTAAACAGGGGAAAATTCTGCAATTCATTACGTAGAAATTGTCAAATTTTATCAAATAATAATAAGAATTATCTTGATGCGTCAAATAAGAAATACATAAATTTGCATTTCTAACAACTTGTATGCTTGTTTTATTAATATTCTTAAGTCATCCACAATATATTATATATATAATCTAATTAATGTTTTATCCGAATACAATATATTATATTTTTCGGGACGATAATTACTACCTAGATAATCAATCGCAAATAGCATTTAACAATAAATGACATTACCTGAAGTATTAATATATTCGAAAAAGTCGGTTGAAATCACGAAACAAATAAATAAAGTTTGAAAAAGCCGAAGTTTATATCATATAAAATGTTAAATAAAATGCCCATTCATCCCTACTCATCGGCAAAGAAGACAGAGGATGTAAGCCGAGAGAAAAAGCCGGCGTAAAAAACTCTGGGTACTCTTTTAAAATAGCAAATCATCAAACAACACTTATTTTAAAACAAATATCGCAAATTAATTAGAAGTAGCCTGTCTAGCACTAGTCCCAGGCCCTTTTATCAACTAGATAATCGTTAACGTTATAGTAAGCCTTTTTTCTTTACATCTACATACCTTACGCTTAGTACATTTAGATTGTTAAATAGATATTTTCCTTTGGTAATATGATATTTAATTATTTCCATTATACGGTATTAAATGCTAATGACTCATATAAATTCAAGACTTTATCAATACCCCATATAATTATGATTAGTTTTAATAGATAACTAATTACTTAATTTTTGCGGTTTATAGCAGCGTCAATACGACTAGGTTTAGAGTTAGCTAGGTGTTTTGTAAGACAATTACAATATAAACTAAATATTTATTTTCGAATAAATAACTAACTCAACGATAAGTAAGTAGTCATATACGTTAAGTATGTTTCTTTTCCAGACTGTATATCTAATTTTAATTTAATATTAGGTACTCAAGAAATATATTTTGACAATTTACAATGTAATTTGTATGGTTCGACAAATTCAAAGGAACTCTCTGGAGAAAATTTGAACATTTATAGTGTAATGTTAGCCTAGTTAAGCGTACGTTTTTAACCATAAGATAGTGTTCAAGCGCTGGTTGTACCTACTAGATTTTATTATTTACGCTTTAACACTTGCTTGTACGGTGAAGGAAAACATTGTTAACCGGCTGAATTAAAAAAAAAACGACTAGTTGCACTCCGGGAGTGCCGGCAGAAGTGAAAACTTGAATATTAACGTTGTGCATTTTTGATATTTTGGAATGGTTAGGGAATAATTTTGCTCGAATTGCTTTAATTATCAGTATAAAAGAACTATCATTCATGTGGTAGAATACAATATTTATTTATTGCGCTACTGTACACAAACATGACAATTTATTTAGTCTACTCTCCATCCGTTTTACGAATTTTCGATCTGGTCACGTGTCCTGACGCGAGTTTAACATTTTATACCCATTCCAAAAAAACGCCGCTGAAGAAGTTTTCACTTCAATAACTTATAATGAAATATTAATGTAGAAGTGACACCCAGACCATATTGTACAATAATATATTAAATGATACGCACGCAATGACGCATGTCGCTACGCGTACGATGATATAAAATTGACATTTTTCCACTCAAACACAGATAGTGGAATATTTCTAAATTACATTTGACGAACTGGATTTAAATCGGTGAATGAGTATGGTAATGAGCGTATCAATGAATTTAATGAAATGCATAGTGTCATGGCAGAGCAAGGTGCATGAATGAAAATACAGTTTCAATATCACTTAAGGGGTTTATGTACCCAAATCAATAGTATCTTATGTTTTACGTTATAAATAAAGATTAAAACCGTCCGATAGCGACGGGCGGTGATGCAATGGTGCAGTTAGGTTCTAGAATAAAGTTCTTATACATTACCTACATTGTCCGGTTTTAGATACATGTGAAACATAATACACACTCATTGTATGTTAATTTTATATCTAAGCAAAAAACGCTTCTTTATTAAAACGTATCAACTATTTCTTCAAGTCCCAGATTACGCTGTCACCGATGTGCTTAGGTATATAGAAAACTAACACGCGCAGAAATGTACATACACCTCGGATGCGGAGATTCAAAAAATCGTATCTAAAGTTTATATTACATATTCAAACTTATTTTCTTATATAGGTATAAGAATATAAGTATATCTTAAATATAGGCATCTCATACACGATATCTGTACCTGCACCCGGGCATATTATGCATTTACCAAGACATAGGATAGGAATTTAATTGTTTTATGAAAAAGGATTAAAGCGCAAGAAGTCACAGATAACTCAAAAAGAAATAGACAGAACTGAACCTGCCTATAATAAGAGTCCATCAGAGTTTATATATAGTTTTAAAATGTTTAATAGTACCTACACTAAGTCACGACCTGATTTTATATAATGTATGTAGCTGTAAGAGATACGCACAGACCCCTAGTACTAAAAGTAAAATTCCTAGCAAAAGTAATAAAAAATCTGCATACGAAATTAGTATGCGAAATCCATGATATTTCGAAAATTGCGGTGCGATCAATCATTGCGTTATTCCAGAGTTCTTTAATGTTTTCGATTAATGGCATAATGATCGTGTCCACGATAACGATAAAAACTTTTATCACTCATTCACGAAGCACAGCCATGAAGTTCATCATAGTGATAGTGATCCATTGACGCAAAACATGTCAAAATAACATATGAACTAAGCGATATCAAAGGATTAGATATTGTTTGTGTAAAGTGGCGCTAAAACCCTTGGTCTTGGCCTCATTCTGTTTCGTGATCATATATATTTCATAATAGACAAGTGCTCAGCCTTCTGAGGTTGACACGCCGTCAGCTTTTGGGTTGGCATGCTACTCACGATAGTACAACTCACCTACTAGATATTACTATGGAATGGCATGCTACTAGATTCTACTCAACTTCACCATTATATTTTGGAAATAAATTTATCATTTAGTCATTACCTACTAAGATTTTATATCAAACTCAAACTCAAAAGATCTTTATTCATTCTTTCTTCATCTTTTTTCATTTTCATTGAGATACAAATAAACATTTTAATTTTTTTTTTTCATTTTCATTTTATGTAAACAAGGAGGTACACTTACGAACGTCAAAAGAAGTTAAATTAATTATAAATTTACATTTACTACCAGCTCTCAAGTCAAGAGCGGGTAAGAAGAACTGGCAAGAAACTTTCCGCCACTCTTTTTAAACGCCAAGTATTGAGTCATACAAATTGTTTGAACTGGAGCAAATCAATCCCAAGGATTAGGATCATTTAAGTATTCGTCAAATTTATAATCAACATATTCATTAGAAAGATACTCTCTTTATAATAATAGTATAGAAACCAAAAATGTCAGGTATATATAACTTCATAAAAATAAATGAGATTTAATGGTTTTAAGTTAAAATTTGTAAAGTTCAAGCAGTCATCAATCATTGAGTCACGTTAAATATTTACCCCAAACAAGCCTTAAATATTCAAAACACTTGATACGGGGGAAAGTGGGCGTATGTTAATACATGGTATAAAGACTGCGCGTGGGCATATCCAGTCGTGTGAGTAATTTGAAATGTCACCTCATCCTTGTTTATACAAACGGTAAACAAATTTAATAAAATAATAGTCATTTGTTGTCATTTATATATCAAGGTCGTTAAATTAACAACTTCACCCTGAACTGTAAAATAACTGTATAAAAATAACTGGAAATATTTTAAGAATAGTACTTTAGTACTAGCTTTAAACTCCGATACAAAAACCTGTTTATATGAAACTGGACACTATTGTATTTTTACTTCCTACCATAAGCACAACAAAAATATTTAACAGCATTCTTTAAATCAGAGATAAATGCAATTTTTACAACTGACAACTGACGCACAGAATAATTTATATTTATTATGAATACGATACAAAATAATATTTTTTTAGTTAATATCAAGCTACAACAGGAAATAGCATAATGACAGCGCCATTTCGCAATATTCATTAGACTCTTCGGAGCACATCGTATTCTGTCAATAGTCATTACGCGTCCATGATTGATGTCCGCGGACAGTAGCTATAATTGACGTAGCCATTGTGGTCGGCGCCAGGCTTGATTGATAGTCCGACGATTATCCCGACATTGCGATACTCATTAGATTCACTTTAATTACAAGCGATTTGCGTAAGCGCCGAGTAGAGTTGCAACGACTGGCCATTTATAATCATGCTACTGTATTCCGATGTGAAGTAACTGTAAGAATAGTTAAAAACAAGTATTTATGTGATACAAAATTTAAACATTATATTTAATCACAAAAATAATATTAATTTGTAGTTACAAGTATAACAGTTTAGAAAAACTACCTCGAGAAAGACACTGTCGTATGTGCACTGCTCCCTATTGATTATTTACTGATATGGATAAGACGTACATATAGGAGTTTGGGTAACACGGATCGGGGTCAAATGTTAGAAGCAATAGTGCATAGGCATCCGCGGCCAGCAATCACCGTAGCGAGGTGTGACGTCGCGGCGTGCGCCGGCAATTGTTTACGGCGCGCACGCGCGGCGGCGGGCGCGTGTCCCCCCGCGCCCCGGCGGCAGCTGCTCCGCACAGGTGGCGCGTGTGGGAACTCGACAGCTCTGCGCGTTCCCACGATCGCGCGCCCTCCGCTCCCTATATAAGCCCCCGCCCGACCGTCTTACCGCATTCCGCGTTCAACGCTCAACCCAAACACATCTATCTACTCGCTTACACAATGTCTACCATGTCTTACGATATCGCGTATCCGATCTCGGAAGATCCGCAACCGGTCTCGCGCACTTATCAATATCGCAAAGTGATGAAACCGATGCTTGAGCGCAAGAGACGCGCTCGCATCAACCGCTGTCTTGACGAATTAAAGGAGTTAATGGTCAGCGCACTTCAGTCGGAGGGCGAAAATGTCGCCAAGTTGGAAAAAGCCGATATTTTGGAATTGACCGTCCGTCATCTTCACAAGCTTCGCCGTCAGCGTCGCCTGTCACTGAACCCTTCTGTGGACGCCGACCGCTTCAGAGCTGGATTTACTCATGCTGCAAATGAAGTTTCTCGCTGCTTGGCCTCAGTCCCTGGTGTTGACGTGAGGCTGGGAACTCAGCTGATGACTCACTTGGGCCACAGACTCAACGACATCCAGCGCGCGGCAGGCACTGACACGCCTCCTGCCAGCCCGCCCAGCCCTGCTCTATCCACGGTGTCTTCATCTTCTGGCTACGTTTCACCTTCACCACCAGCCTCTCCAATGCCAGTGCACACCGCCGTTCCCCTGGACTGCACCACAAACAGCTTCTCCAAGAGCTCAGTGTGGAGGCCCTGGTAAAGCGCAGTGGCAGGAGCGGGCGGACCCGACTCCACGGTATATCTGTTCAACGCCGTTCGGAGTCGCCAGCCCTGCAAGTGTCCGCCTTTATCCGACGACTTAGTGCTACGTGACTTGATAACTTAGATCTCACATCTTATTAGTGTAGGTTTTAAAACCTTTTAGTTCGTAAGTTGAACTCAAAGCTTTAAACAGAATAGTTTTTAAGAATATTGTGATATTAAAGTTTAATTTTATTGTATAGATGTATCGAGCCCGACAGACTTAGAGTGGGTTCGGATTGTTATTTTATTATCGTTAAAAAGATTTCACAGAAAAGTGAACAATGAAGAAACAATTTAATAAAAAATATTTTTCAATTATATTCCTGCATTTTACTTCTATCCCCGAATTACCTAGAACTTAAGCATTACAATTTTTTTAAAACACCTAATAACTAAATCAGAAAGATATCTTAGCGCCAAAATTATTTTAACGTGTTTACGTAGTATTATGAAAAATTCTCGCTCGCAAAAAACAGTTCAACGTGCGTCATTACTCATTAGTCAAGTTTCTCATGTTTTTGTAAAAAACACTCCGATTAAATAACAAGGCTAAATTAAAGCTAAGATTAGAGGCTACGGAACTATGAATAAACAACAGGCACAAGACTGATAATTTTTAAAGAGGTTAAGGGCTCAGACCTCTGACATAGTGGCCTGACGCGTGCTCGGTAACTTTCCTGTTTATATTCAAACAAACATTACGAGAAGCGCAACTAGAACATACATAGTAAAGACACGATGACGACAGTCAATAAGAAATATTTGTTATCATTGCATAAGTGATTGTTATCTGTGACATACATATATTAGCAACATTAGTTTTACGAGTAGTTAGTGAAACAAATGTCATAGCCTTAAATGTATATTATATTGTAATATAGAATAGATTAATTGGCGTGTTTAATTAAAAAATACTATGTATATATCTCTCCGTGAAAGAGTTTAGTCGTTGTGTTGTTATAAGGTTTTGAAAATCACAAATAAAAAATTAATTTATGTTTAATTTTGTATAGAACATAGCGAAAATTTAGAATATAAATCTTGTTTTTTTTTGACTTCATAAATAGATAGTATCTTCATTTTAATAGACTATTTAAATATTTTTATTTGGAAACTTGTTTCATCATGGTGGCGCCCTCTCTGCAACCATAACTTAGAACTTGAGAGCTTTTGAAAAGCTCTCAGTAAAGTGACATCTGTCGATAAGCCATGGTATCACTAAGGTTTTAAAAACCTCTTATGCTACGTGTTAGAACGTTTCAAGAATCGTTATTGCAAAACCGTTGCTTTTATAATATAATATTATGTGCAGATAAATAACTATTTTTAAAAACAAAGTAACTTATTGGATATTTTCTCGAAATCAAGTCTAGGATACGTGATAAATTATAAAGAGTTAACATTCATTTTCGATTTAATAAAATTACATGAGAATTCAAAATTTCATAACTGCTTATAATAACGTATTATTTTGTTTATATTCCCCTTATCGGCTTATTAATAAATTCTTCCTCTTGCATCACAATGACGTGGCCAGAGGTCGAAATGTTGATATAGAATTAGTTGACAAATGTAAACTCTGAATAAACCAATTATATTATTAGTACAATTATTAGTAATTTAAACAGGAATTCAAAAACAGGAATTATCGTCTCTATAATAAATTCTTATTATAGTGACGATAATTTCATAGGAGCTTAAAACTCAATAATAACTTGTGTTAGATCAACATTTAAACAATTGTTGTTAATTTAAACAATTTTGGTGGACATATAAAAACCGTTAGCTAATGACAATAGGTTGCAATGAAAGAACTGGCCCTATTAAATGAATTCACATTCTAAATATAAATAGAGAGCCAAAAAACATGTTTTATGTGTTTTCTTGAGGTAATTATTTGATTATTGGTTTCTTACGTATTGTAATTAACAAGCAGATTTAAATAATCAAATCTCTAATTTTACTACAACTTACTAAATATTATTTACCTAGAAAAAAGTAATTAAGAAATAAAAATCTGATAGATTGTCTTACCTCGTAAAATAAATGAGCGGTTGCATTGCTACTTGGACTCTATAGAACACGCAAAACCTTAAAAAATTGATACACAAAACAACTGTAAAAAAACAGTGGTGCAAGAACCCTTGGGATCTTGGCCTCAGATTTCGGTATCTGTGATCAGCCTTCTGTGCCTGACAGGCGCTGTCTACTTTGTGTCGTTTGTGACGTACGAGCGAGAGTTAAATATGCACATAGACAAAAAATCCATTAGTGCACAGCCGAGGATCGAACCTACGACCTCAGGGATGAGAGTCGCACGCTCAAGCCACTAGACCAACACTACAAAACAACTGTTTCTTCTTATTATATAATACTCGCTCAAATATCGAATTTATTTTAATATTTTATTATTTGTACTGTTTATTAACGCAAAATTAAATCATGTTTAATTTTACATCGTATTCCTTATTCGATAAGAATGTTTACATTGAAGAAAAATACAGCGATGATGGAAAGTTCCTCATGAAGATAAAACTTTAATTACCTAAAGACTCATTAGCACACGTCATAAATCAGTTCACTGTTCAATAAATGATCGGTTAATTAATTATACAATGGTATTTTTTCGATACAATCACATCAATTTGCTAAAATTATTGTCTATAGTAGAAAACATGATAAGTGATAACCAATTAAAACGATGGCGCGCTTCGTTTGATTGGGATTGGTCAATTGGAAAGATGACAGACGCATCACTGTGGTTATACACAAGATGTTGACATTGCGCTTACTAACGTTTACCTTGTACATTGTATACTGCGAATATAAATTAAACAAATAAGGGTGAATAATAATTATTCATTGCTACCTTAAATTTTCAAAGCCGTCGTCATTATTACATAACTTAAACCATAGAGTAGCACAGTAGTATTATCTATGTAGAATTATTTATTTGAACAGTAACTTGCTCGCAGCAAGGTATATAATACGATGAACGTCGTGAGAAAGCCGACACATTGTGGAGATGGGAATACCCAAAAAAATTAGGCCGTGTGCCAGACACAGGAGGCAGATCAACCCCTTGCCTATAGAGAGTAATGATCAAAGAAAAAGGTAAACCAAGATCTCAGGCCATGACAAAAAGCTTATAGCGCCATTAGTATATATTACACAAATTACTTAATAGTTTTAGGTGATATTTCTATTGTTTTAACCATGTTAAAAACCCAAAATTAGGTTACAAATTCAACATTTACTTTTATTAGCTAAAAAGGTTATTATTACACAAACGAAAAATCTAACAGAAATTCGCAGTATTAAATCTGATGTCTGATTATGCGATTAACAATCATGCGATTTTGATAATTCATCCAAGTTCACTGACTTTATTACGCCTGACTGATTCATTGACACAAAGCCTTTAGTCGATTGTATACATATTGTTTTGTTGGTGAAACATTTTCTGTTGTAAAGAAACATGATTAATATTATTAATTGGATGACCAAAGCTCTTAATATATGTTTTTTTATAATGTAACAAGGGGCAAACGGGCAGGAGACTCATCTAATGTTAAGTGATACCGCCGCCCATAGACACTCACATTGCCAGAAGGCTCGCAAGTGCGTTGCCAGTCTTTTAAGAATTGGTAAGAATAGAGCGTCTATTCTTGAAAGACCCTAAGTCGAATTGGTTCGGAAAAACTTCAGTGGGCAGCTGGCTTCACACGTGGAACACAATATGAAGGAAAACTTGAAAACTTGTTCACATATAATATAACCATTAATTGATAGAAAATTAAGTAAGCACGGCAATAATTATTACAGGAAAATATTAAAAAAATAAAATATTTTTCATAGTTTACTTGTGTCAATTGTAAGTTGACACCTAATCAGTTGTTTAATTTTTTAGAAAACTTGCCGTTGAAAAGTCTGTGAACACTGGTACGTGCGTTAGTGCCGCAAAATTATCGACAAACGTCAATGAGGCACTTAAAAACAGTGTGTTGACGTCCTGAAGAGGGAGTGTTTCGGCCCTTAGCAGGTAAATGCTCCACGTGCTATGTTCTGATGTTGCAATGATATTGGATAAAGATAAGTGACAAGTCTAATCAGAATTTATTTTTGTTCTTAAAATAAACAGTCGCGTGTGAAGAAATGCATCGCCTTAGACATAAAAACCGACAATGTGTGTCCCGCAGAAGTACTTAACACTTTTATATTAAGAAAAAAAAAATCCTTTTCGAACCTTCATGATACTGTAAGCAACATTCAGTTATCTATCTAGTTTTACTGCATTATCTATATATATAAAAGAAAGTCGTGTTTGTTACAACACTTATAACTCGAGAACGGCTGGACCGATTGCCATAGTTTTTGATTTGTTGGATTTGTTTCCGTCCCGAATAGCAGAATAAGCAATAAAATATCGGATAAGTTATCGAATAACAATAAATTAATTAATTAATTTTACGAATGCAAAAACCATATGGTGCCATCTGTTGACAAAACTACGCATCATTTTACGTCGAATTCGTGTCAGTTCAAGAAATTCCGGTGAGGTGAATGAGGAGATGCATAACCATGCTTTGATCGTGATCAAAAGATGTTGGATATCAGAAAGTGCTTAACATGCAGTATCGCCATAATATTGTCGCTAGAGAGAAGATGCCTAATGTGTAAAACTGCCATTCTTCTTTCGCAATGGCAAGCAATAAAACATTTCTGTATTTGCAAAAAAGTTGTATTAATGTAATACTTAACATTAATGAAATCCTAAAATAAGTTAAATTAAAGTAACAACGATATTATAAGGTTGTAGGGCGGAACGAAGTTAGCCAGGTCAGCTAGTAATAGATAAATAAAAAGTTTTGGATTCCTTAATACATTTAATAAGTTATTATCATTGAATGTGAAGGTGTGCACGTGCACACCTTAAATGCTGATAATTTTATACAAATAAGATTAATCGTATTATACATTAATCTTGAAAATATTATCACGAACACTACTTATTAATTAATACCTTTATATCTATTGGATTTTCTATATAGAAATTATATTAGAGTATTTAATAGGTATAGGTTATTTGTATCACCTTTGGCTTAGTAAAACTATTTCAACACGAAGGTCTTATTCAGTCCAGACTTAACGATAAGCTTCGCTCTGAATTCGAAACCATTCAACTTGATTGTCAAATTGTTTCTTGATGGAAGGCATCTAGCTAGTCACTATTTGATTATAAACAAGAACTTTCTTAATAAAAATAGTAAGTAAAAAATAACAACGATTGTTTTTGTTCATTTCTTATTTAAGTAAAGCAAAATAGTAGCGCAATCTGTTCTGTTACATGATTTTATAAAATATCATTGCTTCATTCCTTTCATTCCCTTAACATCCCGTAAAAGTACAGTGTCGCTACAAACTTCTAAGTCTGGGCCTCAGATTCGTGTTCTTTTCCTTTGTAAGTAATAGGCAAGTAGGTGATCAGCCCTTTGCGCCTGATTAAAATGTAAAAATTCCAAATTCTCAAGTTAAAACTGTATACGTATTTTCACGGTTAAATAATAAAAACTACATATTATAGAATTTATTGATGCAGTAAAAACTCTGCCTTGAGTTAATGCAAAGTTCGAACCTTTCGATTAGCCCGACTTGGCTTTTTACTGTATCAAACAATATATTTAAAATGTTAAAATATACTCACGTAAATAATGAAACAACTTTTTTTACCTGAATCGGTTTACTTTACGGTATCATGACGGCTGCTACTAATATTCTATAATAAATGCTTTTAATTTTTATTGGTGGAAGTATAAAATATTCCTAACAACATATGACCTGTCTCATCAAATTGAGCCAAATGATTGTGAGAAAACAATTGACGTAATATTTTATTTGCAAAATTTAAGTCGAATGTAGATTCAAATGCGTAATACCTTCCATTGTGGATTTTAGACATGTAGATAAACAATATATTATGTATAAAAAAATCAGAAACCTATTAAAAATAAAATTTATTTATTTTTTAATTATAATTTCACATTTTAACATAAAAACTGTCGAATTCTCATACAACTGTTCAACCTTTATTTTACCCATTTAAGTGATATTCGAAATATTTATCTGAGTCAATAGTTAAATCATAATATACTTAATTCACTGGAAAAATCTAACCTTTGTTATTTAAGCTATGAATCAGTAGTAGAACGAATCTATTATATTCAAACGCTATATATACCTACTTATATCTTATATTTATGTTTCAAGGATTTTTTATTATTATTAATATAGTGTAGGTACTTATAACATTTTTACTTATATTTTATTGCTAAAATAAAATATTTCACGATTGATGACAGATGGGTCAAAACGACCCTCAGTTGGAATGGCCCAATGGGACGAAAAAAGAGAGAACATCCACGAGAAACCTGGGAAGATGGAATAAAAGGGAATGATTGGAAAATTGTGGCGAGGATGAGAGACAAGTGGAAGAATTTGGAGGGGCCTTCACTCCGTCGGAGGTCAAGTACTAATAAACATAATGACATGGACTTAATGTAATCTAATGTAGTAAATAAAAAAAAGGAATCTAACGAATAAAGTTTATTTTTTATTTTTTTTATTTACTTGCAAAATTTAAACATACTTCTGTTTTATTAATAAAATAAATTGTTTCGGGAGTAAAGTCTCCGAAGTAATTTTTTTAGTATTGTCTCGCCCAGCAACACGCAAATAAGTGAACTTGAATTTTTATCATATCACCGGTTACGATTCATATAATATGGTAACGGTAACAGAAATAATGTTGTCAAGCACCCTTATGACCTTATATCAGCTAAATCATAGCAATTCTTCTTTATCGCCAATGTTTAAAATTAATTAATAATTAAAAGTAAGGAAACCATTCTGTTTTCGAATGAAATATACTCAACTTTAATAACTACAACATAAAATTTAAATTCGTAGTCTATTCTTCTATGTCATATGTCTGTAAAGCCTTTTTATTTTCCTTTATTTCCCAAATATTGGGAAATGTTTTTCCTATTCTGATATTAGGGCCTCTAAGGGTCCGAGCAGAACAAACCTTAAAAAAAGTAATCAGAAGAACAATTATTTTGAAAAAAAAATTTACTGTATCAGTGCACGCTTAGTGCACATTAACAACATGATAAGAAAACCCGTGATCATAACAGTAAGTCAAAGGTGAACTGGAGCAAGTAAACACTTTATATTTCCTATGTGGAAATTTATATGTGAGAAGTCAAAACAACTCTTTCACTAGAAAAAACTCAAAATTACAAATTATTCGTTATAATGTTCAACAAGCTCAATCACATTTCTCGATCAATCTGTCACACTTACTTCGTTACAAACTCTTATTATATCTTTTTTAGTTAGTTAGTTTTTTAATTAAATTTATTTAATTGAGCTAAGTAAGTCATAATAAATAATAAGTCTGAACAATTTATTACGATAAAATACTGAAGTATTATTGCACAATTATCAATCATTGACTCACAATTGACAATTAATATGAATTTTCTTTTTTTTCTGCTGAGTGCTAACTTTTTTTAGATAATTTTATTTTATGTTTAGTTAAAAAAAATATTTTATTTTAATGTGTGCTTGTATTGTCGTGTGTGTTTCAGTTGTATTTTTTATTTAATATCTATTTGATTTTTTTTTGAGAAACTTATGCTTGCATTAATTGTCACACATTTTAGATGTAAGATTTTGTAAAATAATTAGTAGATTTAGTACTGTGTGCGATGTCGTAAACTTGATAACTAAATAAATAAATAAATAATACTAAGGATATATAAATAGATATAAATATTCTTTCGTTTTTTTATATAAAACATAACAAAAACTTGAACATTGTTATTATAACATCGTTTATAATTATTTAGCCTTGTTTGCAGTGGAATCTTCCCACAATTGATAACCTCTATCACGCACGAGACTACTAGAACTATTTTTAAAGTGTTATTGATGAATGCTATCTTTGAACACGTGCCTTTTCTCCTCTTATCGTGGAATTCTCCGCTCTGAAATAAGTAAATATTTATGCAATAGACACAACAGAATGCATTGGAAATGTTTGATAAGGGAAAGTCAATTAATTATAACTGTCTTCTAAATCGCTTACTGATATGAGTAAGTTATTGCGAAATATTATGTTATTGTATATATAACAATAGAATATAGAAAATGGGCGGCAATAGGATTTATGAATAATTTCTCTATGACATATTGCCGCAACGTTTAAAAAATATAAGTCCCAGTATTACTATATTATAGAATTTAAACTTTTCAATAATACCAATACAATCCAATCAGATATATTATATCACGAAATTGCAGACATTTGTGGTTTATGTTAAACCTAATTTTCAGAGATTATTTTATTATAAAACGAAACGCATTACATAACCATTTCGTCCATAATCACTATCTATACAGTGAGGATTATGTTATTAATCACGATGACCCGACGTGTAAAACCTTTATCTTTAAGAATTTTAGTAAACTAAATCGATCATATTCATGCCACCTACATGAAGCATGTGTATCTATAATTAAAATTGAAAAACATGATACCGTAATGCATTTACGATAACATAATTTATTACAGGTTTTTTTTTAATTTTATTTATTTTACAAAAAAAATATAATACAATCATAATAAGTTACATTAGAATACCGCTGTGGTTTGTATTAATGTAACTATAGCAGTCTTGTTAAGTAGCGCGACAAATGCATATAAAAGTAGTTTTTTAATTTGCTGTATTTGTTGGTTGGCGTCAGGCAATCTAATATCTGATTGGGTAACCATTTATTAGCCGCGGTAGCAAATACCTCAACGTTAAACACCTAAAGAAAAAAATGGGTAACTTGAATTCACTAACGAATTTTAAACCGTCTAGTAAAGATTGAATCAGTTCACCATAATTATATATACGAATTCATATCTAACCCAAAGCTAAATAACAATTTTTTATAGAAACGGACAAACGACCAGGAGGCTCACCTGATGTTTAGTGATAGCGACCTAGTGATAGGCTCATGGACACTATCAATGCGAGAGGGCTCGCGTGTGCGTTGCCGGCCTTTTACGAATGTGTACGCTCTTTTCTTAGGGTCCCTAAGTCGAATTAATTCGAAAATACTTCAGTGGGTAGCTGGTTCCACATAGTGGTGCTGCCGCCTAACTAACGCTCAGTTGTGGTCCCACGGTATCAAGGTGATACAGGTGAAATTTCGTGTCGTATCGGTATTACATTTCGTTAAAAAAACAATTACGCTACTTCTAGGTCTGGACCTCAGATTTCTGTATCGTGATATTTTTTTTCTTAATAAAAAAGCAGGTACCTGACACACGGTGTTGACTTTTTTGTGTAAGGCATGCATGCCGTCCTCACGAGATTTCCCTTCATTTATTATATATTATTAGTTTCTTGCATATAATATTATTATCTATCAAACCACGTCAAATTTCACGATTAAATGCGCATCATTTTTACTAGGAGTTAGTTTAGAGAATATAAAAAGACTGAAAGGAGTAATAGCCCGTTTGTCAACGAAATTAAATGATGTTCATTATTTTAACCCCCAAATTTTAATAAAAAAATTATATTCCAGTAGACATTTTTGCTCCTAACAGTAAAAGAAGCAAATGAGCTCGCATGGGTCTTCGTAAGCAATAAGTCTGTCAGTAACAAGTAACAACCCGTCTCTTAATACGTTTTCATTTTTATTTTACCCACTTAACAATATACGAAAACCGAGAGGTGATAACAACATTTACGTTATAAAATATAGCAGAATCTTACCAACTGTTACTAGTTCTTCACTCATATAATATATATCGAAAAATATACCAAGAGATTGGTAAAATGTACTAAGTCCAAGAAAACGCCTACACGATATCTCTGTATTATGCTTTATTATAAAACGGCATGTGTGTAATGTGTATATTAAAGATATAATTCATACTTTGGCGATTGACATAAGTGGGTATGTTTTTATAATATTTTTTATCAATGACTAGCATAGTAGTTAAAAACCCTGATCGACTTCTTGATGAAATCATCGGCATCCAGCTAGATAATGATGATTACTTTACCTAGTGAGTTGCCTTGCGTACTGACTCACAATAAAATCGGATTAGTGGTGTGTAAGCTATGCTAAGTACCTTATACAACTTAGTAAATATTTGCAATGTAGCTATGCTAGCAGTTTTTCCTATCATATATCCCGTGGTGTCCCGATTATTTGTTATAGTTGTCATAAGTTTTTATTATAAAGTTCTTTCAACCACCACACACCACACAACTCTCCGTCCTTATTCAAAGTCAAACTCAAAATATCTTTATTCAAGTGGGTAACCAAGTACACTTTTGAATTGTCAAGTTAAATTAATTGTAAATTTACATTTACTACCAGTTCGCAAGTCAAGGGCGTAGAGCGGGTATTATCTAACTTAAAGGGCCACCTATTTTATACGGTCGAATTCCACTTTGCTTGAATAATTATGAAGGAGTATAATTATTGATACGCTTTTTTAACACTCCGATTTTCCCACTCTCACAACATGACTAGTCCCGGAGTTTTTGGGCTTTTACTTCACCTATCATCTCCTCGATCTCCACGTTTTTTCTGATTCTAAAGCTTCCATCCTCCCTATTTGTAGGCCCAAAAGCCATCTGTAGAACTCTTCTTTCAGCTACTAATAATTTCTCCTCTTTGATGGTTCGATAATATCAGTTTAATAACTGATTTGATACCATATCTATAAATATACCTAAACAATACCTATTTTTAGTGACCTACTCCAAGGTGGATGCAGCAAATTTTCGATGGTACAAATAATCATACAAATTAAGTGTGTTTCTGCTGTACCTACTTAGTTCCTATTATTCTGCGACACAAAATATAGAATAGAGAACTAATCGAATACTTAGGACAGGTAACGGGATACTAGCGGCTGTTTCACTTTGGGGAAAAATATTTTCCTCAGGAGCCTGATCTCCTGTACGTGATACACACCATCGACTTCTTGGGTCTATGGTCTACGATCTAAGGGAAAAGAGTCGCACGCGGAAGCCACTGGGTCAACATTGCTCATAACAACCATATAATTTAAAGTAAGAATATTAACGATGTTTATTAACTATATCACATAAGTCACTAAATCTAAAATAAAAAAAACATGCCATAGTACAAGTCAAATTTAATAAATCATTATAGAACCTTATATCTAGCTTTGTTAACCATATGGTGCGCGGAAGTCTGTAGTTTGAGCAGTTCTTCCTTAATAAGTCGAGTTATTTCAGATTTCGCTTTAGCTACGGCTAACTCCTGAGAGCTTTCTATAGCGAGGTACAATTTCCTTTCGCCTTCTGGTGGTGCTTTACCCGTAGGTACGTACGTCCCTCGCACTGTTATACCCGCTTCTGAATATTCGCTTATAAGAGCAAGCGCTTCCTGCAATTAAAAAAAAAATTAAATTTAACTTTCAGCGATATTTTTTAATCCAATTTAATTATTTTAATAGGTAACATATTTGAATATTCTGACGGACTGTCCAATGTATGGATAAGACAGCTATGGGCATAAAACAAAGACGAATTTAAACGAAATAATGTTCAACATTCGGTGAAGAGTTGTTAAAAGAAATAGGTTGTTGTTTAACCAACCGGGTTACCAATACCAATTAAGTAAGTAATTTAATATCTCTGACGACTACATAGTCGGGGAATTATCTAGAAAACTTTAAAAAAAAAAACGTATTTAAATCATTTAATGTTAACTCTTTGAAAACGGATAATTTTACTATCAATGCTGGGCGCATTATTCATACGGTAAAGAAAATTACCACGTATCAATGCAGTTCATTGATCATTGTTTTCTTTATGAGTGATCAGCGGCAGGACATTGTAATAGCTATATAAAATTTAATAGCGCGGTTGTTTCAACCTTTTTTTTAAATATTTTATAGATAATTCCCCGAATACGTTGTCGTCGGGGGTATTAAATATCTTACGTAAATTGTATTGGTAACCCGGATGATTAAACACTACTACCTATTGTTTCAACTTTCAACCTTGGGATCAAGCGGTATACACATTGAAGAAATATCTATCGTAAAACACGTCGCCGATTTTTGAGTCTGAGTAGATAAGATGAATCACATCGAACAAACAAATGTTATTTGCGCATAGAAAAGCCAGAGTTCAAACGCACGACCTCACTTGAGAATAGCATGCTTGGCGATTAGATTAACATTGCTCTAATGAATTTGTTTCGCTCATTTATTAGATAACTGACAAGGACAAAGCTAGTTAATTTGTTTATTTTATTTATAGAAGAATATAGAAGATAAACAGTGTTATTCAGTAAATTTTCTCCTACTTAAGTCATACGTCATGTTCGATGGGATGAGAGAATGGGAGCCCATTATTTATAGATGGTTTAAAATTAGTATGAATGTTAGTTTTAATATATTTACCTCTGTCACTAATAATAGTGTTTAGTGTAGCACTTTTGCCTGTTTAATAGCTTAACACAGAAGTAAACAAAGGCACCGATCAAGGCTAGTTTAAGGAACATGATTAGATTGCAACTGAGGGTTAAAATGTGCAACTCTGTATTTATAGGCGCATTTGAGACGGGTTATGGACAAACTATTTGCGTAGCGGGTTAAAAGTTATCATTTATTGCAGTTAATTTTATTACTGGACTTAATTAATGTTTGTTATTGACGTCTTAATTAAAAATACAGTTTATATAATGAGTTTCTTTCTGTTTTTAATTTATTCGACACTAATCTATCAGGGAAGTTAATTAATTGCGAGCGCCCGTATAGGTTACAAACAATATTTTTCCGACATTCATTCGCTATTCTTGTTTCTAATCACTCGTTTTGACAATGACAAGATGACGGATTAAGACTAAGACCCGTATTCCAGAACGTCAATCAAACCTAAAGCTAAGGTATCCTAGAAAAGCGGTGCCGTTATCTAACGGCCGTAATGTAACGTTGGGTAACGTCACCCATACGTTGTCTATAAATAACATCGGAGTAGGTTTTCTAGAGAACGTTGAGTGTCACCGTAACGTCAAATAGTGGGGCTGTCATTTGCATGACGGCCGTCATAGCGGTGATAAACATTAGTTCAACGTTTTTTGTGTGTAGCGGTGCCCATATTTAATCGTATTAGGACGATCGAAAATGATTGGTTTTTACATTATGTTAAAAAGTAAAGACGGCCGTTATTAACAACCGTAAAATGACTGCCGTTAGTTAACGGCACCGCTTTTCTAGGAAACCTAAGCTTTAATGTAGTTTCCAGACCTGTCAACCCACATTTTCCTGTATGATGTTTGACAGTGCGCATGACGAGATTGTGACTTGAGATATCAATTGGACTTGGTCTTGACTCAGCGCTAAGTATGATTCCCATAAAAACATATTTGATTTCGAAATTAGATTGTCCGTCCATTGGTTACGCATAGCTACAATTTGTATCCGAGCAGATACACTCGGTCCAAATTTTGATATATTTAGCTCCCTTCCACTTAGGGAGCGTTCAAGTATTACGTAACAAATTTTGGGGGGAGATCCTTGTATAAAACGTTACGATGCGGGGCGGGGATTGAATTAAGCGTTATTTTATTATTTTCGACTTTCCACCACATTATGGTATCTTTTAGATATAAAGAGTAACTAGGTGGTCACGAAACGTTTTACTATACTTGGCTACAGAAAAACGTTACGGCGCGTTACATGGGGGGGGGAAGGTGTAATAAAATAATCTCTACCCTAAACGTCACAACGTATTATATTTTATACGTACGTGACGTTTTCTTCGTATTTTATATGGGATACTACAGAAAAAAATACTTAAACATACCTTACTAGTAACCCGCCACCTGGCCTGTTGTGGGAAGTCATTAATTTCTAACTCCGTTTCGTATTTCCGGAATACCTCTTCTGCGGGCTCTGCGTTCGCTTCATCACGAGGTTGGTAGTTCAAACGCGTATTTAACTTCGCCGCTAACTGTTCCGCTACGGTTTTTGCCTAAAATATTACAAGATAAAATACATTACTTTTGTTTTAACACATCTAGCATATCGTCGCTGTAGAATAACCTCGTATGTCCAGAGAACCAAACATTACAGGAAACGAAAAATGTTTAATTTCGTCGATGTTCGTTAAAATATTATTATGTGTGTTTGTCCATAGTTTTGGATGGTAAAAAGGACTTATTTATTAATAACATAAATAAGTCCTTACTTCATGATTATACCAGTTAAATGACATAAGAGTCTCAGAATAAAAAATAAATGGTTTTTTGACATACGAGGTTATAGATAACCTAAATAGGTTACAGTGTAGTACAATATACAGTGAACGAGGTTATATATAAGCTATTCTACAGTGATAATAAATAATAATGTAATGACAGTAAGTAATGAAAGCGTTTTAATATCATACACTAAATGTTTGATAAATAAAGGACCATGCACTCCTAAACATAAAAAGACACTGTGTCTGTTCTCATATTAATAAGCCGTAAATAAAATAGTCTCTTCATATATTAACCTCATTTGGGCTAGTTATCGGTAGAAATTAAGAAGTACTTCACACTATTCGTGTAATATTTAATTCAAACAAATTTTTTTTCATTCTCATTACCCTTGTTTATAAATAGGAACACCTCTAATCAGCTTAGAGACATTTTCTCATTAGTGGTAGTGCATTAATAACGAGGAAATCCGGAAAAAACCTGTTCGGGTTGTTATCAGTCGCGTATATCATTAGAAATGTTATAGCACATTTCTAACGATATACGCAAGTCTAACCTAACTAATTAGCGTTATTGACTAATACATCCATACAAAAAGATTAAGATATAATATAAGGTAGTTTATATACTTTTCAACGCAATGTTTTTTATTCAACTGATAAAAGATCGAAATATGTTAATATACTTTGATTATATTACATACTCAAACATTTTGTATACAGTAAAAACTAAAAAATATTGGTTGTTTGTAAAGTAGGTTTACGATCGAGATGTTTACGTGATAACGTCTTATTGGTGATATAAGTTTTTGGGAAGTAAGGAATTAATGAAGATAACAATTTTTTCAAATATTAAATTACATCTATCGTTTTATTCACACTTTTGATGATAAATTTCGGGTGTAAAATGACAAGTTTACTTATTCGACTATGATATACATTTTTCTTACAAAACTTAACCGCACGAGAAAATCTCCATTCGTTTGTATGCCGCTAGAGTGAGATGAGACGGGAGATCGGTCCGTCTCTCTCTCGTTATACCTGCGATCGCGCTCGTGAGGTTTTGGTGTGACACAAGTTTCTGAACATGTGACCCGACTAAAACGATTTTAAAGACGTTATCACGTCAAAAATACACGTCAAAATGATAACGGGGTTTGGGTTTTTGAAGTGAGTTAAAAATTATATTGAAATTTAAGTTTTGACCATAGACAATTTCTATAGAAAACTTACGGTAATAAGTGTATGTGTAGACGGCGATCCCTTCAAAATGGCTTCAGCCGCCTGTTGAGTAGCGCCCTTTTGCTCTACACCAAGACCCTTAGCGATGTTTATCCTGGAAGCTAGACGTTTAGCCAATTCCAACTTGCCATCAGCGGTAGCTGGTACCCCGGGAGGGGGCGTTGCACCCGCGACACCCGGCTGTTAAAGGATTTCTTAATATAAAACATGTTTTTAATAACTCAAAACACTTATTGCTAAAATACAAATTTCACAAGACTAATCATTCCAAGTTAAAATGTCATTTAAAGTAAGATATCATTTTATTATTAATTAAGTATATGTGTAAATATAAAACAAAAAATATATATTTTTATTAGCTATTCATTTTTCTAAATAATGAAATATTAAACGACAATATATATAGGAGAATATATAAATATATATTTTTTCCCAATTAAATATCTTGGTCATCCTGCCAAAGTTGAAATGCGTCTTGTTGTCTAGAAACGTTAAGGAAACTCGTTAAACGTGTCGTTCAGTCACTTGTCTGACGGAAATTTAGCGAGTTGATTGAATATCGATCTTTAATTAACTGTCTAGAGATTCAATTAACACTCTGATTTAAATATTTTACTGCGACATATATACAGTCAAAATCTGTTATAACGACATCGACGGGACTACTCATATTTAGCCGATAAAGTTATTAATAGAATTCAGCCGGGACTTTTGATTTTGGTCAATATAACCGGTATGTTGTTCTATAGTATGTCGTCGTAAACGGTTTTGACTATATTTAAATTTCACGAATTTAACTGTTTTGACAATACATTAAATAGAAGGCATACCTTTATTTCTTTAACAATCTTCTTAGCAGCTAGCATTGTCTCAATCTGCTGATCGAGGTCTCCTTCAACATCCTCATCATCAGAATCTTGAAGACCCAGTGCCGCTTTCTGGTATTTCTTTCTTTCGGTCGCCGCCTGTGCCTCGGACTCGTCAAATTTGAAACCTAACAATTAAGAATAATACTAAAACAATTATTGGCTTATGTCGATGATATAATTTCATAATACTTTTTATATAAAAATATACACTATAATTTATACATAGGTTTGTTTGCTTTAAGTAAGACATAATACAGGTAAGTAAGAAGATCATTGATCGCTTTTTATTCTGAGATGGCTATCAAAATTGTATTTGCTTATCAATTAAATCTGGACCAAATTAAGCTTTAGTAGCTTCAGGTAACTATTATCGACTCTTCTTTATTTTATTTATTTATTTGCTCAACAGTATTCCTACAGCTACTTACTAAACAATATTCAAACAAGTACACTGTACACAAAAGCCAAAAACGGAATACACATTTAAACATACACAAACCACAGTTTCACCTATACAAATACAAAAAATATATAAAGAATATATGTATTAATAATAAATTCTAAGTTCTAAGATTCATTGTTCATTATAATATATATTTAATACAAAGGAAAAATTTTTAAATTATTTAAGTTTTAAAAAAAAAAATTAGTTACATTAAATACACTATTTGCTGGTAATTTGTGTTATAATCTGAAGGTATACGATACATGACTGAGTTACGTAAATAGTTTGTATGAGACCGAGGAGTTTTAAATAATTGGGTATGCCTTGTATTGTATGAAGAAGGGGTGTGAAATAGTAAAAGCGACAATAAGTCAGGACAGTCAATAGTCAACTGTTGCAAATAGCGTGTAAAAACATAAGGTTTACGTCTTTTGTTTACGTCTACATTCTAATGATTGAATACCAAAGTACTTGCAGGAATACATATAGCTAATTCGGAAATCCTTAAAACTTAAAAACTTAAGAAACTTTATTTGAATGTTTTCTATTGCTTCAATGTCTTCTAATTTAACTTCGCAATACCAAAAAGACAATTATCTATAAACGAAATTTACCTTTCCCACTAAACCCTCCGCCAGTATGGACTTTCTTTCCATCCTTTTCTTGTGCTTCCTTATATTTCTCCCAAAGGTTCCTCAAATCCGGGGTTGGGTTGGTTCCAGCGAGTTCGAAAGCCCTCAATACATCCCCAGCGTATCTTCCTTGTTCCGGCGTAAGGAAGGTCCACGCGTAACCTTTGTTACCAGCTCGGCCAGTTCGACCGCATCTAAATCATGTTACAATTGTTTAATAAAAAACTTCAAAGATCTATGGTCCAGTGTATACGCAGAAGCATAACCTGTGTGAGCGCACTATTATCTATTTAAGTACCTCCGACAGAGAAAGGAAATTTACCACACATTCCTAAAAATATAACACTAATCCACTATTATAAATTTACAATTATTTTAAATTTAACCGATAAAGAATCAAGTCTTTCAATAGAGAAGGCGGTCTAAAATTGTCAAAAACCTGGGATCCAATAATAACCAAATTAAAATCTCAAGATAAACAATCCGCGAAAATAGAGGACACCGTGAGCCATTTCTGCCAAAACCCTCCATATTTAGTCGATACCAACTCCGGGGAAACAAATACAGATAATACAACTTTTTCTAGAGCTGTGATACTTTTTGACATTAAACACCTTTTATCTTCAGTCACCGTGACCACGCACGCTGTAAAGCACGCGAAACGTCGGTTAAATTTAAAATTATATAAAACAAGATGACCCCGTGAACTTTGTTTCACCAACATATATTTGTGTCAAAACTTTTAAAATAGACCAAAGAGGTCGGCCCTCATACAGCAGACTACATACTGATACAATGAAACACATATTTTTGAAAGAATCTACAGATATGTAAATGACAACCAAGTGACAATTTTTTATTTCTTAAAAGACGTCCAATTTCCCATCTAAAAACAGTTTGTATTGGGAAATTCAATTGTCATTTTTAGTATTTTTTTTTATTATTATTTACGTTCCGTTTAAACCTTCCCTGATCTTCCACAAATATTTTAAGATCATAATTAGCCAAATCGGTCCAGCCGTTCTCGAGTTATAGCGAAACTAACGAACAACAATTCATTTATATATATATAGATAATTGTAAATTTATAATAATACATAACTTCAATCCGGTAAAAAAGGTTTTCTTTAAATGTGTAAAGATTATGTCAATAAAAGACAATACAAATCCACTACACTAATATCACAAACACATACATACAAATAATTTGCCTTTTAGAAGTCGGATAAAACATTACCTATGAACATAATCCTCATAGTGATTCGGACAGTCGTAGTTAACAACCAGAACCAATTGCTTGACGTCCAAGCCTCGGGCCGCTACACTCGTCGCCACGAGGAGTTTGACTTTGCCATTCTTGAAGTCGACGATCGTCGAGTCCCTGTCGAATTGATCAATACCTGTAACAGAGCGTTATTAATATTCGAGCAGAGGCTTTAGAACGAGATCTAAAATCGAACAGATAGTAATAGAAACGTAATGTGTTTCATTATTATTTTTTTATTTTTTTTATTTTTTTCATTTTATTATTTTAAAAGCGCTCGACGGGCTAAACAAAGCATGAACAAGAATTTTTGGAGAGTATTGACACCCCCCCATGTAACGCGCCGTAACGTTTTTCTGTACCCAAGTACAGTACTGTATAGTAAAACGTTTCGTGACCACCTAAGTGACTCTTTATACCTAAAAGTTACCATCATGTGATGTAAGGTACTGGAAAGTCGAAAATAATATTAACATTAACGCGTAATTCAATCCCCGCCCCGCATCGTAACGTTTTACAAACCAATAATTCGTTACGTAATACTTGAACACTCTCTACAATATGTGTTGTACAGTACAAATAATGTATCGATATTCAAAAGTGAAAGTGATTCAAAAGTGTACTTGGTTACCCACTTGAATAAAGATATTTTTGATAATGTGAATGTTATCTGAGGTATACGTAACGGTTCCACAGAACATTATTCAATCAAGGCAATTGATTAAATGAGAATAAATAATAATTTATCTCTATGTGTTGTCCCTATCATGTTTGATTTTTGAGTTCACGACGTTTTCTTAGTATTTTGCTTTCACCATAAGCAATTATTAGTAGCGTACATAGAAAGATTTAATGAATACAACCTTAAAGAATACTAAGTTAAATTACAACCTACTAACACTTAATTTCTTTTTACCCCAACATACCTCCGTGCAAGCTCATACAAGAATAGGAGGCCTTCATAAGGTCCTTAAGTAGACTGTCAGCATTCTCCTGTTTATCCACGAAAACGATGATACTTCCCAAATGGCTGTACAGTCCCAATAATTCCAGAAGTTTGAAGAATTTCGCATCTTCTTCCAATATCGCCACGTGCTGTTCTACTTCTTTGCACACTACACTACGACCGCCGACCTATTTATTACATTAAAAAATTACAGATCAAAAAGGGGTAACCCCCTTCTCAAAAATACTTCTTTTTATTAAACCAATACACTAGCCTTTTATGAACATACGCAGATTCAATCTAGATAATATATCTAAATATCCGTCGAATAAGTTTGTCAATATCACATACACAGAATGATTTCTTGATTTATTTTAATTAATAATTACGTTATATATTGTATATAAGTTAAGGGAGCGTTCAACTATTACGTAACGGAATTTGGGGGGGGGGGGTTTGTCATTTTGTAAAACGTTACGATGCGGGGCGGGGATTGAATTACGCGTTATTGTTAATACTTGAATGCTCCCTAATACAAAAATATTAGAACTATACTTAATAATATTAATAAAATTGTGTAGTTTCAAGGTGATGGTTTCATGATGATAAGACCGATGTACCTGAACTTCAATTGGTTTCTGCAATATCCGTCTAGCGAGAGCCTCCATTTGTCGCGGGAAAGTCGCGCTGAACATCACTGTTTGTCTGTCTGGACGAATATTGTCTATTATCTTCATAACCTAAAAATATTACAAATAGATAACACCGCTGGTTACATACATACATACACATTTATGTTATCAGATACTATATACTGGTAACATAAATCTTAAAATTCGAAAGCACATTATTAAATCGTTTAGTGGTATATAGGGTAGTTATGATTTTGGTGTTTTTTTCTTTCTTTCAAGAGTATGAATACATACAAAAAAACGATTGCTATAGCTATAAGTTAAATGTACTTTAGTATTTAATTGCGTACTATAGACAAATAAAAATTATGTCCTAGATAAACCCAACGTAATTTTTTTTATTGGACAATTCACACCAATTGACTTAGTCCCATGCTAAGCTGGTGAAGCTTGTGTTATGGGTACTAGACAACGGATATACATACATATTATAGACAGATAGACATATAAATACATATTTAAATACCCAAAACAACTAAGCACCTAATGCTCATCACATCGATGTTTGACCCGGGGCTCGAACCCAAGACCTATTGTTTCATAGTCGTACTAACCACTACACCAATGAGCCGTCAACTTCGAGATTATAAAATAAATATAAAAAAAAAATGGTGCGTGTACTTATGTACGCGCGTAAGAAGTTATACTTCTTTGGCTTTCTTTATTTTTTTAAATATTAAATAATTAATAATGGATATTTAGCCGAAATAATTTAACAATATTTAATATTTAGTATATTATTCAATTATTAATTAATATTAATAACAATTATTTATTATATTATATTATTAATTTAATTTAATAACTAGGTGTTTCATAACCTTTTAACTAAGTAACAATAGGTCTTTGTGAAAAAGCATTGCTAAATTTCTTTGAAAAAATAATTAAAACTGCTTTATTTGTTTAAAAGGTACTACAAATGTCATTATGGTCATACGTCACGCATATTCTATTTCTTTTTACTTGTCTTATTCCCATCTCGGCGCCCATACTGAATTTTGTGTCACGGTGCGCGCGCATCGTAAAATTTCACTCACATAAATTTTTCATAACGCGCCTAAAGAAGTATAACTTCAAAAACTAATTGCTAATACATTAATAGATATTGATATATCAAAGATTTTATAAAACTTTCAAAGCCATAGTCACCTGCGGTTCAAATCCCATATCAAACATCCGATCGGCCTCGTCCAACACGATGTACGTGACTCTTCGTAGATTTGTGACTCTTCCCGAGTTGGCAGCCAACATGTCGATCATTCGCCCTGGAGTGCACACTATTATTTCAGCGCCACGTTTCAATTCCGCTATCTACACACATAATAATAAATTGTTAAGCATTTTTACAAGTTTTAGGCAAAAACAATATTAACACCTTATGCAATTATAATTATTTATTTATCCAGTATTTTTTTTCTTTGATATTAATTCAAGTTTTTTCTTTGATAAATTAATTCAATCTACCACTCTACCAGACTCGGACTAACTCGCCTATATAGTCTGTCTCACTCTAACGCGCACCGTCTGCACCGATCTCGTCAGAGAGGTGTGAATACGCAGTATGCGTTCTATCCCGCTCTAACGCGTAAGGTTTTTTACGTTACAGAATTTCTAAATTCGGTCTCCACGCTCGAGGCCCGCGATAGAAGCTATGCAATAGCTTTAAAATGAATATTCTATATTTACGAAAAGAACTGAAAATAGACTCTCCGCTTCTATTTTTTTTTGTTTTTTTTTTTACAAAATCCTTTTTATATATATTGGGTAGTAATAGTAAATGTAAGGGATTACCATAAACGCCAAAGCATTTTTCGACTATACCCAGTCAGGTGTCCTTTAAAATAAGTCAACCTAATAAATTCTATACTAATTGATAAATACATACAAAATTATGTATATTGGGCTTCGTTTTTGAAGATTCATCCATCTATCCAAGTTTCATACCTGTTCAGAAATTCCCGTGCCGCCATAAACGCAAACGACTCTTAGATTCAAAGATTTCGCAAATTTCCTTATATCTTTGCCAATCTGCATGCAAAGTTCTCTTGTGGGTGACATTATAAGGGTAATTGGGCCATCTGTGTCTTCTAAGGGCGGTTGGTCCAAAATATGTCGAAACATTGGCAATATAAAAGCTAGGGTTTTGCCTGAACCAGTTTTAGCTATACCAATTAAGTCTCTGAAAAGAAATGTAAAAGGTAAATACATTTTGGTGCCATTACTTACATATAGAAAACTGACCAAATTAGTTAGTTTTTATAGAAATTTCAGGGGATTTCTTAATAGGAAACCACAAATAAAATCAATGTATAAAGTCAGTAGAAAAATGATCAACTGTAGTGTTGATAGAAAAGAAATGTTGCCATGCTGTTAGTACATTTATAACATTTATTGTTGTCTTATACAAAAACAAAGCAGAACTTATCTACAAATATGAGTCATTTTTTGTCCTACCTTCCGGACATAATAGCCGGTATGGCCTGTGCCTGAATTGGTGTTGGTTTTTCAAATGCAAGTTTCTTCAAAATATCCATTTCCTTCTTACTAATACCACAGTGAGCCCAGCTCTTAATAGGTTTGGGACATCCCTTGCCTTTCACTCGGATGCCTTCTAATTCTGTTCTGTATGCTTCGACTTCTTCTGATGTCATTCGAGCCAATTCACTAATCTGGAAATCAAATTTTTTATTTAAAAATGTAAGTATTGACGAATTTTAAATACACCAAATGCATTCATATGTAATGATGTAATATATGAAGGAAATAAAAAATATTATCTAAATATGTTTAGTTATTTATTGTATATCAACACAAAAACTTTATTTAGCTTTTCTTCTGTAACATTCTTGGAGTATTTACAATTTACAAAAGTTTAAACCTACACATAAAACAATAATTAATTAGTAAATCACTAAGTAAATTGTTTAATTATTAAGAGTCTATAAAATAACGTCATTGACAGTGAAACTTTTGGTTTATGTATAAATGCGGATCACTTACCCAAACACTCAGAGTAATAGAGTAATAGTAATTTTAAACTGAAATTATAATTGAAAGATGCTTACTTCAGTATAAAATGCTTTCCTAAATGGCATATACTCAAGGCTGGAATGATCCACTTTAGCTAACTCTTTCCGCTGTTTCGACGCAAGATTTGCGGCTGCATCTTTTATATCCTCAGTTTCCTCTTCAGATGAATATTCCAAACCATCCTGATTCTGTTCTATTAACTCTCCTGAAAGCACATAAATATACAAATTTTAACTTATATGGAAATATTGAGTGGATCTTTCTACCTCATCTGAAAGAGTTCTTAAACATATTCTTGAAGCCTTGTTGTATGTCCAAAAAAATATAAACGATTTTAAAACAAATGGTGACTTTCACCAGTATAATACGCGAAATAGAACTAATTTGAGTGTACGACCAACCAGGCTCCTAAAGATAAACCACTCCTTATATGGAAATTGTATTCGTTTTTACAACAAGCTCCCAAGCGAAATTAGAGAATTATCACTAAATTCAAAGCCCTCGTTAAACGAAAATTAATCAACAAAGCTTTTTATGAATTTGAGGACTACTTAAATGATCCTAATCCTTGGGATTGAATTGCTCCAGTTCAAACAATTTGTATGAAAATACTTGGCGATTAAAAAGAGTGGCGGAAAGTTTCTTGCCAGTTCTTCTTACCCGCTCTACGCCCTTGACTTGCGAACTGGTAGTAAATGTAAATTTACGATTAATTTAACTTGACGATTCAAAAGTGTACTTGGTTACCTACTTGAATAAAGATATTTTGAGTTTGAGTTTGCATGTTGTTGGAATGAAAAACCAAATATTGGTTGTAATATTTGTGTTTATACAATGAGACATTTGTAACAAATAAAACTTTTACTAAAGGGCTAAAGTAACTACCACCAAGTCTCTATAAACAAACAGTTTAAATATTATTTTTAATACTTGGCTAGGATGGAGGTGTTGTATATGTCACCGTAAAATTGTAAACACCATTACATAGAACTGTCGAAAGATTGTAAACCTCAACGCACTGCTTACAATTTAACGTATTATTATTAGGTAGATTGTAATCTATCGAAGTGAAACTATAAAGCCGACCAATCAGGGACAGCCTTCGGACAGTTAACAATTCGACAATTTTAAGATTGTAATTTGACGGTTTCACTTTGATAGATTACAATCTATGGAATAATAATACGAAAATTGTAAGCAGTGCGTTGAGGTTCACAATCTTTCGACAGTTCACAATATCACGAGATAGATTATAATCTAACGATGTTTACAATTTTACGGTGACATATGTATACTTAGCGGCCGGAATAACTTCATTAGCGAGTTTCAGGGTATGACGTCATCACAATCTATGGCTATGATTGAAAGTATTGCTACAGATTCAATCCCATGTTATGAGATTAATATAAGTAGTGCCTGACACTCAGTATTAAAAGAAGAATTATTCTGAAATAAAAAAAAATAACTTAAATAAGATATATCCCACCAACCTTTGTTTTTCTGTTCTGCCACTTGCTTCTTGGCAGTCCCGGTTAGGATAACTACACTAGAATCAGATGATGGCAGATTTATGATTCCACGAGCATGGTCTATTTGATTCACTTTACGAACTTCCTGTAATATTTGGTTAAAAATTATTAAGGTATGAAAACTAGCTATATAGATTATAAACAGATGACTTCTATAACATTTTATAATCCAGTAATGTTGAATTTAATTTGTGATATTGCCAGTTCTGCTTTGTTAAATTCATAAAACCACAATCAAAATAAATACCAAAAAGATTTAAAACCAGATGTCTCAGGTACTTTTTAAACATAAATAAGTCATATTTATATGTATGAGTCCCAAACTTACTTGTTGAACTTCTTGCATGTATGCATCAAGAGTATCAATTTCGTCTTCTTCTTTCTTCTCTTCTGCCAATTGCTTCTCTTTGGCCTCCTTATCTTCTTCACCTGTTAAGAATATTGATTTAAATAAATAGATATAAACAGTGGATCAGCACAAGGATTTATATTATTTGCAAATGATAAGCTGTAATATGAAAACTAATCAAAAGTACGAAATTAAATACCTTCATCACCAGAGTCGTCTTCTAATGACCATTTTTTGACAGTTGGTGTCTGTATATTGGTGACTAAACTACCCTTTTGAACTTCTTTCTTGGCAGATTCTAATTCCTTCCGCTTTCGTTCAGCACGCCACCTCTCTATACGATCGCGACGCTTTTGCATTTCTGCTTCTAGTCTATTCTGTTCTTCTTCCTATTAATAATATTCTTACTTTAAAAAACTTAGTGATAGTTCATTTTAAGAAAGGGTTAAGCAAAGTTATACTTTTATAATTTATTAAAATTTGCCAAATTGTATTATATTTTAAAAACTCAACTTAGTTATTACCTTGTAAAGGTCATTTACGTAGGTATGATAAAATATACATTGTGATACATATGTACAAATCTGATTCCAAAAAAATAACATTAGAAAAAGGTTAAATTATATTTTATGTGTTATCACAGATCATCTTCACACTAATATTTGTTTACACTTTAAATCAAATGAAATTAAAATTACTGTACATAGTTTTCCATTGATATAAGTAAAGCAATTAGGAAAAATGTTTGATACATAACTATAATGTTCTAACTACAATATTCTATTACTCTTTAAAAATTGAATCTTTCTATCTTCTGTTTTCACAAATCTAAACTGAAAGGCTCTTGATACACACTACACTAAATATTGTCAGAATAACATCATAAGATACTTTACTATATTAAAATTTTGTTACAATTTTACAATATACAATTATAATGCCATATAAATCATTTGTAAAGACCAAAATAGCGACATTTTTATTCTTGAATTAATAATTTAGAACACATAATAAACAAAATAATAAAATCTTTATAATTATATTTCTTACCTTATCAGCGGATCCAATGTCATAATCAGATTCAGCTTTTAAGGATTCCTCTTTTGATTTTAACCTCTCACTTTCCTTTTCTCTATCTGGTGATTTCTTTCTAGATTTACTACTAGAGCCATTACTCTTTTCTTCCCTTTTGTCTCTATAAATAATACATATAAAATTAAAAAATCTCTAGCTGACACTGGACTATGCAAAATTAGGAACAAAAGTGTTCAATAGTAAAACTCTAGTTTTGTTATTACTATATTAATATACTATACTATTATTATATGATTTTAAGAAAATATTAGAATTCGTAATATATCTGAGGTGTATTGAGGTTATGAATATTTAATAGAACTTAAGCACAAATAATACCTTTTTCTGTCTCTATCTCTCTCCCTATCGCGATCTCGACTTCGATCGCGTTTTGTATCTCTTTCCCTGCTGCGGCTGCGCTTCCTTTTTGATGTTTTGGATGGCCTATCACGGCTTCTGGACCGGGAACGCCGTCTTTTCCTTTCTGGAGTCACAGAACGACTGTGAGACCTACGGCGGTCACGGTCACGTCTGCAAAATAATAGAAATATGTTAACGTTACTCTATTAAACAAACCCAAGTAAGAACTAAGTTTAACTACAACGCAAAGTAAAACACTCACCCACTTCGCACCATTACGATTAAAGTTCGTAAAAAGTTATCATTTCACACAATATTAGACAATAGGAATATAAACGAAACTTGGAAATATTAAAATTTGATTTAAGACGCAGGAAATTGTTAATTTGTTATTGGTAAATTAATAGTTAATTATTTAATATTTTCTAAAACACGCTTGGTGTTATCGCTTGTAGTTTGACAATTGACAATTTGACAGATAAAAACTCAAAAGACAAAATTAGTCAAGATTCCTTAACAGATTTAAATTAGAAATGGCGATCGCACACAAATATTCCCTTTGTGAGTCTATTCGTCAGAAAACTTCTTGTACTGCCGCATAGTAGTGCTAATGTCGAAAGATTGTTTTCTGCAGTCAATTTGTTGGAAACCTATAGCCGAAATAAACTGTCAACGGACACTCTTCAGGGACTTTTACATACGAATTACGAAACGATACATCAATGAAAGCTCTGAACAACCTATACCTACGTATGATCATTACAAATTATTATTTAATCGAAATATGTTTTCTTTTAAAGAATAGAAAATTATAAAACGTATAATTTATGTTTAAATATAAGATATAAAAAAATATTTTACTTTTATGTACTTATAACAAAACTACTTTTTTATTTTAATAAATTTTTTTTTTTACAGAAAATTGCATTTTAGTTTCCGGCCCTCATTGTCAAGTAAATTATGTTACATTGATCTCTTCAATCCATAATATGCTTTGATTTTTTTATTAATATTGTTTATATTTTAGTTAATATAGTTGGTTGAGAATGTAGTTATTGGTGGGTTTGGGAATGTAGTTATTGGGTTCTTTGTGTATAGTATTCGCAACATACTAACACAACATTTCGAATGCCGTTATATTTTTTTGGTCCACTGCACGAATTCACCAGAACTCTGATCCGTACAAAAACATCAAAAATACCAAAGTTATGACGTACGTTTTAATGTGAAACTTATTAAAGTTGAACTGTGACTTCCGTATGTCAAAACCCCATACGTTTTTGACACACAGGAGTCACTTTTAGCACTCAATGATCAATCTCATTTCTAAATGTAGGGATTGAGTCCACTGTTTCTTTGCCACTTGCCTACTAGCTTTTAATTTTACTGTTAATGTAATTTTTTTATTGAATTGTCTTTGGCGTTAATGACGGATTTTTTGTTTATAATTTATTGCTATCTCTCTTATGTCGCTATATCTGTGATATAAATTATAGTCTTCTCTTAATCTGTCAATTTGATAGAAGCGTAAAATGAAAATTGTAAAACTAAAAATAAGCAATAAGATGAATTAATTACCTCTTGAAGTTCTTACTTCTTTTTAAATATATTTTAGTGCTAACTAAGAACTATCTAACTTAAGTACTCTCTAAAATCGAATATTAAACAATAGTAAAGCTATATCTTAATTTAATTAGGACTTTGAAATGGCTGATGATGGAGAAAACGTTTGTATTATATTTTTATAATCCGACTTTATTTTAAATTGACTTCGAGTAGATTGATATAATACTACCTAAATAAATTTTGCTAACTTTGAATTTGCTACATATTGAAAACTCTTTTAGGTGGCGGTGATGACCGTAAAAGAACCTCTGGACTTGATAAGGCTTAGTTTGGACGAAAGGATTTATGTCAAAATGCGCAATGAACGTGAATTACGAGGAAGATTGCACGTAAGATATTTTTTTTTAAATAAAGCAAACGACTTAACTTGACTTAATGACCTATAACCCCTAGATGGAGCAGAGGGCGTCCACAGCGAGGCTCCATCGCGTTCGGTATTGAGCCTCGTATTTCACCTCGCTCCAAGTCTTCCCGGCTAAGAAAGCATACTTAGCGTGGTCCATGAAAATACAATTCAGTTTTGAATCCGCATACATAGCTAATTCTCAGTTCTGAATCTTACATTTAGAAGAGCATAGCCCATAATAGTAATAAATAAAATATATAAGAGCAATTATGGTGGTTTGCTCATGGAACCTTCATACAAATTTTTTCTGAGTGTAAAATTACATAAAAGTTAAATAACTTGCTTTCATGGTGCAGGAAAACATTTTGAGGAAACCAGCATACCTTTGATCCAAAAGTTAGTGGTGTTTTTCAGGCACAGAAGACTGGTAACCTCTTTGCCAATAAAAAAAAAACAAGAAAAGAATAGAAAATCTTAAGCTATTTAATCTAAAAACAAGGGTTGGTTGCCTTTGGTTGGTTTTTATGTATGCAAATATAAATAAAAGGAACTATACATGCATTGCCATATTTAATAAGTGGTTTGCCCCACTATTTCTAAAACATCTAAAATGTTAACTTTGTCACATAAACTGTAGATTTAAATAACAAAATTTGTCATGAGATAAAATATTAAATGGAAAAGTTTTATCAGTTACATAATTATATTGTTTTAGGCTTATGATCAACATTTAAATATGGTCCTTGGAGATGCAGAAGAGACTATTACAACAGTAGAGATTGATGAAGAAACATATGAAGAAGTTTATAGAAGTACAAAAAGAAATATACCAATGTTGTTTGTAAGAGGTGATGGAGTAATCTTAGTTTCACCACCTGTTAGGGTTGGAGCTTAGCTAAATAAAACATTTTGTAATAAATAAATTTCTTTTATTGTTTACTAAGCAGCTTTATAATCTTTTCATTCTTAAATGTTTGGTTACGTTTAATCAAAAGCTGTTCATCATCCATGGGTTCTATTATGGTTCCAGCTTTTGTGATGATATTTGGTCGAATTAATTTTTTGTGAGCTGTTTCAGGAATGAAGGTATTACCAAGTGGAGCCCTAACTGAGGCCTCAAAATCACTTACTTTTGTAAATGGAAATGGTAATTCAGATACCTTATGTGCTTTTAGTTTAGGCAATTTTAATTCATTTATTATAATGTCCCCTTTATTTTCATCACGTCTTGGCATCTTAGGTATTTTCTTGGAAATAAACCTGTTATTTTTTCGCTTAGGTGCTTTTACTCCTATTCCACCCCAGCTTCCCCACCCTGGTAACTGCAAGTCAATTTCTTTAGGAATAGCATTATCAATTTCATTTTGTTTTTCTTGTCTGAAACTTGCTACAACATCATCTTCCTCAAAAACTTCTTCTATATCAATTTTTGGAACAATTTGTTCATCATCATCTAATTCATCTAAGTTGTTTTCACCTCTTGGCATTGCAGTGTTGAGATACTTGGGTTTTACTTCAATAAATTGACTTGGATCAATATTAGAATTATTGTTAGAATGGGCAGCTTGTTCAGAGGGATATTGAATAATTTTTGTGTAAGTCTCTGTCTTTTGAGGTAAATCTTCAGGTGCCTTAAGATTTGTCTCTATTAACTCTTCATCAATGATAGGCTTTGGATTATTATTTTTAAACATTAGAGATTCCAAATTACTAATATTGTTCCCTTTCCCTCCATTTTTTTTAACAACTTTTAGTTTAGTAGATGATTTCTCTAATCGCTTGATGTTCTTCCTTAATTTATTTATTTTTATTTCAACTTGTTTCGCTACTTTAGTTTCAAATGTATCAAAAACCTCTGCAACCTTAATTTCATCTGATTCAGTACTATCACTTGGCTTGATTATTTCAACTGTCCACTCAGATGTTGCTATAGGTCTTTTAATATTTCTGTCTTGTTTCATAAAAGTAACTTTAGCATTCATTTTTTCCATTGGTTTCTTCTTGGAGTTACCTAAAGGGCTAGATGCCTTGGCCTCATCATCAGTTTTAGGATTACTTGATTCATGAACATTGTTTGTTAGTGCACCCAATATATAATTTTTTTTCTTAAGTGCAGATAAATCACAAACTGTTTCATCATTTTCTTCAGAGTCACTGTCTTCTGTATGCTTCAGCACTTTTTCCTTTAAAAATTTTTTGTAGCCAAAATCAAAATCAGTATCAACATTGCTTTTGTTAGGTCCTTTCATCATCCACGGATTCGAAGGATCCTGAGCTAATGTCATATCTGGTAGTATTTCATTTTCATCAGCTTCATCATCAGTACTTTCAGTATCTTGTGTTTTATGTGTAAGTCCCCTACTCACTGCTAATTGCTCAGCTAATTGTTGTCTTACCTGTAAACAAGTTAAAATTAAGTATTTATTATGAAAAAAAAATGAAATATACAATTATTCTATATACCTCTTTATCATATTTTGCTCTAACTAGTTTATTTTTAGCCCACTTTCCTGTATTTTTATGCCTTAAAGTATGACGCTCAAGAGCTCTTGCTTTTTCTAACTCCTCCAACTTTTTTAAAGCTTCCTCAGGATTTTTCTCCTGTAATTCTTCAAACTCTTTAAGCTGTTGTTTTAGTCTCTCTTTTTTAAGGATTCTGTAAATAATTATGATAATAGCTGTAGAAAAGCTCCTATGTCTATCATGTAGCACAATACAAGATTTATTTGTTGTTCAGATCGAGGGCCACTGCATAGCTATGTGCAGATATGTGATTTATACCAATTATAACTATTTGTACTAGTTTAGTATACCAGTATCATAAAATAACATACCTGTGATATTTTTTACTTTTAATTTTACTCTGTCTCTTAGCTTTTGCTGCTTTATATGATTGCTGAGCTCTCAACTTAGCCATTTCTTTTCTGTGTTCTAACATTTCTTCATAAGTCATAGGAAAGCTTTGTTCCTCTTTATTTTCCTCTTCAACTTCTGCTGGGGGGTCAATCTCATCTAGCTCTTTTTCTAAAGGAGATTTAGATGTTAAATTAGACAAGATAACTTTAGTAGGATGTTCTCGTTTGGAGACTGAATGTAGTGGAAAGGAAACAAAGTCCACTGTTCTGTTCCTTGCTACAACTGGATCCCATTTAGCCACTTTTTCTTTGGTAGCATCATACCCTGTTGACCTTTTAATTCGTTCAGCCTGTGGTTTTTCTAAAGGTTTGGGTAAAACCTGCCCTTGGTCGAGACTTTTTAATTTTTTTGTTATGATTGTATGATGAGCACTGTCCTTCAGAGCACTAACAACTTTACTCAAATCTAATTTATTTGAGCTTTTAATTAAGTTAAATTCTGAACTTAGATTTGTGGGTTCATTACGAGTGGGCTCTGTAATATGTTGCGTTTTGTCCAATTTTGTTATTGCACTCACTAAATGGTCGTGTTCGGCTGACACAAATTCTTGTTCTTGAAAGTCACTCATTTTCAATCCTTTTTTACATTTATTTAATTAAAACATTTACTTATTTATCATAAATTGAAACGCTAAAAAAATAACTTGTTGAATATTGGTTAGAGTTTAGACACATGTTAACACTGACTTAACCATAGATGACATTACTTAATGTTAATTGTTAACCAAACTTCAAAGTATAAACATGGCATTTGTAATAGTTTCCGATAAAATTTAAACCTATTCTTAATGTGACGCCCTCTTAAGTACAGCCCTGAAACTAAACTCTAACTCAAACGACAAGATATATTTTGAAATAATAATTAATTGATAATCATCTAGCCTTAGATTGTATCCGTTTCTTTGATAATTTTTATTTTATAGGTGATCAGCGGATATCGAACCTACGACCTCAGACAGAGAGCACACTGAAGCCAAAAGACTTACACTGCTTACAATAATGTATTGTTTGTTGAATATATAGTGCGTTTTCCAATTACAGAGCATTTTGCGACTCAGTGCCGCACAATGCCGCATAATGCTGAAGATTAATTGGAACGTGAATTAGTTTTCAAATGCATCAGCAGAGTGCGCTAAGTCAGTGTTGACAAAAAAATGGTCTGAATAGAGTTAGCAACCTCATTAATGTATAAATAATGTGGTAAACAATAATAATTAGTTGAAAACTTGTTACGCTTAATTTAATAATCAAATTATTTCATTAACATTTTTTTACTGAAATAAGAGAAAACCTTTAAGGTTTTAACAAGCTAAATTAACAGTAAAATATTTAGATTCATGTAAGAAGTTTACATCATTTACGTTTTGAGTAATATTTTTTAATGATTTCTAAAAAAATTATATACTTTTTCAAAACCATTGTTATTTTTTCTAAAGTATAATCCTGTAAAGTAAATTTGTTTACAGATCCGAATTTTAAAATAAAATTGTATTAATATTTTAAATGTGGAATATAAAAAAGTAACTATTTATACCTTCATCCATACTAATATTTTTTTTTTTTAGCAGTTTGAAATAACTTTAATTATTTTCAAAATCTACGACGAAACGAAAGCCTTACAAATTTTTCAACAATAAATAATATTTACTAACGAAAATTTCGATAAATGCCAACTTAAAGAAAAATACTGGTCAATTTTCTGTCACTGTGTTGGTACTGTTTGCGAGAAGCTCGCGAGAGCATTCGTTTTGAGAGTGCTCAATTGTGCGAAGCGTTGCTGTAGTTGGAACACTCGACGTTGAGCATTATGCCGCAAAATGCGCTCTAGTGCTGTAATTGGAAAACGCACTATAATATTATCTATTGCATTCATACCATTACTCATCCATAGACCATATAAAATATAAATGTTATACTTGCATCCTAAGCGCCATCATATTATGCTTGTACGTAAATAATCTATATCTATACCTGAAATTTAAATATATCTAATACTATAGAGCAAAACTCATAAGAAACATTACAATCAAATACTTTTATGACATTGGTCATTGGCACTCTCCGGGAAAGCTAAATGCTCTTCTAGCGGAAGAAGAAGTGTGGAATTTCCATCGTCTTTTGGCAGATATTCCATCCTATCTATGCATATATAACTAACAATGATAGGCTGTACATTTTTTGAGCCTATGCAGGGAAACCTTCTCTTCCACACTCCAAATGCTCTTTCCACCACATTTCTCGTTCATATTTGGCTTGCATTGTAGTCTCGCAGCTGCAGTTTGGGGATCAGCCAGTGGTGTTAACGGTTATTTATTTTGCGCATACCCGCGGTCTCCCAAAAGGCAGCCGTTACCTAGCTGTTGAGATTCTGTAAGTACTTTCACCTGCTGTAAGCAAATATGCTGTCATGCACTGAGCCCGGCCACCTTGCAACTAAATCTCTTATTCGCAGTTCGGCATCAACAACTGCCTGGGTGTTTATGGAGAAGGTATGCTTCCTATTTCGAAAGAGCTCTGCATTATCACCCCCTGAAACAAAACCAACATCTAGCTTAATGAATTGTAGGATGTGTGCTTATACATATAAATTAATGCGTGAGAATTTTCTTACCGGGACTGAGGATGCGAATATGACTGCAGTCAACTGCACCTACAACACTTGGAAACTTGGCAATTTTATATAAATTGGCCACTACTTCTTTAACCTCTTCTGCTGTACGTGGCTTTGCAATAATATATTTAAGCGTAATGCATATTGTTCTGGAGACACAGTGGATGACATTACGCGCTGCGGATTTAGACATTCCAAATAGAACTCCAGAGCATTGTTGCATGGCTCCTGTGGCGTAGCACCGCAATGTGAGCAGTATTTGCACAAGGTGTCATGGCATTATTTCTGGAATAAAAACTCATTTTAGAAATTTTGCATTAAAGTACCTAGAAGCAAAAAAAGGCAATCTTATGAAGGTAGCTATGTACATACCTGAGGGTGGGCGTTTTAAGATCGTTCTCAATTTCAGTAACCATCCAGAGTACCTACTGTTTCTTTCGATAGGCGGTAACGGTGGCAAAAATCAACATCATCCCAGGTTTCTGACGGCGGATGGCGTTGCCTAAATATTTTTGCTCTTCTGATTAATACATATTCTAATATAATATTATCATCTTCTTCTTCTGAAGGACTTTCGACATCAAAGTATCTAACTACGTTTAAATTCATCACTAGATAGTAATAAACGTATCGCAGCTTGATTTCTGTGACAAACGGCTGTTACTATATTAAATAACCAGCGGCCATCTTGTTAACCCACCGATACTGACTACTGACTAGTTAACTTTTTTGACTAATGGTTAGATATTTGACCATTAGTTACTCTAACCACGGATCAAAAAATGCATTCAGCATTTTGCTGATATCTAATAGTTAGAATATTTAAATATAGTTGAGTTAACTACGAATTAAAAAAACCGGCCCTAAGTGCATTTTGTGATTTATACGGAATTGTACTTATTTAAAAAAAATTCTTGTATATAGATTCATAAACAACAGGTCAGAAAATAAGACTCCAGAGTGTAATATTTGCATGTCAATTTATTTGTCATCCGTATTTTCTATGTGAGATATCTATATATATTTATTATTATTATTATATTTTACTCACTAGTGTTAGAATCTTCATTTGATGAGACGGGAGACGGCGGATCGATTTCATGGTTCTGTTGGCGTAGCCTTTTAAAAATTTGACGATTGCGATAGAGTTTAATTTCGTCAACACAATTGGTTGTTATATATCTCCTGAAAAATATTATAGTTATCAAACTCCCAAAAAGACATCAATTATGGCTTGACTTTTGTTGCTTTCTACATATTTTTCATACAATCCCTTAACTTTAACTTTTAGTTCTATATTTTTGTTTGTTTTATATGACACTTTCATTCAATTTGACAAAATGAGGCAGTTTGGTTAAAATAGGGCAGGAAACAATTCTTAATCTATGTCCTGGTGTTAGTGTAATTATAAGATTAGTTGGTTACCTTACTACTCTCTTTGGCACTCCGCATCTTTCAGATACCATGTTAGCTATATCGTTCACAATCACGGGATCGAAGCACTTTGTTGCAGACCTATCGGCCATCGCTATTGAGTTGTTAAGTAGTACTCTGAAATAGATGATTTAAATTAAATAAAACTTGTAGGTATGAAAGTTAAGCAACAAGACATCTTCGAAAATAAATTTACCTTGGAAATACAGCTTGTAATAACATCCGAGTGGCATTGGAGTACGATGTCCAATCAATTCCATCTAAGAGTGGAGCTGGTATCATTACGTCACCTCTTCCGATAGGTATCTGCAATATATTATCATAAATAAGCATATTGGTACGTCGGGAAAAGTGTACATTATGTTAGTCTGTCGATTTATATATACATATATACATTGATTACTATCAAAGAATTGTTTCCGTTACAATAATAATTTCAGGCAAGCAAATGTGTCAGATGGTGTAACCATTTAGGGTGAGAATTTTGAGTAAGACAGATGGAGAGTAGACAGCTGGCGCAGCGTATTTAATGTAATATAAATCGTCATGTTTGTGTAGGTACGATAGGGCAATTAGCGCAAATTATTCCAAAATATCAAAAATGGACAACGTCCCAGAGTGCAACCCGTCGTTTTTATTTTCTCTAAATACGCAAGTCGGTTATCAGCTTTCTGTGGCTGACACGCTGTTAAATCGTTAGGCTAGTAATGCTGGTTTCTTCAAGATGTTTTTCTTCATCGTACGAGCGAGTATTGACACATAGAAAGAAAAGTGATTCCAACGCACGACTGTTAATTTAAAACCGTCACAATTTTATTATTCAGACACAAACCTCTGTATTAGTTTCCATGTTACTATATCTTTCTTGCGATGCTTGGCCAGTTTGGTCGTTTAGAGATGTAACCTAAAAAAATAAACTAAGAAGCTTCTTTCAATAATTGTTTAGCTAGAAACATTGATATACAAAAACCCAAGATGCACAATCAACGTCTAAAAAACGTCCTCAAAAAATGAGCGCAACATTCTAAATTGTGCGCTCATTTCAAATAGTCTCGCGTCTAATAAGTGGAGTCGATGTTATTTATTTGTGTTTTTTTCATAAATAAATTTATGTACTTTTGAACTTTTTTGTGTGTAGTTTTTGACAAATATATTTACGCTATATAAAGTGTAGGTCAGGAGGTAGCCAATTTAACATTTTCTTTTACTTTAAAGAAAAAACTTTTTAACCGGATTAAACTTATGTACTTATTATTATAAATTTACAACTATTTAACATCCAACACCTTTTGTCTTCAGTCACCGTGACCACGCACGCTGTAAAGCACCCGAAAAGTCGGATAAATTTAAAATTATATTAAATAGTTATAAATAAAAAAGTCATGTTCGACTCCACTCAATACCTTGTCCTACCGACCACGGTCGGTCGTAAAATTTTATTGCTTTATGTACGTATAAACTGCGTTGTAAAAACAACTTTAAACAATTCGCATAAGGTTGATTTTGCAATAATATATGCTTGTAACATATACTGTTATAGACATACTGTTATAGAAAGGGACAGAAATAGTGTTTCGGGACACTTTCGAGCGTTACTTTTATTCGAGACTGTGCATCTTGGGTTTTTTGTATATCAATGGCTAGAAATTAATATTTCAATAACAATTTTTTTTAATGGAATCTTACAGCCAGGGGTGGATCTACTCAAGGAAGTCCTTGAGTAGATCCGCCCCTGGCTGGGCTTTGGGCTGCAACCCATGGCCCCGTGGAAACAAAGGGCCCCCAGAGCCCTACATTTTCACGATCCGCCCATGTTGACAGCTCAACTACTATTTTGACGAGTGTAGCTCAGTCAAACAATGATTAAACTATTTCATGTAGGTAATTTTATAACATTGCGATAAATAGCAACACCGAGTTATGTTTTATTTTAAAGATTTTGTAGCGACACTTTCATTCTACAGCTACAATCATTGCGATGACGTACAATGAAACGCCTAACAAATGTATTCCGCCAGCTAAATAAAAACTTCTCGACCTTCGCGTTCGGGCCAGCTAGTGGTTAGAAAGATAATGGTTTCTACGATGTGGTTACAACCAAGTAAAGTTTCGATTTTCAAAACATACAAACCTGAGGAATCTAAGGAAATATCTTATTCTGATTGTGCAGTTTAAGGTTCTGATTTCTGAATGCCTATTAAAACAAAAATACTCCATTTTACATCGTATTTCACTAAAACATGTAGTTATCTATAGTAAATATGTAATTATTGTACATCAAAGTAGCCTAAAAACATATTCAGTGCTTTGCAGATAAATTTAAAACACTTATAGTATGTTAATATACTAACCGGTTGATTTCTTTCAGTATTACTAGTCGAAATCGTCAAGTCGTCGATTCTTTCCTGCGATATATTACGATTTTCGTGGCTTTGTGATGCAACCTAAAAGAAAATTTTAATCTCAGGTTTTTACTCACTTCATATTTTAATACTCCCCTTTTATGTCCCCGTCGCACAGTAAATTTTTGTTTTATTTGAACTTATTATTTTAATATACATATTTATGATCTTGGAAATAGTTATGTATCTACTCACGTCCTGATGTGACCTAAACCAAATGAGACTAAATTTAGTTTAGTCCTACCATTTATATTCTTAATATCTATAATGGCAATTTGACAGGATATTTTCACAATTTGTCTAAATATTCCTAGTATAAAATAATAAACATATTATTTTTTCTGTAAACCTAGTACTTATAATACCTATAACTGCACTGGTATAATATACATATTTAGGTACGAACCTCTATAGTAGCTTGAGTGTTATTGGCGTCTCTTGTTCTTTCTTGTGACGCTTGGCCATTTTGTTCGTTTGGTAACGCCTAAAAAAAAATATTAAAATTTTAAGGAGAAATCTAAAATCCTCATCAACGTAGCTAAAAATTATAAAAGAATTATTATCTCAAGGCCTTCATATACTTATATTCTCTTAGCACAAAAAACTAGATTAAATTTCATTTGTTTTCTACGAAAATGTTCTTGCGTACAAGCTATGTACCATACATGTACAAGCTTAGGTCAAGTGGCTACTTATAATTTCTAAGCCATCCAAAACTGTAATATGTTCTTATTCAGTTTCCTAGTATATTTAGTTATAATTTCATAAAGATACGAACCTCTATATTCGTTTCAATGTTACTATCGTCATTTGTATTTCTTTCTTGTGATATTTGGCTACTTTGAACGTTTGAGAATGAAGCCTAAAAGGAAGAATTAGTATTAAAAGGTTGAAATTATATATTGAAAGATTTTCTATTTATTTATATCCCTTTACTTGGGAACATTGTCGCTTTTTGTTAATTAAAATAAGTAACGAGTATCTTGGACTAGATTTTTATTGAAATAAAAAATAAAAGATCTATGTAGTCTAAAATAATATTTATGAATTAATTTCTTGACTGAGCTCTTATATTTTATGAAAACAAAAAAATAAGCAGGAAATGGGAATGAAACTTAATTTAACCTCAAGAACACACATCGCTTGCCACGGGGAACAAAGTACAGTAGAACCTCGATAACGTAAACCTCGGTAACATAAAAACCTCTGTTACTTCAAAAAATACTATGTTCCCTTCCCATCAGAGCCCAAAACCTCTATAACTTAAAATACGCAACCTCTATAACGTAAATAAATAATCTCTGTATAGGCCCTCAGTAACTAAAAGAAATGTTTCCACAACCTCTATAACATAAAATTGTTTGTGAATGAGTCATTTTATAAAAGTGTCAAAACAAATGGTTTCGGTATTTATTGCTTGCACGTGTTTACTAATGTATTGTTAACGTAAACAATACATTACCTATTGTTTGCTTTATCTAAATTCTTCAAAGCTTTGCGGCGGTTAGCTTTGTGACAACGACTTACTTGCATCATAAGTTAATGTGTTAATGTATTCTCCTCTCTATTTGTCATTGAAAATCAAATCGATTATAAACAGTGAATTTTTTAAAACAAAAGAAAATCACAGTTTTTTTTAAGTAGACTAAACCTATAGTTGTTGTTTTATTTTTATGTAATGTAAGTAATGTGAATAAATATGATTAAATATTTAATTTTCCATCCTTCCGATGCATTCAAGTAAAAATGGGAGGAAGGGTACATAGAAACATGTACATTGTACATACCTCTATATTAGCCTTTACCTGACATAGAACCTTGATAACTTAAAACCTCGATAACGTAAAATATTTTGTGTTTCCCTTGGACTTTATCTTATCGAGGTTCTACTGTAGTAAAGAATATCTATTATTTTCAAGAAATATAAAAAAATATTTTTATCCCCGGTTCTTTAAAATATAAAAAAACACATTTATTTAGTTATGACAGCTACTTCTATTCCTGGTAATAAAATGTACGATTGACTATGTGAACTAATATTCCTTTTTTTCGATTAGTCTACGTCATGTACCTATAATATAGCTGTTACAAACCTCTACATTAGTTTCTGTATTACTATTATCGGTTCTATTTCCTTCTTGTGATGCTTGGCGACTTATCTCAGTTCGAGGCGTTGCCTTAAAGAAAATATTATTTATAGCTTCTTTCGACAACTGAGTTAAAAATATTTTAAAAGCTATTATAGTTTAATATCTTTATTTTTGTAAGATTTCAAAATCGCCCCTTACGTGTAACGTGAAATTGTTATCAATTTAATCTTAATCTGTTATTAATTTAGGGATTGACAAAATATAATAAAATTTAGTGGCGTTTATGAAACTTGGCCTCAGATAGCATATTACAAGATGATGACTGAAGTTTTATGTGCAGGCGAGTAAATGTCAAAATCAGGTCTATCACCTCACCATGTTATCGTTAATAATGTGAGCAGTTGTTTACACACACTTTTGTTAAATCACACAAATAGCCTTAGTTCTTGTGTTTCTTGTTACGTGAAGTTCTAAAACTTTTAAAGAAATATGAAATACAGACCTCTGGATTGGTTGGAGTGGTATTAGAATAATTGTCATTTGTTTCTTGCAAGGCATTACCACTTTGATCGTTTTGCGGTGAGGCCTAAAACAATAGCAATATTTTGACTCAAAGATTATATATGCAACTTAATATATCGTTTTAAGAATCACCATCAATAGCTTAGGTAATATAATTTCAGGTTTCAACTGTAAAAATAAAAACAATTAAACAATTAAATAAATAAGTAATCTTACACTCCTTGTAGGGTTTTAAGGCCGTAAAAAATCTATATTTACTTATAAAAATATAATTTATATACCTCAGCATTGGAATCACTGCTATCGAAGACATACTCTATGGATGAGTTCTGGAAAAAAAAATAAGATGGTTTTTAATAAAACTGATAGCTTTGCTTTGCTCGAAAATTGTTATATATTTCAGGTTGATTTTAATTTCATACTGCATAGCACACACGATAATAAAAGCTAAAAGACTTCAATAAATTCATATTTAAATATAGATGTTTCAACTATATATACGTATTATATACTAAATAAAACTTCATTAATATTGATATAAACGCAAATTAATCACATTTTTAATTCGTCTAACGAGTCTTTTACAGTGATGATAGCACGGCTACTGTAAAGCTTGTTTAATAATGTATTGCTATACTAGTTCAAATTACATAAAAAACATCTTCTTTCTACATTTTACTCCCTTATATAATGGAATCGCTACTGATGACTATGTCAAGAGTAGTTATTATAAAAAAAATATATATTATTTTTAATGGTGACGATTAACTTTTAAGTAAGTATGTACATTTATTTTTGCACATTCTTACTTTTTGAACTTTTATGTATTCCTATATAGAGATATATAGAGGAATAAATATATATTCCTCTCCGTTAGCCAATACGTAATAATAAACAAATTTAATTTTATTAAACTCCAAGTCATCTTTTAAAACTAAGATAATAATTATATTTACAGAACGGTGCATCTCGGATAAAGATAACGTATTTAACGAAGTAAGGGTAAGCCTCTTCATATTAAGAGTTTCGATAAGTTCCATCTTTTTTTAGAACATTAGGTACTAAATGGTATAAGCAACAGTTAATTTTCTAAGTACGGCTGATAGACGAACTATGAAATGGAATAATAATATTTAAATAAGATGTTTTTACGGAATCAAAACGAAACCGGCAGTCCACTATTTAAAACAAACTTTACTATGTTAACGGTGCTTTTCAGTTCCCATGAACACGGTTAAATGTATTACCACTCCAATGACCTTACTCGTTATCCGATAAAGTTTTCAAAACAAATGTTAATAAATACAGACCTCTCTGTCACTGTTTTCCATTAAATCTTCTCGTCTGAAGTCACTTTCACTGATTAGAGGTAGGATCTGAAAATATATGTATTTGGATGGTTATTCATTGAATGGGTACTAATTATTAATATGTGTGTACATAATTATAAAGATTTGATAACTCTCTATGAGTGTTGCATTTTCAAAAAAGCACGCGTCTTTTATTTTTGGTTTGAGACATTCCGATTTCATCAGGAAATTCAAAGAAAGCATAACAGGATAAATCAAATCAAAAATGTAATAATAATGTATAATTGTTATTGTAACAGCAGTGTTCTCGGTTTTATTCCCTTTTTAGCATTATTTCCCTTTGCAGACCAACCAAACATAAAGATATGAATAAAAAAGCAAGTGGCGCTGCAACCTTTTTGGTATGGGCCGGAGATGTTTTGGGATCATTTGTTCTTACAGGCTTGTAGGTGATCAACCTTCTGTGCCCGACATACTCAGTCGCCTTTTTTTGGTCTAAGGCATGCGGGTTTCCTTACAATGTTTTCGGTTCGTAGGAGCGAGTGTTAAATGCGCACAGTCAGAAAGTTCATTGGTCCCGGGATCTAACATACGACCTTAGGGATGATAATTGCACACTAGAGCCACTAGGCCAATACTAGGTATAGAAGTAGTATAAATAACTAATATAGTTATTTAATTCATAAGAAAAATAAAATAATAAAAATGCGTAAAATATAATAATTAAATATACACATGCAGGTGCATGACAAAAAAATAACTTTTTTGTATGCATAAATAATATTTTTTAGATTCAAACCATGAAATGTCCAACAATAGTATACAAGAGTATTATAATATAGTCATATTACATACCATTTCAGCTGGTTTTTCTATTTCATTCGTGTCCGTAACTAGTGGTACCAGATGTTGTAACTTTTTATCTCGTCCCAAAAAAACACCCAACAATTCTTCTAAATAGCTTTTCACTTCTAAAATAACAAAAAAAATAACAAATACAGCAAAACAAAGTTATTATTGCACCGTTACTTAGTGTAACGATAGGACGGTTAACGGTCGGTTCCTACGATTCGTTACTTATTAAAATAGTAAATGTATTTATTTTACAAAGGTTAACCAACCTGAAATCTTATGAACTTGTCCTCTCCTCGGCTTTCCCTTAACACCATCTCGAACTAGAACAGTCTTTCCCTCGATTATCTCATTGCTATCTATCCAAGCCACATTTACCACGCCATAACTTGAAAATTCTTTTGTGTCTTGTGAATCATGATCCACCCACTCTACTAAAACCCATAAGCGTTGTTCCATGGTTAAAAGTTAAAAGAAGTCCTATTAATAAATTACTAATTCGGTAACTAATTACGTCGTCCTAGTGCAATTCTAAGGTAAAAATCAATACAATAGATGCGTAGGCTCATCCGGTTTCATACCCACAGAAACAAAGAGGGAAACAAATTAAAAATAAGACACAAAAGGCGGTGTGATGATATATCTAGGTACGATAAATATTAATTTAAAAAACTGTTCATAAACCATTGCAAGTATTTAATAAAATATTCATAATTTTTAATAATTTATTGTTCGCTTTACTGTCTATAATCCCACTATAACTAAAGAAATATATAAGTCGTTGAATAACCAGATATTATTTTTCTACGGTCAATAAAGGTAGATCAAAATAAATTGAAAGACTCGAGCGAGAATTCTTGTGGGTACAATTTCGATGTGTGATTAATGCTAAGAGGAAGATTAACACGATCACGGTTAATAAAAATATGAATGTGTGTATTAATAAAATAAAGCTTTTTATATAATATCGATAAAAACTGTAAGTACTAATTATTATAAATGCCTCCATATTTAATTTGATTGTTTTGAGAAAAGTGAAGTAATTTATTTGATTATAATTAATTCATTTTTGCTCATTATAGTTAGTGAAGACCGGAACATCGACGTGTATTTAAAAAAAAAGTGGAGTAAAAAATTCATTATGGTACGTAAAACGTGACATTTTTAATTATAAGTAGTTCAATTTGATAATAAAATTTTAACATTATTAGGATTAATCAGCTAAATCAAATTAAATTATTTTTAAATTTATTTTTAAAAGCTTTATACAAATACTTTTTTAATTACTTTTAGTAAACTGAATACCGCGTTTATGACAAACAAGTTTCACGTCCCTCTCGTCAACTTTTATTCCCTCACACCCTCACCACCCCTAAATCCAGGTAGGTACATTGGACACGACCCGAGTGAATTTACTACCATAATATACTTTTTAATGCATTTATGATGCAAACTTTTGACTTGATTATTATTTTATATTATATATTGGTTATATAGTGGTATAGGCGTAACAGTTATTGATTGAAGTACATATAGGGGTAATTATAAATCAGCTACATGCCACCAAAACAGATGCTAAAATGTATCTGCTTTTCAGTTGAGGCAATCTATCTTACAAACGTTGTGTAAAACAAAAAACTTGTCGATTAAAAAGAGTGGCGGAGAGTTTATTGCCAGTTCTTCTCTTCCGCTCTACGCCCTTGATTTGAGAACTGGCAGTAAATGTAAAATTAGAACCATTTAACGTATATTTCTTTTTTGAGGTTCATAAATGTACATTGTGTTACCTATGATTTTGACTTTTAAGATTTAAAACATATTTTCAGGACGCGTGCGTTGGAATCATGGAATATAGAAAAATATATTTTAATACAGTGTGTGACACTAAAACAACGACAATGGTATTATTCTTTTGTTAGTTCAATAAATCTTACTTGCTAAGGAAAACTTTAGATTCACAGACTAAGCCCTTACTTTGACTACATTATGTAAAATTATTGGCGACGAGTGTCAATCATACCATTAAAGTCAGGTATATTTTGAATTGGCCTAGTTCAGATGAGTCTTCTTTGAATTACAATAGATTATTATGAGATAAAAGTAACATAATATTGATTTAAAAAAAAATACAAAACGGAAGTTAGTTTTTTGCTGTGAAATAAAAATTACCTTTATAAAAATTCTTCATGCTCATATGAACCTATATCTACTTATAACAACTTGTCACATAATATTATTGTTAGTGATTACAAGTGTTAGCAGGCTCAATTATTGGGAAAGTTTAAATAAATGTAAAGAAATAAGGAAGGGATGCTGTCTAAAAATTCCAATGTAATTTTTTGTTCCACTGTCTTAAAGTTACTTAAAACGAGAAGTTCGTTCAATTAAATACTTTTGGTTCCATCAAATGTACATAAGTAGTATGTAAAATGTTTCATTATAAGTAGGCAATGAAATCTAAAAGCTAATGAAATCATATATGCCTGAAACCAAAAAACTATCTGGTTGGATAAAACCTAACATAAAATAAAATTATTAGTACCTACAAGGAATTTCTTAGAATATTCTGTATGTTCAAAGCAATTATGATCTGGTCCCAGTCTGTTCATATGTCTCGCTCTTTTCTATACGGTGAAAACGAGATAGGGAAAATGCTATAGGATTTGTTTAAAACGCATCATCCCCAAACCTAGATAACATTGTTCCATTTGCAAATTCGGTCAGTGTCTTCCGGTTTCTTGAAGTTGAAAGTTCTAAAAGTAAATTTAGTGTCAAATTTGGTGATACGTTTTTCGAGTTAAGTCAACTTTCTAGTGTAAGTAAAATAAAACATTTTATTTTGTTCATTGTATATTTTTCTAATTTAAAAAATGTCAAACTAACATTATGTTAGATTTTATTTTGATACAAAATAATTAGGAACATATTTAGTAGTTTTTGGATTGTGAAAATAATTGCTGTTTATAAAATGAGCATTTTGAGTAATTTAAAAATGAAAAGCTTCAAGTCAAAATAATTGGACACAAACAGTTTTCAGACATTGCCATAATTACGAACATTATTTCTTAATATGTTTGAATCTTTGATATTGTAATTAAAAAAAAGTTAAAAAAATTCGCCATAAATTTTCCTGTGAAATAATAACTTTAAAAAAACTTGTATGAAAAGAGTTAATGTATATAATTTATAAACAAATAACTAATATACTAATGAGCAGAGCTTAATTAGGTATATATTATCATTACGACACCAATTCAAATCGCCATTTTGTTATCGCCGCTGCATTTAGTTAAAACCATAATTTATAAATGCGTATCAACAAAGCTTCGCAGTTTTTGGGCGTTTTGAATAATTTAAAATAAAAGTAAGCGGTATTTATTGTAAGATAGAAGACTTATTAAATGAATAAGTAATTTACCTTATTAAAGTTATATGTAAACACTAGTAGTATTTATGATGTTCATTATTAAAATTTTCATGAATGAAAAATTCACGCGTCGCGTCTGCGTTTTACCGATTGAAACTATAAATATAAATTGATTTTGACAAAACACCCTGTGCATAAATAAACTAATTAATAAGTATATTTTCGTTTACTTTAAAAATATAAATTAATTGGTTGTTCTTTACATTATTCACTTTAAAGATTTGTTCCTTATTGAAGTTTGCTATTTTTTTACAAATGAACTTAAATTATTAGTTATGTTGTTAATAATAAATTACGCCTTTTATAACCACTAAGTTATTGTTAGTAGTTAGTGTTTTATTCCTAAATGTCTTATGAATTCATAATTTTAGACAAATCTCAAGTACATACATCTCTCTTGGTAGGTAATTTGTCAAACCGGTTTTAGGCAATGCGAGTACATCTAATAGGATGACCATTGTAAACAATACAAGTACACAGGTACCTGATTGGACTTACATCCCTTTTCGGACTAACAATGCTTCCAATTGTTACCTGCAGTGGACAAATGGTTAATACTGCCCGCCCTAACGATGGATGCCTACTTAAATGCCTATTTGAAAGTTTTAATTTTTCATTATTTTTAGAATTTGGAGTTAAGGCATTTTTTATATTTATGTCGTCATAATATTTTAATTATTTATGTTTGTAGAAACATGCCTCTGCTAACGAAGGAGATCGCAACTGTACAGGCCCTGTTGAAGCTTCAGGGATCGAAAATCCCTTTTCCGCCTAGTGGTATGTAAAGTTGATGTTCCATTTAATCAATGTACCTATTCGTAAACATTTATTACAATCATACAACAGCAGTAAAAACCCATAAATAGTACATATAATACAATCTCAAATTCCCATTAAAAATATTTTTCTATTCTGTTCGAGAAGGCAAGCAATCATCTTTACGACGGTTTATAAAATTTTGCAGAAACATTTTGTTTGTCCTCGTCATTACGTGTCGGGGTTAACTATTGTTTAAAACAAAAGAATACAATTTTACCCACATTCTACCTACGCTTGGTAAATATTTTGTATTAATGCTTTCGTAAGCTACGTTGGTACAGTTATATCATTACCTAGTAAACGTAGTAGAATCAAATAGTAACACTTGCAGAAATGGATATCGCTGATATATTGGCCGCTGAAGCTTTATTGAATCTTCGGGCGACCGACAATCAAGTTCCTTCTGAGAATTGTAAGTACAGCATTTTTTGGTTCCTTTATTTCTATAGCCAAAATACAATGTTTTACAATATTATTTGTGGTTAGAAATTTGATTTTTCTTATCTTTATTTTGATTTATATTACTAATTTTCAGCTTATAACCAGATCATTAACGTACAATCTGTCAACATACCCAATCAAACGGACGTAATACCAGGTCGTAAATCTGAATCTTTATCACATCGGACTCCTCTAACTGAGATTCAAAATATGAGTACACCAGTTAAAACTGAGATGCCAAATATAGAGGACAATGAGGAGCTTGAAATATCGACGGAGCCTTCTACTGTAGTTGCATCGAAAGGACGACGTTCTACGACAGAGAGACGCACGAAGAGATGTAGAAGAGCTCGCACAAGCACTCCAGTAAATATCTTATCACACTAGCTTTATTTGGTGGATTTTTGCACTTTTGCTTAGGATTAAAAAAACAAACTGATACATACTATAGTTACACTTGTATATATAGTTCTACTTAAAAACGGGATTAAACTATATGATAAATTATAACATCTCTTTTCAACAGGAATTATCAAACAGACGCCGTCCGACTAATTTACAATCAAAGAATAAGTGTGGAAACAATATGGTAACTATTTTTGTTTTGCAGCTTGACTATGGTTATTAAATTTTGTTTTATTTACTTTCAATTAGCTGTATTTTTTTATGAATTAAAGTCAAAGTTTATTCACGCAGAAACAACATTATTTTAAGTTTTATTTATTGATGTTTAATGTACCGTTATAGGTTCGATTAGGAGAGGGATATGCCATGGTCCCTAAGGGAGTCCTAGCGAATATTAAGTGGGAATCATATAAAAATGCAACAAGAAAATTATTAATAGCTGTTTTCCCTCGCGAGTAAGTATTTTTCACCTATTACGAAAGGAAATTATAACACAAGTCTGGAAATTTTTCGCATTTTTTATATTATTTTATGTATACTAGCGGCCCGAGAGACGTTGTCCTGTCTTAATGAATATCTATTGATTTCAAATTGCTATAATTAATTAAAAAATATTTCAGAAACAAAATGTTTATTATTCTAATGCTTTATGTTATACAACATTCTTTGTTTGTTTTTCTGGCTCGCATATTATTGTATTATCAATGTAATAACTCCGATCGAAGCATTTATTTTAAACGATATTCGTTTTTCTTACATCCTCTTTGACGAAATTTGCATTTTTTTCAATTTTATCTTTTTTTCTTTTATAAGAACCTTCTCCTGACAATTACACACAAAACACACACACAACACACAAACAAACCAAAAATCTGACAAATCGGTCAAGCCGTTTTCATGTTATGTCGTGACAACGGAAAACGGGTTTCATTTTTATATATATAGATTAGCGACTTGGAAATGGTCGAATTCAAATGTTAAAAAACGTGATGACTGATCCTATCTCCTGTGGTAAATAAATGAGAAGTTCCGTTGCTTTTTATTGCAGAGTTCTGGCAACGCACTCGATGTCAGGAAAAAGGTCTCCAGCGTTTCCCAACAAACCAGCAAAAGCGAAGCTCGACCCAAATGTCATTAGCGATATTATTAAAACCGTTATGGCCAGATGTGGCGTAGCCGAAAATATAGTGAGGTAAATCGTGGAAGCGCAATTATGTCCATTTTTCATATAATATGCAGTAGTATAGCAGTCACTTGTTTACTTAGAAACGTTTTAGATTCGAAATGTATTTCAACAACAACATTCTTGAGATTCAGTTATATAATTATTTTAAATATTTTAAATATTAAAGCGGAAAGTAACATTACCAAGCATCTATATGCAAAAATACTTTCAATTGTTTATATTATTGTCGCCGTCAAAATTTACATGCAAATCGTTGCCCTTAGTTAATGTCCAATATTAAATGTATGTAGGCTACTATTGTATCCTTTTAGGATGATCATAACAACGAAATGCGCAGACGAAAGTAAAATGATGCGATACCGGCAGAGACAAGAAGAGGAAGAAGATGAAGACTAAATTTTTATACACAGCACTAAACAAAAAAAAAGTCTTAATGAGGTACGGTAAATACATCGTGTATTTTGATTTTTAGGGGATATGGGGAATAATTATTTTTTTACAATTAAAATAGAAAAAAATTCCGAACAAATAGAAACAAAACTCAAAAATAACAGATATTTAATAATGATGAAATAAGAGGAATATTCAAAATAAGAAAAGAGTAAAAAAATAACGTTTTTTTTTTAGAAAACTATGGTTAAACACAACACCGTATACTGCCCATAACAGGTAAAAAAACAGTCTTCTAGTCGAACATGATTTTCGAGATGACTTTAAAAAAACCAAGCTATTCGTCTCTGTACTTCCCGAGCAAATATCTGTGGTGAGAAAACGTTGAAGAATTTTCTACCGTGGCTAATAAATGGACTGCCCGGCTAAATAAATATTTTCATATACATATATCGCGTTCCTAACAAGACTGTAATATTTTATGATTTGTGTATATATATATATATATAATACTGTTGAATAGATATATGTTAAAAAAAATATAATTATTTGTAGAAACATGTCTCTGCTATAAGCCTTATTGGAGCATCAGGGATCGAAAATCCCCTGTCCACCCAGAGGTATGTAAAGTCGATGTTCTATTCAATTAAAGTTATTTCTATATATATCTATATATGTATAATTAAAATTAAGTCTATATATGAACATTTATCAGTTTTTTGTTAACAGCATATAAAGTCCCATATTCGCATGTGTAATATATTTCTCAATGTCTGAGAAGGTAAGAATGCATTTTGTGCACGCTAAGGCACTCACTCTAAGGCAAGACCTTAAACAAAATAATTAAATTTTATCCAGATGTAAACTTGGCAAATATTTTGTATTAATGCTTTCGTAAGCTTCAACGTTAGTACATTTATATCACATGCCATGGTAAAAATAGTAGAAGCTTCTACAAATAGTTAGAATAAGATTTGCAGTGTATTTATAATTTTTGCAGAAGTGGTTTTCACGGATTGGCTATTTTGGCAAATTTGGCTGAATATTGGGTGGTGAACCCTTTTGAAACTTCGAGAAACGGACAATCGATGTCCTTCGTTGTAAGTACTTTTGCGTTTCTTAATTTCTTTAGCCAAAATTAAATGTTTTACAATTTTAGTTGTGGTTAGACATCTTGAATTTAATCATTTTGATTTTTATCGCGAATTTCTTAAGCCCGAGCCACTATATCCACTAAACAACTGCACTTTCAACTACTTTCAATCGAAAGATATCTAGAATTGAGCTATGCTATCAGAAAATAGTCCATAAGCCACGTATTAATCTGGGAAGCTAAGAAACGAAGCAAAGTTAAAAAATTCATTAAGTTAATACAAAAAATATTCGAGAATTTCATTCGCAGAATTGGACGGGAAACGCGAGGAGCACAGCAGGCCGGGAGATCTTGAAATGTCTCCAAAACTGTTATTCACAGTTCTTGCTAATATTATGTATATTCAAAAAAACTTAACTAGAATAAAAAGGGAATACAAATGTATGATGTCTACATGAGTCATTGAGCTTTTGCTGATGTTGTCCTTTTAATCGCCGAAGCAGCTAACGATCTACAAGTAATGATAAAATCTCTCTACCAAGAAAGTATACAAGTCCGTCTCAACCTGAATATAAAAAAAAATACGACGGAGAGACGCACTACGAGACATAGAAAAGCTCTCACAAGAACCCCAGTAAATATCTTACTTCTTGGTTTTAAGAAGTAAAAGCAATACGTTAATTATTCATTACTCTCTCGTATTGGATTTAAACACAAACAGACAATACATGCTACAGTTACACTTGTATAAATATAGTAGGTACATAAAAGTACCTGCAAGTGACAAAGTTATTAACAGAAGAAGCTTTCTCACAAATGATTGCAGAGAATTGATGAAAATTTTGTTAACATATAAAGAAAACTGAAAAGTTTAATCAAGCAAGATTATATTGAAATGCTGAAGTGCGATTTATAATAAACACCTCTTTATCTTCATCATCTCATGAAGAACAAGCAATGAAAGTGGAGTTCTTGGAATCGTTTTCTATCTCTGATGAGGTTTTAAGTTATTTCTATGATTGAAATGATATATTATAATAAATTAGTACATAAAGTAATTTACGATTTATTTATTTTTGTTGACATAATATTTTCCTGCCTTAAGAACCCGATGTTGTTCATGAATGTTCATAAATACTAAAAACATAAATAAAAATTAAACAATATCAAGATCATTTAATCCAATTTCCCTAGTAATGCCCACAACAAACTTTTATTTCCCTATTTGCCATGACATTCCGATAGATCTATACCTCAAGAGTTACAGATTTTTCATAGCTATGATTTGTATTAACTTTAATTATGTTTGGTATAGCGTATTTATGCTTTTATATTAAGCTAAAATTCGTTATAGAGAGGGTGCTACCACATAGAAATACTATAAGATAAAAGACACTACTAAGTACTTTTTTTTATTCTCTTAAAAAAGCCAAAGTTACTCCTATCCATAAATCTGGCCCCAAAACCGAACCCGGCAATTACAGACCAATATCTATTCTACCTACAATATCAAAAATATTAGAAAAAATTATTTACTCACGACTTGACACTTACTTGCAAACTAACAATTTCATTTTTAAACGCCAATATGGTTTTAGATCAAAAAGCAGCACTTTATCAGCCACAGCCGATCTCATTAGCGACATAAAACAAAATATTGACTCTAAGAAAATGGCGCTGGGTGTCTTTATTGATCTGAAAAAAGCGTTTGACACCGTAAGCCACAACTTATTGCTTAAAAAAAAATTAGAATGCATAGGAATAAAAGATTGTGCACTAAAATTATTCAAATCTTATCTATCAAAGAGAACCCAGATAGTAAAAATAGGTAATGCTCAAAGTTCAGAAATACCAGTAACATGCGGCGTCCCACAAGGATCTATATTAGGACCATTGTTATTTTTAATATATATTAACAACATTCACGAACTCGATTTACACGGCCGAATCACTCTTTACGCTGATGACACCTGCTTATTTTACTTTGGTTCAAATATCCAGACTATGGTTGCTCAAGCTCAATCAGACCTAAATGTTCTATCTTCTTGGTGTCAACAAAATCTTCTAACAATTAATATTTCAAAAACATCTTATGTAATATTCAAGGCAACAAATAAACTCATTCCTATCTTTCAACCGCTTAAAGTTCAAGACGTTGAAATCAATAACAAAAAATGGGAGAAATATCTGGGTCTTAGAATGGATACAAATTTAAAATGAACTTTCATATATCACACATAATTACCAAACTAAAATCACTTATAGGCAGATTTTGGTCAATATCTAAATGCATTCCGCAATCTGTACGTCATTTGATCTATAATTGTTTAGTCAAGCCACATTTCATATACCTAATTGAAATATGGGGTACAGCATGCAAAAACAAAATTTCTAAAATACAAACACTTCAAAATAAATTAATAAAAGCACTATTCAGATACAATTTTTTAACACCTACTAATAAAATCTACCAAGAAACTAAAATTATGACGATTAAACAACTATATGTTTATAGCACCTGTATCCTTATTAAAAAAAAATTAAATAACTCTCTACATAGTAACTTATAATTTAATAAAATCAAATACACCACTACACGCAATACTCGTCGAGCGAGTTTGCTTATCTTGCCAAAGCCGCGCACAAATTATTTAAAGAGATCTATTTGGTATGAGGGTGTGCAATTGTTTAATCGGTTGCCGTCTTAGGTTCGTAACATTAGCGTGATTGATCAGTTCAAAAGGGCATTAAAGATACACATCAGAATGGGCCCATTAGACTAAAATTGGGCTAGCTGATGGCGACGTGTATCTCGTTCGTATATACTTTATATTAAATTTCTCATGTAAATAAAAAATAAATTTTGTAATGAGAAATAAAGTTCTTTAAACATTATAAATTATATTGCAAATTCAAAAAAGGTTTATTTTTTTTAATGTTGACTTGTAAAACTTGAGGGAAATCTATGATGCTCACTTGCAAATATTAGACAAATTTGTACATTGTAATTCCGACTGAAAGACTTGTAGCCATGGCTATGTCATAAATTAATTAAAAAAACTATATGTTTGTCAATTGTCAAGTTACGTAAACTGGAATTCGCCGGGGTTACGTTTTTGATAGCAAAGGAGATCCAAAAATAAATTTTCATTAAACTAAATATATTACTGAATTAAGTTCTACTATTTAAACTATGTCTCTTATAACTAGGAATGTGTTTCGTACTTTAGTACAGGTTTGTACCGACGATTTAATTTTAAACCTTATTTTAATAATTCTGCAGCTGTTTTATAATAACATCCAATTGTTATTTACTTTTAACTTTAAACAACTGTACACTCAAAAAATAATACACCTGTAATGATTCGCCTTGATTACATTATAATTGCGTATTAGTACTATAGTTTTATTGTCAATTCAACAACTTCCCAGGTCTCACGTGATGTGATTATATACGTATAAATTTTCATCTACATTGTCGTGTAGGGTTACTTACACTAATTATATTGACTGATTTCAGGGTTCTCAACATGTTTCCAAGGGCCTTCACACTACTGCGGTAAATCCTGACAAAAACGTATGTTTCGCACCTCAATCTATCAGCACCTTGGTGAGAAAACTAACTTACCCACTAATATTCGTAAAATCTATATAATAATTAAGCAGTGTTATTAAATTCTTATATAGAATCAATATGTCAAAAAATGATTCATTTACAAAACAAAAGCCACTGCTTAATTATAACTGTCATAGAAAAAAAAATACTTTTTCAAAATTTTTAGAAAGATGTCACATTACTTAAGTAGTTAATTGGTGTTGTAGATATTAAGATTTTTTTAAATGAATAAATATATGATTTTTAAAGATTTTACCAGGCTCCCTTGGCATCAGGTATCACTGTAAGATGTGTTGTTATTGTTGCATGATATTCAAAAATTGGTGTTAACCACCATTCTATTCAATTCAAAATTTCAGTCCTTTTTTTTATTAAAGAAACAATATTACACACACACACACACTATTGGCATATGATTTTGAAATAATTGCGAATGGAATGGTTCCATTGCATGAATAAAAAGTCAAAACTGGTATTCATTGTTATTTATTTACTTCACTTTTTTGTTAAATATGTAATTTAAAAATTATTGACCCATAGTCAGCATTTGTTTTACATTATGTTAATTGGTAAAATTCATTATGTACTAGCAACAAACAGTTGTTTTATACACCTATATTGCTATTTTTTTTCTTTAATGGACTTAAACTTATGTCTAGTACACACATTTATAAGGTAGCTAGGTTGTTGATCTTGGTTGAAAAATAATAACACATTTTTGGGGTATAATCTATAATTAAACTTATCTGGCATTAATTTTAGATTCAGAAAAACAACTTAACCAATTGGCTTAATCAAAAAGCTATATATGTTTTCTCGCAAATAACTTTTCTTTACAAGTATCATATCGGTGAAATAATAAATGTGAAGTAAATAGAATATTATGTTTTGTATATATGAAGCATGATTCCCGGTGTATGTGCGATGCCTTTGTGTTGTCCAAATGCATTGTAACACGTAACTATGTATACAAATATGGCTATGTATTTCTTTAATAGGAGTTCTGCGATTAGAACAATTTTATTCCACTGGAATTGGTGAGTAACTATTCTATTAGCCACATGCATTTAATAAATATGAAACATATATGGACAAACTACTGTAATGAGATATGAAGGATTGCAATATCAATGGTAGTAACTATAAACTGATACTATAGAACAAGTAGATATATGAACTATCTATATATGAAAAAACATATAATATGAGGTTTAAGAGTCAAAATAGGGCTTTATAAAATGGTCAAGATTAATAACATTGTAACTTGTAAAGAATGGTGTATGGCAATGAAAGTATTGTATATAATACCACCCCATGATATTAAATAAATAATTTATATATACAGCAAGCAAGCAAGGAAGGTCACATAAAATGTACCCTCATCCCTGGTGATGGAGTGGGTCCTGAGCTGGTTTACTCTGTTCAAGAAGTTTTCAAGGTAAATATTACAGACTTTAAATAAAACTGACAGTCTCCGAAGAGTAGTTTTCTTTTAAATCTGTTTCTATAATTAGACATAGAAATTCATATTTTCCTTGTATACCTAGTTATATATTTATTTTATTGATCTTGAACTTTTTTTAAAGGCATTTTATTGTTTTTTTCTTATATCAATTGTAAGGTGGTTGAAATATATTTCGCTATTCTGTCTTATTATAGGCAGCAAACATTCCCGTGGACTTTGAATCTTTCTTCTTCTCTGAAGTGAACCCAACATTGAGTGCTCCCCTTGAAGATGTCGTCAACTCCATTGCTAACAACAAGATTTGTATTAAGGTAATAACGTAATTAATAGCTTGAGTGTAATATGAGTGGTACAAAACCTAGTGTTCTAGTATTACGTAACTAATTTTTTGTCCTTTTGTAAAACGTTACGATGCGGGGCGGGGATTGAATTACGCGTTATTGTTTATATTATTTTCGACTTTCCAGTACTTTACTTTACATTACATAATGGTAACTTTTAGGTATAAAGTGTCACTAGGTGGCCACGAAACGTTTTACTATACTTGGGTACAGAAAAACGTTACGGCTCGTTACATTGGGGGGCGGGGGGGTTGGTTTCAATAATCTCTAAAAATGACGTGTCGTAATAACGAAAAGAAACCTTCATTTTGATAAGGATTTTTATGGAGGAAAAACTTTTCATCAAAGCTTTCGCTGACCTTCGTGGTCGGACAACCAAACCTTAGATTGCTGAAATGCACCGGACACGTCGTGTTATTTAAATTCATTATTAATAACTTCGCGATTTTACTTTTTTCTATTACCATCGTAATATATTTTTCAGGGAATCCTGGCAACCCCGGACTTCTCCCACACAGGAGAATTACAGACCCTAAACATGAAACTACGTAATGCATTGGACCTTTACGCTAACGTGGTGCATGTTAAGTCTCTGCCTAATGTTTCCTCCAGGCACAAAGATGTCGATTGCATCATCATCAGAGAGCAGACTGAGGGAGAATATTCAGCCCTGGAACACGAATCTGTCCCTGGTAAGATCGACATTTCTTTCAGATATATTTGCCAACATTTAAATATACTTCAGTAAATATAGAATTTACTGGATCTGTTTTATATTTATAAAATCGAGAAGTGCATAATCGAAACTATATTATATATATTAGCCAAGTATTACAATAAAAAATTGTGTCAGATGTGAACTAGGTGGAGCGAAAAATATAGTGTTTATGTAAACCTTTAATATTACTTACAGAAAGTAAATAACATTTAGGTTGTGTTTCGTGAATAATTTTTCTGATGCATCCTTAGAACGAGTTTAGTCCCTTCATCTATCTATTTGAAGTTTTACACATTTAAACCAAAGACAAAAAACAAAGTTATACTTCTTTGGCATTATCAAAAATAGTTTTTGATTGCATGCAAATAATTAATTACAATAAAATAATTAAAGACTGGAAATGGAGTCATTATAGTCAATAAAATTCAGTTTACATTTGAAAAATTAAATAAATAAATATTTATTATTAAGTGTAACATAAATTTTATTATTATTCGAATGTTGTTTTTAAATTATGTCCAATGCCGTAGCATCTTCCGTGGGCATCTTCATTCTGTTAATTTTGTGTCACAGTGCTCGCGCATCTTAAAATTTCACTCTCATCAATTTTTCATAACGCGCCTAAAGAAGTATAACTTTAGAAAGATATCTTGAAATCGTTACAGGCGTGGTCGAATGTCTGAAAATCATAACTGCGTCTAAATCGGAGCGTATAGCCAAGTTCGCGTTTGACTACGCGGTGAAGATGGGACGTAAGAAGGTCACCGCCGTACACAAAGCTAACATCATGAAACTGGGCGATGGACTGTTTTTGCGCAGCTGTGAAGAGGTATTTGACTTTCTAATAACGGAAATCAATTTAACAACTATCATTTTAACTAGTCAATATATTTTTGTAAACGAATATTTTATATTTTACCCACTTGATTGCTTTTAAGTGAATTTTTAATAAATACGCTTCTTTTGTACAGTTTAAGATTTTAGTCTATACATAGAATGTTATTTAGTTATTTATAAATAAGGGAACGTTCAAGTATTACGTAACGTATTTTGGGAGGGAGGGGGTCCTTTTGTAAAACGTTACGATGCGGGGCGGGGAGTAAATTACGCGTTATTGTTAATATTTTTTTCGACTTACACCACATAATAGAACTAAAGAGTCACTAGGTGGTCACGAAACGGTACTGAAAAACGTTGCGGCGAGTTACATGGGGGGTCAATAATCTCCAAAAATTGCGTTACGTAATACTTGAACGCTCCCTAAGCGAATAAATTAAAATAAAGTTTTTTAATAACTTGGGACATTTTGATCAATAGTAGATAACCTCTAACTCTAATAGTAAACCGTTGATATTTCTCATCCTATATAATTAATCTAATAAAATTTTCAGATCGCAAAACTTTACCCCCGCATCCAATTCGAAAAGATGATTGTCGACAACTGCACCATGCAAATGGTCTCCAACCCCAACCAGTTTGATGTGATGCTAACACCGAATTTGTATGGCAACATCGTAGATAATCTCGCCAGTGGACTCGTAGGGGGCGCTGGTGTCGTTGCTGGAGCCTCTTACAGCGCCGAGTGTGCCGTCTTTGAGCAGGTAAATAATGAGATAAGAATAAGAGGAATAAGAATGAGAGTCAATGAGTTTTTGTATTTAGTTGTAATTTTAAATCAAATACCCTCATTTATTCAAATTAAAACATTGTAATTTTACTCGTTTAAATAAGGAGTTTTTCTCGCTTTTCTGTTTGTGCGAAAGTTGTCATGTTATAAATATTCTTCATCAAGCAAAAACAAAATCATTTAAAAAAAAATTATTGGTTGTTTGTAAAGTAGGTTTACGATCGAGATGTTTACGTGATAACGTCTTATTGGTGATATAAGTTTTTGGGAAGTAAGGAATTAATGAAGATAACAATTTTTTCAAATTTTAAATTACATCTATCGTTTTATTCACACTTTTGATGATAAATTTCGGGTGTAAAATGACAAGTTTACTTATTCGACTATGATATACATTTTTCTTCATACATACATTCATACAAATCTCCATTCGTTTGTATGCCGCTAGAGTGAGAGAGACGGGAGATCGGTCCGTCTCTCTCTCGTTATACCTGCGATCGCGCTCGTGAGGTTTTGGTGTGACACAAGTTTCTGAACATGTCACCCGACTAAAACGATTTTAAAGACGTTATCACGTCAAAATTTCTTTGAACGCGAATTTAGTACTGGATTCAAATGCCTAACACACCTTGTCTTATCCTAAATACCGAAACGTTATTAAATGTTTTTATTTAAAGTGTGCGTTAGAGTGAAAACATATCATACAAGCTATTATAAAGTCTGCATAAAATTATATACAAAGTTATCCCAATTAAAAAACCGCCAAACGAAACTAGCCACTGGATATATTAATATTTTGAGTGAGAATTTATTAAATTATGTATAATACATGCATTACACATAAGACAATAGCAATTTTAAAACGTAGAACAAGGTTTTTAAATGGTTTCAAGGCTCCAAGGCATTTGTTAATAAGACGAAGAAGAAATTTTTTGATGTGAAACATCTATAGCCGCACGTTAAACCTATTTCTGGCGTGGCGACGCATGCCGTAGCGACGCGTCGCCACGCTATATGATGGTAGTAGTAGTAGTAGGACTCCTTTCTCCACAATTAGACTCGTGGTTGGTCCGTTGTGCGTAGCTATATGATGGTTTATATGCAGTAGTGTGTACGGTGTGTGTATTTCGAAGTCACTGATTAAACGAATTAAGAAGTCACGATTTGAAATAAATTCGTAAATTTTTGTATTTAAATGAAAATGCTCATTCAATAAATAGTCATCATTATCTGGAAAAAATCATAATATTTTATTTTATCATTATGATATATTTAGTTCATATCACAATCAGTACATAGACATTTCTTTTACAAAATAATGTCGATGTTTCACATCTGCCAGGCGTCCCGGGACGGCTTACATTTTTTAAATATGTTTTTTGTTGAATAACCAAACATTTATTATTTCCAGGGTGCTCGTCACATATTCTCCGGTGCAGTGGGCAAGAACATCGCAAATCCTACAGCAATGTTGCTATGTTCGGCTAATCTCTTAGCACACGTCAATCTTCACTCCTACTCCAAAATGATCAAGGGTGCCATTAATAAGTCAGTATAATTATTAACTTGGTGATGTTTGATTTCCACAGGGAAATTCGGAATGGAATAGAAGTTATAAGAATATTTCCCATCTGTCCGTATTTTACGTACATTTATTTGGTACTGAGTATTGACTTGAAATATAAATATAAAAAAAAATGGTGCGTGTACTTATGTACGCGTACGAAATAAGTTATACTTCTTTGGCTTTCTATAAAGAAATATTTTTTTTAATTATTAAATAATTAATAATAAATATTTAGCGTTAATAATTTAACAATATTTATTATTTAGTATATTATTCAATTATTAATTAATAATAATTATTATTTATTATTTTATTATATCATTAATTCAATTTAATAACTAGGTATGTTTCATAACCTTTTAACTAAGTAACAATAGGTCTTTGTGAAAATGCATTGCTAAATTAAAAAAAGAATTAAAACTCCTTTATTTATTTTAAAGGTACTACACATGTCATTATGGTCATTCAAAATTCTTGGCATAGCTGCTAACGTCACGCATATTCTATTTCTTTTTACTTGTAGATTGTCTTATTCAAATCTCGCTCGCGCACGCTCGGCGCCCATAACGATAATTTTGTGTCACGGTGCGCGCGCATCGTAAAATTTCACTCTCATAAATTTTAAAACGCGCCTAAAGAAGTATAACTTCAAAAAAAATGTCTAATAAAATATTTAAAAGGTCAATAACCTACTTACCTATAAAATTAAAATTATCATAGAGAAATATTTAATCTTATGCCACTGTCCTCGAGAGATTGTAGCGCTGGATTATTATGATGTTAAATTTAATTTAAATGTTTATTTTCAGGGTGCTATCTGATGGCAAAGTGCGAACCAAAGATCTCGGCGGTCAATCTACCACCAAAGCCTTCACTAACGCTATTATTCATTGCCTAACATAAACACCAAACACACACACATCCCTTTACCATAAACCGTTTTAGATCTTCAGATGCCTTTACCAGTAAAAAGTTGACAATTTACATAAATGACAGTTGGTCAAATGTCACAGATCTTGTCACTTCCATAATAATACTTAGTGTGTTTTGTTGTTACTTATTATCATGAAAAAAATCTACTATGGATCGGGTGGTAAATGCCCTTTTTTATTATTGTAGATTGTACATTAACTTGTTCAAATAAATAGATCCACGTTTAAAAGTGCTATAAACGAATTTGAGCTACATACATTTAACATATATGGGACAATTGACCATGAAAATTCAGTTATTATAATGAATTAAATAGCTATAATAATAGTAAAAATATTGAATCACATTGAACTCGAGTAAAGTCTCTAGATTAAGTATAATTTATTTTATTTGTATTTATGATCTGTGGTTTTGTAGTTACAGTATTATGTCAATATTTGTTACCAGTGTAAATAAAATTAATTCAATTGATTTGATTATTTTTCATATTCCTTCCCATAATAACTAAATATTTTATTTTCTTTACCCACAAAATATTACAGAATAACCTTGGATACTATATAAATTCGGTAACAGAGTAAAATAAAACCAGACATATATGAATTGAAAATTTACTGAAAATGCTGAGAAAACATAGGGATTATAATTTGGATGTTAAAGAAATATGTGTAGGAGGAGTAAGGCAATCATTGATTTGAGGAAAATTGAATTAATCATATGCTCCGGGCTGCGGGATAACTCTTGGAGCTGCTAGCTTCTTGACGCGGTCTGATATTACATACTTGAGGGCGTTAGGTGGAACCTAGTAACAAGATAAAAACATTTTAGTAATTCAGATTTCGAGCGAAATTTCTATATGCTTTGTCAAAATGTTTGAAAATTACCTTAACAGGATCTCTGTACCAGGCTTCTTGAGATAGTCTTCTGTATATCTTGAAATCCGGGAATCGACATATTTGGTTGATACGAGGCAATAACGCCGCTAATGGCTTACCGTGTCCTCTCTGTAAGAAGTAAGAAGTCATTACCCGAATGATAATATATTATTTTGTCATTATAATATACCATTATTAACTTCAGACAATAAAGCTTCGACGAAAGAACTATATTCTGGCTGAATTTTGTTGTCAGAAATAAATAAGATAATTTAGAGTTGCACATGATATCTTCTCTTTCTCCGGTCTTTTATTGACATAACTTTTACACATTTAAAGAAAACGCTTTTTTCCCGGATTTTATTTCACGGTGACCACTCACGCTGTACAGCACGCGAAACGTCGGAAAATTTTAAAATTATGTAAAATAATTGTAAATTTATAATAATACATAACTTCAATCCGGAAAAGAGTGTTTTCTTTAATTAAGTTGTTTGTTTCAAAAAATATACTGTCATCTAGTTGGCCATGTATTAATATTTAATACTCTTGTATACTCTGGCATTAGACAACCCTAGATGAGATAAAGGCCGCAGAAATTTGTCTGCAATGCCTTACCAAGCGGCTGTCCCACATAATTACCTTTATGGGTGGCGGCCTGTAGTCCTTCCTGGGGCCAGCAATTTGACTAATATATTCCATATGTTTTTTCCATTCGCTTTCCGTCCACCCACGTTTCTTCTTAACTTCTTTGGAATCCTGCTTTTTGAGGTCAAGCACGCAGTTTGCGAGTTTTGAATAACAGGTGGAATTAGCTGCTTCTATCATGCGATCTATTCGGTCTGTTCGCTCTTGACTAAAGCGATTTTTATATAGTCGCTTTAAGATGAGAAAACGTCTGAAAATATTTCAATACAAAATGCACGGTAAAAGATTTTCATTTTGACAATATGGCTGACCATATTGTTAGTAATAACTATGTATAAAACTATGTAATAACTATGTGTAAAAAAGGCTTACTATAAAGTCAACGATTATCTAGTTGATAAAAGGGCCTGGGACTAGTGCTAGACAGGCTACTTCTAATTAATTTGCAATATTTGTTTTAAATAAGTGTTGTTTGATGATTTGCTGTTGTAAAAGAGTACCGAGAGTTTTTTACGCCGGCTTTTTCTCTCGGCCTACACCCTCTGTCTTCTTTGCCGATGAGTAGGGATGCCTTCAAATTTAATGACGTGGAATAAGTGATACATGTGTATATGTTCCATAATAAACATATTTTATTTATTTTTTATTTTATTTTATAGTCAAGATTAGCTTAACAAATTATTAGTACCTTGTTTTAGGTTGATAAATAATTATTTTTATGAGCAAACGGGCAGTACGCTCACCTGATGTTAACTGATACCGTCCATGGGCGGCTGCACTTACAATTACTTCTGGCATTATCGGGCTTTTAAGAATTGATATGCTTTTTTTTGTTGGCGATTGTGGTATACTTACCGTATGTATGGCCAAGCAACATCGGTAACTCTATCAGTGGCCTGTGCGCCTAAAGCCGACTTCCGAATACCTCTCGGGTTGATAGCCGGCATTCCCTCTCCTGTATCAATTATATACTTTCTTGGCACACTCAATATGTTCAGTCGTTTGGGGATTTTGTATGGAAAGTTGGAGGTTGGTGAGTCATATTTTGGTTTACCCATTTTGCTAGCTGATCTAAGAGTTATACTGCAGTTTCAGATTTTGGGTTTACATTTTGCCTATTTAATTATGGTTGTATCCATATTTATTCATTTTTCCGGTGGACTATTGTTGTGGTGTTTGGCTTGTCCTGTCTTAAATTGACATTATCTTTAGACATAGATATTTATAATTTTTAATAAGTAAAAAGTATGTATGTACAATAATATTATATTCTACCTTACATTTAAAAAATAAAAGTGCGTATGTACAAAGTACACATGTCAGAAGTGAAATTTCTGTGGCAAACTAATCTTTAAGTCTTGTTCATATTTATACAAATCTAAAACTTTAGATTTCCGATACTTAGAGGAAGGGAAAAAGGATGTTAGGAATTTAATTGTCATTAAATAAGTGTCGAAAATTAAAACAAATTATTATTATTTTTTTTATTTTTTTCTTCGATAATAAAAACTTGTGGCATTTTAATTTACAATAAATATATAATAATTTTAGTTCATACTGCACAACATAGTTTGACAACTTGATTGACTTTGACGTGAAGTTTGCCTACCTCTTTTGTCATTGTATACGATTTAATAAATAAATAATCTTTCAACCATTAGATTAAGTTTTTACAGAATTTCATTAATTGTAATATAATTAGTAATAATTATATTACAATTAATCATTGTTATCGTTGTTATACTTATATTTTTTGTTATTAATGGTTTCGAATCTTTTCGAATCAACCGTGGTAGGGACAAGAAAAAGATGGCGCGTAACCGAAAAACTTTTCCAATTTTTTTTCGATAAAGATGTTTCACTTCAAAAAAAGTCGCCCGATGCACAACGTATTTTTTACGATTAAATTCTACTTTTAATAATAATATGTATGCTTCTAAAAAATATTTAAATAGTCAGAAGTTATTAGTCATTGGTATAAAAAAAAAAAAATGAGAAGTACCTAATTAAATGATCAATATACAGGGTGGCCAAAAAGTCGTGGATCAAACGAAAATAGGGGATAGATGAGGTCATCAGCGGCAAAAAATTGTTCTACGGGAGGTCTCTAAGGTCAACCCCTGCAGAGTTATGATTTATTTTGCGTTTTATAAGAAAATTGACTTTTTTTTACTAATTCTTATTAAAATTCGATAAAATCTACATCCTGTATCCTTTTCATAATATCCACTAGATTGGTGCTGATGAGTTCTTGCTTAACACATACTATTTATAGTTGTTTATTGAGTGTATTGAAGATAATATTAAGTTATACGATATAATTTTTTTTTCAAATCAAAACTTTTTGTTTACTTCGGACCCCACTGTGAAAAAAAATTACTCTACCGAAAAGTGACCCTGTATTACAAATTTTGGCGCATTTAATATGGATTCTGAAAAGGTATTACACATGGCCATGAGTCGCTCTAATATCTTTCTAGGACGAAAAAACAACAACGATTCGGACTTATGATAGATTATTTACCTACATGGGACCAGTACTGTGTGAATCGGACTAGATTCAAAAAATTGGACAGATGGCTGGAGGGTTACATAGCAATTTGATTAGACGGTGCAGATTAAGTATTATGGTCAGAGTCACGAATTTTGAGCATATTTTATTGTAAAATATTTTGTTTCATACAAACAACCATTGAGAAATAATTGTTTTAATACAATTATTATTTCACAATCGTTGTTTGTAATTCTTCCTAGAAACATATTAGAGCGACTCATGGCCACGTGTAATACCTTTTCAGAATCCCTATTAAATGCGCCAAAACTTGTAGTACAGGGACACTTTTCGGTGGAGTAATTTTTTTTCACAGTGGGGTCCAGAGTAAAGAAAAATTTATGATTTGAAAAAATGTTATATCGTATCACTTAATATTATCTTGTATACACTCAATAAACAACTATAAATAGTATGTCTAACGCAAGAACTCATCAGTACCAATCTAGTGGATATTATGAGAAAGATGCAGGATGTAGATATTTTCGAATTTTAATAAGAATTAGTAAAAAAAGTCAATTTTCTTATAAAACGCAAAATAAATCATAACTCTGCAGGGGTTGACCTTAGAGACCTCCCGTAGAACAATTTTTTGCCGCTCATGACCTCATCTATCCCCTATTTTCGTTTGATCCACGACTTTTTGGCCACCCTGTATATATACTTACAAATATCTATATTTACAATTTGAATATCTTAATTATAATTTACAAATATAAAATTTAAGCGTCTTGTTTAGTCTCTGTATTCTTTTGGAATTCAATTTCTTGAACTGCAGGTTCTTCTAAGGGTTCAATATTTTTATTTTTGCCTCGATTTCGGAAACTGTAACAAAATTGAAGATTGTTTCGTTAGATTGAATTACGCTAGATACTCATGCCTACCAAGAATTCGTTAAAGTAATAAAACGCTGAATTAAACAGTCTGCGGAAAATATTTAGAAATACATATATTGTTATACAATGACCCTATGATCCTTTTAATATTTTAGGATAATAGATATAATACATAGTAACTAATGGTACTCTGTAAGTTAACACTAAGTCCGACGAATGTAAAATTATTTCCTTAGTTTGGGTTTAGTTGGGCTATCATCCGATAGTCCAATTTTTTTATATAATTTCTGTTTCTTTTTATTGTTTTATAACAACAAATCATGTAGGCGGTGAAATTTATACATACCATCCCCTTATTCTTTGATAAATAAAGATGGCGGTCATTGGAACTGGTGTCATGATGGCCACCGACACTGGTACAACTGAAAACACATGAAATATGTAGTACAATTTTTAATTACTATCTATATAAACTGTAATACACGAATACATATTTATTGTCAAAATTAAAAAAAAACGTTACGATTAGATAGCCTTGAAAGTTTTTGTAATCTCTATTCAGGAATAGTGTTTATGTCTATCATTCGAATTTATTTGATTTAGTTAAATGTGATTTATAAAGAAAGTTATTAAAGTCAGTCGTAAATTTAAAATAATATCATACCAGTAGTAAGATCGGCCTCGGGTTGAGGCAAAGCGTATCGAAGCAGGAAAACAGCGATTCCCATATTTTGGACACCTGTTTCCATTGATATTGCTATAGCATCTGTATGAGGCTGTCGGAGTAAGCGAGCAACAACATATCCGCTCAGATATCCTAGCCATGGTATGCCCATACCAGCTACTATTATCTAAAATAATAAGGCGAGAAAAGGAAATTCTTTAAAAAAACCTAGTGACTTTGAATAAACTAGAAAATACTAGTATTTTATGTTAGACTATAACTGTTTATTAGCTTAAATAGGCTAGATTATAGTAAAAAATAAAACTGAAAAAATTTGTAAAATGTATGTAACGTACGAACGTACGTACGTTGCACGTACGGTAAACGTAGTTGCGTGACCGTTGACGTGACGTAATAATTGTTTTGGGTGAGAAGATAAGAAAAGTTTGGTGATTTAATTTTAAGTCACTAATTGAGGATTTAAGATAAATACAACGCTAAAAATTGATTTATTGAAACTTGCGCCTTCTTTAAACCGTTAACCTTCAAAAAACTCTACTTCTCTATTAGTGAAGTTAGTATTCCTATTCCTATCAGCTGATATCATACTATTGCCTGTTTTGCAGTGTTAAAAACGCAGAAATAATTACTTTCTGTAATACAGATTTTAAAATTTATTTAAAATACTTACGTTCCACGTAAACAATTCGAAAATGTACAAATTGGTTACGATCGCAAAAATGATGATAAATAGCAGTAATGTTGTTGAGAATCCCTTTAATATCTTGACCATGAAACCAGCAATTCGTGGGGTAAGTTTCTGCATAGCAAGCCCAATAGCCAGGGGTACCAGGAGACCCACAACGAAATATGCTATACGTGCATATGGTATGACGATGTTGGCATCACTGAATACCACTTGGCCAAGTGAAAATATCCAAGCAGGCATTAGACCTGTAAGAAAATCGTAATTAAGAAATGTAAATCGTTCAAAATGTTACATAAAACCTAAAAAGGAAACGTCTCTAAAGTCATAGAATAGTAAATTAAATAATAATTAATAGTAAATAGTCTAGAATATATTTTCAGTTCGTCAACTTTGCATTGGAACGTTTAAAGTTTTTTTATATAGCAGGGGGCAAACAGGCAAAAGAACATTGCCAGAAGGCTCGCAAATGCGTTGCCGGCCTGGCGTTTTAAGAATTGGTACGTTCTTTTCTTATTTTATCTACATTTGGTACATTTACGGAAATAAAACAAAAATAATCTTGAATGTTTGAACTACGTATACCATAACTCATAAAGTTTTGTATTTAACAGCAAGCGAATAATAATAACATTAATATACGAATTCCAACTATTTAACTCTCTAGCTATGGAACTGAATCACGAGAATCCTAAGTTACTTTTAGTTACTCACCAAAAGAAGCTAGCGTTGATATAGAAGTCATAGCCAGAGATAGATTAAGGTTTCCGCCCAAAATGAACGTCCAAATGTTCGACGCACCGCCCCCTGGAGATACTCCGGTGAAAAACATACCTAAACGCATTGCGGGCATATCCGGAAATAGAACAAAACCGAGACCGAATGATATCTGAAAAAATACAATACGACAAAATTCTTTAACATAACATATTTAGTTTATTGCATGTGTCGTATCGGTTAGTCAAGTAGCACAACAAATATTATTCACTCAATTATTATAATAATTGAAAATGATTTAAAGAATAAACAAAATTGTTGCGTGTGTGATGTGACAAACATTTAAAAAGAGTGTAAAGATATCGTTTAATCAACCAGTCAAGCAATCCAGTCAGCAACCAGTCTCAGAGAATAAAATTGCGTTATTATGAATTCTAATCGGAAAATTAAAAAAAATAGAACAAAAACCAGAAGTAGATCAACGGGGCTGTAAATATTATCACCTCATTTATGTTAATTCTCTTTGGACTACGAATGACTACAGACCTTTCAATATGAATATTTTGTAGTTATAAAAAAATAAATAAATTATGGAACATAAGATACAGGTATCACTTATTCCACGTCATTAAATCTGTAGGCATCCCTACTCATCAGCGAAGAAGAGGGTGTAGGCCGAGAGAAAAAACCGTCGTTAAAAACTCTTGGTACTCTTTTTAATATAAAATATTACTTACGAGAGGCATAAATAAAAATTGTCCACACATGCCAATGGCAGGGCCGAGCGGTCTTTTTATGACCTCCTTTACAGTTGGCCAGTGCATGGCGCACCCAAAGTTTATAAATATTAGCGATACCTGGAATGGAGAAAAATTGGTTTACTTATAAAAAGTACAATATTATTTCACAATTTGTTTATGTTAACAGACGCATTATCCCATTTTAAAATGAAGATCAGGTCTCGAATCAATAATAAATAAACTGAAGGACAAAACTAATTATATCTCGTAATAATTGGTATTACGATTTATTGCGGACTTACCAAACATATTATCTAATATATAAAATTCTCGTGTCACAGTTTTCGTTGCCATACTCCTCCGAAACGGCTTGACCGATTTTGATGAAATTTTTTATGCTTATCCGGTATCTATGAGAATCGGCCAACATCTATTTTTCATCCCCCTAAATGTTAGGGGTAGTCCACCCTTAAAAATTTTTTTTTAATTTTTAGATATTTTTTTTGTTTTTATTTTTTTATGATACAGCATTAAAAAATACAGACAACCCTTAATTTTCATCCCTCTACGATCAACCTCTATTTTTTATTATAAATGATATACATGGCAAAACGACGTTTGCCCGGTCAGCTAGTTTCATATAAAAATATACTTACAAAAAGCGCAACGCTGATGGTAAAAGCTTGATCGATAGGTCTTTGTGGACGAAGGAGTGTCACCGGCAAAGTTCCGTTCACAGGAACTCGGGTGATACCACGTCTTACTTCCAATGAAAGGTCTGCCCTTCCTTGAATAAATAAAAATAAAAACGCTTAACTTTTTTTTTCCCCTTTCTTGGCCTGCACGGTTTGTGCGTCAGCCATGCAAAAAAGTTAGGAAGTGCGATATTAGATTATTTTATTGGATTACAATTAATTGGAGCGGAATAACTCTTAACTTTCCTACTGTATGAACCATTAAATGAGGCATAGAGTAGACACATTCCTTTGGCTATTTCGTTTCTTTCGGCTTTTTGGTCTGCTGTAACATCCAGGCCCAAATTATTAATCTAGAAGGGGTAACTGAACAATACTTACCAAGAAAATGAGCATTTATTCGAAACCGTCCTTGAAAAAAGCCGCTATCAACGTTTTCCTGCGTCAGCCGGTAAGTGGAATTCCACTCCACGGTCATCAGCTGTGTGTGACTGGATACACCCACAATATCATCGTCCTTTTGGAAAGTTTCACCTGTAAAATGTGGCCTTGGTCATATACAAGTAAGATAACTTTTATTTTTTATCTCAAACATCAGATACTTCTGAAAATATCTTATAAAAAAAGGATATTCAAGTGTGAAAATGACATGAGAACTTAAGAAGGCGCAACGCTAACATCCTCACAACCGAGTAGCCCACAATATCGCAGCACACATCTCACGAGGGGACTCTTAGTATTGAAGAAGTTTCATGGGTCCGCCAAACATCCGTGAATATACAATGTAATGTTATGTAGTAATAAAGAAAATAATAATATCCAATAATTAACACAGACGGTTTCTAAAACGACTCGGCGATTAGTCTCTATGGAGTTGCTGAAAATGTCCACCGAGTCACAGTTTTATTGTAAATCCGAAACAATATGTTAACACGACCGTTAAACGATGAGCACAAACGTTATTATAATCATTGTTAGCAAAGTTATACGCTACGGAAGAACCTACTATTAATTTTATAGTTCTTAAACAAAGTAGTGACTATTAAAGATTACACAGACAAGTACCTTCCACTATACCCTACAACTCAACGTGCTATTTAATATACTAAATAATACCTGTAATATTAAAATCCACGTAGTCGTACTCATTCATTAGTACTGTTATTTCTTCAGGCTCAAACAACGCGACCAAGTCTTGGCTCAAAGCAATTGGACACATCAGGCATACAATTAAAAAACGAAGCATCTTGATGTCTGTAAAAAATACTTTTTAAATTAAAACAATTTGCCGAAATGTGGGACACATTGGGGTAACAAAGCGACTCACATCAGTTATCATGAAACCAGGTATGTATAAGGTATTATACCACGAACACTATTAAAAATACAACCACTTTTGGCACAAAACCCTAAATTATTTATTTAATTAGGTAAAATTACACAACACCGCTCTAGAAAATTTAATTGCATTAAGAACATGACAACAGCTACTGAAGACATAGTGAATAGGCTATGTTCACGGACATTTTAACTGATCGGTAAAAGTATTTACTTTTGGATGTAACCGTAACTAACAACGAAATGTTAGATAGTGTTAGTTAGTGAACATCGGCTTTTTTAGATACTTGTGAAAGTATGTTATCAGTGTATCTTATGCTCTTGATAGCGAAAGTACAATGTGGGAATCGTAACAATGTGGGTGTCTGACAATATTATACGAAACGACTTTATTAAATTATACAAAATCTTTCTTCCAAATCTTGGGTTTTACAGACTGTATACCAGTGGCTATGTAACCTTATAGTATATATTAGTTATAACGGTTCTTTAAAACAGTGATTGTATTTTTTATTATAGTCAAAACGTGTCTTAATAAATTTAATATAGTATGTATATGAATAAGATAGCTTAATACAATTTACTTTGTCTTTGCTTAAAATGTATTATTAGGTACTCACACATCTGCAAACCTTTGTATTATAAAAACTAATTAATAAAATAAATAACCATTTTAAAATTTAAAACCAAAACACAATATAATTGATTCGCTTTACAAACGCGAATGCCTTTGGTTTAAAAATCAATTACTGCAATTGAGAAATAGAAGAGGTACTTATTCAGGTTTTTATTACAAGGGCATAGAGTTTAATTCAATTATGGATAATTGTTATTATCAATTTATGTTACAGTATCTCGTGGGCCAACTCACGTAGCGATTATCTAAGATAAAAATTATATTAATTACCATGATTATGTAAGGATAATGACGTTTAACCAAATAATGCAAATTAATTTAAATAGATTAAACATATGATTAATTATACCGCTGCGATTATGCAATCTAATGCCAAGGACTACACGTGAAGATATGTCTTTAACGAATTATTTTGTTTCCCACTTTCAGGTTTTTTGTTTTCTATAATGTCAAAAAGAACAAAACATTGTAATCAATATACCCATAGTGGACCATTGAAGGATTTGTTTACGTATTTTCTTTACCTAGTAAAGGAAATTTCATTCAGTTACAGTTTTGGCCTAGTGACTTTAGCCTGCGATCCTTATTTCTGTGGTAGTGCGTTCGAATCACGGCTGTGCATAATTTTTTTTACGTACGCAATTAGCACCTTCACCGTTGAAGCAAGTGCTAATTCGTGAGGAAACCGCCATGTCTCAATGTCATTTGTGTCACACAGAAGGCTGGTCACCTACTTGTCTATAAAAAATTATCGAACAAACTGTTAAAATCTGGGCAAAGACCTATTTAGGGTTGTAGCCTATTTACTTAAAACTCCTTCCTATCTCAAAAATGATTTAAATTTTTCGGAAGCCCATAACTATAGTTTACGCTCTTCCGAAAACTATTTCCTTGAAATCCCATCTCATAACTCCTTTCTTGGCGAGTCCTTTAAGGTCTCTGCAGTTAGGCTATGGAATTCACTTCCCGTCCCTATCTTCCTTTAAATTTCTTCTGTACAAACATTACCTGTCCACATCGTATCCCTAACTTTCTTACTAATCAGAGACATGAAAATTAGAGTGCGCACATGGTCACTTATTTAAAGATCGTCCACGTCAGCTAGCAGCGGCTTTTTTTTTTATAAAATAGGGGCAACGAGCTGCGGACCAAAAGGCCGGCAACGCACCCACTAAAAATGGGTGTCTATGGCTGCGTAGGCTGCCCTTTTGGTCCCGCAGCTCGTTTGCTCCCCTATTTTATAAAAAAAAAAAAAAAAATAACTACTAACTGACGTGAGACTGATCTTAAATTAAATTGATACATGTGCGCCTTTTAATTTTCATGTATCTTTTTCTTCTTGCCTACCTTATCTAATTTAATACATTTTTTTTCTCACAGTGGTTGCCTAGAAGAGATCACTCGAACTCATCCTAAAAACCCAGTTTTTTTTACTTTTCAACATTATATTTATTACGCATATACAGCACACACTCAATTGATTTTGAACAGGATGTTTAAACAACAGGGGAGTTGTTTAATGGAGTTTTCAGAAGGAAACGGAAAATTATTGTAAGGAAAAATTATTTCGGTTGAATAAATTTTATAAATAAACACCAGTATTAATATCTCAAATGTATATCTCTTCAAATACATGATAACTTAAATACTGATCTCATAACAACCACAAAACAATCTTTTCACATCTGTTTCACCTAAAACGAGTCACGTGACCATTACATACATTGAAGAATTGGTATCATTATATGTCAAAATGTTCAAAGCCAATATTGACTGTGTTTTTAACAGCCAGTATTTAAATATATTTATGACGTAACTATTATAAAAACGGTTAACATTGGCCTTATGTAAAATCAGTCCATACATTAGATTTAGGAATGATTAAAATATAATCGTACTATCACTTTTCGATATCATTCTTCATAAGCAACAAACTGAGATCTCTAAAATAAATGAAAATTATTGAAATAATTAAATGTTAGCAAGTTTAATACTCGTTAAAGATATAGGTGAATCATCATAATAAAACTATATATTGCTTTCTCTTTTCATTTGTAAGGAATATAAAGAGAAAGCTAACAAACTTCCAAAAGAGTATAGATAGCTACCCAAACTCATTAAAACAAAAACAATTCCATTTTTAAAATTTCGTTCAACAAAAACAAACTTTGAATTTAATTCCAAATTCAAACCAACTAAGACCGACGTTCATAAACAATATTTCACTCTATTTCGGGTCTTTAAACAAAAATCTGTAAACTTTGGACTAAAGGTAATTAATCTTTAATTGACGATTAGAGCCAAAACATATGAAGGCCTTCATTCCTATTGTCCTAAAATTCATTATAATGTGCTTGTTAAGGTTCTTTAGTATTTTACTAAGAAAAAAAACTGTACTAACATATTCGAAAAGTAACTATCTTAGCTGGTAAAAACCATTATATAAAATTACCATATGACCCAATAAAATCTTAACAAGCACGAATTGTCTAATCTAATTCATATTTTTTGTATATTGAGCACAAAACAACGTCTATCGGGCTAGATAAATAACAATAAATATATCAAAGGCGAAAACATAGCGACCATAATTTAAAAAACAAATTTCTTTCATAAAATACATTAAGTGAATATAGCATTTATGACAGTTATGTAACTGGATTAAAAAAGTCGTCAACAAAAATACGCAGCGTTACCATGACAACGATGTATAATTTTTATGTACGCAGCGTATAATAATTATTTATATTATTGTCTATTTAATTTTGTAATGGAGTTAAGAAAAATAAACGATATATATTATATAAAAATATTCATGATGATGACGACCAAATCTCTTCCTGCAGTTAATTAATATATTAAAAGCGCTTAAATAAGACTAAGAAGTATTCGACGAAATCACTTTTTAACAAGATATGTTTGCGAAGACAATACTTGTAAACGTATAAAAAAGATTTTCTTATTATAAAATGCGTAAGTATAAAACTGGTATAAAGTTACTATTCGTATAATTCTGTTTGAGAGAAAATGTGAGAATCGAAAAATATTCCTTTGTAAAGCCATTCCATATAAAAAGGTACTTATTTCTATATACATAATGCCGTGTTTAATATTCAGAAGGCCTAAGCAAGAATACCTTGGAATTAACATCAATACGATGCTGTAATTGTATGTAAGTTCTATTGATTTTGATTTTTCGTGTTGTAAAAGTAAATACCAGGGATCAAAAAAATTAATATAGAGGCGTTCGTATTTGAAAATCGAAGCGACTGATCGTGTCGTTCGAGACGCTCTGGCCAATCACAGCGTTTAGGCTAAGTTCAGATGACCGCGCGTAGCCGCGCGTCGCCGCGCGGTTGGAGCATTCACATGACGGTATATCTTCGTGTAACCTCAAGTCGGGATACAAAGTGACAAACAGGCTGGAAGAAAGTCTGTCACTTAAAATTGGATGCACCCAGTATCGTCTTGTCTTCTTCTGCGACGTCTCAGTCTTCTATATAAAATCCATAAGCAAATTGCCTCCTCCACGTCCATTGTCAATCAATGTTGAAGCCATACTGCCGCGCGTACATATACCGTCATGTGAATGCTCCAACCGCGCGTCGCCGCGCGGCCACGCGCGGTCATCTGAACTTAGCCTTAGAGTGTTCAATGTTTTTCTATTTAACATTTTTTCTCTCTTTCTCTCTTTCTGGTCTTATATGAGCAATATTAGCCCTCTTTATTTTGCGTCATAAGTGGCTCCATCGATGCCGGCGCTTTCTCTCTCTGATGTTGGCGAGTCTTCGAGCATTTTCTTGTGCTCATTTCTTCGTCGGTAGCTGGAAATTAAAATAAGGAAATTAACCAAAACCTATTTCTAAAGTTTTCTACATCTTTAGGGCTAGTTTTATTATTCATGCATTGAATCAAGACTTCATGCAATTAACATAAAAAAAAAGTCTTATGAAAATTTTTAATTAATATGCGACGTCACAGTTAAGTTCTAACAAAACATTCAAGTTATTAACTAACTCTCAATTGAGAGTTGTATCAGTTACAGACAAAAACCCCTCACAAACTTAAGATAAAGACCTATGAAGTAGTGTTTTATCTCGTTAACCGCTTCTTCAATGACCTTCCACCCTTATTAATTTATTCCATGCATTAACATATACTTAAAAAAAAGGGTGCGTGTACTTATGTACGTGCGTAAGAAGTTATACTTCTTTGACATTATTAAAAATAGTTTTTGATTGCATGCAAATAATTAATTACAATTAAATAATCAAAGACTGGAAAAGGAGTCATTATAGTCAATAAAGTTCAGTTTACATTTGAAAAATTATATAAATATATTTTTATTATTATTCTCTTACATTAGTGTAACATAAATTCTATTATTATTCGAATGTTGTGTTTAAATTATGTCCAATGCCGTAGCATCTTCCTCGGGCAACTTCATTCTGTTAATTTTGTGTCACGGTGCGCGCGCATCTTAAAATTTCACTCTCATCAATTTTCATAACGCCTAAAGAAGTATAACTTCAAAAATATTTATCAAAGATTCTCAGTACCTCCCTCCATACCTTTCAAGAATTAAATAAAAAAATAAAACTAAGTTTCGTGTACAATATTTTGTTACGTTCCGTCTTATTTTTTTTTATTAAAAACGTTAATATGTAAATTTTTAATTTATTTTATATGCAAACTTTATTAATGCTTTAATTTTATGAATTGAGATAAGTTGAAAAAACATTTGAATAATAATTTATACAATATTATTTTAAACTGGTTTATTTTAATTACAACATTTGTGTAACACAGAATAGTAATTTTAAGTTAAAAACGATATTCAAATATGTGGAGTTTTTTTTATTTAATCCATTTTGTATACTTAGTCTAGCCATAAATACTGTTACAATTGAAAATCAACCAAATGTTACTATTTTTATTTGGCGCCAATACATTGTACAAATTTTGCGACATTAAAAAGCTTCCCTATTAATCAAGAGTGCAACGTGGGCATTATCCGACTTCAAAGATGGTTTTTTGTATTTATGGCAAGTCTAGGTAGATATAATTCAAATATATATTCCAGTTGCGAACCTATCAACTAGAATAGTTGAATTCTTACGAAACATCAACTAATTATACTTAAATCTTATATATTCAAAAACCAATGGCCCATGCATGTTTCGCAAAACCATTTTATTACTATTTTTACAAACATTATTTATCTTTTTCTAAAATTAATTTATTAAAAATTTCTATTATAATAGATTAAACATTATTTCTTTTGCATTTCTGGAATATTCTACGATAACTTTTAGAAAAAGATTAATAGGTCACAAAGCCCCGCCACCATTCTTTATGTTTGTATACGTACTCGTACCTCCCAAACTATCGAACATCGCAAATGTGGATGACATGTGGAAAATAAAAACACACAAATTTTAGTCTATATACTTAAAAAACCTTATATTAAAATAAAATTCAACACAAATGCAAACACAATGCAGCAAAAAATGTCCCAATAGCATAAAAATTACTATTATAACTTCGAAAACAACTCATTTTGACATTCCATTATTTTAATTAATTTATTTCAAGGATTAAAGAGCTTATAAAAACCCGTATTATTAAGTGAAAAACGTTGTTAACACAAAAAAACCTTACAAAATAACTTCAAAAACAAATAAAAGAATTGAATTAAACTCATTTAATATGATTAAATTACGATTTGTTCCCTTTGAGATACATTTTCATGCTATTTTTTTTAAATAATAGGGGACATGACTCGTGAATTGGGTGAAACAGCCACAAATATACATACCATCCCCTTATTTTCTGGTAGATGTAGATCATCGTCATAGGTATCGGCGTCATTATAGCCACCGATACAGGAACGACTGAAAATTAAAAAAACAATCAAATTATATAACTATTACGTACGGAGCACTTTCTCATAAAAAGCAGTGACGCTACAACTACGACTTCACACTACGCTCTCAGATTCTATATTTATATTTATTAACTACCTGGCCTGGCGATCATCGTACCGCCTAACAGTCGATTCTTTATTTTTTTAAATACTTATTCTGCTATTCGGGACACCGGTCTAGCTAGTTAAAAAAAAAAAAAGTTGATAAGACAACATTATGTCAAAAAATAAAAATTTACCTTCCCGGAACCCCTCCACTAACACTTAAACTTTATGATATGGTATTAAAGTTCGAATTGACTTTTAAGTATTATTACGAAAATTTTGTATGGGAATATAGAAAAGTTTTTAGACATTTTCACTCCGTAAGAACCAGCCTCGTACTTCAAGGAATATTATAAAAAAAGAATTCGCCAAGAATTGTCCAGGCGTTGTTGAGTTATGCGCTTACCAACACATTTTACGATTCATTTTTATATTATATTTAATAATAGGCTTAATAGGCTTTCTTAATCAGTATATTGTGACTGACACACATAGATTTAGTTGATTAAGATGTGCCGGTTGCCTTACGATGTTTCCCGTACGTACTAGCGAGTGTTAATTGCGTATATATTAAGGAAAGTTCATAGATAGCGCACGCTCAAGGTGCTAGGTCAATACAGCTCTTGTAAACAAGTTTCTGATAACGAAAATAATTTCAAAACCAGTATCCAGGATCCATTTTTAGGTTTATGGATTTGTAACGGAAGCTCAATCCTAGTCCGTTCGCCTTTGAATAGTATTCATATAGTTAATTGCTATATATTATATGTCACCGTAAAATTGTAAACACCGTTAGATTGTAATCTATCTCGCGAGATTATGAACTGTCGAAAGATTGTGAACTCAACGTACTGCTTACAATTTAACGTATTATTATTCGGTAGATTGTAATCTATCGAAGTGAAAGCGTCAAAATACAATCTTAAATTGACAAATTGTTAACTGTCCGAAGGCTGTCCCTGATTGGTCGGCTTTCTAGTAGACCGTTCTATGTCTAAAGAGGTAGGAATGAAACACGGGTCAAATAAACTGTATGCACTTCAAGAATTGTGATATCCAGTATTCATTCATTACTTAGTTAGGCAAGCACAAATACGCAGGCAGACACAAATCTAAATTAAAAAATAAAATTTTTAGTCACTTAATTCACTCGCCACAAAATACCACGTTTTTATAGCATAATTAGTGAACATCCAAGATATCCTTTTGTGGTTCTAGTTGACCTTCAGTTTTTCAAAAAATATTTTTTCGAACTTGCATGGTTTTCGAAGCGAAGTACAAAAAATTTAAAAAGTTGTTTTCTTTATGTAGTTTTGGTAGATCAAACCTTGGCTTTTTAATTTAAGAACAATAATTAAAATTATTCTGTCTCGTAGTCTTTTTTGGATGTATTTATAGTAATACATTTACAATAAAAAACGTTTCCTTGCTAACCAGGTAGGGTAGGGTAAAAATTGTTTACCCTACCCTACCTAAAGATGACCTGTGAGATGTTTTACTAGAATTCGAGTACTTCACCTTAACGCTTGAGGTTTTTTACAATAATATAATTTGCAACAAATCTGACCCGAAATGTCAGTGTTCGATTGTATGAAAATTGAATTACGCGTGATCACGTGACCATATAAATTCCACTGCGGATCGCTCCTTCGCAATAAAAATTGTCTATCGTTTCATAAAAACAACAAGTAAAACATATTATGTGTATTAAAAACTTACCTGTTGTAAGATCTGCCTCTGGTTGCGGTAACGCATACCGCAAGAGGAATATCGCAATACCGGTATTCTGAATACCGGTTTCTATAGATATGGCTAACGCATCTGGGTGCGGCTGTTTGCATGCGATAGCCACTAAATACCCCGCTACGTAACCGAGCCATGGTATACCCATGCCGGCTACTATTATCTAGAAAAAAATATAAAGAAACTTAAAAACGGAAGTTCTAAATTCAAACACGGAATATGTCAAAAATTGTATTTGTCACTTTAAATATTGGGGGGCCTCATAGCCTAGCGGTCTTATTAAGTGGCAGCTAGGTGAGGGGTACCGGGTTCGATTCCCGGTCCGAGGGCAAGTTTTAATTTAATTTAAATTTGTTCTCGGCCTTTGGGAGGGTTGTGCGGTACCGGGCGAGTGCTTTAACCGTCCATGGAGGACACGGTAGAATTTCGAAGGACAAGCACGAATTATAAAAAATCCTATACTTGACGCTGGCTAATGCATAAATCGTGCCAGAGCTATAAAAAAAACTTAAAATAGTTATTATGAAAGCTTTTTAAAATATTAAAACAAAAGACTACTAACCTGCCATGTGAACAGCTCGAATATATATAGATTTGTAATAATCGCAAAGACGATTACAAACAGAAGTAAGGTTGTCGAAAAACCCTTCAAAATCCGCACCATGAACGCTGCTATTCTAGGCGTGAACCGCTGCATTGCCAGCCCTATCGACAATGGTACAATGAGGCATACGACAAAGTATGCGATGTGCTTGTATGGCACCACGATGTTTGCGTTACCAAATACCACTTGGCCGAGGGAGAAGAGCCACGCTGGCATAAATGCTGTAAGAAGAGTTTTTTTTTAAAGGTTTATATAATTATTATACATTTATATGTAAATAAACTATTATTATTATGAATAAAGACGATAGCCTAAAGCGATTCATAAACTCATAGCAATAACGAAACAATATTAATAATATTGGCTAAATGATGTAAGATGTAATTCAGGAATTAAATGTGGAATATATTTAAAAAATAAACTTAGTACTTAATATCCGAAAGTGAGTTAGTTTGTAAAACAGGTAAGTTTTAAATTATTTGATTTGTGATGAATTTCAATAGAGGAGGTTTTTCTTTGAATTAAAGAGGGAAGAATCCGCAAAAATTATCATTTAAATTGGAAGCCAAATTTTATTAAGATATTGATAACTAAGTAGCGGCTAGTGTAGTTTCTGCGAAACTGTAGAAACGTAATTTTTGCACAATTAAACATGAAACAGGCTCCGGTTGCGTTCATCAGGGTTGCCAACTATATTTTTGACCAATATTTTGTGTATTACCACATTTGTTTGTCATTGAAATAGTATAATTAATTTATAAGTATTGACAACCCTAACAATAGGATGTAAGTTATTCAAGACCTTATCTCTACTCAGTAACGAAGTATTGAAACAACTTTCACCTTTATACAGCTTTCCATAACTGATTCAATGAAATAAATTTTATATAGGATTTTTATAAAATACAATTTCTGGCTTCGTCTTTATGATACCTTTGTATGGATGTACATTAATTCTAAATTTTATTTTGCATAAAGAAACAATGTCTGCGATTTCACTTGTAAAAACTATAACTTACTAGCTGACCGGGCAAACGTCGTTTTGCCATGTATATCATGTATAATAAAAAAATAGGAGTTAATCGTAGAGGGGTGAAAGTTAGGGGTTGTATGTATTTTTTAATCTCACTATGACACAACTTTTTTTTAAAAGCTCATTTTAACCCCCCAGTTATTGAATTATTAAACTTACCAAATGACGCCAAAGTACAAATAGAAGTCATAGCGAGTGATAGATTAAGATTTCCGCCCAATATAAACGTCCATATATTTGAGGCGCCACCTGCGGGTGATACCCCCGTACAAAACATGCCCAGGCGCATAGCAGCTGAATTTGGGAATATCACATAACTTAGGCCGAAGGATATCTGAAATAAAGGAATATATACTTTGGATTGAAATATATATAGTTTTGAAAAAAAAATTTATTAACGATAAGATATATAAGATTATCTAAAGAAATGTACGTCTATTATATTGATTAATTATTATTATTATAATTTAATAAAATTTGCCATGGTGCTCGCCAACCTTCGAAAGGAGATTGATTGCACTTTAAAAAGAAATAATTATGATATGTGATCGTTCTATTTCCCCTCCAAAATTCACTATGTAATACTTGAACGCTCCCTTTGTACTTAGTTGGCATTTGCTTTTCCGGGACTCAAACCTTCTGGCGGGACGCGGACGAGGCTACGCTGTTACCGTGTTCCCGGGCAATTGCTAGTGGTGTCTTGGGGTTTTGTGGCGTGGCGAGTACCAGTTAACCCTCCACCTCAAAGCAGTCGCGAAAAAAAGGATAGAAACCTAACGTGCATAATTTCATCAGATTCCAAAAAAATCAGCAACAAAGAAACTGAGGATTATTAATCAAACAACTTTTGTAGCCTTAGTGATAAAAATAGATATACATACAAGTGGCATGAACAGGAACTGGCCGCACATTCCGATGATAGGCCCGACTGGTTTTATCAGCACCTCCTTTACAGTCGGCCAATGCATAGCACAGCCGAAGTTTATAAATATTAACGATACCTGAAAATGTTTATAGCTGTAATCTAGAGCAATTACATACTAAGAGCTTGAACTCAAAGGTTTATATACAACAATCGGACCCCACAGACGTTGTCCTGCATGAAATTTCAAGCGATTAGGATATTAAACAAAGAATGAAAATACCGACTGCAGCACCATCTGCCGGGCTCATTTGTGAATCTAAACCATTCCCAGATCCCCTTGAACACACACAAAAAATTTCATCAAAATCGGTCCAGTCGTTTGAGAGAAGTTCAGTGACATACACACTCACAGAAGAATTATATATATAAATATTAGTTTAAATAAAAACCGCCGTCAAACTATCCAGTCTTACTACATACAAATTTTGGCATGAATCGGAGGTTTCAAAAACTAATACAGACTGAACGCACGCTTATAACTCTCAGCCACACTTTCAAATACAGAGTGTTTTATACGCACACACACCCATTCACATACATTCACGTATAGGCTTAGATGTAACAGTAAGACTACTTTTTCTAAAACAAAATGATTTAAAACTTCACCATGTACCACGGAAAAATAATTGTAATCTAGTTACCCACAATACATTATACAGGTCTTAATGTGGGGTCTGCTGTTAGATCAAGTTTGTCACAAGTTTTGTTATTATTATTATTGAGCCGTGTTGGCCTCGTGGCGTCAGCGTGCGACTCTCATCCTTGAGGTCGTAGGTTTGATCCATGGCTGTGCACCAATGGACTTTCTTTCTATGTGAGCGTTTAACATTCGCTCGAACGGTGAAGGAAAACATCGTGAGGAAACCAGCTTATCTTAGACCCAAAAAGTCGACGGCGTGCGTAAGGCACAGAACGCTAATCACCTACTTGCCTATTAGTTTACAAATGATCATGAAACAGATACAGAAAGCCAGATACAGAGATACAGAGGCCCAGACGTAAAAAGGTTGTAGCGCTATTGATTTATTTTATTTATTATTATTATTAAAATGCAGTTCGACTATGTAGCTCGAAAGATTCACTTTCGGGTTGTAGAAAGAGAGGCACCTCTTGCACGAGGCACTATTTGCATGCTTATTTTCATCTCGTCTTATCTATAATTAACATAACGGTTGTAAGTATTATCTTACTCATTCCTACATTGTTGCCCCTTCCATACCTTAGCATTTTTTAATAATTCTCGGAACTTACATAAATAATATGTAAACAATCATAAATATTCAATCCTCCAATTTCTATCGTCAAACATTAACCCATACTGTTACATAATATGTGAATGCTGTTATTGTCATTTAGTTTTTAAAACCACTTATCATTCTTACTTAGCATTTTTATAGCTGTTTAATAGTAAACGCTGTCTCCTTCTTGACGTAATCAATATTGATATGGAATTATGTAACACAGAACATGTTTAAATTAGATTTTTTTGACTATTCAAGTATTCATCGCATGCAATGTCAACGCAGTAGGGTTTGCATAGTTATATATTTATATGACTATGTAAATCATTGAATACTATATAGTTATATTTATTAACACTTATATATTAACAGCATAATTATTGTTTACTAAGGAAAAATTCCAGTCAGAATGGTTTTAAACATGAAGATATTCTATGCAGGACTCATTGAAAAGTTAAAGTTCTGAAATCGTTCCAAAAAGGAATACTTAAGGAATTTCTTCAAAATTATTATAATAAATTAAAGCAGGTATAAATAGACAATATGAAATAAGAAACGTATTAAAAAATAATTCATAAAATAATATCATATATACATTAAGGTTTAAACCACTTTAAAAAATTAAGATTGTAAAACATATATTATTAATTAATAATAATTAAGGGAAGTCCCCATTAATATGAATAGGGAATCTAATAATAGTTCTTGATTAATTGCCTCTACTTATCAATATACAAGACTATTAACTTTTGCTAGCAGTGATATCACGAGGAACTATTAAAGTACTATTACGTATACGTTTAAGATTATCAATAATCGCCGATATTATTATTATTTGCTCACACAGACACTTGTCTCATTTTTGCAAGTCACCCGATGTGGCCTTGTTAAACAAAAACAATCCAATTTCGATTGACATTTCGAGTTAAAAAGCATTATTAAAAGTTACAAGTTTAATTTAAATGTGTAAACCAAAGACTCGCTTCATATTTTACAAAAATAACACTTTCGTATCAATAAGATTAATTAGAATTACAAGTGTGCAAATTATAATTGATTTCCTTGACCTTTAACAATGTAACGTACACATTGCACGTTTCAAATATTTGCGATACGTACGAAAAAAACCAAATAAAAAATGAAATATGCAGACACTTTTTTGTTACATGCGTTAAGTAGGTGGTATTGTTATAGAGCAACGACAATGTCCTGAATAGTTAAGAGTATGCAAATGTATTTAAAATACGTATACACTGAGTGGTATTTTGATATTTCTGAGATTTACTTGCTCGAATACGGTTAATTTTAATTCCAAATTCCTTTAGCGAAAATTGTATGAAAAAAAGTTATATAATTTGTTGATATATACTTTAATTAAATTTCAGCATGACCAACAAAGTGCGTACTACAGAAGTGATTCAAACAAACTAAAATGACAGATTTTGTTAATGTAAATATATGTACGTAATGTGTTTTTATTTTAATTTTCATGTAATATAAATAAAATGTAGTTTTTATACATGAGCATATTAATCACACATGCAATAATAAGTATCGAGTACTTAATAACAACGTCATCGGCTATTACGACTATCAGTTTTTACGGCCAAATATGAGTAGTACCTTTGATGTCGTTATAATAGATTTTGACTGTATTTACAATAAATTTTTATAGTAGTAGATTCCATAGACTGATATTATTATCATTCATGTGAACTACAATGACACGATTATTGGTTTCGGTTGTAAAACGTATTTAACAATTTAATGTTCAGTCTTGCTTTAACAGTTTCTGCATTATATTGTGATTGGAATCAGCAACACCTCAGCTGAGTTACATCATCGGACGTCGAGGCAAAATACGAAATTCCACCCATATCACCTCGACGTCCGTCGGTCCACATCTGAGCGTTTTTAAGGCAGTTTTTTCCGCGCACTGCCACTGTGTGAAACCAACTGCCCACTGAAGTATTTAAAACCAATTCGGCTTAGGGTCTTTCAAGAAAAGAGCGTACCAATTCTTAAAAGGCCGGCAACGCATTGGCATTGAGAGTGTCCATGTGCAGCTGCCCATTTCCGCCCTATTCTATAAAACAAAATACAAAAGTAACAAAAAAATACTTACAAATATAGCAACACTGCTCGTGAACAATTTGTCTATGACTCGGGATGGTCGCACAACTATGACTGGCAACGTCCCATTAGCTGCAAACTCCTCCTTGTCTCTTTTCACTTCTATGACGACATCCGTTCGTCCTGTGTAGAAAAACAAATTGCAAACATAAGCGTTACTTAATATAGGCGGATGTGTATGTGCGACGGTGGGTGTGTGCGACGGTGTGTGTGTGCGACGGTGTGTGTGTGCGACGGTATGTGTGTGCGACGGTGTCAAAAAACATTATTATAATTCACACCATATATAAGTACTTATATAATACTTTATGAGTTAAACAGAGCTGATTTAAATGATATTAATATTTAAACTTTAAAAAAAACAATCATAATATTTCCTTATATTGTCATTTATATATCCTATATAAGGATATTTATCAAGTCAATAATTATCAATGTGAAAATATTAAATAAAACTTAATTTAATCATCAAAATATTTATTTATTGAGTAATTTTAATTGGAACGATATTTTACCTGCCCTTCATATTGTTTACTACACGCCATTTAAGCATTGTGACAAGGTTTTTTTTGTTTTAATGCCTTATTCATCATATTAACTTTTATAGCCCTGTCAACTATAAAATAATAATAAAAAATAGCGAAAGCCAAACATATTCGAGTACTAAAACTCAAGAAACTGTGCCTAATTGGACGTAACAAAGAGTTAAATGGAATGAAATATCTGCATTAGAAAAATGAAGTTTATTTCAGACTAGTGTTAGTAATTACATAGAAACAATTCGTATTTGAACGCGTTCTGTAATAATTGTACTGTACCAGTAGTTAGGTTGTATTTTTTTTACTTATTTCATTTATATCTTGCGTTACGGCATCATCGTGCAACACATGTAAGCATGCACAATTTGCAAAAAAAGAACGGATTTCTTAGTAAGTTCGGTACGTATGACGAGTACCGATAATCGAGTTTATTTCGTACCCCTATAACCCTTATACCCCTAAGTGATAAGGGTTGTCCTGTGTCCACCCCTAACAGTTTTTATTTTTTAGGCAATTTTTTTGTTATTTTTGTTTATGATACAGCATACAAAAATACATACAACCCCTAATTTTCACCCCTCTAAGTTCAACCCCTATTTTTATTATATAGTTAGTACGCTCTTTTATTCAACTAAAAAATGTTTCCTAGAAATAATATACATGGCAAAACAACGTTTGCCGGGAAGCTAGTTATAATATATAAAACGTCTATGTACCTGACGCACTAGTTTTTAAAAGTGTAGTCTTCTTGTAACCAAAGACTGTATAAGGTCTTCGAATAGCTTTGCGGTTAATAGGCTACTGCTACCGGGGTATCGGGTTCGTGTCCCGGTCGGAGCGCAAGTTAATTTAAATTTCATTTGCCTTGGGTAGTACAGAGTCGTGAGTATAACCATACACGCATTGAGGGCACGGTCGAACTTTTAGGTCAAGCGGGGAGCTACCTTGGAAAGAAGACTGTGGTCATCAATACTTCCTGGGCCGAGGGGAAATTGCAAGCGGTGCGGAAAAAAACCAAAGGCTATGTATTTTTGGTTCATTGTGAGTATATTTATGATGATTTTCATATCAATTATAATTTATGTTAAACGTTCTTCGACCATGACATAGTCTTCCGATATAAAGAATACCGTAAAAGGGCGTCTTCAATTGATAGCCCTGTAAATTGGCAATAAAAAGTTCATTCGTTTATTTTTAGCATTCTATAAATAGCAATTTTATTTTCAAAACAGGTTTTTTTGTTTTTTTTTTATTTATACAATACAACCCCAATATATCGAATTTAATTAAATTATCCACTGTAAGTTTTAACATTCGATAAATAATGACATGAATAATGTGAGAGATAAGTAATGGGCGAAACAACTTTGTACTTCAGTAGTGAAGTACGTGTTTAATTTAAAATAAACTGGGAGTTTTAGGTTCGAAACCCATGACAAAGATCATTATTTTGGTTTCGGGGGCACCTGAGTAGCCCCTCCTCCTTATGAAAAATTAATTGGAAAAAACCCCTTTCAAATACAGCTTGAATGCCATTACCAACTAAGCTATGAAAGGGTTTGTGTACACGTTATTTTATTGTCTATGAATACGATAGAATTCATTAAGATATTTTGTCCTTTATAGTTTTCCAATAGCTTAAAAGCATTTTACTTCTTCATTATTTTTGTATAGCTTATAAATGCTAAATGTATGAGTATATACATTAATTAAAGAACCTTGTTTACCCAACATTTATCAGTGGGTGCTTTCAATATTTGAAAGTACTAATCTAACGAATCTTCAAAAGTTAAGAGGAAATAATGACTCAAGTAGAATAGGTATTTAGTTAGTAAGACCATATTTTTTGGCATATGCACTAACGATACAAAATATTTACAACCCAATTTAAAGTATTCATCATATTAACATACAACATTTAAATAAACTTTAACAGATCTACCTAAATGTAAAATTTAATGGCGAATTGATTAGTCTTACGCTTACGATTGCTGAAAAGCACTCGAAACGTCGAGTTATGCAAATAATGCAATAACCTCGCGTTTATAGCCGCTAAAGTAGTTTTATTTCAATATTGCTTTTAAATGTTTAAATTAATTACAAAAGCGTGCGTTTTTTATCCCAGATGTCGCTCTTTCAAACCCGTCCACATATAGTTTCTTTGTATCAGCGCGATTTACACATACGGTAACAAAAAGTGTAAATATACGTTTAAATATCAACGGTGTCCCTACAACGACCTTCGTCCGTAGAAGGTTGATCACCTACATTGCTAATATCAATGAAACAGATGAAGATCACTCCACCACTCATGTCACAATTGACCCCAGTTGTATGCCAAACTGAGGAGCTCATTTTAGATTACTAGATATATTATAAAGCTTTTAATTATCTTATATATAAAATCCTCGTGTCACAATTTTAGTTACCATACTCCTCCAAACGGCTTGACCGATTTTTATCAAATTTTATATGCATATTCAGTAGGTCTGAGAATCGGCTTCTATCTATTTTTCATACCCCTAAGTGGTAAGGGTTGTTTATCCCTAACATTTTATTTTAATTTTTTTGAATTTTTTTTGTTTTATTTTAATGATACAGCATACAAAAATACATACAACCCCTAATTTTCACGCCTCTACGTTCAACCCCTATTTTTATTATATAGTTTGTACGCTGTTTTATTGAACTTAAAATTGTTTCCTAGAAATAATATACATGGCAAAACAACGTTTGCCGAGTCAGCAAGTAATAATATAAAAATATCCTTACCTAAAAAGTTCCCATGTACTTTCAAAGGTGCTGTAAACAGTTGACCATCAACATAGTCGTCAGCTAATTTATATGACGAATTCCATTGAGCACTCGCTATATGCTCTATATCTACTTTTGCTATTATTTCATCGTTTGGTAGAAGTCCCGTACCTGAAAAAGGTGATAATATAACTTCTGTATTATAATCTAATACTTATTAAGGGCGAGATTCAGGCGGAAGTATTGCTTCCGTATGTGAACAACGTATAATATTTTGACTCAATCTGAATCTTGGCCTACGAATAATTATATTGGAACTATCCAATTGGAGAACTAAAAGAGAACTTTCACCCTCATTTCACAGGTTCTGCTGGAGCCCACGAACATAGGCTCCACCATCACGTGAATGTCGAGGCTATTCAACTCCTTGACACCACGGGCCTAGTGAGAAGACTAACGCCCGAACCCAATTACATATCTCAATCCATAATCCACCATCTGAGATAGTAATCCAAATGTTGTAACAAGTGTGCCAATAACCAATCGACGGATTGTAATAGCCATCTGTCGATACAAGCTATCCATAATCCATGGGAAGTCGGATCGGTGTATGAAAATGACAGTTGACGAAAGCTCGATTACAATAGTTAATTATTTTAACAGATTTAAACTTACACCAGTTTTTAAAATAATAAAAAAAAACTGTTTGTTATGTTTAAACATACATAATGTATATTTTAATGTTATAAGTTATTTGTACGGTTTTATTTACTTTATTTGGTTTACATTGATTATCAAATATGAGTGAAAAGTCGGTAAGATGGAACGACAAAGAGCATATTTTTATACGTCCCCACGTTTGGAGGATTGTTTTCGTAGGGTTTAGTTATTGGGATGCAGATAGGAGATCGATCGACTGTCACGGTCTGATCTCAGTTTATTTTCAATCTGAGATTGTGGATTGATTATTGGGTTCGGGCGTTAAAAGGACAAAACCATTTGAACTAGTGAATTAGTGTTAGTGCACGTCAGTACTAAATACACAGTGAGTGAAAGAAAAAAATAGAACACAAGAACAGAGTGTCTTCCCTTTAATAGTGTTATTGGACACTTTCTTATGTAAAAATCCTAATTAGTAAATTAGGTTAGACTTAAATTACTTATTAGTCTTAAGTTAGGCTAGATTGTAATGTTCCATGATGTCTTAGTAAAACCACATGTATATAAAAAAATTTTTTACAGGTTATATGTTTGATAGACAATTGCTCGACATTACAAATTGCTTTACATGTAAAAGAAATAATATTTTTTTATTTTTACACTTTGAACACAGTTTAAAAAAATGTAGTTGTAGTGTATTAAGTCTAGACCTAGCACCGGAATCCCTAAAAAATAAGTATTATCATCGTTTGTGATCACATCGGCTGTGGTATGAATATCAATCCTTCATGACATTAATTTATGAGCAGTGTTTTACTAGACGAAACATAAATAAGTTATTATATTATACAAAGGAATGGTTCGCATGTTTTTAACGAATAAACTCAGATTTTTGGACCGATTTTAAAAATCATTTTCATCATTGTAATGCTAATACATAATATCAGTGTATATAAACTCTTTTGCAGAAAAAACGGGACTTAAGGAAATTTACATTCTAAGGTCGATTTCGGTGAATTAAATGAAATTTGATTGTCTGAAGTAGTCTATATATTCGTGTAAATTAATAAGGGTGAAGTGACTTCTGGCAAGTTTTTAATTCATTTTTCATGAATTCTTTATAACCGATGTACCTACCCGGCCAAACAACAAGTGTTCGGCAAAAAAGATAACAAGATTTTTATTGCAAAAGAGTTTATATTTTTATATGTCCAGCGGGCTCGCACGGCTTTTCGTATATAAAAATATATTCTATGCTCTAGTATATTCATCTCGACAAGATTAGCTAGTTTATTAAAGATCAACCAACCGTTTACAACAACTTGTACAAAAGCTTCCTCTCCCATGTTCAGCTTTATTTCCATTGGGTGGAAAGAAGCTATGATGTTCGGCACTGACTGGCAGAGTACCCATAATGGGCCTAAAGCCAGTAGATACAGGATGATGAGGTGTAGCGGCCAAAGAGGACACATTCTTGAGTACACTGTAAAAATCTTTATATTAAGTTTCGATTAAATTTTCAATTTTCTTAGTAAAATTTGGTTTTTATTTTACTTAATAAATTGTAAGTTATTAAATAAATCGCAACGGCTTAAATCCAGTAATTATGTTTAATATATAAATTAAAATAATATAAATTTAATTCAATAATAAAAACAAAAATATTAACGTAAAGTTTTCAAACAAGCAATTTTAAAAATCGAACATCGAAACTGTCCATTGAAATCACATACTCATTCACTCACTTTTTAAAATTTAATTCACTTAAAATTATTTGCAAGCATACGTACTGATTCGCGATCGAACCGCGAATGTCAGAAACAGCTATCAACCCTCACTAATACACTCAATTGCATTGAGTTAAAAACCAGATTCCAACAAGCTACATAACGAGATATTGTTTTAGTGTATACGTCATTTGATAAGATACAATAAAATTTGAATTAATTAAGATGAAACAGTCATGCTTTTAGAATATTTGCCTCCAACGTTCCTTCGAAAACTTGCTGTTGCTGTTAGAATATACAACGAAAATATACGACAGTATGCTGGTGCAGTTAAGAAATTTGTGGTATTTGAAACATTCACTTTAAACTAAACTAAATGATTTAATAGCTTAAAAAGCTTCCCATAGATTTTGATTTTTTATCCGCTAAATTATTTCTTAAAGCTTTGAAATAAATACAATTTTTTTTTAAATTGTATCTTCACTTTCCTAGTCAATGTAATGACATTAATTGAACTTGGTTATCATGAGATTTCCCCCGACAAAGATATTGTTTATTTAATACTTATTAAAACAGATAACGAATTGTTGTATTTTTAAGTTAATGACCATTCGTCTACGATAATAAAACTGATTTTAGTTAACATAAATAAAGTAAAATTCGCAAACATAAAAATATTAAATGTTTCGTAATAACGACTTAAATTTTTCAAAATCAGATCACGCAATCACTTAGTCCAAAAACATGATTCGATTTGACACCTGAATACTAATTTAAACTAGTTTTTCATTCTTTTGTAACCCTCGCTTTAGCGCGTTCAAAAAATCCTAGTATTAGCTAGCAATAAGTTATAATTGACATTTAATTTTAGGTCAGTCTAAGATCAAAAGAGAACACTTCTATTGATATTATTCAAAGTCAAGATACATCTTCTATCTATTCTACTACAGTAAAATGTCTAAAATCATGTGTCAATGTCCCTTTATCGAACACAGATTGCTTTATCGTAGTCCTTATAGTATACATAACAATTTCTCATTAAATAAAATAAATACAATTCCAACTTTGACACTGACAGCTACAACCTGTCTAAAAACCGGTTCTCACTTAAAAGCAGAGAGAGCTCAACAAAAAATATTTTAATGGTATGCACACGTTTTAGCAAATACATATATAGCGCAATAAAAATAAAAAACTATTTTGCATAGATATACTGTTGAAAATAACACTTATTTCTCATTTAAAATGTTTTTGTTTCTTTTAAAATGTAGTAAACCTAGGTTAGATATTTACGTATATAATTATTGAAAATACCAATACATTGTTTTGCGTGGGTTGTGGTGGAGGTGGAGGAGGTGAGAATGAGACACGAAAGATTTGCAGTCCAGTCATTTAAGCTTAAATTAGGTAAGAATCTCGGAATTCGAGATACCCAGCTGTAAGTCTGTAAATAGTTGTATATTGACACCCTAAAAGTTGTCTCAAAACCTACATATGGTAGGGTGTAAAGCAACTATTAAATTTCAAGGTCAAAGGTCACAAAAATCGTTTTTTTGCGCTTTTTTTTTAAATATCTCATTTCCTATGGGTTTTTTGCTTGTATGATCAATATTGTAGAATACAAAATTCTCTACAAATTTTGTTTAATAAAATTTTTATACGGTGAACCGTTTTCGAGATAGATGGCGGAGAGCGCGCGGTCACAGCATCACTTCAGGTCAATCGGTGCCCCCGGTCGAAAACGCGCCATATATAGTTGATGAACTATCGATAAATCAATGATTATAAATATTTGTCAATTTTTATTAACTATTATATTATATTTTATCATTTTTTTCCTAACTTATCCACTTTTTATTCAATATTAATTTATTTAACAACACTTACCTGCCCTTTATGTCATTGCAGAATTGTTAATGAAAATATAGGTATTATATGTGAATTTTAATTAATATAATATAACTTCTTACATGATGAAAAAAAAAAACAAATAAATTATGAATTAATCTTTATATTAAAAAATATCATTGAATACATTTATTTTTATTGAAAGTAAAGAAATGGAATAAAGGGTACAAAAACTACAATTTATAATTTTAATCACCTTCTTCCTCTTCATCGTCGTCTTCTGGCTGCTAATAAAATATAATATAATAGTTAATAAAAATTGACAAATATTTATAATCATTGATTTATCGATAGTTCATCAACTATATATGGCGCGTTTTCGACCGGAGGCACCGGTTGAACTGAAGTGATGCTGTGACCGCGCGCTCTCCGCCCTCTATCTCGAAAACGGTTCACCATACAAAAAATTTTTTAAACAAAATTTGTAGAGAATTTTGTATTCTACAATATTGATCATACATACAAATAGCAAAAAACCCATAGGAAATGAGATATTTCCAAAAAAAGCGCAAAAAACCGATTTTTGTGACATTTGACCTTGAAATTTAATAGTTGCTTACACCCTACCATATGTAGGTTTTGAGACAACTTTTAAAGAGTCAATATACAACTATTTACAGACTTACAGCTGGGTATCTCGAATTCCAAGGTGAACTTACTATAATTACTGGACTTTTAATTGTGTTTGGTCAAGCCCAGAGCGTGTCTATGTCTAGTCTCGTCAGTCGTCGAAATTAGACAAATATTACTTTGACTTTGTAATTTTTTTGTATCGAGGAATTTATATTATATTGTGTTTTAAATAGGGTCAACTATTGAAATTATAGTGAAGGATCAATACATATTTTATTGTATTATAGCCCGCTCTTAGTACAAGATTAAAATTTTATGCTACGGTAATTACGTATGTAATATCATAAGAATGTTTTATATTGAATAACAGGTAATACTCAGACCTATTAAGTATTAATAAAAAATAATGCAAATAAAGCTAAGTAATGTTCATTGTAGCGCAACTAGTTAATAAATGCCGTTTCCTTCAGTGCATAAACATGCATTTATTTCTTTAGTTCTCTAGTCTGCTATGCAATCTACTGATACAATCAAGTCAAAATCTGGATTTTGATGTTGATCGAGTCAGGTCACGCTTACACTATACTTTGTCTATGAGTATTGTCTTCAGGAACTTATTTTAAATTGGTTTGACACATCAACATTCGGTATTAATTCGGTAGAAAGGTAATATCGCGTTCGAGTAACACTGTAATAGGCTTAGAAATAGACCAAACTAAGACAAAAAGTCATTAACAACTATTTCTTTTCATACACCCTTTTACCGGGGATTTTCCGCTTTAAAAATCATAGTAGACATTTGCAATGAATACAAAGATTTATAATCATTAATAGTACCAAAAAGGTAATGTTATGGGAGGAATTTAGGTTATAAATTTTTATGTCAATGTAACATATACATACATTAGCAATAAAACTGCAATACATTAATTAAATACATGAATAAAATTCTTCTTTATGCACCTTCAGACGTAGGTACTTATAACACATTTATATTGAACATTTGACAATTGACTAGATTGTGAGTAAATATCGGACTGCTGGCTTTAGTCTAAGATCCATCTGAATTTGAATTACCTTAATTTTTACTCTAATATAATAATAGAATGCATTAACAATATCGATTTATTTTACTAACATAAAATAGTAAAGTTAAACAAGTTTTAAAAGTCTGTGACACGCGACAAAATACTAAAAATAGGTTAGCAATTGGCAACGTAATTTCGTTTGTCCAGTAGCCCGACTCAAGGGCTTTGCTGTGTATTAGAAAATCAATTAATTCATAAGGATAATGGTTTTATACAGTAAGACAAGCACGCTTCTATTGAATATCCGAACTCGGTTAATTCATTTAGTAAATTGTACGCTTTAGGTGATAGATATTTTACTTTTTATACTGATCTTAGGGTGGAACATAAATTTATTAAAACAAAACACAATCAATTTTATGTTAATCAACAATCAATATATTATAAATTCAACGTATACATATATCTATTGCCTGAACTTACCGGAAGTTCAAAAATCCGACGTTAATAATCTCCGCCTTCGTTTTTTAAAAATACGAGTAATGCGTAAATTGCGTGTAATGATAAAAGAACGCTATGCAAAGTTAATAATGGCACCTTATAATCAAACAAAGGACTATAAGAACTGTTATCACGAGACAAACGTCTGCTTACTAACGTTAATAGTATTATATTAAACTTAAGGAAATAGAAAACGTGTGTTTGCAGCGTTTGACGTAATAACACATTCCTTGTTGACAAATTAATGGAGTATATATTAATTCATACAAGAGTTCGTTAATATATTCAACCGTTTTTTAACAAAAAATTGTTTAAAATTGAGAAAGAAAACACAACAATTTATCACGTTCGACATGTACTTTCTTACTAAATTCTTATCTCTTTCGGTCAAGTTATTTATAAACACTATGATGAAAAGAGAAATAAGTACATTAGTTAGGACAGTGTAATAAATTTAATTTTTACGAATATGAGTTGTATTTCAGGATAAAATAAAAACACTATCTAGTCTGTTGTAAAATACAAAAAGTTATCGCATTATAAGACTTAGGTAGATCTCACAGTTGCGCGCGCGAGGGTCTCATTGTAATATCAAATGCTTATTTGGTTTTTAAATATCTATTCTACGCCTTGACATTTACTTGTATTTTTTATGCTGTGTGCTTAAGTAGGATTTTTTACTGTAAAAGAAACATTAGTATATACCAAATCAATGTTTAGCCCGAAATATGATTAATTAGGAATCGCTCTAAGATCCCGCGATTTTAATGTAACGGATTGATAGAAAAAAAGTAATCACGTTTTACTAAATATAATTAAACCGCAAAAATATCTAAATTAATCTGCATTGGCGTATAAATATCTTAAATAAGTAATAATTAAGTTAAAGTTAAGTTTTTTCATCTCTTTTGCAAGGTGATTTCTTTTGTAAATATTATGTCCACCGTAATTGTCATATATTTTAGAACATTAGATTGTAACTTACACTGTCGAAAATGAAAAAATATATATAAACGCAAATTGAAATATACTATATATAATAACCTATCAAATTATATAGGTATAACTATTATTTACGACTCGATTTAAAATTCGTTAAACTGTAAAGAGTTGTCGAGAACAAAATAGTAGTCTTAAGGCACTTGAGGCTCTTCTACAAAGTTTTATAATAAAACAATTATCTTAAGCTAAATGTTGAGTGAAATTATTATAGGTCTATAAATAAGAAAGTAATACTCGACCACCAGACGCGTCTTTGTGCACGTAGTGTAGGTAAATCTATCAATTAGATAATTGGAGACTTGAAAGTTAAAGCCTGATTTTAAAATAGACATTTTAGTTTAATTCAGGAAAATAAAGCTTGGTTGTAAAGTTTTGAGCGCTAGCTAGACAAGCATGTTTATTAGGATAATACTGACAACGTATTAATTATGTACATTCTGTATTACCTAAACAATAGCTAGAATAATTTCTAGACTGGAAGGCTCAAGCAGAAGTATATGGGTATTGGATGTGTAGCGATTTTGTAATTTACAAATCAACACCTACAGTTCATAATAATTTTCACATGACTGGCAAAATCGGTTTATTGTTGGAAGGAAGTTATTACCTAACCCCTGTTTTTAGTCTAGCCCAGTTACTACTAGGTTCGATTATAATAACGTAATTTGCCTTGCCCTTGCGAATGCATTTATAGTTGATAACTTGATGAAACGAAAAAAACTTTTTAATTTGTAAAATGAATATGCAATCCCCAAGTTTAAAGCATCTGATTAATGTCTTGATCGAATCGCAGCGTTTATATTATAATTACATATGTTTACTAAAAATAAGAAGAAACATACTGATATATCCAATTCACTTAGGTTAGGTACTAACTTTAACCTTGCAAAGTAACGCGTCGGACGCGGTTAAGGCCAACAATTCGACTGGCTATTGCGAATAGCGATCCCTATTCGTTATAGCTATATATAATAAGAGTATCAGTGTGCCTGTATCAGAATAACTGTCGCTATATTCACGTCCATCTCAGTAAACCATCATAGATTCAGTATGATTTATACATCATGGAGCTTATCCTCCCTCTTTTATGATTAAGACATGCAATAAAAGGAAAAATTATATAAATATAGATGTAAAAAAAATGAAAGCAACACATGATATAGACAACAACCAGCGAGGCTTTTAAAAGCTAACATTTGCATGAAATTCTATACAAAAAAATCACTTTGAATGCACATAGACAATTGCATAGACAACATTATTTTTAATATTATGTAACATAACAAAAATGTTGTCAAAGTAATAAATTTGTATCATCATGACCAACCAAACTAGTGTCTTAAATTAAACATATATAAATGTATTTTTCATATTTGAGTAATTAAACTAGGAACGAAAACAGTTTTGCTAAAGTTTTGTGAAGTTTTATCAAGTGGTAGGCAATAAAACCTATTAGTACCTAGCTAAGTATTAGTATGTAATACTTGATGGCCCCTAAGTTATTCTTGGAACTGATTATCTTAACACTTAAACAATTTTTTTTTTAATTTAAAGCTCCAAATATTATTTTATTAGTGGAATAAGGGACATGTTTTTTAATATTAGTTTCTCTCCCTTACAGTACAGTAATATTATACTTTTTATATGAACGGGTTTGCTTTATTTAATTAAAAATTTGATTAATTAATTAGCCACATTTATAAGATGACCATCAGTACAGAATGACTACAGATAAACAATTACAAAACCTGTTCATATCTTATCACTTAAACTTCATAGTCCACAGTAGAAAGTTACTATAATATGTGTGTTATTGTTACTTTAGCACCTAACCATGCGTATGTTGTGTATTATGGTATTAAATATGTACGAAAATGAAGGAGAACGCTAAGTTTGGACTATGCAGGACTCCTACTATTACAAAATATTTATAAGTAAATTATGTAAGTTATAGAAAGCTTCTAAAAGTTATGAACTAAAAATCCTTTATGATTTAAAAAAATTATTATAAGAATATATGTTGACGCAATGTTACATTATTTTATTTAGTTTTAACAAAACAAAGTTTTACCTTATGAACGTCTGGAACTCGAAAAAGCAAGTTGCACAACACCTTTTCACTTAGCAATAAACTATAATTTGATAATTTACTAGGTAAAAAATAAAAATTGTATAAAATTAATTTTTAAATTGAACATGTGTATACTAATAGCAATATTTCTTTAGTATTCATTGAAGACATTTAAATTATTCATAACTATTTTTCGTAAAATTACGTGATTGAAATTCACATTTACTACATTAACCGTCAATGTCATTAGATCATAAAAATAATGTACATTCAATATCTATTCTCTGTCAATTGTCTGCCTGTCAGCTGTTTTTTAAGGAATCTGTAAATTTTTTCGATACTGTAAATATTAAAGATATAATGTGCGTTTTCCAATTACAGATTATTATGCGACTCAGTGCCGCACAATGCCGCATAATGCTGAAGCTTAATTGGAACGTGAATTAGTTTTCAAATGCATCAGCAGAGTGCGCTAACGCTAAGTCAGTGTTGAAAAAAAATGTTCTGAATAGAGTTAGCAACCTCATTAATCTATAAATAAATAATGTTTTAAACAATAATAATTGGTTGAAAACTTTTTACGCTTATTTTAATAATCAAATTATTTCATTAACATTTTTTTACTGAAATAAGAGAAAACCGTTAAAGAATATAAGGTTTTAACAAGCTAAATTAACAGTAAAATATTTAGTTTCATGTAAGAGTTCATTCATCATTTACGTTTTGAGTAATTTTTTTTAATGATTTCAAAAAAAATTATATACTTTGTCAAAACCATTGCAATGTTTACAAAAGTATAATCCTGTTAAATAAATTTGTTTACAGATCCGAATTTTAAAATAAAATTGTATTCATATTTTAAATGTGGAATAAAAAAAAAGTTACTATTTATACCTTCATCCATACTTATATTTATTATTTTTAGCAGCTTGAAATAATTTTCAAAATCTACGACGAAACGAAAGCCTTACAAATTTTTCAACAATAAATAATATTTACTAACGAAAAGCCAACTTAAAGAAAAACACTGGTCAATTTTCTGTCACTGTGTTGGTATTGATTGCGAGAAGCACGCGAGAGCATTAGTTTTGAGAGTGCTCAATTGTGCGAAGCGTTGCTGTAGTTGGAACATTCAACGTTGAGCATTATGCCGCATAATGCGCTCTAGTGCTGTAATTGGAAAACGCAAACTTTGTAGAGTATTAGTCGTTACCTGTGGTGTAATGTCAGATTTTACAGTAACCACTATTCGAGTTCTGTCGTCTGCACTGACAGCTCACAGTTGACACTGGCATATCGCTGTGTGAAAATGCAATGTTGATTGTGAAATTTGAAAATCTCGTTTGTTGATTCGAAGTGATTGTGCTCAAGTTTGATACTCGGCCTTATAAAATATTTTGAATAAGGAGAATGCCGCCGAGTAGTTTACGAGTCGTGTACGCGTTCGCAAGAGAAATGCACCCAAAAACGACCGACATTTTTATTCAATACGGTACTGCCGGATTCCGCACAAAGTAAGTAACTTTTTTCTCTCATTGAAGTATTAAGTCGATTATATGCTTATTTTCCATTTAGGACACATTTAATTTCTAAACTATGTCAAATAATCTTTAACTTCAGCCAGCATATTGTAACGAACATGTCACGTAAGCAAATTATTGTAAAAGGATCCTATGTCCTTTTACGATTGCATACTAGCGAATGAGTCACCAATAAATATCTTGCAACGGGAAGTCTCTAAATTGTGCTGGTCAATGACTTTTGTGTTTGAATCAAAATACTTACTGTTATCTAACCAATACTTTAACTATGTTGGGAATTGTTGTAGTTGGATTAAAATGATATCAGTTTGGCATTCACACAATTTTCCTAAGTAAATAAAATCACTTAATATTTTTTTTAGTATAAAGAAATAAAAGCTATAACATATTGTTTTATTTATTTTTATTAATTTATATCAAGTATTTAGTATTCTGGACATTTCTCTAACACCTTAGATTATAACTTATGTACATTATTTAGGGTAATATTTATGTGATAACTATTGATTTTGTGAAATTTTTTCCAATAAAAATTCTTTCCCAGTATAAAAATTCCAGCTACCCAATTATAATAAAAGAAACATGTCTTATATAAAAAATATACTATGAGAGTGCTTTAGATTTTGGCTGATAGCCAAAATGTTAAATGATGGGATTTCATAATACTATTTTATAGTATAGCAATGAACCTGTGAATCAGCTATTTATAGATTGAAAGGTATTAATGTAGGTTGAACACTACATAGTAAGGAATTAGGTCTTGAAAATTAAATAAAGTATAATAATTTTATGTTATTACATATTCAACTTTTACCTATCTCTTAAGACAAGCAAATTAATCTATTGAAATAGAGGATTCCCATACTTTAATTTTATATTATCCTACCCAAATTTAAATTAGAAAAAATATCTAAGTCAATTAAAAATATTATCTTAAAGTATGGGAAATATTATCTTTAACCTATGGAGTGTGGGTTCAATCTCATACAGGTATTAAATATTTTAACATTAAAACAATTTGGTGAATAAAAAAGAGTTCCCCTGTAAAGTATCTACAATTTAAATTATTTAAATGCTTCCAGAGCCAGTCTCCTTGAACATGTAGTCTATCGCATGGGACTACTTGCCGTTTTACGATCGAGGTGTAAAAATGGTATGTATTTTTAATTATCGTTTTTTTTTACGATTTTAAAACTGCGTTTGCATATCTTTTATATTAAAGTAAGATTCTTCTGTGCCCATCTTTTGCTTAGTGCTATTGGCTAATGGTGTAAACAGTTTAAAAATTTACTACTATTAAATATGCTGATTAAGTGATGCAGTTAGCTGAAAACATTATTTAAAAATAAAACAAAAAATTTAGGGGTGGACTACCCTTAACATTTAGGGGGATGAAAAATAGATGTTGTCCGATTCTCAGACATACCCAATATGCACACAACATTTCATGAGAATCGGTCAAGCCGTTTCGGATGAGTTTAACTACAAACACCGCGACACGAGAATTTTATATTTTAGATTTTCTCAAGTGTAGGATAACATTGTATGTAATTATTGTTGATAGAACATACACTAAAGTCAATCTAAGTTAGCAACATATTTTAGGTAGACGTTATTTTAGAAAACATTTGTGCAATATAAAACGTTTTATAATAGCGAAACATGCATTTCAATTGTCAGTACATTTAAAATGCATGGTGCATTCAGCCAACATGACTTAGAGCGCTAGGGCGGAAGTGGGTAAATGGACTAATGGGTCACAGACAAGAAGCTGCGTCTTATACCACGTTTATTGCTCCTTTCAGGGTATTCCCAATAATAAATTTGTGGTTTGAAAACGCTGGTATTCATTGCAAGCTTACTTATTAATGCCGCTTTACTGTCAATAACCTACATACAAAAGCGCTATTCATTAAAGTTTTCTAGTCTAATTCTTAAAGTATGAGAAAGCTAAAGTAATTTTAGTTAATAGCGTTCCAAATTACTGCATATAATTTTAAGAAAAATATTTTGAGATTCCAATGAGATTATCTCACCTAATCAGTTTATTACGAGTCAATCGTAAGTCTTAGTAGTCTAAATATGAAAAAAATATTTTATGGAATAAGTTAATAAAATCGTCAATCATATTATACTATCGTAAAATTAAAACAATAGTTGCATTGAAAGTTAAGCTAGAACATCCCTTACGATTTTCAGCGCCAATTTATCTACTATATAAAAATTAGTCGGGTTTTCCTTCCTGACGCTATAACTCCAGAACGCACGAACCGATTTCCACGGATTTGCATTCGTTGGAAAGGTCTCGGGCTCCGTGACGTTTATAGCAAAGAAAATTCAGGAAAAATTTCAACAGAAAAGCGGGATCACTAAACGAAATGTTACATAAAACGAAGCCATCTGGTGGTGAAACGGAGTTCGCCGAGTTTGCTAGTTGTTATTATATAGATGACAAACACGATACATTCTCAAAACTCCTAATAAGCAACAATTAATGCTCGACCTTAAAAGCTTACTACGGTTACTTCCGAGCCCTTGATCCGGTTACAGGAATCCCTAGAAATACTACCATTTGATACGATATTTTTAGGTCACCGCAAGGTTAAAATTGTCATTGTATCTGGGCTATTGCAACAACATATTTCATTTTTACCGTAAAAGTTGTTTTGAAACGAAATTATTAGAAATTAATTAGAAATAAAATACATAATAACAGCTGTTCATTAAATGAAGTAGTAAGGTGACCATTGTATGATATGAAAAGTATAATTTTGTTTTGTGTTACACTTTACAATATCTGCCAAAATAGAGTTAAAATGGGCACAATGCATACAAGCTGTACTGAACAAAAAGAACTCATTTAATATAGAAAAAAAATAACCGATGTTAAAAGCGAATTATCAAGTGCAATCTGTGATCTAATCGGGCGTGGTTCTACTTTGTAATCAGTTAGAGTGATTAATATTTACATTTCTTTATATGCTTAACTGTGTTTATCGTCACTACATTGATGGCTACGATTAATGAGGCTAATACATATTTAGTATCACCTAGTATATAATATGTAACCTACAACATTGTTTTGTTGTCTAATGAAGAAGCTTAACCAAATGATTTTAAAAGGCTTTTAGTTAAAGTTGTGTAGTTTTTTATACTATGTAATAATTTTATATTTTATACTTTAAATCTGTAATTGTTAGAAATACATACTCGAAAAATATTTTATATATTTTAAATGATATATATTTTTATTGATCCCAAAATTACGAGTGATTGTTAATTTGTTATTAAACGCAATTTTATTAAATTGCATTGAATACCGTCATCTTTATTTAAATACTAGCTGATCCGGCAAACCTCGTTATGCCATGTATATCATTTATAATAAGAAATAGGGGTTTATCGAAGAGGGGTGAAAATTAGGGGTTGTATGTATTTTTTAATGCTGTATCATAAAAAATAAAAAATTGAAAAGAAAAATTTAGGGGTGACTACCCTTAACATTTAGGGGGATGAAAAATAGATGTTGTCCAATTCTCAGACATACCCAATATGCACACAAAATTTCATGAGAATCGGTCAAGCCGTTTCGGAGGAGTTTGACTACAAACACCGCGACACGAGAATTTTATATATTAGATAAAAGATGCAATTTATTTAAATTTTTACTCGCATAAATTAAATATTAGTAGGTCTTAAATCTAAAATTTAAGACCTTACTAAATTTAGTTAGGTAATAAATTTACTACGTGCTACGCTCTAATAATTTCGTATGTACCACAATATTATTGCTCAAAACCTTATTTAAACTCGTTAAAATGTTTCAAAGAATTTCACGCGAAATAACAGGGGAGCGAGCTAAAAATAAAGAACATCATTGCTTATGTTCTCGTGCTGGAGCACGGGTATAAAGGTGCGCTTACACGGGCAACTAAAGTTGCTCAATTCCAGTCAATACTCGTCAACTATGACGTCAACAAGCATCAATACTGCGCAATACAATATTGAGCTATATGCCGCAACTTCATCAACTAGGAAATACTATCCTACAACATATAACATCCTACACGAGCATTTCAGTATTCGCTCGCTATGGACGACATTGTTCTTGCTGCGGCGGCCTGTAGCACTTTTTTTTATTATTAATCAAAATCAAAAAAGAAAGAAAAGGAATAGGCGTATCTGGGTGCGATCGTTTTTGGCAAAGAGGCTGCAATTTTCATTGTATAAAGAGAGATAGCAAGCAATTATTGCCCTCGTGTAAGCGCACCTTTAGCAACACATCCTATATATAGCCTTACTTATCGCCTTTGTAACTTACTATGTAATTGTTATGTAGGCTTTAAATTAACTAGACTACAATCTACGGGACAGGTTTTTATACAAATTTAGAGAGTATCAATTCTTAAAAGGCACCTTAGTTTTTTCTATTGTTAGTGTCTTTCTACAAACGTACGTTCTTGTTACGCCAAAGACGTATTTAACTTCTAACGCGTGTACATAAGTACACACAGGTTTTTCGTTCTCCTTTTTACTATTTTTAATTCATGTCATCCTCTGTATATTTATAAGTATTCAAATAAATTTTATTTCAGGTCGTACGATCGGAATGATGATCACGGCTTCACATAACTTAGAACCAGACAACGGCGTCAAATTAATCGATCCTGATGGTGAAATGCTCGAAGAAAGTTGGGAAGAGATTGCTACAAGGCTCGCTAATGTCAGGTAATTGTTTTATTATGAAAGTAAAAATACAGATCGATAGCGTGATACTCACGAAACGAAATTAGATTTTTACTAAGCAATATTACAAACAATTTGATTAATTATACACGTTTATTAGGTACTCTACTGCACTTCGACTCAAAAGTTCAATATGAGTTAAAAGTTATTAATTTAGTTAAGATTTACAGAGTTTACTTCCTTGTCATTCCTTAAATCTGTGGTTAGTTAATTAGACATTAAGTTTAAAGCAGACTTGCGGCGATCTTTAGATTTTAATTATATTAATAGCTAATATATTTAGGTTTTTGAAGTAAGTATTTATTTTAGTACTTTATTAAGAATCCAAAAAGCATCATATGTTTCACGTTGACATTTCACCTCTCAAGGTAAACTACATTTACACTCTGCGTTGAAGGTTACTCAATGTTGGTTGTATTGATTCTAAGATGTTCTGCGGAATTATCGATTCTTTCAGATATTGAATACTTATTGAAAATAGTTTAATTTAATTTGATTATAATTAATAAGAAATGATATGACCGGTACATATTGATAAAAAATCCACTAGTTGACAGAGATTGCCAGCGATTAGATATTTCCTTCTAATTGTATTAATAATCGTTTTATTATAATATAATAAAAAAAACGAGTGTCGTTTGGGTATTTCACATACGTCACTTCTATAGTAATAGGCGCAATAGGAATATTACCTAGAAGTGCCTTTATTGGCACCCTTCTCCAAAAATAGCCTGCACTTCACACCTCAACCTCACCTTAAATAAAAACAGTCGCGCTACATCCTCTTTAGGTCTGGGCCTAAGATTTCTGAATCAGTTTCTACTTGGCAAGTAGGTGATCATCCTTTGTCTGACACAGCCGTCTATTTTTGGGTCTAAGACATGTCGGTTTCCTCACGATGTTTTCCTTCATCGTTCGAGCGAATGTTAAATGCGCACTAATATATATAGTATTAATTTAGAAATAGTACTTGGAGATACTTTTTAGTATAGTATTCCTACATCGAACCACTACACCACAGAGCACGATTAATACATTTTACAATTTATTATAAAAAATATATTATATATGGAGACGGGGTACGATGTGCAGGTTTTAATCAACATTATGAAATATATAAGTTTAACAAATTGTGTACTGTGTGATATTGATAATATGACATATATAATTACATAAAAATCTATCCAGGCTTTTGCATTTCAACAATTTATAAATCGACAAGATTTTCGCTATATCCAAATTCATAACCGAAGTGTAAAAATAATGGACTAAATTACATATTACAGTGACAATGACTTAGAATCAACAACTGAGCAAATCATCAAAGAAGTCAACGCCGACATGGCACTGAAAGCCAGTGTCTACATTGGAATGGATACCAGGTTAGTAAAGTACATAGTATAGTAGAAACAACCCAGATACATTATCCTATTGAGTTTTCCTACCTAAATTAATTTAATTATTTAGTACGTATTTTATCTTTGGCTATATCTGTAGTGTAATTCTTTTTTTTGTTACATATATAGTTTAAGTTAGCTATAGGAGTACGAAATATATTTTAAAAAAATGTGCGTGTACTAGTGTACACACGTTAGAAATGAAACTTCTTTATGACCTTATATTTCGAAAAATTATCTATATGCAACTTTACAGAAATTGGTTAAATAAAGTTAAATTAGATAAAGTTTAACAAAAGGCTTTTAATATCACAGACTTGAATACAAATAATACAATTATTTCATTTTACCTTATTACCACTAAGATTACAGAATTTCATAAATTGTAATAGAATTTTTAGTATCATTGTTATAGTTATTATAAATTTTTGTTATTAATGGTTTAGAATCTCTTCGAATCAATCGTGGTAGGGACAAGAAAAAGACGCGCGTAACGGTCACATGTGACGCGTAACCGAAAAATGTTACACTAAATTTTTTTCCAACCCCGATAAAGAAGTTTCACTTCAAAAATCTGGATGCTATTGCAATTGGTATTAAATTTACTTCAGTAGCAACAGCTTATTTAAAATCTATGTGGATATTATATGGCTTTTAAACAGCACTTTTTACGATGTTTTTCGTTACCTTACGAATATTATGTTGCTATTTTCAGATACACAAGTCCACGTCTGGCTGCCGCGGCCGTTCACGGTGTAATGGCTTTGAAGGGGACCGCTAAAGAGTTTGGTATTGTGACTACCCCCATTTTACACTTTTGTGTAAAATGTCGTAATGATAATACATATGGGACGCCTACGGAAGAAGGTAAATTTCGTATAAATATTTAATTTATCTTTTTTTCGTACTTAAAAAAGTCTATACTGTATGTTCATTATCTCTACAGTACAAATTATTTTAAAAATGTCGTACAACAATATGCATACTTAAATATGCGATAAAATATATAATTAGAAATTTCACATATATTTCAAATACACATCAAATATACGTAGAACATAAAATTATAAAAAAAATGTATGGAAAACAAACAAGGAAGAACAAGAAAATGTTTTACTATAGTTAAAAAAAAAATTTAATTACAGGTTATTACGAAAAAATTGTAGGCGCATTCAAAAGTATTCGCCAGAAGTTACCGGTCTGTGGTAATTACAATACCACATTATACGTGGATGGTGCAAATGGTGTTGGAGGGAAGAAATTAAATATAATTAAGAAGACATTGGACGGTGAAATCGACTTAGTCCTGTACAATTTGGGCGGAAATGGCGGAAAACTTAATTTAAATGTGAGTGTCTAAATAAATTAATTTTACGCAAGTTCTAAACAATTTAATATACAATTCTTCAATGTATATAATCGCGAATCTATTACATTATTTACATACCTCAATGTATTGAATGCTTTAGCAAACGTGATCAGCGCCTTTCTGCTAAGAAAAAGATTTTAGACATTTATTATCTATTTTATAATAGTTAAAAAAACTTTGTTTTCTTTAAGTATTCACATCCTTAGTGTTTTCTAAGACGTAACATAGATTAGGCTTAGAATTAAGCGGACTATAAATAGATAAGTTAATTATCATCTATAAATATATTATCATCACTATAAATTTAAAACGGATTAATCGATTATTTTGGACTAAGTTATAAATATTATTTCAGTGTGGCGCAGATTTCGTGAAAGTATCACAGAAGCCGCCAGTGGGCGTTGAACACGTTCCTTACCAACGTGTAGCCTCTTTGGATGGAGATGGAGACAGAATCGTGTATTATTATGTTGATGACAGGTAAGTGACACAATTTTAGTTCGTACAGGCTTACCCTGTAGGAATAATAACGAAAACTTAATTTATTTAATACGCCTTTATGCGTAAGTTGCGTAACACTCATCAAGCCGCAAAGACATATTTTACAAAATTCCAAAGTATTATATAATTTTAAAAAAATGTGTGCGTGTACTAGTGTACACACGTAAGAAGTGAAACTTCTTTATAAGATATTATCATAGACATGAATACAAATACACAATTATTTCATTTTACCTTATTACTACTAAGATTATTACAGAATTTCATTAATTGTAATAGAATTATGTCTATCATTGTTATCGTTGTTTTGCTACAAAATTTCTCCCATACATCGATAAAAAATTCATTCTAACGCCGATAAAGAAGTTTCACTTCAATAATTTTGCTACATATACACTGTATGTAACAGAAATTTTATTTATATTATATATATATTAGTAAAAAAAATATTTACACTAATATCCCATTTTTCTTCATATATTTCATTTAAATGACACTATTATAAGTGGTAAAACTTGTGTGTAATAAAAACACAAATTTATTGTTCTTTTTCAAAACCATTTATTTAGAATTCATTAATAATATTCTTTTGCTATTTTCTCTCTCTATTCTTTCATATTTTTCAGTAACAATATGCAACTATTAGATGGAGATCGCATAGCAACATTATTAGCCAGTTACATAACAGAACTACTTAAAGGGTGCGATGTGACGGACTTACGACTGGGCCTAGTGCAAACAGCGTATGCGAATGGCGCCTCTACCAAATACATTACTGAGGACTTGGTAAGGAATTTCTTTTATTATATTAATTCAATATATATTATTAAAAAAGTTATCAAGCCCTAAACGGGGATATTTCTATGTTCAAGTGACTAGCTTAAATTAATTGAATTTTAAAAAATTATATATATATATATTCCTTATATATATAAGGAATATTATTAAGGATTTTTTTCTAAATGAAAACACAAAATTGTTTCTCTGAAATACAAAGTTTTTATTTTATTCATCACATTTAATAATATAATGCACTTATGGTCTAACTATAATAATTATTCTTACCTGAAATACAAAGCAACGACATTTAATGTTCACTTATCCTTTAATCTATCTTTTTACACTATGATCCACTAAATTAATCTACACGTCATCCGCCATTTTATCGCGTGTCACTCCGATGCGTCAAATTCAAATTAATGAAATATCATTCCATTACATATATATTTATATTTTTCATAACCTAAAATGATTTGCTTACAAAAAGGGTTATCCAGTATTAATTTTTCAAATTAAATCGGAACACTTGTATTTCAGAAAGTACCAGTAACGTGCGTAAAGACGGGTGTAAAACATTTACATCACGCAGCTTTATCCTATGACATAGGAGTTTATTTTGAAGCCAATGGACACGGGACTGTAGTGTACAGTGACGTCACGAAAAATACTATAGCTAAAGTTGCTCAGGAGGGGTGAGTATAGTATACATTATATAAGCGAGTATAGGTCGGTTATCGAAAACTGGCGCGTTCATAGTACTCACACTAATGCAATTTCACTATACAGTATGTTTAAAAATATTACTTTTGTCAAGCTATATTTAGTCTACTCTGTACTTCACTAACAATTCTGTCAATACTCCTCTTAGAAACACCAGTCGCATCTGATGTGAAATCGTACAATTCTTTCATTAAACAGTTTTTAATTATTTAAAGCATCTTGCTTTAAATAATTAAAAACATTGTACACTATTTCACGAGATTGTCCTGTTAATGTTTTGCCGGAACCAATTATTTCATTAGACATTTTTTTTCTAAGTACATATTCTAACCTCCAACCAAATAAGTAAACAATCATATACAAAATAATAATGAGAAAGAAGATCAAAATGAGCAGAAGCAAAAATAACTGTCTCTTTTATACTCATAAGCTTGACCGAGCGCGAGAGAGACGGACAGTCTTTTCATGATGCATATTCAGTGTGACGTCACGCATCGCGCTTATTCACAGACTACTACTACACAAGCACAAAGTGTAAATGTGTTGAAGCTGCGAGCTTTAGATAACAGACCTATAGGTCGAAATATCTAAGAATAATTTCTGTGTCAACTCGATAGTTTACGTCAAAAGTGATTGAATAATTGCATTTATTTAAAGTACTGATTTAGATCTTGTAAGAACATACTACTTTTAGACTAGAAGTTAGAACAGTTAGATCATAAAAATTCAATAAGAAATGGTCAATCAGAAATGGTCTTTCATTTTGTTAATCTATTATTTCAGTGATACGGAACAAAGAAAAGCGGCTCAATTATTACTAAGTTTCATCGACTTGACCAATGAGACAGTTGGAGATGCAATTTCTGATCTTTTCTTGGTTGAAACGGTACTGTGTGCCAGAGGACATGACGTCAGACAGTGGATGGAAACATATAATGACCTACCCTGTAGACAGCTAAAGGTTACAGTTGAGGTTAGTATTACTTTTCGCTTATGAAAAAAAATCCAGCAACGGTACTCTGTAACTCCCAATAGTGATGCCGACTTTAATATTGAGTTCATCTACCACGTATTCCAAAGTTTCCGACGTCGTGCATTGCATGTAGCGTTTTATTGCTAGTTAGTGAGTAATGTCTTCACATTGCTAAATAATAAGTATTTAAAAGGAATGTTTTGCTGAAGCAAATTTAAAACGTACCCATTTCTTTGATTGCCAAGTTTTTATTCTAAATGACGAATAAATTCGTCATATTATTACATAATGAAGCTTTATTTAAACGTTTCGCCCGTGACCCAACCGTACATAATTTTTCTTTTTCTATTTCTTACATTTATTTATCTAACTCCAGGACCGCAATGCTATCAAGACAACGGACGCGGAACGAAAGTGTACATCGCCGGAGTCGTTACAGGCACGTGTGGATGCGTTGGTATCTACGTATACCTGCGGGCGTGCGTTCGTACGTCCGTCCGGTACTGAAGATATTGTACGGGTTTACGCCGAGGCTGATACGCAAGAGGTTTGTATAAAAACTAAATAATTATTTATTTACCCTTTTAAACCCCGTATAATCCTATTTCCAAAATAAGCTAAGTTATAGTAGACAGTATATTAATATAATAAAAAATTAAATTAAGTCAATCGCTTAAAAACCCTACAGTTAAATTAATTTCAATGTTCTGAGATAGTATTTTCATTTATTTTTACAGTCTGCAGATAAATTAGCAGCAGAAGTATCTCAGGCAGTTTACGACTTAGCGGGTGGAGTTGGGGATAGACCGACTGTATCAGCTTAAGAACTGCGATAAAGGTAAATGATTTTGTATGTTTTGTCTCTTTTGTAACTTCAAAGTGTGATAAAGACAAAACACGTATACCTAAATTATTCACTCAACTCGACGTTTTGAAACTGTCACATCAAGTTCACAGTTAACTGTTTATTACTAGACTATAAATGTTGCCATATTGACGCCCTCACGCAGTTTAAACACTAATTCTAACTAGTTAACTAAACCTAAAATTGCTAAATTTCGTACCAATACAAATAGTGGTGTAAATACAAAATCATCAATTAATAAAAAAATTGTTTCCAGGGAAACCTGCTGTGGAAAATTCTTAATATCAGGTTATTTTAGAAATGAACATCACAGAATAAGAAAATATAAATTTATTTTACCATACAACTAAATAATTTGTAGTGGGGACAAGTTAGAATAAAATTAGTTTATAATAAGAATATATTTTAACCCTGCCTGGGTAAAAAAGACGTAAAATTGTGTTCTTTTATGTTAAGTAGTGTACAAAATTGCTTATGTTTATTGTGAATAGTATACAATCACAATTGTGGTGGCTTTTCAAGCCTTTAAAAGAGCATTAATTTAACTGAAATGAATAACTATTTATATTGATATTATATACCTGAAAAATTTGTTGAATACACTAATTTCAGGAACCGCTTCGAATTGTTTGTGAAATGTTTTTGTGTTGGATAGTTCATTTATCAAAGAATTAACGCGGATAAAGTCAGGGCAATCAATAATGACTAATTAATAATGTTCTGTTTTATTATCTTAAATCACCGATAACTTTAAGTTAAATCCTATTGTTTTATTCTGGACATTTGGACCTGTTGAATATAGACAAAAGTGAATATTTTAAATACATTTATTCATATAATATTATAAAATAATTGGATTTAAATGTTATTTACTGTGTGAATAATTTAGTGGCAGTTTTTTGTCATGACAAATATGCCCATCCAATATATTATGAGGAATTCTTAATCTCAGACAAATGATTATCTAATATGTTTTAATACCATGTAAGCACCCATATTTTATTTTTCAAGTTCATTTGACTGTATGTGTTATAGTTTTCTGTCCAGGGTTGGTAGGATAAGTTATGACATTTTACTTATGTAATAATAGTCCATTTAGGAGTAGCATAACAATAAATTATACATGGAGTGGAACAGATAAACAGCAATAGAAAGGTAATATAACTTAAGTCACAATAGAAATAGAACAACCATTTTTCTTTAAAATAACTGTAGGGTTATCAACGAACCAAACACCCTTATTTGTCTACTCCATTATTGTATCTTTTCTGAAAGATTGTAATAGATATTAAAGTACCATTAAGAGTGACAAACACATGATTAAGTTTTAGTAGCTTATTTGATGCATAATTGGTATAGCTCTAAAATGATTAGAATACTAGTCTATTGAGATTAAGTGTAAAACATTTAACTAGTCGCAAGAAATTCTTGGCAAATGTTAAATTGAGATTTTCTGCACAAAGAAAAAAAATTTAATAATTTGCCAGTTAGGTAAATTAATAAAATTGCTCATCTTTTGACTTGTAATTAAATGCTTAATAAAATGTTTAATGCTGCTAGCTTATATATTTTAGTGATTCAGAGCAATGCATCAGTTCCATTAATAAAAATCTATTAATAGTTTTTTGGTATCATTATAAGAGCTACTTAGCTTTATTAAAACAAAACTGCCAGAATTTAAAATTCTATTGCTAGGGCCCAATACATTTTATAATGTACTGTGATTGTAGTATTGTAATTATTTTTCACCTTATAAGCTCTCTGCACAATTAACATATAAAAAGGAGATTTACATCAGGATTTGTGCAATTATAAAGACTTTACAAAAGTGATTTTTATGTCATTTAGCAGAGATTTAAATAACTTAATTTGCTGTTAGTAAAGGTATTTATGTATGACATTGGTAAAAAAATGTGCCATTGTTAGATGAGTGATCTTATTCTTTTGTTGTAATATCTCAGTCAGTTGGAGGTGCATAAATAATAGTGCTGTTATTGTTTTACGCAAAGAACTAAATTATAAAACATCAGTAGTTAGCAAACATGGTTTAAATCTCTGCTGGTTAGTTGTCTTATAAATTACTAAAAAGTATTTAATTTTGTTTTTAAAATCTGTTTTAAACCAGATTTTTTAGTTCTTGATAAAAAGAATTTCTATACATATTTTAAAGTATACAATTTAAAAATCCCCAATTTATTAATGTTTAATTTTAAAAGCAGCCATTATTTAGGAATCGATCAAAAGAATAGACTGGTTATGATAATTATTATAAAAGTAATTTACTTCATCGAATTTATTTTAAAATTATTGATTATATTTTAATGCAACTAACCAAATTTGATGTATATAGATTTTGTATTGTTTTAACTAACATTATTTTGTTTGGTAACAGGTAAAATATGTAATATAAAAGGCGGTTTCAAATAAATGTTGTTACAATATTGAATTATAATTGAAAATATAACCAGAATTTTAAGGAAAAGGACTTGTGTATTGTAATTTATCTAAGGTGTTATCTACCTCTACTGATAGCAAAAACGTGAAAAATTTAACCAACATTGATAAAAGATATGAGATAGAAAATTTTATTTATGTTTAAATGTAGCTTTATCTTGGATGTCATGTAGATTATCTTTGGATACTTTATATGTATAAAACAATTTTATTATGAGTAGTTTTGAATTTTAGATCTTGGACACTACATTAGAAGCTACTACTATTTTCAAAGAAATCACACTTAAATAAGTTATTTTATAAAAATCTAAAATTTCAGTTGCATGCAATATTTTATGTTTGAAATGTTTAATAAAAATTTATTCCTTTATGAAAATCATTGTAGAAAATTTTTGTGTTTGTTAAAATATTTGCGTGAGGTTAACTGATTTATCTATGTGCCTTTGTAATTAATTATTTACCATTACATGAATAAATCTCTAACTAAGCTTTTGTTTTTCTATTCCCCTGCCCCTTCCGTTAACACAGCCCTTAACAAGGCAGTGCTATTAGGATATATAGTCAATGCTCCACACAACCCATTTTTTTTAATACCATAAAATAGTAGATGCAATATGTTTCTTATTTGAAATCACACAGACTAAGAGATATTCGTATAGCATGTAAAATAGATATTAAAAAATATTTCAACAAAAATAGGATTTATTTAACAAGAACACATCAAGTAGAGAATAGTGATGTCTTATAACTAATTATTTCTTAAATCATCAGCATTATATACTTTATAAATACATAATTTTACAAGAGATCAGATATAATGACTGGTTCTTTTGTGATTAAATTTAAAAATCATACCAATAATTAAGGAATGTTATGTAATCCTATTAATATACTTATCTTATAAATATCTCAAGAATTGAGAAACAACAAATGATAATTTTTTGTCAATTTAAAATTGTTATACTTTATTTTAGAATATGTACACATTTTACAATGTTTGTGAATACTGTCACATTTTAAAATATAACTAAAAAGATACAACCATGGGTATAAGAATTGACTATCTCAAGGTCATAAAGAATCTTTGGAAGATTTGGAGAAATCTTAAACTAAACCAACCCTGTAATATGCAATTTTCCATTTCATTCATTCCTTTCCCTTTACATTACTATTTTGAAGAAGAATAGCCATCTTATATACAGGTAACTTAAATATTATATTTACACTAGACATAAAACCTTGCTATTAACAAGGTAATTGTTGATGCAATTAAATAAAAGGCACAAAATTATTTCAACTAGTTTTAAGAGATGTTAATGTTTTGGTAACTTTGTAATTAGATCTCTGTGTCTAATTGGCCCTATACCATTGCCTACTAGAACCACTTAATTTGTGCATGTAAGTAACACATGAAGTTCATAAAACTTAATTCAACTATGCAAGAGTGGGTCCTAAATATGGAGCTTGATCACAATAAAAACACTCTGGAACACTTGTTTCTTGTAACTCTACCACATTTGTACTTATTTCATTAACCACATAATAATACCTACATCTTCTTGGACCAATTCCTTCCACAAATGTGTCGTAAGGTGGTGCTAAAATATCGAAAAATGCTGCTGGTGTGTTCAGAGCCTCAATTTCATGGTAATTAGATACTGTTGGTGTCAGAATGCATGTTTCAGAATCTTCCTTACAAATATGGTCTTGAGAAATCTCTGCAAATAATCTTCTACGTTTGTGTATGCCTTGAGCAAGTCGCGCCGCTTCGTGTTTTGCGCGAGCCTTAAAATCTACTTTACTTATTGCTTCTTTAAGAGGATATTCTGAAAAACTTCTAACTCTTACCGCACCAGATATAACTTTTAAAAGCCCATGCATGTGTGGATGATCATGCAAAGGCATTTTAAATCCAGGTTTTAGGATAAAAATACTCATGTTTACCGTACTGTTTTGAAACACTTCGACGTATGTGCATGGGGCTTTGCTTGGTCTGTTCCAGGTACCAGGATCGTTGTAACTTTGATCAAAGCCAAGGTGGTCTGCTTTCAATTTATCCACTAGGGATTTTAATTTGTTCAAGTTGGTTGCAAAATCGTTTTTGAATTTGTCATCGAAAGTTCGCAAAGCATGCCGGTATGTGGTAATAATAGGGGGTATGTTGACGAGTTCCATAGCTGACTTTGCTTCATGTTTACTATCCATATGAAACCCGCTGATATTAAAGCACAAAAATTTATTTTTACTGCGTAATCGACAAAAAAAACGGCACGTTATCAAAGCACAACAATCTCTAAATGACATTTTTAAACTTGGATAACATTTATTAAATTAGAAAACTGAAAATGTCATTGTCAACACTCAACTTTATTGTCCGTCGCAAATGTCTGTACTTTAGATAACCGGATACCTTAATAAAGACTAATACAAATATAATATTAACATAGAATTATTGAAAATACATTATGAATAACAATTTTGCGACAGATATTATTTGCTACTGTAATTAGTAAACAAAAGTATTACAAATTCACATCGTCGAATAACGTTTGTAATAGTTTTCGTATTAGCACTAATAGATGGCACTACGTGTGCTTAAAAGTAAAATATTAGGATTTATTCATTAATAATGAACATTAAGGCAAATCCAAAATATTATGTTCATAAAAATTAATTTTAATCCTACTAACTGAACCTTAGTATGTTCTAGATAGTATGTTTATATGCTGAAAAAATTTACCTACGATTAAACGTTTAAACAGCCACAAAACCGAATAAAAACAATAAAAAGCCGTAAGTACTGTAAATACATGGAGGTCAGCTTTTATGTGTGGTCTCTGGAAATAGCTGGCAGTAAACCACTTAAATAAATAAGTCGATCATTGTTACGTTTCGATACGATTTTATTGAGCTTCCAATGAGTTTCTCTGTTTTATCGCGATTTCTGTGTAAACTGAGATTAGTTAATTCAGTTTTAGAGATAAATTCGTCAATATGTTTGATTTTTCCGGCCGTTAACCGGGTTTGATTTTCCGGTGCCTAGTTTAGGTAGTTTTGTCATGTCTCTGTTCTTTTCCTTCTTAGTATTGTGAGTATTTTTTGTCAGTAAGTAGTTGTTGTAATTAGAGTTTCCATAATATCTAATGAAATCTATATTTTATAATGTTAGTTGTCGACTATAACTCCTATTAAATCATGAGAAAATACACCACGCATAGATTATGTTACAAATATAATAAAATTAGGTATTTAGTATTTACAATTGCAAATATGTATAAAAACGAAGAAATACAAACCAAAGTACCAACATCAACATTATAACGTACACTTTCCCACGTCTTATGCAATCATATGCATTCCGTTTTCAATAAATCAATATATTTATTGAATTATAGTAAATCGGATTTCCTTTCTACGAAGACCACCCACGCACAGACAGAGACCAGACTCGGTAGCCTGTCTTTGCTTATCATTGGTCCTTAGCGCACTTCGGAGAATAGTCATTACATTTTATTTATTTACAAGACATTGCACCTTAGAGGTGTATACATAGCGCTTGGGATGCTCATTTCAAACATCATTTTTGAAATATCTTCCTAGGACACACCATCTTTGTGCTACATGTAGATAGCAATATGTACTATACCTATTGAGTATTTAGAATTCGTGAATGCAAGAAATAGAAAATACTGAACACCATTTCACTCACAAAATCGATAATTAAGTTCTCAACGTTAACATATGATGCTTTTGAATACCTATCTTAGAGTCAAATGAACACGGCATCTCAAACTTTTAACCTTTCCAATATAAGTATTGGGTTTAGTAAGTATTAGAGTATTTATAGTTACTGTATTTATGTATCGATTTCAGTACCATGTAGATGCGTACATATACTTATTTACATGCTCTTACTGTTCCCTCAAAAGGTAAGATTTAGGGAGTCAGAAACAAGACTACTCGACTCCCGCACATACATGATTAATTTGACATACAGGACTCACAGTTAGGGCTAAATCTCGACTGTCAATCTCCCACTATATTCACAAATACGAACATAGGCGGTCTTCTTTTTATATCCATTTATATCGATGAATCATTTTACAATGAGAGTCCTACGCGTTCAATTTGCGTAGCATTAAACGGGTAATTACACCACCTCACAACAACAAAGCACGTCCAACAAACTACCATCACATAAACATTTTCAACTGCGGACACAGGTTAATAAAAGTTTGTTTTCGAATGTCATATTTCTTAGAAAATACGGTTGCGTTTCAACTTTTGATATGTTACAGTTAGTTCGTGCTATTTTAACGATGCAAAATACTGTCTGCATTGTTTTGGGAGATGTTCTTTTATTTAAAGATTATTCTTATATACTTTATACATATATATAATATTTATTTCTAACGAAACACACAAAATAATTATCAAAAAAGAAAAATCAACAAAAAATATTGAAAAACAGGTACAAGGAACATTTTAAGTGTGTAATGTGTGTTGTGGTTGTAACTGGCCCTGACTTAGCATTATGCTGTGGAGCAGACGTGTTCCACAGCGCTGGTATTTCTGCCAGAGACCACAACAGTTAGTTTGCACCTCAGACGCAAAAAATAAAATGAATGCAATAATTTAATATAATAAAATTATTTAATATATAGTATTAGAAACTTTTCTGGTTTATGGTCAAACAAATTTATAAGTCACAAATTGTAACGGTTACACAACTATACTAAATGGCAATAAGCTTTTTAGGAAACAAACACCGATCACACCATCATACAAAATGTACCCAAAAATCGCCCTTTCGCCCAACGCTTTTTCTTTTTCAGAGGCCCTTTTATCTTTAACCACTTTCTTAAAAACAAAATTTTTACTATCGATTCAAAACTTCATTCACTAACAATCTCAAGCAATATCAACCGTTATGCTGAAACGGAAATTATACTTCTTATGTAACAGTAGTTTAATAATATAATTGTAAGTGTTATGTAGAAATTATTTTGGCATGTACTGTGAATATGTCAAATGGGAAGATTAACTGTCCACGACACAGGGAATTCTAGTGTCACTTTCTCTAGTTAAATTTCATCAAACTTGCTATAACCGTCACGCTTACGAAATATTTATAACCATTATAAATTGTTTCGCGTGTATTAATCGTTTTATATCTCGCTTAATTGAAATATGAACGCTACAATAGTATCAAAGGGATTCGATTTATAAAAAACTGCGGTAAAATTACAGAACACAATTAGAGATGAAAGGATACGAGATAGTCATACAATTGACGATGGATTTAGTCATCTTTAACTTCACCTGGAACGAAGCCAGCGTTCTGCTTTCATTTCTATGAATGTAGAGTAATATTACTACAGAGGTAATTGATTAGCTGGAAAAGGCTACAGATTTATTAATTAATTATTTTTTTATAGGATACGGGGGCTGAAAAAGGCAGTTATCGCATGTACACTCATTGTAGTTGGTGCGTTGCCGGCCTTTGTGGAAGGAGTATGCTCTTTTAAGCAATTAGAGGTCTTAACATGTCTTAAATACTGTTAAATATCTTAGAGTATTCAAAAAAACACACACAGACCTATAGAGAAATATTTATTATACAAATAATATTAGATATTAATATTGTAATTTTTATTATACCTATTCTAGATATTAGATTGTTGCTTTATAAGTCTTGTTAATTTAAGTATCACGATTTTACAATCAACTAAATCGTTACTATTTTTATTTTATTAGTATAGGTAAGCGGTCTTATTTAAGTGGCAGCTAGGTGAGGGGTACCACCGTACCGGGTTCGGTTCCCAGTTCAATTTAATTTAAATTTGTTCTCGGTCTTTGGGAGGGTTGTGCGGTACCGGGCGAGTGCTTAAACCGTACATGGAGGACACGGTCGAATTTCTAAGGCAAGCACGAATTATAAAAATCTTATACTTGACGGTGGCTAATGCACAAACCGTGCCAGAGCCATAAAAAAAAAACGTAAATTGCGCGCGAAGTTATATATATCAAATCTGAAATTGGTTTCATTACAACTTTAAGCACGCTCACTTTAAATTATTCTAGCTCTGTGTAACAGCAATATTTTTTTTTAACTTTACTAAATAGTTTACTTACTATCTTGGAAAGTACCGAGAAAAGCTTGGCGGTTTCATTACAGCCCAGCTTCTTTATAACATTAGTCTGTGCAATCAGAAGCACATAGTAGTGTTCTTAGTAGCACAATAACGTCGGTAGTCGGTAAGGTAAACAAGCGGCGGAAACACAACGCTTTGTTCGTCTGCCTGTCAGTGGAATGCCACTAGTGTTTTATTGGCCAACTTCCGTGTTTACACGTTTATTGTTAATATATTTAAAAAACATAGAAAATTTAATTTGTTAGGTACCTATATATTATTATGACTTAGGAACGATCTTGTAAGAATGGACTATATATATAATTAGGTATGTATAGTCAGTGGCGGTTATACAAGTAGGCTGGACCCTGGGTGGCAGGTTTTTGGGGCGGCATTTGGGAACCAAACCAAATCGTGAAACTTCAACGAAATTGTTGAATTTAACAGGGAAGAGCTAACTTCACATGCTATATAGATATATCTTACTATGCAAATTTTAATTTCACATAGCGAAGTTATCAGGTAATGTATTTGAAATCTAATAATAATAAATATTAAATCAGTATGTATTACGGTTATTCAATTTTATTCAATTAATTAATATATATTATAAAAATTAATCCTAAATTAAATCTGTTTTAATATTAACACTAGTTTGAAGTGACATATCGTTTAAAGAAAAAACTTAGGATTTAGTTATGTATTATTATGAATTTACAATTATTTTACATAATTTTAAATTTAACCGACGTTTCGCGTGCTTTACAGCGTGCGTGGTCACGGTGGCTGAAGACAAAAGGTGTTGGATGTCAAAAAGTATCACAGCTGTAGAAAAAGTTGCATTATCTGTATTTATTTCCCCTATTTTTTTTATATTGTAAATTTATAATAATACATAACTTTGATCCGGTTAAAAAGTTTTTTTTATTTAAATGTGTAAAGATTATGTCAATAAAAGACAATACTATGTGACATATGGTACCAAAGTTTCTCCTAAAAAGCTATATGTATAAATAGGAGCGCCGTACTCAAAATTAAGACATAAATACACTGTTTAAAAATATTATCGTTTCACACTAATCGTTTAACCTCATACCTTTATTTTGTATACTTTTAACGATTTAAAAATCACATACACGGGCGCATTAAAAAAATTAACCAGTGGTTGTAAGCCTTTGAAATTATTAATTTGTAGATTATATAGATGTGGGGGTGGGGTTGGGATACCATAGTGGTCGATTAAAATTCTTTTTTTCCAGCGAATATAATGTATAAAATAATAAAATATATTGTCTGTATATTTTACTAAATTTATTTATATAATAAAATAAAAAAGCCTTTAATTTCCTACTAAAATGAACAATATTATTACCCAAACAAATAAATAGAAACATTTTGTTACTTACTATACATGATATATTTAATAATAAGTTATAATTTTAGAAAAAACCTCTTTCACATCTACAGATCTCCTCCAAGAAATTCAATTTTTCCTCATTATCCGTAGCCTGTATGGGCCAGCAGTTTTGGAAAAGGGTCCTCCCATCGCATATAGGGTCGCCGTTTTCCTTTTATCTTTTTCGATCATATAAAATGTATAAAATACAGTGTAAAGTCGTTTAAAATAGAACTTGTCGCATGTTACCACCACTACCAAATGTTGTCAACCTCTGGCCTATTAAACCAAACCCGCTCCTTCTAAACCAGAAACAAAATGTAAACATAGAGTTGGTAACGACCGAGTAACGACAAAAATCGTTTAAAATGTGTGACGCTTCGTTCTAGGAAACGCTATGTCTAAACTCATAAAATATAAAAATATGATGAACAGGCGTGAACCCGATTATAAAGGGGTTAATTGGATAATTAACTCTGGTGTAGTGGTAGGTATGGGGTTCGTTCTTAGGAATAACAAATTTACAAAATATCAGTTTCTTTTCTACCTTTAGACATCTCTAAAGCATTCACAAATTGAGGCTTTGATACTTTTTAAAAGTCCATATCAATTACTTGCATATTCAGCTTATACCATATACCAATGGCACTCCAATCTTTAAGGTCTGGGCCTCAGATTTCTGTATCTGTTCCGTGATCATTTCTAATAGACAAAGGTGACCAACCTTCTGTGCCTGACACACACTGTCGACTTTTTATCATTTGGTCTAAGGCACGCCGGTTTCCTCACGATGTGTTCCTTCCTTAACGGGTGTTAAATGCGCATATTGACAGAAAGTTCATTGGTGCACAGCCGGGGATCGAACCTACGACTCCAGGTATGATAGTCGCACTATATAATAGGCCAACACTGCTTCTGCTGCCATATTCAGCTTACCAATGAATATATTTACCTTACATTACTTCGTGCGCTTTTATCTCGACATGATTAAGCGACCTTTAAGCAAGACTCGACTAGGATCTTGTGGTAGGTGTTAAAGATCGCTTGCAAATTTATTACCCGTTGCAAGAAATACAGTACAATTAAAAGTAATTAAACAATATTGAGGGCAACGGGATGTATAGTTTTTAAGCGATCTATTCCAAGAAACCACTGTAAGGAAAAAAAGATTATTTAATTAATTTAGCAAAATTGGAGACATAAAAAATGGACAAAATAAAACATTTATAACCACCTACCAGGTGCCAACTTAAATCTTTGATAGCGCCTATCAACTGGAACCCCTTATTTAGATTAGTTTTAATTGGTAGGCGAGAAAAGTGTTAATTTATTAAATAGTATTTACAGTATTTTTTTAATTTCGTTAGCGTTACCATAACAAACGGGCTTCGACTGTCAGTTTCACAGTCATGTCTAGTTATTTTTACGTCGCTCACACGTGCGTTTGTTTAGCAAAGCGGTTATATTCGAGCGACTAATTGATTTCTGAATGCACTAATTGGTCATCGGATTGAGACGTCTTTTGTTTCAAAATTCAATGCTGTGCCCTATTACTAGAGATAATAACTATGTACCTAATAGATTTGTTATAAATACTGCTATGGTAGCAAATTCAAATACTTAAAAACTAATTAAATGATTGAGAAATGTATTTCGGCTAATGATGTCTTTACACGTACAAAGATTGCTGAAAATAATACCTACTACTTATTCACATACTAGATATTAATACAATAAAATCAAGTATCTAGGTATTTGTGTAATACAAAAGTGTAGACAAAAAATCTAATTATTCTAAGGGTCAAAGAGATTGGGGTGACTTTAAATTCTATACTATGTAGACAATATTATATATGTATATATTTTTCTTAAATTGTGGTTTTCTTTCCTAAAGGGAATTTAAAACATCTGAACGTGGCAAGAGAAGAACAAGTTTTTGTTATAGGCATTTTAAATGCAAACTTTATTTACTTTCTCAAATAAGTATTATGCTCAACGTATTATTTTTTAAACACACATATATGCCATTCGTAAATAAATTTTTTTTTAACCTGTATTTAATATGTAATATTGGATTAAATGATATTTGGCAGTGAGCTGTGTTATACTATGTAAAAGAAAAATCTTTTCGTTTGATTCTTTAAAGGCAAAAAAGTTTATGAATAAAATAACTTTCTAGTTCATCACCATCATCAATGGTTGTACAGCTTTAGCGGAGGCAAAGATCTATAAGGGCAAAGGCCATAAAACCTTTCGCCATCGTCAGCTAACGATGTTTATAATAATATGTTTTTTTTCCACTAAAATTATAAAAAAGATAAATCTTTTCGTTTGACTACTTTAATGATTCTTTGCCGTCAATAGCTATATGAAGTTTAAGGATACAATAACTGTCTAGTTCATCATCATCATCAATGGCTGTACAGCCCTTTATAGGCCTTCGCAAATATCTTTCGTCCCTCTAGTGCTCCTATTGGGCGCAACCTCGAACACCTATTGTTACAAGGCCCTTGACAACTCCATCCCACCAACGCAGCCTCGGTTTACCGGGTTTTCTCATGGTTGTGAGGTAGTTCACTACACACTCACACTAGTTCACATGTTAAGTAAATAATGAAATAGTCCATAAGCAAATAATTGGCAGAAACCTAGGAGATACAGCATGATATCAAAAAAATAATAAATTGAAAATGAACGAAAGCAAGAGAATATTTCATAACTAAATGTTACGGAACTAAATATACCTACATAGGAAAACTAACAGCGTACTTCAGTAATTTCTTAAAATAATCTGAAAAATCGATAATAGTAATTACTAATTAACAGGGGTTACGCAAATGTGTCTGCGTGGGCGCATGAGTGTAATTACTTTTAAAAGCAAAACGTGCGCATAAACTTTATAATCATCGCTATTTCTAAGTTCGCAGGTTCTTCTACTTACACCTTTTGAATGCGACTTAAAAACTTTTGTTTTATTTGCAGAATTTAAAAAAAAATAATAATAATACATGTATTAATTACACAAGGAAATATTGTAGACTACACCACACTATCCCTAATATTTGATTTCATAATATTTTCAGAATATGTTCTTAGCTCTTCTCATAATACCGATACACAGAAATGGACAAAACTTTGTAAATTTGTGCCTTACTTGTGCGTTACGTGTTATATACTTAAATTTTTTTACTTTCCTTTAAATGTTTACATATGTTTTAATTGCTTTGTTTTGTTCCATTCGTTAATATTTTTATGTCTTATATAGTTTTGTCATTCTTGCGCTCATCTTATTTTTTTTTTCTAAGAGATCGCTCAAAAGCGATGGGTCTACCAGATACTCTCCTTTTATTTAATTGTTTTAATTGGACTGTATTTTTGTATTAAGTGCAACGAACAGTTAATAAATAAATCTATACTTTACCAATCAGTTTGGTAACAGTAAAGAGAAATAAAAAAAATATCCAGTATTTTGTAAAAAAAGGTTTCATTTACTGATAAAATTGAGTACAAAGTGGAACGAAACAACTTTTTATCGTCACGGAACGACGAGTGAAATGATTATTTTGTTTACATTAATGCACTACATCTGTTTTAACAATATTCAACACAAAACTTCAGAATCGAATTCGCAAAAGCAATAATGACTTATACAAAGTGCAATTAAGTTTTGAAATACAGGCTAAAATGCTTTTTATTTAAGAAGTGTTTTAAAAACAATAGTTTAGCATCAATCTAATTTAAGAAAGTCTGTCATAAGTTTGTATTTCAAAATGTTTTTAACCCTCCCTATAACAATTCGTTCTTCGCTTGTCACGTTCAGATGTTTTAGTTACGGTTAGGATATAAAACAACAATTTATGAAAAATATTTAAATATATAGTATTGTCTACATAGTATATAATATACCGCTGTCCATACCCTTAGAATAATTAGATTTTTATACTACACATTCCAGTTAGACGAAGCTACACAAATGCTTGATAATAATTATTTTATTTTATTTATATCTAGTAATGTATGTAAATATAAATTTATATTATTGTTAGTAATCTCTCTACGTGTTTAGACATTTTAACCCAAAAAACATTTGCATCTTCTACCGAATTTACGAAAAGTGTTCAGAGGTGTTGATACCTGCAGCCGAGTTTCATCATCGGATTCCGGAGCGGAATACGAAAACACCCGTATCTTCTCGACGTTTGTCGTTCCTCAACCAGCTGTCCACTGAAGTACTTCCAAACCAATGCGACTCACGGTCCTATAAGAAAAGAGCGTACCAGTTTTTAAAAGGGCGGTAACGTACTCGTAACGGCATTGAAAGTTTCCGTGAGAGGCGGTATCACTTAACATCAGATGAGCCTCCTGCCCGTTTGCTCCTTGAATCTTATATTTAAATAAGCTACCGCGGTGGTATTTGTTACAAATCTATTACAAAGTTATTATCTCTACTAAAAAACTTGACTAGGTAAAAATCCGACGTAAAAACAATATTACACCGCATGTGTGTTTTGTTTATTTGTTCGTCAGTTCGTGTGTGTCGCTGGGGTTTTATTGTTTTACAGCAATAAATACACATTAATGTTTTGAGATGTGGACTATTATGTTGGGTGATTAAAAGATTCATTCCTGTATGATTGCAGCCATAATTACGCAACTAATTTACAACATAAGTTAAATTTCGATGCATATTTTATAGAAGTACCTATTGTGTCGTTTCTTTAGGTATTTTATTATATGCAAGATAGCTATTATAAATAAATACAAGTTGAACCTATAGAAGTGTGCTTAAATTGCTTCAAATTGTGATTAAAGTAAAAAGTAAAGTGGGGTAATTTACTTCTTACTTTAGGCTGCATCTAGGGTTGCCAACCATACTATATAATAACGTATCCTACTTTATTTTTGGTAATTATACTCTATACTTTTACATACAAATAAAGTATGCAAAAATACTTTATTGTCAACCTTTACTGTGGACTGTGGTGCGTAAAACAAAATACTCATTATGGGTACTTAACGATTCATAATTGCTGAACGAAATATTTAAAACGGATAATGGAAACAATTTGTAATTACTGAACGAAATGTTAGATGTCAGTTGTGACATTTGTCAATTGTCACAGATGTCTTTCATTATCGACGAAATTGTACAAAACTGGTCCGTTAGTTTTGTTTATAAGTGAAGAATGCATTTTAAAGTAAATATTAATGCTGAAAATGAGGAGTAAATATTAATGCTGAAAATAACGAGTAATTCTGATAGCGACACACCAGTGACTCCTAAAAAAGCTAAAATAACAAAAGTTTTACAAAAATATAAACCTGAGTGGGAAAAACAATACAACTGGCTAACAAGTGATCTTCAAAATAAAAGTAATGCAAAATGTATTATCTGCGGCGTGAATTTTACAATCAGTTCAGCTGGCATTGGACAGGTATGAAAATTTGTAAATGTGTTCAAATATTGTTAAAGCTACGTTGCCTCTCCTTTCGTATAGTTATTTTATTTACATTTTTTAACTTACTTACCTAACCTAATTCATTAGGTTTTCTTACATCTTTACAGAAAAAAGTCACCAGTTTGTATATGATAGGACTTTGTACTGAAAAGTTTTAAAAACAGTTATAGTTGCATGTATTTTTGAAATTTAGTTTGTATTGACAATTTATACATTATTTTTTAAGCATGAGCATGGGAAATTAGTTTCAATGTTTCAAATTCTATGAGTTATTTTAAAAATAATCTTATTACTTGTTATTATAATAATATAAAAAATATATATATTTTTCATACTAATTGTCAGAATTTTGAAATGTTTATATTCTCATTCACATAATAGGGATGATGACTAAAAAATAATAATTAGTCCATCTTTTAGAACGCCAGAAAATAGTAGATACGTATTTTTTATTTTGCTTCTAAAACTTAAAATAACAAAGTTACAGAGCGGCGAAAGTTCGCGCTACGTCATTATTTCGTAAATTTTTTACGAAAGAGTGACGTCACGAGCCCCTACTCCTGAATTTGAATGTGCTGTATCTTTGTCAATATTATTCGTATGGACAAATAAAAAAATACGTATCGAGTATTTTTCTATAATCTAACTGACGGACTAATTAGAATCTTGTTGTTTTAACCCAGGAGACATTTAAAGATAACAAGAAATTGTTATCATGTGCTAAAAGCACACAAAAATACGTTTTAAAGCAAAAAAAACATAAAATTTGAAATATACTTTTTTTTCTTCCTAATACTTTATTTTTTTCCTATCCAAACCACTGTTATACGTTTTATTTGTCAAAAAAAGTTGGCAACCCTAGCTGCATCCCATAATCCCATTTCAGAATGAACGCGTTTTGGCCAAAACTCACCGATATCCAGATTGAGCATCATTATAAACGAGCTAGGTCTGAATATCCATAGCTGCGACCCTCACACTTTGAAATCGATTTTTCTTTTGTTTTTATAGTTAAATGATTTTGTTTTATTTTTCTTGTACCAGTTAGCAAGTTTTATAAATAAATAAGAGTAGAAAATAGAACGACTATAAACATAAATATATTCTAACCCAACCATTAAAATTAATTTTTCGTGTACCCTTTAGATACCCCAGGTATCCCATCATTCCGTTTGTCCCTCCTTTCCGAAGAATGCGTTTTGGTCAGAGCTCACCGATATCCAGATTGAGCATTCTGATAAACGAGCTAGGTCTGGATATCCATAGTTGCTCACCTCACACTTTGAAATCGATTTTCTACATGTATACCTAATAATAATTTATATTTGTTTTGTTTCATATTTGTATAATCTATTCGTGTGTGTCATGTTTGCCTAGAAGTGCTTGTTACATTAAAATTTTTATATTGTGGTTCTTTTACTAATGTATCAGTGTGCCGAGCGTGGGCAAGATTTTATCAATAAAAAAAACAACATATATAATAACAATGATTATACACATAACCCTCACACTGGCGCAGAGTCGAGGCGTCGCGATGCGCCATTTTTCACCTACAGCATATTCATCTCTTTTTTCCATAATTAAGGTACAAATTTATGTCGCGCTATGACGCGGGCGCTGCGACGCACTTTCTTCCTCTTCAGCTTCTGATATAAGCATAATAAGATCGATATACAGTGGAGCGAACAGTATTCAAGAATGTATAAAAGTCTTTGAACTGGTTCCGGCCTTTTGAATAGGGCGTGCACACACCAGCATTGTCGCGCGTTAAAGTTAAAAAACATGACACGTTGCGTCGTTTTGACTCTGCGCCAATGTGAACTGAGCCTAAAAATTTGGAAAAGGTATCTTTAAAAATTACGTAAAAGCCCGTGTACATAGAGATTGCCCAAATGTTTATCACCTGTATTAATACCTATTTATGATGGACATCAGTCAACCAATCAGGTGATTGATGAGTTAGTAGCTGATGGTCCATTTGATGATTATCTTTTTGGATTATTATTGTAAGTTAGGGTTGTATTCCTAATTAATATATTTTATTAAAATATTTTACAATACACAGTGGCGTTCGAGTGGTTTCGGGATATTTAATCGTATAAAAGTATGAATTACTTTTAAGTGTTGTATGTTAAGAGTAGTGTTGGCATTGTGGTTCGGGCGTGCAGCTCCCATCCCGGTGTGGATCCCAGTTGTGTGCCAATGGATTTTCCTTTCCACGTGCGCAATTGATACTCGCACGTAAAAAGGAAGGAAACTGGCATGACTTAGACTTAAAAATCGACAACGTGTGTCAGGCACACTTTTAAATAAAAAAAATAATCACGAAGCCAGGGGTTTTAGCGTTTTCTTTATAATTATGTTACGATAAAAAAGTGAGACCAAATCTACATAGTACATATATGTATTGGTCAATCACGTATGTGCTATCATAAATTAAAATATAGATTAATTGGGTTTTTAATTATTAATTATTTTAATAACACTTTTTTTTAGTCTGAAATACACTAAAGCTGTCAATATCCATTCAGCACGGCGTAAACGCATAGAAATAAAGCGTATTTTATTTTATGTATTTTTTTCAAGTGAATACAAAGATAGCGGTCGTGCTGGCAACCCTAATTATTTGAATAGTTCCATAGTTATAATTTGCCTTAATCACATAGAAACGTCAACAAACACACTGACAACTAATTTTAAACAGACCACATACGTACAATGAAACCGCATTAAACTGGTCGACAAAATATACAATTCGTATACAAACACGACCTAAATCCATTTTAATTTTTAACAGTCTATTTCCAGTGTATAATAATACCATAATATTTTAGATTGCTTATTGTTAAATTTTTCCGTTCGTTGTCATGGTTACATTGTCTCCATGGTAACCATAGTAACAAATAGCTTTTACCTCATTTTATAATAACGATTAAGCTATGAAACGCTTATAATACTGGAACAATACATTTAAAGGGTTATTCAGTCGCCAGGTACATGTGTATCTAATCTTTTAATCCAAGATTTTTCAACATTACTATTTTTTCTTTTATGTTTTGATTTATTTCAGCGGTTAAACAGATATTTTGTCTAAGTACATAAACGTCTAAATGTTTATGTTTTATTTAATAGCTGGAATGAAAAGCTATTGTTAAACTTCCTTTGTGAATTAGCAAATACAGTGTAAACAATGACAATCGGACTTTCATAAATGTATTATAGAACTGAACTCTCAACTCTTTCTTTTTTGGCTTGACTTTCTTTCTATGTGTGCATTTTAAACTCGCTCGTATGGTATGGGAAAACATCATGAGGAAACCGGCATGCCTTAGACCCAAAACCTCGACGACGTGTGTCAGGCACAAGGGCTGATCTCCTAACGTTGTGTAGCACTGTATTCTTTTAAGAAACTGAAATCCTAAAATAATATTTTATAGGCGAAATAATAATTAGAATACATCGAGGGGATGTTACAGTCATTCCGGTATGTTTTACATAGGATTGGTATTTCAAGAGAAACAGAACATGATTCGATATGATTTTCTATTTTTCTCCTGAGGGTCTAATAACTAATTGGTCAAATGCGGAAATTACTGATAAACATTTCAACAAACCATCAAGATTCTACCCTTGCAAATCTATGTTTTTTTTAATAGAACAGGAGGCAAATGGGCTGAAGGTACACCTGATGTCAAGAAAGACCATAGACACTCACATAGCCAGAAGGCTGGAAGTTGGTACGCCGTACGACCTTTTCAAAATACATATATTTAAAATTAGATTAATATCGAAAGCTTAAAACTATTTGAAATGAACGAAAAATATCAAATACAAAAATGAAAAGATGGCACACAGTTCTATTTTCTTAAAATCTATCTTTTTATATCGAAAACCTCAATTCAGCCATCAGGCATCAACTTTTTCTGGAAAAACCTCTTCATCTAGTGTAAAATCTATAAGCTATTCCTTACCGTTTACCAAAGGAATAAAGTCTAATTTAAAATTTTCTCATTCTGTGATCAAAACACACTCATTCTAACAAATTAAAGCTGAGGTGACATTTCAGCACTATTTATCTACAGCGTGTTCACTTATGTCCTATTTCAATATGTTTGATAAATAAATAAATTAATTATGTATTGAACTAATAAACGTAATAAAAGGTACATTAATTTAATAAAATAAGTCAATAACAGTCATATTTACAACAAAAATTGTTTTAACGACTATTACGGTGGTAGCACCACACAGCGGTTATAACACCCCCTTTCTGCTTCGGGGGTAATAAAAGCAACTACGGATTAACGTTAATTTTAGTGCTACAACCCTTCATATGTCTAAAATTGCAACGCTTCCATCAATTTCTTTACATAAGACTAAGTAAAAGTCCCTTTTTAATACAGTTGCTCAAAAAGTGGCGTATTACAGGGACGTATAGCGTTCGGGATGTGGGCTATTACACACTCGTGCTTTTTCTTTACCTTTTCCGAACTAGTGCGTTTTCTTTCCCAACTGTCAAATTAATGTCTATTAAAAAGAAAAAACAAACCACGAAGTTTTTACTAAAAAAAATCATAGAAGTTTTTATGACTCATGCAAATATTTCAAAAAAGAAGCTAATAATTTGTTTCAATATCAGATTTAATGATTTGATTCAATGAGTTAGGTTAGGTTTCATTTCATTTCATCTTATTAAATTTCATATCAATAAAAAAATTCTACTGAAGACTTGGCTGTATGGGCAGCCCCTTTTCCCTTTGCCTACCCAGAACGGGTGAAGAAAAAAAAATCTCTGCTTATATTATTTTACAGTTGGCGCCATTTTCCAAAAATGTTCTTTGCGAGTTTAGTTGTTTGTTATATTATATATTAAATATACATGAACAATCATACGAAATTAATAATAGTTTGTCTCAAACAGTAAATATGCAACCTAAAACTTTCCCAGTTCGTAAAAAAACTGTACCAATTTAAATGTATATGTGAATTATAACTTTTTTAAGAAATAAATGATTAGTTAGTTGAGTTTATTGTGTTTTTAATATTTTATTAAATTGTTAAATTTTTTCGGAATTGTATTAAAAATAGTCGTTCAGTACACGTGCGGAACCGTCATTGCAACTTGTTCCGACTGTCAACCCTCACCTTCGGCTGCGCCTCGGCTCGGGTAGACATTTGTCGGAACTCTTTGCAATGACAGGCTTTCCGCACTCGTAATGAAATATACTATTTTAATACAGTTGCTCAAAAAGTGGCGTATTGCAGGGACGTATAGCGTTCGGGATGGGGGCTATTACACACTCGTGCTTTTTTTTTACCTTTTCCGAACTAGTGCGTTTTCTTTCCCAACTGTCAAAATAATGTCTATTAAAAAGAAAAAACCAACCACGAAGTTTTTACTAAAAAAAAATCATAGAAATTTTTATGATTCATGCAAATAAAAAAAAAGCAAAAAGAAGCTACTGCTTTGTTTCAATATAAGATTTAATGATTTGATTCAATGAGTTAGGTTAGATTTCATTTCATCTCCTTAAATTTCATTTCATATCAATAAAAAATTGTACTGAAGACTTGGCTGTATGGGCAAAGTTCCCTTTGCCTACCCAGAATGGGTAAAGAAAAAAAAAATATCTGCTTATATTCTTTTACGGTTGGCGCCATTTTCCAAAAATGTTCTTTGCGCGTTTAGTTGTTTGTTATATTATATATTAAATATACATTAAAAATCATACGAAATAAATAATAGTTTGTCTCAAACAGTAAATAAATATGCAACCTAAAACTTCTCCAGTTAGTATAAAAAACTGTACCAATGTACGTGAACAATAATTTGTATAAGAAATAAATGATTAGTGAGTTGAGTTTATTGTTTTTTTATTATTTTATTAAATTGCATAATTTTTTCGCAACTGTATTAAAAATAGTCGTTCAGTACACGTGCGGAACCATCATTGCAACTTGTTCCGACTGTCAACCCTCACCTTCGGCTGCGCCTCGGCTCGGGTAGACATTTGTCGAAACTCTTTGCAATGACAGGCTTTCCGCACTTGTAATGAAATATACTATTACCTGGCAAACATCGTCGTTAAAAGACGTTATTTCCTCATGAAATGTTTCTTTAACGTGCGAACATTGTAAAAAACATGCTGATAAACATACGAATCACACGACCATAGACAAAAGATCCCAGAGAAGTAACAGAAAAAACAATTTTAAAACTATTGCTATATCTGAAACAAACTGTATACAATAGTGCTATTAACTCATAAGGAGCGGTCAGGTGTAGAGGAGGGGTGAGGGGGGAGGTCGTCGGGAGGGACAATCGGCCTCTAATGAGTCGCCGCTCCAATAATAATTATCTATCTACACTTTTGCTCGACTTTTCATTCTTATTCTAGGGTTGTCGATTTAAATAGGATTTTTATTAATAATGTATGGACTTGTTATTATTGAACTTAATCTGTGCACTCTATCTGTCTTCAGGTCTAGCTCGACTCTACCTTATATGTATACTATATATTTTTAGACATTTTAAATTATATAATATGTTTTAAGAAATTTTAGTTAAAATTACTTTTATTTTTATGTAAGTCATTACTATTCTGCCGTGGTGTGATTGTGTTTATGTAAAACGAATTTCAAAATCTAGTAAAGTTTTTAATAAAAATAGGACTATTCGTTTTATACTATTACATATAATACGTCTTATATTATTTAAAATACTTAAATTAAAATCGCAAAAAAAATGTGTCAGGATTAAAATTGCTATTAAAAAGTGTTGTAATATATATTTGATGAGAATGTACAGCAATATTGAATCGAATTGAATACATTTGTTGCACTGACAACCCTATTTAAAATAATAGGAAATTTGTTTTCCGGTTCGGTAGCGGACCAATTACGGGATTAAGGAATTATTTCCACTTTTTTCTCCCCGCCATAATTCGCCTCGGTTTCCGCCTATTGAATCTCTTTTGATTAGCCATCTTTCGGTTTTCCGCTTTCCATTGTACAACGTCACGTACGATTTAGCTCGCCTTTAAGCTTCTTACAAATTCTACTCCTTCACTTTATCTAACTTGAGTGTGGTTTTTTCTTTAATGTATTAAACTTTATTCAAATGTATTTATTTTAAAAAGGCTTAATACAAAAGACACAGAGAACACACAGCATACAAAAATACATGCATGTGCATCAATGACAAGTGTGCACAACATTTAAAGGGAAACATTACAATAAACTAGATTAAGGAATACAAGTTTCTGCAATATTCAAAATGTCAAGTGTAGTTTTGACAAAAAGTGTTTTATTGTGTTTCTTTATGAGACTTATTACGTTTAAGACTGAGATCACGATAGACTTTTCATAACAATTTATGTAATGCTGATGTAAGTAGTGTTACTTAATAGTCAGTACCAACGTCTTACAGAGGTTGATATAACAGCACGAACAGATTTTGTTTGTTTTTTATAGAAGAGGGGGCAAACGGGCAGGAGGCTCACCAGGTAAGTGATTCCCCCACCCATAGACACATACTGCCAGAAAGCTCCATAGCTCCAAAGCCTTTTAAGAATTTCCCATTTCTTGGAGGACCCTAAGTCGAATTGGTTTTATGGTTTATATTGTTTAGAACAATTAACGACTAGCAATTATGACTAATGTATAGAATATATATAGTGTTAGGGTACATTACTTCAAAGATTATAGCTATAGCATGAATACTGTAGCGAATGCTTAAACGTTACAGTCTGCTGAATTACCTGGATAAAAGATAGTGGTCTCTGGCTCCAGATAGGTATCCCATATGCCAACAGCATTTCGGTTCAATGTTACTGTTTTCTCGAAGAATTATATTCACATAGTGACTAGTGAGAAAATGAAGGGTAATTTAGTTGTGTACACCGTGTTATGAAATTATTGAATAAAGCTTTACGCAATAAAAATAGTTGCTCTGCAAATATTAAAATAGGTGTCTATATGTCTTAATTTCGTGTTCGTTTCAAAAAATATTACGAGTGATCATGGCGCCAATAAAATTTGTTTTGCAATAGCTTAAAAATTAAAATAGCAACAATCCAATTGATCTCAGAGTTTTATTGCGAGGAGCAAATGGAAGGCTCATAATTACGGCTGGCTTAGTTTCGAATGATTTACGATAACGACAATGTAAGTGCTTCGGAAAAACTCACAAGTACTGCCTCAGACCACTCCAGTTGCCAAAAGAACCGGCGACGTACGCTCGGATAGAAACACGTTTTAAATATTTCCTTCTATCGTTATAGATATTATCTTCTTATACATACATACATATTACATATACATACATATATCTAGTTAAAAATTATGTATGTAGAATAAAAGATACCTACGGCCATTAGTAATTAAGAACGCGACTAAAGAAGAAGTATAAAATCTCATTATTTAATATTTATTTCAGTACCTTAGGAGAGTAGGTACTTTAGAATGTGACTTCATATTATAAAGATAATAAAATTTCCCCTGAACTTGACCCTTTCCACCTCTCTTTTTTTATAAATTTGAGGAATACTTAAATGATCCTAATCCTTGGGATTGATTTGCTCCAGTTCAAACAATGTGTATGGCAATACTTGGCGATTAAAAAGAGTGGCGGAAAGTTTCTTGCCAGTTCTTCTTACCCGCTCTTGACTTGAGAGCTGGTAGTAAATGTAAATTTATAATTAATTTAACTTCCATTGACGTTCATAAGTGTACCTACTTGTTTACATGAATAAAGATCTTTTGAGTTTGAGTTTGAGTTCTTTTACTCTACTCAGTTACGCAGAGCTAGCTATCTTTTCATGAACTACGCAATAAGTTATAACTTATATTTCTCTATTATAATTAATGGTAGAAATTAGGTATAAAGCATACTGTATTTGTCTGAGGGTTTACAATTAGGTTTTATTGTCATTTTTGTTTTTGTCATCATGTCCGTTGGCAAAACATTTTAGACCACAAGCCCATGAACAAAAAATACCTGTGAAATGACCCAACGTGAATTACGCTTAGAAGGCTGTTACTATATCTGAAAATAGCTCTGAGCACTATGCCGTCAGTTCTGAGCGGTACATGTGAGTACGTGAGTGAATGGACTTTCTCAGGTACAATGGGGGAATTTCGACTAATTATTAATGTACGGCTTTGTTATAAGTGTGTAGATGATTAAAAATAAATGTCGAAAAACCTAGTGCCGTACAAAAGTGATGGTGCCGTAAGTCGGTGCAAATTTTTAATTCGACGACAGTTGCAGAAGCAATATAGGTCATTTATTACTATACGGCATTTGTGTGATTCCTTTTGGACACATATACAGATACTTTACCCGTAAACGCCGTACATATTCCCAGCGGAGCGGTCGAAAGCCAAGGGTCGCAACATATGTCTGATTAGCATATAGGTGATGATGATATGAATCAACATAAAATTAAATGATCTTGAGAGTACTTCACAAATAGATAACATTTTCCAGCATGCCGTACATTTTTTGTGGAACACATAGGTGTATGGGGTAAATTACTTTTCTCAGAAAAGAGTCATTTTCCGGTGACTTTTATCTGTACGGCAATAACACAGGTTATCAATACTTTAGACAATCTTCAATAAAAGATAAATGCCGTACACTTTCGATAGTCCGCTACCACCGCCTACCAATACAGGGCGTCCCAAAGTTATGGGAAATGAAGGGAAAGTACCTTAAATATCGTAGATAGGGTATTTTACTAAAAGAAGACTTTATGTTATTTTTAAAAGTTATTAATTCTGCATTCAAATATTTTTTTAAAATTACTTGCCTCGTCTGGGAATCGAACTGACTTAAATGTAAAAAAAAGACCCTTACTTTTATGATGCCAATCGAAAGAATGGCCAAAAACTAATAACTCTTCTTAAGTAACATAGTATTTTAAAAGAAAGGAACAGCGTGAATATATCTTTTTAATCAAATTAAAAACATTATCTATCGTATTCGGCCTAAAAAAATCCCCTACGAGGCTGTTACTTTAGAAAAGTTATTAGGTTTTGGCCATTCTTTCGATTGGCATCATAAAAGTAGGGGTGTTTTTTTTTTAATTTAAGCCGGTTCGATTTCCAGACGAGGCAAGTAGTTTTAAAAAAATCTTTGAATGCAGAATTACTAACTTTTATAAATAACATAAAGTCTTCTTTTAGTAAAATACCCTATCTGCGATATTTAAGGTACTTTCCCTTCATGACTCATAACTTTGGGACGCCCTGTATTATATATATTTTTGTTAAAAATATTTTTCCTTTACCTCTCTCTGCTGGTACGATAAGGCTGTAAATATGCTTTACAGCCTTGTGGTAGTATACTCAGATATATGCAGTTATTAATGACCTTAAGGGACACCTCAAACGTCGTCGAAGTTTTTATCAGCTGTAAAGAATAGTCTGGAGTAAAATGTACGGCATCTGTTTTTTTTTGTTTATTTATATTTGTTACATATAAAATAACAATAATCTTTGAAAATATTACTCCCCATATTACTCTAGGAGCATTTGAAAAGTCATCTAAATTTCGGAAATTTCATATATTTTTTATCATAATATTTTTATTTATTACCATTTATAATGAACGGCTATAATGTACAACGGTAATATTTAGTAACATTATGTAAAAAAACAAGTTGCCGTACATTATTCTCTGATCTTACAGCAGTAAGAACTTGGTAAATCCTGAAATTTCGATAAATATTTAATTACACAAACATTAACTATAATATTTGGACGGCATAATTATAAAACATTATTGTCCGTGTTAAATAATATTTTGAACATGTTGCCGTACATTTTACAATGACCTTAGGGTATATGGGTGTAGGGGTAGGGTTCCGACCCTTGGCTTTCGACCGCTCCGCTGGCAATATGTACGGCATTTACGGGTATGGTATCTGTATATGTGTCCAAAAGGAATCACACAAATGCCGTACAGTAATAAATGACCTATATTGCTTCTGCAACTGTCGTCGAATTAAAAATTTGCACCGACTTCCGGCACCATCACTTTTGTACGGCACTAGGTTTTTCGACATTTATTTTTAATCATCTATACACTTATAACAAAGCCGTACATTAATAATTAGTCGAAATTCCCCCATTGTACATGAGAAAGTCCATTCACTCACGTACTCACATGTACCGCTCAGAGATGACGGCATAGTGCTCAGAGCTATTTTCAGATATAGTAACAGCCTTCTAAGCGTAATTCAGGTTGGGTCATTTCACAGGTATTTTTTGTTCATGGGCTTGTGGTCTATTTTTAAGCAAATACATTTTCTTTCAATCATATTAAACTCAACAATCGTGAGTAATAAACAATCTTTTACATAGGTTAGAGATTATTTAAAACAAGATGTACGCCTTTGTTGACGACTGTACAATAAATAAGTAGCGTTGAATTGGGCAAGCGAATCTCAAGTGCTATATTAGAGGCACGGCCGCTGCATTCGGGTTAATAGTTAGTGCTTACGTGCACAATGTTTGTAACCTTCGTTTTGATTTATGCGATATTCATTTGCCAACGGCATTTTGGTTGCGATTTGTTGTTCGTCTGTCGAACAGTAACGCTTGGTTTAATAATACAAAATCTTCGTACGTGTACCATACATTCGTAAGGGTACGTCATACCTAATGTCTTATTCCCAAGGTTCAAAATCAGCAGAATTTTCCAAATTTCATCTGCAAAAACTAACCTAGGAGTTCGGGTGCTTCACATTCGAATTCTTCGCGAATATAACCGGATAAACAATACTTATTCAGATATAGAATATATATCTTAATATATATAAATTACGTGTCATGTTGTTTGTCCGCTATGGACTCCTAAACTACCGAACCGATATAATCAAATTTGCACACCGTGTGTAGTTTGATCCAACTTAAAAGATAGGATAGCTTACATCTCAATTTATACCCGCAATATTATTTTATTGCAAAATATTTGTTTATTATTTGATAGTCACAATTCTAACAGATGGCGCTGTGTTGAAAGCTCTTCATTAGTGGGCTGATCAATTAAAAAAAACATTGTAAAGTTTTACCTATCTGAAACCAAATCCACTATTTTGCTAGTAATAAAAAAAAGAAGAAGGTATCGCGTTAGAGGTATTAACTGAGTACCAAGATAGGATTTGTCATAATAATTTTTGTAATGCTGTTGTCGGCGTCAGCGACAATGCCTTACAGAGGTAGATATGATAGTACGAAAAGGGTAAACGGGCAGGACGCTCATCTGATGTTAAGTGATACCGGTGCCTATGGACACTCAATCCCAGAGAGATCGCGAGTGCGTTGCCGGCCTTTTAAAAGTTGGTACGCTTTTTTCTTGAAGGGCCCTATGTTAGGTTCTGCAGCTGGTTCCACATAGTAGTGGTGCGGGGCAAAAACTGCCTTAAAAAACGGTCACTTGTGGAACGACGGACGTCGAGGTGATACGGGTGGAATTTCGTGTTCTGCCTCGACGTCCGATGAAACTCAGCAGCAGGTATTAATCCGAACAACTGTTCTGAACCCTTTATACTAAAGAGACGACAGTAGTAACTTCATTTGTTTTTCTAACTACAGCAAATAAGTAGGTACTTCTCTGTGTAGAGAAGTAAAAAAGGTGGTTCTTCAGGTTTTAAGGTTAATTATTGAGCTATGGAGTCCATTATCACTTCTGTCATGTTACGACCCATGACGAAGACATCCACAGATAACAGAAGTACGTATTTCGCCACTGTAGCGACTGTACAATGTCATAGATAAAGGTGAACATAAATAATTGTGAAGTGTCTAAGCAGTTTTTGTACAACCACCCTTTATGTTGAACTAGTGTTGTCCTTTTACTTTCAATTAAATAAAAATGTTATATTTAATGATTATTGAATCAAACAAACATAATTTGATAATTTACCCTATAGCTATAGAGCTATCGGGTAAATTATCAAATTGTATATAGATACAATATATAATAAATATACTTAATCAAAACACAGATGTATGTTGGTTTCTTTTTTTTAATTATATGTATTATTTCTTTAAATTCTGTGTCCGTTTAGAGTCCATATTGTATTGCTATTGACCTAAATAATACCTAAGTCGTTTTTTAATATTAATGAAAATTGATAATACTATTTGCATACCAATGAATCAGCCTCGTTTCAGTAACGGTGCTTAAAGCGCTGTAGGTCCTTTAAGGAAGCAAAAAGCTGAAAAGTTAAAGAGTTTGCAGAATACACTGCCAAAGCTTCGTGCATCACTACTTGTAGACATCACTTGTTTCACCCAGTAGGTAGTCACTTGTTTCAAGGTAAGTATCTAATCTCAAGCAGCTTGTTCTTGTCTGTTTACATCTTGAGAACATACACTTCACTTCATGTAAAAATATTGTGCTCAGACTGTGTTAGTTTAGGGGTTAAGCGATTTTCAACCCTGGAATCACCCTTTCGAACCCCCGTTATTATTTAAGCGCAAGTAATTTCTTAGAATCCTTCCACCGTTTGCGACGAGTATCCACAATAATTGTTTCATGTGCCTCGTACGAATAATTCGCCAATGTTTCGAGTTTTAGCTATCTATGACACTAATAATGAGGCTATTGATATTTTCCACCTCACCAAAGAGGATGTGAAGAAATATTTGAAGAGGCGGGAAGACTTTGACTTTGTTTAGCAGTAACAAATTAGTTGTTTCTTTGAAATATTGAGTAGGTACTAGCTGTAAGCTGACCCGGCGATCTTCGAGCCGCCTAACAGTCAATGAATGTCGTGTTACTTTGTAGCTGAACTTATTTAGGCTTTGATGAACGTAAAACAATGATACAAAATAATATATTTATATAAATATCTATATAGATAGAAACAAAAAAGTATTTCATTATGATGAATGATGATGAAAACATACATACAGAATGAGAATAAAAATAAAAAATAATAATTAAGTACTTCAAACTCATGTCAGAAAAAAATGATTGAAAACTATGTTGTGCAGATTGGGAAAAAAATTAATAAAACTCGGATTAATTCATTAATAGGACTTTCATTCAAGCACTTTGTGGTAAACGATATTCTTTGTTTTTTGGTCAGGCGCAAGAACAAATAAAGCGGATGGTTTGCCGACACGTGAGCATGCCACGTACAATAATTGACCATGAGAAAAACATGCATTTTCTAGATTGAGGCCACAAATAGTCAAGGATTAGCCCTATGATTTGTTGATCGTCATGGCGAAGGCAAGACGAATACCAAATATAATAACAGTGCCTGAACTTTCGAGACATAGACAATAGCTCAAAGAATATATAACCACTACGTATGAATATATAATACTTTTTTTCCTTAATCTTATAACCTTTACCAACTGATTTTTTATTCCCTAAATTCCGTTCCTTTCCGATGATTTTATGTTTTTACTGTAGAATAAATCTTAGGTATTATTTTCGGGAATTAAAAATTAAATAATTAATAAATAATTTTGGAAAATTAATGTCTAAAACAAACAAATATATCAGTACCTGAACTTTGTAGACATTTTACAAAAAATAAATTCTTCAGAAAAAAATAAAGTTGTGGCTTAAAGGTCTCAGCAACCAGGCCATAAGCTCCAAAAAAAAAAATAGTTGTTACACTATTTGATAGGATTGGACAACAAATGTTTGACATGTAATAAACAAATCAGCATCTATTGAAATGATTAAGTATTCATTACACATATCGAGTTTTCATTGTTTTTAATGAGATGATTGAATTTAGATGTATTCTACTATTCGGGACGGAAACAAATCCAACAAATCAAAAACCATGGCAATCGGTCCAGCCGTTCTCGAGTTATAAGTGTTGTAACAAACACGACTTTCTTTTATATATATAGATAGATTAATTGCCGTTTGTTTAATGTTAAATTTCAGTTTTCTTTTTATCTATTAATGATACTTATGTTTTCTGATTCATATATTGTTTATCAATGTAATCCGTTTTGGCTATGTATATTGACTGTTTTGTTTTATTATATGTATGTTAGCCATAAGATTACTAAAAAATAAATAAATAATATTATTAAGTCATAAAATAACTTTGCATTCTAATATCCATTACCAAAGACCTAAGATTAGAAGCACTCAGAGTCAAGAGTTGGCATTAGATCGGCAACTATGAGATATGAAAGATTCGCTTAAAGCACTTGTATGCGATCAATAAATTAAATAGCAATGATATTACCGTAGTACAGTTTTGTTTACACTATTCTACATTTAAGATAAAATGTATTTCTACCGGATTGAAACGTGTTTAATAAGATGGTTTTGTAATTTTATTTGCTGTTTTCTGCTTGATAACCTGAATGGAGACGGATTGAATATATGTATTTGTTAAAAATTTGACACGTGCAATATTTATTAATTTCCGCGTTTTAATCAGGTTAAAGAACAATCTGTATGTCCGTTTCTCAGATAACTCTTAAACTGTTAATAATGCAATATCTTGTTAAGACAGACGTACCTATGCGTAAAAATAGAGTGCACACAAAAAATTCATCAAAATAGGTCCAGCCCTTTACGAGGGGTTCTTTTATAATCACATGCACAGAATATATATATATAGAGATAGATATATCTATATATACGATATATACCTATACTTTTTTACTGAGAAAAAGTTTTTAAGACAGACTTGGCATACCCTATGAAATCGAAATGGGCAGCCTACCTAACAGGTCCAGGTCGGCTAACGTCGTTAACCGTGGGATCTAACATATCTGTCTCAAGAAGCTTACAATAATTAAAAGTTAATTACTCAGTGTAAGCAACCTGTTTAAGAAAAAGATAAAATGTAAATTGTTACAAGCCATTACAACCATTTCAAGTGGTCCTGTAAGGGTATGTCCACACTGGCTTCGAATTTGCCAATGGAGTTTATATTAATAATTCAATAAATAAAACAGATTTTTGACTATGTATTAAACACTTATTAAGCACTTAAATACATATTAAATATCTTAATATGTATTTAAGTGCTATATTCTATATTGGTTTGTATGTATTTGAAATTACTTTATCTGTAATCGAATGAAGGAGGACTATGTCCAATGGTGGACAAACCAAAACCTGACAATGCAGCAAATAATGGTTCCTAAATGTTACATTGTATTCTACCTATTGTTAAAAGTGTGTATATGTGTGTGTCAAATAAACGTGTTTCTTTCTTTCTTAAACATATTGGTTAGTTAACAGTTGTTATCTATTGCTTATATATTGTTTCTTCAAACTTTTTGTTTTAATTACCGCGTAAAAAGAACAACATTGAGTAGAACATTAAATATATTTAAGGTACTTCTTACGTCTAATGCTCTCTGTATTCAATCCCGACCCTTGCACCAGTGAGAGACCTGGTACCTTGCTCACCGCATAGCATACATTTAGGCAATGTTGCCAACAAGAGACTGCCACCAAACTTTTCAAATTTATTTTGCAAGGTTAAGATTGTGTTATAGTTACCAACATAATATATATTTTACAAGTTTAAATACATAATAAAACTTAGTTGAAAAATGTGTTCACAGCCTAATGATGTTAATGTAACACAGATTATTAAGTCTAGTGTCAATTTGTGTAAGCTTCTGTAGGGGTCAATGTTACCGTTTAATGATCTATAGATTATTTAGTCTTTAAGTGTTGCCACCAAGGATCAAATTGAAGAGGCAACCATTAAAATTTATTATGAATTAGTTTATCTAATTAAACCCACAACACTTTCTGAATTTATTGAAAGTAGGCGCAGGAGTCATTAGGTGTACAGTATTATATATGTATTCGTCCTATGTTATAATGTAATTTTGTGCAAAGCATGCTAATGCAAGCATAAAAAATTTACGTACCGAGGCCTATAGTAGATTTATCATAAAATTTTAATTCCTCATTCATAAATGAACTTTGGGTAATATTAAGAGAATGTAGAGTGCGATACAAACTTAGCGATTCTATAATGGGTTACGCCTTGAACAGCTGCTGTAAAAAGCAGCTTGAACTAAATAAAATATCGATTGATTGATCCATGTATGTAGGAACTAAACGTGAAAATCGTCAGCCCTTAGGCCGCTAGTAAGCTCCTACCAATAGGTAGGTTGCCCATACCTACTAAAACATATTAGATAGTTATAATGCGATAAAAAATAGGCACTAAATATTTAACAGTATAACATATATATCTGACCTTTTGATATATTAAATTATGGACCCACAGGCTCCTTGAATGAAGACCTCGGCAGAACAAAAGACCACGCGCCCACAGACTAGATGGACTAACGACATCGTCAAGAAGGTTGGGTCCCAGTGGATAGAGAGAGGTCAGTGCAGGGGATACTGGATCTAAAAAGGTGGAAGGCTACATCCGGAAATGAACCAATTAAGAGGCTGATGATTAATCATGAGATGTATAATGTATTTTGTTAGCTTACGTCCGAGACCAGTAGGTTGGCCTAGGTACCACTGGAACCACAGAATGGAGAACAACTGGTGCAGCTGAAAGCCTTGAATTGGCGGTAGCACAGGACAGGTGGCGCTGGACGTTTCTCGTTTCGGACCAGACACTTTTTGGGTCGTAGAGCCAGCGTAGTGAGTGGCTACGTCACTTCCATTGATCATTTTCCCCTTTATTATGATCATGTTACATAGAAAGGAAAAGCATTGGTTAGGTTCGAACCAGCCCCGCGATTCTGTAACTCACTTTTCGAACTCACACAGCGGTTTTCGCATCGGCGGTCGCTCTCAAATCAGTCGTGAAGAAGTCATTTTATGATTTGGCATTCTGAAAAGGTGGGAGCTTGTAGTTTATTGTTTATCAGAATGCCAAATCATAAAATGACTGCTTCACGACTGATTTGAGAGCGACCGCCGATGCGAAAACCGCTGTGTGAGTTCGAAAAGTGAGTTACAGAATCGCAGGGCTGCACGCTTAATCGCTAGGCACTGTTCGTGTAATTGATATTATAGGAAATATAATAAACGAATCCTGCGCCCCTCTTAAAAGCTTGTTGGCAATGTTTAGCTTTAGCAGTGAGCAGGCAAATCTGTACACACATCCATCACTGCGATTTGTGAAGTCAAAGAGCTGATAAGACATTAGGAAACGTTGCGTTCGATTGTGATGGGTCAATGGTTTTGACGTGTCATGTCGCGTCTCTACGGGTATTGGACTCGAGATGCTGTTAACATCGTCTTTTCGTCTTTTGTTTTCCACCCATCTTGTTGTTAGTTTATTAAATAAAATATATCAAAACTTTGTGTAGTCTAGTAGATATATAATCGATTTGCGGGATCTTATTTTATATGTATAAACGATATATCATATAATGTTATATTTATTCTTGTCCCAAATTCTATCTACCTATTACTAAATATAGTTGTGTATGACTTGATGTGTACTTTAGAATTACATTAGGTCTTTAAAGCTTAATTATATTATAAGTTTTTTTTTTTTTTTGTAATAAAAGATACCTACTATTAAAATTAAATATGTAAAAAAAAACTATCTATTTACCTCATTTTATATTATGAAATTACAGAGGCAATCTCTTGGACTATTATGGAGAAGTCTTTTGCAATAGGACACTTTAATGTGTTGACTTTTATTGGATTGTTAAATACTTGTAAAGTGATCGCTCGCTATAACTTTACGACAAACATTTGTTCCAACAAATACAAGGTCTCAGTTATACAATAGATGTTATAATAATATTATTAAAGTCGTAAATGATAAACAACAGAAAAGTGTTTTACATTAAATGCTACCAAAGCACACCTAAAGTTACTTGCGCGTCACGTAAGAAGGACGCCAGCAACAATAACAAGAGCATCGTACATCCACAGACTAAAAACAAGTATAGCAACGAAAGAGGTTTTAATATGGATCAATATATAGTAATCTGTGGATATAGACTATTATTATATATTAATTATAATAAATATACTATGTAATTTAAGAACAGTATTCAGTAATGCTGTTTTTTTTATTAATCAGTTTTTTGTTTGGTTCTTCCAGCGACATTTTAGATAAAATAGAAAAATATACTTTATGTATGAGCTGATTACGAGATTTCAGCGTTTACGGCCTCATCAAAAACATTAAATAGCTTATTATAAACCCTTTTAGCCGAAATATTCCTCTGAACACGCCCGATGTTTGTTTAAACTCAATTTTAGTATCGCATTACATGGCTTTGGAAAAAAATCTGCGTCGCTTAAAGCTGTGGTTCTCAAACTACCTTCACTAATAACGTTAATTAATTATTACAAAATTTCAAGTGCGTTTTCTTAGTTTTTATTTATAGATTACAACACTTTGTTTTATGAAAGTAAAAACATACACTACATTAAACGTACCTTTATAGATTAAAATAAATCATTTTAGTTTTTGTATTTGCAGATATTTATACTTTTAATTTTAATTATATAGCTATTTATAAGCTTTAAGAGAGCTGCCCAGGACCGATCAGGCTCGTTTTCTACACTGGATGCCCCACTTCGGGGACATAAGACTTTAAGTCAAGTAAGTCAAAATAATACACAATACAAAAAATATATACCTCTAGGAATGTATATAGATGAGAAGTCAAGTAGGTGCATAAAATTATCTGTAACATTAAACACATTGAGTATAATCATATAATCGATTTTTTCTAATAACATTAAATTTAATTAAACTTTGAGAACACCAAACCCGGCATAAGCGTAGTGCGACTATTAAGTAATAGTTTTAGGCCGGATGCGTTTAGTAAATATTTCAGTGCAACGACGAACAGCGACGACTATGGAGACGAATAAATAAATTATGTTTCATTCTTAGCATTATACTGAACATCTATAAACATAATCAAAGCTAGGACTGATTTGCGTTTATGTGTGTATTTTTTTTATCACGGGTAAACGGGCTGGATGGGGCTGTTAAGTGATACCTGCATCTCCTTTTCATAAAAACCACTGTTATTAAGACATAGACTTAACGTTTATTACAAACGAAAACACACACACATAAACAACAAAATAACAATACTTAAAGAAAAAATAAGACATCAAAAACAATAAAAATTAAAAATTAATTTGCCATCCGGTTCGCTTCCAGTGTGCAATGTGTGTGTACTCTGGTTGTAATTGGCCCTTTTTTTTTTTTTTTTGTAATTGGCCCTGGCTCAGCATTATGCTGAGGAGGATACTATTACACTTTTTAACTAAAGTATTATTTTTGGCTTGAACGGTGCACTTGTACTCTTTTAGTTTCTTTGACTAAGTTTAATTTACTACTTCTTTAATACCTAGAATGAAGAAAGTTATAGATCAATTGGGAAGAAATTGGAAGTGTGATAAAATTATTATTTAAAAACTTAGTATTTCAGTGATATATTAAGTAAGAGATAATATAATAACAGAACACGATGTCATCTTACAGGTTGTAAATTGTCAATGTGTCAATATCAAATTGTCAGTAAGACTTAGTGCGTTGAAACTTGACCTGTAAAAATAAATAAAAATGTCGGATGGTGATAACAACTTGGCAAATATTAATCGCTTCGAATCTGTGACATACATATGGAAAACTTATTAAATTGGAGGACACCACATGGTTTTTACCTTTTATATCACAACATTATCTCTACTAAGTACTCTTCAGATTTAGTATAAATTATAGTTTAAATAACAACTCCATTGTACTTCTGTTTCAGAAGCGCCAATAAATTAATTAGAAATTCGTTAAAGACGTCAATCGCTTGTCTATACATCCCATCCATCATATACACTCACACACATTTTGAGCAAATATCAACCATAGCGCTGTAATAATACATTCAAAAATACTCTTAGCGATTTATATCGGAACAATGTATGGTAAAATGTATTTAATGATATTCCGAACGTATCTTATAAAATACCTTATATAATAGTTACTGGGGAAACGATTTATTTCTAGTATTTACAATATTCTTAATCTACGTAGTAACAATAATAAATAAAATTATTAAATAGTAAATATAACGAATTTAATAATTTGGTCGCTGTGGCAGTGCACCTTTAATGGTGGCATCATTTCCTCGCTGTATTGTTATACTTATTCGTTGAGAGAGGAAAGCACCAGCTCTGAGGTCGTCGGTACTATCTACCAGGCACCAACTTAAATCTTTAATTACCGCATGAGCCCTACAGGTTATATAATAGGTTATCTATTTAGTGTCAAAAATATTATAATTTTTGTAATATATTTTTATAACATTTATTACTAACAAACTTTATAGGCCTTTTTTATTTAAACCGTTTCCTACCTACCTCTTACAGGACGGTGTCTTTTTTTAAACCAGGAAATGCTGTTACACTTATCCCTACGGCATTTTGCTCATGCAGGGAATGTGTAGGACTCAAAATTGAACTACCCGTCAGCATATATAAGCTGATGGATAGCTCCAGCTTGCAAGAAAAACACAGAGATAGGATGCGTTTAAAAGCCTAGAGCAATATATATTTCTCTCTCTTTACTTAAATATCATTTCATGCGGTAAAGGATTTCAATAGGGATGAAAATTGCCGTGTTCATCCCGAATTTCTTGGGAACAATCGCCGATTACACCACATTATACACAACGCAAAGCCACATATAAGATACCCAAAAGATGCACTTCTTTTATTCTCCTTCGACGTTGTTTGTTCAACCACTTTCTTAAAAACAAAATTTTCGCTATCGCTTCACTACTTTATACATTCAGTAACAATCTTAAGAAACATCTTCTCAACCTCTCCTATGCTGAAATGGAAAGAAAATTCTTCTTGTGCAAGAGTATTTCAATTATAAAAGTGGTATGTAAAGTGTTATGTAGAGTTTATTAAGCCAAGTACCTAGAATCATTATTATGTCAAATGGACTAGTTGCCCACGACACAGGGAATTCTATTACACATCATTTTTTTATTGTGTGTAACAAAGGCTTTTCGGATTTTTTGAAGTCGGCATCACAACCTTGCGATTCTATTAATCCGTGAGTTCACCTCGCACTAATAATGCTCCCTTCGTCACTGACGTCATTTTTGGAATCTCATGGTATTCTGTTAAGCGATTTCACATTACGTCTTGACAAGCGGAGGGAGCTTGTAGTTTATTGTTTATCAGAATGCCAAATCGTAAAATGATGCTTCACGACTGATTTGAGCGCGACCGCCGCTGCGAAAACCTATGTGTGAGTTCGAAAAGTGAGTTACAGAATCGCAAGGCAGAATCAAAGTCCATAGATATTATAACAAAATGCGTACACCGAAACTACAATCGTCGTTAAAAATTAAAGGAATTCACGAGTAAAGTCGAGGGTTTAATCTTACTTAAGTTCATTGAGGACGGTAGCTATCAATGAATGCCTTGAAATAGTGTTTATGGATAATTTTATGGTATGGAGGAAGTTGAGCTTTTTATGTTTTTTTACGGCAATTTTATGACCATATTAGGTGTACAATGGGGTGATGGAAGGTTAATGAGATGTTTTATGGCTTTGCGGATTTGGTTTTAATTAATTTTTGGTTTTTACTTTCAAGGAAGTAACGTTTAATAGAATTATTATTTTGTCTGTATTAATATATTATCACACACATTTGGTCAAGAAACGTGAACTTTAAAAGCCATTAACCCCTTTTAACAAAAAACGGCTTAAAAAAGGGAAATTAGTTAATTTGCCACGCCACTTAACTAATAGCCAAAACAGTTTACGGAGACGCGACGGATAAAAAAATTGTACCATATTTATGCAAGTGTTAGCCTCTACTATTGTCACTCGAACGAAGTAATAAAATTCAATTAAAATCTATTATTTGATTTAAAATAATTATTTTATTTGATAATTACTAATTTACGTAATAACTTGGTTTAAGTTTAATACTTGCTTTCAGTCATCTAATATATATAATTATTAATTCAATTAATAAAGTTATGATACATTATATGCGTAGTAAAAGACTAAAACGTATTTTATCTTAATGGAGTTCCATTCGCAGTACGTTGATACCTTTGCTATTTTATGATGTATAATTTGTAAAAGTACAAATTCTGTCTTCTAGTATACCCAAGACGAGATTATTATTAATCTCCAAAGTCATACCTTCTCACAAACACTCACTCTACGAGTTGTGTCACGTTCAACTCCGCTGTTACTCGATATTGACCCTTTTGCCGAAAAGTAGACAAATAAATCTCGATAGTAAAAGTATTAGGGGTTTGTCTAGACGACCACCCCATACAGGTCACTTTGCGGCGTCTATGTACATTTGCGACAAGTGTCCGTCTGTTTGTTGGTGGTCTGCAAAACGTCAAAGCAGAATTTTTCAAATGTAAATTTTTAACATTGATTATAAAATAAAATGGTGGGAGTTATATAGAAGGTGATGAAACCCATTAAATTAAGAGGAAATACATCTTTCTGAGTCTCTTATTATTTTTATCATAGTTTAGTCATAGAGTATTCTTCAACTAGAGGAATTGTTTTATTTGTCAGACATTGAACTATATAAACCTACATGATATTAATTTGGCAAAAATTATATTTTATCTGTGCTCATATTTTTTTTCTATGGAATGAAATCTAATACTTTAAGACTTAGTTTCGGGTCTTATAATAAATATATCTTGGCGATTTAAAAGCGCGACGGAGCGTTTACCAGTTCATCTCGTCCGTTCTAGCATTCATTTTTTTCTGACGCCCATAATTGTACATCAAGGTACCACGACACGAATAAATAATGTTTTCATTTTCATTTTACGAAATATAACATTATAAACCATAGAGTTTGATAAACAGCTTTCGGCAGTATAAACAGAGCAGAGGAATAGAAGAAATACAAAGAAGGTCAACGATTTTTCGTTTTGAGGGTTGTTTCAGAATTGAGACTTAGCACTAAGAATGACTACGGTATGTCAAAAACGTTAATCTAAGTACGATTATTTTTCGAAAGCAATGGCAAGATATAATCAAACAGTTTTATTCAAAAAAAAAGGAAAAAAATACATCTTTTCATAAATTAGAAAAAATAAAGGACAATTTATTTTAAAATGTGAGGGGAGCAAATATGGATATCCAGACCTAGCTCTTTTATCAGAATGCTCAATCTGGATCATAGCACTCCAGGCCTCCTCACTTCCTAGCATAGCCAAGAGACTCTTTATCCTACCCCAAGACTGTTTCGGATAAATAGCCTGTATTAAATCTTGTGCTTTATTTTTCTTATGTACCCGTATGAGTGTGTGTAAATACATAAATAATAAATAGTCTATATTATAATTTTTATTTAGCATATGCTGTAAATGAATGAATTATATTTCATTCCCGGATTTCCAGCTTCCATGTCTCAACAAAGAACGTGCAAACTTTACTATGTATGATGATGAGAAAGACATAAAATGAAGTGATTATTAGCAAATGTGTTTTGTAAACAACGATGGGAAGCAATGACTATTGCACTGATAATTTGCACATGCGGTCGATTTTAAACATGTTTCATCGTTGTAACGCGTTTTAAGGGTCTATTGCAGACATATTTTCTCATACGACAGGTAATGTATGTATATTAGATACATATTTTGTTTAATATCAAGAAATGATTTTTTTTTCAGGACAGGAGGCAAACGGGTAGGAGTCTTATCTGATGTTAAGTGATACCGCCGCCCAGATGACTCGCGTGTGCATTGCCGGCCTTTTAAGAATTAGGACGCTATTTTCTTGAAAAAACCTAAGGCGAAATTGCTTCAGAAATATTTCCGTGGGCAGCTGGATTCACATAGTGTTGGTACGCGGCAAAAACTGCCTTCAAAACGTGTGTGGAATGACGGACGTCGTGGTGACGTGGTGGAACTTTGTATTCGACGTCCGATTATGAAATGTTAATAAGTAGGAAAAAGCAATATTAGTACTATGTTTTTGTTTACTTATTGCAGACTTTTATTTTTTAGGCCTAAAAAAACGTAACCATGACAACAATTTCACTTAGTCTAGTTAGGTTTCTAAATATATTTTGTAAATTTAACTTAATAATAAAAAGGGCTTATGCACCATCAATTACATACAATTTAACATTCATTCATGTGCTAGCGATGGGTGTTTGTTTACCTGACGACATTTCCGGCGCACGTGCCACTGAGTAACTCGAACTAATGTTAATGCAGTACTCAGCTAGTGATGTGATATCGATGTCGATGATTTATTTTATGGTTTGGAAGAATTAGATTTGTACAACTTATACCTCTATTGTTTATTTATTTACAGCATCTCTCTCTCTTCAGTCGGTAGCTCGTGTCTGAGCATCGTGGTCAGCAAGGAAACGTCTGGCACGGATAATCTGATTCCACCGGTTTCTTACCAGCACTTCTCTTATTACAGTGTATAGTTTTGAAGACGATGAGTCTTTCACTTGATCGGTCCATCTGGTTGCTGAACGGCCACGTGATCTATTGCATTTACAGCTTACATAGGCCTAATTGTAACTAAAACATATTATAAAACTATTACACATTATACATTTATCATTTCATTTTTTTTAATCACATCATAGTACCTCTCCCCTATTCCCTTCAAATATAGGTCGCTTTTCAGTCAAGAAAACTATTAAGCTGTGAGAGTAAGCGGTCTTGATGCTGGACTGTAAGCAAAACGGTTATGTTTCCGTCAGTGGTGGCAAATATGCGCTTTCGGTGTCGTTATTAATATCTTTAAACCGAGTTTTATGCAATCTAAATTCTAAACTATGCACGTAGTCTGGAAGGTTCTGGGCTTTATACTCTAAAAACAAATGTTTAATGTAATGTTCTCAGAACAGTTTTTTGGAGAACAGTGTTCTCCTACTTGCTCTGGAATAATGCCTTAACGTTATAAAAAATTATAAGCGTTTATGGAATCATTTCAAGATAGGAATTAAATTCAAAAACACATATCGATAATTCGTTCATCATCATCGTACATCACTAGTAATCCTGAGAAGGATGAGCGGTAATGCAATGTTTACAGCTTCACTGAGTCGATAATACTCGTTTGCTTCCATTTCCTTACTAATGATTTAATGGTGATTAAGTAGTTTTATTGTATTTTAGGAACATCTCTATTTTCTAGTGTTTCATCGCGTTTTTGATGTTTTCATTATCACTTAACCTTCTTTGAGGATATTTTGTTCACATTTGTGTATTTTTTTTAAACATACAATTTAAGTCATAAATTTTCATCGGATTATTTGCAATAATTAAAATCCCTCAAAGTCCTATGTCCGCCAAGTGGGGCAGAGAGCATCATTTGTATTCTAGGTTTCGCACTCTTGCACCTTTTCACAATTAATTTCCTTTTTTACAGTTCTCTGTTTCTTTCAAAATTTTTAAAATCGGTACAGAAATGGTTTGATAGCTGTTGGTTAAAGTTTGATTTACGTTATAGATAACGGGGCTTAGGGCCTGGAAGAGGTCGCTAAGCGAAAACACCGCCTGTTGTACCATTTGAATTTTTAAGTTTATTCTTATTAATTCTTGTGAAAAGTCTAAAAAATTATTTATTCACAAAAATACATACAATATCCTTACAGTACTAAGCCAATACGATAATGTCTAAAATATTTAATATTAAAGACATACAATACAAAATATCGCTACTCCGTACTCTCTGCGAACATATAAATATGTCGATAGTTTCGCAGAATAAATAAAAAAATCACTCAATAGGTATCCTAAAGGATAACCTATAAAATTTCATTTGAAAAAAATCCTATTTTATGTTTTTGGTTTATCCCATCATCCAATGGACTTTCTTTCTATGTGCGCATTTAACATGCGCACAAACGGCGAAGGAAAACATCGTGAGGAAACCGGCTTGCTTTAAACCCAAAAAGTCGACGGCGTGTGTCAGGCACAGAAAGCTCATCACCTACTTGCCTATTAGATTGACAAATGATCATACATATACAGAAATCTGAGGCCCAGACCTAAAAAGGTTGTAGCGCCACTGATTAATCTAATTCATTTATCCAACAATTCATCGTATAATAATCGTAAGTTCTATCATTCAATAAAATACTGAAATATTCATACGAAATACATAAAATAAGAATCTCCAAGGTAATTGTAAAGTCAGTTCACACGAGTTGAAGGAGATGCGCGTCTTAGAAAATTCTTCGGCCGGAAGTTGAAGCTTGGCATTTTCATAATTCAACGCTGCCTCCGCCGTATTCATATGATAATTTTATAAGAATGCGAGGAGTTAGTGTGAATATGGCTTTAGGTATATTAATACATTGTTCGACTGTTATTATAAAATTGTAGGATTTGTCATTTATGTTTTATTTAATTACATTACACACTAAAAAAAATCACACTAATTTATCTTAGATTTTAAATTACACAAAATGATATCTGAAGCTGTATACAAATAAAAATGAATCTCTAAATATGTCGTTAAGCAAAACTCGAAGATTTTTTATTTTTATTTATTTGGACCGATTGGAGTATTGTTTTATTTATTCTTTGAACTCTGAGGAAGGTTTTTATAGACAAACAATTTTTAAATTTAGGTTTTTATCCCAAAAAAACGAACAGTATCTATGGGGTAGCATAATGTTTCATATATTGGTAAGTAGCTGCTAAAAAGGTAGGCTAAGTAAAAAATCACATTAAGGCGAAACGAAGTACCTACACGGGGGCATATGGTTTATATGATTCATCAGAATTCAAGGAATTAATAAAAAACTTACTGGATTTGGTCCAGCCGTGTTCGAGTTTTGGGCCAACATACTTTGCAATTAATTTTTTTTATATATAGATTAAGTAAATAGTCGCAGATAGGTACTCTCGAATACACATACACACCTATATTTATATTAAACCTTTATATATAATATCTATAAATCATTTTTGCTGCTACCTAAATAAATATATTGTGTTATTGATAAAACTAGTGAACAAAGTAAACGATGGTTTAATGGACGGTTATAGATTAAATTTTTAAAATCATAAAGTATGAAGAATATTTTTTAACTTTTTAAACAAAAGGCATTGCCACACTAAGCGAGCGCACAAGCGCAATTTCACTGATTTGGCGGACACTCCCAAGCTCCAAGTCGGGAGTATACTTGAGACGCAATCACCGGTTACTTGACAATTTTCTCAGCACCTGCCCTCAATCGAACTTTTGAGTCAATTGCTTAAAATGTTTAATATCATATTTAAATTTACACATGAAACTAGTAAACGTAAATTCAAAATCGCATTATTTTATTCATTAATTCTTCTATTTTTATTACGTGTGTCTGTAGATAAATTCTATGAAAATTTGTTGTCTCTTGATTGTTATGTTTAGATTTTATTTAAATAAATAATTTATTTAATATGACGTTAGCATGCCTATTGTTAGGTATATGGCTGATTGTGCGCTTTTTTATAATGATTCAATCTGAATGTACCACTTTCTTTGTAAGTATGTAATACCAAAGAAAAAGTCAAAATTGTCTTTGGTCATACTTATCGCTAAATCATGACTTTATGTAAAAAGTAATAGGTACTTTAAGTTAAAGTATACCGTATAAAGGCCATTGACTCCTACTATTCCATAGAAGTTACGAATTATCTATCGTGTATTATTTTACACTACCATCTTTATCTATATGTACACGGGTTGCCTCAAATGTATTGCTTATTAAAGATACGATGAGTAAATAAGAATATTTATTAAATTATGTAATAGCGATTGCTTCAATTTGAAAGGCATATGTACAAGGCAAGAGGCACAGCGTACATAACTTTATATGGACTACTTTTATGGGACCTAGTTCCAATCCCATTTGTCAATGGGTTTGACGTACGGAATTTGCGCTACATTTAGGGTATGTTCCGATACACACTGCGACCACTGTACAGAGTACCGTCAATTTAGTATACTGTGAAACCGTTTCTCTATAGCCAGCTATACTGGTTACAATTTAAAACGGAACGCAGTCCAGTATACTAGTCAGCTTCGTTTTTCGACACAGTTTTCAAATGAGTGCATCAAAGTTTTTCAATTCAACAAGAAAAACTATTATTGGAGTATTATCGCATTAAAAAAATCTATATTAATATTAACTGTCAATTGAATTAATACTACAAAGAAAGTAAGTTAGAATTTTAAATGTTTGTTATTAAACTGTAAGTTATATCAGCCGTTAGGCATTCCAGTGGTTTTGATTGATCACGTGATCAAAGCACTGCGAGTACCTTACCTCGAAAACGCCAGTGCTCGCAGTAGAAGTATAGCGGGGATTTGTGACGTCATATATTTCCCTAGGACGCTGCGGCTGTATACTGGCAGTCCATAGCGGAACGAAGTTTTGAACAGTGGGAGCACTATTCAGTACTCGCAGTGTATATCGGAACATACCCTTAGATTCTGAATAACCAAAGAGCCCAACAACATCGGGCCATAGAACGTCCTTTCTCAATGCGTTTAGAGGAGGAAATAAAAAGAAAATAAACATTATTGCATCTTTATTGAAGTAATTAACTAACGACGACTATTTACAAGTGCGACTAATAACAAAATTATAATATTTACAACTAACAATGTTCTACCTAATAAAACTTATTCTAATTTCTTTGGTTGTCGACTTTGGTTTTAATATTTCTTTACAGTAGTACAAATTGGATGACTTGCATGTTTTTAAATTTTAATATATTATTAAAAGCTATATTTTACACATTTCAGTTTAACCATAAATATTTTATAAAGACTTTATAATTATGATGTTGATGTATTTCATATTGCACTGACAGTTCGTTCTTTGTGATTTAAAATAAGTAGGTATATATACCTAGGTACCTTTAAAACATCGTCATATTAATTTTCAATTTCAATGTTACTGGCCATACTCTCATTACTGTTTTCATTAATATCAACTCTTTTGCTATCTTTTTTATCGAAATCTTTATTTTCCCTACTACTTTCACCTTGGTTTCTATCGAGATCACAAGACATGGGCATCCCAAACGGATGACCGGGGTAATACATGTACGGCAGCGGTATATTCGGATAATTTACTCCAATATGGGGTGAATATAGTGATTGCAAAACCGCTTGATTGTATGATTCCTGTAACAGCGCTTTATATTCCGGATTTTTCGTAAAATCAACTCCATACATTCCCGCAAAATGCTTCCAAATAGGTGACCCTTCTAGAATCGGTGGCGGAAACAACGCTGGATTCACTGTCTTGCTTAAAGGGTTCTGATATTTGAGATCTGGTATCGCTTGTCCGTTGTTGTTAACGAGTACTTTTACAGCTACCTTCCTTGCGTGATTAGCTGCTGCTGCGGCCGCTGCCAACATCCCGCTTTCTTGCATTTGTAGTTGCTTGCGTTTGGTTTTGTATCGACGGTTTTGGAACCAAATTTTCACTTGTGTTTCCGTTAGCTTGAGACTTACAGCTAAATCAGCGCGTTCGGGACCAGATAGGTATCGTTGCTGGCTGAATCTTCTCTCCAGCTCGTAGACTTGGGCGTGGGAGAATGCTGCGCGCGATCGCTTTTTTCTGCCGCTGTTTTGTGAGTATTCTATTGTGTAGTTTGGGGAGTGCATAAGTCGTGTGTCTGGAGGAGGCGTGGTGCATTTTCGTTCGTAGTGAAGGTTGAAGGGTTTGTAGCCTATGTCAGAATTTGGAGACGAATTTTGACGCACTGGTGAGCCTGTGTGTGATGATCTTGAGTCGTAGTCATCTGAAACAAAATATTATTAAATGCGTTTGCTAATTTAGTAAAATGCTAAGTTAAATTAAAGTATCGGTTTCTCGCTTAGCACGTTATAACCGCATTAATACGTAATCAAATAATCGCAGAGTTAAATTAATTTGGTGTCACCATATTTCCTTTTAGTAACAAAAGATCCATTATCAGAATAACGACAATAAGGAAAAGCTTTCACTTGTTTGTTTCTAAGTCTTGCTTTGCGTGTTAAAAGTTGACACATCAACAATTGATTTCTTGGTTTAATGTGTTTTATTATGTGTTGAGGAATATTAGTAGTAGGAACATTAAATACATATAAGTACATTAAATAAGTACTGAGGGAGAAGTTCAAAATCCTAGGACACGAGGCTGACATTCAGTGAACTCAATCGCTGATTTTTTTAATAGAGAAAGCGCCTTCTTTAATGGACAATAAAGAAAGCCCAATATTTATTTATTCAGGACGCTTTTTAAAAACTTATAATTATACATATATACCTACCGTAATTAAGAAAATAAATATTATTTTAATTTAACTTGTAAGTAGGGGAATAGAGTAACGTCATGTGTAGATTGTGTTTGTTATTTAACATAGTCTTTGAAATAAATATCAAGATAATTAATAAAATACTAATGTAATTATTTTCATAGTAGTTAGACGGAATTTTTTTATTTGAAAAAATAAAATAAAAAATGACAACTGAAAATAAACCGGATTAGTTGAAGGTAATTCTTTATTAGGTATTATTTTGGAAACTGAAACGAAGCAAAAATTAAAAGTCCTAACTGGCAGTATAGCGGCAACTGTAAAAAGCCATGACGCATTACTTTCAATCGAATTAAACATTAAAGTCTATTCATGCATAGCTCAAGGCAAGACACGTGTCGTACCTAGTAATTACTTGATTGAATGCTTAGTGCTTTTAAGCGTCATCACTTAAGTAATGAGGGTCGTAAGTGCCAAGTGGGGACGTCGCCATTCTGAATGCGCCATTACGCGCGTATTGTCAAATGTCATTTGTCTTCCGCCGCTAATCATTAGTTGCGGGTAAGTAATTTGAATTTTTAAAATTCGAACTCTTTTCAATCTGTTTTGGCTTTAACGAACATTATGTCACTTTTGTAGATAAGAAATGAAACTAGAAGCGTGCTCTGTGTTATAATTGACCAAAAAATAATTCAAAAGTTTGACATGTTGAAAGGCAGATTAGGTTAGCTTAGCTAAAAAGCTATAGCTTATAATAAGCTATATTTGTTTTTTTTTGTCAAAATTTTTCTTAACAAATCCCCATTTGACGCTCTGAGTATTCTTTTGATGGGGCCCTATCAGTAAAAATCATCACGTTGTAATCAGTTTAGTTTTAATAAACCTGACCCTGGATAACAATGACAAGTGCTTGCCAAAACAAAAGAACCATGAAACAGACGCAGAAATGTGATTGCTCCATGGCCGATCGGCTGGACAGGATGCTGAATTAACAATATTAATCTTACAATATATTAATGTTTAGTCAACTTATTTACCAATCAATGGATAAAGTTATAAATAGCATATGCTTCAAAATTAACAAAAAACTATATAAACAAACAGATTTTCACAAAAGTAAAGGCCCTCCAAACACTAACGGTAGTGCCGAAGACAATAATTATTAAGTAATTGTAGAGGTGAGGAAATAATAAAAAAAAATACTTTCAGTGACGTCATTTATCGCCCAATGTTTTACTTCTTGTTTAATCTCATGTACCTAACTAATGTCTTTGGATCTGTCAAAATTAATAGATATTAATATATCCAATTTATAATTTCTCGTGTCACAATGTTCGTACCCATACTCCTCCGAAACGGTTCGACCGATTCTTATGAATTTTTTATCCATATTTAGTAAGTCTGAGAATCAGCTACCATTTATTTTTTACCCCTAAATGTTAAGGGTGTTGGTCCACCCCTAAATTGCTATACAGCATACAGAAATACATACAACCTTTAATTTTCACCCCTCTACGATCAACCCCTATTTTTTATTTGTTAATTAAAAACTTATGACTTGAGCTCTGAGGTTTATCTGGAGAAAAATTCACAGAAAAACCTAAGAAGTTTTCATTTGAGAAAACAGTCACCAAAGAACAGTCTCTGCCTCTCCGGTGTAGCATATCAAAATGTTCCATGTTGGTATGTTATACAAACATGGAACATTTATATGTATATGTATGTATGTAGTATGGTAGCCTACTAAAAAGGTAGACTAAGTACAATCACATTAAGGATAAACGAAGTTCGCGGGGGCAGCTAGTAGATATATATTATTATTTTCTGCATCAATAGGTACTAAAATACAACGTCATTCAAAGTAAAGCAAGGCCATTAGGAAACATTCTGACTCTAGTTTTGTCGCAATATATTCAATAATATAGTTAAGTTCGGTGGCGGTTGTTGGATAAATGTTCAAATGTATGTTAAATGAAACTGTTTGTTCGAAGCTGGGTGTCAACTGGCTTTAATTATTTAAAACATGAGCTTATAACTAACATGAAAATAGGGGTAACGGGGTTACGATTCTAACAAAAAACTATATTGGCTTATTTAAGGGTTCTTAAATCTAAGTGACACTTCAATATAAGTATAGTCAACCTATTGGACATTATCGGAAACAAGAATGTTATATTACCTACAACTAGCCGACCGGGCAAACGTCGTTTTGCCATGTATATCATTTATAATAAAAAAATAGGGGTTGATCGTAGAGGGGTGAAAATTAAAGGTTGTATGTATATTTTAATGCTGTATCATAAAAAACATCTAAAAATAAAAAGAAAATATTTAGGGGTGTACTACCCTTAACATTTAGGGGGATGAAAAATAGATGTTGTCCGATTCTCAGACATACCCAATAAGTACACAAAATTTCATGAGAATCGGTCGAGCCGTTTCGGAGGAGTTTGGCAACGAAAACTGTGACACGAGAATTTTATATAGGTAGGTACTAGCTGACCGGGCAAACGTCTTTTTGCCATGTATATCATTTATAATAAAAAAATAGGGGTTGATCGTAGAGGGGTGAAAGTAAGGGGTTGTATGTATTTTTTAATGCTGTATCGTAAAAAAATAGAAATTAAAAATTTTGTCTAAAAAATAAAAAAAAAAATTGAGGGGTGGACCACCCTTATTTTTTAGGGGTGTGAAAAATAGATGTTAGCCGATTCTCAGACCTACCCAATATGCTTACCAAATTTCAGAGGAATCGGTTGAGCCGTTTCGGAGGAGTATGCAGACTAACATTGTGACACGAGAATTTTATATATAAGATTAGATTTAGTGTGGTTAAACTAAAGGGCTCATTGTAGCTTCAAGTGTGCGATAATTGCTAGAATTTGGTGTGCGGTAATTATTGACTAAAATATCTATATGTATTATGTAACTTAACTAGTGTTAGTTAGTTTTAGTTTTAGTTTAGTTAATATAAACAAAAATTCCACAAAGAAGCTTCACTGTCTCATTTAAAGGTGGAAAGGAACATGGTATCTTCTTCCACCTATGTTAAAACAATGTCAATTTAGGCGTGATAAGGTGCTAAGTTTGCAGCAACTATGAATCTATGAAATTGTATTTCTTTTACTCAATAACTGTTATTTATATGTAATTTTCTTATAAAACAATTTTTTAATAAAATAAACATAAATTATCCATATCACTCAATGTAATTACGAAGATATTAATTAGGATATTTACCTGACAATTCCGTGACTGGTAGTGTTTTTCTTGACATATCCAGAGCGCCATCGTCGCTGTAATCTCGATAATTGCACTCGTCATAGTATTTCATACTCTTTTCTATAACCTCCTTTTTGGGAAATCCATCTTTGAAACTGGCCGGTTTCAAAAAATTCACTCTCCCGCCAAATGGAAACATTCCATTTTCAAATTCACACTTCGATTGCTCCTTAGTCAAAATGTCGTTTATAGAGAACGGCGTCGTCAAATTTAAATTTGTTTTTTCGCATTCTAATGTTAGATTTGGGTACGTTTTAATTTTCGACTCCATTATTCGCACATTTATTTGAAGCACTTCACGCGCGTCTCACCACAAAGCTTACAAACGAATAAACTTTGCGTGTTTTGCCCGCCTGCTTGCTAAGCCTTCGAGCGAGATGGACGATCTATTTTTCCATGCAATTCTAACGCGATAAAGTAAGATGGCGATAGTTGAGGGCGGTCGTTTTTTTAAAAAGCTTGAGAAGTAGCTAAGTAGTGGGGATCGTTGAGTTTTTCTTGAAGATGTTTACGTGGGCTTGATTTGATCGTCCGGGTTACGGGTATTTACGGGTTGATTGCACTACGCTCGCCATAAATTGACCGTTTTTACCTTAATTAAACCTGTGAATTATACTTGCGATAAGATTATCCTTCTCACATAGTTTTACAGAATATAGATATATTCTGTAAAACTATGTGAGAAGGCTTATTGATAGTGTAAGTATTTAATTACAAGGTTTTAAAATATCTTTAAATTTATAATCATATTTTATGAGTATACAATTTTACTAATTAAACATCTGACCTTAAATACAGTTTATTTTCATTAGAAATACGTATTAAACCATTCCTACTAGGTCATACACACATTTAAATTCAGAACTTCTTCATAAGAAAATATTAAATACAATAAAGGCCAATGTATATTGCTCTCACTCATGGGCTGTTAATGGAAAGAGTAGTCTCGGTAAGTGCTTGAGAAGTGTCTATCCGTCTCTGTCTTTCATATAGCCTTATACCTCAACCCCTACAGCCATCCCTTTCCGTCGCCACTGGCCTATTTAAATAAACCAATCAGGTGGGAGCTCGCTAATAGGCGGCCAATAAAAACTTGAGAGTGGAAATGTCAACAATTAATGTTTTTCTTTTCAATCGTGAGCTTTTCCGACGGGTCTTTTGTATTTGACATATAAATGTCAAATGGGGAATGTTTTTGGGTGTATTTAAGTATGAATAGTATCCAATTTTATTTATAATCGTTTATGCATTTATGAAATATAAAGTCTCCCGTGGCTTAAAAGGAGGTCTTGGGTTCGATTAAAGACAATATACTTGCTTATTGATAAATTAATAAAAAATATAAAATATTTTTATTTTTTAGCGCCGCTTTTGGAGTTGCGGAAAAGAATTTGAGAAATGATTTTTTTTAATAGGTCATAAAACGGGAGGCTCGTCTAACATTAAATGATACATGGACAAACTTAATGCCAGAGGGCTTGAGTTGGCGGCCTTTTATGAATTGTTACGTTCTTTTCATGAAGGACCTTTGGTCCAATTAGTAAAAAAATTTAGTTTAGTTTGTGGGCATTAAGCAATTACGTAAAGATTTGTGCAAACGGGGAAGAACCTATTTTTTCAGTTTTGAGTACATTATTTTAAATAATTCATTAGCCTTAAGTAATAGGAAATATGAGATTTAAGATATTGGTTGTATGATTGATTCCCGGGGCTTTTCCCTGGTACATACAACCACCGTTTAAAGACTAACTACATTGTCTGCGATGACTGTCCTTTTTGGGCGTTGTATCTATGCTCGCTATCCTATAAAAAAATGTAAATTGTGAATTTTCTAAGCCATAGAAAAAAGTTGGATGACTCGGAAACCCAAAAAAAAATATTTGTAGATATGGTGAAGGAAAACCACGTGAAATCGGCTTGCCTTAGAGCTAAAAAGTCAACGGCGTGCGTCAGGCACATAACGCTGATCACCTACTTGCTCATTAGATTACCAAATTATCATGAAACAGATACAGAAATCTGAGGCCCAGACCTAAAAAGGTTGTAGCCCCATTGATTTCTTAATATTTGTGATGTGTCTGTCATATTTTTATATTGATAAATAAATATACAGAGCCAGTTGGGTTGTACAAGTTCTTAGTTCCCTTCCTTTAATATATTCGTTTAACCTTTAAAGCTCAATCATATAAATCCAATATGGGTTAACCACTTACAGTGCGGTTAAGAGGCGAATCAATGTCGATAATAAAACGATATCTGTAGAGTGCAGCCGCAAACACCACTTATTTGGTGTAGAGTTACGAATGTATAGACTCGGTGCATATTTTTAACCTCTTAAAGGGTCGGCAATGTACTCGCGAGACCTCTGAGAGTGTCCATGGGCAGCCGTAACACTCAACATCAGATGAGCCTCCTACCCGTCTGCCCCCTGTTATATATGACACAACTACGAATAAAAAGAAAATAATAATAGGTACAAACACAAATGACAAAATTACTACGTTTTTAAATGGCGCTGAAAAGTAGTAGAGGAGCACGAAGAGTTAGTCAATTACGCATTATGGGGACATGTATATATGGGGGCATGTAGGTACCTATGGGGGCACGAAACTTGATGTTAGTACGCGTAATAGGTATTGCCTGACCGAAGAGCATTTTCTATACGAAAAAGTGGGACGAGGGGGGTGTAGGTAGATACTTTTATTTATTTTTTCGTTAAATGTGAAATTTTGCTGACCTGTAATTTCCTTAGGCTGCTTTAAGACTAGATATATATCATGATATTTTCTAGAACAGAATTAGATTACAATTTATAACTATATTTAATATTATAAAGTTTTAAGATTCTTCGTAAAAAATACACGTGATTTTGGGGGGCAGCTTTAGTCTTGGGAGTAAAGTTATTAAATTTGTGTTCAATTCTTATCCAGAATACCTCATTTTAGCGGTTCTATTTCTCACAACTCTGTAGTACACTTACCGGTATCTGATATCCACTCATCCATTAATGAACATCATCTAAATGAAATATAAAACGCGAATAGAGTGCTCGTTGTTATAATTTATTAATAGAAATAAAAATATTATTGATAAATATTGTGAATACTTTGTTGTTGAAATTTAAATGTTGTCTAGACGAATGTTGGGCTTCAGCGTGGGACTCGCATATCTGACATCGTAACTTCGAATCTATAGTCCTTGTCCGCATTTGACACTCGCTCGTACGGTGAAGGTCTTAGGCCCGTCAAACAGAAGAATGCGTGTGTCAAACACAAAAGGCTAGTCCTTTGTACTTAGTATTAGAAAGAACAAATGTTCAGGAAACAGACCAGAAATTTTCTGCCTTAAAATACGTATCGGTCTGTACAGTTAGAGAGCAGGGTCCAAAGACCATTAGCTCTAACATTTCGTAAAATCGAAAGGTGAAAAGTAAATAGTATAATAAAAATAATATACATAGTATAAATACTTTTTTGTTTGCGAAGTTTTGCAGCTCCCCGTGGAATTTTGAAAGAAAGATTTTACAACAATTGTTAAAAATATGAATAATATGTTTATGAAACTCTTCCTTGACAACCAGAGTATATGTTATGTAATCATATCAGAGATAATGCCAGAGACGATAGTTCTAAGCATTGAATACATCATTATAGTATAGTCGTTTGTTCATGAATTAGTTACCTAATGTTTTGTTTACATTGGAAATTAAGTTTAACTTTTAACTCCTGGTACGATATAGCCTTGACTTTCGTTTAGTTAAAAAAATTGGAAGGCCTTCATCATTATTTGTCATTTGTAATATACCTATAACTTATTCTATCGCTAGATTATAAATTAGGAAAGTCAAAATCGGACTTTTTCGGTTGGCTGGCAAGTGAAATTTAAAACAACTAATATTATATAATATGTGTACGAGCTAAGTCTGCTACAGTTCTGTTCGTTTTGTTTTTCTTATATTATAAGTGCGGTAATTACTATACATAAAGCCATGTACTCTTCAAACATATCCTATTATAAAAAGCATCTCCCCTTTCTCAGGGTAGGTACTCAACGAGTGTGTTTTAATGTAACCATACGATAAAATATATATTATTAGGTGGTTTGCTATTCTATTCACTACTAATAATGTTAATAATTCGCTATGAATCTAATAAACAAATGACTATTTATGGTATGAAAAATGGAAAAAAAAGAAAAAAAATGGAATATGTCATCTGTAATAATATAAATTGCGTGCGCTTCCAGACAAAAGTTACAATGGGAACTCCTTGATACCAACATTCACTAAACGGGTTTTAGCTACGTATCAGCGTTTTATTTGAGTTGTTTTAGGTAATATATGTTTACATTTTAATATTCTTTATTATGATGACGTAAAGGATATAGGCAATACATGCTTCTGTATAACATTTAATAAAATACTAGAGTAGGTATAATTGAATTTTCAGTCAATTACGGATTTACCTCGTACGTAAGTGAATACTAACCTAAATTTAAAGTACATTAGCGTCAGTTAATTGAAGATTATAAACAATCTGAGAGCACTTTCGCTGTTTATCGACAATACATCGTTTTTGTCGATGATTCATTTTCGAATTGAAAATACTTTTTAACAAATCATAAAAATTTACGAGAAATGGAGAATTTTTAAATAAAAAAACTATCGAGAATGTAACCCATATGTAAGCGACAATTGAACATGATTATTAATAGCCGTGAAAATTATATATTTATTTTAATGAGGAGGCGGCAGTGTTAATTTTTCCTAATTTTATGGAGACCAAGAAATAAATATTAATTGCTATACTTATGTCAATTTAATCTACAATGTAAAGAACGCACTATTAGAATCGATTGTAAGATAAGACTATACCAACCATTTTGTTAAGTATTTTAACGCCCTCTAGTGTCGCGTAAAAATCCGTCTATGAGTAGCACGTTTTACGGGCGCACTGCAGTTCTATAAAGCTAACATGACTTATCAAAGTTCCGCTATTGCCTACTAGATGTCTCTAAAAATATTTATTTAATCTCGACTTAATAACTAATTTATAATTATAACAATTCACAATAATATACCCCAAACGATCATAATTATCTATTTAAAAGACACTTAATGCTCTTTTATGCATTAGCAACTAATAGGATTTTTCATTTTTTTTAAAACAAGGAATAGTCTAGTGGCCGCTAGAGGGCCAGACTAACAGTTTTCTATGGAAATAAAGTAGGTATGTTATTTTCGTGTTAACATAATATATTTATTAATTCACAACTATTTGCTCTTTGCTCACAAAATCTTGCAAACCGTATACGTACTAATCTTAATCATAAAAACATTATAAATATAAAGTAAAGTTAATCCAAAATTCGTGCACTATCTACATTAGTCTATGGTTTAACCTGTAGAAGAATAGGAGATAGACGATAGTTGCTTTAAAAAAAGATTAAGAGGATGCTAGACCAAAGTGAAAGCGTATTCCACAACTTTACCTAGAAAGAAAAATCTAAAGGATTCCGAAAAGATTTATTAAAAATTATGTGAATAGTCTTAATTAATTAGACGTACTTTTATTGTTACTTTAACATGTTGAAGGAGCTGTCGGTGAAGTTATGAATATTTGTTAGCTTAAACTATCGTTATCGCAAGACCTCTAATGAAATAAAAACAATAAACATAGTTGCAACATTTTAATTTTTAAAAGCTAATATATGCAGACATCTTGCTGGCATAGTGCCCTTCATAAAAAGTGGAAATAAAATATCTTCCTCAAACATTGAAATCAGTGTAAATGGACAAGGGGATGATTATAGTATCGGTTACAGATGAACACGTGGTTAATGTTAGATATTTATAATAGTACTGCGCTCGCGGCGTCGCTTGTTAAAATAAAAAGTAAAAATAAAATATGTCTATTATGGAATATAACTATAAGATACAGGTATCACTTATTTCACGTCATTAATAGTCGTAGACTCATCGGGAAAGAAGACGGAGGGAGTAGGCCGAGAGAAAATCGGCCCTACCCTTTAAAATATCAAATCATCATACAAAATGACCTTGGCAAACAACACTTATTTTAAAACAAATATCGCAAATTAATTAGAAGTAGCCTGTCTAGCACTAGTCCCAGGCCCTTTTATCAACTAGATAATCGTTAACTTTATAGTAAGCCTTTTTACTCAGCTTTTCTCCCCCAATATTATATATTTTTTGTTATCCCCCGATATCGTATAGATTTTAAGCAATAATAGCCTGGTGACCCTCAGCCCTGAGATCACGTGTTCGCACCCAGATTGTGCAGGAATACCTACTTTCCTTCGGTACAATGAGGAAAAAGATCTTATGGCATGACTTAAGACACAAAAAATTACGTACTGTATACACAGGCCTGTATATTAAGTTCAAGATTGTAGTGGTACTAGATTATTATTTTGTGGAAATGTACCTAGGTATATATAGTACTCCTGTGACCTGTCTATACAGTCAGTAGCTCATGTCTGAGCGTCGTGGTCACCAAGGAAACATCTGGTGAGGACAATCTGTTTGCATCGGTTTCTGTCCAGCGCAGTGTACAGTTTTGAGGACGATGAGTCTTTCACTTGATCGTTCCATCTGGTTGGTGAACTCTACGTGGTCTTTTGTCTTCTGTGTTATCAATATGACCAGTTTTTCTCATCGCCTCTGCGCATTGTTTGGCCGAAATATGAGATAACTCTTGTCAGTAGACAGTCGAGTTCGTATTACTAGCATAGACATCAAGTTTTTCTATCTGGACAGGCGAAATATCATATATATGGGTGTGTCAAGTGGGCTTATCTACTTTGTCCAAAGATAAATAATCAATCAAACAGACAAAGTCTAGTATAACCTAAACTTCAGATATAAGAACGCTACTCCTAGGTCTATGATCTAAGACGAACAGTATTTAATGAATTTATCGAACACTTATAACACTATTCAATTTGACGCGTAATGACGAACTAATGACGTCACAGATCGCGATTCGCTGACGTCACACGCGTCATTGCCCACTTGATGTTATTGGAATTGTCGATTGAACACATCTGAATCGGGTATTTATCTATTGCATTTTTAACGGTGTTCATGTATGTGAATTAGTTGAAGAATGTTATTACCACGTGACTATGTCAAAAATGCTATTCAATTCAGTTTTTTAACTCTTAATTGATTTATCACTTTTCATTACAACGGAAACATAATTTAAAAGAAAGAAATTTGCGCTATTTACATATTATAACTCTTAAATATGCATATCTAATATTAATACCTATTTAAATTTTATTCTATAATATAGCACATGATCTTTTGAAACAATTTTTTTTGATAATGTTGAAAAAGACACATACAATAACTATACTAATATTATAAATTCACTAATAATACAGTAATTGAATGACACAAATATAATACAACATTCTTAACATAGTATTAATAATTAAAAATTGATAAATAGAAAACTGCTGCCTGCTAAATAGATTCTTAAAGATTAATTCAATCGTTCTCTGACTTTTTGACAAATTTAGGCCTAAGCCTAAAAAAGTTCAGTGGCCATGACATGATATGCTTACATTTAGAAACAAACAAAAATAACTACTTATAAAAATGAATTATACCTTTAACAGGTAAGCTTGCTTTATACTTAATAACTATAAATATGTGTTTTAGAAATATAAATTAATTATTATAATTTTGTAAAAGATCAGCGCAAGTGTAAGTAAGGTGGAACGGGGACGGTTCTACGCAAGGAAAAATATCGTTAGTAGAAATCTTCTTATAGAATAGTTCCGACGTTAGACGACTCATTTGGTCTAGTGGTTAGTACCCCTGACTGCGTATCCATGGGTCCCGGGTTCGATCCCCGGCTGAGACGAACATCGATGTGATGAGCATTTGGTGTTGTGCTTAGGTCTTGGGTGTTCAAATATATATTTATATGTCTATCTATCTATAATATGTATGTATATCCGTTGCCTAGTACCCATAACACAAGCTTCACCAACTTAGCGTGGGACTAGGTCAATTGGTGTGAATTGTCTTTTAAAAAAAAAAGTCTTAAAATTTTTATTACAAGCGCATATATTTAATGTTTTTGGGAGGTCGTTTAATTAAATTTCCGAATCCTGACATCAAATGTTCACAACAAACACATATCACTCATTCTGAAATATCGAACAAAATATATATTCAGTATCTTAATGAATAATCGTAAATTCACTTTGCTTCATATGCAACCGCTTTTTTTTTTATTTGAACCCGACAATCAGAGCATTGACAAATCTGGGGTCACAATGGGCAAAAAATACGTGAACCATGGCGCCGGTGCGCCAATAAATTATATTAGCTTGTCAATATGACGCCCCTCACCGCCCAACTTAAGTGGTCTGCAACGTGTTTAAGAAAAAAAAAAAAAAAATTGGCGGGAACTTTTGACAGATTTTTTAAATGCATTATCGATATAGCTGACTGTCCAAATACCCTTATTTAAAGTATGGAAAACTCTTGACTCATATTTTTTAATTAGGATAATATTTTTGTAAAGAAAATGAAATATATTAATAAAATGCCTTTTTGTAAGAAAAAGACTTAATGTTACTAGAAAAATATGGATTTTTTAAAATATAGAATCAACCCTTGGCATTTAAAGTTAAAGTCAAAGTTAAAAATCATTTAATCATATAGGTAACACAATATACACTTATGAACGTCAAAGATAACTGTATATGAAATGCTTCTAACTTTACATTTAAGCCCCGGAACACAGAAAATAATTTTACTTTAATGTGTAAACTTTCTCGTCCGTAAGGAAAATATCGAGTAACTAAACAACTCTTAGACCCAGGCTAATCACCTATTATCATTAAGAAAACAATCCCAGCGTGTGACGAGATTTCGTATATACACAATAATGATTTGTTTCTAATAAAATTTTACAATAAGTCATTAAAAAATATAGCTACATTGTGTTCATTAAACCATATTCAAATTTCGAACTAAGCAAATAAAATAGGGATGCCCTCAACAAACGGTTCAAATGTCAGATATAAAAACATGGTCAATATCGGGGTGACGTGTTTGGCGTTAAATTTGGTCATTGAATTATTGCTTCCACGCGGTGTTATGGCGCCACATGCAAAAACTCTGAAATCGAATGAAAAAATTAAGAAAATCTTTCGTTTTAATGTCAATATAGAGATTTTAATGCACCGAAACGGATAATTTTACTTGTTATGAATAAAGTAGATTAAGAACTGTGATTTATCGCTTGGCCTTTTAACTTTTGGGTTAGACTTCCCAGGTCTTCCGCGGTTTAGATTTAGTACATATCTAGATAAAACCGATAAAGCCAGAACGCTTCTCTTTCTTTCAGCAGAGCGTACCTGCTTGATGAAAGTTGGGAGTTTTTTCACTTATTTTCACAAATAAACGTGATTCAAAAGAAATTAAAATTAAATTTTGTCGTTGTATATAATTATTTTCCTTTACTAATGCTATTAAAATCCTGGCCTGTGTTTCTTTCCCAGACAATTTTTAACAAGTAGATTTTCCGCATTTTTTATATCAAAGACAATAAGTCTATATTGAAATATCGTTTAAGTTAGGTGCTTAATTAGATACTAATTGATCTAGAACTTAAGTTTTAAAGTTCTTATAGATAGAACTTCTCTTAAGATAGTGCTTGATAGTTCGTTTCACGACGTTAGGTATAATATTAATAATCATAGCTATTAGTTTCAAAGGCTTAGAAATCTTCAAATTGCTTTAAAAACTTTTAATTAATTTAGTGTCCCCAATTCTACCGGGCTTCAAAAGCAAAATGTTTTTACCTTTATCTAAAAAATAAATGAAAAATAATTCCCCACCAAAGTCCAATAAAACATATCAATAACGTAGTTTAACCGTTTCTTCGGATTCCTGCGAATTCCCATCAGCATGAAGCGTGACTAACAAATCGATATTAATGATCTTATTTTACATCGAACCCAGATCATCGGTCAGCAATTAATTGAGTAAAACAGAATGAGAACATTAAACTGTGCACATGTATTGAACACTGATAACGCTGAGAAACGCCGTGTACACTGCTGAACATGATATACAGGCTAAACTAAAAAAATAGTTCTTAATAATTCCTATCTATCGAAACAATATGTTTGTTTGTGGTCTATATTATAAAACGTCAATAAACATAAATCTATTTGGCGGGCTGTCAATCCATTAATAATTGATAAAATTGACAGCGCTAAAGCCTAGATCCTTAGGTACTCGAGATAGTAATAACAGTATCTAAGGGTCTGTTTCATAATGTACGGATAAGTTCTACATTCCAAATTAGCTATTTATTACTTATTGGTAGGATAAACACTATTGTTGTGTTTCACGACTGTCAGATAGCGCTATTCGTCACATAAAGTCCATCATAAGTTATGAGTCCTTATCCATACATTGTGAATGTGTACACGTGATGAATAAATTCCGACTATGAACAGAGGATCTATTATTGACAAGCGGCGGAGCTTTCTTTGGCAATTTAAGACTTCAAAGCTGTGAAATGAAATATACGAAATATTTTTTGTATTAATTGTATCCTATTACAATGAATAACTTTATTTAGCAAACACTGTTTCATTTGTCACTATTTCTGCTTGCAGCATCTTTTTACACTCTATACAGAAACTAGCAGATCGAGACTCATTGTCTATTAAGATTTTATGGTTTCGGTAATCTTTATTTCGGTTACAACTTAAAAAAATACTCAGTTATAATCAGTAGTAATAATAATTTATATATAATTAATTTGTTTGTTTCGCTGATTAACAGTTACACAACACAAAAAGAAGAGATATATATATAATTTTATTCATTTATACTTCTGTTACAGATCGTATCTATTGGTCCCGTATCTAGTGCCCGTAATCACTAATAGGATTGGAGATTCCACCTATTGCAATTTAAGTTGGTCTTCAAACCAAATCTATGTAAAGATTCTATGGATGTCGCATGACGCATTAAGTGTCCAGTTGTGTAATAATGCTGGAACAGGAGTCCGGCGTCCAAATAAAAGCTAACGAGCTCACAGTGTACGCCCGGGATTAGTAATGGCGTACAGTTACGGGCATACAATAACTAAATTTTTATAATGATATATGATCAATATCCATTACATACGTTGAGAACGTACTTGCTTATGATGCAAGTAATTAAATGTACCTATTTGAGTTTAATAATATCTAGGTTTAATAGATTAAACACCTGTAGCTTATTCAGTAAATTAGGCCGTGGGTAGACATTGCCTGTTTAACTATCTATATCTTAAAAGGCCGGCAACGGAATTACGAGCCTTCTGGCAGTGATTGTCTACCTATGGGCACCGGTATCACTTAAATCCAGATAAGCCTGTTTTCTTTTGCTATAAAAACAAAAAATATGTTTTCCTTCACAAGAAGTTCTTTAGGGTTAAATTAATAAACTAAATACATATAGGTATATATATAAGTATAGATATAAAATATAGATGTATACATAGAGATATATACATAGGCTAGTATAAGTAGAGGAATCTGAAGCTATAATATGTTCATTGAATGAAACGTGTGTGTTTCACTTAGGAATTCCAGAATAATTTTTGCCTCTGACTGTACGTCGTGTGTGTGTCGGTCTATCGGGCCAGATCACCTTCCCCAAGCGATAACCTTAAAAGCCCGACCAATATTAATACATGATACATCCACGTGCGCGCATACATTACCATCCGATCTATGTTATACATATTTTTCTAGAGTATTACGACTTAATATGACACGATTTCTAAATTGAAAATTCATAAACATATGTTTTCTTTAACTATAATACTTTCTACGGAAAATTTATGAGTCTAAAAAAACGTTTTCATCACATCACAGTTAATGTAAACTAATAAACGTCCATAAAGAAATCATATAATGCTAATCACAAATAAAATTTGCCGCCAAGATTTTTGAATACAATTTCAGTGTTACCCAAACACTGAAAATGTTTAGTAAATGAAAAACGGCTTAATGTAGAAAGTTGCCTATACTTTTTGTTTTTCGAAGTAATCTCCGTTCCTCTTTACACATCATCGCATTCGATGGAAGCACTGAGAAAAGCAGTGGGCAGTCTTCCATAGACCCCTAAGGAAGAATTAGGTTTCACCGTTTTACCGTTCCCGTTTGTCAAAAAATACGCTTTTGCGGCATTTTAACATACCTACCTCAACCTGGGAAGCAACGTTGGCCTAGTAGCTTCAGAGTGCAAATCTCATGTCTGAGATTCGATCTCCGGCTGTGAACCAATGTCAGTGAGTTAGACGCTCAAAGATTTTTCAAACATTTATTTGAAGCATTTAACATTTTTTCAGCCCTAGCAGAGATTCTGCTCATTATATTTTTTTCTGTATGTTATAGAGAGCAGTAATGGCCTAGTGACTTCAGTGTGCAACTCTGATTCCTGAGGTCGTAAGTCCGATCCCTGGCACCGATGGATTTTCTTTCTATGTGCGCAATTACTATTCGCTCGAACGGTGAAGGAAAACATCACGACGAAACCGGCTTTAAACCGACAGCGTGTGTCAGGCACTGGAGGCTAATCACCTACTTGCTTATTAGATTGACAAATGATTATGAAACAGATTCAGAAATCTGAGGCCTAGACTTACAAAGGTTGTAGCAACACTGATTTATTTTATTTTACCCTTGGAAGCTTGCAGGCTCTTGGGTGGCTCTGATCGTCGACAAATAAATAAGTGATTTGTTACCATGGTAACCATTTATTTTGTAAGTCTACGGAATCTACGGAGTAACTCTCCTTGTTGTTACAAAACGCGGACTGAAAATAAAACCGCGATTGTCGTCATGGTAACCAACACTGTAACTAAAGAAACTTTAGTTTACTATAATGATAAAGACTTCATGAAGAGTATGAATTTGTAACTGATCTTTTCCGCTTATGGATGATATACTGTCTCTATTAATTCTTTGATACGGGGTTTTAGGCTTAGTGCCTACTTTGTGAGACCTGTCATAGACTAGATTTTACTCTAGCAAAGCTTCTCTATGATTTATGATTACGCATTACGTGAAACAACATTTTCACAGTTTTCTCAGAGTATCTGTGTTTAAAAAGCAATCAAACACCACCCTAATCATTCTTAATTTTTACAAGCGTAAAATTTTTATTGGTTTTCATTAAAAACTGGGCGGCACGTACTCTATTGCTTTTAACAACAGGTGTTTCGAATTCCCATAGACAGGTCTTGTTCCCAAAGCCAATACTAGACACGTGTTTGGATCAATATCTTATCGAATGGCGCCGGCGCCCATATCTGGGGGAAAATCAGAGGGTGTGTTTGCGCAGACTAGCGTTTGTAACGCGGTTTTAATTCTGTTTTGAAACGGCATTTTTGCGTATTATCTGTAAAGTTTTTAAATTGGAATGTGTTTTATACCTTAGTTATTAAGATTAGAAAACTAAAACGCAATGATGTCAAATTTATCATTAAATAAAAATATTTTTTCATAAACATTTCTTAACCATATCCTATCCTTCTCAATCCAGACTTTTGTAATTAATCAATCAGTGAGATTGGCTTTTTAGTTTATTTTATTATTTCTTTTTTATTATTTTAAATTAAGGTTAGTGATTCTATATTTTTTTTATAAGATTTGGTTATATATTCTTCCACTTTACCCATCATAAATGGCCGCCCGTTGCATCCCTTATAATTTTTATCTATAAATGTAAAAAAGTGTAAATAAATAAAAAAAATATTAAATTAAATTTTCTACTATCACATAGATAAGTAATTCAATTAATTATTCAAGTACCTATTTAAAGATAAACTATGTTTTTTTGCCGCCCGTTTATCATGCTCAACCCCAGAACTATGCGGTATGGTAGCAATTCAGATAAAAAAGATCTCTACAAATTGAACTGAAAAATATCTCTAGTAAAAGATTTTTTTCGTCTTCTTAATAGGCGGCAGTTTTTGCAGGTTGTTAAACAATTTCTAAATATTAATAATGAAATAGAATAATTTACAGTGTTCTTACTTCTTAGTTTGATGTAGTTCTAGCCAAAAAAGGTGTCAAGGGTCGTTAAAGGTAATTAAAAGTCTACATGATAGAAAAGCAACGTTCTTTCTTACTTTGTTCAGGTGAACATATGAAAATTTACCTCTGCTACGCAAAATGTTGACAAGACTATTGTAGAACTAATCTATACGTAATACATCAATTAACGTATACCTATCCATTATTCTATTTTCGTTATGTATATTCAATTTATTATATATTGCTGCCCCTGAGAACTGTTTCATAAAACTGTTTTTTATGTTTTTCTGTGCAATTTATCAAAGTTTTCTCTCCGTAAAAACATTCCTCAGAGTTAAAAAATCGAATTGTTTCAGGCGTCTTGCAAATTTTGCGCTTCGCAACATATTTTATGATTCATTTTTATTAATAGATACCATAATGTTAATAGAAACTGACTCCTGAGTATTAGGTTAATCCTACTGATGGTCAAGGCATAGCCTAAACCTGAGGTTAGGATTTGGAAGGTGGAGTTGATTGAAATGATATATAGATACTTATAATTGTTATTTGATTAATAATATACCTACTTAAGTTCTGATTACAATCTTAAATAACTTATTAGTCATTTAAGATTAATGTTGTCAAAGTTTTCATCATAAAATTACTCCAAATTCCAACTAAGTTCCAATATATATTCTGTGTGTGTAGGTATCTATCTAAGCTGTACTTTATATTTCTTTTTTTGTATTGTCGCTTGTTTATTCTACTTTCAGTCACTGTTGGAACTATGTAAAATATGTGGTTAAAACCGTGCAGTACTAGAGTAACCTGCCTGTTTAATTTGACGGGGAAGGTATATATACATTTATTTGTTTTTAATTGATGTCATATAGGTACATAATACACTCTTCAAACGACATTATTCAATTGTATATTTCTTTCAAATATTGCTTACGTTTTCATTAACAGAGTAAAACAATGCTTAGTTAAAACCCATTAAAAATAGGGAAAGTTTTTTAAGAATGTAATTCTAATTTCATAAATGATTTTTTAATCAAAATATGCAATAGAATACCTATACCTACCCATACTGATTAAATATTGTATGTTTTGTATTAATAATGTTTTTATCAATATAAAAATTTGCATATTTTAATAAAAATCCATGTTATAATTGAGAGACAATCAGACAATAAAAAGTAGGTACATTAAGCTCTCTACAAAAAGGTTTTTAACTCATAATTGTAGATGAAGAAAACGGAGCACATAATACACTGTAATTCATTGATTTGTATTAAATGATATTGTTCAAATCGCTTAGCGGTACTTAAAACTATAAAGAACTAAGGAGTTTTAATTTATAGGATAATGCACAGTTCAGTCTTTAATTTTATTTACAAAATGGCACATAACTTAAAATTACCGTACAATATATAACAAAAATGTAACAAAATAATACTTTGGTTCAGTCAGTTAACAAACATAATTATTAGGAAAATATTTCTTCATCTCCACATCTTTGACATCCGTCGTGTAAAAGTTGGATTCATCTATTCGATTGTAGAACTTCTCACTATCATAAGTATCTTCCAGATATAAGGTGGAATTGATATCATGCTGATTCTGGATGTAGTTTTGAGTATCTCTAGTCTCTGGTTTGTATAACTTCCTCAATGTTTTCGGTTTTGCGTCTGTGGATGTCGAGACTTCCGGTGATTTTATCCTTTTACTTTTGTATCTTCTGTTCTGGAACCATATTTTCACCTGCGTTGGTGTTAAGTTCAGTTTTTTAGCTAATTCCTCACGTTCGGGCGCTGTTAAATATCTTTGGGTATTGAATCGGACTTCTAAATCGTGTACTTGGCTTTGTGAAAAGAGTATTCTGGGTTTTCGTTTTGTGCTTTTGTCTTTTGTTTTTTCTGGCTTTGTCGTGGTCGTTGGCATTTCTGTTAACAAAAAGAATGTATTGGTTAGTGTAACTTAATAAAAATTGACTAATAATAGTGCTTCATTTTTCATGGTTAATTTATTAATCATTTATTGTCCTATTCTAATTCAATTATTACGGCATTTAAAGCATAACATCTTATAACGTTATTTAATCATTCATAAATTATAAATTAATTAATTGAATTTTTTTTTAAATTTGATTAAAGCATTTTTTAAATGAGATAGCGTATACTTACTCATTGTTTTCCTGGCCATAGCAGTAAATTTATTATCTATTGGTAAGTGAGGTTGTGGTACAGATACGTCTGCAAGCCCGGGTGGTTCAGACATATCGACATCCAATTTAGGCATTTGTGGCATCTCCTGGTACTGTTCATGATGGTACAAATTCTGACAATACGAATTATAATTGTAATACCCCTCTTTGTTCTCATATTCCCCGTTCCAGTACTCGTTGTGCATCGGGTACACTTGATTGAAGTACTCCGAACAATAATTGCTTTGATGGTACAATCTCTCATAATCCTGGCTTCGTTCGGGCTTCCAAACGTCATTCCGTTCATAATAAGTCTGGTTAATGTTCAAAATGTCTTTGACTGAAAATGGTGTAGATAAAGAATACATTTGAGCATCGTCGATTTTTGATCTCGCATATTTGTCTTCTTTCTTCTCTTCTGGGTAGAAGAAGTCGGGTTTGCACTCGCTATGTTTGTATGAGGTCGAAACTTCGTTGTGTTGTTCGTAATTCATTTTGACACTTTCATTTCACTTGTGGTTTTAAGCACATGTAGAAGCAGACTGATGGTTGTCGAGATTTAAATCGAAGCCAATCCTTGACGCCTGCTGTGTTGTGGGCGGAGCTTAGGGCGGTTATCTATCTCTTTCCAACGCAACGGGAATGATATCTCCATCCTTGTGTTGAGCTTTTCATTTTCAGTGAAGTTGTAAATAAATTGATGATATCATTTGCGTGTGAAGTTTATTTCTCATTTATTATTGATATGCCAGGATATTGTTCATAAGTAATTGTTTCAATTTATAATGCGTTTAAAATCTATTTTTAGAGTTTGCTAACGGTTTAGAATTGGTTTGTTGTTTTAGGTATGAAAAATGTGATTGAACATTAATTATGGGAGTTGGGGTTAGAACAATCGTATCAATGGTACCTATTAAGGATATCTCGATTTAATCTTCATCTTACTTTATCTCAATTCAGGTTTTTTCAACCTCATTCTCCGTTTAAGTTATTTTTTAATTAGAATAATATCCTCGTTTTAATAACTTAGTAGGTAAGTATACCTATAGCTTATGAAGCAGAATGTTTTAAATTATAGATTTTATATACCTACGTGAATCCAAACCTAACTGTTAATAAAATAAAATTCAACTAGGTACCTATTACTACTATGATCCATTTATAACGAAAATGCCAGCGTGATCAGAATTGTACAACTTGCCTACGGTTGACAGTAGTGGGACTCAAGGAATATATGTTTATTTTTTTGGAATGGATTCCTGATTCTATTGCTTAAAAGATACGATTAACAGATTCAATACAGACATCTTAAGACATTGGTATATTATATACCAATGTCTTAAGGTGTATGTAGTTTATGTAAATTATTACTTATTTCTTATTGCGCAGAGGCGATAAGAACTTGGAGAAACATATTGGTAATACAAAGATCACGAGGCCGTTCACCAAGACAAGACTCATCGTTCTCAAAACTGGCGCTGGACAGAAACCGGTGGAAACAGATAGTCCGCTGTCTTGTTTCAGTGAACCTGAATGTAGGATTATTTAATAATTTCTAACCACAAAGTTCATAACGAAACATCGTGTACATATATTAAGTATGAAATAGGTCCCTATTTTATTTCTTCGAAGGCGACAGGAACGCTCAATTTACTTTAAGTTATCACGTGTCGACATATCATAAACAAGACGTCAACGGCCTCTTTCAATTTGTAATCAAATAAATAAATTCTTCTACACTAATATTTAAGAAATTATTTAATGTTCTTTTCAATCATATTATGTAAATATAAATTGTTTCTTGCAATTATGGCGTGTATAAATGTAAAAGAAATTCAAAATATGTTACCGAGCGCAAATCTTGAAGACGGCTTGACCAATTCGAGTAATTTTTATTTTTTCTTTGAAGTAGGTACAAGGTTTCTATTAAACTCCCAAGCGAAATTAGAAAATTATCACTAAATAAATTTAAAGCACTTTAAACGTAAATTAATCAATAAAGCTTTTTTTAAATTTGACGAATACTTAAATGATCCTAATCCTTGGGATTGATTTACTCCAGTTCAAACAATTTGTATGACTCAAAACATAATGATTAAAAAGAGTAGCGGAAAGTTTCATGCCGGTTCTTTTTTTTTTTATTCTCTGGCTCTGGCACGATTTGTGCATTAGCCAGCGTCAAGTATAGGATTTTTTATAATTCGTGCTTGTCTTTAGAAATTCGACCTTTATGTACGGTTTAGGCACTCGCCCGGTACCGTACAACCCTCCCAAAGGCCGAGAACAAATTTAAATTAAATTAAAACTTGCCCTCGAACCGGAATCGAACCCGGTACCCCTCACCTAGCTGCCACTTAATAAGACCGCTAGGCTATGAGGCCCCCCAATGCCGGTTCTTCTTGGCCGCTCTACGCCCTTGAATTGCGAACTGGTAGTAAATGAAAAAAATAAATTTACAATTAATTTAACTTTTTTTTTACGTTCATAAGTGTACTTACTTGTTTACCTGTATGATGAAGAATTTTGAGTTTGAGTTTATTCCGGAAAAGCGAACTGTCTCTATGGGGTAGCATAAAATACATATGTTGTTTTGTAGCTACTGAAAAGGTAGGCTAAGTAAAGAAGTCATATTAAGGCGAAATGAAGTTTGCTATCTAGTTTTTAATAAAACTGTATGCGCACTTTTCTTACATTTTATTTAATTGTACATGTAATTGTAAATTTGGTAATAAATATACCCAATTTTAAAAATAACAATCTATATTTCAGCAGAGGTAGGGAAAAATATTAATAGATCGTTCGGAATCTTTATATATTTAAATAAACTACTGTTTAGGCACGGGCATGTCTCGTTTTATATTAGATCTCACCGATATAGTTTAAGAATAATGCATAGACAAGAACTCTTTCCTAACTTGGGCTAAAATAAATAAAAACGTCACCGCCGTGTTTTTCATGCACCACAGCAACTCTTTGTTCTGACGTTCCTACGTCAAGAATGTATTGGATGTTGACACACGGGAGTGACAGTTCGCGTTAAGTCGACGCTTTGCGCTAAGTATGACTCTGGTATGACAAATTTTAATAAATTACTGGCTGATCCGGAAAACGTCGTTTTGCCATGTATATCATTTATAATAAAAAATAGGGGTTGATCGTATAGGGGTGAAAATTAGAGGTTGTAAGGGGTGAAATTAAAATTTATCTATAAATAAAAGACTACTGGACTACCCTTAACATTTAGGGGGATGAAAAATAGATGTTGTCCGATTGTCAGACATACCCAATATGCACACAAAATTTCATGAGAATCGGTCAAGCCATTTCGGAGGAGTTTAACTACAAACACCGCGACACGAAAATTTTATATATTTGGTGTGTAAACCAAAGCCGTAGTTCGCGCTACGCCTGGCCTCTGTATATTTCCACAAAGTTACCCAAAAAAAACGTTTTCCATTATAAAATGTGATTACGGCGTGTGCTGACCATAAAATTGCGAACTTAAAATATAGTTAATTCCAAAAACCCATAAAATTAAGGACAACTTTCGTATCACAAAAAACAGCAATAAAATAGCTTCCGTTTGTCATATGACCTGCTTTTGGCTTGTATTGTCTTTTGCATGACCATTCATAGGGTCAGTTTTTTCGACACTTCTTTTATTGATCCTTTTATTACAGATTACGTAATGATATTGAAATGATACTCTAATGATAAGAGAGTCACTGAACAGAAACCGGTATAAACCGAAAGAGAGCTCCAGATGTTTCCTTGCTGACCACGACGCTCAGCCATTAAGAAAGAGAATGAGTAATGATATCGCAAAAATATTAATAAGAATTAAATAAATGAAACGAATATTCCCTACATTTAATGTAGGATATAAAATTATAAAGGTTATGAGTCAGTCTAATTATATATATTATTTTAATACTGTCTCTTTTTATCATAGGCTAAACACAGCTTGACAGAAAGAGAGGGACTGAAGGAATTGTTTAAAAGTATAATGTGACTTAGGTATATTATGATAGAACTTTACGTGAATCTATTTACACTTGTACCTAATTATTAATATTATGTACTGGGTTTTAGCATATATTACGTTTGAATCTGATCGTCTCGATCGAATCGTATTCCGAAATACGGTTTATTGTATACGTACCTAATACAATATTGTGCCTATGTATTGAGACATAAATCTAAAGAAAAAAAATCATACATTCCGTTATTATATGTTGTCATTCTTTGTAAAATATGTATGTATATGTTTCCCACGTATGGGTCTTACGTGACTTACAAAGCTCTTGTCAAGGGTTTTTTAATCACTAATTTTTGGTAAAATACTTTTCAAAGGTATTTAGCACGCCGTAAAAAGTAATTCTTGTCAAACTTTGAAGTGTTTTAGATTGGTATTAAAGAGGGCATGTCAAAGTTGTAATAAAAATGGATTTTTATGGTCTTGTTAATTTTTTGGTTGCTTCAAGTGTTTTGTCGTTCATGTTATGCCAAACTGAAAGACAAAGTTTGATTAAAATACCCATGAGTTATAGTTATCTGGTTCTGCATATTCAAATTTTTTTACCCAATAACTTTTTAGTTTCTCCTTAGAGAAAATCTTAAATTTCAATAGGCATTTATAATTCAAACATACCATTTTAAATTGAAGCAGCGCCATCTTGTGAACAGTAGCTGTAGTAATTATATTTCATTATGGCATATCTTACAATTTTATGGCCACCTATTGACAAGTAGTGAATCGTAAAAAATACAATTTTATTTAAAAGATATTGTTATAATTTAATCAATTTGATTAAATTATATATCAATATTTTACCAATATTCAATTTATATTTAAATAAACCCCATAAATATTACACGAAGTATTTAGAATTGAATATAATGTTATTATCTGAATATAGCGTCATCTAGCGGAATAAAACTTAACTATCATGTACTATGAAATGGTAATCTGGTAATGTCCTGAATTTCATTGTGTAAGAAATTTGCTAGATGTCGCGTTTCACAATGATAAAAAGATAATCAAAACGACGACAGTTCATCTTTGTTAGTAATGTCGATAAATACTAGGTGTCAGTGAAACCAAATACAAAGATTAACGTGTTTTTAAAGGATCTAAGTCTATGAATAGTGAATTTTTAAAAAAAAACAAGTTGACACAGAATAGATTTAATTTAATTAGACAGTGAATTTATGAAATTACATCATCTTTAATTGTTCAGTTCAATAGTCTTTCTCTCTTTCTATTATATGTATAATATATAGTATATACCTACTCCAAAACTATTATAATTTAATCTTGTGATAGTGTTCGAACCCTATAAGTTCCTTTGGATGTAGTTAGTTGTTTTAAAGATTTATACCTACATCACAAATTAGCTAAGTAGGTAGGTAATCTTAATTTTATCAGATCTGACCACCCATCGAGACAAACGATTAGAACAATCGAATTATATCATTTGATTATTTCACTCGAGTTAGTCGATTCGGCGATTCTCTTTGCGATAACCGTGATGACTTGCGAAAAATAACGCGCGTGCGGCCGCAGCGCATGATTAGTCAATTTTTAGGTAATTAAAGACAACAATTATTTAAGTTTTTATATCGTCTATGTAAATATGTTTAATAATGTTTCGATAATCTATAGTCGGCCACTGTCATTTGAAATGCCAAATTTCTTTACACGCCTCCTACGCATGATACGTAAAACGAGTGGAATAATGACGAAAATCCTCAGACTCCCCGTCCAATTTCCGTTAGTGCGCGGCATGGTGTCATATGCTGTCATATGGCCAACCTGCAGCATTAGCCAGGAATACCTTGCAAATGGTACACCAATACAGAACGCGGATTGGAACCGAGCCGCGCGCTTCGGTATCTTCGGTACATTTTTCATGGCACCCGTTTTCTATGGCTGGTTGAAATTCTCCAGCAGGTTCTTTAAACGGAAATCGTTGTTCACGGCGATAAAAAGAGCATTAATCGAGCAAGTGTCATACTCGCCGCTTGCTATGGCGTATTTCTTTTTCGGGATGAGTTTGCTAGAAAAGAAGCCGATAAAAGCTTGCATGAATGAGGTCAGGGAGAAGTTTTGGCCCACTTATAAAATAGGTGTTGTTTTCTGGCCAACAGCGCAGACTTTAAACTTTTATTTTATATCAGAGAAGAATCGTATGGTGTTCGTAAGCGCGGCCAGCTTTGTGTGGACGATATATTTGGCTCACATGAAGGCAAAGAAGCAGAAGGGGGAAATGATTACAGATGATGAAATATCATGATTATTAAAACATTATCAAATACAATTTTGTCTCAATTTGGTTGTTAATTTCTTTCAGATTGAACTTAACTATTAACATTATTAATATTATTTGTTGATTCCACCGTAGAAATCATAGTAATTGAATTTGAAATTTCTAGAAGTTTAATCAATATTTCCAAATAACTGCTATACAATTAATCAAATTAGTATATCTACAGATTGTTATGACAAATAGAAATTGGTTTTTAAAGTTCATATTTATTATAATATATTTAATCAAATTCAGATTAAAAATAATTTATTCATTTAGGTAACACAATGTTCATTTATGAACGTCAATAAAAGAAATACATATTAAATACTTCTAATTTTACATAAACTGCCAGTTCTCAAATCAAGTGCGTAGAACGGCCGAAAGGAACTGGCAATAAACTCTATAAAGAAGTAGAATATACCTACAAGGCAACTGTAGATGGTGATGTTGGGTTGGGTAGGCCTTGTCGTACATACCTGGACTAAATGCAAGAAGGACAACTACTAGAGAAGGGACAAGTTAAAAGTACCTACCCGGAACCGACAAGCATGCATGGTCATGAAAGTGAATGAGGCGAGAGAGGAATGTCAGGACCGTAGCAAGTGGAGAACGATGGTCTACCCCTTCATGTTGTCTATAAATAAACAAATGAAATAAATATTATTATAGGCTCAAGAATATTGTTTTTTCCTGTTTCGGAATATACCATCTAGTCGTTTCTTCATTCATCATATATTATATTTTTTGTATACCAACTATATATAGTTATATTTATTTCATTAAGAAAAATGTAACCACTTATGGCTGGACTAGGTATATACCTATAACCCTGACTGACTAGTTAACTGTATCTAATTTACTCAAAATAGGTGCATCGTTACGCATGAGGGCTTTATAAACTCGGGTAGGAGAACTAAATGATATAAAAGAATGTTAAAGGGTCTATAATCGTTGGAATTCTTTAAGAAATTCAAAGAATTAATAACAAAAATGAATTCTTATGGCGTAGGTTTTATTGGTATATTAATCATGCATTGTCAACGCGGGAATAATATGTTTCGAGTTTTTTTTATGATTTATGAATGAAAAGGGGTTTAGAAAGCTTCTGGGTGGTTTTTTAGTTGTTTATATTATCTAGGTAAAAACCTTAGACCGATGTTTTTTATTTATTAATTTGTTATTGAAGTTTTTACTATCGTTATTAAATAATATGTTTAATAGCAGCTTTGGCGAGTTACTCACACATAATCGCGAATACTATTCACTATAAATAATTAATAATTGTTTCGGCGTTTGGTGTACATCATTATTTCGAAAGTTACAGTCGCTCTTTCAAAGATCTGGTTAAAGTACTTTTCGATTACTTGTCTCTTGAGTTGGCTAAGCGTGATCTTTATAGTCCAAGAAAACAAATGTTCTTGAACTATAATGGAGGTGTGTTTGCTAGAAGACGAAAGAACCTAGCAAAAAACTTTTAAACTTTTAACTCAAATATAAAAAAAGCATAGATTACCCAAATTGGAAACTCGAAAATGGACATATTTCTTACATATTGAGATAGATGAAAATGATAAATCAAGAAAATAGCCTATTCTTAAAAGAATACCAACGCACTTGCCTTCAAGAAGTGTGACTGTCCATCGGTGGTATTATTTTACATCGAGTGGTGACCGTTTATCCTCTTGTTCTGTAAAAAAAAATAGTATTTTTTTAATATACAGATGTCATAAATTGTGTTTTAAGACCCCATTATCTGTGGTAACGCTTCTAAAACCTCCACTAACATTTAGTATTATAAAGATATCAACATTGTCTTTAAATTACGCTCGTGAAAAACAAACCGATTAATTAGTCTGATAATATGTCGGCCGCTACCGTCCGAATTTATACGTTTGCCCCACAAAAGCGCCGAAACGGGTCTCTTTTAATGATCTTGCGTCGCACCACCATAAAAAACTTGCTAAAAAATGCGTAAACTTGACCCTTAGTTGGTATATCTATGGAGCTGTTAATATAGTTTACAGTCACAATGGCATTTTAAATAAATATATAACATAGAGACGTTACAAACGGGTAATAAACGAAACATTTATATCAAAGTATTCTATTCCTTTTATTTGACACCAGGGTCAGAAATTTGGTCACACTCAAAAATAATGTTTAATACCTATTGGTGATGTGGATTGGTCTTTGATTATATAACATTCTTTGTTTCAACACTATCTGAAGCCAGCCACACACACAGACTATGTGTCTGTGTGTGTGGCTGGCTTTAACTAGTATCGGATACTGCATTATTAATTACTTGACATTCCAATTAGTCTAAAGTTTAATAAGCTTTTGCAACAGCCTAAAGAAAGTTGTCAACGCATTCTGATAACAGCTCAATAGAATTACCCAATACAACTATTTTACGCCACTCTACCAAAACTTATTTTGTTAAAAGATAACCAAATCACAAGACATAAAGTTAAGTTTTTGTCACAAAAAACTTTGGGGACCTATCCTCACCTGCTGTGTCACATTATTTATTGTTGAGCACTTGGACAACAAAAGGAAAGCCGAATTTCTTTCGATCCCATAGTAATTGATTTAATTCTGACATTTTATAATTAGTGTAAAAAATCGGTGGCATTTTTTTTGTGCTTCCCAGAATTTGTATATGTAGGTTGTGTGAAGACGATTTTTAGTACAGCCTTTTTAAAGTCTAAACAAATAACTTTGGGTCGATTTGCGATTTTAAGAAAATACGCTTTCCATTGGTCTTTTGAAATGCGGTCATCTCAAGGTGTAATGTTATGCATCTCATCAAGAAAGCCTATTTTGAATTGCCACGCACACAATATAATCTACGTATTTAAATAACAATGAATCGCAAACGATCACCAGGGACCAATTCCAGTTTTTTTTATTATTCCTTGAACTCTGAACTTTTGGATTTAGTTAAAAAATTGACAATCTGTGTGCCTGGTGGCATAAAACAGTGATCAAAACGTGTATTAGCTATTTAAATATTTAATTTTATAAATTGATTGTTTGTATGTAAATTAAAGGATTGTTCTTTCTCATTCATGATTTGTATCTTTTTACTTTTTATCCAAAACCGGTAGAATAATTAAATTGCAATAAAATAAAAATGCAATTATAAACTTAAAAACGTCGTTCATTCCGCTAATAAAGTGGCATTCAAACGAAAAGGTAATAAAATGAAAATTGACAATAATTGCCCGTGATCTTGTAAGGATGAAATAAAAATAATTATGATATGTAAGATTCAATGTTTTATGGTCAATTTTGTTATTGGGGTTCCTTGCGAAAATATTTAGATCCTTTCTATAGCCGGAGGTCATAGGTTCTATTCTAGGAGAATTAGTTTAGGTTGAAGGTTGGTTTACCTGTAGGTATCTTAAGCATAATGGTCATTATAAAAGATACAGATGTATATTTTACATAATACTAGCTGGCCCGGCAAACGTTTGTTTTGCTATTTATTTTGTTATTTCTAAGAAACATTTTTTTAGTTTAATGAAAATAACTATCAACAATAATAAAAAATAGGGGTTGATCGTAGAGGGGTAAAAATTGATGGTTGAAGTATGTATTTTTGTATGCTGTATCATAAATTTTTTTAATAAAATTAAAAATTTGGGGGTGGACACCTAGTAGCCTATTCTCAGACTTACTGAATATGCATAAAAAATTTCATAAGAATCGGTCGAGCCGTTTCGGAGGAGTAGTGGAACGATCATTGTGAAACGAGAATTTTAAATATTAGATTATATTTATGATACCTTATGTATACAGGACTAAAAATTAAAATAATAATACTTATACAGTCTAACCATCTGTTTATTGGGTTAGTTAGCTGTAAATTTTATTTTTTCTAGTGGAGGTCTTTCCTGAGATACGACCTTCAAACTTAAAAAATACTTTGCCTGCCTGTTTCGTAGGTTCGTTTGCCCCTCTATCATATAAAAAATCCGTCATATATGCTTTGAATTTTACACCACGATTTCTCTTAGAACATGAAGTAAACATTTATTTTCTCGAACTATAAAGATCACGCTTAGCCATTTGAGATGGCCATTTCAAAAAGTAATTCCATATCCCGTATTTATAATTTTAACGACGTTAAGGCGAATATTAGACATGATTTCTGTCCCACAAAGCTTATGGCATAAAAAGATCATATACACTAGCTGACCCGGCAAACGTTTGTATTGCCATGTGTATTATTTCTAGGAATCATTGTCTTAGTTCAAAAAAAACTATCTATAATAATAAAAATAGGGATTGATTGTAGAGGGGTGAAAGTTAAGGGTTGTATGTATTTTTGTATGATGTACCTGTCATAAAAAAATAAAATAAAAATTTTGGTGTGGACACCCCTTATAACTTAGGGGTTTGAAAGATAGATAGTACCTAGCCGATTCTCACTTTCTGAATATACATAAAAGATTTCATAAGAATCGGTGGAGCCATTTCGGAGGAATATGGGAACGAACGTTGTGACACGAGAATTTTATATATATACGAGAATTTTATATATTAGATAGAGATGTGTAAACTAACGCAGCTTTACAAGTTATTTTAGTTGCAACTATATATTTATTTAATTCTTGAGTCTGTATTGAGTCTCTAACTTCTTTAGTGTTATGTGACTCAATTATAAACGCATTAAACCCAACTTATCTTAGGTTATGCCAGAAAAAACGTTTAATAAACATCGATCTATGGATCCGTGTTTATAGTCTTAAGTGACAAATAACATTCGCTTCGCTTCGCCTTAAATAAAGTTATGAAGATTACAAAGGCGGGGCTCATCGAATGACCAATAACTCAATTAAAAAACCTATATCAGTCAGTAAATACAGATGACTTCCTAATTATATACAGTCCTCTTGACAGAGTTTATTACATATTATGAGAACCTGGCATAGATCTAGCGACAAAACTTTGATGATATACCACTTATCGTTTCACCACTTTGATTTTGGTATAATAATATAAATAAATAAGAGCAGTGTTGGCCTAGTAGTTTCAGCGTGCAACTTTCATCCCTACGGTCGTAGATACGATCCCCGGCTGTGCACCAATGGACTTCCTTTCTATGTGCGCATTTAATATTGAGAACGGTGAAGGAAAACAACGTGAGGAAACCGGCTTGCCTTAGACCCAAAAATTCAACGGTGTGTGTCAGGGGGCTGATAACCTACTTGTCTATTTGATTGACAAACAATCATGCAGATACAGAAATCTGAGGCCCAGACCTAATGTTTTAGCGCCACTGATATTGTATAATAATATTAATGATTTCGTGCATTTACTAGAAGATACAGGCATGCAACACGACTTATCAATGACTCTTGTAATTTTTTTTTTGGTCCCGAACTATTTTAACATTAAGATAATGTTTTTAACATTAGTAATGTTACTTTTTAATCTTTAAGAAGCTTTTAATCTTTTCCAAGCCATGCTCTAAAGCAAGGGAAACGTCAGGACTTTTATATACCTAGTGTTAGATTGTAAATTGATAATTTGTTATTGGTGGTGACTAAAAATCATTTCGAAAAACATTATTATATCATCAGGTTTAATAATTAAAAAACCCAACTCCAATTTGCAATTTGCCAAAAGCAATCATAATAATTTTATTTTTAATTATACCATGTCAACATTCTGGGATATAATAATAACTAATAAAGACTTACCATTATAATATACTATTGTATGATTTTAAGGTCTATAATCGCTTGAAACCTTGGGGTACAATAAAAATATTTGACAGATCCCCGGACCCGCCTCTGTCTTAATTATAGGCCCAGTTTTTCTATTGATTTATGATAGCTTTAATTATTAGAATAGAAGATTTAATTTGTTGGCTAAACGAAACGTATTAGTTTTTTGTTTCGAGGTAACTTGGTGCCAAGTTTTACTATATTATACTATCTACATAATTACTTATTAATGAGAAAAAGCTACTTTTTTATAATTATATTTTCTTTGAATGGATCTAGTGTATCAATGTCTAGTGTTCGGCCGTTTTTGCGGCGCACCACCACTATGAGGAACCAGCTGCCCACTGAAGTATTTCCGTACCAATTCAACTTAGGGTCCTTCTAGAAAAGAGCGCACCAATTCTTAAAAGGCTGGTAAGGCACTTGCGAGCCTTCTGGCAAGGTGAGTGTCCATGGGCGGCGGTGTCGGTAAACGGGGCGGAGGTTCATCTGATGTTAAGTGATACCGCCGCCATGGACACTCTCAATGCCACAGGGCTCGCAAGTGCGCTGCCAGCCTTTTAATATGGCCGGTCATGGTAATTACTACTTTGTATTCGTGTGTGTTATAATGTTATAGTGAATTAACACTTTGTTTGGTTTTGCGAAAACACCAATAGACTATACAGATATCGAAGTAGAAGAAGGCATCTGTAATTTAATATTAGGTAGGTATATAATTATCAAGAAATTAAAAAATATACTGCATATGTTTGGTTGCGCCGGATTCTTATTTTATAATAATTTTTGATTTTTAAATAATGGTTGCTCAATACATATACCCATCCTAATAGTTCCTAGACGCATATCTCATCACCCACCTATTTTATGTCCCAATCCTATGACGGTACTAGTTCCGGAACGGGCTATAGGTGGCGCGCACGATAATGAGTCTCTAATAAGAATTAATTAGTGACAATTTTGATGACCCGCGATATGGTTGATTATTCACCGCACGCTCGCAACGCTTCCTTTTTCTTTTAAACATTTAATTTTTTATTATAAACTTTTACTATACTTAAATTCAATTAACTTTAACTTGATTAAGTATAATTTGTGAAAGTGATTGTTCATTGGTGTACAACAAAGGAAAGAAGCCACTAGAAGAAGCCACGAGGTTGAAGGTACTGTGCCGACATCCTTTCTTTCTTTTTCACATTGTCCATTATTGAGCAATCATATTAGGTATCAATAAGAAAAATTACAGTCCACTATATAACCACTTCAAAGATTTAGCTTATAGGTATAAAGTTTTATATATGTATTAACAACCCGCGCCGCCATGTTTTTATAAAGCAGTGTTGGCCTGGCTTTAGCGTGCGACTCTCATCCCTGGTCAGGACTTTCTGTCTACGTATCTAACCCTGACTCGTACGATGAAGGAAGACATCGTGAGGAAGCCGACATGTCGCGAATCCAAATTCGACGACGTATCAGACAGAAGGCTAAATAAAGATCAATGAAGCGGATGCAATCTGAGGCCAAGACCTATTAAGGTTTATTGACCCACTCGGTTATTATTATTATTAAAGTTTAATTGTAACTGAAATTATAATAACAACAATAAACGCGGTGTAATTCCACAAAAGTCAATAGTAATTTAGAAATTCTGAATGTTGGTATGAGACTGCTAATGAAGTGCGAGATGACGTGTCTATGTTTCTCACAGATTTGTTTCTTTTGCAGTAATTAGACGCAATGACTTGCCCTAATTAGCTTGATGACAGTCAGAACTAGTAATTAATTTAAAAACTAGTAATATCCCGGCTTCAAACTGGGGATAATTTTTATAGACATTTTGAAATTAGCTTAGAACTCAAGGATGACAGATCTTATTTAAAAAGTTGTTGGAATCGATAGAGTAGTTTTTGAGTTTTTTGTAACAAAATTACGAATCTTCTTCATGAAGTTATTATTAGTATGTAAAGGTTTTTAGCTAAACAAAAAGAAAATATCACAAATAAATTTGAACAATTTTTGTTTTAATATTAAAACGCCAAATAATATTGTTATGTTTTAGATTTTCAAACGACTTTTAAATACCTTAACTCTCAAACGAAGTCACGGGTATGTTATAAATAATGAGGTGATAATAGACAAAGGGAAGTAACACTTTAGCTATTAAGAAGAAGCTATCTATTTCAGTAGCTTTTAGTGTCAAAGCGAGGCGCCACTTGAGCTTTTTGTCAAACGCTATTTTAAGCTCAACTAATGCTGTTCGCGCTTTTTAATAGCCGCTGAGCTTACATGCCGCTAATAACTGTCTTAGCTATATTTTTATAAGATAGGTATAGCTTTGTAGCACTAACAATTGTAGGTCTTATCTCCCAGGGAAGAAACCGGAATTCGATTTTACAATTCGCTAGTTCGCAAAACAAAAATCAAGATGATGCGGATGAAATTTTGAGTTAGTAAACTAGCACAAAACAAAAATCTATAGCCCTGGGGTTTTTTATTTAAAATATCATAGTGAATATGAATCATAGTTTTCGAACATTCTCGCAATGTGACTCCATGGGCGGGGCAGTATCACTTATCATCAGGTGAGTATCCTGCCGGTTCGCCTCCTATAACATAAAAGAAAAGAAGTTAGAGTGAAAACCAATTTATTTCTTTAATTTTAACCCCATGTAAGTCGGCCTTAAGCATCTCAGTAAACGATATAAAAAATAAAAAACAGTCAATAGAATAAAAAACATGCGCGGGCGCTTCAGTCGATAATTACTGAGGGTAGCGGAAACAAGGCGATTAGTGGCTTTTAGCGGCCTAATGGCTCTTGAATAATCACCACGGCACTATTGAAAACTACTTGTTACAACCATAATCTAACTGTAATCTTGTGTCTAAATTCCATAACAATGGGTATAGGGTAGGCATGTGTGAATAATATTTAAAAAATATGTAAAGACGACCGAAAGAAATGTTCTCCAGAAATAAAATCATTATCATTATAAAGCATTGAACAAACAAAAAATCATTCTCCTTTTTTGAATTGTCTTGAGGATCTAAAAGTCTAATTAAGTTTGCTTTTCTTCTGTGAGCAAATAGTGCTACAGAAGGAGTCTGCAGAAAAAGAGAGCGTAGGAAAAGAACCCTTTTTGAGAGATGGAAAGAAAGTGCTGAATAACTCTTTGGATTAATATATTTCATCATAGGACGTCAAGACTTCCACCCATTCCACCTTGTCGTGTGGCATTGCACGACGGAGCGATTTTTAAGACACTTCATGCTGCGCACGGAACCAGCTGCCTTTCCAGGTATTCATGAACAGTGAGAGGCCTTAATGGGAAGAGCGTACCACTACCTTAAAGACCGGCAACGCACCTGTAAATCTCCAAGTGTTGCGGGCGTCCAAGGGCGGCGGTAAACACTTCACTTTAAGTAACTCTTCAGCTGGTATGCCTCGTGTTCGGAAACGAAGGTTCGACGGTCTCCTACCATCTATGTAGGTCACATAGCTATACCGCTGAGGTCCCGGTAAATTGCACTGAGGGCCTCTTAACGTGGTCGTGTTGGTACACCCGGGTTGTGTACTTTTGTGGGTATAGCTCACCCGGTTCTCTAATGAGCCTAGTGTGAGTCGAGTTCTATGTACCCTTTTTTCGGCTGATGCGTTTACATCTTGTTAAAACAAGCGGACTGAATTACTCAACGTCGGCTTCTTATTCCATTATATCAATGTATATTTAATTATCTATAACCAAAATAAATAGAGAGAGAGATCGAGATTTCTTTGCTACGAAAACCGCATTTATATGATGTATATTTTAATTATAAGTATATCTTCGATAGAATTAGGACTGGTTATTATATAGATTTAATGATTGCGAACAATTTTGGCATTGCAATATATTCTTGTTATGCTCTGTCTGGATTCTAGGTAGGTAAGTCTAGATAATGAAACTATACCAAAATAGATTTTTTATTGCCGTTTATTTTCAATAAAATAATGTTTTTGATATACTTATCATTCATATACACACTTGTTCACTCGATACAATACTATATTCTTTAAAGTAACGAGCCGGAGTATCACGAGGTAGTTAATACAGCTGATGTCTCAATACCTCCCAAAGCGGGACTATTATATCACTCCACATTGGGATAAAATACTATGGAGTTGCTATTTTAATTAAATATAGGCAAACGTAAGAAGATCTTGTTTTAAGTTCAAATGTTGAATACCTACTGTTAATAGAGCAAGTTTTTCTAATCTTACGTATATACGGTTTGAAATGTATAGACTAGACATAGATATTGTCGCTAAGCTAATCAAAGATAAAACAAAATTCAAGTTATATTAATGGCGGAATTACAATACTGCTTTAACATATTTCACAGTTATTAGCTTATAACAGAGCAGTGTTGGCCTAGTGGCATCAGCGAGCGACTCTCATACCTGAGGTCGTAGGTTCGATCCCCGGCTGTGCACCAATGGACTTTCTTTATATGTGCGCATTTAATATTTGCTCGAACGGTGTAGGAAAACATCGTGAGGAAACCGACATGTCTTAGACCCAACTAGTCGACGGCGTGTTTCAGGCACTGAAGGTTGATCACCCACTTGCCTATTAGATTTAAAAATGATCATGGAACAGATTCAGAAATCTGAGGCCAAGACCTAAAGAGGTTGTAGCGCCACTGATTTATTTTTTTATTAGCTTATAAGAATATAAGTGCAAATGATTAGTTATAAAAGATGTACATACATTTCAAGAGAGTGATCTAGAGAAAGAGCCTTTAAATATTATAGTAAAACAGACGTATAACTTCTACTTCAAGTTCTTAAATAGTAGTCTCTTAACAGGTGCGGTCTCCATGTTATCCTAGCTCTATTATACTTTCAGTAGAGCCAGCGTGATGTGGCGCAGTGCATTTTGTGTTTGCTTCATGCATACAACGCCTTATTGAAACCGCATCGACCCTTACGCGAAAACAATCTTTATTTCCTTCCCATCTGTGTCTACAATCCCATGCTAGTTTGACAATTTCATCCACTCTCTAGTCATAAAAGCTACAGGTAACATTCACTCCTACACCAAGGACTTACCACCTAAAATCGCATGTCGAAAATTTTCTTTAAGTTATTATGAATTTGAATAGATTCTCAGATTGTATAATGGCTCGTTCCAATTGACTTAAATAATTTCGTTAGGCAATAGCAAATTCAACTCTATGTTATTATGTTAAGGTACGATATCCGTTGTAGGTTTTTAAGGTTTAAGTTTGTAGCCAGGGTTAATTCGGCTCTAGTGTGAGGTACGTTGAATCGCGAAAGTAGCGCTATTTGCTACCGTATCGCGCGCCATCGCACTCTCAGAGGCACACAACCTGCGGCCATGCTTTTTAATTTATAGACAAAATCTCGTATGATTGAAATTATGGTTTCTGAATCGTTGAGTTTGGGACAATCCTGTCTTAAGGCTCTGTATTCGTATGAGAGACCTTAGTTTTGCACGTTGCTAGGGATAATATGATATTTTATACAAATATTGGACGAAGTTGTTTGGTACATTAGTGTATTTTATTTTATTTCCCGGATTTGTAGGCAATAGAAGCCACCATTGACCCAAAAATTGACCCCATTGAAAAACAAATATCCAAAAAACAGATGCATTCGAGGTCAAACGTAGAGTTGAGCCACTGGATTATAAAAAAATAAAAGAATATAGTAAAAAAAACCTTATAAATTTTTTTTTAATAGAGAATATCGTACAAGCATTCCTTTCTCGTCTTTTTTGACTCCAAAATTCGGAAGTATTTGATTTATTTAATTTTTATAAATGAAACCAAAGGTTAGTACCACTTTAATACACGTCAAAGTCACTCCAATCAGTATTATATGTTAATAGCCCATTAGAATATATACTCTTCGCGCCACACTATCTTCAATCCGTGCCCAACATACGTTGAACCACCTTACATATTGTGTTAATATCGCGAGCTAGCTTTGTCTTATCTGGACATTTATAAGGGAATGTTTAATAAGTGAAATTATTGAGCAATTGTCAGCTTTATGCAATTACAATAGAGTTTAATTTACAATGGTATATTTGTAAGGATAGTTGACTTGTTAAGAACAACGTATTTTGGTGGTCTTTTTAACACTTTATGAAAAAAATAATATTTGTATGACATTTAATTGTGTGTAGAAGAAATTTAATTAATACCGACATTTTAAATGAGTTAGCCATTATTAAAACTCCAAACTTTATGTAAATGTAATTTAGAATTTGAAATGCGAAAGTATCTGTAAACACAGCAGTACACCCACCAAGTTGACCAAAAACGCGGTACCATTCTTTTCTTGTAGCAGTTCGGTCCATTTTCGTTATGGATAAAACTAGAAGCCTGAATTTTTAGTTGCCAAGCACGATATATTTCAAATCCAATTGAACCTAAATTGAATAATATAAGATTTGTTATATTAATATGGTCACTATAAGATTGTTAAGTAATAACTTAGACAGAAGTTCCCCTAAGTAGGGCCTGAATAAATTGTCTGACTGGGTATTACATGGATCTCACAACTTTTATCGGTAGAACAACTGCGTTGCGTGATTTGAATTTTTTACAAGTTATGTTCTTGATGGCATAATGATGCAAATTGTGGTACTTTAATTTAAAACACCTATTTTTATATATTAATTTAAACAAGTTGTTTGATCCTTGTAGGTACCTACTAAGGATTTAAGTTTCAACTTTTGTATAGAGTTATTACGCAAATATTTTTCTATCTATAAATCATCACGCATTTTCATGTTCTAATTTTAAAACTCAGATAAAATAAAACAAAGCTTTGATACTTTTAACATGAAAAGCGTGAGAACAATATTTATTTTCAAACATCATAAATCGTGGCGTCAGTCACTGAACTTATTATTTTAGGGCCATTCAAATGCCACATATAAAATACGATTCAGAGACACGAATTAAAAAAAAATAAGCGCCATATCTTGTTATTATTTCGAAGACAATAGCGCCTGCGCTGTCACATTCAGCGCGCTACATGCAAATAATCATAAATAAATAATAAAAAACAAATACCCTCGGATGTCTTATTTGGTGTATGATATAAATGTTTGGAGTTACTGGATGCGTTAACATAGAAATTGGTCTGTCTGTATATTAGTGATTAAATATCAATTTGACATCATTTATTCATAATGAAAATATTTTTATATGGAAATCTACTATTGACTGAAGTAAGCGCCATTTGTGAATTCTCTGATTTTACATATTTCATACAATGTTTTTTTTTAGTATTTAACAGTTAACACCGAATTTAACCTAGGACTTAGGTCGCATAACCAACCATCGAGCAAAAATCATCACGTTAAAACTTTTGACCTGGTCATTTTTTGTTGAGTTGAGACGAATAAATATATTTTTCTGCTGGCAACACAGGTAAACACCCTTTCGATCTATCCTTTCGCACCTATGGCTTTGTTTAGTGTACTATGTTTGTACGTAAAATTAAATATAAGAGTTGTGGCGTACGCGTTTAATTGCAAACTACCAACAAATTCGAAAATCATCACAGAGATTAATTCTACAAACTTTCATTTCCAGTGACTCTAGGCGTTTGTACGTAACAAGTTCTGTCCAAACAAGGCCCCTCTGTCCGCCCGGCGCCATCTTGGATTTGTAACAAATGTTGCCATATTCAAAATAAAGAGACACAATTCGCAAAGCTCTGTAGCTAAGCGTTCTGACTTTACTTAGATGGCAACTAATTTCAATATTGTTACTATTTACATACACATTGCACAATTATTTTAAACGTTTATTCTTTATTCAATTACGTGTAAGCGACAATACTTACTCTTGGATATATCAATAAAGGACCAAAGGACTATAAATGAGATATTTTAAACCTAAATAGTAATTTAGGTCTTGGAGCCAAAATGTTTTGGTGTCTGGTTAATGTATTTTCAAATTCAGGTAAACAATTTTAAATACAGTATTTTACTATTATATACGTATTTTGGACGACAACAAACATTAGTAACAGTAACACCAATTAAATTTTTTGCTAAAATATTGTTACATACTGAAGATATACAAGTATTGTAAAATTTACACTAAGATCAGCTGTTTACCTGTTTTTTCATAAATAAAATTTAAAAAAAAAAGTTTGCATTGTATTGCCTTTTCCACTTAAATAACAATAGTGCGACGTATGTTATGTGTATGTTATTATATAACAGGGCAAACGGGCAGGAGGCTCACCTGATATTAAGAGATACCGCCGCCCATGGACGCTTACATTGCCAGAAGGTCGAAAGTGCATTTTCCATTTCATTACCTTGAGTCTACTCATTCATGCATTTTTGACAAACTGTGTTTCAGTGACGAAAAGAAAGATCAGTTCTTGTCAAACACCTTACTAAACTTTGCTCAAGCATTTCTTAAGTTAAATATCTTAAAACAAATTAATTAATTAAATGACGAATTCATTTTTATAGAGGGCAACACTTAGAAAATGGCGGGCTCAATTCCCTCCTCAGTTAGCATAGAGTTGAAATTTATATGCAAATAGTCTGTATGGACGTACAGGGAAAGGTTCCTGGGAAATTGGAAAAATATACGCCATTTTCACAATGGCGGCGGCGGGCTGCGCCAATTTGAATATAGATTAGAAAATGTGACGCTGCCAACTCTAATATGCTTTATAGTGATGTAATTTTTGTCGATAAAAATGTTGGATGTAATTTTAAACTTCAAAATGAACTATTTTCATACGTTTGTTATTTTAACACAATTCAAAGGAAAACTGATACAACCTCAATCTGTAATACATTTATACATTGAATAAGTTTTGTGCTTAAATCTTTTGCAACCCTTCGGTCACAATTGAAGTTGGAATTATTTATTAAAATAAATAAGTATCGTTATATTTATTTCATAAGTATGCACCTACACTTATCAAAGCTATAACGAGTTTTTACTAAACAAATCGATCTATATAAATACTATATAATGTCTAGGGTTGTACTAGATCATTCCCAAAGTTCTTTTCCTACTTAATTGTTCTATCGATTAAACTCAAACAACCCTAACTGTACCTAACGTTATATGTATCGACAAGTAATGGATCCCGTATACGCCCCTATTTTTGTGAGGGCAATAAAATTGTACGCGCTCATAAATATTTATCACACCTTCGTATTCATGAATATTGCTTAATATTATATTTCACCTGAAATAGGTAAGAACTTTCTGCCCAAGCCACCAACGTACTGAAAACATTCCCTAATTGTTATAATGGTTAGTATGTTCAGGTCGGACTCGGTTTCTTAGGCGGGATCGATAAATAGAAAACGTTTTTCTATTAAAAATAGTAGTCTTCAAGAAGCATATAAAGCTATCGGCTCTGCACCTACTATAGAATACAGATAAAGTAAAAATATTATGAAGTTTTAAGTAGAATAGAAGAGAAGGTCAAACTGTAAAGGTTTGTGCAGGTACAGTTTTTAGTTGTTAACTATTTTGTGATGAAAATAAACAATATCTTCAGGTATTAATTTGTGCTCTCGTATTAAAACAATGTCGGCCATATATAGAACAGACTTTAGCCATTTACATAAAAAAGGTACACTATTGCAGTAATTTCACTATAGTTTTCTATGTTTCCATAATATAAGTGCCCACGTCTGTTTTATCGCTTAGAAAAGAACCATGATTCACACGCTGGTTTCTAAACTTTTAATGCGAACAAGGACAAAAATCAACTAGTGTTAGTAATGCACTTATGGAAAAAAACTTCCGTAATTCAAAACTAAGCAGCTGTATTTTGCTATTAACTATTCTTTTTGATGTGACCGAAATTATTTGCACACCTTACAGCATCTTGCCCTTTTATTTGTACATTAGGAAATAGTAAATGTAAATATTTTTTCATATGAATTTGCTCACATTAAGAGGTCTTGTTTACCAGGTAATAGTATTTCAACTACTGACTAACTGCAGACAAAACCTTTTCGGTATTTTGTCATCGAATTGCAAGAATTAGTCTCATAAGGCATATATATCATAAATATAAATAGGCTAATTATTAATATTAAATTATTATTTAATATGTTAGGTTATTTTTTTAAATAATTTTCAAATTGTAATTACATTAATAATCTCATTATGACATAAACAAACAAAGCCGAACAAAGAAATTTAGACATATATAATATACACTTTATTGACATACAAACTATCTAGAAAATATCTGATATACACATAGTTAAATGTATTTTCTCTATTTTATTGCTATTTCCTTCCTAAGTTGTTTTTCCTAATTCTTTTTTGTATAGGTATATTGTGTATTCCATTATATTTTATAGTATAATTGCTATGTGTAGTTGAGGTTAGCTATAGAAGTACAAAAGTAATAAATAAACATGTAAATGGTTTTACGAGTACTGTACTTTATTCCCAAATAGCATTTTAAATTGGTGGCGGCTTCAGTGGCGGGCGGGTGTAGCAAAAAACTTTGTTGAAACAAGTCCGGTGCTAAATCTCATTCGGGGCTCAGAACAAATATTTGTGATACGATTAAGCCGATGGGCGGGCTGATTGATGGGAATGTGATATGCACAGATTAACGTTTCATAGAGACATATAAAATTGCATATTAATATAATTTAATACATATTATGTTCAGTATGTCTTTAAGGCTGTTTTTGTTTTTTTATTGGACTATTGTGTTCTTGGAACCTGTATCTTAAATTACTGTTACTTTAAGTCGCAAGTAATATTCACGAATTGATCTTCTGTATATTTATTTTTATATTAACTAATTATTAATAACTCCAACACCCAGATGAACAGAGATTTTTAATATATAGGATAATGTACTTGTAAAGAATTAATCAATTTTATTAATATATTGTCGTCTTCTTGTAAAAAGTTAGGTTATTTTAAGAATCTTACGGAATTAGCCGTGAACCTCTGTATTTAACTACTCTGAAGTATTTGCTAACAGCTGAGCCTGTAATCCCTACTTTGTCATAGTTTTAAAACAATTAAACATAGCGCCGTCAAATATAAATGGGAATTACTTAACTGTGGGAAATTATACATACGTTAAGCAGTTTTTGTCGCCTAAAAGCGGGGTTTTTGATTTTGTGGTGTGGTTATGAGAAACTTTGTTTTGCCTCCATTAGTGTTTAGTAGGAATGGGTGGATCATGCACGGATGATGGATATTATTATGATAATGCATTTTTTATTCGTATTTTTGAAGCTTATTTGTGAAACTAATCTTTGGTTATAGAAAGAACATATAAGAAGGTTTTTAATGTCCTAATAAATAGGGATCCGATCAAACAGATTTTTCTCAATGATACTTTTGACAACCATAAATTAGGGATTAATTTACAGAAACAAATGTTTTTTTTCAGTAAAGGTTTCACTACACAATGCGCTCGTAATAAATGTATGTTCTTTTCTTATTACAAATACATATTTGTTAGAACAATAAATACAGATAGCTGACTTAAATCAAAAGCCGTGCACAAAAGTGCATCACTATCTTGTAAAGTACTTTATTTTATATTATTAAACCTTTCTTAATTAGCAAAACATGATATTCATTTATGTTTTAAATTCTTGCTATTATTTCAAATTTAAATATTCTTGTGTATTTTACAACTAAAACTGGCACTACAAGGTATTGCTCTGTCTTATTAATTTCTCGCAACCTCTCACAGTGGTGACACTGCGAGAAAGACTGCTTCAAGCCGTTAATTATCGTGAGCCTGATAGCTTTGAGAAAATTCCCTCTTGAACCTCTGATCATATCTGGCTCTGTACCTTAGGTATCTTGGTGAAGCCATCCCGTATTTATTTATAAATATTCACTACTTATATGTTAGAGTACAACTGTAGGGCTTAGAGATAAATAAAATAAAAAATGTGCGTGTACTAGTGTACACACGTTAGAAGTGAAACTTCTTTATGACCTTATTTTTCGAAAAATTATCTATATGCAACTTTACAGAAATTGGTTAAATAAAGTTAAATTAGATAAAGTTTAACAAAAGGCTTTTAATATCACAGACTTGAATACAAATAATACAATTATTTCATTTTACCTTATTACCACTAAGATTATTGCAAAATTTCATAAATTGTAATAGAATTTTTAGTATCATTGTTATCGTTATTATACATTTTTGTTATTAATGGTTTTGAATCTCTTTGAATCAACCCTGGTAGGGACGTAACGGTCAAATGTGACGCGTAACCGAAACATGTGACGCGTAACGAAAAAATGTTACACAAAATTTTTTCCAACCCCGATAAAGACGTTTCACTTCAATAATATATAAATACATTTCTCACACTGGCAAGCTGTAATTATGAATATATGTAATGAGAATTATTGTAGGTTTCAATGTTGCAGTTCTAACTAGATATAAAATATAAGTGTTATCATCACATCTGAAAAAAATAAATCGTTTTTAGGCAATGTAACACTTTACGTGTCTATAATATTTATTCCTCTATGTATATGATAATAATGACTTTGTCAATAAAAACGCATAATGATAGTTTCAACACTTCAGCTAGAAATACCCGCATACATATGACGATATTATTCTAATATAATGTACTTAGTTTATCCCTGCTGACATAGGATAGGGTAATAAATCGGAAAATGGATCCTGGTAATGTAAATAAATAATATTCCGTGGCTTGATTCGCACCTGAAAACATGTATGGTGTAACACGGCCTAAAGGTTTTGTGTTACCATGGTTACGATTTTTCACGGACTTTTTTGTAGGTAGTGTCGTTCTATATATATTAGAAGGAAGGGATGTTTTGCAGTTACTCCTTTATTATTGGCTTTATTCTCAACTTTTGCAACTTTGAATAATTATTTTTTACATGTCTACTGACTTTTATGCTAACGTATAATTTTGTATAACTTGTTATTCACGCTATTTTCAATTGAACACTACAATTTGTAGATTATTCAAATTGCCACATGTTTACCCTACTAGTAGAGTATAGAATATAATATAAAGTTACTTAAGTAGGAGGGCGTGACTCAATTTGACTTGATTTTGTGAATACATGAGTGGGGTGATTCTTAAGGTGATTGTGATTGAGCGATAGACGATCGCAGGGGAAATCACCTACCTAATGCAAAACGCCAATGAATTATAGCTCTAGAATAGTTTAATTTCGGCAAATATTGGTATTAGTCGAGAACATTCCTGTCCAAGTACCACCTCAATCCAAAATGTATGGTATCTGAAATCAATGTCTATATAACCAAGATTAAAGCTAAGAATTTTGATTTTATGGAAGAGGGAGCAAACGCGCAGAAGAATCAAGTGATGTTAGGTGAGAGGCCGCTCATGGTTACTCATACCCGAGGGCCACTCTGCCTCTCGCGGGTGCGTTGAGTGCGTTACCTTTTAAGAATTGGTGCGCTCTTTTCTTCTAGATCCCTCAAGGCCAATTAGGTTGGGAAATACTTTAGTAATCACCTATTTATATATAGTGGTGGTGCGCAGCAAAAACTGCCTTAAAAACACCTGACCGGAAGTCCGATGATGAAACTCAGCTGCCGGTCTCAGCTCTATGGCGGTAGAAGATGCAGAGAAACCCTACATCTCTATGCAACCCCAAGAGATCAAGCCGCTCGGAAAGGGATTGGTTGATGATTGGAACTGCCCTTCGTTGAATACGGTTACGTGGAAGGAGCTGGTACTGGGAGGGGGATACATCTTTACATAACACGAAACAATTAATGCTTCCGAATGCAAAGATCCTGGGTAATTTATCTATTGTAGCTTAATGCTCATGACTTGGTTGAGATCTTCTCCTCGTCTCTCCTTTGCCTCTTAAAATTGCTTAAATAAATTAATTAACCTAACTATATATATATATAACAATATATGTAATATCGCTTCTAGTAAAAGTTTATCTACGACATCGTTTAAATAAATGTTAAATTAGATTTCGTTCTCGCATTTTTATTGCAAATGAAAGTAGAATTGAATACTTTATTTCTAGGGTCTATTTAATTTACATAATCTGTTTTGAATAAACACTTGCCAGTTACTGTGTGATTCTTATCAGATTTCGGGTTTTAGGCTCGTGTTATAAAAGCACTTTACTTTTGTTCAATTGAATTCTTAATCCAAATAATGTGAATATGATAAGGAATTAATGTTTACTGTCTAACGACCAACGGTCTAGTTTTGAGTAATAGATTTAGATTTGGTTTTTACTGAAGTCTCGGGTTACAATCTTATGAATAAAATATAGGTATTCTTTGTCTATACATAATTTGTATTAAATGTGTCATGTTCGTAGCAGGTAGCACTTTATGGCATACAAGTAGGTACTTAGGGACATGGGTGAATGAAACATGGGATTCCGATCGAGAAATTAAATCTAGAATCTTTTCACGGCTTCTTTTCATAAACTGAAAAATTTCAAAAACTTATTTTCGTAAATGTACCACATTAGTATCAAATTGAGAGTTCGACTCTTACTCTGTTACAACTTGCCAGTACCAATATGCGGCTGTGGTATGGACTATTGAAGAAGACACAGAAAGAAGGTGCTACCGTTGCATGCATCAACGTTACGAGTAACGTCCGAAGAGTGACGAATGAAAGGGACGACACGAAAATTATGCAGACTCTTAAAATACAGAACGTCGCATATCTCGGACATGTTTTGCGTCATCATTGACTTGTTGCAGCTTATATGGGCAAAATTCAAGGCAAGAGACGGGCTAGTAGAAGGAAGAAGTGGTTGCGGGACGTACGGGAATGGACCGGCGGCACATCTGCCTAGGAGCTTTGTATACTAGCGCAAGATACCCGGCAAATCAGGTTGTTAACAGCCAATGTTTAGTCAAGCCAAGTCGCACCTGAAGAAGAAGATTCTTTCTTGCATAAAATGTTTTTAAATATATAGATAGTAATTAATCCTACGAGAACGTTAAATTTATAACTTTGTTAACAAAAGTTAAAAAATACGCGACAAGGGTCAACAGGTGTCGATTTAAGCTACTAGTTGATCCCTACAAGATTTATTACCGTAATTGTCACTTAGCTGTAAAAAATCGTTACGGCTCTTATGCGAACAAACAAACAGACACCAACAGATATAGATCTAATGTCGTAAAACAAACTAGAATTATTCAAAACTGAAAGGGCATTTGGAAAATAAAGTAATTAAGATAAACAAAATAAAAATTAATTAAATAATCTACACCGGAAGCCGCTCGGTAGCTATGAAAAGGAGCCGAAGAATTTAAATAATATGACCCCTAAATTGAAAAGAATTACGATTGGTTCTCGAAGGTGCTTTTTCCGAATTCGAATCACGTCCTTTCATATCTTGGTTGTATTCAGAAAAATTGTCTTATACGTAAACGTATTAAACATAAGCATGTGCTCTAAGTGTCATATTTCTGATTTCTTGTTAATTGGTAATCAGTCAATAGACAACAATAGTGCCTGACCCACGCGTTAGGTTGTAGGGTCTAAATCACGTGGTTTCCCCACGATGTTTTACTTCAGCATACGAGCGAGTTAAATGCGCATATAGAAAGTAAAATGGCCCCTAGGCCAACACTGCGCTGTAATAAACATATTAAAAACCTAAATAAAATATTAGTTATAATTTGAAAATTATTAAATAAAACAATCGGTTTACAAAAAACTTGTTGAAAACAAAATTAGTTGCATAATAGTAAGTTTTAGTGATTTTAGTAAGTTTTAGTGATTTTTTATGACTGTAATTTACGGATAACTATGGCTGAATTCCTTATTTCTCATAGTAGGGGTAATACCATACAAAATGGTCACCGAGTAACATAAATTCCAATTAAAGAAGGTGTCACAACGCGGTTCCGAGTTTTATCGTGTGTGCCTGTCGCATTTTATGTTGTTTATACTCTTCGGACAGACTAAACGACGAATTATACATATATTAATATTTCATAGGCTTCATCGAAGCGTGGGGCAGGTTTAATAACAACTTAAAAAAAACTTGTATGATTTAAGCCTCTTATTACGTTTCGCAAATAAAAATATGTTTGACAAAAACATAGGTCTATAAAATAAATGTACGTTATAAAGAATAAGAGTTTAGAAGTTTAGTTTTGCTCATAAAAACAAAAGCAAAAATAATATAATCAATAAAAACGAATATAATAATTTTAACAAAGTAACTTAAAGCTGTACGCATAATCTAAAACGTAAATAAGCGGTAATTCCAAATTTAAATTATCAATTCTTAGTACAGTAGCACCACGCCCCAGTACAGTTAAGACGAACTATTGAACAAAGTAATACAAAGAATTGGTGCTAACTACGTACAGTCATGTCGTAAAGCGAACTTCAGTGGCGCACGGTAAACAAATTTTATTATCTAGTACGAAACTTGCGTACAAAAGGAAATATTCGCGGATAATTATGTAGAAAAGTTAAAGGTTATTCTTTTCCGTCATATACATACACCCTTGAACCTACGTCATACCGCAGATTTAAGCTTAGCACAAATTGGAAAACTAAAAACTGCAATTTATCAGCTACAGATTAGTACTTTGCTAATCAGTATAATTTAATTAAGATTTTAATTATATAATTTAATTAAGATTTTAATTATATAATTTAATTAAGATTTTAATTATATAATTTAATTAAGATTTTAATTATATAATTTTTATACACGTATACATCACAATGACTTGGCTATGATCCAAATTATAGTATAAGTAGCGGCACGAAACTCTAGCGCTGACCGTTATTGCGCAGAAGTAAAAAATAAGGTACCTGAGGGGGGCTAGCGGAATGAAGAGCGTCGATTGGCTCTCCAGTCGCATTTTGTCCCCCGCGCGACAGTACACATGCGCAGGAATCCCCTCCACGTATCGGCCAGCGCTAGACTTACGCCGTACGCCGCTGGTTATACTTTGAGAGCGTTACACGAATGTGACAGTGACATACTGTTAAAGCATTTAAGCATAAATTGCATAGTAATATCAAGAATTCTTAGTCAAATTCAGTTTTCGATAATTAAAAATATCGACCTATTTTGAAAATGGTGATTGGTTGCTTAGTATTTATAAAAATAAAGTTCATATACATTAGTTCATAAGTTGTTCTTGTATTGGGTCTTGCCTATAATGTTCTTACTGCGAGAAGTTTTACTAAAGTTACTATGTAGAGATCTTATACACGTAAACCTTTCTCTTGGTTAACTCTTGATTTAAAAAAAGAATGGGGGGAAAGCATAGTCAACACCAAACTCAAATAATACTAGATAATAAATCCAAATCAACTTGTGTTCACGAGTGTACGTTGTAGAAGGCGGAGCGAGCTACATCAGTCGTTTTAGTATTTCACGGTAAGACATTAATTGAGCAAAACGAAATCAAAGGCGCCTGAGTACATCTTTGTTGTATAACATTTAGCTTGAAAACTATGTTCCGGTAATGGCCATATCGTTTACAATGAAAGCTGGGTAAATTTAAGTATTTAAGCACTCATATACAGTATTCACAATATTCTTAACTTGCGTAATAATAGTTAAACATTGATAAACAGAAAATTAAAACAAATTTAAAAAGTTTGGTCCCTGTGCTGCCACAGGTACCTTGAATGCTGGCAGCATTTCCGCGCTGTATTGCGATAATTATTCGTTGAGTGAGTAAAGCACCAGCTCTGGGGTCACTAGTAGGTACTATGGAAGCACATCTAACGAAGAGCTGAATCTAGAATCGCGCGTAATACTCATAAATAATACTCGAAGCTAAGCCTTTTTATCGTTGAACGAAAGAAAACATCGCGAATATTATCTAAGCAATAACATTTTCATGAAATATTGACTGAATCCAGGCCAGGTTCTAGCTTATTTATGGGGCGATCTTTTGTACCCAACAAAAATAGGCCTAATAAAATTGGAGATGTCGGAACAAGCTGTCTAGCTGATTTCTTCGAACACTTGATCTTAAGACACAAAATCAATCTTTGTACCTTTAATAATATATTATGGGATTGTGCCTTCCGTATACAAAATAAATTAAATAATACCTTTTTTTATAGGAGCCTACAGGACGCCCAAAAAAGGGACATTTTAGTGGGTACGTTGCCGGCCCTTGCCAAATTCAGTTTATAATCTAAATAAGTTTAAGCAAAACTTAAACGATATTTACCGTAAATACACTACATGCCTAGTAACTTGTTATTAAGTTAATTAAACAGAACTTTTTGTGACACACACAAGGGGCAGATAATTTTAGTGCATCTGTTGTTTTTGTCTTATCTTTGTCACACTTTAGCCACTTAAGCCACTTTGCATCTTTTTATTGCTTTTAGCGGCAAATACTAGATAATGGTTTTTATTTACATTTATTGGGAAAAGCACGCTGCTTATTAAAATGCTTGAAATTTTGGTGCTTTAAATGGATTTATTTATTAGCAAGCATACAAATACATCATATTAACAAAGAGAGAGACTTACAGCCAATTTCTAGAAGTCACCTAGGTATAAACTACTGGGAAAGGCAAAACTTAGGTATAAGAAAATGAAAAGATAGATGTACATGTATTATTTCTATGATTACTTTGTAGGTTAAGAAAATTGTAAACACTGTATACTGATTGATTGATTGTAAATAAACAATGAATCTAATAATTAAATATATAATTGTTTTGAGAAAATGAAAAGATAGATGTTATTTTGCATATTTGTTTGCCAAAAAGCTCAACAAAATTCAAGAAAAACTGACAGATATTTCTTTATATATAAGTGCGTGTTTGGAATACAACTTCTCCTAGGAGTTAGGAAATATGGCTGAACTATGGAATATCTTGGGGAGTAAAACGGTCCATGTTTATTTTCAGTGTATTTTAAATTTGTTCACTACAAAATTTTCAACAACAGAATGACAGGAAATGTCATATAAAAAAAAATAAACAAATTTTCTTTAGTGCCCATACTTTTGCGCCAGCCAGTATATTTATTTAATTTTGTACGATATTTCAACGCCTCTAATAAACTCATCCTTATCTAATCGGTATCTCTTAAAGACCTTTTATTAACGGCTATTACTCTATTTTAAACCTCGTTACAGGTAAATTTATTTTTATATCACCATTTACATGAATAGGGATCATCTTATCACCTCAAATAGACTATTAAACTCTATGACCCGAGAATACAATTTGGGGAAATATCTCTCGTATTTATGTATTTATGGACACCCCTAAGTACCGCCCACACTTTAAATTATTATCAAATGGGTTTGTTTTGGGGTGTAAATGTAGAAGAAGTACCTATAAAAGGAGTTTGTACGTATTAGGAAGACACTAAGGAAACTGTACACGAGCGTTTTTATTGCAATAGTTAAAACGCTAGTTGTGTTCGGTGGTTCGATTCCCGGCGTATAATCGTTTCGGATTGGTATAAAACGCATTGATCCGCTACTTGCATATTGTCAAAGGCATGAACATTGATGCAGGAATGTGGTTACCTTAAATCAAGTTGTTCAAAATAGTAGCAGTTGGATAATTCATTAAACATTTTGAAACCTGCTAATTAAAGTATTATAAATTTTTTCCTAAGAACAGATGAAATGGACCTGATCTGAAAACATTTATTTTCTTTTAATAAAGCAATAATCCACGTATGTAAATAGCCTTATGTTATCTTGAGCGTTTCCGCAGCTGATAAATGTAATTACTTTCACCAAACGCTGACCGCGCTGTCACACCCCGTCCTTATTTATTGCTTTGCTACCCCTGAGGAAACTTTCTTACTATTCACGTTAAATCCATACATTACAGACATACTGTACTCATTGACAAAAATCGTGTTTCAATAATAATACACTATTCAAAGTACAAAACACATAAACGTCAAGTATACACTTAAAAATTTATAGAATACATTTCCACAATCCTAATTGAAATTTAACTAACTTATAGTAATTTAAATAATTGGTATCGGACTCCTCCAACTACTTTCAGTGCTTTATAATCGAATGAATTTCACTGACCGTTTCCGTACTCTTATATTACAGGCCTGGTTATCCATATCACAGGTTCTTACCTAGTTGGAAACCAGTATCCCAATGCCTTCTCAACTGTAATCTTATTGTTTGTTGTAAATGATATATGGGAGAAAATAAATTATTATTATTATTTGTTTTTTTGTGCGATATATGTACTGCTTTCCATCAGCAGGTAGGCCTGATCTTGCTAGAAGCATACATGCATGGAAATCAATGTTCTAAGATAACAGTTCCAGAATATGATTTCAAATATGTAGTAAAAATGGTATACTCGAATAAAGGCATATCACAGACTTCCGCTCAAAAACTATATTTCCTGCATGTGAAATTTATAAAACCTTTAAAAACTCCGGAAATGAATCGCATGTGACGTGAATCCGCAATAACCGGCTGTCCGATCTTTCCGAAATGTAAAAATTGGTTGAAAAATATACATTGATATACTCTACAAAAGATCCACAGGAGAGTTTAAATGCTAAATAACGGTAATAACCAGCTTGCTTTTAACTGAATGTATAGGTAAAGAAAGAAAAAAAAATCAGTCTAATTTTCGAAGTCAGAAAAATACATCTATATTTTTGTAATTTGTATTGGAAAAACTTAAAAAAAAAATTATAAGTTTTAATTTGATCGAAATCAGTATTTCTCTCATCTCTTCGTTGTGTAATAATACAGCAATGAGGCAATTTGAGGCAATACTACCAAGAATACTACTTAGAAGGGCAATGCCGCTCATTACTAGTCGGTGAATAATTTACCTAGGTACAATAATGACAAGAATTATTATTGTTTAGACCTCCAATTTTGATTTTGTTTCCTTTGGAGTAGATACTCTTGGGGCGTGGGTTTCAAATCGCTAATTAAAGATTTAAGTTTTTGCCTGGTAGATAGTACCGGTGACCTCAGAGCTGGTGCTTTCCTCGTTGCTGAAGGAAATGCTGCCACCTTTAAAGGTACACTGCCACAGGGACCAAACTTTTTAAATTTGTTTCAACTCCTATTTATCCGTTTTTAATTATTATTTCTAAGAATATTGTAAATACTGTATATTTCTGCGTTGCAAATAAATATAAATATCCTTTTGGTATAGAAATTTAATTAATTTACCTACAATCGTGTAGAGAAAATCTATATATATAAAAATGAAACCCGTTGTTCGTTGTCACGACATAACATGAAAACGGCTTGGCCGATTTGTCTGATTTTTTTTTGTTGTGTTTGTAATTGTCATGAGGAGATTCTTATAAAAGAAAAAAATTGCGCGGAAAATTAGAAAATTTAAGAATACTTAACCACCATACAATTCGAACTTTTTGATGTAACCTTATGGCGTTTGACATAACATTGACAGAATGCGTGCTGCAAATATCGTCAAAGAGGATGTAAGAAAAATGAATATCGTTTAAAATAAATGCTTCGATCGGAGTTATTATATTGATAATATAATAATATGCGAGCCAGAAAAAGAAACAAAGAATGTTGTATAACATAAAGCATTAGAATGTTTCTGAAATATTTTTTAATTAATTATACCAATTTCAAATCAATATTCATAGTTAAGACAGGACAACGTCTGTCGGGTCCGCTAGTATACAATAAAAACGTGTATTCAGTGTATTTAAATTGAATAATAAAACTACAGTCCATGTCCGTGATCAAAACCCATTTGATACGCAGACAAAGCGCTCAAATCCCGAAAAGTTTTCACACAACGTTTTCAATTTCCATATCACATCCAAATGACTAAACATTTTTTCCATTTCACTAGCTGAAAATGCAGGATTTTTACCTATCACGGACTTCCGTCTCTGCAGGGATTTTATAGGTTTTATGTACGCGAATAAAGGTAAACTTATTTGCGTTTATGATGACAGATGGGTCAAAAATACCCTTACTTGAAATTGCCCAGTGGGAAGAAAAAAGAGAGGGCGCCCTCCAGAAACTGGGAAGATGGAATAAGAAAGAAGAAGAGAAGAATTTGAGAGACGACTGGAGGTCTAATGATAAACATGAACTTAATCTAATCCTGAATATGTGGTACTGGAATTAAGGCAATATTTTTTATTTTATTCATTATTTCCTATATTGGGTTGAATTGTTTACAGTGTAAGTGCAATTATTCAGTGTTATCCTGGCTAACTCGCAACCCTAATGTCGTATTTTCAAATACTAGCCGTCGAACGGATTGTTCTTAAAAGCAAACAATACTTTCTGGAATGGTAAAGAAAAGTATGGTGAGAACACCGACATGTTTTAGACTCCAAAATCAATTTGAAATTAAGCAATCTGAGGCCAAGGTCCTTATAGAGTTGTAGCGCTACTAAATTATTATTATTTGAAATAACCTGCAAAAGTATTATTTTCAAAGAATAACAAACAGAATCTAATAAATCGCAGTGCGTCATCTCAGACGATTTCCTAAATCCCACAAGCCCCTAAGCAAACATCCAACCACACGACACGAATGCGATAAATACTTGTAATTCACAATATCGCATTACGAGCGACGCGCGATAATACGCGCCACGCGTCGTTTATGAAATTCTATGTTGGACAAAGATTAGGGGTACAACAGATACGTCAAGTTTTGCGAAACAAGCAGCTTCTTGCGGTGTTGCATCGATTGTTTGAGAGTAGCAGAATATTTGAAGTGAATCGGGTATTAAGATATTCTCCTTTCCTGATGTTGTGTCGAGAGTACGCATATATTATCAATTTTGGATACTAAAAATATAGGAATTTTTGCATTAAAATTAAGAAACACATTTAAGGTATAAAAAATAAATACTTTTATGATTAATTCATCAAAACTTTTATATTTCACGTTGAAAGGCAATTTTGCCTTTCATTTGAATTCATTTGACACATAATGTAACGGCTAAGCCTCTGAGAGACTTGCAATAAATAAGTCGAAATGCTTATTAGGTAACTTATCTGTACTCCATTATCTATGACCCTAGCCTCGTTAAGGGGTGGCATTACCCTTGTAAAAGCGTGAATAGAGCTAATCCTTATCAGACGAGGGTTAAAGTGAATCAATTAAAGATAAGCAAATATGTTCCATTGTTGCCTTCAGCTTGTATGCGAGAGGAAATTAACTTTTCCAATCGTCAGGCAAACGCGTGCCGCTCGCTTGTAACTTTTGACTGCAATTAAAAAATCTATAGAATTATAACGCCTGTATTTATTTTTACATGTTATACTGTGTTACAACTAAACGTGAACAAATCTATCTTCTTTATCTTAAACTTTGTTAATCTTAGGTCATTAACGACTGTTAAACGAACGCTTCGAATAGATTAGATTTGATAGAATTAACTAGAACTTCTAAATTTGTGTCCCATATATAGTAATATACCTACTAGGAAAATATGGTTTTAGGTTGAATGTCTGTAAATAATTCTTCTAATATTGTACGAAATAGTTAATTGAAACTCAATTCCGTAGTGAGCTAAAAAAAAATCAGTGGCGCTACAACCGTTTTAGGTCTGGGCCTCAGATTTCTGTATCTGTTTCATGGTCGATTGTCAATCTAAGAGGCAAGTAGGATCAGCCTCCTGTGCTTGACACACGCCGTCGACTTTTTGGGTCTAAGGCAAGCCGAATTCCTCACGATGTTTTCTCACCGTTCGAGCAAATGTTAAATGCACACATAGAAAGAAAGTCCATTGGTGCACAGCCGGGGATCGAACCTAAGACCTCAGGTATGAGAGTCGCCAGAGCAGTGTTGGTCTAAAGCTACTAGACCAACACTGCTCTGATTGTCCGAAGTCCTTTAAAAATCTATTTCGAATTTATTTGTCCGTTTCCATTTTCAAAATACATAACCCGTATTGGAGATTGTATTCTATAATAATAGGACAAACCAAAAATCAATTATAGCAACAGTTATGACCCCTAACTCCCCTAATAAATAATTCATATGAAAATTAATATTAACCATCCATTATACCGACCCCCGGATATTAATAAAAAATTCAAATAGACTTACAATAGTAATCCGTGGTTTAAAAGTGTTTGAGATTCTCACATTAAAACATTAATAAATCTGCGTGGGTGTAATTATGTGTGTGAAAAGTCAATAATTATTTTTTGGATTAAGCCGAGTGTGATTTATGAACTTTAGGCGTCTGTAGAGAGTAATGTCTAATATTTATCATGCAATAATTATAATAAATAAGAAAATAATACAAAATCAGTGGCGCTACAACATTGTTAGGTTTGGGGCTCAGATTTCTGTATCTGTTTCATGATCATTCGTCAATCTAGTAGGAAATCAGCCTTCAGTGCCTGACACATGCTGTAGACTTTTTGTATCTAAGCCAAGGTTTCCTTCGCCGTTCGAACGCATTTTAAATGCGCAGACAGAATTAAAGCTCATCTGTGCACAGCCGGGGTTCGAATCTACGACCTCAAGGATGAGAGTCACCCGCTAAAGCCACCAGGCTGCTCTAGATTTTTTTTTTTTAATATCATTCTACAAGGTAATATATGAGGATAATATATGCAGATATTACAAATCAAATATGAGAAAAGCTGTGTAAGTAGTAGGTATTTTAATTTGCGTTAAATAATACCAAAATAGTTTTATCGGAGTTTTAATATAGGTAGTTTTAAAATGTGAATTTGAATCAAAAAGGACGTAATTATTATTATTACCTACTACTATGTTACTATGTATATTTGTGTGTTGTAAATAAATACATTGATTTAGTAAATAAGGAAGTGGGACAAACATTAAATCATATAAGTAATGTTTAACGTGATCATCGTACGTAAATAAAGGCGTCGATATGTCATCAAAGTAACATTAGCGTTACCCAACGGAGCGTCAAGATAACGCCTACCGTATTTGACATTAATAATATTGACATAGAAAAATTGCGATGACACTTATTCGAAACTGTTTCCGTGAATTAGACGACACGAACCAGATATCCGGGATTTATTTCGTAATCCATACATCTAACAGAAAATATACATAACTAGTAGACTCGGCCAAGCGTTGCTGTGGCTAAGATTTTTGTTATATTACATAGTAGTTAACTATTCAAGAGAAACGGCAGGAGAACACCAATCCACCATGCTTTTTTGGTGGTTATGCCATTAAATTGTAGCTTATGTGAAACGTTGGTAATAATTTTGATAAAGATCAATACCTAGGTCCGAAGAAAGAGCCTTTTCTAGGTGTGGTATCTTAATAAAATAATAATAAAAGGACGCTTATTGTGACGTAACTATAAAAGATAGAGACATGCTGTCGAGAGATTTTGCATAGATAGTGATGTGTCCTGAAAAATTGTGATACATCATTTTGTTCTATCATTAATAGTTTTCGCAGCGCACACGATTGAAGGAAGTTTTTTGTTTATTTTTTTACACCTTGAGTTAGATTATTCAAGTTTTAGTAAGCATCCCAATTTTTTTTGAAAATGAAACATAGCCTATGTCACTCGGGAATAGTGTAGCTTGCCAACGGTGAAAGAATTTTTGAAATCGGTCCTGTAGTTTCGGAGCCTATCCATTTCTAACAAACAGAAAATCAAACCTTTCCTCGTTATAATATTAGTATAGATAACAACCAATTGCGCAAAAAATATAGCCAAAGACGGTATATATAGTATTTACCTACAAAAAGGTTCAAAAAATTTACAAAAGGGAACAAACAATAAAATTTATTTATAACTAAGTGATACCTAATTTGGCTGTGTTGTGTGATGGTGTAAAAGTGAGAGAAAGTATGTGAAGGTGTGTTCGTGGGGTATGCTCATGATGCAGGTGATTTTGCGCTTTGGATATTTTTTATACCCCCATGTACATTCTCAATGCCTGAAGAATCGCTGGTGCGTTGCTGACCGTTTATGAATTAATAAGCTCTTTTCTTGAAGGTGAACTTAGGAACCAAGTTTGAAATATTTCTATTTTTTTGGGTCTTTAATAAGCTTGAGTCTGTCGTGGTATTCTCACTGTGATTATGGACACAAACCTCATTATTTTCCCAAATCCACACAGGTTATAAATGATTTCGAGTATGCGTAATGGCATGTGAAGATTAGCATTGTTCATTAGTTAACTGTATGTACCTTAAATAACTGAAATCAAAAAAGAGGATGTCTTTCGTTTCTGTTTTGTTTTGAGCGATGGCGTGTGTCATGCACAGAAGACAGACTTAGTCTTACGAAAACAAAATATATCAACTGAAATCTGTGGTCAAGAACACGATTTTCCATTAAATGCACTTTTATTGCATCAATAAAATCTTTCTTACAATAAAAAGACTATATAGAATTAAAGGATTTGTCATCACTCTGATGATAAATAAGTACAAACATTCCACGAACGAATTATACACATGTACAATTTGTATAATTCAAGATTTAGTCAAAATGTTTTCGGATTAACTTTATACATTTCACTATTTAGAATTGAATTGTACGTACACATTGTGCGACGCATACAAATGCCCGGAGCAATGACTAAAGCTGTCTTCGTGTTATTTACGATAATTCCTTACGAAACTATTATCCTAACTAACGTCGTTCGCTTTATCTATGACATTTTTAAATTTAGAACACACAGAAGGTATTTTTATTGGACGGGAGGAAAACAAGTGAGTCATATAATAAAGTTCTCAGTCGCAAATACCTTCAACATCGGCAGTTTTGGGATGTTTATTGTGAGGTAGGCTTTCAATTAAAGGCTAAAAATGATGTATTTTATTGGGGGTTTATTAAAAAATGTCCCATGCCACACTTGGACTTCACACATTGGTATCTCATCGACGAAAGCTGTATACCAAACATCTTGTACTTGTAAAGTAAACAAAAATTTCTTATTAAGTACTGGTTTCCAGTTAATCAAAACCTCATTTTTTTAATACATACACACAAATAATTTGCCCGAAATGACAGGACCATACTACATAATATACATACACATAGTACTTGAGCCACAATAAATAGTGCAAAAAATATTTATTTTATCAGAAAATTTGTCCCCTCCGCTTTATTTAAAGGTTTGTTTTTAAAACTCTATAGACTGGTATTACAAACATATAACACTACTTTCGCATTTAATTTTTAACTTTACACTTGCCTGTTTTTCACACGTAAAACCCGTTAAGTGACGAACAAAATCTATGTTTTCTCCTAAGTGCTACTGTACACTGGCCCACCCGCGATGTTCACGAATTAGGATTTAGAAAAATTAGTTGATTTTACTTATTATCCCCGAATTTACTAAGTTGTGTGGTCTGTGATTGAACATTTAGAAAGAATACACAAATCTTGAAGCTTTCTTTTTGATCATTTTGTTATTTTATTTACTTTTCAGGGGGTATCTCATATAAATAAATGGCAATCGTCACCTACGATGCCAATAGACTCATGTAAGTTTTTTAAGGCATTTAGCCGCGTACCACCACTATGTGGAACCAGCTGCCCACTGAAGTATTTCCGAACCAATTCGACTACAACTCAAGAATAGAGCGTACCAATTCTTAAAAGGCCGGCAACGCACTCTGGCCTCTGGCAATGTGAATGTTTATGGCCGGCGGTATCACTTGATATCAGATGAGCTAATCCAACTAACCTCGTATTAGACTATAGCTAATTTTAAAGTGTGGTTTTGATTGGTTTTCTTATTAATTTATTAATGAAAACACCTTGGTGATGTAAAAAAGTGACGGAGAATTATTGCCAGTTCTTGTCGTCCGTTCTACACCCTTTGAAATCTGAACTAGGTTTTAGGAGATATTTTTTGGTACATTTAGATACACACATTAATAAATGATATTTGCCTTTAGAAGAATATTAAGGATGCTTAGGATACCTATTTGTACAACCGCTATTCAGACATTTTAGTCAACTTTGCGTGATTACCGTTGTTTTGATGCGAAAACGTGTTCAAAAATGAATGATACAAAAAAGTGTAGTATCAGTATCAATAAATATTACTTTGGCTTCAACAAAATATGCGCATATATGTTATTACATTATTAATACTTATGTACCATATTAACTAGCGAATATCCACCCTTATTGCAAAATATTTATGTCTTAATATTTTGTAATATGTAATTGAATAAACTAAATACTTTAACAGCAGGCTGTGTTCAAGTAATTATTATCCAATTAATGTTGGATTGTCAGATGTGGCGTACTAAGTGTTCACATGAATCACGCAAACATTATTCGTGTTTGTTTGCCTTTGGATTCTCACATCTGGCCTTAAATAAAATTTTATAGTCTCTGGTCTTCCAATCCTTGTAACCGTTAAGATATATTTGAAAAACAATAATAAAATTTTAAATTAAGATAAGAAGGAAACTTATTATAACAATTAAAAAAGTTACAACGTTCTATGTCAAATGAGACAAATATGGACCTCAATATCCCTAATGCACTGAGACACGCTGAGGACAGACCAGCGTTGCCAGACGTCCCGATTTTGGCGGGACGTCCCGATTTTTAAAACAAAATGAAATGTCCCGCACGGGACAGGCTTAGTCCCGCTTTTCGGGAATAACTCGATGGCAATAAGAAGTTTGTACTACCACCACCGCACAATAATGGTACCAACTCTTTCAACAGTATCCAAACAACAAACAATTAACGATAGGTTTAATCTGATTTAAATACATTTAAAACAATATTTAAAAACATCTGATTATTATTTAATTTTTTTTACTATGTCCCGCTTTCGACAAATGAATCCAGCTTTTTTCGTTTTAAAAGTGCCAAAATCCCGTCTTGACTAAAAAAAAATCTGGTAACGCTGGGATAGACTGTTGTACCGGTGAAAAGCCCTAAAAAAGACAGGGACGACCTTCAGTAAAGAAGACTACGAAGAAGAAACAGATGCCTATTTACAACACAAAACTGGGTAGTACTCCAAAACTCAGCCATCATAACGCCCTTATGAGGCGAGACTTATCACGAATTTTAACTCCCTTATGTCAAAATCCTGTTGCTGTTGACAGACGAAACTCATACTTAGCGCTAAGCTTCAGTCCTTAATAAATTGGCCACAACATCGATCGGTTTTGATACAAAAGGCGTCTCAAAACACGCTCATTCGGCCCTAACGTATAACATTGCATAGTAATGTTGGCTGCATGCATTCATGTCATAAATACCGACATATCGAACCGTAAATATAAGAAACAAAGCGGTACACACGTATAAAACGAGCCTACATCTCTTAATGATATGTAGATTCTCTGCATTAGTTACATGACTGTGTTCTCAGTGAAAACATCTCGCGGGCCGTCTTCATTTTATTGTCTCTACGCTTGGAAACAATACATCCTTAAACCAATTTTATGTGAACCGAATACAGCCGAAAATCCTATGAAACAATTATAAGGTTATGATGTTTACTATGCGGTCCATTCCAACTCATTAAACAAGACATAATTTAGGTCTATCGTATTAAATCATTCTATTTTGAATTTAATAAATGAATTATAAAGCTGACGTTCGAATGGCATATTTAACAGATTATTGGTCGTTTTAATATTGGAATGGATAGATCGTGCACAGATTAATTCAATTGAAATTGCACTTTATATCAAGTAAATAAAGTGGATATTGCTTTGAGTATGCGAGGAAATTGAGACATTAGAAACCCCTCGACTATTACCGTGTTCCTTTAACAAATGCACGACGCTGTACGGAATAAGATGTAATTCTGTGGCCGCGTGCATAAATAAGGCCCTTGGAGTATCGGCTATTTCAATACTGGGACCCCAGGTGGGCGCCGACCTCCATAAATCATCAAGAACAATTATTAAATTATCTTTTTCGTTGACATTAAGTAATTGTTTTGGTTGGGCTATAGCGTCGAATGAATCATATGAGTTTAAATTCTTCTGTTTCGTAATATTTTCATTGATTGATGTTTGATTAATTCGTGTTTGGTCACGAACTCACGATTATGACTTTTTGGTTTGACTGAAATAAGTTAATATTGAAGTTATGACTGCGTCAATTGGTCACGGATTTAATTCAATGCACGGCTTACATCTAACCGCGGAGGTTATAAGTTCTGGTTCATTAAAAAAAAACAGAAATGTGGCTTTTAATGGTAAGAGACGAGGCATTACCACGACCACCAAAACAAGATTGATACAACATTACTTTAACTGTTTGGCATAGTAAAGTACTTCTAAACGCAGAACATACCTTCACTTTATGTACCTATGCACTATCATTTATAAGAATTCAAAGTAATAATTATCGTTTACTATGAAGTCATTTAAAGTAAAATATTGGTTTTTGGATTTAAATCACCGATATCCAGATGAAACATTCTGATACACGAGCTAAGTCTGGGATATCCATAGTTGCTTCATTCACACTTTGAAATCGATTTTCGTACAGTTTTTATAATGAAATTGTTTCGTTTATTTTATTATCTCTTCGTGTATATTATGTTTGCCTAAAAGTGCTTGTCACATTAACGATTTATTTAATTTTTCTTGTTTTAATGTATCAGTGTACCGAGCGTTAGCAAGCTTTTATAAATAAATAAATAAAACCTACCCACTTTATTAATACTAAATCCCCTAAATATAGTCTCCAGTTATACCAGTAAATATATATGAGTATCAAAAGGGTTTTTATTTTGATATATGATATTATTATATATCTCTTAACCTAAGTTCTGAACATGTTACGTACATGGTATATAAATCTTACACTGCAGTGTAATCGTGACAGTTTATTGAACCAATAATTAAATAACTAGTATAGTATACAGGCTGTTATATCATAAAATTATTAAGAATATTTTAGATATTATTGGTCTTCTCAGTATAAATTATATAATAATCGTTTTAATAGACTTGATGTTCTTGACTGAGCGTTTTGAATAACATTTTGAGTAAATCATGTAAGTATTACGGAGCGTTTCTATTGTTATTGACTCATCTTAAAACTTGATTTTGTTTTAGTAGTTCATTGTTATACTAATAAATATCGGCAAATATTAACAGAAAAGTACCTGTTTTATGAAAAATATGGTGAAAATTATAACCGCTTAAAGAACTTTGTTGCGTAGGGGGGGGGCAAACCATCCTACGGGACGCCCAAAAAGAGGAGTCATCGAACCCCATGGACACACATTGCTTCGTCAATACGTTCTTTCTTGAGCCGACTCATAAACATTTATATATTAACCACAAAAAAGATTCTTCGGACTACAATTTGGAACTTTTCATAATTTATTTAATTCAGTGAAAAATTGTCTCTCGAACCTAATTAAGCACATTATTACTAATGAACTAAGTGATATTTATTTTCACCCCATATATCTTGTTAAGTGTAGCCAGCAATCAGCCGGCTTCTATGTATACTGATATTTATCTAAGGCCACGCCTCCACTTATCAAAGCTAACTTAAGCTAACACAATAGGGGGCAAACGAGCAGTAGGCTCATCTGATGTTAAGCGATACCGCCGCCCATGGACACTCCGCATAGTAAGAATTGGTACGCTATTTTCTTGAACGACCCTAAGTCGAACTGGTTCGAATATACTTCAGTGGGCAGCTGATTCCACATAGTGGCGGCAAAAACTGCCTTAAATAACGCTCAGTTGTGGAACGACGTCGAGGTGATACGGGTGGAATTTCGTATCCTGTCTCGTACGTGCGATGGTGAAACTCAGCTGCAGGCTGCATATATTTTTCTTGTAAAATTTGTTTTATTAATTAATTCAGTTTTTTTTTTACTTTTAAACAGTCTACAGCTCGATTTGTTGCTAACTATACAGCTGATTTCGATTTTATCATGTATTTTGAGGATTTTGAGGATCTTAAAATATGGACTGTTGTACTCTGGACTGTGGTCACTTCCACGCCCAAAAAACCACAATGAACATGATTTTTAATTATTTTTTCATAATCCACTCTGCTAACCAAGCTAGGTTTACAGAACAACAAACTCTACCTATCCAAATATTAATTATTAGCTTGACTTATGACTAGCTAGAAAAATATCGTAAAACGAGGACTTATATAATATAATTATTAATATTTTTCTACTTGGTATTATAATTATTTATTTTATTTTATTAGAGGCGCAAACTAGCTGCTGTGGAACTTTTTGCTCCTCAGCATACTGCTGAGCCAGGGCCAATTACAACCACAGTACACACACATTGCACACTGGAAGCAAACCGAATGGCAAAAGAAAATTTCTTAATTTTAATTTTTAATTTTTATTGTTTTTGATGTCTTATTTTATTTTATGTTTACTTTAAGTATTGTTATTTTGTGTGTTTATGTGTGTGTGTTTTCGTTTGTAATAAATGTTATGTCTATGTCTATATGATCGGAAGAAAGAAAGAAGAGTAATATTTGCTATACCGGGTGTATAAGTTGAAAGCTTCTTTGATTTTTATAAAGATCTATGCGGGTTAAATGTTTGCAATTGAAATATTATCGCTGCGTCTGGATTCCCGGTCTAAGTAGTTGATTGCAGACTCGATTATATCTCGGCGGGACCACATTATTGTCTTAATTGATTCATTCGTTGCCAGGGCACGGATTTAGTAGCTAATTTCACTCCCACATCGATTTAAATGCTCTACGGCCGCACTTTAACTTACCCACGGGCTATTTGAATAAATTCTATGCAAATCTATGCTTACTGAATTAGTTATATTTTTAATATAAGTTACTAACTTAACCTTTATGATTGCGTCTGTGGCTTGTTGGTACACGGCTCATGACCATGTATTGGCTTTTCGAATTGATCGCTTAAACTTAGTCTTCCAAAAACGTTTAAAATATTTTTATACAAACAGATAATATTTGGATAACATATCTCTTTCTTATGCAGGTATTTTTCAGGGTATATTGAGCAGTGTTGGCTTCAGCGTGCGACTCTCATCCCGTAGGTTCGATCCCCGGCTGTACACCAATGGACTTTCTTTATATGTTCGCATTTAACATTCGCTCGAACGGTGAAGGAAAACATCGCGAGGAAACTGGCTTGCCTTAAACACAAAAAGTCGGCGGCGTGTGTCAGGCACAGGAGGCCAATAACGAACTTGTCTATTAGATTGACAAATGATTATGAAACACATTGAGAAATCTGAGGCCCAGACCTAGAAAGATTGTAGTGCGGCTGTTTTTTTATATTCTTATAAATGCTACGTTAGAATATTATTATTTATCTATTTACCATAGAAACTTTTATTTACTCAGCCGTTATACTATTTGTTTATTTCTTTGAATAAACGTCATACCAGCAGGGCATTATTTTAGCAACAGAGAGAACTGTTCCACCAATTGTTTATTGCTTTTTTAATAAATATCTGTCGTGCACGTCCGAAAACCTTCCAATCCGAACACCTCTTATAAACCGAACAATAACACAATCCTATTAATACCGGACCGAAAACACGGCGAACTGGCAAAAATGGCGTCGTACTCGGCGCGTAGATCATAAATTTGAATATTTCGCTGAAATAAAACACGCTGGCATAATATACTGTTGTATTGTCATCGGCAAAAAGGAAAACGTCTGGAGTCGTGTTTCCAACTACCGGTGACATAGGCACAGAGCAGTTTTAGATTTAACAGAAGTTTTACAATAAATAAAATTAATTTATATCTAACATATAAAATTCTTGTGTCACGGTGTTTGTAATAAAACTCCTCCGAAATGATTCGACCGATTTTCGTGAAATTTCTGCGAATCGGTCAACATCTATTTTTCCTCCCCCTAAATGTTAAGGGTGGTTCAACCCTAACTTTTTTAATTAATTTTTTAGACAAAATTTATTGTTATGATACAGAATACAAAAATACATACAACCCTTAATTTTTACGCCTATTTTTTATTTGTTAATTATAACTTATGACTTGAACTCTGAGGTTTATATGGAGAAAAATTCACAGAACAACCTAATAAGTTTTCATTCCTGAAAACCGAACAGTCTCTGGTGTAGCATAGCAAAATGTTCCATGTTGGTAGGTATGTATTAAAAGGTCGGCTAAGTACAATCTCATTAAGGAGAAACGAAGTTCGCGGGGGCAGCTAGTTTCACTATAATAAACAATTTACTTACTATAATAGGATATAGTGTGTTCACTGTAGCATTGCGTGCCCTTCGTTATTTCTTACCTTAATATCATAAATTCAATGTCAACGTGGAATGTGTACTAGAAGAATGAAGTTTATGATACCCAACAAGAACCATCAAATTACTCACTACGGCAATTGTCGACTGTTCGTGTCAGATACATTTATGCTGCGAACGAGTGTTACGTTTTAATTTTACACTTTTGTATACATATAAATAAAATACATATTCTAAATTTAAAATATTCTTGACGTTATTAAATATTTGCTAAATAAAACTACGCATTGTAAATGGTAATAAACTCCTGGCTAGAAAGGTCCTAGACTATTATAGTCTACATAAATAAATCGTGTTTATACATTTATTGCTCTATGTCCGATTGAGACATCTCAAGCGCGCATGCGCTCGTGTGCGTCGAGAAGGCTGGAATCTTAATATGCAAACTCGACTTTCATCTACAGTATGTTCATAAAAATATTGTTCAACTTGCGTGTTGACAAAATATCTTTTATCACCCTTGCATTAATACTTTTTATATCAAAAACTAATTACCTAAACAGATCGAGCAATTCACAATAGGTTGGTATTTCGTACTTACATTCTCTTTCGCCACTTTTTTATGTCTCCGAGGTGGAGATGCATTTGCCCCCATGCTCCCCCAAAAGTAAAAAGGGTAGGTATGTGGGACTCGCCCCACACAATCTCTCCTATTCTGGCACTCGGTAGCAAAGCCCACCTGAACCACCTCAGGACTTCCTCGGCGCACTAGAGGGGGTCTCATTGTACCGGAGCTACATTCTTGACCCTGATAAGTTACTTATCATGTCTTTGGTTTACTGGAGGACTACAGACTTTAATAAGAATTATATACTGACCATAATCGCAGGCATCTTTAAATCTTTATGTCAAAACTAACTATTTATATATTATACTAACTTATTAGTTTAACTAACAATGGATACATTTCTATATATTTTGATACGAGCTCCCCATGTACAATTAAAGTAACAAAGCAGTTAAAATACTCGAAGACTAAATTGGTAAAACGATTTGTGTACGACTCCTTATACGTCCTTTTGTGAACTAATGAACTCAAATATGGTTAAAACTTCATTGAAATTTGTATAATTAATGCAATTAACGTTCGAATGCAATTTAAATTGATGTTTATTGGAGGTAATTATTAAAGGTTACATTGATAACTACTGTTTGAACGCATTATATCTTTTATACATTGTAATAATATTGATCTTTCTAGTCGGATTTATTTACTATCGTGTTGATGAAATATTTACTTTTGGTTTATATGACCAAAACCAGTGGCCCGCTTCAAATACGCCTGCGTTTTTGGTAGATGAAGCAACAGAGAATCACGGTGGCGTAATATGTTTTTCAGTATTTTTTATCGTCATACAAGTCACTTGAGAAAGTTTATAATGAGAATAAATTTTAATTATTTTGTTACAAAAGTTTGCGTAGGTACTTTACCATAAACGTACGTCTTAATTATTTATATATGTACCTTGCCTTAAGTACACATAAAAAACTGGTTACATAAGTTATAAGGCAACGGGCGGCCTTACCGCTAACAAGCGATTTCTTACAAACAAAAGGCTTTTAGTGTTTGTAATTTTGATTAATTTGCAAAGATATCTTTATATTTTAAACCTACCTAAAGATATGTTTAATTTTCTTACTTTGCTACGAATAAAATAAAAGTATCACAGTATAGTAAAGAACTCTAATGTTCTGTAGAACGGATGGCCTTGTCGCTAATTAGATATCTCTTAAAATCCGTTTATTTTGGTCGAATCCTTATGAGAGATGATGTATTTAACATCATACAGTCTCCATAAATATTTATTTGGTTTAAATCAAACATATAATTACAGTTTTAATCACAGTAAAATTTAAATTAATATATCACAATCTATCAAACGCTTACACAATAGTTAATGCTCTGGACATAATCTAAATCCGACAAAACTAAGCTTAAATTATCCCTTGACATTACAATCAATCATTATTTCATAATTATTGCAAAACTAACTCTATTTGAAAGACGAAAGGATTACAATTGTATGTGTATTTAAACATCAAGGATGAAGGGAGTTTAGAATAATTAGTTGGAACTTTATCTTGATTCGCTTGTTTGCAATTTGGCAATATATATAGAGCTGTTACATATAAGAAAAAACACGAATTATATGGTTTACAACCTGTAAATTAAAATTTGTATTGGTACGTTTTTGATAAAGGCTGCCTTTAAACCCACCACCTTTTTTCGTCAAAGCATTAAGTAAAGTAGTGCTTGGCCACCTTCTCCACAATTTTGATAGTTAAATAAGCCGGCAACGTACTTGCGAGCCCGGACTTGAGTGAGTTTCCCAGGGGTAATGTGAGTGCGCGGCGGTATCATTTAACATCAGATCAGCTCCTCACTACTTGCATCTTGTTTCATAAAAAAATTTAACCCAACTGTGTGCGTAAAATATTAATTTAACATGTTATAGCACCTCTGGTGGTAACGCCCTAATCTATAGCTATAGCAGATATTTTATTCAACTAATGATTGCTGCGCATGCGGTTACTGCATCAAGCTATTATCAGCTCTATATAAATATCACTATATCTTAATGTACCATCACTGATCCTCAGTTAATGTTTGATGACTTATATTTTGTTATATTATTCCATTGAGATGAACAAATTAGGAGCATGCTTGATACTTCCAATTTAGAACAAATACTCGTGTCAATTGGCACTATGACATTTGACCTGAGTACTTACAAAGCATAAACTCGGTCGATCTTGGAAAGCGCATTTTTTGACATTAAAGGGAGTGGTTGCTCTTTGGAAAGAAACGTTACCTTTTATGGACAGCAAGGCAAACTAAAGTGTAATTACGACGTTTTAGTTTTGGAGTTAACTGTATTATTAAAAATATCGATAATAATGTATTTAAATGCATATTATTTAGGTCAATTATGATTTTTAATACGAATGCCTAATTCTTATAAAACTGCAGGAAAAAAAAGTTGAAACTAATTTTTAATCCCGGATATTCTAGTATTAGTACGTAAAGAGATTGGAGAAGTATTTCATAGATGTGATAAAGCTATTAGTATATTGAATGGACCACGTGCGCCTGCGATTATAGATTAAGATAAGGGAAATCTTAATTAAGGGAGCCCTTTGTACAGCGCAAATCGCTTGTATGTGATTTATTATTTATAAACATTTATTTTTCGCTTCTGTAGCTTCTAATTTTTTTTGAAGTTGTACTTCTTTAGGCGCGTTATGAAAAATTGATGAGAGTGAAATTTTACGATGCGCGCGCACCTATGACACAAAAATGGCTGTGTGATATAGCGTGCGCGAGCGAGATGGGAATAATACAATCTAAAAGTAAAAAGAAATAGAATATGCGTGAAGCTAACTTCACGCATATTCTATTTCTTAGCTTAGCAGCTTAACGAGAATTTTGAATGACCATGACATTGACATCTGACAATGACATTTACCTTTTAAACAAATATAGGAGTTTTAATTATTGTATACAATAAAAGATATACCTAGTTATTTTCATTATACAAGTGCGAATTTTATATGTGCGTCTGAATTATAATCAGAAGTGATTTAAGTTGAATATCTAAATCAATACTAATTAATATGATAAAATATTTGTGAAAAAACTGTGCCAACCTTCCTGAGTGCTTCAATACAATTGAGGTTAACTATCCGTATGTATTATCGAGTATTATTGTTGATTAAAACTGAAACATGAACCATTATTCTTTGCTTTTGTTTATTGCGTTTGTTACAGCAACTTTTTAGAAATATTCTACGACCCTATATATCAATAATTGAGAACAAAGATTTAAGCACGAATACTAATAAGGAGAAAATGAAGGCTTGGAGCGATATAACAGAGAAGTAAACATTTTAATAAGTACCTGCATCTCAAAAAAATGACTATATCATATATACATATAATGATCATATTTAATCAAAACATGTAATTTTTCGGATTTAATCTAGCAAATATAAGGACAAGAGACAAAAAACAATTAATGAATCAGTGGAAGTGCACTAAATTGAATACAAAAAAAGAGTTGTCATCTTATCGCCGTGAAACATCAAAAACTGGAGGTGGAACAAAGCCACCATCACCTTCTCCAGACACAATGGATATGGCAGAGATGATACCGCAATGGTTTGAATATACCTCAAAACATCCATGTTGCATTTGTAGTACCGAAACTCTGTCCAGCCCGAAGTGAGCCCATTCCCACTTATAATGGACAGTGGGTATAATACACCTTAATACCTGAGTGCGAACCACTCACCATGATACTTAAATTAATAGATGTTATTTATATATTTCAGGATATTACAAATAAAATCATTTCGGAAACAATTGATATCCCAAAAGCAAATAAAGCCAACAATGACAAGGTAATAAATCAGTTTTGACATAACTTGAATACTAAAAAAGCCAAACAAAGGTGTGCACAACAGTGACAACATAACTTAACAATTTCATTATTTTGTAGGATTAAAGAAAGGTTAAAGAAAATCATGTCGAACTGAACAACAAGAATCCCCAAACAACTCCAAAGAAACATACAAGGAAGACACCGCTATTATATTTAAATTATCTCTATCTCTAAATAGAATAAAAGAAAGTTGCTATCCAGGTCTGTAGCATGTGCTACAAATTATATTATTAACACATTTATATAATTATATTAATATAAATGTGTTAAAAATTTTATAATATAAATTATAAAAAAATTTAAGTTTTGCATGGACAGAGCTTAAATTAATATTCTCTTATTTGTTGCAGAAAGCAAGTAGTAGTTTTAGTTTTGGAGAAGCCTCGTAGATGCACAACCAAGTAATGATTAATTTAAAATTACAAACCGAAATTCTGATGAAGACATTAGAATCACATAAAAATAAATAGTATAATGAAATAAAAATGTTTTAAAGATAAATAGTGTTTTATTTGTTTAATGTAAGAATAATAATAAATATTTATTTATTTAATTTTTCAAATGTAAACTGAACTTTATTGACTTTAATGACTCCTTTTCCAGTCTTTGATTATTTAATTGTAATTAATTATTTGCATGCAATCAAAAACTATTTTTAATAATGCCAAAGAAGTATAACTTCTGACGCGCGTACATAAGTACACGCACCCTTTTTTATTTATTCTGTTTAACATTAATAAATAAATCCATTAAATAAATTGTGTACCGGGTGCTCTACGTTTGTGCATATACCACAAAAATCGACGACTTTTCTATAAAAAAGGATACAAACAAACAAACATAGAAATGCATGCCTGAAATAAGTTTGATGGCTTGATATGGGTTGCTTTATACAAACTATAATATGAGTGAAGTAATAAAATGTGAAAAAGCAGTGAAAATTAAACAGGTTATTAGTTGAAAATTACCACCGCTCCGATATTGTCGCCAGTTTTAAACACTCTTTTGTTGCCAAGATATAAAATACTGGATGTGATTAATATACATATAATTACAGCACCTTGCATTATCAACTTCTACATGGAAAAAGCGAGGTCATGTCACTAGGCAAACAAACGAACTCCATACTGAGCGTCGCATTGGTTCATTCTGCTTAACCTGAACTATGTTCTGAAATCAATTTTGATGAAAAAATGATTATGTTTGGAAGGTTTAAACATAGTATCTATGAATCTAAATTTATTGAACATTTGTCTGAATTATTTAAATACAGATTATATTTTACGCAAGCGACTATGACTTCAAGTGGTTTGTGTCAATAGTTTTAAAACCCTAACCTAACTTTTACCGAATTGAAAAGTTTTAAAAAACGTTACAAAAATCTTTAAAAGTAAAAATCATTCTCTTCTATAGTCTGAGGAGTGATGTACCGGAAACAATACATCAAAGAGTAGCATACGTCTGGAATCCATACTTCTAGTTGATTGATAGTACCTACTAGTACCTACACTAGTATACTAACACCGGGTCTGCAATAAAATACCATCAAAATACACCCAAAATTCAATTTAATTACTTAGCTTGTTCCTTTGAATTTTAAAAAACAGGTTCTCTTTAGAAGTCCGATATCATTGTTAGGGGGTAGTGGGTGTCACCCAGGGGAGAGGGGTCCAGGGCACGAGGGTCGGCTTAATTACCGCCGCTTTTATAGTTTAAATGAGTTCATTTCGGAGCCGGCCTAACAAGCGGCGTAATACCTATTTAAAACAATTTTGAAATTAATATACAAAGTGATGTTCAATTATCGATACAATAAAAAAATAACATTATTATATAATTAATTAGTATTTAATAATATTAACACTTTAAAAAAAATAAAAATCAGTCTTGCTGTGCTGCTATATTTAATTTCAATTATTAATTAAAATTAATTAGTAAGCTCAAAGTACTTTACAGTTTTTCATTCAAGTTTACTAAAAATTAAAACTGTGCCCTTACTCTGTAACTCAATAATGAATTTGATAGTTTCCAAAATTCAATATTGGACAACTTGTATTGTGTTTTAAGAAAAATTGTAAGTCATAACAAAAATATTAAGCAATTATTAAATTACACGTTTCAGCGTCGTTTGTTTTCATATTGTTAAACCCCAGATTTCAATTATTTAATTCTAAATGATTAAGTTGTTTTTTTTTTAATATTGCTATTAAAATTTACAGAGTACTACCACTGGTTTGTAGACTAGAACTTGAATATACATAAGGCAAATGTAGTAAGTGATTTTAAAAATCGAATTCAAAATTTTAATAATACTATTAATTTGAATTTGGAATTAATTGCCATAACTAAACTACCTTACAAGTAGCCGATACAGTTACACGGCAATATTTATTGTAAATTACTCGGAGCTGTTTAATTCTGTATAATTTCCCATCACTATTTATCAAGCAAGCGCGGTCGCCTAACTATTTTGTAGATATTAATTAAAATCCCTACAAGTTAATATTAAAGAAAATTACGCAATCTCCGCTCTGTGAGTTTAATGAATTTTCACAAAACCATTGTTTCAATTTCTCCCGATTAAAAGCGGCCATGTTTTTATAATTAACAAGTTAATTTTGTTTTGTTAACTAGTTTTTAATTAAAAAATATTGGGTAGAAATATTTCTGTTTACTGGGATCATGTTTAATAAACAACCTTATTCTTTATATAGCGTGCGTTTTTCAACCTTGAGGTCGTGCGTTCGAATAACGGCTGTGTACCAGTAGATTCTTCTCTCCATTTCGTAACACTCGTACGGTGTAGAAAATCATCGTGTACTCAGACACACACGCTGTTCAGTTTCCCATTAGAAAGACAAATGTTTACGAAACAGATACAGATTTATGAGAATAGGCCTATAAGACCACACCACTAGTCATTATTTTTTAAATAGAGGTTTTCATGTCTCAATAGTGACAACTATTGCGTCGAAAACTTGTTGAAAACTTGCATCAAACTTATCGAATCTTAGATCCAACATTAGCGATATCTAGCCGATGCATGATTGAAATATCACTAAGCGTTTACGACAGGCCAGTCTTAGAATTGCTTTAGCTATTTCAGGAAATGATTGTCCTCGGTATGTAATAATAAATTATACAGCATCTTTTGTTTAAAATTAAAGATGCAGTATTAAACTGGGCCATAACAGACATGTTTTTTTTATATTCGCGTCGGCTTTACTTATTTTGTCCTCATTATTTACTAAGATTAATTAGTTTAATAACTGGGTAAAAACTATATAAATAATTTAATTTATAGATTATAATCGTTATATCAAATATCAGTTCGTACCTTCCAATAGCGATAGTGTTATGTTTCGATTTATTTCGCAGCAGTGACATTGCTAGGGATATAGAGAAATAATGACATTGGGATCGTGCAGGAGAAGACCTCAATATTGAAGTCGGGATGGCAATCGCTATTGCTATTGGGAGTTATAGAGTGTGCAGACACTCACAGGGCTAAAGTTTCCGTTTTCTTGTTGGTATTCTCTTATAGGATCTGGGTCTTCACTTATCTACTACATATATGACGTCCGCGAAGCGTTTCTTAAATATTCAAAAGGAATTCTATATTTCTTCTAAATTATAAATGTTACGTACATTTAGTTTAATATAGTATTTAGATTTCGTGCTAATAACTCAACATTCAGATGCTGATACTTTCTAGCTGTTACTGAATACGGGACGAAACTAATAGTCTTAAAGCGATCAGAATCAAAGTTCGAAAAGACCTCTCACTCAACGTAACGTTTCAATAAACGCGCACTCAGTAAACGAGAGTGGGGGCGGTTAATAGCCCCCCAATTATCACCCTATTATGTAGTTTCAAACAGCCATTTAAGATGATGGCCCTGCTGGGAGCTCCAATACGATATTTACTATATAACCACGTGGATTTACTCGGTTATAATAACAGCTTTTGGCAATATTTTACACTGAAGTTATGCTAATAGAGGAGACTACAGCAAAGCTAATATTGAAATAAATAATAGTTTAAAAAAATTGAAAAACACGCTTTTAAAGCACATCAAACTAAAAAGTGAAATATAATTCCTAATTTAGGCTGAAAATGGTAATGAACAAAAAATACTGGTATTATTGTGAAAAAGCGTGGGTTGCTCTATAGACGAAAAATATGGCACAGAGCGCCCCACGCTTTTTTTATTTTTTACTTAAATTTTTTTTATTTTTTTCATTTTTTTTCGGATTATTGCATTGTCATCGATCTTTGACAGGTGCGCAAAGTTTGAATTAAATCTGTCCGTTAAAAGTGGGTCAAAATCGAGTCCGAAGGAGTCGGTTACATACATACATACATACAGTTGAAGCTAATATAAAGCGTGTAAAAAGAAAATACATCTTAGTTCTATTTCTTTGGAACCTATTATTCTATTTTAATTCAGCCCTTGACATGATAAAAGACCTATTAGGCTGCACAGATTCTTCTTAGCATACAAATGTACACAGATGAGATGCCTTGGGGACTGCAATTTGCATACAGCATTTTTCACGGAAAAATTACCTTTGAGTCAAAAGCAATAGGAACCAAATTCTCTTGTATTGCCTTACCTTACCTTGCCCATTGTTATAACTTCATTTGCGAATGTTTTTTTCTTGTTGGAATATTGATTTAAAATACCTCGTAAGTGGGAATGCTGAGAATTTTTACGATTTAAACGGAGAAAAACGATAAATACTGCGCCGTGCGATTTGTATTCTTAAATGTATTTATGGAATGATTTAACTCTAGTTAAATAAGTTAATTATCGATTAATTGACGCGTTGCTAAAGAGCAATCTATGAGGATTAAGTTTATCAATCGTATAGGAAAAAAAACTAGTCAAATCATATGTTGTTTTGTGTTATTGACTGTGAGGCATGGCGAATATTGCCCGCTACTTTGTGCTCAAAGATAACTTTAATGTTTTTGTTCTATACGACCTCTATGGACTTTCTAAGCACACGTTTTGTAACACGTACAATCTCTAGATCCACGGTGTTTAGTGGGGTAGACAAAAACAAATAAGTTTTTTCAAACATTTATTTGACGCATTTAACATAAGCGTTCAGCCCTAGCAGAGATTTTGATACCAGCATTATAATTTCTTAGATATGTTATCTCTAACAGCAATATTATAAACTAAACTTTACACAAACCACAGCATGAACCAATTAACTTAATTTTATATATCTGTTTATCCAAATTAATTATTGTGATTACATTTTTATTGTTATAAAGTATTAATGCCGCGGGGGTCAACATACACTGGTCGCTTGGACGTCGTGGTGAGACAAAATTGAGTCAGAATTGGACCCCTGTGGTCTCAATCACCGCCCATTAACTTTATTACATAAATATCACAAATAATGGTTAAATATTACTTGCGGTAATTTTGTAGGGAAATTTGTGTATTCAAATGGAAGTGGTAAGTCAACATATCGTTTGATTTTATGTTTTTTTAGACTCCATACTAGCGCCGTAGTTTATGCTTAGGCTTAAAATTCAAATAGCTAGCGATAGCGATATTTATATAAAGACTGTATTTCTTAGATAGCGATAATATGTTGATTTTTACACTTTTCGCTAGTTTCTCGCTAAAACACCCAATGTTACTCATAAATCTATTACGCGAACTTTGTGTACAAAATCTCATCGGAACATTGTAAATTACATACGACTTGACGAGAAAGTTGTTCTACTTGTCATAATGGATTAACCTTTTGACAGCAGTTTAAAAATATAAAATTCCGTTACCAAACAAGCTAAATTACCAAACGTACTACACCGTACAATATGACAATAATTTATTAACTACTCATCAAAACCCGGATAATAGCAGTTTAATAGACAATTTATCCATTTTATTAAAGTAATTATTGAATTAAAGAACCTTATAACGATGTGATAAGGTTTTATTTTAGTATGGAGGGGTCAAGTTATAGTAGTCATCAGTTAGTAAGGCATATCATTGTCATATTTGAATCGCGTGCCATGATTCGGCGTTTTCTATCAAAGCATAGCAGACCACCTATGCATTAGAGGGCATGGTGATGTGTAAAGTCGATAATGGACTCTGCTAATGACATAAGTATAACTTGTAAGGATTTAAAATGTAAGTAGTTTCTCATAAATCTTTCTTAATCCGCATGTGGGGCATCCATCGTAGGATACAAGCCTGATCAGTCGTGGGCAGCACTCTCAATTTCACTCCACGTCATTCCAGCTTCCTTCGCCTCTGCAATGATGGTTCGTTACTAGGTCTGTTTTGGGTGGTCACGTTTCCTTTACCCTTGAGGATTCCAGGCGATGGCTTGCTTGGCAATGTCACTTGGATCCCTCCGGAGCGTATGGCCCACTTCCCCAATTCCCCTTTCAGCCTTTTATAATCCTTTTAATTGGCACTTCTATGCATAACATCTTAGAGTTAATAATTTTACCATACAAATAAAACAGATATGTATGTAAAGAATTAGTTTTACTGGAAATAATTACATGAAATTATAATTACCTATAATAATCAAAACAAAACGTTAGTCATTTTACGAATATAAAACTCGTGAACTTATAACAAACTTGCGTTATGAATACCTTCTGTCGTGATCGATTATACGAAGTCTGAGGTAGAAAAAAGGTTAAACTCTAAAGAACCTGAAATTAGCTCCTCAATACAAGGAATTATCGATAACGATACACATCACTAGCGGCCACTAAAAAGCATTCCGAAGAGGCACAATCAACGCACATTGAATACTTATTTATTGTTCGAGTGATTTATTGATTGCGTTTCTGTCAACACTGGCACTTTATACTGAATACTTCATTTGATACGTATTTTTATCGATAGCCCGATCATGAGTCACATCACTCGTTAAGTGTATTTAGTGTACAAATGATTCGAATGGCGGTATCCTTTAAGTTTAATTGAAATTATTTAATAATCTAAATGCTATACAAAGTTCGTTAGGTTAATGTACTCTAAATAGGAACGTGGGCTCAAGAAAACCACGGAATATTATTAAAACGTTCTCTATTCCTCTAAGTCAGTGAGTTTGAGCCTAATTCAAAAATCATTTAATTATATGGGTAACTCATTGTACACTTATGACTTGTCAGTAAAGAAATACATATTAATGCTTCTAATTTTACATTAAGTGCCAGTTCTCAAATCAAGGGCGTAGAACGAAAGAGAAGAACTGGCAATAAACTCTCCTTATAATGGATCCCAACCTTGAGGTTTATCCTCCAAAATCTGGTTTCGTCAAAGGATTTTTCTATGTACGAATTACATTGAAGAAGAGAGAAAACACTTCTGTATACAAATATCGTCGGTATCAGGCATAAATTGATTGCCGTTGCCGTTAAAGAAAAGATCAAGAAGACAGAGAAATCTGTGACCAAAGAGAATCGGTTAAGGTTTTTTATAGTCAAGGGTTCATGAAGTATACGTGTTACAAATACAACAGTATCCAATACAACAGTCAAGTGCGCTTTCTTTTGAAACTTGTACGTATTACGACTGCTTATTCATTGATTTTGATGCTCACTTCGACCGTGCATGCATGACAGTTTTTCCTGTTATGCAAAACATAAATTAACAAACCGTAAAGTGTATAATCGTTTATTAGAGCCTTAAATAAAAATAAATAAATCTATCTAATAGTGGATTTGTATCGCATATGTACCCCATGCGTGGGGCACTTAAGAGCCTATCTACATATAGCTAAGAGTGTTCATAGCTCTCTTGTCTGTTCTTCTATTTATATCTTCACAAATAACAGTAAATACGGCTAATTGAAATTATGGCCTGCTTCATAATTGCTTGTAAACTTTTTATAAGAATAATTATATTACTGTTGAGTTCATGCCTTGATAAATTGTCCATTGCATAATGGCATTTATTTTTAAATTTACCTTTTTCAACACCAACGGACGAATGAATTATGGGTGTATTAATGTACGTTCAAATGTCCGTAATAATGAGCTTAATTAATGATGGATATTATTATGTTTACCTGGTATTGTTTTCGCCCTGACTTCGCCTAAGTACATAGATAAAATAGAAAATATCTGTGACCAGTTAACCAGTTACCTACTTTATAATGAAATATATCACGTTATTATATATTTTGTATGTATAATATGTATTGTATAATATGTAGTCCTTGTTTGTATATTTTCTGTCAGCGATAAGGAAAGCGGAAAGCTGGTGACCACAGAACTTCCATAGTCCTATTCTAGGCACCAGCCTCTCACAAAGATGATCAATACCTGAGGCATGTAAACCTATATTGTGGAGAGGCAAATAAACTTTATTATTATTATATATTTCTTACGTCACATGTAAGTACCTTAAAACATGTAAAGCACGTTAGTATTAAAAAAAATCGCTTACAAGGATAAGCAAGGCTTCTCCTATTTTTGCGATATCTGGTGCGAAACTGACGATAATATTTATGATCGTTCCGCCGTATTACTGCTGGCGGACAGTTCTTCCTAAACTCCATTTCGTCAAGAAACAAAATCTCTCAATTTTCAAATATTTTTTTTATATAAACTACTATAGCTTTCTCCTTATAAAAATCATTACACTCAATAAAAAATAGTAAAATACAGCTTTATTTTGTTCTATATTAAAAAAATAAAACACATAGAAAAGGCATATGCTCTAAAGGCTTCGTAGCAAATGCACTTTTTGTACCCCTATGGTCCATAAATCATCATGATTTGTTTCTTATATACACTCTATACAGACATAATTACCAATATTTTAATATATGATCTCTATAAGAACTTAATGATACATGTAAATATGTGAATAAACTCATAAATTATGTATTAATACATATCTAAGTAATTTATTCAATGCGTTTAGTGGTAAGCTTTCTGGCTTCTATTTGTAAACATTTTAGCCACGTAATCTATATATATAAAAATGAAACCCGTTTTCCGTTGTCACGACATAACATGAAAACGGCTTGACCGATTTGTCTGATTTTTTTTTAATAATATACCTTGAAGTACGAGGATGGTTCTTACGGAGAAAAATTAAAAAAAATTGAGTGAAAAAGTCTAAATACAACACTTTTCTATATTCCCATACAAAATATTCGTAATAATACGTAATAAGTCAATTTGAACTTTAATACCATAGCAGAAAGTTCAAGTGTTAGTGGAGGGCTTCCGGGAAGGTAAATTTAATTTTTTGACATAATGTATTTGTTGTCTGATCAATTTTCTTTTTTTTATCTTACTAGCTAGACCGGTGTCCCGAATAGCAGAATAAGTATTTTAAACAAATAAAGAATCGACTGTTAGGCGGTACGATGTTCGCCAGGCCAGCTAGTGTGTAATATATTAAGGCGAAAGTTCTTTAAAAATTAGGCTCTTAATATTGAATGCATTTAAATCGTTTCCAAATCCAGTGATGCCAGAATCCGGATAGTTTTGGTTGTCTGTAGATTTTAGCACGCTTTTCTATAAACCATAGCACTAGGTAAGTTTCCGATTTCTTTTGTTTGTCACATATAGTATAAGATCCCGATACACAACGACCTTCACCGAGATGCTTATTTAATGAAACGTATTTTATATTTAATTTAATATGTCAATAAATATAATCCATATGGGTTGCCTAGCAAATTTCAGTCCAGAGTATGTTTAATACAAACAAAATTACTACCCTTATTACTATTACTAGGTAACAAAATTAATACCAATTTTTAATCCTACTACTGTTTTAAAGTAAAATTACTTATTCGATATCAGGACTGGTTTAAGTTTCGTAAAAAAGGTGGGCAATTTGACGTGCATTTTAAATGAACGAAAGATATATAAATTAACACCTGCCGAAAAATCACACAGTGCGATAAAAATTTGTCTCAAAATTCAATATTCAATAGTTTTTGTAAAGGCATTGTGCCTAAACGGATAATGCGAAAATGATTGACTTCTCATTGTGAGAATTTCGAGTGCATTGTACCGAGTCTAATCCTATTTTATTGAGTCGTTTTTGTGTAGGTGGTTGGGGAATGCTTATAAATGAAAATACACAGAATTTTAGCGTTTAACACAATTTATATTGAATATAAAATGTAGAAGTTTTTTGATGTTCCTTTAATTACAAGCCGTATGATTTCGTAATACATATAGCATATTATTTAATATATTTTAATCATCCCACTAAGACAGTGAGCAAAATGAAAAATTATTGAATATACCTTATATTTATGAAGGTATTATATGTACATATTTTGGAAAACTATAAAGGAATTCTTGTTAAAAGTACTAACATTGGTTCCACGATTATATTGTTTTAAACAAAGGAGGAGCATTACATGGAGCCAAACAATAATGATAACATAAAACCTTAACAAATTTTATTTAAAAAAAAACATCTTACATTCATATCTCTGTCTTCCCAAGCGTGTCACAAATATATGGAACTGTGGAAACGGTTAGGCAGCGAAATCATAAGTGGAATTGGTGACTTCTGATGAAGGACAGTAAGTAAGCTCCACTCAGACGTAGGGCATGCCTCCGAGATCTGAAATACTTATGAGTGTGTAACTGTATGCAGTTTACGCAATCCTAGAAGGATCTGCATCTGTTCTACCCCTCAAAACTTTTAAAAGATAAATTAAAATAGCTGATCCAACGCGATAAATTTTATACAATAGTTGATGAAACATACACTTACATTAAAAATTAATTATCGTGAAAAAGATTTTCTTGAAAGACATACTCATATTAGTCGGGATTATATTCACTTGCAAGGTGAAAGTTCGAAGCTTCGATTGCCTCTCTTCTACAAGGTGGCATTTGGTACATACATAATATTAAATTCTGACAAATTCTGAAAATTATACAAAAGGATCAAAGAGCATTGTTTACAAGTGAGCCCTCAGTTTGAGTGACATGTCTACGGGTGGCCGAATCTGACAATACCGATTGATTGGCACTTGGCAATACCAATTTTCCAAATGTATTTCTAAAATCCATACAAATTGTATTAAAGCCCTATCTAATGGTTGGAAATCAGAAGTTCCTAATTCTATTTTCAAAAATATACTTGTTAGAAAGAATTTATCTGAACTAAGAACAATTAATCTATGCCTAAGTTCCTTGTCTGGATAGACAAGAGATTAATTTTTACGTTAATGATTTAAACTTCGGGTGAGCAACAGCAACGGCAACAGCAACGGCAATAGCAACGGCGATAACATTAACACTGACAACATCGCTACACATGGTGCTGGACTGTCCGGCGTATGGGGCATCCAGGTACGAACTAGAGTAGAAAACAAACGTAGCTCTGAAAGCTGCAGTGCCCAAGTTAATGACACACCCCGAACACAAATGTATCTGAAGAATTTATGCTAACGGATAGTTCAGCAACTTCAAATAAAAAAAAATGCATTTTACGGGTTTACATGCCTGCTGTATTGACCATCTTTGGTAGGCTGTGCCTATAATATGACTGTAGAAGTCTTGACTGTGCCACCAGGTGGACCAACATCCCGTATAAGATATAGTATATAATAAAGTCCCTTAAACTAGTATATAAAGTGTAGAAGTTAAAGTAGGCTTTGTTTATTTCAGCCGTAACGGAAAAATAATCTTCGATTCATATCAATCCCGACTGGTGAAAAACCTTAAGTTTATATTTGTACCAGTTAAATTGTCTTTACACTGCGATGAAAAGTGACACTACTTTTGTAATAGTGAAATAAAATTTAAGTCCTTTTTATAAATACTTATCATATTAAACGTCTTTTGATTTACAACTGTTTTTTTAACCTTAGCACATTAAACTATAGGTACAATAGATGGCGAATTAAAAATAGTAAAATATACCACAGATCAAATACTGAATGTTTTGAACTTATTACAAAAAAACTACATTAGATCAGTTTCCAAGCAAAATCTTATTGAATAATGCATTATGTGTAATAATACAACAATAAACTATTTAATTCCTATTAAATAAACAAGAAGAATTTGTATAGTTAACACTCGCCCACAACAAGCAATAGATTTTTGCCGTCTCCCATTGATTTTAACAAAGGATCTGTTATAAGTCAATTATACTAACAATAGGATTATAACGGAGTTAACGGGCGCTTATCTTGTCATTTTTTGTAGTTGTAATCCGATATTTGACAGTTTAAAATGTAGAGTGACCCCGTAATTTTTTTTTTAATAATTTTATGGCCTAGTAACGAGACCGTAATTTTGTACGAGTGAGTCAACGACAGTAGACAAAAGCCACAGATGCAAGTAAATTGTGACTAGGAATATTAATTACCTCTTCATACTTACAGATACATGAAATGTTCTGATCAATGAAATAATTTTAATTAGTTAATTTCTCCAATAATAACTAAAAAAACATCCAATTAACAATAATAATTAAGGTAACAACATTGTTTCAATAAAGTAAATGTCGTGCACATAATTTTCCAATTAAACAATAATTAACAATAGCGGGAAATGTTGTCTATGATAGTTTATAATCTATTGATGCACACTCGCATACTTTTTGTTGTCATGTCATACTTACCTTCCGCGAGAAATTGTGGAAAAATACGTCATTTTTAATTGCAATATATGTGTCTCTTACTTGGCTTTATTGTTATATTATTACTGTTAATAACCGGTCACTCCTTCGTCACGGTTAATTTTGCGTAGATCCAATTTGTGCAATTCCTTCTTCACCGTCACCGTCATTCGATGATGACATCTCTGCCATTAGCTGTGCAGACTTCGCAGAGTAAATACGTTAAGAAACCAATAACAATATTGTATAGATAAATATTTTTAGATTTTCATGTAATTTTATATTAAGTAGTTAGTTTAAGTTGTGTATGAGTTTTTTTAATGTATTTAGTGCTTACTTTTATTCTGGCTAAATTACTTGTATCATGTAATAAATAAAAAATATATACTCAAACTCAAAATATCTGTATTCATATAGGTAAACAAGTATACGTACACTTATAAACGTCAAAAGTTAAATTAATTGTAAATTTACATTTATACCAGTTCGCAAGTCAAGGGCGTAGAGCGGTAACTATAGATAATACTAAAGTGTTGACTTTATCAAATTTCAGGGTGTCGGTTTTTTGTGGCGGTGTGAGCGCGCATCGTAAAAATTTACTCTCATCATTTTTCCCTAACGCGCCAAAAGTAGTATAACTTCAAAAATCAACTTACCACGGTATAGTATTCATAACCATATAACCTGTCTATTTCCATCACAACGTAAAGAAAATATGACAGAAAGGGACAAATAGGGTTTGACTTTAAAAACAATGTGGACTAATTTGGATAAAGAACAATAATATAGGCTTAACTTTGTTCAGAAATCTATGTTTTCCTATTTAATAGATCGAAAAATAGTTTGTAATACAAAAACAAATAGATTAATAATGTATAAAACAGTGATAACATATTATTAACATATTATGGTCCCATTCATTAATTAGTTTAACTATAATAAAAATATACTGATAATTTTATCAAAAAACACACACATAAAACATGGATATCTAAATGTCCTGACCTATAGATTAATGCAATAATTTTTAATTTTAATTGCAATAATGACAATTATTTTTAAGTATTTAACGATAATGGTATTTTGTTTTCGATTATTATCCGTTTATTTTCGGCGGCAACTAAGAGACATTCAAAACAACTCTTTGTATTCTATATTCAAAAAGTGTAAAGATTTTGTTACATTAGGCCCAAGTATGTTTTCTCAAACTTTTTTAGCCTTAAAAAAGGACGCCTGTTTCTTGCTTATATTTTAGAAGCTTTTTTGAACAGTACCGATATGTAAGGGTAAGTTAATTAAGGTATATGTGTATTGGGTTTTAACGGAAAAGTTATATTTTAAAGCACTTTTTATTCCTATTGGCTAAATGGATGTGCGGATGCATAGATTGGCATGACTGAGTCTGAGTCATTTTAATGCGACAATTTCTTCAATAAAGGATTAGACAAGATTTAAAAATTACCCTGTATGCCGCTCAGATTTCAACAAATGTATTTAATTTGCGGTTCTTTTGTATACTGATTAATAAAGGTAATTCCTTGCATCACTTTGATGCTGTCTCTCGATCAGTATGTAGAAGTGTGTTCATCATGTATTTTGAAATCTGATGACAGTTCTACAAACTTTGTTGCTAGTTCTGCATGTTATACTTTTTTATACTATTCTATGGTTTCTAAAGCTGCGATTTGATGTAATTGATGTAATTTAGTGACCGTGGCGTTTTGCAGTTAGTCAAGTCACCATTTGTCTTAACTTCTTTTTATTGTAAATTTAATACAGTTATGTTATGTTGCCGCTATATTCGCTTCATGCATATTATTTTTAGTTAGTGGTTTTTTTAATAACATTTATTAATATAATGTAATAAGCCTATATATAGTCGTATTTTGTCATTAAAAACTTACATTGAATATCTATAGCAGAATAAATAATATATTATATATAAATACTAGCAGATACAGCCAAGCGTTGCTGTGGCTAAAAATTTTGTTATATTATATAGTAGTATACTATTCAAGGGTAACAATTGTAGCTTATGTGAAACGTTGGTACTTTCAACACAGCGCCATTTGTTAGAATTGTGTCAAATAATAAACAATTATTTTGCAATAAAATAATATTGCGGGTATAAATTGAGATGTAAGCTATCCTATCTTTTAAGTTGGATCAAACTACACACGGTGTGCAAATTTGATTGAAATCGGTTCGGTAGTTTAGGAGTCCATCGCGGACAAACAACGTGACACATAATTTATATATATTAAGATTATTTAATATATACATATAATATATTAAATATCTGAAGAAATCCAGTTTAGCGTGTTGGTTGATGCCCTCAAAGTACAGCACTTGCTTACAATATGCGAGCTTTTGCTTTTGAAAAGCTATATTTTTATTAAAGTTATTTACATTGAAAACATTACTAAGGAGACATTACTAAGGAGACAATACTAGTGTTTAAAGGAATCCTTGTCCTTTATCAGAATCAAACCAAGTATTCTTAATTAAATTAAATAATTATTCAAAAGGAAATGATTATATTTGTACGCCATTAAAAGGTTGGCCCTTAACGAGGTATCGCTACCGTGAGTAAAGAACAACTTTTTATTTCGATGCAGTTCATGTTTTGTCCTTATCACTCTTAAACGCGTTTTATATGTCTATCCCTATCGCACAGGGCAATTAACACTCTGCAAACGGTAGCGATGAGAGAAATTAGTTAAGACTCTCGGACCCAATTCTTTCGTCTGTGACATACAAAGATGTAGAGTTTATGGAAGTGGTTTGCAAGTCTAGTTTAAAAGTAAATATATAATTTTTAAATTTAGGCGTTGGTAGTACTCGGATAATAAATCGAGAAATATAAATTTAATTCATTCAAGTGTCTTTACTCTTTAGTATGCCTTAAAGCTAACAAAGTATCTTTAAAAAAATTATAAACTTTTGATATACATAGCGTTTTTTTTTCATTCTTTATACATTATATTATTATTTATTACAACTATTGGGCATTTGGATCAAATGGTGGTGGATTGGAGGTGGATTTAAAACATTTATTTACTGTCGTTTAAAGACAAATTACCCACTGTAAATAAATAATATATTATTTTTGTATATTTTAGAACCCAGCTTCGTGATTCATGAACCTTAAGTTTTTTTTTAATTTTTATTAATTTAATTATCCCTTTTTTTACACTTAACCCTTGCCTGAAAAAGATCACTTGTCAGCGACAATGCCCGTTGCCACCTTAATTTACGTTTCCTGAATGTATGAACCAAACACAACAACATGCAAGAAAGTGTCAGTAAATAAATAAAGTGCACTTCCAGTATTTTAAATCACACCCGAGCTGTGTTTTTTTGTCACCCGTTTCAATTTTTATTGTTTTTTATCTCGTTTCGTCCCGTCAAGTCATTAGTGCTCTTGTTACTCGGTTAAGTGCAACCAGTTCTGATATCAAGGGCTCTTAAATTAGATACGGGAGCTACAAAAATGCATTTTCTGAGTAATTTTATCAACCGCAGATTGTGCCCAAAACGAGAATATGGTATATCATAAAAGATGAACAGAGATGGCTTAATTAAGCAACGTTAACGTTTTGTTAGTTAGCAGTCACTTGCACGATTAAGGTTTAAGAAAGCCGGGTTGCGTTGGTCATATCTACGACATCGTCTGTCAGGCACAAAATTATCAAAACGCGTGATTATGTGTATAAAGTTTAGAACAAATTTCCCAAGCTATTGTGTCATGCCACTTTAGCCAATAGGCTATATTATAGATAGATATAGAACTAGCTTAATTAGCCGTTCAATTAACAGCCTAGCCTTTTAACTAAACGGCGCCGTTTAACTAGCGGCCTGAAAGATGTTCAGCTAGTTGATCAAATAGCTAGGCAATATGACTTGGATCGATCACGTTTTATTATTTGCCTAGCCTGTTGACTGTTAATGTAAATTATATCTAAAATTCTTATAAAGTAACATCATTATGAATATTAAAAAATTAATAATAATTATTCACTTAAGAATTAAATGAAAAAAAAATACTAGGAATTTGTTGGATTCTGACCTGACGTATTTTTTACGAGGCTACTTCTTCAGTCTGAGCAGAAAGCTTTGGCTCGCAATTCGAAACAAATTACATTTATAACTGACCTTATTAAGCGAATTGCTTCAAAAATAAAACACAATAAACTGATAGTTTTATGGCTGACCCAAGTCTTATCAGGAACCCAAATATTTTTTAGCTTTATGAATTTTCCCTCTAATTGTTATGTCGAATGCATACCCGATAACCTTTGTGCAGACTTGTAATCTTTTAGATACGTCAATTTCAAATTTATAATTCAATTACGATTAGTGTAGATACTTGAAGTGGGTGTTACTGTGCAGTAGAAGTTGTAGGTTGGAGGAAAGCTGGAGGAAAAATAAGATCATAAGCAATAATAGGTATTATTTATAACAACGCAAACAATCTTTCGTACTAAAGAAATTTCGTAAACCGTTACTAAGGTTATTAATTACATACGAAAGTGTTGTGTAGTACGGGTTGTGCTGAGTGAATGAACCTCGCTGCGATGTTCATTTGTTTATTTTATTTACACGTAGTAGCAAAATCACTGATCCGTCCCATTTTATATTCGCATAAATACAATTTGACAGAAAGAGACAAAAGACATAAAACGGTGCAATATTTTTGAGTTTTTATGAATAAGTAAAAATTTTATAAAAAATGCTGCTAATACTAAGTTTATAATATCCGGAGACATTCTTAATTTGTTATAACGTTCCTTCCAGCTTTAAAAACATGTATTTTCAAGGCTGCTTCAAAACAACAATGACAAACCTTAAAGCTAGACGTTTTTTTGTATTTTGATTAAAATTTATTTGGATCGAGAAGCATCATTGATATACCTAATTAAAGAAAGATCCTAATACTTGCTATTGGTAATTATGTAAAGCATTTATATAAAAAACGGTATTTAAACCAAATTACTATATTTAATTACTTCCAGTCTTAAAATCATATATTTTCAAGAAGTGCGTGTAAAAATAAAAAATAACACTCGTTTAATATTATTAGAACAAGCTAGCCTTCTTTTTGTGATTTAAATTACGAAAAGAAGATCCTTTTCTTATCATAAAAATAAAAATATTATTAGTTGCCATCAATTTTTTTTAGAAATTGAATTTTGAACGGACGTCTAATCTTATTATACCTACGTGGTTTTTCGAAGAAGCCGAAACAGTTATCAGCAACAGGCTCCGATTCAGATAATTGTGTTATTTATTAGCGATAGATATATCCTAATTACACGGCTACCTCACTTCGACCACTTAACCATAGTAGAGGAAATCAACAAGCGTAAAAAAATAATATACGGTACCATATTGTATGTTCATTTTTTTTGAAGTTATACTTCTTTAGGCGCGTTATGAAAAATTGGTCTAAGTGAAATTTTACGATGCGCGCGCACCGTGACACAAAATTAACAGAATGAAGTTGCCCACGGAAGATGCTTCAGCATTGGACATAATTGAAAAATAACATTCGAATAATAATAGAATTTATGTTACACCTGATGTAAGAGAACAATACTAAATATTTATTTATTTAATTTTCAAATGTACTTTTGAAACTGAACTTTATTGAGTATAATGACTCCTTTTCCAGTCTTTGATTATTTAATTGTAATTAATTATTTGCATGCAATCAAAAACTATTTATAATAATGCCAAAGAATGCCAATAACTTCTTACTGCAACCTCGCGGGTGTGCCGACGTTTCAGGGAATGGTATGACCTTTTCTTGAAGGCCCCAAAGTCATATCGGTTCGGAAATACAAAGAGGTGGAGCGCGGCAGAAAATAACAATTGAAACTCTGTATAATACACAAACTTCGTCGTTTGAGTTTTAAAACAAACGTTGAATAGTCCAGCCTGGACCGGGTCTAGTGGGTTTACTAACAAAACAATAATTATTTCAAGTCACAAAACATTACGAAAACAGACGCAGAAATATACTCTGGAGGGCTTCAACGACCAATAAACATATTAAAATAAGCTTCGCTCTTACGTTTTCTGTATTTAACGACGCATTTCACCTTTGTCGGCAAATGGACAAATTATTTTAATTTTTTTACGATTCAAACACATCGGTTTTAAGAGGACTCAATTAGGTATTGGAAATCTTCCAAAGGTCCAATTACCATTAAGTTAAAGAATTTAAATATTATTTTAAATGTGAAAATATATTTTGATAAAGAATATTATTGAAGTTATACTTCTTTAGGCGCGTTATGAAAAATTGATGAGAGTGAAATTTTACGATTGCGCGCGCACCGTGACACAAAATTGTCAGCATGAATCATGTATGAAGTTTTTAAACCAGCCGGGCGCCGAGCGTGCGCGAGCGAGATGGGAATAAGACAATCTACAAGTAAACAGAAATAGAATATGCGTGAAGTTAGCAGCTATGCCAAGAATTTTGAATGACCATAATGAGTCATTATTAATGACATTTACCTTTTAAACAAATAAATTTTCATCATACAAGTGCGAATTTAATATGTGCGTCTGAATTAGAAAATATTTGTGAAAAAACTATTAACTAGAAATATTCTACGACCCTATATCAATAATTGAGAACAAAGATTTAATCACGAATACTAATAAGGAGAAAATGAAGGCTTGGAGCGATATAACAGAGAAGTAAACATTTTAATAAGTACCTGGATCTCAAAAAAATGACCACATTGTTTAATCAAAACATGTAATTTTTTTTATTGTTTAATTGATAATATGTGGATACCGTCACAGACATACGAGTGCCTACTTTCAGTGACACATACTATTCTTGGCCCGCGGCGACTGAAAATTGGTACTACCATCGCCATTTTGGTGCGTACAATAAATAATTTTACTATATACCAACATCTAATAAAAATCCAACTAAAATGTTTTTATTTTTATTCCTTGTATTATTAATTACAATGGCAAAATTTTAATTATCAAACGGTTCTTATTGCTAGGTATCTTTAAACATAGGTATTATATTAATAGTACAGGTAACAAAACCTATCATATCAGTTGTTCCTAAGTTTGTGTCACATGTATTTAAGCCTAGAACTGTTTTTCTAGATACTAGTATACATTATTTCTATTAAGGCGTTTCAATAAATTACTAAGTTAGCCTGAATCACTTGAAATTATTCCCCTTATAATGGTTAATTTTTATTTACTGGCAATAATAATATCCATGACAGCGACGCTTCTACTTGCCAAGAAAAGTATGTGCACTGTACAAGTTGACCTGAGATACAATAATTGTTTACGCCCTTATTTTTCAAATTTGGCGCGAAACTTTTATCGCGCGTCATTTGTCATTTTTATATCTTCCTACCTTTTTATTACGGGTCAGCTTGTACGCATCACGTTTTTAAAATTGTTAAAAACAGTTAATTAACGAAAAATATATATTGGCCTTGTTTTAATTGTTTTAAGGCCATAGAATAAAATTAAAAAGAAGAAAGACTTAGACCTTCATGGTGAGTTCTATGAAACATCACAGATTAGTAAAAAAATATTTCTGTAAATTATACCAAAAATACTAGAAGTCAGACTAATCTACGATTGACAAGAACAATGCTAATTATTTAAACACGGCATTGTCCTGGTTTTAACCGTCTTACAATAAGACCTCGGAATCTCTCCCTTAACGTTGAGAAACTCTTTTTACTTTTTTTAAATTACTTCTACTACTAGGACTAGAACAATGCAGTCGGCTGCTGCACAACTCTTATAAATTTCGTTTTACAAAGCGCAATAAACCGAAGCCAGAGCGGGCCGCTATAATTTAGAAATGATTGACATATTCCGAGTTTGCTTAACATAATCAAGTAATAACATTATTGCTTGGATTAACAGTTTAATTATTTATATCCGTTGTATCTAATGCAAATAATTATAAATAGAGTAAGGGATGTCAAAACAGAGAAATTAACATTATTCAAAGTTAATCTGGAAGTCCAGTTTGCTGGCTAAGTTTAACTATTTTAAAGTTTACAGCACTGGAATTAAGGCTTAATAAATACAGGTTGAATTGTAAACCTCATACTTCGGGCTTTTTGAAGTCCGTAGGGGTCTACGATTTTGAGTCTCTCATGTTCCTTATTATAAAAGTGTAATGTTTTTATCATCTTTTTACTAAGGGTTTACAGCCCTACCAATGCTTTTCGCAAGGAGAATTAATTAAAATTATAACTTATTAACTTGATTTCTTAAATAATTATACTGTAATTTATGAAATAAATCATTATTTCTAATGTGAAAGTTGGCGATAACAGCATTAATACTTATAATGTTTTTACGATAATTATTTTTGTAGTAGGTACCGTATTTTCTTTTGTAAATAAACATCAAATTGGGCACAGAGCAGAAGAAACGTTAGCGTATCTGTCTCAATGTACTTACTTTGGAATTGACGAACCAAAAACATAAAAGCCTATCACTACATAGTATAAAACAAAGTCGCTTTCTCTGTCCCTATGTGTGCTTAAATCTTTAAAACTACGCAACGGATTTTGATGCGGTTTTTTTAATAGACAGAGCGATTGAAGAGGAAGGTATATCTATAATAACATCCATTAAATATGGATGGAGAAATACTGTTATTTTTGAGGTTTCTATTGTGATGTCGTAAATCGTAAATAATTACATTTTTTCCGCTTACATTGCGAACCCTACGAGATTTATCAAAATAATGTACTAAGTATTGTAGACATTGAAAAGGTCTACAGAAAAATCTCCTATGGTATATGTCTATCTCTCATGGATATCCCACAATAAAAAATTTTTGTCATCTACTTTTTACGACAAATAATGGCTAATTTTCGAAGCGATTTTAACCAATACAGCATTAATACTTATCCAATTAAATACCTTAAATACATTGTTGATTTAATATAGATCTATGGCCCTTTACAGCATATGATTTAAATGAATATTTTCGATGATATTACAAATTTAAAAAATTTTGGGACGCAGCGCGTCGGAGGCCGCGGTTCTCCCTAGGTATACTCTATAGCACTTTGAAATTAGTATCAGCATTGCATTCGTGCGACGCGGGAGCGGGTCGCTAGCTTATAATAAGTTACTTAAGTCTACAGTCTATAGACAGAAACTGAAGTGACTTATAATATAAAGCTAACTTCTTAGTTGTCCAAATTACCAAACCAGTTCTTAAATGTTATCTAAACACATAAATTATGGACGCGGCTCTACCTACAAATTGTTTCTTTCCATAAAACTAAATGAGAGTTTTATAATGAACTTTAATGGGCTCCAAACTATTAACAGCTACCGGAAAAATCTCGGGATAGAGACATAAAAATAAATAAATATGTAGATTGACTGATAAGTGTATATGTGGATTAAAATGTTTGGGCTTTGGCAGCTTAAGGCGAAGCCTTTACTCATCATTCATTTCTAACCGTAAATATTAAATGTTTTGGCTCTAAGTAAGATTGTTTTTATTTGTGGATTGTCTTTAATACGGAGTTGAGTTAAGGAAGAATAAATATTTCTTACTAAACTATGCTATTTTATAGAACTAACCATGAAGGCCTTTTCATTATAATTATATTCCGTACCCTACGCAAAAAAAAACAATTTAAGTAAAAGAAAACAATTTATATTTAACATTGAAACAAAAATAATAATTTTCGTTTATCAACTGATGCGTACACACAAGAAACTGTAAAAAAGTATTTTTATAGGCGAGGTAAAAAGATTGATAGATGATATTTTTTATTATTTAGGTTTATTTTACCTTTGCTTAGCCAAGAACTCAACGTTTAACAAACTCGCGAAGAACTCGAACAATAACTATGTACAGCTTGAAACGTTTTTGTAATAGAATAGTATAATAATTTGTAAATAACGCGTCAATAGCCTACCCTTACTTAGATAAGTACCTACCTTACCAATTAAAAGTTTATAGAAAATCTAAGCGTTCGTCCAGTTACAAATTTTCATCATTATATTATACTTGACAAAACGTAAAGTTTTCTGCAAAGTTATTTTTACATATTGCAAAATGTGATTCATTTACCCTCGTGATTTAATCTTCGATTATGCAAGAAGCGTCCCCTTAAATCATAAACACAGATAAGCTTTTCCTAGATAGTCCCAGTTAATTGGTTTAACGAGTCGGCATCTGTACATTATTTGGGTGGGCACTTACTGAAGCACCTTAATTTTACATCTCTATCAAGACATCTTAATTAAACTGTTTCTTTTTAATTAAATTTAATTGCATTAGATTCGGATTTGATTAGTCTAAGTTTATTTGACAATGCGTGCTTAGATCAAAGTCAATAAATTCATTTATTTCGCGTAACATGTTTGCTCATCTGTTTAATTTTTTCATAGTGTTCGCGTGAACTTTTAGTAGGAAAAGAGCTTAATAAGATTTTATGACTTTGGCCAGGCTATGTATGTCATCGTCACTTGTTTTAAAGCTCGTTTAAGAGCATATCTCTCATTTCCATTTCATTTAATGGTATAGATTATATTATGCGTAATATGCCTTAGTGAGTGGCTTTATTGCGTTACTTTGCTAGAGATTTTGTTAAAAAATGTGTGTAAAATTACATTAGAAGGACTGTGGTATCAAGAATGTAATGTCTGGACTATATTAATAATTGGAGAACAAACTAAAAACTTACAAGATATAAATAAAGCCATGCGCAAAAGTACCTACTTAACAATAATTATGTAAGTGCGAAATAATTACAACAATTATAAATTATAATAAGCCACATTTTAAATAATTTATGCATTTTATAATAGATGTCATATATCAGCGTATAATTTTTTAATAATTTAGTATATTCTAACAATTATAGATATTAAAAAATTGTACATACCGTTCTAAGTTACTCTATAAAACATTATAATACGTGAATGACTTAGTAACACTGACATTATATTACTTAAAATTAGTAATGTGATGAAGCTATTATTCGGTAGCTCTAGTTACAGTATTAACACTCTTCACCAATATTAAAAACCTCAAATAGCAATAAAGTTAGTTACCTTTAACACCCCACTAAGTCATAGAGCAGCATTGATATTTTACTTAATAGTGTTCATACTTTACCCAAAATCAATATGGTTTCACAGAAAACTAATAACCTTCCATTCAAGCACTTATATTATACGTACTGGAGACAGGTAGACATTGATAACTTTAAAAACAAATGTCTTTTATTGTTTTACATTTCAAATCCAGGTACTTACGTAATGCTCTTGTTCAACCAGTTAGCCTTTGGGTAATTGTTTGTACAGGTTCTGTCACTGTTAAATTTTTTATTGTTACTTATTATCATATACAATATATGGAGACATAATTAAAGAAATCAATAATTTAAAAGTGTTTACATTAAGTAAAATTGAGAATAAAACCGGAAAACGTATAAAATGATATCGATAACAATATTAACTACATAACTACCTTAAATTATTTTATAACGACGCTGTAAATTTTAAAAACTCTTAAAATAACAATAAACTTTTACAAGCAACAAAATTACGTTAAAATGTGTACATTAAAATCAATTTTAGGATCGGCTTACACTGAAATTTATTTTATTGCTACCGAGGGTCAACTTATCAGTAAGCCTTGCAATCACCTTGACACTTGATCAACATCAAAAAGTAGCCAGTCTCTTAGTCTTCTATCGATTATATTCTGGCGAGTGTGCGTCACAGCCCACTTTCTACTTTTATACACAAAGCCTACACGATCTGTTTCAATTGTTCTTCGTCCTTTCTTGTTTGGACGGCTAAGGAATGAAACTGTCTTTGCGTCTATTTATTAACAAAATTTTAACTGGACCCTGTTGAAAAGAAGAGCCAGTGTGCATATTTAGATATACCAGAAAGGGACACATCATTTTAAATATATGTTCTGGTTTAACTACTACTAAAGCATTTAATTACAGCGATGTCTAAGCTACTGAAATCAACATAAGCGAACTTTACTTTAGGAATGAAAAATGTCTATTACACATCATTATCATCATCATCAATACATCCCCTAGTGGGGCTTTGCCTCCACAAGTATATTTCGCCATCACAATCCAATCCAACTTCAAATTTTAGCCAGTTTGTTTAGATAAGATCGTTCCGCTTTTTTATATTTTATTTTTCATAATCTATTTAGGTTCATAGGCACCATAATCACTAGATATATTATTCTGTTCTATGCGGGCGGTTAATAGGGCGGCCTAATATTTGGATTAATTATTAAATAAGCCAAAATTGTAAGTAGTAAAACAAATTTTCAAAGTTTTGGTGATCGTCAATCCTTACTAAACTCATAGTTCACAGTCAAACTAAATCAGCTCATAAAATTTTACTATCCATTTTTATGTTTGTTTGAGGTCCCATATCGGTCTGACCCTTCGTAGTTGGTTCGATTGCCTAAAAGTTAGCTTTTGAGACTGTCCTCCACTGTAAGCTTTAATTATTGCTCGTATTTTACCAATATGCGGGATTTTTACTGTCTACTGTGTAGATTTTATACAAACAAAGCCCTACTAATAGGATGCAAATGCCTCTGCAGGCAGATTTGCGGAACATCTGGATCAATTTATTGCCAAATGCATCATTATTATAAGTAAAAAAACACTATTGTCTAAATATATTATTGTAATTGCATACGCTCCTGGGAAGTCGACCTTAAACTCCATGGCTCCAAATCCCAAAAGTTATCCATAAAAATATTTTTGTAATTATTCTTTTTATCCTATTTACATAGAACACAAGAACAGAGTGTCATCCCTATAATAATATTTAGTGTTATTGGACACTTCCTTATGTTAAAAATCCTTTTTAGTAAATTAGGTTAGACTTAAATTACTTATTAGTCTTAAGTTAGGCTAGATCGTAATGTCTATGATATCTTAGTAACGACACATTCATAAAAAAATAAAAAATCCTATTTTTACATTAGTTGCGAGTTGTGAACAACACTGCAAGCAAATAAATCAAAATACTAGCTAAGCTATATATAGTATAGCTTTAAGTATGGCTTTGTTATTAAAAAGCCGGATAGCGGTTGCACAAAGGAGCCGAACACATAATTATAAATACACGCTCGGACGTGTAAAGGTTTACAAAGAAATAAAACTTCTGTTTAATGATTATTTCAAATTATTTCTAATCAGCTATATCCGTGAATTCACTCAGTTGAAAGAGGAACAACTGATTTTATAAAATTTCTAATATAAAATATGGACTAACTAATGTTAAGTGCACCGACAACGGTAGAAAGCTTGTGAACGCTTTGAAAAATTTAGTAACTTTTTGTTGAAAAAACAGGGGAAACAAAATCAATTAGCAGTTCTAATCAACAAAGTCACGAGTTTGACAAAGTTTAAAACATTTATTTACAAAATGTCTGCGATATTTGTATGAAAATTGTTAATAGTACTATCTACGTCGTCATCACAAAAAGGTTACAATAATAATGTATATAAATAGCATTTTCTTAATTTAAATTTATTTTTTTCTATACTTTTGTTACGATTTAGACAATTATACCATATTTTATATTTACGTAGTAATGAGTGTTGGCCTAGTGACATCAGCGTGCCAATCTCATCCCTGAGGTAGTTCCACAATTTAGACAATTATATCATATTTAAATTTACGTATATGTAAGTGTTGGCCTTCTAGATGTATGTATGGGCTCGTTTGATCCCAGGCTGTGCACCAATGGACTTTATTTCTATGTGCGCATTTAAAAGTAAAGGAAAACATAGCGAGCCTTAGACCCAAAACGTTGACGGTGTGTGTCAAGTACAGGAGGCTGATCACCTACTTGCCTATTAGATTGACACTTTGAACAGATACATAAATCTGAGGCCCAGACTGGAGGACTTGAACGTTAGGGAATGAACAATAGCTAAGTAGCAATACGTTATAACAGAGTAAATTTAATTAATCATCTTATTTCTAGACCTAGTCGATTACTAGACAGCATAACTTTTCAAAGTAGCCTGTCTATGAATATATTACCCCGCGGCTACATGCATATTAAAATAAACTACCGCCTCCGCAGTTAGTCAAACTAAAAAAAGTTTATATGAATTACAAAATGATAGCTTATACCCTTTTATGTCTTAACTAATAACAATTAAATGTTTTCTTATCATCACTCTCGTTTCACTTTGGATATAAACGATGAGACGGAACGTTATATTTCAGGCTTATGAATAGCACCGAAATAGATTAGGTTAAATACATTTTCGTCTCCTTCTGTCAAATTCTATTTACACTGTGATTAAAAGAGACAGAAGCAATTAGACTGATTTAGTTGTTGAAAATAGACACAATTGGAGCGTGACTAGTTTTGATCCTGGGATAACGACACTAGTCTGACTCAAGACGTACTGACGAAGATGTGTGCCTTAACTACTGAGAATATACCCCTCTAAATTATATCACCAAAATCATCGTATCAAATATCCTTCAAGTTATTTCACCCAGGGCTTTGATTTCACCTCACTCACCCAAGTGAAGTGATTTGTTGTTACAAGCTTGATAAATATTTACATGAAAATTTAATTTAGAAAAAGACTATGTAGTAACTCAGACGTAGAGGGCGTGTTGAAAAATGTATCTATCAGAATAAAGCAGTGAACAAATGAGATTACATTTATCTCGTCATTCTAATTAGAGAACATAATTGAACGATAGACCGATCATTCATTAGTCGTTCATTCATTGATGCAAATCGTTATCTGAGGAAGTCATAAACCACTCATCCCTATCGTGTCAACTCGCACTGCGCAGGAGTTGAATATGTCGATACTTTGCACTGCGGTGACCATGATTTATGGATTGCATTTTACAAGAACTCCTTAGACATGCAACTAAATCGTGACGCAAATAGGGCTGTTCATTAGCAGGGGTAACCTTTCAGCCTTCGTATATTATTTCGATTACGCAAACGCAAGGTAATATAAGTTCAAGTTGATATACATTCGAGATAATTCACAGAATCGCCCTTCTTTCCATTTGATCTGTGTAAAAAAGGCATATAATTAATATTTTAAGGCTGATTTTTAATGACATTTACACACATGAATAGAATGGAAAATAACGAATATTAGATAATTCCAAATTCATTTTTTTTGCAAGTACTTGCCCTACCATGCAGTTTTTAACAACTCCAGCTCTTTATAAATCGCTGCCTTCTTCAAACCATCAACATATTCTGGCCCGAGTGAATCTCCAATCATCAACTATGAGTGCTATGCAATAAGATACCATTTGACAGGGCTATAAAACAGGGAAAGTGGAAGTGGGTGGGCTCCGGAGGGATCCAATTCACATTGACAAGCAAGCTGAAATTCTGAAGGTAATAGGTAACGTGGCCATGCAAAACAGACCTGGCAACGATGCATCATAGTAGATGCGGAGGAAGCTGGAATAATGTGGAGTGGAGAAACAAGAGTTACTAAAGACATGGCTGGTATTCTACACTGGATGCCCTCTGCCTCACTTGGGTGATAAAGGATCTCAAGTCAAGTCAGTCACTAAGTAAAAAAAGGAACAATTATATTTTAATAATTTGAAGTTGGTTGGTAATTTGAAAATATGTTTTAATTATATCATCATGGCCACCCTATTAAGTCTCTAATTATAATTGTACAGATGTATCGATTGATTTACATCTTGATACCCGTTTGCTATCAATACAAACAACTTCAAACTATGTTAAGAATATTCAATACTTTCAATATCTTTAATGATTTTTTCTTTTTCTTCGATTTTTGATTCTTTTTGAAGTTATACTTCTTTAGGCGCGTTATGAAAAATTTATGAGAGTGAAATTTTAAAATGCGCGCGCACCTGTGACACAAAATTGTGAGTGTGATTATAGCGTGCGCGAACAAGATAGGAATAAGACAATCTACCAAGTAAAAAGAAATAGAATATGCGTGAAGTTCGCATGCCAAGAATGTATGTATGAAGAAGTAATGGTTAATTTAAAAAAATATTTATTTATTTAATTTTTCAAATGTAAACTGAACTTTATTGACTATAATGACTCCTTTTCCAGTCTTTGATTATTTAATTGTAATTAATTATTTTCATGCAATCAAAAACTATTTTTAATAATGCCAAAGAAGTATAACTTCTTACGCGCGTACATAAATAAGTACACGCAGACTTTTTTTTGTATTTCAAACAACGAACTACTAGTGAGTTACACAAAGATTTTCTTTCCGGAAAATATATATATATATTTTATTTACTGACTGGACTGATTTAGGACAATAAGGACTGATAAGAATACGAAACTCTATACCAACTACTTTTGTATACATAATGAAAATTTTCTTGTACATTTTAAATTGGTAATATAAATATTTTTATATTTATATACTAGCAGACCTAATAAAGGACCGACACATGTCTAAAATAACGACGGGTTGCACTCTGGGAGTGCCGGCAGAAGTGAAATTTGAATATTAACGTTGTGCATTTTTGATATTTTGGAATGGTTAGGGAATAATTTTGCACGAATTGCTTTAATTATCAGTATAAAACTATCATTTATGTGGTAGAATTCTATATTTATTTTTTGCGCTATCGTAGACAAACATGCCAATTTATATTACATTAAATACGCCGCGCCAGCTGTCTACTCTCCATCCGTCTTACGAATTTTCGATCAGGTCACGTGTCCTGACGCGAGGTTAACATATTTTACTCATTCCAGAAAAAGTGAACAACGCCGGTAAAGAAGTTTTCACTTCAAAAATTAACATCTATCTGCAAATCTAAACCATTCTCGATTCGATTTAAAACACATACAACATTTCGTTAAAATAGGTCTGTTTTAGGAGGACTTTAATTACAGACGCACAAAAGATTCAAATAATAAGATTTTATTTTAAACAATTCCGTTCAAATTAAATCCATATTCTTCTAAGATAACTCGCAATAATATTCAACTTTTCGATAAATTTAAAGTAGTTTCCGCAACAATTATTTCACGTTCATCGAACCATGTTCCATAATTACTTTAAGGTCCTATTACAATCCGCGGTATGAACTTTGCAATACAGTAATAAATATTGAATTCTGCGAACTTGATATAACAAACATAATTATTTATTGACGACACAATAATTATATTGTAACAATTATTGTTCGCTAAGAGACACATTAAGATAATATTATCTCGAACGCAAATATTTGTGTTAACGTTTTTAAATATTGTTATAATTATTTTTATGCCATTACAATTGATGATGTCATTAAACATTTATTATTATTTGCATTTATCTCAACCGCCTCTGGGAATATCTTTGATCTGTTTGAATGTTGGGAATAATAATAAGACCGCCTTGGTGGATTGCTAAGCTTTAAAAGTGTAGGCAAAGAATTGCTTAACGAATATGATTAATTTGGTTCATTTCAAGGTTAATTCAACTACTAATTATAGAGTATATTAATAATTATCTTACTTAATAACTTATTACTTATTTTATTGTGGATTATATACCTTTGTATATGAATATAATCACTAATTATCTAGCTATTCAAGTAATATACAAACTACAGTTGGAGTTAACTAATCAAATGCTATGTTTAATAATTAATATTAGATAATAAAAAGTATAGAAAACGTTGTCTCATTCATAGTTATTGTTATAAAAAATAATTTTTCCAAAGATATCGTTGCATTTTCAAAACCTATATTGAACTGCGAAATATTTTTTAAAATTGTTGGTATAGTCATGATAATTTTTGGCATAGTTCTTCTGCACTATAAATATTATATCGCCGAACCCTGGACCAGCGTTATACGCGACTTACTAAGCCGTTGAAGCGAGTATTATTGTTATTACAAAGCCGACATTAGCACATATTGAAATCCTCAACAATCACTCATCTAGCTATTCAAATAAAACAATTAGCTGTATCGCTTTGAATCCGGAATGAAGCTGGCAACATGACAGATCGTTTCATTCCCGCCGCCATCTTTAACGCCTCACATGTACGTGCCTAAGAGAGTGTGTACACTGTCTGCAAGCGAGCCCCATTCGGGTCTTAATACCCTTATATAAAACCCTTATATTGCTTTGATTTAAATATAATTAATGAATAAAGAAACTCATAATATAAATTGGAATTATTCTAAAATAAAATTAATGCTTAAACCAACAGTAATCTATTCTTAAAGCTTTTTAAAAGACTACTCAAATACTGTAAAAGTAATTAATTTCCATCAAGAATACAACAAATGAGGACAGCCATATCCAGCTCCCAAAAACTGTACTGTACTGTAAAATAAAATAAAAATTGCCTGCATTCGCGTACTGCATAATAAGGATTGCATAAAGTCCATGTCTAAGTCCATATTTAACATTAGTAGGTACACGACCTTCGACGGATTGAAGGCCAAATTCTTCCACTTGTGTCTCTTCCTCGTCAGTTCGTCACCATTTTCAAATCCTTCCCCGCTATTATATTCCCCGATGGGCGTCCTCTTTTTACTATACTATACTTTTTTTTAAATAAATAAAAAATGTTTAAATAAAGATTAGCCTCTAGCCTAAAAACGCTTTATTAAACCGAATAAAAGATGCACATTGCCCCATAAGGGGACTTTTCAGTTTCAAGTGTCCAATATCCCTTATCGAAAGCGTTTCAAACCGCGTAATTTAGCTCACAAAGTGAACCTCTGTGGCCTGAAAATTAACAAGCACGCAACATTTAAGTGATTAATTCATGTAATTAAGAACAAGCGCTTAGCGAAATTAATAAGTTATTTTTAATTAGAATAATTATGTACGATGTTTCAGATTAATTAGCCGCTAATGGACTTTGCATTTGCGTTCAATCGCTCGTGAATTTAAGTTTTTTAATGTTTATAAGATTATATGTCGGAATGGCGTTGCTGTCTGCTGTCATTGTAATATGTCACGGATTATAAATTAACAACGCGAAAGTCAAAACAGTTTAAAATCGTTAATACTTGTCAATTCGATTTTCCAATGTTGATCGATTTAGTAATACTTACTTCGCTGACTGTGCGACACAAAACCCTCCAAAATGAAAATCTTTCAGCGCCCTCTGTCCTGTGATTCCCCTCGATTTTATAATATACTAGCTGGTGCCCGCGACTTCGTCTGCACAGGATAAAGTCAAATTTGTCCAGATGATGTAGCGTGAAAGACATATTTTATCTACATTGAATACCAGAAGCGATAAAATATATATTTTCATTTAGAAATCAATTTATTACTACCAAATGTGCATTTGATATAAATTATCAAGTTTTATTGCGGTTACTGTTCACTATTTTGGCTATAATGACATAAGATATATACTGTGGTGGGCTTTTTTGTAGGATTATTTAAGATAAACATTTCCATAATACATTAACATATGCATAACTCTATCGATTTTGGCAGCGCATGCCAGAATAGTTTGCAGATGGTAGATTTTTCCTACTTATTACTTATCTTTATAAATTGTAGCCTATGTGTTATTCTGATGTTTAAGCTATATTATTGTAAAGTTTCATTAAAATCCATTCAGTAGTTCTTACGTGAAAGAGTAACCAACATCCATCCATACTTATAAACTTTCGCGTTCATAATATTGGTAGGCGGTCTCTTATAAATATAGGGTGTCAAGTAAAAATGCTCAAGATAGAGAGAGCTGAAGTCAGTTGGACGAGGCCTATACTCATTATTAGGTAAATATGTTTTAATTGTGTATGAAATATTAAATGTATGTATGTAAACATGGATGAATGATTCAAGGAATAAGTTAATTATTAGATGAAACCGGAAGTTATAAATGATTTCATAATCCAAACTTTATAAACAAACAGATAATTTAGTAGGGGAGTGCAAGATCATGGACTGACGTCATTACACATATATGGGACAACAAATCATCGGTGTAGGTAAATTACTCTGATAATATTTACGATCATGTTGACAAAAAATATATACAGGCTGAAAATGTAGATGTCATTTTTGACAGGTCATAAAACTATTGTTTCATATGAAATGAATTGTATGAATTTAATTTGAGTTATGACGGTTCATTGGTCTAGTGGTTAGTACCCCTAACTGCGAATCTATGGGTCCCAGGTTCGAACCCCGGCTGAGACAAACATCGATGTGATGAGCATTTGGTGTTGTGCTTAGGTCTTGGGTGTTTAAATATGTATTTATATGTCTATCTATCTATAATATGTATGTATATCCGTTGCCTAGTACCCATAAGACAAGCTTCACCAGCTTAGCATGGGACTATGTCAATTGGTGTGAATTGTCCAATAAAAAAAATAAAAAAAAGTTTTTCTTAATAACTTAGCCGGCATCATACCTATCTTTATGACTTTTTCAATAAATTCGTAGATGAACATACATACACGACTCACTTTATTAAAAGCCTAAAAGTACTCGGTTATCCGTAGCTAACATATTGATAAGATAGATAACCTCCTTTTTTAATCCTATTAAAAAATTATCAGTCTTATTATTTTAATTACAGAACTCATTTGCTTTTTATCACCAAAGCGTTTAAACGTTTTTAATAGAAAGAAATGAATGTGTTAAATAAGGCTAATTTAGGCCCATATTCTAATTCGTATCTCAAGTTGCAGTCTCGTCTTGAGTGTCAACGTCTAAATACTGAAAAATGGTTTGTAAACTCCTGAAACTAGATTAAAGTTTAATTGACGTTCTGAATATGACACAACCTTTCTTAATAAGCTATATATTAGTTAAGTGTAATACATAAAGAATGCCTCCATCAGAGTTAAAACATTTGTTATTAGTAATCGTGTTAAAGTATTTAGGCCAATTCAAACCAATTCTAAAACGGTTATATTTATTAAGAGCTGTCATAATTGTTTATATAAGAAGTAGAATTGACAGTACTCAAGACTAGATTGTGACTTGGCCTAATAATATGTTTTAACTATAAATCTTTCTCGTATCTACGCATAGCTAATTTATAAAGTTTATTGAAATGATTTGTCCATATTCTAATCTCAAGTGACAATCTCGTTATGAGCGACAAACTTCATACCTAAAAAACTATTTGACAACTCTTGAAACTAGATTTAAGTTTAACTAACGTTCTAGAATACGGCCCTTAGCATGCAAAAAGATATCTAATCCGATCATGGTGTTGACAAAATAATAGTGTCCAATTAATGATTATCCTTTTGAAATGCAAACTTATGTCTCGATTTTTTTTAATTCCCCATTTTATAAAAACACTCTATATTCAGTATCTAATGACCCGACCCCACTATCATACAATTAACTTTAATGGTTAATATTTAAATTAGCTTCACGCACAGATGAAATCGTTAAACCACTATCTCAAATGGCCGTAGATAAACTAAATTAGGTCTATATTTTATTTATAATTAACTGATAAAATTATATAATAATTATGAAATCTGAAATGTGAGGGGGCACGGAATGTTACGATTCCCGTACTATACAACATCCTTTGATTCTTTTGTCGAAGATTTCTTAGGTATTGGTTATTCCTTTCTTTGATATTTGGTTTAAGCACTCTTTTTGCGTAGCGAAAACTTCTCGCATATATTTTTACTAAGAAAAATCCTGAAAACTACTCGTCTACAATTCTTTAAATTATTGTTGTTCGTTTAATCTGTTTAGTTTTTTAACTTAGAAGAATTATTTATACGTTACTTGTTTGACATGAAAAGCGTGCAACGATCTGTTCAATTCGCTCGACGTACTTACTAACAACGTATATTACATGTGCGCTGCGATACGGGATTCTTTATAAGAAAACGAAACGTTTCGCGTAGGGCATTTTATGGGTTCCAATAAAATACTAAGAGTATTTATTAAAAGTAGGAATTTACTACTAAAATTAGTAGCCTAATAATTACTTATTTTAAAAATCATCTGCACCCTTCCTTGTACTAAATATTTACCCAAAGACTTAATAATATTCATTGGCTTTTTAGCAATGTAAGGGTAACTGATTGTTATTTATTTTACGGTATTACTGATAATTGTTTCTTTATTGAATTATTGGTATACTAAGTATCCTATTCAGAAACCCTTTGGTATTCACCACATTAATTTTAATGTTGCTAGAAACAGCTTATGCAGCAACGATAGCGCACGTAAGTCACGTTTCTCAGTCAAGTTGATACTGGCCATATATTCTTACATTTTTTAAATTCAATGGAGGTCAAATTAAACTACAATATCATTTAAAATTATTATATTAGACTACGAGTACAAACTTTATACATTATTATTTACAATTTAGGCTTTGTACTGAATACTACATATTTTAAATTAATACAATGCATAATTTTAATACAAATTATTGGCTAACAGTTGTATTCCGTTGACTTGTGACAAAAATTAATAATGTACGATTGTGAATGCAATACAATTAATTGACTAAATAATAATATGACAAACTTTTAAAATTAAATTATTTACATTATAATTAATATTTACAAATAATTTACATTGTTATTAGATAATTTGATTCGACCAAGTTGTTTTTTTGTATTTATAAAACTACACTAGAACTTTTATCGTATGAATATCAAAGTCATTTACCCGATTAAAACTGCCGATTTAATGAATTTTCTATGCGGGCTCAAAAATTTAGAAATTGGATGAATTGTACAAACCGATTTACAATAAATATTTAACGTATTGAAGTTATACTTCTTTAGGCGCGTTACGAAAAATTGATGAGAGTGAAATTTTACGATGCGCGCGCACCGTGACACAAAATTAACAGAATGAAGTTGCCCACGGAAGATGCTACAGCATTGGACATAATTTAAAAACAACATTCGAATAATAATAGAATTTATGTTACACTTAATGTAAGAGAATAATAATAAATATTTATTTATTTAATTTTTCAAATGTAAACTGAACTTTATTGACTATAATGACTCCTTTTCCAGTCTTTGATTATTTAATTGTAATTCATTATTTGCATGCAATCAAAAACTATTTTTAATAATGCCAAAGAAGTATAACTTCTTACGCGCGTACATAAGTACACGCACCCTTTTTTTTAAAGGATTTCACATGACTGAAAACAAATACCACTTTTACCGACTTAAGAAGAAAGTTTCATTCATTGAGAACCAAACTAATCATGCAAATTCCTTTCAAATGCAACAAGGTTAATCTTAAAAGAAGAAGAAGAATTTTATCTTCAATTCACTGTTGACTTGTCTGCGTGCTTGGTGATGGTGATCCCTGGGGTGGCATCGACAAATGGGTCATCATGGGGGGCAACGGCCGCCCCATTAAATGGTGGGGAAAGTACTGCTGTAGCGGATGGGGGTACATGTGGTGTGGGTGTCGGGAGAACTGTGCCATCTTGAGTTTCTCGATTTCCGCCTCTTGCACGCGTTTCGCCTTTGCTCGCCGATTTTGAAACCAGATTTTTACCTGTAAAATTGATGATGTTAAAGAATGTATGTCGTTTTGGAACTTAGTTATTAGTTGCCGATTGTCTATTGTTTTTTACTAACATACCAAGAACAGAATGTTTTGACCTTATCACTCTAACGTCACTTTGAAATAAAAAACTATGCCATGTTCGAGTGTGTTGATTAATAACTCGGTGTAGGCGCTATGCATGGCTGCTACCTCGTATTATGACGTGCTATAAGCAAAACTTTCCACAGAATATTAATCTTTTACAAAAAAAAAACCATAGATTAAAAATAGTTTTAATATGTGTATAATATACTCGTTAGTATTGCTTATTATGTTATTATAAAGTGCGTGCGTTCTTATCGATTAATTAGTTAATAACAATCAACGCCTCTTGCCTAACTAATTAACTCATAAATTGTTTATGATTTTGTAGCTCTGTCCGACCGAAATGACTTTATAAAATTTTTACTCTAAGTCAAATTCTCTCACTGAATAAATACATACCTGAGTCTCAGATAGTCCAAGTGACGAAGAAAATTCAGCCCTTTCAGCGATGCTCAAGTACTGTTTGTCGACAAATTTGCTTTCTAAAGCGCGTAGTTGCTGAGCAGTGAACGGCGTGCGTGGTTTGCGATTCGGCTTGTGTTTGCGTAGGTTGCATTTCAGTTTCGGAGGCTCGCCATTGTGGTCTGAAAAAAAAGGGACTGTTGTAGATTTGTACATTTGTTATCTTCTAGTGATCGTATACAGCTGATATGCATCATAAATAAAAATAAACAGAGGCGCTACAACCTTTTAGGTCTGGGCCTCAGATTTCTGTATCTGTTTCACGGTCATTTGTCAGTCTAATAGGCAAGTAGGCGATCAGCCTGTGCCTGATACACACCGTTGAATTTTTGGTTTTCCTCACGATGTTTTCCTTCACCGTTCGAGCGAATGTTAAATACGCACGAATGTAAGTTCATTGATGCACAGCCGCGGATTGAACCTACGACCTCAAGGATGAGAGTCGCACGCTGAAGCCGATAGGCCAACACTAGCTAAGCTAAGCTATCTACCATAAAAATACGAAAAATGTATATAGTTATATAATAATATATATACTTATAGAACGCGCATATCTTATCAAGCTTGGATTGTTATGAAAATATCTGTCAACTCATAATATCATATTGAAGACCCGATCCACCGCATGGTCCTTCGTATTTAGACCATTGTACCACACATTTTAAATTGATATTAGTAATAAATACTTTTAGGAATTGGTCAAAACACAAAGTTCTATATATTGTATTCATAAAAAAAATTATGAAAGAAGTAGCCGATTTTGTGCGAGGATCCGAATTTCAGAACCGCCCTTGATCATCTAGAACTCTGGGTTTTAGTTGTGATTATTAAGCGTTTACAGCATGAAATGTTTGACGTTAAAAACTTTTTAACACAAAACATTCACAGGATGTTTAACTTAGTTTTAATTTCCTATTTATCAATTTTAATTATTATTATACTATGTAGCTTAAGAATATTGTAAGTACTGTATATTTCTGTGGAAATAAATTAAACTAATGAACTGTATTAAATGTACTAAATTGCCTACTAACGCAATTATTTAAATTGCAATTTCTTGAATTAAAACAGTTCCATAACGCTGATTTATATTTTGTACTTCACATTTGAAGAAATGTTTGATTTGAATAATCCAATTACATCGTCTAATTAAGCCAAGTATTACAAGGATAATAGTAAACAGTTTTATTGTTGGTCGCATTTTAATTTTTAATCATGAACGTTAGATAAGGTGCACGCAACATCATCCCACTAAGTGTGCTCTGACCTTTATTTGCTGATAACAAATAGGAATAAAATTTAATTCTTTATTGTATTGAATTTTCTTTGTGTGTTCAAGAGAAATTAAATATTCTTAAAAAATAAAGTTTCTACATAATGAATACAGTTTGACAGTTTTTGTTAATGATTAAAGTTTTATTCGATTTTAAGCTTTATACATACGGACGAAGAGCTATTTTTTTATTTATTTATTTTTTATTATAATATTATCTTGCAATCAGTCAGCTAGACTATGAGTAGATGTGTTGAGAGCTGTTAGGCGTTTAGAGCAAAAACTCCATCGAGACTGCTCCTCTCTTTCTCTTTTTTTTATTTAAAGGAATTATAAATGTATCTTAAAGGAAACCTAGTACCTACCTGGTTATTAACTTTGCTTGTGAAAGAAAACTTCAGCATTAGGGTAAGATTCAGAGACTAAATATGACTTCTGTTAAAATGTTTTTATTTTTATTCGTTTCTGTCAAATTGTGTTTACGCTATGTCAAAACGAGACAGAGTTTACAACGGTAAAACACTGATGTGTAAATGGATTAAACCCAAAAACCTGTCGCGAATAGAATGTAAAGGATCAGTAGTTAACAAGTTAACCGTTACATTTGAACGAAAACATATAGTGCTAATTACGAAACCTTATCAGTAAGTATTAAACGCAATGTTTATGTTTCCTCGTACTTTTATCTATTGATTGCATTTTTATTCATGTTTTTTCTATTGGTCACAGTTTGATAGTCAACAACAATTATTATCTAATATATACATTAAACTTCAAATCGTTTGAAGCAAGTGTATCAGTTTTAAATATAATGTACAAATATTATTTACCTTTTTAGAAGGAAATTCTACGTAAATTACGAGTTAAATATATGAACGTTATGGTTTTAAAATTAAATCAGTATTATTTGTACATTGTTTAAGCCACTTTCGTTAAACAATTTTTGCGTTTTTGAGTTTTTTCTAGTGGTCACAGTTCGATAGTCTTAAAACAAACAACAAATATTACTTTATTGATAAACTTTAACACTGATTAAATAGCATAACCTTTTTAAATGGAAATTGTTCGTAGTGTTCTATTCGAGTTGAAAACATTATTGTTTTAATACTTTAATACATTTCATATTACAACTTGTATTAACAGAATTTTCCGTATTTATAAAATCGGTATTAATTGTAGTCAATTGTTTAAGCCACTTTCGTTAAAACAGTTTTTGCGTTTTTATTTGTGTTTTTCATGTGGTCACAGATCGATAGCCTTAATATATGCAACAATTATTACTTAATTGATTCATAAAAACTTAAAACGGATTTAATGGCTTAAATCAAGTGTATCAGTTTTTAATCAAATATTTTATAACCTTTTTAAATGGAAATTTTACGTAGTATTCTATTCGAGTTAAAAAACAGTATTGTTTTAAAAATTTAATACATTTCATCTTACAACTTGTATTAACAGAGTTTTCCGTAATCATATAGTGAGTCTTAATTGTATTAAATTGTTTAAGTCACGTCCGTTAAAACAATTTATCGCAAGAAGCATCTATAATTTGCTAGAAAATGTATATAAATACCATAATAAAAGCTTCAGCAGTTTTTATTCTCATAATTTAATTACTTCAACAAGTTATCACAAAAATAATTACCCCCTTATCAGTTGCAAGTTTAATTATGAGTCGGTGATTATTTCTGAGATTAGCTACTTTTATTACATACAACTTACCCATTAGCCTGTAATTAATACTTCAATAGTACCGTTGTGCTAAATAGACCAATTTGAATGGAAATCGGGTAATTAACATGTTTCATATAATGTTTACTATTTAAATACACTTGACGGGTTTTTTATATTAACAATAAAATTCTCGACTCTAAATTTCACCCAAAGATATTCTACATCATATTTTAAGCTTGTACACATATTATATAACTGTATATAAGAAACGCCCTATGACACTGTTAAAACAACACTTTTCTGTTATCACAAAGAAATAAAATGTTTAATAGAGATATAAATCGGTCATAGTATAAAGTAAAGGCAATTAAAAAATTGTTTTGACTGGTTTACAATTTAATTAATAGTAAAATTAACAACACAGCATTAACCGTTTAATTGTTATTAATTATCGAGCTATAAACTCATAAAAACATACTTTATTTACGTTTTATTCATTCAATTAAGTATTAACGTTGATACTATTCTTTTTAGATAAAATAAATCCGTGGCGCTACAAACTTTTTAGGTCTCAGATTTCTTCTGTTTCATGATCATTTGTTAATCTAATAGGCAAGTAGGTGATCAGCCTCCTGTGCCTCACACACCCCGTCAACTTTTTGCGTTTAAGGCAAGCCGGTTTCCTCACGATGTTTTCCTTCACCGGTCGAGCGAATGTTAAATGCGCACATAGAAAGAAAGTCCATTGGTGCTCAGCCGGGGATCGAACATTCAGGGATGAGAGTCTCACACGGAAGCCACTAGGCCAAACTGCTCTTAAATAAATATATATCTTTTTATATAAACCAAAGTTATTTCACTGAAATCTTTAATTACGCAACGTATATTAATTAATACAGTTTTCATCAGAGTAACTCAAGAGGATATTTTGTATGTTTATTTATTTTTTCTCTCTCTATATGTATTAGAGAAGGGACATAAAAGTACCCATAACCGACAAGAATGCATGATGAATATCATGAAAATGGATGTGATGGTATGTCAGGACCGTAGAAAGTGGAGATCCGTGGTCCTATTACCTAAGGTCCTAAGACCCCTTCGGGAAAAAGGCGGCCGCACGATTCGATTCACGGCGAAATCAATTTAAAAAAAAATAGTGTTTCTAAATTTGTATGTTGTATTGATAATATACCAATGAAACCGAAGCAGATATGTCTGTCGCATATGCGTTATGGCTTTTATTAAGTTTATTGCAATTTTCAATAATTAATTATTGCTTTAAATATTCAAAAACAGGAAATGATATTTAAAAATCGCAACTAAAACATTGAAAATGAACGGTCGATTTCTCGGCTTGTTAGAGACGTCCTGCGCACGCGCACTAAGTCATGCTCCTAATTATAGAAGCATTCCCAATCAATTACCGCGAAACAAGACATCAATGTAGCGATAGCAGTGCGTTTAGACATTTAAATATATAACTTTAAAGTAGCTAGTGTTGCCAACAACTTAAATTCGATAGGATTTTAAGTTTACATATGTTTAAAACTGATTTCAGTAGGTACTTTTGGTCGTAATGTGTGTTTATAAACAATATAATTATTTATAGATAGATATAGATAGGACTAAGGCTTTTCGTATCTCTTATCAGCTAATTTATATTACTAAAGCCTCCGTGTCCTGGTGGTTAACTCACATGGCGTTGCTACAGGTCAAAGCAATTGTTTCGGATGGTGTTCTGATCAACCACTTGCCTTAAAAGATATCATCCATTGGGGATTTTTAGTCGCATCAGTGTGCAAAAATAAATTATTTTTTAAAGTAAGTCGCTAATACGTTAATTAAAAAGTTAAACTATTAAAATCAAAGGGCATCAAAGCTGAATGTTGGCGCGCATCCAAAATCCTTAACGTCCCATTGAACAGCTATTTGTAGTTCAAGCTGTATCCTATGCACTTAATAGACTGTCATGGAGCCACGAAATTGGCTATTAATCGGAAACTATTTAGGTTTTTTTCTTTGACAGATGACTCTAAAACAAAAGTCGAATAAACACGATATTGTGATTGGTCAAACGAAACGCGCAATTGTCTTTCGTTTGCAAAAAATGTTGAATAGAAAACAAACTATATATTACTAGTGAAACAAATAAAAGTGCGGAAGTATTTTTTCACTGAAAATCTGTGTATTATAATATCAGATCCACAAATGAGAACCATTAACCAAAATTAATCCACACTAATTACATATTCAAAACAACAGATAACAATCTCTATTCAACGACAAACCCTGCTCACAAAAAAATTCAAAAATAGAACGATTAATAGATTGAACAATAGTTTAAAAATGGAACGCACAGATTAAAATCTATTTGTACAATTGCCTAGTATTTGTCCTATTTTAAGGCCAAATTCAAAATGGTTCCGAGTTTTGTATGGCCCATATTTTAAAGCGATTGAGTCGGCTGATGAATGGCTTTTAGGAGACAGTTCGTTTGATCGCTAGATAAATGTTGTGGGTGTATTCGAGAGGAATCCGGGAAGACTTGTTAATAGCTATAATAGTTCTTTGTGATTTAATTTATCTTCATCTATCTTCCTTCCTCTTGCGATTTTTTTTTTACTAGCCTTTGTTTAATGATGACGAAAATCCAAATTAATATGTTAAGCAATCATATTTATTCCTATATATCGAAGACAGTACTGTATTGTAACACCCATTAAATTACTACGTAAGCGAATAAGCGGCGAATAAGAATTGAAGATTATAACTTCAAAGTAAATGAAATATTTAAATTATCGTGGCAAGAGAGATGTAACCGCTTTGCTCAACCGAGAATTCTTGTTGAAACAACAAAACGTCAGTAAACGAGCGATCGTTTAAAATATTGGAATGAATGACATACCACGCTTCGCACGATAAATGGCGCTGCTAACACAAAAAGCATGCACGCTCATTAATATATCAACTGTCCTTTTAGAAGCCCATTCGATTAGTACTGAACTATTTAAAGCCTACAAAATCTCGACTCGCTATTAAATGCAATCGAAATTTGAAAATTCTTTTAATTTATAGTTCGAAATTTAAATTCAATTGTACAGCGTCGTATTTCTTTTGAAATGTCACTACATATTTCAAAGCTAAACATCTGCATTCGGTATCTTGAGACAATTAACAAGTAGGTACAGACAGCTACCGTACATGTATTTTTAAAGTCAAGTAAATTAACGTAAGAGCCGTTACACGCGAGCGACTAGATTAGAATTCGTAATTTTGGAATTGGAACTTTACGCGGTATTTATCTCAATTAAGTGTCTCTATTTGCTTAAAGTGGACAATAAATTTGAGCACCATTAATTAAGAATGCCAATGTTCTCGTTTTGCTTAACCAATACCACTTTATTATAAAATCTAAATGTTATTCAATGCAGGAATGCCGTTAAACGCAATTCTTGGGAATTTGAATATCGAATGTCTACTTTATCATACATTCTGCTACCTTTTTTTGTGAATGAATCACTTTTAATAACAAACTGATGCGCGCAATCTACTGTAGATTACAAAATAGCCTTTTCAAAATATAAAAAGAAATGCCATAGTCCTTTCCTTATTATTTTATTTTAAATATAATATTGTTCTTATTTAATTGTGTTATGTTCTAATTTAACTATTCGTCTAAGGTTCAATCAAATTTCATTTAATCATAACATTAAATGAAATTTGATTTGATTTGACCCACGATCATTTATTAAATCGTTTAAGGCGTAATTAGTCCGTGCATGAGCAGCCTATCGTTATTTCAGTTACCGCCGGCAGCTTTGACGTCTAAACACGACATTAATACACTTTCGACTTTTTTCGGCTGTCACATAATTTACTTTTTTTACGCTGTGGCGCATTAGCTATTAAACGAGTCGTGTTTGACATCGGGATTAATATGTTGAAATTGTTCAGTGTGAGACAGAAGCTATATTTTAACATTAATAATGAGGTTTTAGTGAGGCACGGATTTTTTGTTTTTTAATACTGTTTAATCATTTGAAGTTGGCAAACCTTGTAAAGTATCGTGTTTATTAACATGTTTTTAAAGTTCCAAATTCAAATTAAAGGGTTTTCAAATTGCCTTTTTCTTTACCATATAAAAACTTCTTTATACATAATTCATAGCTTAAGCGTTATTGTATCACTTGACTTGTTATTCGGAAGACCAGAAGAAAGATTGTGAAACGGACTATTAGTTATTATCGTAAAAATATGTCTGACTCTATGTATCTTACGTCTATAAGCAATTTTTCAAATTTATTATGTCAGGTATTAATAAATGAACAACTTAATGCTCAAACATTGCACAGCGGGAAGCCTGAGACTCCCACGCAGTCGCCCACAGACGACTCTATGGTCACTCCACAATGGTGTATGCTCTATGGTCACTATAAAGACTTTATGGGCAAACTAATTCTAATAAAATGTATGACAGATCAAAAAACTAGAAAATTATTTATCTTATTTTGATAGTTAAAATTATAAACGATAATAGAACTAAACTTAATAAATGGATCAATAAATCGTTTCAATAAAAAATACACAATTCTAGAAAGTTAGCGCTAATTTCTTACAATTAAAACATGCGAAAAGGAATGGCGTGTTTGTTTTTTACCAAGACCATTTATTACCATTTACAACTTAGAAAACAAACTCTTAAATAACATTAAATAATTTAAAAATAAACGGCAACACCGAACCATAAAGTAGCATATTCCGAAACATTCAAATTTAGAATCCATTAGAATTCTTAAAACTCAAACCAGTTTCGAAGAATTATATAATTTATGTTCCAACAACGCACGATGACAAATTATCTAATTCTCTACGCTCGATAATTTTAATTAAATCGACTTTAATAATAAAATATTCAAAGAAACGTCATCGATTGAATATGAATTGTTATTTATTGGTCGAATTAAATATTAAGATTAAAATCGATTTTGTCGATTAGTCGATTCGTGGAATTAAGTTTATTCTTGAAGAATTTCCAAAGAATTATATCGGTATATTTGGTTGATTAAAACAAACTGTAATCTAAATTTTGCCGCGATATAAATGGGACTTTTTTTATTATCGGATTGGTTTAAATAATAATAGTTTGTTTTATTGTCATATCTACTTATGTAGGTTGGTAGGTATTCAACTTATTAAAAAAAAAATACTTTCTAAATTTTAATTATTTTATATGTATTCAATAAATAAGACCTAGTTCATGATAATAAAAGCCGTCATTAAAACAGTAGCGTTAATAAAATCTAAAGAAATCAAATTCGTATTTGTGGAACCGGTTGATTTGAATATTTAGCGAATTAACATACAAATTTGGAGCTTATATTATATTCCGTTATTATACAAGACTATAACTTTCGTCAATTAGCCTTCATTCATATTAATTAATTTGACATAATTGTTGAATCAATTTATTTTATATAAATCATAAAATGGTAAAAATTACCATAAGATAGACCTTTGTTTTTCTTCCATACTAATTGTAGTTTGACCAACGAGTCAAGGCTATGTAACTTCTTGACACCACAAATCTTGTGAGAAGATTGAAAAGGAAAAAGCCATTCGAATTAGTGAGAGTACAGTCTTAATTGCTAAACAGCGTTAAGTGAAAAAATAGTACTCAAGAACGGAGTGTCTTCCCATTAATAGACTGTTAGTGTTATTGGATATTTATGTTAAACATCCTTTTTTGTAAATTAGTTTAGCTTTAAGTTACTAAGTCTTAAGTTAGGCTAGATTTTAATGTTAAATTATGTCTAGCATAGTTTAAAACAGTCTTATCAATCCTTCAATCTATAATAATTTATGACTACAAGTTAGTGTCTAGCAACTGAAAATGTTATGACTCGATTGGACTTCATCCTTAGCAAAAAATACTTGAAAACAAATATTTTAAAATTTTTTGTTTCATTATTTTGTATTATATTTTTGTATACTCAGTTCATCTAAGGGAAGGCTCTTGAAATACCGTTCTCACTATATCAGGAGCCACACATGTTCGGTATATCCTAAACTTAATAATATTGATTGATTTTCGGGCCTTTTCTAGTACTAAAGGTTCGTAAACAAAATACGCAATGCGTGTGGCTAAATTTATTTTGTATGAACTCGTAATGACACTACTTAAACTAGCCACTTAAATGTTGTATCGTTCGCCGTTCTTCGAAAAGCTAAAAATATCTCAATTATGCTTTGCGAAAATGCACCTTATTATTACGTTATTAAAGTTGTGCCAATATCAGTGTAATTTGTAAAGGAAGTACGGATGGCGTGATTGCGCCCATGGGCGTATAATTCAGTGATGTTATCAGATGATTTATTATATACTGTCATCGTGCGAAAGATGTTTGTACGCGTCACTTGGCGTGGATTTATCAGATTCTAGACCTTATCTTATGGTGTCAGAGTTCTATATGTGTATGATGCAATGGACCCCCCGTATTTGTTCTACGCTATATTAAAAACGATAACGAAAAAATATCTACTGAGGAATGTATGCAAAAAGAAATAGAAAGAAGAATAACTAATACTTGGAAGAGATATTGGTCACTCAGTGAAGTCATGAAGAACCAGGATATGTCTATGAGGAACAAGAGGAGAATATACAATATGTGTATCTTACCATGCTTACTATATGGGTGCCAAACATGGGCATTGACAGAAGAACAAGCAAGGAAAATAAAAGTTTGTCAGAATGGAATGGAGAGAAGCACAATAGGAATTAAAAGAAAAGACCGAGTTAAACTAAAATGTATCAAAAACAAAACAAAATTTAAGAATGCATACACAACATACAGGTGCTTAAAGTGGAGGTGGGCTGGACATATGATAAGAGAGAAGAAGGAGAAATGGACGAGAATAATAACAGAATGGCAACCACGAGATAGTAAAAGAAACAGAGGCAGACAGACTAGAAGATGGGAGGACGACATCAAAAAAGTGGCGGGCCCAATATGGACGCGCATAGCGAAAAATAGAACAGAGTGGAAATCTTTAGAGGAGGCCTATGTCGAAAGACAAGCTGAAATGTAGAAACGACCGTTTACCGATACCGGATTTATGAAAAGAAAAGAAACTGTTAAAAGTTATAAACGTATTTGTAAGAAAAATTACTGTAAAAATAAGTTCAGCAATAAAGGCTATTTTATTTATTTATTTTATTTATATTAAAAACGTAATTAGTAAAGCTAAAAGTCGAAGCGTTAAGTTAACTGTTTTTTAAATAATTAATTCCACAGTATCAAATTAAAAAACGTCCTGATCACGACAAAATTAATCATCCAACTTACGCATTTGCTCTACAATAATTGCAAATCGAGAAATTTCATGAAAATTAATTGCATCAGTGGCTCGTAATTAACAATCGATATAAAATCTTAAGAAATCCTGACATTCGATCGAGCGATTCGCACGCAAACGAATCGTTTAATTCGAGTTCCCCGCCAGGCGGAGCCACGCGTCAATAAAATACATGTAAAACTATCGCAAAATGAATTAAAATTGTGAGCCAATTAGGAGAACCAATGGTGCGAGTATCGAGTTAAAAACCCTTGAGGCGACGCGATGTAATTTGTCACTTATTACAGGGCACTATGGTGTCTATTTCAATGCATTTGGACTTTGCAATAAGGTTTCGGGTTACTGATTAGGGCTGTCAAAGCGTCTATAATATGATTTGACATTATGCAAAATTTTACCTCATTTCGTTGTGCAATATCGGAATTGTAACTATAAAAGAGGTATTTGGGGCATTTCATTAAGCTTGTAATCATACTTTCAGTTTCGGCCGACCACAATTTTGCCGCCAAACATATTTTATACTCAAATACTTTTCAACTTTAAATAAAGCGTATGGCTTAAATTAATCAACGTATAACTTTAATTACTATACTAAACAAATTTTAATCTAGCAACATCTTATATTTCCAGTGTTTGGATTAAAAACTCTGGCAACCCTACAAACGAATCGATAAAAGTACAGTTATTTTGATAGACAAATATGGAGTCTTATCTGTGGTTCGCGAAGTAATAACATTATACGCTGCTAATTAGCTGAATGTTTAAGTACCTACACGATAGGTATCCTAATTGGTTACCTGATTTGCTGAACACAAGTTTTATCCTTATTGCTTTAGATTACGTTTATATTACAATAAATCGCTTGATATAAATGTGCCCAGCTAATATCGACACCAGGCGTTTCATAATAGTAAATAGCTGCTCTATACACCACTAATGGCTATTGAAGAGGCAAATAAATATGTATTTATAATACACATGAACTTACTATAAAAGAAAACAAACATATTATATTGTTAAACAAAATATACGAAACAGAGAACATTATTTACGTACATTAATAGATGAAAAAACAGAAATCAAACATTAAGCTACAACTTAATATTTTAAAGAAAAAATTGTTAGGTACTGTTGCTGAATAAAGTCAAAGTTTTCCGGCATCCTAAAATATTTCCCCACACCCTCTTTGGTAAAGACCAAAGAGGGTGTGGAAAATTTCTATATCTTCATAAATTGTATTCCAAAACTTACGCGCGTACTATTTGTATTAATAATGAGTAAGCTTAATCAGTATTCTCTTCCTAACAACTCGAAACAAATATTATGTCGGGAGTCCAACCCGAAATACGCCTTGTGGGTAAACTTAACCACGAAGAACGTATAGACCTTGACTATATGACTTCATTATAGTTCTGTCAAACTTCAAGTTACCTACTACTACTAATTACTTCCTACGGATACTGAAAGATCTGCTTCTGGTTCTACGTGTTCGGATCGCGTGTTACGAAAATCAATATTGAAGTCAGAATTGCTATTAGTAACAGAAAACTCTTTTTTTATCGTGGGGAAATGCGGGCAACCCTCCTCCTTGTGGTGGAGGGCTACCTGCGTGACTGTGCATACCCACGGAGCCACCAGTCGCATCTCACCACAAGTTAAAGAGTAAGCAAACTAATATATAACCTACATTGTCTTTTAATCTATGACTTGTCATCCATAAAGCCTTTATAAATGAAAAAATAAATTGTGGCGATACAACCTTTTTAGGTCTAGGCCTCAGATTTATGTATTTGCTTCAAGATCATTTGTGATCAATCTAACGGCAAGCAAGTGCCTCCTGTGCCTGACACGCCGACGACTTTTTGGGGTCTAAGGCAAGCCAGTTTCCTCACGATGTTTTCCTTCACCGTTCGATTAAATGTTAAATGCGCACATAGACAGATAGTCCTTGGTGCACAACCGGGGATCAAACTTACGACCTCAGGGATGAGAGTGGCACGCTGAAGCCGCAAGACCAACACTGCCTTATTATGTAAAACATTCATAAATTATAGAATTTACTTGCAATCCGACATTCACACTGTAACAATCGTTAATCGAATTCTTTCAACCGATCGCATTAGCAATTTACTATAGGTAATAGACTATTATCCTGGACCATAAACAAATAGGAAAATACAGGTAATAAGAGCATTAACGCGTATTATAGTTCGTAAAACTCATACAGGCTATTGTGCTTCGATTAAACTGGTTTTATGTATTTTTTCATTTGTCAGGGTTGCCGCAATTGTTGTTTTATGTTATGTTTAAGATTTAAAAGCGTAGTCTCGGATATTTACATGGTCATTCTTTGAAGATACCTAATATAGTACATTTGGTAATATAGTACCTACATTTCTCTCTTGAATACGTTTATATTTGCAAACTAGAGAATGAATCTCCACTTTTTTTTTACAGAACAGGCTGTTAAGTGCGTTGGCAGAATTTTAAGAATTGGTACGCTCTTTTTTTGATGGAACCGGAGGAGAATTGGGTTGCGAAATTTGCGGAAAAAAAATTGCGGAACCGCGGACGTCGTGACAGGGATGAAATGTCCTATTCTGCCTTGACGTCTGACGATGAAGCGCTCCAGGTATTCATCCGAACACTCTCCATGGTAAATGCGCTAGAAGATGCAGAGCCTGCAGAGATGTGGGGTCTCCATATCTCTACGCAACGCCAAAAGATCGAGCTGCTCGCTGTGTTATTTTTAGCTGTCTTTTAGCTGATGTTGACTGGAAATGATTGTTTAAGCAATAAAGCCGCACTATCTTTAGAAGTGTTAATAAATAAATGAGAATTGGTAAATCGGTTGCGATGAAATTTTACTCAGCCCTATTAAACAAACCGGTTATTGTAAACTTTTTAATCTAACAATTGATACTCTAGCATTTTTTTTTAATTATTGTAATATCATAATTATTGATTTTTGAATAATTTAACGATCAATCAAAATTTATTACAACCATGTCGAACTCAATCAATGTATCATCTTGAGTATAATTAATTGAAGAATCTCTTCTTCTAATTCTATATATTTCTACAAATTTGGCTTAGAATTCAAACTTCAAACTACGGCAAAAAAATGTTTACCTACCTACGAAGGCGCACAGCTGTATAATAAACTACCAACATATATAAAAAATATTACTTCTATCAATTCATTCAAATCGAAGTAAGTGAATATGTTAAACAAAATTACTTTTAAATTCATATTTCTTCGTTTACTTTCATTTTTAAGTTTATTGCATGTAAGGCTATATTTTATTGTGATAATTTTTAGAACGACTACAATGTTATGTTAATCTGGAGTATTATTCTCATGTAAGTGACATTTTGTTTTTTTGAGCAAACAAAGTCTTTAAACCTAAACCTAAATTAATACAATTTAAGTTCGAAACAAAAAATTAGTCAGTTAATTAATGAAAAACGCGAATAAAGCATGTATCGTGCAATGTCGCCATTACATAGTGGTGCATGTTATAATACAATTTTGTTTTGCAATTTTTATCAATTAAGCCCTCGAATGAACAAGTATTCTGTAAATTCATAGTATTTTATGCTGTAATGTACCTTCAGAGGGTTTTTGCACCTTCTATCGCTTTAATTCCTGTTATGCGCTTCATTTAAATAATTTGCTGATAAAACAAGAATGTTTCGACATTTTCAAACAACGACAATTAAAATTATTAATGGACTATTTGTAGTTTATGGAAAAGAGCAAGGGAAAAAGAAAGAAAGCCATGCTGAGCTTAGCAGCAACCGAATGGATATTAGGAAAATGCTGACGGAGGCCCTTACCGGTGATGGGTTTCCGATCAATGGTAGGGAAGTTGAGATATTATGATAACAAGAAGAAATGCATGCAAGAAATCTAAACTGTATATTCTACTTTTATAAATATTATTATTAACTAGTTGACTAAAGTGACTGAAACAGAGCTGTTTTTTAAAAACCTAAGGGTCTGTTTCACAATGTATGGATACAGTACCAAATAGCTATGCAACACATAAAGTATTTGGAAGATAAATTGTGCTATTTAACACTTCATCGGACTCATAAATTAAGATGGACTTCGAAAAGCGCTATCTGACAGTCGTGAAACGCAACAACAGTGTTTATCCTACCAATAAGTAATAAATAGCTAATTTGGATCTTATGTAGAACTTACCCGTACATTGTGAAACAGACCCTAAGAGTTCTAAACCTAAGCTGTACAGATGATACCGTTATTTACATAGGGCCGAAATGTAAATATTTTCAATTAAACAATACATGATGTAGTAAGAAACGTAACGTAAAATGCCTAAAATAAATTTATTAGTTGTACATCAAGTTTGAGTGAGATTCAAAAACGTGAACTTTGAAGGTACAGTAGGTATATTTTTGACTTATAATTCAGATTACCCTACGGGTAAGAATCAGTGTCAAAACGGAATAGATTTGACTGATTGTACAGAAGTATGTAAAACAACAAATCCAGTGTAAAATCTTAGTGTTACCGATAGTGTGTTTATACAAATATTTTATCCATACATGTAGAACACGGGATCTCATATGATCATGAAAAAACTTCACACAGTATTTTGGTGACGTTCTATATACTTAAATATAACTAACTAGCAAACTCGGCGAACTCCGTTCCGCCACCAGATGGCTTGGTTTTATGTAACATTTCGTTTGGTGATGGTTTCGTCCGCTTTTCTGTTGAAATTTTTCCTGAATTTTCTTTGCTATAAACCTCACGGAGCCCGAGATCTTTCCAACGAATGCAAACCCGTGGAAATCGGTTCGTGCGTTCTGGAGTTATAGCGTCAGGAAGGCAAACCCGACTTATTTTTATATAGTAGATTTAAGAAATTTAGATTTATATATTGCTAGTATTTTGTTCTTTAAACGAAGTATTTGTTAATTGAAAATAGAGGTTTAAATACTCAGTTTCTCTGTTTAGTTAAGGTAATGCTATTCAAATGATAGTGTACCTAGCTCCGACATGTTTACCTACTTTCAGTTAACGGAATGCTAAACACTTTCATTGCATGTATGCATAAACTATAGAATATTTTCCCATACATAATTATCTGCAGGCATTTTTAATACGCATTAGAACCTAAAACTCTTATAATTAATATATTATAGGTATCTTTACTTTTATGGTAGGTGCATATAATAATATATATAATAAACAACTATGAAGTTCTTATAATTAACTAAACTATAAAATCGTTTAACTATTGAAGATTTGAAATTAGTATTATGCTTATTAATACTTTATATGGCGCCTATAATCTCTGATTAAAATTAACAACAACATTAGGAAGTACCTACTACTGTTGTCTCAATAACTTAATACTATAATATTGAACAAAGAAAATTTTCAAGTGAATTCCAAAATGTCTACAAAGGGCTTGATCCGAAAATCCTTCGAAACCGGCGAAACAAGCCGACCTATAAATATCAAATCTGTCGAAATGCGAAAACAATCGCGCACAAGATGGCCGACTTTGCATTTGTTAAAGGATTTGTTTTACATTCTCTTACAAATAACAGTCTAACCCATTTAATGTTCTACTAGGTGGGTTCAATATTTATATAAAAAGAAGCATGTTTATTGCTCAATTCAGACAATAGGCCCCGCTAATATATAATATATTAGATCCCCATTGATAAAACAGTTACCAAAACCAAAACTCTAGTGATACTTGAACGTATATCATTTTTAATAAAATAATTAGAAAAATGAGCATTTTTTATAATTGAAATCCAACAAGTAATAATCCTTTACGTTACTACTGGTGTTATTACTATTCTAATAAGACTAATCGTTGAGCCATTTAGCTATAACATTGTAGAGCAAAAGTCATAATTACACCTATTTAGCATTATATACAAACACATTTATAATGAAATCTCATATAATTGTTCTTAATTAATTCAAATTCGCAATTAAATGTTCATAATTATGTTATTGAGGTGTTTCATCATAACTATTTTTATATAGATGATACGATTAGATACCATAAATGGCAAGTCTAAAACTTACATTCTTACTTGATATTCTAAATAAAATAAAAAACCAAATATTAGATATACTTTTTCATATCTACGGGACGTTATGTATTGGATTGTACACACCGAAGTCTAACTTAGCAATGTCTGAACTCTAATCTTACCCTAAGAGCATCCTTGAATAGGTATATTATACCAAAAGTGTACTTAAGTCGAATAAAACTGGGACCAAAAAGCCGGCTGAGCGAAGACGCATAATATATAGATAATATGTATATTACTGTACAATACAACTGTATCTTACGGATTAATTTAATAGTCCTAATAGCATTAATATAAAAACAGTTATTGTTTCATATATACTTATAAATATTAAACGCTTAAGAAAATCAAGTAAAAAAACTAGAAAGTAGCGTTTAACAAGCATTGATAATGTCAAGAGAGCAAAGACAACAAAAAGTGATTGATGATCTGTTGACTGTGTTGTTTTAAATTACTGTTGAGACTTTGCTTACTAGTTCAACGGGAAATGTTCTAATTAAAACGTTTGAAACTATACATTAAATGAAATAATTATTGATTATTTAATAATAAAAAATAAAAAATTTAATATCAAAATTAGTATTTACACTGTAGACAGAAACGACAAGTCTACTAATAAAATAAATCCGTATTCTTCCAAGATTCAAGCGATTGCAGTATTTGCTATTTCATGTGTTACATACAAATGGCAAATCCTTTTTTTATTGGTAAGTATTCAGAAACAAATAGATACTAACTAAACTACGAGTAAAAGTATACGTTTCATGTATAATTATTTTATCTGTTTCTATCTATGCAAAAAATTTTAGCTTACCTGTTAAGTGTCCTCCATAATGTGACTGGAACAGTGGTCCAAAAGACGGTACCACGGGAGAGGGACCAGCCCATTGCAGCCCGTGATAGGCCGCCGCCGCCGCCGCCAATGCGCTGAACGGTGTCGGTCGAATCGGCCCTAATCTCTCCTTATCATTCGGCGTTGATCTATCTTCATCATCGCTGTGCCCATTCTGTATGTCTTCTACATCTACTATCGAGTCTTCCTGATTGACAGAATCCTCGTATTCTTCGTCCGACGATGTCAAAGGCGCAGACACATTCAAATTCAAGGGTAGCGTTTGTGATGATGGCCGTGGAGACACAGATTTTGCTCCTGGAAGTTCCGGTTGTGCCCCAGGCGACTGTCGTAAAGGTGATTCTGGTATCGTTCTATGGTGCCGGATCATTTCCGTCTCATCGACTTGGTTGGTTTTGGTGTCCGCCAAAATAGATGCTACGCTGAAGCTGATTCTGGAGGCTTTGGGGGGCTCGGTCGCCTCCACCGGGCTGCTGGGATATCTAGAGACACTCTGTATCGCCATATTCACTTCTTGTTCCTCGTATCTTTGCTTTAACATTGAACGCCAGTCAGTTCCATTTAGCACAGTTTCACAGTCGCGATCGTTGGATCGTGTACGCATGCGGGCGCGGTCGGAGGTTGACTGGCCGGCGAGAAGCGACGGTTACCCTCGCCTCATTGGGGGCACGGCTCGGTCTGGTCCCGCCTTCTATAGGCCGTCTCACTCAGCCAATCGACCGTTTGAGAGCGAATTGATCCGAGCGCGGGTGGAGAGGGGGCGATTTAGCACGCTCTTATCTCGTTAGCCTCCTTTGTGATACTCGAATTTTTTGTTGGAATCAAAACATAATTACCTTTTGTAGGGGTTCGCGTGTTTTGATCGTGCACTTTATGTCCACCAGAAGTATAAAAATATAATGAGCAGTGAATGCCGCTTGTTAAATCCTTTTGAGAATCGGTGCCTTTTATGTGATTAGGGGCAAAGGGCGACGTTTAGCTGAAATTCTGTTTACGGATCCGTAACAAATTAGCGACTGATTTACAACTTGCAATCAGGCGTTTAGTCGTGGGATTTATTGTCATTATAATATTGTAATTCATTACTAGAGGCTGTCAAATTGTTGTAATGCTTTAAAATGTAAGACAATTTATCCTACGATAAAGTTACCCTAGAAATCTATCTATCTAGTATTTGTGAAACTCTAGAAAGAGTAAGAGTTTATATATCTAATTTTAATTAATCGGAAAATAAGAGTGCTTTAAAGTAAGTCATTCGTTAGTTTAGTTTCCTTCAATATGTAGCCAAATTCATAGCTTTTACTACTCCCAAGATATTCTAATGACCTTCTAAATAAAATTGCACATGCATCAGATCAACCGCAATCAATTTGACCTAAGATTAATACTATAACTATGACAGTTTTTAAATATTTACGTCGTGATAATAAAGGTATAAAGGTAATTTGTTTACTTTTAAAATACCATCCGTATCACCTCGACGTCCGTCGTTCCACAATTGAGCGTTTCTTAAGGCAGTTTTTGCCGCGCACAACCACTACGTTACCAGCTGCTCACTGAAGTATTTACCAATTCGACTTACTATAGGGTCCTTCAAGAAAAGAGCGTACCAATTCTTAAATGGCAGCAATGCACTTGTGAGTGTCCATGGGCGGCAGTATTACATAACATTAGGTGTCCTATAACATTAAAAAAAAAATCGCACAGAATTTTAAATTTGACTTAGGTAAATACATATTTACCATTTGGGACGTATTTCAATGTTTTACTAACAAAACAGCTTAGCTTTTACCCAAGATGGTAGCATATAACACAACCTCTAGGTAGGTATACTAATTTAACCCAAATATAACCTAACACTAGCCAATCTTATAATGATTGTAGCAAATAATCTTTAAATTATAATGAATAAAATATTAGGTAGGTAATTTATTAATCAGCTAACAGAAGCTAAATCTTGCAAAAAAACATAAAACACTTTAAAAGCTAAAAAAAAAGCTAAAGCATACCTATGCATAAAAATAAACGTAAATTTAAAATATAAAAAAAAATTAAGCTTTCTTATAAAATAGTATTATGAAAAGATTTTAAAGTTTAATTAAAGAAAAGAAACGAGTTTACTTTTGTAAGGTGTACGCTAATACGGTGTAACTGCGACATATAAAGAGGACAAGATATATCTATATCATTAATGCCTTATTTCTTAATTAATAAGATAGAGTCATTGTCTTTTCGATGTTCATTAATGTATATTGTGTTAATATATATTATATTCTGTTTATTTATAGAGGAGATGGCCCAGGGGTTTCAGCGTGCGACTCTCATCCCTGAGGTCGTAGGTTCGGTGCTCGGTTGTACACCAATGTGTGTGCGAAATTAACATTCGCTCGAACGGTGCAGGAAAGCATCGTAAGGCAACCGGATTGGCTTAGACCCATAAATTCGACGGCGTCAGGCACAGTAGGATGATCACGTACTTGCTTATTAGATTGATAGATGGTTATGAAACAGTTACAGAAATCTGAGGCTCAGACCTAAAAAGTTTGTAGCACCGCTAGTTTATTAGATTATTAGATTCGTTATTAATAGCTAAGCGCAGACCCCAAGGAAGAAAAATAATAAACTTAAATACACATCCCGAGAATAACCCACAAAACGTCACCAGACGTTACCCTAACCATGAAACTAACCCTAAGAACTATCTCTTTCCCACTCTCCCAAAACCCTCTCACCGTCCCTTTCATACATTGCAATAAATAGGTATTTTGTATTCGGAAGGGAAAATAGTTAATTACGAGGGGTGCGAAGAAAAACTGAGTGAAATCTATATACGGAAATATATACTTTATAGTCATTGCATAAAGGCTGTTGTTGCGTGTAATTAATCCAATAACTTTGTGATTTAAGGATTGACTGGTTTTAGTTGATAAATGAGGCTGTGATATTAATATAGTTTATTATCGTTAAACGATTCGGTCACGTTTCGTAATAATGAAAGATTTTCTTATTATTGCATTTGGTTTACGCTTTTAAATAACTTGTAACGGAATTAAACGTCAATTCTTTCTCACTATAGCAATATTGTCAAATTTATTCATAATTTTTCAATAAATTAGTTTTCGAAGCTCCTAATCAGACAAGATCCTTAAAATTTAAAGTTTCTTAAACATTATTTACTTAACCAACACATATATATACAACGTTATATGTACGTGTATATATATGTAGGTATAGATATAAGTATGCGATTCTCAATTCTAAGGTTTTGCGTTCATATTGTATACAATATATGAAGCCTGCCTGCGGATTTTATATAGGTATACGCGTAATTAATACTTGCGCATACATCTACCAGACACAGTAGACTGATCACCTGCTTGCATACAGAACAAATCATAGAATATTTGTAGCCAATGGGTTGTCCTAGGTACTGCCAAGCTTTCAAAGCTTCTTTTTATCCTATAGCAAATCAGTCATGAATTATATTCTACGAAATTGACGGTTACTTATGAAGTTTATAAGTAGGTACTTACATATTTTACACTATAGTGTTTTATGTTTCGTTACACGTTCATAACCTTTGGTATAATTAATGCGCATTCCGGTGCTTCTAAATCATTTGTTCGAATTCCGGACATACTTCTGTGACTATTACAAACATATTTTCCCTAAACTTCAAGATACCACATCATTTGACACACATGTTCATACAAAAAATACATATTTGCTAATTGATGTTTTTCTTTGACAAGAATGCTAAAGTGTCGGTTTAACCATTATTTATTCAGTTCATTTAGTTTTTATTCCGTCTATGTATGGGAATAAAAAATAGAAAACAGACACAAACACAAAGAGGTCGGAAAACAGTCTATAAGATCACGTGCCTATTAGCTAAACAAGGATCTAAAACTCGCCTTGTGGTCATAGCCAAAAATTAAAAAGACTGCACACACATGTTTGTATACTCTAGTAAATTTTCCGATTTAGATAATTTATTTGAAGAACCTAACTAATCATGTTGAATCTCAGACCACCATCAAACTTTGAAATACATGTATTAAAATTTAATGGTAAGAAAATCTACGAAATTTTCACATTGAAAGAAAATCATTTCACTTCAGAAGGCGTTGAAACGTCGGCGAAATAATGAATGAATTTAATTTCGTTCTTACTCGTTTCCTGATAAATAAAAAACGGACTGAATTAAGTAGAATTATTTCCCGTAGAGCCTAAACATTACATGAAAAATCAGGGGCTAGTAAATCAGAGAATCGTCCCTTAAATACTCAGCATTCCATTGAACACCTGCGGTCTATTAACACTAATGTCAAAATAGAATACCATTTAAAAATATTTCGACTAAATTAGCCAAAATAATTTCCCCTTTCCGTTTAGACAATTTTAGCTCTTCAACCTGTGGTTGAAGGAGCTATTACGTTGTATTCTTAAAGATGGAATATGTTTGTGGTTTTGTCTTCTGCTTAATTGGTAAGGAAGTATCCGTAAGGATAGGGATGTGGGTTTATCGATATACTTAGTGTCATATCTATATTTAAACGAAAACTACGTTTATCTATTATAACCTATTTACATACCTATGTATTTCAATCTTGAATAATTATAAAAAATATTTAAGTTTTGTGTTTACTAAGTCGAACAATTTGACGCGCGAATTAAAAAGAGACACACGTTAAAAAACGGTTTTTGAGTCGCTTAACAATTTGTGTTATCTATGTCATCATTTCTGATGAATAAGTAATTTGGCCAAGAAAAGTAATAGAGTGAAAAGTAACCTTAAGTTCATTCAACTGCCTATTTTTCTTATCCCAGTATTTTGTTGAGTTAGCCCTTAGTAAGTTAGCCCTTATGCCAATTCGTTACAATTATTTCTTGCCATGTATAGAACAGGAGACCTGATTCTGGGTAATTTAAACACTTTTGCTACAGTTTCTGTGACTAGCAATTTTTTATTTAATGTAGGAGGCTCACCTGATGTTAAGTAATATCGCCACCCATCGACACTCTCATTACCAGAAGGCTTGCAAGTGCGTTGCCGGCCTTTAAAATATTAAATTGTATATCTTTTGCTCAAACTCTCGAGTGTAGTACTATACTAGATTTTTGTTTACAAGTTTCGTCGAGCGTCGAAGAATATGTTTAAACGTACAATCATAAAAATATAATGCTCCACAATTATCGATATTTGGAGAATCACCATAAATAAGAAAAAACGTGTGCCACAGACAATTTGTATCCAACGACGACTCGTGTTACAAGTTACCATAAATCATATTTTTTTATAAAAAATGACCCGACAAAAATGAATGCTAATTGACATCTTCCTAGTGGGACTTGTTAATTACTATGGGTAGAAATGGTACCTACATTAATGTGATTCTAAATAATTTAACCATATATTTAACCAAATGTACATTACAAGGTGTATACCTACCTATTATTATATTTTCTTTAAAAATAATATTTCTAAATAAATAAAACTTTTTAAAAAAGATTTGTTTTTTAGCGTCTAATCCTATCAATCGAAATAAAATTTCATCACATTGTTTCTTATAAAATAAATTTTTGAATTAAAATACTTAAATAACTACTTTATCTACACTAATTGATATTTCCCCGGACTTCTACAATTCACTCACCATTTAGTATCTACGGTATACAGATTATTTATTTTATAATAACAGTTTCAATTTTTTCTATTAAACTGCGAAAATTTTTAGCACACAAATATACTTTTTTCTCTGATATCTTCTTTTTGTGCATCTGTATTGTTTCCTGAAAACAAATATATTTACTTCTCATAGTATCGCTTAACGTTTATTGGCAATATGAAAGAAGTATCTACGTACTACAATAATATGACTAACAGTAAATTGTAAGTTTATTAATCCCGAGGTATCTATGTATTACAGTTTACGGATATTGCGGGATGTCATAGTTAAAATGTAACAAGAAAACACTTATGTCATATTATCCGTCACTTTAATAGTCCTCTAATGGCTATTAACGTGAGTGAGTAGCGTCTCATAAAAACATCATCCAAATCGTTTAGCCGACGTGTGCGCAGCTAAATCAAATTGTGTTTATAAATCAGGCGCCATGAAATATTTTAAGTCTTTAGTGTCATGTGTGCTTTTTAATAATTCATGTTTCCCGGACAAGACATGGTTAAAAATAATTCAGGGAACAAACATCGGTCGTAATGTGATAGGTTTTTAGATTTTGTTTTAAATTTCACTTGTCTACATAGCGTGCCTTCTGAGTGTTAAGTATAAATTCTACAAAAATAACCTTTACAGTGAATATAGTAATATTGAGTCTAAAGAAAACATTTTTTACCGGATTGAAGTTATGTATTATTATATTAAAATTTCAAATAGAGTACACCGTGAGTCCCTTCTGCCAAAACCCTCCATCTTTTAGTCGATACCAACTCCGGGAAATAAATACAGATAACACAACTTTTTCTACAGCTGTGATACTTTTTGACATTCAACACCTTTTGTCTTCAGACACCTTTTTCATTTCTTTTTTTTTCACCGTGACCGTGCTTTACAGTGTGCGTGAGACTGTAAGTGTAAAGCACGCGAAACGTCGGAAAAATGTTTAATTAGGTATATAAAATAATTATAAGATTGTAGTTATGTGTTATATAATACATAACTTCATTCCGGTAAAAAAGTGTTTTCTTTAAATGTGTAAAAGTTATGTTAATAAAAGACAATAATATTAAGCCTAATTAGATCTACTTCTCCTAAAACCTACCTAACCTACTAAAATGTTAATTTGATGTCTAATCCACACAAATCCCAATAAGAAACCTCCCTACAATGCATTTATATTACACGTATTTGAATCAAATAAACATTAAATAATTGGCACATTCCCAAACATCGAAACAATAGCCTGAACACAATAAAGTGCAAAGTGCGGGCGTGGCGCAACAAAAACAACTTATTTGTTCGATTTCAAAGTGGAATTTTAATCGGCACAGATAGAACTTTTTGCCCAACCGCATTCCCCTCAAATATTCCGCGAAAAACCTTTATCGTCCCAATTAAAATAGCGAACGCAAGATGGCTTCCGATCCGCCATTTTGATGCGCAATAAAAACACGCCCGCCCGCAAACAATATTTGTATGTTTTATTAATTGTTTTAATTGGTCAACAGGAAGCGGTAATGATGAAATTATTTAATAATAGACAATTAAAAAATAGTTATGATTGTTAACTATGTAAATAACATTTCAATTAACACATTTTGATATAATTAGCAATTAAAGTACAAAGTACATGCTTGATTTAATGCCCGCTACGTATTACTACGTGAAAATTGAAATATATTATATAAAAGTAGATTTCAATACTTAAATGTTATATTTACTGAAAAAGTTACATAGTTTTATTGACATATATTATATGGTACTTATAAGCCCCTCCTAAGCTGGGAATAAAGGGTTAAGTTCGTTCGCAAATTAGCTTGCGAAGCTTTTGTCATGCACTAAGCTGAATTAGGGTAATAGGTATACAGAGTGGAGACTTATCGTTATGACTCCTCTCTATTAGTAGTTCGTGCGCCTCTTGGAAAAACCCAGTAGGTACTCGTATATAAATAGACAGTATGTACCTATGATCATAAGAAACAATATCAAAGGGAAATAAAAATGCAAAGCATCCAATAGAATACTTTATAAATCCAATTCCTTTACTAACGTTGTATGCAGTTATACATTTTTTTAAATTTTTGTTCCTAGAACTTTCTATATAAAAATAAAATCATACGTTTGTTCTCTATTCGTGTTTTAAACCGCTTGTAACAATGTTGCCTGTATTGAGTCGCTTTGACAGTACTAACGAGATTACACAGATTGCATCGTTATTATATTGTTTCTCTTTGTTATGCTCGTTAACTGACTCTGGATTTTAATGGGAAAGGGGGAATAGGGAGGAGAAGGGGACAAAAGGTTTTATTTGCATCGATAATGTCCGTAACTTTGTGCGGAATTAGAATAATGGCGATCTTTACTCTATATCAAACCTAATTAAATTTCATGTTTAATATTACCACTCTTTATTATTTCTGGCATCAAAATTTTATATTTAAAAAACGTGTGTGTACCTACTAAAGTACACGCGTTAAAAGTTATACTTCTTTGGCGTAACAAGATAAAAAACTTTACAAAAGTTTAATTCTACGTTTGTAGAAAAAACGAAATTAACAATAGAAAAAAACTAAAATGTTGACTATTGCTAACTTCAGGGTGTCGGTTTTTTGTGACGGTCTGCGCGCAATCGTAAAAATTTACTCTCATTATTTTTCCCTAACGCGCCAAAAGAAGTATGGCCCCGAAGAATGAAGGCTGCAATTTTGATTTTTTGGACGATTAACACAAGGTCAACCATTACTCTGAAACACACAATCATACTATCAAAAACTATTATATAAAAACTGCGACAAAATTCACATTTATGAATAGGATTTCATGACCCATTAAAATATCTGTATGAAAGTATTCAGATAAAAAGTACGATATCGAATGTCGACGGAGCGTCTCGCTCAAGCTTGGACAAGGTTTTGTAGGCGTGACAGCCAGTTCATTAGAAACAAATTTGTGCATTGTTAGCCTTTGTGGAGTTTTACGAGCCGCTTCTTATGACCAGCTGACCGATAGTACAACTGAATTTTATAGATATTTCACAATATTTAAAAGTAATCACGGTAACTACATTCTTTATTTTTTATTCTTTTTAAATTATTGATTTAATACGTAAATGTATTAAATGTATAAATATTTCTTTAAAGTTTATGATATGATTTATTAATGTCACGTACCTAAATGAATCTTTTCTCACTCACAATATCCTAACAATTACTTAGTATTTGAAGTCAATACAAATTAAATAGTGCTTACTATAACTCTGCGTACTGTTAATATGGTCACAAGTGTGGGCATAATTACATATACTGGTGGAAATATGGCCACTTTTCCCGTTTTAATATAAATGCAAATAATTCAAAATTGTAAATATATTTGCTAAATTTTTCTTTGTACGCTAGATATATTTATACATCTATCTTGCGTACAAACTACACTTACACATACCCTTTACTAGTACCAATGCATACATAAAGCAAAAGTAAGATTATAAATAAACTATGTAACTAAAATAGCATGTACCTATGCATTAAAGTCAATTCAACTCTTCTAGAATATTTTATCTGATTTTCCCTATACTAGATCAGCGGTCAAACCAAAAGCACTTGAAGTTAGACTCGATTTTAACACCACATGGCGCCTCTTTCACGCTAAATCGTATTAGAAAAAATAGACCTATTTCACGCTTGCTATCTATTCAAAAACGAACGGAACAATTAGTTTCGATTTCTATATGATTTATTAAGGAATAAGGACAATAACTGTTGCCACCGGCTGAGTGTTCTTAATGGGTGGGTTTTTTCATACGCAAGAACTTTTCAATTTTTATGCCTGGCTAAGCTTTGCATACTGCTGAAGAATTCTAAACCGGGAAACATGTGAATATCATTTGCACTATGAACATTAAGAAGTAATGTTCGAAGTCAAATAAATCCAAAGCCATAAGAATTTCATATCGTTACTTGCCTAATTAAAATTGTTTCGAAATACACGACAATACCAAATTTTGCTCTATACCTTCATTTAAAAAATTTTCCTCTAATAGATTGACCTTATTGACTTATAACTTTATACATTTTTTGCCTACCTTTAAATAACGCCAAAGAAAATGTGTGCCTATAGAAAGCTTAGCGTTCAGAATCGTTTCCCACAAATATACCCGTAAAGCAAAGTAATCGAACTAATGCGGTAAGCCGGTAGCTTATTTAGTGAAAACAAACACGCGGGCTTTGACTAATTTCCGCGGCGGCCTACACAAAGGCTGTTTACTTTTCGGCGCCCGCGCACCGCACTCAGACTCAGAATTTTAATATATGCCTTTTGTTTTTATTAGCTTTTTAATAATGCTTTGAAAGTTCAAAGGTTTAGGTGTTCCGTGATTAAACAGCACTGTAGCAGTGCTAACCTAGGTAAAGCGATTGATTTTCAATCCGAAGGTTGGATTCATAACTTGATTATGCACCAACGGAATTGTCTGTCGTGAGGCAATCGACATAGTGACTACAGGCACTTTCTGATCACCTACTTATCTTATTATTTTTAATATATTAAAAATGCTGAGCTCGTGGTATGGGGTATGTAGTAAACATATATACGTAGGTACATACCTACTATAAATGTAAAACATTATTTTGGTTAATGCACAAATATACAAAACCATTTATATCAAATTATTTCCTTTCAAAATAATCTATTGCTATTCCAACTATACACAATTTATGATTGGCATTTTTTTATTCAAAATCGATACTCAATATTGATTACAGACTATAGAATTGCAATCGTAAAACAGCCAGAAGTCACCCGTGCCCTTTGAAGCAACACCTGGTAACAACGGCTAGCTAATTTGGCTTTTTCTTAAACGCTTTTCAATAGACCACCTTTAAGATTTACCAAAATACTTGTTTGTGGTCAATGGGGCTCTTTGAATGGTTAATAGCGGTTTAGATTTATGGGCAAAGGTGGGTTTAGAAAATAAATTACTATAGATTTCGCTTTAAGAGCCACTTGGCATAATGGTACTTGAATTTTTCTTGAGACTTTCGGTCATTGCATTTGCATACGATAAAGGACAACATGTGAAGAAATATGTTTTATACCTAAATAGTCGGCGGCGTGTGTCAAGCATAGAAGGCTGATCACCTAGCACGTATCATCTTGCGTGTTAATTTTTTTTATTACAAAACAGATACAGAAATCTAAGGCCGCGTTCAGAAGGTTGTAGCGACATTTCCTATCTCCAAATAACTCAAATCCACATTAGCATCTTGTAATCCGAACCGTTTTAATTGCATCGTTATACCGAAAGTCCATCTTCTTTCAGTTTCAACAAAAGAAAATTAATTATAAAGAGACGAATGAAGAAGTAATATAGTGCAAATAATTTTAATTTGTAGGAATAATAAATTGGTGTTTATACGTGTAAAACAAATTTAAGTTTAATAATTCTACGAATTTTAAAAGTTCTGATGCAATAAACCAAATATTAACGGATTAACGAACGATATTAGTAAACACATTTAATTTTCGTTCAAACATGGCGGCTAGATTGTTTAATTGATGTCAAATATTAGCTGTCACGGCAATTAGTGCGCGGCGCGGGCGCAACACGACCGTGACTACCGCTGTCCTTTAAATTAGAATTTACACTTAAAATATATGTATTAAGGAATAAAAACATACATTATCTTACTTTTAAGTTCATCATATCATCACATCTAATCTCATCTAAAAATTACACAGATCCAGCACACTGGGTAGCGAAGGAACATTTCAAAAGTAGCCAAACACAATTATTTCGACGGCACGAGATATGACGATCTCATAACTACCCTCATCAAAGTGTTAATATTATTATTTTTTAAAATAATTTTCATTATAACTTGAGTTAACGTCATATAAACTCTGTATAGGACAGAGAGTATCCACAGTCCCTCAAGAAAAGAGCGTACCAATTTTTAAAACGCCGGCAGCGCGCTTGCGATCCTGGCAGTTTGAGTGTCCATGGGCGGCGGTATCATGTCTATCCAGTTCCACTTGCGTCACTTCGACTCGGTTTTAAAATTGAGAATGAATTTTAATTCACAAATATTGTAAACATTTATTTATTCAATTGAAAACATTTTTAATTTATAATTTTAGCTTAATAATAAATTCATATATTTTTTATTAAAATAAATGAAGACTACAAAAAAACAAAAATCCTCTAACCTTTGCGCTTGAAGGGCCACAACACAGTACCAATAATTTTAAAAACTAACGAATTAAGAGAAAAATAACAAAAGAACAATCAATATAAAAACGAAAAGAAAACATGGTTTAACAGATAAAACAATCCTACCAAATTTTAATACCACAAGTTACTAGGTTATCTATAAAGTTAAACCCTTCCCGGTGCACCTTCTACGTATTCATAGATGCACCTTTCGTCCGCAATTTGACCGAGGTCACCACTGTCTTCGTGCAAAAGGTTATCACCTTCACAGACGCTTCTAATTTGTAATTACGAGACTAACCGCTTATTAACCCATTGAGCTCACGACAAACACTAAATTATGATTTTTATCTTGCTTTAACTGTTAACTAGGAAATAGTAGCAGTGGACCCGATCCCAATACGGCTTCGAGTTTAGTAAATGGACAACAGTAGGTACGTACGACGGGGTGATATATTTTTTTTCTTATGTAAGTCAGAATAAACCCTAAATAAGGGTTTCAACTATAGTTTTGTTAGTTCAAAAGCGATTTGTAGCCATACTTAGCTTTATGTTGTCAACGTCAAGTGCCGTTAAACGCTTAGGAAAAAGGTCCCACACAATCAAACTAAATGAAAAATATTTGTGAACACAAATCAATTATTACTTCGCAGGGAATTAAATTTTCCAGTTTGGCGCTGTGTAACGTTATTTTTGATGCTGTAGTGTTATACTAAACAGACAATTGACTACAAAAATCGACAAACTTTTAAAAAAATGTATTTATGACATGTACAGGTAAATATTGTAGGCAGACTGCTTGTACTCCTGTACCTGTACTGTACCTTCCTTCCACCAAGTAAGGTGATGGCAAACGCCTCTCTCTAATTCTCATGTGCTATCAAGACATGTGCCAACATCTTCAAGGGTCTACATGTTACATTACGACACCTGTTATTAGTCTATGAGCTTATTTAATTTATCTCCTTTATTCACTTGTTAGAAACAAATGTTAAACATTACAATCATTCGTTAGAATCAATTATTTTCAACAATATACATTACGGGTACGCCACACCTATCACGACTGTTATAACGACATCTATTGAGCAAAGGGCGAACATATCTTAAGATCTATGTTATTATTTCTCTTAAGGCTGATTTTACTTGGAACATATATTTAAACGATTCCTGGGTCATCCGAGTGATTTGAATAATAGAGGATTTTATTTTCACACTATAATAACCACTCGCGTTCAACAATAGATGCGATACAATTAAATGTTAATTGCTAAGAAACGAATGCTCAATGAAATGCTGAAGAGAGTGACTGCGTCTTGCTATCCGCTATAGTCTTAGGGTGTAATTCCAACGATATAGGTAATCACCATTATTTTAAACTAAGAACACAGGCTGTGAGAGCAAAATGTACAATAATAATGCCTTGGCTCGTACAATACATATTTATTTATATTCAGATAATTTTTTTTTTGCAATACAACATGTATGCGTTGCGCTGATTAGCTCGATTAGAGTACTGACTACCATCTCAAGGAAACGAACACTAACGCAAAGAAAATTAACATGGTAGGTACTTCGTCATTTTTGTATTTGTGTCCTATTAAAATATCTATCAGACCAACATTTATTTTTCTATCAGGATTACAAAAAAGGGATTACCTACTTAAGAAGCCTTTAGAGACTTCCTGTTTTTATTTATAGAACCGTGGGCAAACGTTTCAACAGAAGGAGGATCAACTGATGTTAAGTGATACCACCGCCCATAGGGCATAGACACTGTCAATGCTATCTAAAGCTCTAGCTTTATTTTGCCGGCGTTTTAAGAATTGGTACGCTGTTTCCTTGAAGGACTTAAGGTTTGTGTTTTGACTTATCTATCTATGTAGATATCTTTTGGACACGTACATCACATAATTGTATATTCATTTTACAGGGTTTTTGTATGTGACTACAATTGACGCTATATGATTTCCTTTGCAAAATCTATGAAATATGAGATGTTCCTACGCAACGTCTACTGTCAAACTTAATAGAAAAATGGTACGTACCTACAGATCTTATTCGAGCATTTCCGTTAGAATAACAGCCTCAATAACGCCTTCATTATATCAAGTTCTAAGCCACTTGACTGTACCTATATAATTTATAGTTTATCGAGTTTAAATAAAACTCCCGTCTATATAAACCCTTAACTAAATGATATGTATCGAGCGATGTCTCGCGCCATTACTGAACCCTATGCTATCTGAGTGCACTGCTAACTATTGCTTTACCAGATTGAGAATTAACTATTCTGTCTTAATACTATTTATGTTCGATTATATTCTTAAATACCTAAGCTACAAGTGTTAGACCAATATGTTTAAAATGTTCTAGCGTTCTATTTTTTATGTCCAATCAAAATAATCTAAAAATATCTTTTCATTTTAATTTTTTGGTCTAAATTAAACGAAGTAACAACTACGGATTTTTTGTCATACTGTAAAAGTTTTCAAATAGGTATGAAGTGAGATTTATATCGTGATCAGGCGTTCTAGTCCACGTAAATAATGGAGTCTACATTAACGAGTACAACCTGGAGGCGAGTGGGTCTATGACTGGGTCGCGTCGTGACTGGTCGCTTGACGCGCTCTAATGAAGTCGTAAGGTGCACTGCCAGTGCATGAAATAGTGGAAAAGACTTCATTTAAAAAAAAAATTGTTTAAGAATCGGGCATTGAGAAACATGTGAAAACCAGCATGTCCTAACCAAGAACGCCGATGGCGTATGACAGGCACAGAAGACAACCTACTTGCCTGTTAAAAATAAACTAACGAATAGGAAACAGATACAGAAATCTGAGGCCCAGACTGAAAAGGTTGTAGCGCCACTGCTTATATGAAACACGATATGACGACACGATAGTTAATTTACACATACAGTAAAAATTCAGGTGAGTAATACCCAAAACCGTGGCCAACTTGAGCCGAATGTCTGCGAAATAGTAAAGTAAAAATTAAGTTTACATTAATAGGTAAAACTGTTTTTCTAAGTAACCATCAAACAATTACCTTAACACCGCATTCGTTCTATAAAATTGAAATAATTAAAACTAAAACTGCAGTCTGTTCTGTCTCCTTTTGTCAAGTTGTCGTCACGCTGTGTTGAAAAGTGACAAAAAGTTACGGTGCAGACAGTTACTTTTTATAAATAATGTGAAATTTGATCCGCCTCCATACTATCGAACTCTACAGCATGCACTTTGGGTGGCACTTATTACAACTCATTAGACCGTCAAGACACCAGTTACATACAATTATCCCGTTTACTCATCTCGCCTTTCCGATCCAGACGAAATACAGCTTTCATAGAGAAATGATTGGTATCTTTCATATGTAAATTCATTCTATTTAACATAGCAAAACGTACATATATTTGGAACTATACACAAAATTTATCTAGTTATTAAGCTGTTATAGCAAAAAATCTGTATATATATCTTGATACTTGGGATTCTCTTTTTTTGGTCCATATTTGGACGTGGGTCTTTTCCATCTTCTTCCAGTCACCACGCACTGGCCTCTCTGCATCTACTGGAAACCAACTTGTGTGAAACTTCTTTAGGAGCATGAAGGTAAATTTTTTACGGATGAAACGCAATAATAATAATATTAGCGTCGACGAATATGTGCAGCGTTTTTGTCGAGGAAAAGGGAGAGAGCGATTGAAACCGATTAAAAGAGATTGAGAAGGGAGAATTACCTTATAGAAATCACATTTTTAAAATTAAAATTTTGTAAAGAGAATTTATGAAATATTAGTATTTTATATTTTATGCAAAATAATTTATTGAAATGTCAAATGACGAATTGTAAATGCCACGTGTTTTTAGTATCGAAGAAATAAATTAATAAAATTAAATTTATAATTTGTATTAATTTTCGACACGTAATATTTTAATGACAATTAAATTTATTAAATTCCTAACATATCTTCCTTCTTCCCTCCTTCTAAGTGCCGGAAATCTAAAGTTTTAGATTTGTATAAATTAAATAATATAATTATAATTATAATGAACAAGACTTAAAAATTAGTTTGCCAAAGAAGTTTCACTTCTGACATAATAATATGTACCTACTGGTACGCACGCACTTTTTTAATACATTTTTGGAAATAATATTTATTTAATAATTATATAATTTATAATAGTAATTATATAGAGAGAAGATATTTTTTATCTGTCGCAAATTTTATGTTAATATATACATACAGAATTTAGTTAGCCATTAACGAAAATGCTTAGATTAAATACTAGGGATATTCCCATAGGCCTATTCCCACATCTTTTGGCGTTCACAATTTGCTAATGTAATTTCCTCTAGCCTTACCCACGTTTGTTAGTTTGTTTACTTATCGGCTAATAGGAAATCACTGTACTCTATGTACATTATGTACAGGGTGTGAGAACTACAGCCCACAGATCTATACAGTCCAGTTTGTTCTTTTAAGATACCTTAAAAGCGATTAAATATAAAATATATATACCTAAAGATAGAAATGCATACATAAGTGAAAGAGTGAAGATTAAAAATGGCAACAATGTTTTCTATACAGAACTTGATTTCCTTATAACCTTAAATATAGCGCGAATTGAGGTAATTTTATTTACAAATTTACATAGACTAAACTTTCTTCCGCCGTTCGATCTAATAAACTAAGAACAGATTAAGTGCTATTTATGGTTTTTCAAGGCCAGAGTATTTTAATTAACATACTAAAAAGAGTCGAGATCTTTTACACTGCAGTTTTTTTCCACGGGAAGATGTAAATAGTAAATAAGAGATCTACTTATACATATTTTATTAATCTTTATTAAATTTTCAATATAATTGGATATGACCCTGTATAAAGTGCAGTGAAGACAATATTCCCATAGACAATGCAACTAGAATTCATTTAAGTGACGTGGTAACTATTAACGCCACTTAGAGAAATTAGTTCGACACCTGGGAACGATTTGGGAAGTGTATCAGTTAATTTTGTGGTTTAACACCATTCGATGAAAAGAGTTTAATGAATCTTACGTTAAAATTACATTAGCATGTATTGAAAGGTTCTATGACGTATTTTAGGACCTTACTTTGTCAAATAGGGTTGTCGCTTTATTACACACTTTTGATTGTACAAAATAGCATTGGACAGAGATAGTCCCTTGACAGACTGTTTCATCGCAGACGAATCATCCACATAGTCCTGGAATGCGTGGTTGTGTCTTCCCAACGAACAGAAATACTCGGAGCAGTGAGGTTGCTCCGTGAAGCGTGTGAAATATCCAGGAAACTTCTGAGCTTCTGTAAATAAATAAGCTTTAAGCAACTACGCACAACGAACCAAATGGCGTATAAGTGCGGAAACTTAGTCCAAACTACATACATACATACATTTACTGATTGTGTATAAAGACCAGATCCAAATCGCTCATATTAGTTTATTATAAGCACAAACATGTGTATACAAGACTTTTACACAAACTTTTATTGCGTGAAGTTGTGGTCACAATCAAAGGACATAAGTAAGCCTAAAAGAGTACACCGTACATAGAGCAGTTGTAAGTGACATTTCTGGTCTGGTACTGGAGTCGTAGGTTCTATCTCCGGATGTGCACCAACGGACTGTATATGTGGGCATTTAACAATCGCTCGTACAGTGAAGAAAACTGGTATGACTTAGATCCAAAAAGTCGACGGCATGAAGAAGATACAGATGGCATATGATGGTGGAAGGCTGAACACTACCTTCCCTATTAGAAATAACAAATTATCTCCAAACAAATACAGAAATCTGAGTTCTAGACTAAAAGGTTGTATGTAATACGAATAGTTTTTTTCCAAAATCCCAGGTTGTTGTTCGGCTAGGTACTTATCTCCTTAAATATTTGTATCTGTGTTATCATTTGTCATGCGAAATATTTGGAGACACGAGTTCTTTTGTGATTACCCAACACAGATTCTTAAAAAGTTTTAAAAGGTTAAGGGGGTTGTATGAAATGTCAATTATAATTTATTTTAAAAGCTTACTTAAGCAACAGCTTTAAATAAAATATCTACACTTCCAAATAAAGCGATTCACAAGTTTCACAAATGCGTAAGTTGCGTTAATTAATACTAATTAATAAACATTACGGATTTTTCCCGCGTAGTGGGCGAACAGGTAAAACCCACACCTTTTAATAGTAATTTAAATCATGTTTTTCTAGAGATTAAATTAAGCCCGGTTTTAGATCTCCTATCCTTACAAAAATATTATTATAAAACAAAATAACAAAGCCTTTATTCAAGTACCACATTAGATTACATTAAGTACATTTCATTAAGGACCTACGAGTCGCCTAACTCCAAATAAGTACATTGTTTCTTTCCATTTTTCGTCATCATTTCTTGAAGTAGGGAGAATGAAAAAAATATATGGTGGAGTTGAGTAGTTTATGTATCCATTTTAAAAGATCGATACTCGATTTAAATAACTTCGCTCGATGGAAAAAAAATCCAAACATAGCCAATTTTTGACCCTGAATTCATATTATGACGAAAATGTATATAGAAAATGATTTTAAAATTTACACGATATATTTTATCGCAAGCCAAGTAATCCCTTTTAGAAAAAAATGATAAAATTACATTAATTTAATGTTTTACACAACTAATTGTTATAACGGGCAGGCGCACCTCAGTGCTCCAGCTCTCAACTGCGCCCCTCAGTCCACCCCGAGACCCTGACACAGCAATTCGTGCTGGGATAGGGCCTTAAGTTAACCACTAATACTTGATATCCAACGGAGTGAAAGCCTTCTCCAAATTCTTCTTTCTTCTTCATCCTTTTTTGATATATTATTATACAAAACCGAAATATTTTGGACATAAATAAGATATGTCTTCCTCTTATTCCTAATGAAGCCACAATTTTATTATGACGTGATAAAATACCAATTATTAAGCATAATAAAGCGGATACTCTGTTCGTTATTCTTTTGCCAAGTTACCAGAACCTCCAAACCATACACATGGTACGCAAAACTACAAATTTGACGGTAAATCTTAGTCAAATTAAACTGTCATGTTTAACTAAGAATTATTAAACAGAGGCTTAGCTTAATCTAAATTTGCATAAAGCAATTAGCAGCACGTCAGCATTAACTAATGCATAACAAAACAATGGAGTCTTTGACGAGTAAATTGGCAACATTTCTCGTCTTGGACGTGAAGTGAATTGCGCTTTTGTTGAAGTTAGCTAACTTAATCCCGACTTAATGATGTAAATGCGACAACTTTGGTAACATTTCACGTGATTTTAGAATATACTAGTATTTGTGTACGTATATATTCTTAGCTGTTAACACGTAACTATTATACATGTTTTCTAGAACTTGATTTATTCATTTATTAACATCTGATAAACTGACCCGATTTATATGAAACTTGTAATGTTCCCAATTAATATACCTGATTCTCGACTTAACTTGACTTTTTGGACAAACAAAGTGGGTAAGTTTATAAAAATATTATATTTTCAAAAATAAAATCAGCACATGTGGGACACACAGGAAAGCATATCATAGCAGCAGTAAGGTCAAACCAATAACCTCATTTTTAAAGTCAGTTTTAAATGGTTTTTGAAGTTATACTTCTTTAGGCGCGTTATGAAAAATGTATGAGAGTGAAATTTTACGATGCGCGCGCACCGTGACACAAAATTCAGTATTTGCGCCGAGCGTGCGCGAGCGAGATGGGAATTAGACAATCTACTTGTAGTACCTTTTAAACAAATAAAGCAGCTAAAATTATTTTTTCAAAGAAATTTAACAATGACAAATTTCACAAAGACCTATTTATACTTAGTTAAAAGGTTATGAAACATACCTAGTTATTAAATTGAATTAATAATATAATACAATAATAATTATTATTAATTAATAATTGAATAATATACTAAATATTAAATATTGTTAAATTATCAACGCTTAACATTGATTATTAATTATTTAATATTAAAAAAAAATAAAGAAAGCCAAAGAAGTATAACTTCTTACGCGCGTACATAAATACACGCAGCATTTTTTTTTTTACAGAACAGGGGGCAATCTTGAAGGAGACTCACCTGACGTTAAGTGATAGCACCGCCTATGGGCATTCTCAATGCCGCTCTATTCTTGAAGGACCCTTAAGTCAAATTGGTTAGTAGTAGTGGTTGGTAGTGCTTTGGAACCTAACCACAGATCCGTAGAAATATGCTTGCGTTTTTAAGATGTAAGAGAAACAATTCGTTATACGTTATTATTACGTTTCGTTAACTTTAACTTATGCGGCGCATTCGCTCAATAAGTTATAAGCGTCCTATCATTATAATATTAACAAATGAAAGTATAATAGGACCCAAGTGTTATTAAAGATTTGTCCTTTTCTGTCACCATGTGAAGAAAAAAGATAGAAGGCTGGGTATCTCTAACGAGCAACTTTGGGAGCACGGCGGAGAAACCCCGATTTGCCAGCGGATCCAGCGACGCAAGTGGAAATGTATAGGCCAGGCCATACACTCCAAAGAGGTTTCAATTGTATCCTCAAGCAGGCGCTTGATTGGAACCGCAAGGAAAGCGGAAGCGTGGTCGTCCCAAGCAAACCTGGGATGAGGCAAAGAGAGCCAGAAAGACTCGGAGCTAGGTGAACGAGACGAACGCGATGGAGATGCACTGTGGACACTCTCTGCCCCATCTAGGGGTTATAGGACATAAAAAGACAAGGTGGACAGTATATTATTTGGCAAATGGGTCCTTATAAAATAATATTAGATAAATCTTTAGGCTATATTTATTTAAGTGTGACTTAATTTATATTTTTAATAATAGATATACAAAATGTTTTCAATCTCAACCAATAAGTTTCCTGTTTAAATATTTCTCCCAACGTTCTACTAAGCGGTCCAGGATAAAGGAATGAATACGGCCTTCATTAATATAACGTCAACAATGCTCACTAATGCGCGGCACACGTCCACAGACGGCAGCAAAAAGAAATTATTCTTAATTCAAAATAAATATACCGACGTTCGATTTTCAAAAAGCTGCTAGGGTTCCCAACACACGTCATTTTATAAACTTTACAGAAACTAAATAAATTACATTATTTACTTATTTATTAACATTGTTTTAGGTCGTGTAAATGTAAGTTTGTACTTTGTCAGTAGTCTAATGATTTGCACAAATGTATGATTGACAAAATTATTAATTTAACAAACTATTAGAACCGATTTATTCACAATTATAATTATGTAGCTTCTACGTGTCCAATAACTCATACTAAATCTTTAATTTGAAGTCATTCGTGACAACCCTAGCAAAAGGTCTTCGAGCGTCAAGGAGTCATTTGGAATATATTGAGTCGGTTACAAAGCGTCAATTGTCCAAGTTATAATGCCATAGAGAATTAGTGCTCGAATGGGTCTAATAAATCTCTCTAGTCTATTGGTAGTAATCTTCATAAATATTAAAAGACATTTAGGTAGTGTATTGTGCAAATTATAGTCTATAAAGTGTAATTTGCATCTGGCAATAGATTTGATGGACTTAAAGGCAGGTTTAATATTTCAATATAAAAGGAGGTTTTATATAGTTTTGTATTAAAGGATTTATATCTACGGTGTAGTATTGGCTGACTGGTTTTTGTTTTAATACGATTTTATTAGTCTTAGGGCCTTATCGCTAAAGCGATTTCTTCCCGGACGCAAACTTTGTAAGACCAATCGTAATCGATAAAAACACTGCATTCGAGAATTCAATTCCAAGTCCAGTTGATTAAGACCGGTTGGAAGGGGAGAAGGGGGAGAAATTAGCATAAAGTTGTCTCCCGGTAGACACCAACAAATACCCTTATCTTCGGTAGCCGAGATTGCTCGAACACGCCGCTTAATTGGTCATCAATATTCTACCAAATATGGGTATGGCTTCGAGAAAGTTCCAAAACGCGCGATAAAAAGGCGCAAAGCTTAATTTGAATATGGAATTTGTAAAAGTTTATTTTGTGTGAATGAGTCAATGCGATCTTCAATTATTTTATTTCCACTATATAAAAATATAATGTGTTTTGAGCAGTGTTGGCCTAGTGGTTTCAGCGTGCGACTCTCATCCTGAGGTCGTAGGGTCGACACCGGCTGTGCGCCAACGGACTTTCTTTCTATGTGAAAAACATCGTGTGGAAACTGGATTGCTTTAGATCGAAGAAGTCGACGGCGTGTGTCATCGACTCGCCTATTAGATTAACAAATGATTATGAAACAGAAACAGAAATCTGAGGCCCAGACCTAAAAAGGTTGTTGTGCCACTGATTTATTATTAATTTATATTCTAAACATTTTTTTAAATCCTGTAAACTTTCGTACGTCCATACCGTGTTCCGGACACAGCTCTCCTTAATTAAGATGTAGGCAGAACGGCGCATGTTCACTAACGAGTGGCTAACATCTGCCCACCGCACTTACAACCGGTCATACGCTATACAGAGTGTCCTGGACAACATCCTGGATAAGGCTTTTAACTTTGAAAATTTATTAATTGGGTTATAGGGTTATATAAAAAAAGGGTGCGTGTACTTATGTACGCGCGTAAGAAGCTTTATACTTCTTTGGTATTATTAAAAATAGTTTTTTATTGCATGCCAATAATTAATTACAATTAAATAATCAAAGACTGGAAAAGGAGTCATTATAAAGTCAAAGTCAAAGTCAAATCATTTATTTCAATTAGACCATCTAAATGGCACTTTTGAACGTCAAAAAAAAATATATATATATAAATATATAGTCAATAAAGTTCAGTTTACATTTGAAAAATTAAATAAATAAATATTTATTATTATTCTCTTACATTATGTGTAACATAAATTCTATTATTATTCGAATGTTGTTTTTAAATTATGTCCAATGCCGTAGCATCTTCAGCGGGCAACTTCATTCTGTTAATTTTGTGTCACGGTGCGCGCGCATCATAAAATTTCACTCTCATTAATTTTTCATAACGCGCCTAAAGAAGTATAACTTCAATAAATCAGCAATAAACATTTCGTACATAAGATTCGTTATATCAATTTGACAGTACAAAGATTGTTCATAATTGATAGATTAACACAACTTAAAGTCAAACTTTAAACATTTAAAAGTCAGTACAGCAACATTCAAAATATTAAGAATTGCTTTCACAAATATATTCTCTTCAATGCGGTAAAGTAATGACGTCTAAAGTAATTTATCTAAGTCTAGGCAAAAAACAAAGCTCATTGTATGCTTACGAATTAACAAAATCTCTACTACACACCAATGCTTGGCATATTATCTCTCTAAAATTCCATCGACAACAAAGCCACGATATTTCCACAGAACATTTACATAAGGTTACTTACTAGATACATATTAATAAACTTGAGATCGGCGCGATTGTTTAATTAAAACGAAAATTGCAGCAAAGCCAATACATTTAATTAGTTCACGCCCGAAGCTCACTACGCGATAAGATTCCAATTTTATTAATGTATGTAATAACAGTAGACATTCTTTTATGATGTATTCTTGGATATCTTTGGTACTTGTTTTAAAATATCTATAAATACTTTTTGTAGTTATGTACTTAAAAAAATAAAACATTGCAAAGATGGTCTTGAATCATTATTCTTTTTTTGAATGTTTAAGCAAAAATTATTATACGCATTAAAAATGCGCCATTCCCGCCAATTCTAAATTCAAATAAATGACACACTAATACAATAAAATAATTCCATTTTCAAAAACGCTAATTCTTATTTCAAATCCTTGCTCTGATAATATATCTCACAAGCAATAACTACATAATCGACTAATGACCGATAAACTTCAAAATCGATTTAGCCCAGTGCTGCCAACGTAATAAGACCTCATTAACCCGCCATTAATCTCAAGGAATCACTTAACAAGTCACCGAGATTAGGGTTACCCGCCGAAAAAAGTAATAAAACCTCCTCGGCGGTAGTTAGCAAAGCTTGCGAAAATTAAATATAGCCGCCATAAATATTATGGTGGGTTTAAGGTTGTGTTTGGCAGTACTGTGACATCTTGTATTGTTGGTCGTAATTTAGGATTCGGCTTTCATCAAATGTTTGAATTAATATTTATTGCCAGTAGCATTTTGTTTTTTTACGTAATATTTGGTAATACAGAGATTAAAGCAGGCTGCTGCTGTGAGGATTTGTACTTATTTGTGTGAAATCCGATACCATTCCAATGGAGTGGAGTCATTTCAACAAAAATAATCCCCCCTAAAATATTCTCCTTAAAGCCTCAGCCAGTATTGGAATTCTCTGCGTTGACTGTTTGACATATAGAGCGACGTTCAGTTGGAGGGTTAGGCTAAAGTAGCCACCAAGCTTGGTGTGCTCAGTAAGGCGAAACAGTACCTACCTACTTCACTCCGGGTCACCGCTTGCAACTCTATCGAGCCCAAATCCGCGGGGGGGAGCTCCCCAGTTCCTTCGAATAATCGACGACCCTGCTTTTTCCGATCAGCTTCATTGGTTTTGGGTAGAGATCGTGATTCCCTCAGTATCTTCTATCGCTTCTGTCATGGGCAGTTCTTTGAAAAATTGTTCGGACTTCGGGCTAATTACTGCGGCTGAATTCCATCATCGGTCGGTGAGGCAGAATGTGAAATTCCATCCTTTCCATCTTGACAACTGGCCTTTCCATCTCCATAGCGCTTTTAAGGCACTTTCTTTCGCGCACCACTACTTTGTGTTTCCGAACGGATACGACTTAGATGCCTTTCAAAAAAATGAGCTTACCATTTTCTTAAAGGTCACACACCCGGTAGCACCCGGCGTTGCAGGTGTCCATGGACAGCGGTTATCACTTTATTACAATCGTTTGCAGAAAACAATAATATGACCCCGGGAATGGAACCAAATATGTCCAAATTATATTAACGTACTATAGTAGGAAACAAACCAAGTTTTAAATTTATCATTTAGTAGATAATAAATATTATTCACAGTTCCTGTTTTGTGATATGGATAAGCCATAAGCGGTCCCTTTGCAACTCGATGCATCGCTACCTGAGTCAAAAGACCCGATGCACTCGCCACGGTTCGTTACTGAATTTGCGAACTTCCAAATTTGAATTATGACTTATGACCGTTCCACTTTTGAATTCCTTCATATTTTAGTGTTTTTTGTTTAATTTTTCGTTTTGTAGAGTTGTCACAAATTTCTATTCGATTAATTTTATAGCTTGAATTAGTATGTTTTGTGATTAACGAGCAAAGTGTAAAGATTCTTATCTGTTGAAACAGAATTAAAAGAAACAGTAAATTAGGGTATTTTTGGCAAAAACAAAAAAAGAAGGTATTCTTTAAAAGTCAAAATATTTTTTAACATCATCTTCATATTATTTTTTATAGAACAGATAACATAAAACAGACTAATTAGAAAGAGTGGAACTTATAAAGTATCATATTTTCCGCCCAGCATAAGCCATATTTCGACTTCAACGCTTCATTAGAAATCGGCACTATTTCGGTCCAAAAGGTTGAGGTTTGGGGGGCGTTCCAATTTCAACCGTGAACTGACCTATGACATTTGGCGCCACTTTTTTCATTGTCTACAACGGATGTTCAGATTAAATAAAATTTGTAACAGATTATGTTGTTACAATCTGAAAAAGTATTGCTTTTCATTATTATTTTTCTTAAAATATAATACCTAGTACACCTATATATTTGTATACATATATGTATACTTATAAATTACTTGCGGCTTTATTCATAAGGTTTATTAATAATCAAAATGACACACGAATGAAAAGGACAAATCATTCTTATATTTAGGCATTTAAATAATTAATCTTCGCCGACACATTTTAGAAATTTTATTTAAACGTGGATTATGCGTGTTATTGATTAAACACGTAAACAGTAAAGTAAATTTTTTTCCGGCCATTTTGCTGTCAAATAGAAAAGATATTATGGCATAGTTACAATTCCGGGTGATTAGCGGCACGCGCTTCTGATATTAATTTTATTTTTAATTTAAATTTATTTGACTTATTAATTTCAATTTCAGATACGGAGGTGTAATGAGAAAAAGTAGAATTATATACAACCTCATTCATAAAAACCAAATCTAATTGCACTCTTTCAACTTAAGTAATATTTCGGCTCTTTCTGTTAAATAACATTTACGAAGAAAAGAGAGTACCCAATTTTGTTTAAATTTTATTCGAAAAACTTAAAAAAAAATATGTCCATAAAGTCTTGTCAAATGACGTCATTGGCTCAGTACAAGATGGCCACCTAGTAGATATAAAAATTACTAAATAAACATTAAAGGCATAAATATAAAAATAATCTATTCTGCTCATTTGTAATAAATTATATTATAATAATTCGAGTGTACAAATAAATCCTTAATAAGGTGTCGTTAAAGTTTATTATTTAACTAGAGTCACTTAGCTCTATTGTTAGACCCTTTAGACATCTGTTGATATTATAGTATAGCGAAGTCGGCAGATGTACCCCTTAGTATTTGATCAATTTTGTCATTACCATTACTGGAGCTAGAATGATACATTTATTAGTATTAGCTTACGCTTTGTCAAGTGAGCATTTTTATACAAATTCGTTTGGCGTGGGCCACACCTGTCGATAAGTGATTTTGTCTCAAGAATACACAGTACAATAACTTTAAAAGGACATAAGTTTTCTAAGGCCTATACTAGGGCCTTAAAATACAAAAAGATAGAACTTTTCAAATATATACTAGGGACCACAAAGTCTGTCTATATAACAAGATTAGTCTTAGGCCCGTAAAACATCAAACTTAAATCGAGTTTCAACAACTGTCAAACCATTTTTTCTGAATTAAGTGTGACATATTTGACAGCGCTCAAGAGGGAATTATGACTTGAGTTTCGTAATAGAATGTAGAAATAATCATCTTTTTTTGTTCTGAGTTTACGACAATTTTAAGCATAGTATACACATGATTCTGTCCCATGCACACTTGGAGGTCACCGATCAAATAGGCTTCGATAAAACGTTGCATCTGTATATTTCATATACTGTATATCCGTTATCTATAATATTCCATAGGCATCTATTGTGCCACTGTGGCTCATTATTCGTAGCTTTATAGATTTTTTAATGTGAGTATTATTGTTAATAATCACTTTAAGTGGTAATTTATTACCTATCATATAAAAATACAGCCGCATTATGCAATGGGATAAATTTTATCATAATTTTTTTTACTTAAATTTAACACTAAGCTCAGCTTGCAACCCACATCCTTGAGGTCGTAGGATCGATCCCCAGCTGTGCACCAATTAACTTTCTTTCTATATGCGCATTTAACATTCGCTCGAACGGTGAAGGAAAACATCGTGAGGAAACCGGATGATGGAACATAAAAAGGAGGTACTAGAGAAGTACCGAGAAAGAGATGGAGCGAGAGAGGTATGTCAGGACCGTAGCAAGTGGGTATCCGTGGGCTACAGCTTCGGGAAAAGTCGTGAAGATATAAATGAACGGTGCAATACAGATTCGAAAGCTGATTAGTTGACGACTGATTTGAGGACAAGAATGTGTTTCTTTTTACACGCTTTATATTAGCTTCACCTGTATGTATGTATGTATGTAACCGACTCCTTCGGACTCGATTTTGACCCACTTTTAACGGACAGATTTAATTCAAATTTTGCGCACCTGTCAAAGATCGATGACAATGCAATAATCCGAAAAAAAAAATAAAAAAAATTTAATTAAAAAATAAATAATAGTTTAAAAAAACTAAAAAACAAGCACATCAAACTAAAAAGTGAAAAATAACTAACCTAATCTAACCTAGAATGGACTTTGCTAAGCTTAAGTAATTCGTTATAAAAGACTGAGTATTACTGATACACACACACACACACACTAGTATATCAAGTTCTTGTAATGATAATAGCCTTGATACCAACCAACTTATACAAAATATAAGAAACTTATAAGTCGATTAATAATTGTTTTTACAGAAATACAGACGAGGGAATTCTATTTCAAAATTTCAATGACAATTAAATAATATTAAATTTCACGGGTTTTGTCAAAATTAAAAAAAATCTGTCGCCAGGTAACTAAACCCTTGATAATGTACTTGCAATACTTATTAAACGACGAATAAATGCACTTCACATGAAAAGCCGTCTATAATTACACGATAATGGCGTAAAATTATGAATGAAGACAATTTCTTTTAAAATTCGTTATCAATGAAAAATACAACGTCATTCGACTTGAATAACTTTGAAATCAGACACACCGACGCCTTTAAATATTCATTGTAATTTAAGTCTTATCAACTAATCATAAGGTATATTTTACAATAATATATTTCACAACCCGTTCATTCAAAAACTATGAAATGATATAATTAATCTTTCAATTGTATCATTAGAACTGTTTACTTCGGAAACTGCACCTCATTTCTCCTTTAAGTCTCATTTTAATGATTAATGATAATGATAATTAATGATACTTTTCGTTGAAAGGCAGAAGCATGTGTAGTTGTCGAAAGTTGGAATCTTTACAATTTTGGAAGTTATTCACATGTTATAAATGATTTTTAGAAAACTATTAGTGATGCTTTTTGTAGTAGTCTCAAGTTAATATTTGAAATAGTGTCTTATTTAGGAACCGTAAGGCATTTCAAAATACCAAATTTTTTATTACTTTTATTTTACAATTTCAACGATTTTTTAGCCTATTTTATTACTATTATTAAAGCTTTATTAATCCATACAACAATCGGTTAGTTAGTCCTTAATATTAGTATTAGTTGTGTTAGTATAAATTAATGTTAAATTTATTTTTTAGTGGTCTAGTTTTTGTATGGGTAGGTGGGTTTTCCATTTCTCTGTGCCGTGAGCAACATTCATCCAGTTTTTCCCCGCTACATATATTTATACCAACGGCGCTACAACCTTTCAGGTCTGGGCTTCACATTTTTATATACCTAATATGTTCCGTGATCATTTCTAACACGCCAGTGACTCTTTGGGTCTGAGGCATGTTTTCTTTCACCGTTCGAGTGAATGTTAAATGCGCAGATGGACAGATAGTCCGTTGGTGCACAGCCGAGGATCGAGCTACGACCTCAGGGATGAAAGTCGCACGAACCACTAGGCGAACACTGGTCTTAAGCTAATAAACTGGTATAATCTATATATTAATGAATTCCTGTTCGTTTTTCTCGCTAAAACTCGAGAATTGCTGGACCGATTCGATTAATTTTGATCTTGAAATATTTGTGGAAGTTCAGGGAAGAATATATGGCGGAGTTGAGTAGTTTATGTATCCATTTTGAAAGATCAATACACGATTTAAATAACTGCGCTCGATAGAAAAAACATCCAAACATAGCCAATTTTTGACACTTATTAATTTTATGACGAAAATTTATATAGAACGTGATTCCAAGATGTTTTGGTTGATGTACCTAGCTCAATATCCATAAGGCTGATGTCGCAACCTTCAAATTGCTATTGTTGTAGGGAGTTGCAGAGTAGGTACCATTGATGGTAACAGTCACCATTGATGGTATGGTTCACTATATACAATCATAAACATGTCTGTAACAATTAAAGTTCCCCTTTATAAGATAAATGCAGAAAAGTCAAGCCGGATATGAGGAAAAAGTAGTAAATTTCTTCGGATATAATAACGATACTACAAATACATTAATGAATTCAGACGTAGAGATTATTGGATCAGTTGACTGCGTTAAACCGAGCTCAACTGGGGTTTAATGGACGGCTTTATGCCATACTATAAAATGTATTGTCAATGCAAATAAAACGGAAACTCACTTCTAATTTCTAAATAGTATATGTATCTATTCTGTTTCGTTACAGGACTTCAAGAAAATCGTATCAATTCTTAAAAGGCCGGCAACGCACTCGCCAGCCTTATGGCGTTGAGGGTGTCCATGGGCGGTATCACTTTACATCAGGTGAGCCTCCTGTCCGTTTGCCTATGTACTATAAAAAAATCAATAGCAATAAAACAATTTTAATTAAAGTATATTTTAAATAAAATAAAAATCCTAGTCTTAGTTGGCACTCCATTTTTGCTATCCTTCGCAAAGTCCAAGATTTAATGATTTCATTAGACTGCTCTTTCTTTTTCTTCTTCTATTTCTTACCAATTATGCCTTTGATTCATGAACCAATGAATTAACAAAGTTTTGTAACGACCCGTATGCAAAGAAGCACGCTTTTTCGTATTTGATTTGGGAATCACGTGACAGCTTTAGGTTGCTGTATGAATAAAGCTCTCCAAGCAACCCTCAGCTTCCCACCCCGCAATGATATGGAAAAATATCGAATTTAATACCGACTAAACGCGTTTAGGGCACCCCTCGTAACAATATTATTAAAATATGTTACTTGACAAACATTTACATATGCTTATAAATATGACATAGATTGATGCAATTTCTTTGATATTCCGGTAGAGATTAGTTATATAGAAGACTAGCTGATCCGGCAAACGTAATTTTGTCATGTTTATCATTTATGGTTATTGTGCCTCACTCGGCATAGATAGGTATAGTGTGTCGCGGACTTTTTTGTAGATATTTATAAGATCTACAATCACTTAGAACATTTTATGGTTCTATCTTTAATAGTTTAGGCAGGGTACGTAAAATAAGTAACTTTTTTGGTTGATTTTTTACACCTTGTGTCCGAAAAACCCTAATATCTTACGGAACCCTATTTTTGTTCAAAATTAAATATAGCCTATATTACTCGTGGATAATGTAGCTTTCGAATGGTGAAAGAATTTTTAAAATCGGTCCAGTAGTTTATGAGCCTATTCATTACAATCAAACAAACAAACAAAGTTTTCCTCTTTATAATATTAGTGTAGATGTAAAAGTTCTTTTATAGTTAGATATTACAATTTATAAATATAATGTAAGATTTACATTTATGGCCTGACACAGTAGTACACCACTTAGCTTAGAACCAGTTTACCGGGTTAGATTATTGCCGAAATATCTTTTCAATTTACGTAATAATGTGTATGTAACGAATATACGGGATTATAACGAAGGCAGAAATGCCTTCAGAGCTTAGAGTTCTTGCAATTTGTATTTCGCAATTAAAATTTAAAAATAGAACGTACGTATTATCTATCTATATTCAGCTACTTAGGCAGTTCAGTAAGCTATTCGAATAACGAACAAGTAGGTGCTTTGCCGGTCTTTGAGGGAGAAGTACGCTATTTTTCAACAGTTCCCAAGTCCGCAAAAGAGTTGTCTAGTGTCGCACCGTAGAAGACTTCTAGCCATCTAGGTGATGCGGATGAAATTTCGAGTAATTACAGCGAAATATGATGAAACGAAGCAGGAGGGAATCCTATACAACTCTTCAGAACACGCCAAAGTACACTTTGTAGAATACGCAAGGTCTCCATGTTTAGAGTTAGAATCAAGCCGATTAAAACCAGCAAAAGCAAAAGCAGCAAGCAATCAGATCAAAATTTTGATCAAAAGGAAGAAGATTATATTTTCGTTCGACTTTAAATTCCTTATCAAACTAAATCTGTCATTCACTATTTGTAACCAATCCAATTAAAATTTATTCAAAAGAACACTTAATGGAATCACACAATGGCCTAAAAGTACAATTTAATTCAATGAAGTCCCTACGCGTTGTAATTGTCGAATCATTCAGTGAGCTTGTCGTTTAACCCCGGCATTATTTATGTGTTAGCTCATAGCCCCTATTTGGGGAACTAAAGTGGCCCATTACGAACCCGAAATGCATTTATACGAATGATTTGAAATGCTTCGTAACGCCATGTTTTGGTTTTCTTTATAGATTCTTTGAGGGGATATAAATAGGTACAGTAAATTTAGAACGATTGAGCTTGTACAACTTATGGTAATTGTACATTTTATTGTACGCCCTTGCCATAGTTAATTAAATTAAAAATCTTTAAATAAGGTTTGCACAGGCTTTGATAGCTAGCTGGTTAGGCGTGCGTTCAAGCCCGCCCACACTTTCATACAATTCACACAAAACATCATAAGAAACTCGACATAATATCTATATCCAAAAACGACGTTTCAGGGGAGGGTTTAGTTTCAAGTTAGGTCAGTCCTCGTCAATGAAATTATATTTAAACCTAAAAAGTGTTCATGTTGTCCTGTGAGCAGTGCCTGCGCCTGAATGTACTCACCATATACCCTATGGATAATATGTATTGCCTTATTAGTATTTTAAAGGTAGGTGAGTGAATAGGTAGGTGAGTCATGTGGAACATGGTGTAATGGTTGCAGCTCCTTACAAACGTTGTGTAAAAAAAATCGCGATTCAAAAGAGTGGCGGAGAGTTTATTGCCAGTTCTCTTCAGTTCTACTCCCTTGATTTGAGAACTGGCAGTAAATGTAAAATTAGAAGCATTAAAAGAGATACATTTTTACTGACGTGTCATAAGTGTACATTATGTTACCTATATGATTAAATGATTTTTTTTCTTTTACTTCAAAATACTCAGTATAGTATCAGCATCTAGTACATTAATGATTGTAGGTTACTTGTTTATAATATATGTCAATTTGACGTGCTTTTGACAGTTTTAAATTGTGTTAAAAAGCAATTATTATAGTCTACGCTCTAATTATTATTATAAACCATAATTCCGGTAATTAATGGAATTATTATTATCATTAATTGTTATTTTTGAGTTATTTTAACTGCGGCTTTCCTGTTGTTTAAAATAGTTCAATAAGGATAAAAACAAAAATATAATAAAGCGATCTTTTTGTATTTGCATAACTGTGAACAACCATTAAGGAATTACATAAAATTTATCGTTTCATACGTTTAATTAAAACGGAAGCATTTAACTTTATTTATAGTCAATTGTAATTTTAAATAAAATTGTTTTATGGAATGGTACTAGTAGAGATGGTTTGAGTGAACCAAAGATAATATCTTGCTTTGATTATTACAAATAAAAACCTAAGAAATGCTGACGTAAAGTGAGATGCGGCCTATTAAATGGCACACCTCTAGGAGACGCCGCTTGAATGAACCCAAGTTTATACTCTTTATGAAACAATAAAGGGGGCAAGGCTTCGCTGTGTTACACACACTAACGAGGCACACTAACGATGATTCAAATCGTGTAGCACTTGGGAATGTCAACAATGAACGGATGAGACACCAGCGTGCTTCTAGACGAGTGCAGTTTGTAAAATGGATGACGGAAGCAGGTTGCTATCCAAGGAGCATTCTCTGGAGTGCAATCAATAAAAGACTTAGAGGGAGGCAACTAAACGCCCATAGTTTAATAGTTAGATTCAACGATTGAATCGTCGTCAATTGCACCCAAGGCACCCACAGATGACTCTAGGAGCAACGGCTCAGAGGTGACTGCAGTGCGAATGGACTTAACCTTGATAAAGACTAAGAAGCTTTTGCGGTGTGAAGATCTGTCAGGCGTTTGCCGAAATACCATTGCCTTCCACTTGGATATAAGAAGAAATGACCAAACTTAAGGTTGGCCAACTGAGTAATGCCAAGTGACAGCTATTTCCAAAGAAATGGGCGGAGGTGGGACTGCATCCAAAAGTACTCTCTATATCAGACCAGGGGTTTTATTTGTGCTAAATTGAAGATTCGTATCGCCCCAATCCAAATCCAGTTCCAATTTAGAAGTTTCTCGACGCTAGGGAATAAACATAATAAGAAGATTCAATGCTAAGTTTAAGTATAATTATTAATATAATTAAGGATGTTATTGTTTAAAATTGGTATTTCCACATGACCTGAGCTAAGTGGCATAGTGGTACCTAATTAAAATTTGTAAAGTTTCCCCCATAGATTATTTTTATTGGTATTTTGGGCTTTTCCAGTGTTTGTGATACATAATGTTCTATATTTAAATTCAAACTTGCCTATAACCGGCAAAGTTAGGTTGGTATTAAATTGGTAAAATAATGAGATGCAAGGAGAAGAAACAGAAGATAGAGAAAGACACTTAAGAAAGGCGGTTCTAAATAAAATCAGTGGTGTTGCAACCCTTCGTTCCTGCTGTTCACATGCCGACTTCTTGCTGGGTCGAAAGCTTTCATTTAAATTCGCACATACAGTCCATTGGTGCACAATGGGGGCCCATTTAAAATAATCTTTCGTCTCTTTCTGACAAATTGTTTTTACGCTGTGATAAAAAGAGACGTGTATAGGTTTAGTTATTGTGTGATTACGCAGATTTATTTGTTATGATTAAAGGGGTCTGTGTATAAGGTTACTAAGATTTCATCTTTTGAAACAAAATTACTTTCGTTTTAAATTTCTTCGTTCTTCCGGCCCGAGAATACGCTTTCACTACACTCCTTTTAAACTTTTATTTTTTCCTTTAATCTGTGTTAAATTTGTTTATAAACTTTAAAAAAAAGGTCATTTATAGTTGTCATACAGTCCATGTTTTCATTTAAAAAAAGGTGCGTGTACTAGTGTACACACGTTAGATGTGAAACTTCTTTATGACCTTATTTTAGATAAAGTTTAACAAAAGGCTTTTAATTTCACATACTTGAATACAAATAATACAATTATTTCATTTTACCTTATTACCACTAAGATTATTACAGTATTTCATAAATTGTAATATAATTTTTAGTATCATTTTGTTATTAATGGTTTAAAATCTCTTTGAATCAACCGTGGTAGGGACAAGAAAAAGACGCGCGTAACGGTCAAATGTGACGCGTAACCGAAACATGTGCCGCGTAACCGAAACATGTGACGCGTAACGAAAAAATGTTACACTAATTTTTTTTCCAACCCCGATAAAGAAGTTTCACTTCAAAAATACTTATTTGTATTAGAAAAAAATGTGCAACGTTTGACAACTTTTGACACAATGCCACCTTTGACATATTATGTTACTCGTTAATCACGCATCTCCCTCTTCACTGAATCTGATAATGGTCTAAGATCCTGCTATACAACGACCTTCACCGAGATGCTTATTTAATGAAACTTATTTTATATATAATTTAATATGTCAATAAATATAATCCATATGGGTTGCCTAGAAAATGTCAGTCCAGAGTATGTTTAATTAATTTAAAAAAATATATATTTTTTTAAACATTTCACCGGTATGATTATTAGATAAATTCTATACCAATCGAAAGTATGAAGCCCATAGAATATGCAAACGTTAGGTTGTTTTTAATCAATTAATTATTTATGTGTATATTTTTTATGTGACACTAAAGTATACATACATCTTTAGTATAAAAGAAGGTTATAGTGATACATATATAATACTACCCTGATTAAAAATATTGATTGAAAAAAGTTCAAAAAATTTACTACATGCAAATTATAAAAAAAAAATTTTTTTTAATATTAATTAAACATACTCTGGACTGAAATTTGCTAGGCAACCCATATGGATTATATTTATTGACATATTAAATTATATATAAAATAAGTTTCATTAAATAAGCATCTCGGTGAAGGTCGTTGTATAGCGGGATCTTATACTATAAAGAACTCTCCTCTTTAACTTACTAGTTCCTGCCCGCAGCTTGGTCCGTATATCGTGTAGGCAAGATTTATGACCTCTTTCACTACACTTCTACAATTAAGTAAATTTAAATACAACTATAATAAAACAGGAATCATATCTATATATTGGTTCGTTCTAAAATAGGTACATTTTTGAGTTTCTGGCGTTCATACAGTCGCTGCCAGGTCTGTATATAATATGTATTACAGATGTTAATAATGTGTATTACGTAATATGTGTTCCACGTCCGTTATAATTAATTACCAATTACATTAATTATAATAAGGAAAACCTCTAATTAGTCAATTTGTTGTAAAATCAGTTTCCTGGTTGTATTTATAGTTATCGTATATAATGAGGGAATATATAATGTTTTTGTTTGTAATTAAATAATATATGCCACTACTAACTTTATAAGCCGACCTACCTACTGGTAAGCCTGTGCAGCTTCGTGTGCCTGCGAAATAAATATGTTCCGGAAATCGAACCCAGGACCCAGGCATATAGCCTTTGGTTATGTCCATGCGATATCCTCTAAGTGAAGGCGCAATTATTTATTTTTTAAATTTATCAACGCCAAGTTTACGTTATCTTTTATGAAGTTTATATAGAGATAAGATGTTATTAAATTTTCTCTAAACACCCTATATATACCCCCCAACCCGGTTTTCCACGCGTAGAATCACACGCGATAGGCCATTACATGAATAATAATTGTTAAATGTAGCAGAAGTGAGCAAATTCGTTTTTAAACGGCTATCAGTCGGTCATTAAAATGGCTCTGAATGCGCGTTTGGGTCCTATATTGTGTTAGCTGGGGTGGCAAGGTTTTAATATAACTAATTTCTGTATGAATTCATAATTTGAAAGTACTTAATAACAGATAACTGTTATATCCAAATATTTTTTGTTAACAGTTAGCACGCAACGGTTAAAGCGTGAATTAAAAAAACAAAAATCACACATTCCAAATTTAAAATACAAATTTTTATTTTATTTCATTGATGCTCTCAAACATCACACATGTTAAAATGAGGACAATCGGATACTTATGAAAATATGAAATACGTGTGTGTGTGAAAATGACACGAGATTCCGCAGGCGCAGCCCTAACCAGACCCATGCAACTTCCTAACAATCGAGTAGTCCGCAATATCGTACACTCGTGAAGGAACTTTTTGTATAGAAGAAGTCGCATGGGCCCACCAAGCATCTACAAATATACAATGTAAATATATAAATAGAAATTAGGTTATATAACAAAGCAAAATAAAACAATATTAATAAATAATTAACAATGCAAGGTAGCTAAAACGACGACAAAATTTGTTTAGCCTCACTGTCCAGCTGGTACGTGTAAAAGAACCTGTCTAATTTTAAGTACATAAAAAGTTGCCCTTAGTTCTTCCTATATCTTTAATTGTATATAATGAGTTCTAAATTTAAAATACAAATCTAACCTCATTTGTTTGGCCTCACCGTTAGTGGTATGAGTAAAACTTGTCTGCTTTTAAGTACATACAAAATTTCTTCAATTGTAGAGAGCTGTTCCAAATTTAAAATATAATTCGATATATGTATACAAAATTATAAGCAAATATTGTCACCCTATTACCGGTACTCACGATAATAGGAGCAGTGACAATGGAGTACGATAAATGGAATATCACTCGCTGTTTGGACATATGGGGTTTCGGAGCCGAGTTAATAGATTGTACATTTGCGCTGTCATTTCGCTGAATGGTCTCTTCAATATAATAATACATGGTTACATTACAATAAGTCAATAGTAAACCATTCATGATTTGATTCGATACAAAGTCCAGAGTACTAAGGCCCACTTACCAAAACGAATCACGGGTTTAAAGTATAAATAATCCAGTGGTGTTACAACCCTAGGTACCTATATGAAACTTGGCCTCAGATCGCATCCGTTCTATTGATTAGTATTCTTTCATAGACAGATAGTCCCTCAGTCTGACATACGTTGATTTTTGGATTTAAGACATGCCGGGTTCCTTACAATGTTTTCCTTCACGTGCACAGTCGGGGATCGAAACTGCTACCTCAGAGATGAGTCGCAAGCTACTCAGCCAATACTGCTTCTTATTCATATGATCATATCATTCTAATTCCACCGTATTAACTGAAGTATTCATCTGTCTTTTTTCATCATAGTGCAAACAGAATTTGACAGAAAGAAACAAAAGAGATCTTTTTACTTTTATACACATCAATAATGAATAAATGTATTTAAACTCGATAGTCAAACAGTTTAGATTTGATACATGATTAAAAAACAAAAGAAAATCAAGATGTTATATGATCTAGTAAACTACATACTTACATACCCTACTAAATAATGTTTAATATAAACAAATAATAAAACGACACAAACATTCATTAATTTGGTACATAAAAAATACATATTGTAACTACTGTCATAGTATTTTTACTCTGTATTTGGAGAAATTAAAAAAAAGCAGTGGCATTACAACCGTTTAGATGAGGTCTCAGATTTCTATATCTCCTTCATTCTCATTTATCTTCTTTCGCGCCGTCTGTGCGCGACACTCCGTCGACTTTTTGCGTCTAAGACATGCCGGTTTCCTCTAATATTGTCCTTCACAACAAGCGTAACATGCACACTTAGACAGAAAGTCCATTGGTGCACAACCGGGGATCAAACCTTCGACTTCAGGTATCAGTCACACGCTGAGGCAACACTGCTATCACGATGAATACTTAAAAATAACTTTCTTTAAATAAGCGTAGTCCAACTTAGACTGGTTGAAAACCCCTAACCAATGGGCAATTTAGGAATACATAAAGTATATAATGGAGTACTTAACTGAGAGTTAATGAGGTGAAAAGTGATGTTTAACCCACCCTCATCTAATTTACCGTTTCAGTTTAAACAGGATCCCTTTAACAACTTTGTCGTACTTTACAAGGGCATTGGGAATTAAACTGTGAAAACCTTTTGAATTATTTTCTAATCATAATAACAGATACTTAAATAATTATATATTTATTTTAAAAAAAATAACGGAAAATCGTTAAGAAAAGAGTAATAGTTATTATCTATTTTTATACTCTTACAGAAGCTACATTTTTCTACTGTTTGTGTGTTTTTGTAGTTATATATAGTAGAATGTTTTCCTCTGGGTAAAACATCGGAACAAGTAGGCGTCTAAGTGCGGAAACTGAGTCCACACTACTAGTAGAATGTTGTGCCTCCAAGGCAGAGTTGGTAACTTCAGGTACTGAAGACTAAATCATTGTTGTGGGTTGGTTGGCACCCTGTATCGAACTCCATCTATGAAGAAGAGAGGAAACTGGCATACCTTAGACCTGAAAGGCGAAGTAAGGTACAGGATCACGGAACAGATCTGAGGCCCAGCACTTAAAATATTGAAAGGCTTCTTTTGTTTGGCAGAATGCTTACTTATAAAAAAACTGATTAACGAAAACCTAGAAATCAAACTATTCTGTTATGCTTACGGGATATAAAACTATGATTTTTTATTTACCAAATACTGTATACTTTGTGTGAATATTACGTTGTATAATGGTATACAACCGTTACAGTTTTATTTTCATAAAAGATTTGACGCTTAACATTTGATTATTGCGGGAGGCTTCAAAAAATCAAATTCCTCTATCACATTTGACAAGCCATTGTGCAAAAACCCTTTCAATTATTTTACCCCTCGCAAGAAAGGAGCCGACTAGCAGATGTTTTACTATTTAATGCCATAAATAATTTGATTAGTTGCGTATTTATCAACATAAAACCATCTCACGGAAAAACGTCACCCATTCATATCTATGAATAGTGTTTTATATGGGAACCCATTGAAGTGGCTGGACAACCGTTTAGAAGCCACTAATGTTATCTAAATATCTTCACGGAAATGAAGACATCATCTTTGACACAGACTACAAAGTGCCATAGATAAAGAATGTCTATGGACTCAACCTTATTCGAGGGTAATAAGGACTGGCAGTTTATAAAGTTTGAATTTAGAACGTTGGGTTTTATTGTTGTTTATTGATGTTTTTTCGCGTCACCTTCGTGATATCAAAGACCCTCGAGATGTGAACACAAAGGGATTTTGCACGTGTTCATGCGCACGCGTTTCAATAGCTTTAAATAACTTAAGTAATTTTAATTTAATTCAGTTAAGGTGAGTAGGATTTGGATTTTTACAAGGATTTTGATAATAATCTCGAGTATTCATTGAGAGAGAATTTACGTATTTTGTTGTTAGATTATTTTTTTTAAACGAATTATAGTTTGCGAATTAGATTTGTAGCCGTTTTTCCGACACATTTCAATGATAAAAACATCTATTACAGTATCGCATAGATAACATCTCCATGCTAAATATAATTAAAATGTGTTAATGAGTTCAACCGTTAATACACACCAATACAACATTTAAAATTATATTTGATATATCCACGATTTAAAGTTACACGTAAATATTAGCAGATGCTTGAATAAACTCAATACAGCCCTAAACTACACAAAAACCGAACAAAGAGCTTCTCAACCACAATTAGGCGCTAATACGAAAGGAAAACACGTTAAAAGGAGAGTCACAGATTAAAAATCATCAAGCAGGTAGACCACACACGTAATGTTTAACTCCCTTAAAAGCATAAAAGGTGTTAAATGCGAAAACGTTCCATTTTTGAAAAGTAAATACAGAGCCATAATCTCCTGTTGGCGCCAATATTTGAACAGAGTTCGAATTGTTACAGTTACACAGTTCAATATTTGTTATATGAGGTACTTACCTAAACGCGAGCGTACTATGTAACGCTCTTTGGTTCTGTTTTAGTTTTATTATACTTCCCTAATCACAGGTCGATAAAGTAAAGCGATAGTCTGTAGTACGTCTAGAAATAATCCCAAAAAATCTGAAAAGGTTTAAAAATATGCTCTTTATTTTTATGACAGTACAAAGTTAGTAAGTTTGAGGAACTGGTTACGTACATGTCAAAACTTATAACTATTGTTTATTGTAATTAAGCCTTTATTGCTGAGACCCAGTATACCTATATAAACATTTGTTTTATTTACATAACCTTAATCTAATACTTCAGATGTGTCGGTTTTGGTAATCAGCGTGTCCTGTGACACAGGCCTTTTCCAGCTGCTTTCATTCTTTTCTAATGTAAGTTCTTCTTGGCCAAGTTGTGCCTCCTATTCTCTTTATATCGTATTGCCCTTCTCATGCTCTGTCTTCCTCTTTTCCTATTTCCATCTCGTGGTGGCCATTCTGTAATATGATGATATTACTTTTAGTATAATGATTTTATTTATATTAGGATATTTGCCTAAGCTATATAGTTAACGCTTGTGGCGTTAGGTGTGTACCCAGAAAATGTTTAAATTAGGTCGAGCCCCATTTAATGAGACGGTTTATCTCGAAGGGACGAGTCGAGGGGTCATTTAAAATTGGCCGAGATAAGTGATGCTTAAGTGGTAGTATGTTTGCTTGTTTTAGGGTGCTGTTTGTTTTTAAGATTTACACAGCCTTCTCTAACAAGGTGGCGGTGTTGTCGTGATTAATTTTTTTCCGAAGTTCTTAAATATGTGCTAAACTTTTGCACGGACGGATTTTAATAATGTTTACGTATGGGTATGAAAGTTAACAGCATATAATGAGCAGCGTGGGGCTAGTGGCTTTAGCGTGCGACTCTCATGTTTGAGGTCGTAGGTTCGAGTGCCGGCTATGCACTGATGGACTTTCTTTCGAACATCTTAAAATTCGCTCGAACGGTGGAGGAAACTATAGTGAGGAAAGCTGGCCTAAGACTCAAAAAGTCGGCGGTGTGTGTCAAGCACAGAAGGCTGATCGCCAACTTACCTATTAGATTGACAAATGATCATAAAACATAAGAAATCTGAGGCCCAGACCTAAACCTTTTGTACTGTAGTTTCTGGAATAATTGGGTACAAACATATTTATTATGTACCTATAGTAACTGCCATGGACTTCTTGGGTTCGCTGGTGAGAAAATAATAGCTCTTTCATGATGAACAGTACAGAATTGCCTATGGTGAATAATTATCTTTAAAACAGCTAGAGGTCCCGTGCCCCGTTGGGAATTACAGGATACTTTTACTGTTTGTTATTTGTGCACTTTTTTATTTTCTCGGAAGGGGCTTTATATACCTAATAAAAATTTAATTACGTAAAAAAACCGTTTAGCAACTAAATTAAATACTCTGCAGAGACATTAAATTGAAATTAAACCTCATTGGAATATTCCCGGGCCCAGGATACGGTTATCTGGGTGACATTAAGCATAAAAATATAAGGAAAAGTGGCAATTGCGGAATATTAAAGAGGGAAATGTTTTTACGATGACAGCGGCGGCGACGCACGTTTTATTACTTTTGCCGCTTTTCCGACACAGGCTGTTCGGAAAATTCCTTAATTTTCTCTAGCTTAATGAGTTTACAATTAATTATAAAGTCCGTAGTATTAGTAGGTAGTAGTAGATTGTATTTTTATATTCGGAAAATAGAATCCGCCAACAGTCGTGATGAGAGGACCACGATTGATTGATAAGTATAATTTTTTCGTTACTTTTTAATGTAGGTATATAAGTTAACGGATAAAAACGCGAATACATTCATCTACAAAGACATATCTATATAAACATATATAAATATTGTCCTTTCTCAGTCAATTAGTCTCTAAGGCCGGCAACCCATTTTCGAGCCCTCTGGCAACGTGAGAGTCTTTGCGGCGGTATCACTTAACATAATGAGGCCCGTTAACACGCTTTTTATAAAAAAAAGATTTAAGTCTGTGGTTCGTGCATAAGCCAATTGCATTCAATAAAACGATGAATGAAATCATTTTAATTTGACAATTGACACTGTCCTTAATTGACAATAAAACAAAACATACTCTTGTTTGCCATAATTGTCAGCTTCTAATCAAATTGAGACAGCCTGTATAACGAAAAAAGGTCGCCAACTAAAAACTCATTTCGCGCGGAGTAATGGCCGCCCTCGCCAACTTTTAATAAAAAAATATCTCATCTCCGCTAAATTGTTTGCAACACTCGGGAATATGAAAGTCATTATTACAAAGAGCTTTATATTATTTCAGTATAAATTTTCAGTGGCCCCTTGAAACTCAAATTTTATTTGCTCTTCATTATCATATAAGCCGACGTAGTGAGATTTATAATGGAATTTTAACTCTAGGATATTTCGTCATTTAGGGGTTTTATAATAGAAGTACAGGCCTCTTAAAGATACGATAAATTTATAGATTTGTAAAAGATAACTGTCGTATTTTATACAACAAACGCTTATGAATATCGCTGTACAGATAATTCAATATGACAGAAGGCGATAATGTACCTAGCTATAATTATTCCTCTCATAGAGAATACAATCTCGAAAATTTGACATTTCCTTCTTTGATATAATATCTATTAATAAATTTAAAAAAAATCATTATTTTAAAAAAGTAAGTGCAAAGTTAATAGATATAATATATCTAATATAATATATTTACATATGTAACATAAATTAAGTTTTTGAAACAGCCTGCTCATTAGTGTACTCCTTTCGTCTCTGTTCTATGTTCTTCATGTCTTTTAAAAACGTAGAATCATCCCTCCAGCTATACCAATGGTGCTATAACTCTTTAGGTCAGAGCCGCAGATTTCTGTTTCTGTTTCATGATCATTTCTAATACGCAACCTCTGTGCCTGACACACACCGTCGATTTTTTGGATCTAAGGCATGCCGGTTTTTCACGATGTTTTCCTTCACTGTACGAGCTAGTTATTAGCACATAGACAGAAAGTCGAACCTACGACCTCAGGGATGAGAATCGCACGCTGAAGCCACTAGGCTAACACTGCTCTGCTCTACAAATCTTAAGATAACATTTTAATGATTATAAGTTAATTTAATATATATTTCAATTAAATGATTTGTTTACATTTGTAAAAAAATACATATGATTCATTTTGTACCTACATTAAACAATTTAATTACACAAATCCTAGGGAAGTTTATGATGAATATCATTAACTAAATTAAACACAATAAATCTGATTATTTTCATATCAAAATCGGTACATTACACTCTTTTCATTAAACGAAGGATAATCTGTATCAACAATTATCGCGTTAATTGGATAGGGGACGTAATCTCTAGTTTATGGACCGTATGACAATTAAACATAAGGTTTATTTTTCTTTAACACACTGTGTTTTTGTTCTTTTATTGTTTCGTATATCTATGGGAATAAGGTTCAAAATTGGATTAGTGATCAATATGCGCTAACATTAGATACGACCCGGTTTTGACGTATTAATGTCTATTTAATGACATTGATCTTGTTAATTTAGTGTCATCTATGAAGTGCATTTATAATATAAATGATTTGCAATAAATTCCTATATAGAATATAGCATTTAATACAGTTCTATTAGATTTCACGTCAAATCATAAAAAAAACAATTAACTAGCTACTCTAAGTTGTTCATTAAGAGTTACCTAACGGTTATTTGACCATTCAGATCAGATTCGAAAGATCAATAAGAAAGATACTTAGGATTTTAACTTTGATCATTTTTTAAATAAACGAGTTTCCGTAGTTGTAGCCCAAGTCTACTAAACTGGCTTTTTTTATTAAGGCGGGATAAAATGTATGATTTTGTAAATTTAATAAAATCCAAAAATATTTAATACCAAAATTCTTGAATTGGTTTTAGAAGCTTTAGGCATACAATAGATACTAAAGATTAGAAGTTCTTTGGTTATAATTAAGACAAATCTAGCTTGGACATAATTAATCAAACAAAGACAATACAATTAATACATCGTTGACACAAACAGCATCCCACCGAAACAACTAACAAGCAGAACATTCAGCTAAATTAACTCCAACTTGCTAAGTTCCCACAGACAATATAGACGTTTCAACTGCCAACATCAACGTTTGCACCTAGCCCGTGTCATAAACAAATCAAACATGGCCGGCCCGAGATATTAATGAGACAATGAGACATTAGCTCGCTACAAAATGCCTCCGTATTCGCGAATAATTAAATCGTAAAGTCCCCTCCAACGTCGGTAGTCTATTTACTCCTTTTTCATTCAACACAATAGCAACTTCAATCTGACGTGTCCACTGCTATTACGTCACTAGTGCTTATTTTATCACAATGCAAAATACACTTTATACACACCAAATAAGATTTATAATATTAGTAGCAATGGTTATTGTATAAGGCGTACTCCATGGAGGCGATTAATTTGAGCGCAACGGTCCCCGCCTACCCAATCTCGCGTTTACACACATGTTGAATTGTATCGTTGTCTCGTTCTGGCCGCGCCGCTTATTAAAATTCCTCGGTTCATATCTGCGTCTCTGTCGCTTCGGGAGAGGCGGGCCGCGATCTCCCCAATACAGCCGCGATTACCGGCGAGCCGCCACGCGAATCATTTTGCGTACGACTCGCGAACACTACAACGGATTACTTGAGTGATCTGTGATTAATCACTGTGAACTAGTGATGTGTTTGAATTGAGAATGTCACCGCCGGCGGGGAGGTGATTGGGAAATGTCAAATAGATGATGAAGACGTCGCTCGAATGCGAGCGGTCTGACACCGCCGAGAACGGCGGGAAAGGCCGCATTTCCTTTAGCGTAGACTCTTTATTGGGGAGTAAAAATGACGCGCCGAGAGATACTCCGGAGCCGAGTAACGATAGTGTGATAGACACTGATGATAGTGATGTGGATATTGAAGATGTCGAGTCGAATGTGGGAGATGAGCGGGACGAGAGAGAGAGTAATCAAGATGGAGAGGAAGTGGAAAGGACGGGCGTTGTGGTGCCGCAGCCGCTACTACCAAGGCTGTATCAGGGTCCTACTCCGCATGCCTGGCCCTTCGGAGCCTTCCCGTGGATGGCACCAAATCCTATGTTCAGAGGGGGCTCGCCTAACAGTAAGTTTAATTATCTATAGCATAAATCCAATAAGACATTATCACTAGTAAATTTTAATAGATACCTAATAATATTTTGCGTGTAAATATATTTCCTGTTCTATGTTTATTTCCGAGCGTTAATTTGTAAGGTAAACATTTTTAAGTTTTCAAAGATTATCGGTTATTCACAAGGTCTGTTTACTCAAAGAATATTAAGAGTGGCCACTATATGATTACCAAATTGAAATACAACATTGACACAACAATTCTACAGCGAAATCATTTAAATTGATAATTTTTTGTTATATTTTTGACTGCGTCAAAAATTTTAGCAATTGTTTTTTATTACTAAGTTTTATTTCCCACCGTAATATTTACTTATCTTTACTGTCAATAAAATATTTTGAATGACATAAAGGACATCATTATTTATCACATAATCAATATAACTAGGTATATCAATATGCTAAAATGCTTTATAATTAAAAATAAACAAATAATCAATAAGTTTTCTTCAGTATAATAATAAATACATTACGATCTATTAAAAGTAACAATAATAATTATACGTTTGAATATTAACTATTTCTATATCGTTGATATGGTCTTAGTTTGCGGTTTAGATGATATACCTATGTATCTTAATTAATGATTTTTAATAAAAAATTAGATATTTTTATTATAATAGGGGGAAAAACAGAAAATATACGGAGAATATTTAATATAGAAATATTACGAACTCAGATAGATAAAAGCATTATTTAACGAAAAATAATTTTATATGAAAAGTCAAGTTATAACGTTATTTACACAAATCAAGAGCATTTTTTTCAAAATCTTTGCATCGTACAAATGCTCCAGCGCATCATCAAAGTATCTTACTGTACCGAAACGAAATTAAACGCAATATTTTTTACATGTATAATTACAAACGGGAGCGGATAAGATTAAAAAACCCCAGAAGTCATCATGATAAGTCGAAATACAAAAACAAAAAATGTTAATTACCGTAAAATGCAACTTCATCTAAGTTAAAACAAAGCAATGTTAAAACAAAGAAATTAAAATTTGTATGCTAATTGTCAAATTAATAATTATAACATGAGAACAAAGAATGCTACTATATTAAGTACCTTCTGTTTTAAAGAGCGAAAAACAACTGTATTTTATATGAGAAAATTTACAACGCTCATAATTATTTATTCATTTTAAATATGAAAAATATACCAAACCGATCATAGTATTATTAACAAACAATAACCGTACTCAGAGTCGTCCGTTAAAAGTAGATTGATAGACTATTGCATTTAAAAACCGTTTTACCTCTGTTACGAAAATACCACCCTTTTCAAGAAGAATTAAAACCATTGTTTGTTATCTGCTTGTCATTGATTCAAGAACTTAAAACGCTCATCAATTTTTATTCCTTCTTGATTATGTAAAGTATTAATTAAATATCTTAAACCGACCAAAGTATAATTAACAAACAATAACCGTACTCAGAGTCGTCCGTTAATAGTAGATTGATAGACTATTGCATTTAAAAACCGTTTTACCTCTGTTACGAAAATACCACCCTTTTCAAGAAGAATTAAAACCATTGTTTGTTATCTGCTTGTCATTGATTCAAGAACTTAAAACGCTCATCAATTTTTATACGTTCTTGATTATGTAAAGTATTAATTAAATATCTTAAACCGACCAAAGTATAATTAACAAACAATAACCGTACCTACTCAGAGACGTCCATTAATCGTGAATTAATTCATAGACATCATAATTAGGCGTTTCAAATCCGTTACACCTTTGCTTCGAAATTGTCAATATATTAAGGAAGAAATAAATATCCCAAACCGATCATAGTAAACAAACAATAACCGTACCGACGTGCATTAATCGTACATTAATTGATAGACTATTGTTTTTGAACACCGTGTCAACTCTGCTATGAAAATGCCACACTTTTAAGGAGGCATTAAAACTCCTTTATTCGCTTCTCATTGCTATTAAATAACCGATAATTGTTAATGAAACATTCGCAGCCCTGTCCAGTCGGACTAATAGTCATTACGACACTTTCATTGAGAATTTTATCAAATGCTACTTCGCCAAAATATAGGTACGGTTATCCAACACAGCAATATTTTTGTTCACACTTCGTTATATACAAATCAAGGAACATTATATTAAAATTAAACAAATAATATTAATAAAACAATCTAAAAAGCCAATCTCGCGGGTGAATTACAATGCAATACAAAAGAATAAGAATTACAGAAGTCAAGATTGAGCAGTATGGGATATGGTTAAGTAATTTTTGTGCAGACAGTTTTCAAAGATGTTAGGAAGGTAGCCAATCGTATGGAGTTGGATAGCCTATTCCATTATATTCCGGTAGGTTCTTATTAATTTCAATATTTCTTTTAGCGACCCCTTAATAAAAATATGATTAAAAATGTAATTTTTTTTAAACAATTTAGTTGTGTAGGTTCTATAATAATTGCGAGAATTTTAATAATCCTATACAAGTCTTGAGATTGCATCCAATTAGTCAATAATCATTGAAGTGAAACTCTATATGCGCATGAGGGTAAATTTTTTTACGGATGAAACGCAATAATAATAATATAAGCGTCACGAATATGTGCAGCGTTTTTGTCGAAGAAAAGATATATTTATACTAGCTGACCTGGCAAACGTCCTTTTGCCATGTATATCATTTATAATAAAAAATAGGGGTTGATCGTAGATGGGTGAAAATTAGGGGTTGTATGTATTTTTTAATGCTGTATCATAAAAACTAAAATAAAAAAAAATATCTAAATATTTGAAAAAAAATTGGGGGTGGACTACCCTTAACATTTAGGGGTATGAATCATAGATGTTATCCGATTCTCAGACATACCCAATATGCACACAAAATTTCATGAGAATCGGTCAATCCGTTTCGGAGGAGTTTAACTACAAACACCGCGACACGAGAATTTTATATATTAGATAGATAGAAATTATATTTTTTGAATCAAAATTTCGTAAAGAGATTCTATGAAATATTAGTATTTTATATATGCAAAATAATTTATTGAAATCTCAAATGACGAATAATAAATTAAAATAAAAAAAATGTGTGCGTGTACTAGGTGTACACACGTAAGAAGTGAAACTTATATAAAACCTTTGTTGTACGCAGAGCCATAATTGGTTTGTTTTAAGTTTAGAGGTCCGAAACTATTTTTTTAAACACAGTAAATTTTGATACACTGCCTAGCATACAATTCACAAATCAATTGCTGCAAATTGCGATTAGCAAATTTCAAGTCGAAAATGTAATCCGTTGTCAAACTTCAAAGTCAAAAACATACTATATGTCATATTTTAACGCCGATAAAGAAGTTTGACTTCAAAAAGCAACATGGCGCTGAACGGAAAAATGTGACGCGTAACGCAAAAATGTTACACTAAATTTTTTTCCAACCCCGATAAAGAAGTTTCACTTCAAAAAGGTTTTTGGATTTGAGACATGCCGGTATCCTTACGATGTTTTGCTTCACCGTACGAGCGAGAACTAGATGCTTATATAGACAGAAACTCCATTGATTCACAGCCGGAGATGAGATTCGCACGCTGTAGCCACTAGGCCAATCTTGCTTTTGAATTGCGAATGTTATACCTTCACTCTATCAACTGACCAAATTACTGATGGTAGGAGACGAGATTCCCAACACCCAGACCTTCTCAGACCCAATACATTGTTAATCCACCAGAGTCATACTTAGCACCAAGTCACGACTCTGAGAGCCAAATTCCAAGACTCGCGTCTATACTAAAGTCTTGGATTCTAATCTCTGCCGTACCTACATGTAATTATTTTATCTATGTGATACTTGTTAGTAAGATGGATGTCTTAGGGCCCAAAAATCGACAGTATATGATGGCTGATACAGACTGAACATAGATATATTTTATTTAATGTACTGTCAGCAATTAACTCTAAGTTCGTAACACATTGTTCAAATTGGACACAAACAAAACAAATGAGTAGTGGCCAAGGTCTCGATAAAAATTCTTAATGAATTAGTAATTTGTATGTTAATTCTCTAATGTGATTGATTTTATTTCGATTACCACTATTTTCTGTTTGTTTTTAGAAGTAAATAATTTATTAAATAATTTATTATTTATAGCATTAAAAATTTTGAATTCAGTGTTAGGTGTAGCATGTGGCCGAAACCGAAATTCCTGTAATAATATGTTTCAATTTTATCCCAAATATGGTTATCTACATTTAACTGACTTATTCTTATTCTTCCATAAGAACAACAACATACTCTACCTTACGTAATACATAAAAAAGTAACAATAATAAATATATATATATATATATATATATATAAAAGAGCAATCATGGCCTAGTGGCTTCAGCTTGCGTATCTCATCCCTGACGTCGTAGTTTCGATCCCCGGCTGTGCACCAATGGACTTTCAATCAATATGCGCATTTAACATTCCCTCGAACGGTGAAGGAAAACATCGTGAAGAAACTGGCTTGCCTTAGACCCAAAAAGTCGACGGCGCACGTCAGGCACAGGATCACCTACTTGCCTATTAGATTAACAAATTATCATGAAACAGATACAGCAATCTGAGGCCCAGACCTAAAAAGGTTGTAGCGCCACTTATTTTTTTAATAAAAGTATAATAGCTTAATTCACAGTCATTCTAATAAACGACTCTAACTGTAGCTGAATCCAAAGTATATTTCCACTCGATGTGCGATTAATTTTGCAAATATTGTATACAACTTTTTTGTGTCAGCTTCGCAAAACTTTGTTCGCTGAGTCATTGTTATTCGATTTACCTTTAAAATCTCATTATTGTTCGAATTAAACTAATTAAGTTAATTGTACAATTATAATTGAGTTAATTTCAATGACAAACAAAATACACGATAAAAACATTATCTGTCTGTCGCTTTAATCATTATCAACAAATTTACGATTTGATAAAACTAGTTTCTTCGGTCCAACATCTTCATTCATAAAGATATCAGAACACGTGTATATCGTTAATATAATTTGAGAGAACAATCTGTCAATTAAAATCAATTATAATCATTTATAAAAGTATTGTTGGTCTAAAAATTTGGTTTAAAGTGAGAATCACCAGAGTTTCAAGTGTTCGATCTTTCATGAGCTTCATGGCTGTTTGTCCATTTCGTATCTTTCTATGTGCACAGTTACCTGCTCAGCTGAAGACATTGCAATCACCTTATATAGGAGCTCATATGATATCTTTCGTATGACTAAACGAACTTTAACTCAAAAGTCAGGGATAGAAGAAGGTCAAATGCCTTAAAAAGAATAATGAATGAAACAGATACAGAAATCTGACCCCACTAGAGTATTATTATGATTCATTTCATCGTAAGTTTATCAGCTAGTATACGTTAGATTAATTTGTAATGACACTACAATAGATTTTTGTGCTTCCTGTAATGGCAACTCTAAAATGAATTGAACAATGACAAAATTTGCTGTTTCTTCAGGTTTTGGTATACGAATAGAACCTAAAATGTTGTAGGCAAGTTTGTCCTTGTGGTTAATTATGGTGACTTGTTTAGAAGATTTTATTCCAAATGAGTGCAGATTAAATTTATAACTTTTCTCTGGTTGTGGGTGGATATGGTAGGTGAAATTGCAAAGGTCACTATTAGTACAAGACACGTATATCGGAGGTAGATCATTGCATACAGAAATTTCCTGGTTGGTCATACGTATACGACTTTGCTCTCTGAGGTAAAATGCCTGGGTTCTTAATGGGCTTTATAGTTGGGCGTTCGTTTAGTCCTTATCTACTTACGAAGGGTTGCCTAATTTGGATACGAGTATATATAATATTACTATTAAGTTAAGACTTCAAAAATAATCACATAAAATTCCTTTTCGGAAACGGAGTCGCGTTCCAAACTAGTAAACAGACTGTATGCAAATTAAGAACGAAAACAAATTTTAAAATTTTAACAATCGTGCACGTTAGATTAAAGGTTAATTTAACTTTGTATGTTAATTTAATATGTTTAAATTTGGTTAAAGATGCCCCAGGTAGCTTACGAATGAATAATTAAAAGTAGCGCCGTGATATGGTAAATTTATAACCACTCTCACGTACTGCCCGCGCAACTGTTTTCACGTCAACCGTACAGCTACTCGCGCGGCTTAGACCCGCGCGCACCGCGCCCGCTACATCGCAACAAAAACCATTATATCTGTTGAAATATAATAACTACAACTATGAAAAAAATACTACAGAATAGGTTGAAGTATATAAATTAAAACACATTTTTTAATAATTGGATAATGTTAATAAATTAGTACTTAAAACGGGATAAAACATTTGAGTCTGAGCAAAAATGCTTAAATTTTTTATAGATATAGGCCTTACGCAAAAAATATAAACGATTTCGAAATAAGAATAATTTTACAAAAAACTAGACTAATTATCCTTTCAAAAGATGCCAAGATGTTTATATTTAATCAACATTGAGTAAGCTAATAAATTAAAACAAAACAACCACTTCTCGTAATTTTACCATAGCCTCTTGAGTCGCGCGCTATGACTTTTTTGTGCCAAGATGGCCGCCTATCTAAGGTCTCCCACACACCATATAGTTTTTTAACTAACTAAAAAATAGGGTATGTTCGATTTGTTTCAATCGTATCTTTTTAAATGAAAAACAGAATAACAGTGTCGTAAATTTTAATGAGACATTTTTGATAAGATTTCGAGTTGTAAATGATAATCCACCGTTTCTCCACTGTTTCCACGTCCCCCACGGTCTCCACGACTGCCACGGCCACTACTGCAGCACCTAAACTAACATCCACCAGTATAGGATTGATTAGAATTAGCATAAGTTATTAGCAAATGAATGTTCGTATGTCAATTAAATTAATGCAAAATAGCATTATAATGCACTTCACTAAGGAAATTGAAGTGCATCAAAAGTGCAATTATTTTCCAATATCATAATCATAGACATAAATAAACACATTACACCATGCGTAACAAAAAATTGCAAACATATTTTTTCGTTTGTACAAACCCTTATTTATGACATTTGCTCTAACGTCCGTGGATACCGCACTGTCCATAACGATAAACCTGTGGAACACCTCAATATTATTTGGGAATCTTAAATCATCTTAATGTATTTCTATTTGGAAAAGGCATGAATATGCTTATGAAGGACTGTACATTCATTTTTAACTATTAATTCACTAAACAGACGTAAACAAATCATCAAAATCAGCCAACAACTTCTAAGAAGCCATTTTGTCCTTGACAAAAATATTTTAAAGTTGAAATTAAACTCAATTTAGCATTTAAAACTATATAACATTATCATAACCGTAAAGTACAAATATTCAAGTTTATTTTGATGTATGATAATTAAAGAAATATAATATAAAACTAAAGTACTTACGACATAATTGCTGAAACTCCGAAACACTTGTTCACAAAATTCACAAGAACGAGTCACTTGAGTTTGGATTTTTTTTTTACAGAGAACTAATCATATTTCATTGCCATCTGTAGTTTATTGGGTGAACTGTTTCCTAAGCTATCATTCTACGTCGATAAAAACGTTTATCTCTAACCTCAGTTTTAACTAGATGTCATTTTCTTAAACTTGTCGTTTTGGATACTGTAGTATCCATGTACGGATGCCGCCATTATTGTTTTGGATACTGTAGTATCCACGTACGTGAGAGTGGTTATATAATCCTTTAAATTACAACGAATTTAGTTATATATTTACTTTTTAAGACACATACAATTAAAATAAAAAAGGAGCTATTTAAAATGGGGACAAAATTTGTTATTTTTTTTAAATCCAGTGGAATATTGTAAATAAAATTAACATTACAATAACATAGCATATCAATAAAATAAAACAAAGATAAAATATATTTATTATGCAATATAAGATACAGGTATCACTTAATTATCATTAAAAATGTATAGGTAGACACCGGCGATTCCTACTCACCGGCGTAAAAAACTCTCTATAGGTACTCTTTTAAAATATCTAATCATCATACAAAATGATAATGCCAATTGGCAAACATAGATAGAAGAAACCAGAAGGATACGATAAGATCCGGTCCGCTCTTTATTTGTATTAAGTTTCCGTAAGCGACATGACATCAAATGACCACCATTTGTCTATGGCTCAGACGCAAAAGTAATGGCACTAAAGAAAATTTGTTTATTGTTTTTATATGACGATAGTTTTCATTCTGTTGTTGGAAATTGTGTAGTGAACAAATGTAAAATATACTGAAAATAAACATGGACCGCTTTACTCCCCAATAACGTGGAATAATCGTGTCAATGTTCTTACGGAATAATTGATAAAAAACAACTTGAATTTCGTCGACGATTTCCTGCAAGATCACCTGATCTGACGAGTCCAGACTTTGTTCTTTGGGGTTTTTTGAAATCTCGGGTATATGTGAACAAGCCACAGACTCTCGCAGCTCTAAAAGAAAACATTCATTAAGAAATAAGGAACATATTGTAGGAAGTCTCATCTGCATCAACTCTGGAGGTCACCCTTTAAAAGACATCATCTTTAAATCCTTATGGTACGAAACTTAATGGCACAAATATACATTTAAAAAACCCAAAATCTAGTTTTCTAATTTAGAAAAAATGTTATAGCTGAACCAAATTGGGTCTTTACTTTTGCGCCACCCAGTACTTGTTGGCCTAGTGGCTTTTCTGACTCTCATTCCTGTACACGTAGGTTCAATCCCCCGCTGTTCGTACCAATGGACTCTCTATGTGCGCATATATAGCTCGTACGGTGAAGGGAAAAATCCCGAGGAAACCGGCATGCCTTAGACCCGAAAAGTCGAAAGGCACAGGCACAACGCTTATTAGAAAAAACAAATGATTACGAAAAAGATATACTAATCTGAGACAGAGGTTGAAGCACCACTGGTTTTTACTTTTGTAAAAGAAAAAAAAAGATGGATTAAAGAGGATTGTATGTATGTTTATCTATTCTGTGCTCGGTCCCATGCCCCAATGGAGGTTACGGAACTTCTAATATAGTATGTCTATTTATGATGAATTGTACGTCACCGTTGAATTAATGATGTTTGTCTAGACAGGGCGGACGGATTTTAATAATAATACCGAGATGTCCTTGAGGTTAATGAACTCTGTCTTACTATAGACAATTGTTCTATACTTTAGAACAATTGTTCGAACCTATAGAATCTATAGGTTCAATCTTATTAGCTGTGCTCGTCATCCTTCACCAGTTCCTTGAAGCACTTCAATTTCGGATAAAAAATATTTCGTGTTAAATTGAATTATGCCAATAAAGTACAAGGTAATTTGAAAGGTGAATTTGCGTTTAGTTCATCAATTCCAAATACAACGTCCATCGTTCCAGCAGTTTCTGCAGCGCACCACCACTACGTAGAACCAGCTGCCCACTGAAGTATTTCCGAACCAATTCGACTAAGGGAATTGAAAGAAAAGAGCGTACCAATTCTTAAAAGGCTAGCAACGCACGAGTCCTCTGGCATTAAATCTATAAAAAAAAGCCTAACAAAAGTTTTGCCAACTAACAACAGATCTATGTTGTTTCTTTTATATTATAATGCCTCAGATATTATTATAGATAAAATTTTAAAATAGCTGTCGCCTCAATGGTGGGGCAGACTTCCTCTCTTTATCGTTCAAGCTAAGTGTTAATTATAAATGTGACAGATATTCAACTTAAAAATATATATATTATACTAGCAGACCGGCCAAGCGTTGCTACATAGGTTGATATCGGTTCGGTAGTTTAGGAGACCATAGCGGACAAACAACGTGACACGTAATTTATATATATTAAGATATATATAATGATATTATTACAGCCGAACGCTTGAACGTAAAAAGCACGCTTTCGATAAATAATTTTTAGGATTTTTTTTTATTGATAATGGCACTAACCAGTAATAATTTATGATAGATAATAAAAAAATGCCAGACCACAATTTAATTTGATTGACATTATATAATGCTAAATGGACATCTGCTTTAATTAGTGAGAGGTGAACGAATTATAATAACTAAACACCTCGTAAAGTGATCAATTTATTAGTTATGTAAATGTTTATTTTTATTATAGACCGAGAGCTTAAATAGATTTGTTGTTGATTTTTAATATTTGTTCAATCAAACTTATGACAGGGCCCTGGCATTGACCAGCCAGGCTTTATTTAAAAAACAACAGTGCCAGAGTGTTTGAAAGCCCTTGTTCGTTTTGCATAAACCGTTTTTAACTCAATAATAATAATTGTATCGCTTACGTTAATTAAAGATCCTTATCAGGTAAAATACGAGACAATTTAAAATGACAACATATAACCCAATAATAATAAATATGTAATAATAAAACACAACTACAAATCTTAATATTTCTTCAGGATCTTTGGACATATAGCACGCACGATATCTTGAAGGAGCTTACTCAAACTCAAACTCAAAAATATCTTTATTCATGTAGGTAAACAAGTTCACTTATGAATTGTCAGAAAGAAGTTAAATTAATTGTAAATTTACATTTACTACCAGTTCGCAAGTCAAGGGCGTAGAGCGGGTAAGGAGAACTGGCAAGAAACTTTCCGCCATTCTTTTTAATCGCCAAGTATTTTCATACAAATTGTTTAATCTGGAGCAAATCAATCCCAAGGATTAGGATCATTTAAGTATTCCTCAATAAAGTTACTATCCTTTAAATCCAGCTCCTAGACTATAAGGCGTCAATCAAACGTTTATTACATCTAATTAGTTATTCCGATGAAAGTCGCGTTGACGGGTTTAAAACCGCGTAAAATGATCCAGTGCGGTTTAACAAGGTCATTTGTAAAGCTGCGTGCTTATCTAATAGACGACATCTAGTGATAAAAGCCAGACAAAGAAAAAACACGTATTTACTGCTTAAGTAATGATTACAAATTGAAGTAATAAACGGTATTTTTATGTTTAACAACAACACGAAGAAGACTAAGATACAAAACTAGTCTAGATTTAAAATGACGCTAGAGTCCTCGGCCTCAGATCTTATTTGTATACATGATCACTGTTTTATGTATATAAAGTATTAAATGAGCTTAGTTGCCTATGCAAGCTAAAGCTTGCTTCTGCTTGCTTACTTCAATTAAGCTCATTTAATACTTAAGGTACCTACTTGTAATTAATAATTCCTTATAATCTCCGAGCCTAAAACCCCAGCCTGGACTGGCTGACTGCCTGTCTCCAGGAAAAATAACTTTCTAGCCTATAGAGATAGTAAGAAAATTTAGAAACAAAATGATTATAATGTTTTTGTTTTTTTTGTTAATTTTTGTTAATTGCTTATTTTTTAGATATTGAAATTATAAAAAAAGGGTGCGTGTACTTATGTACGCGCGTAAGAAGCTTTATACTTCTTTGGCATTATTAAAAATAGTTTTTGATTGCATGAAAATATTTAATTACAATTAAATAATCAAAGACTGAATAAGGAGTCATTATAGTCAATAAAGTTCAGTTTACATTTGAAAAATTAAATAAATAAATATTTATTATTATTCTCTTACATTAAGTGTAACATAAATTCTATTATTATTCGAATGTTGTTTTTAAATTATGTCCAATGCCGTAGCATCTTCCGTGGGCAACTTCATTCTGTTAATTTTGAGTCACGGTGCGCGCGCATCGTAAAATTTCACTCTCAACAATTTTTCATAACGCGCCTTAAGAAGTATACTTGTAACTTCAAAAGTATAACTTCAATAACCCACATAAATTGTTATTAATACTGGTAATAATATAAGTAATAACTAAATCTTTTGAAACAAATTTTAATGTTATAATAACAATGGTGTCCGGCCGCAGTGTTGCCCGATTGGATTACTATGTTGTCCAAGATTTTTTGCGTCATTTTACATACATCCTACTGGTGAAACCGTTCAAAAATCCATTCGGTAGTTTCGACTTTACTTCATTAGATAAGTCTTACGTATATAATCAGTGAAGGCTCATAATGGGGCCTATGGCTGCAGCATTCAAGGAAATTAAAAACCTTATGTGGAGTCAAACTTGCTGTGTGTATTAACGCACAGAAGGTTTTTGGGTTTGTAGAGTTCGCTTAGAATTGAATTCAGGTAAAAACATTCATTTAAAATGTCATATAATCTGTGAGGTCCATAATGGGACTTCTATGGCAGCGGCGTTCAAACCCAAAACATGTTTATGGTGGAAGGAAGGTAAAATGTTTCCCAATAATTGAATCTAGCATCCATTTCAAACGAATTCGACAAGCCTAACAAACTGTAGAACGTAATTACAATCCAACTCAACTACGCAGTAAAAAATAAATCATTTTCGACTTGCGCTGATTTGTAATTGTAATAAAATATTATTTATATTTTAATCTTAAATAACGTTAAAGGGAATTAATCGTTCGTATATACGTTTAATAAAAACCAACAATGACTGTAAATAATTGATTTCAATTCAATTTGAGCATGCGCGTGACATTTTACGATTTGCTCGATTACTTTCGTTTCCAATGTATTGGATTGAGATAAGTATTATTTCTATTAGGAACAAAGAAGTAATTGTGTGTTTATTTAATAAACAGTACACGTGAATTATTAAAGTTATACTTCTTTAGTCGCGTTAGAGAAAAATTATGAGAGTCAATTTTTACGATACGCGCGCACAACGTCACAAAAAACCGACGCCCTGAAGTTAGCTATAGTCAAAATTTTTGTTTTTTGAAGTTTTAATTTTTTTGGCGCAATAGGGAAAAATGATGAGAGAATTTTTTTTCTTTTGTTAGGTCGTTTTTTCTACAAACGTAGAATAAGGCTAAAGAAAAACAAAATGTTTAAAAATATTTTTATCTTGTTCCGCCAAAGAAGTATAATTTATATCGCGTGTATACACACGTTTTTTTTATGGTATTTTTTTTACATATTTTCGACTAAATTAAAATAAAGAAAGTACGGCCAAGGATCGAACCTACGACCTCAGGGATGAGAGTCGCACGCTGAAGCCACTAGGCCAACACTGCTTATTTTTTTCGACTAAGTTAGTGACTAATAATAACATAAGATGAATAGAAGCTCTTTAGGTAAGCATATAATAATTAAAATTTTATTAATATAACACTAGAAATTATAAAAGCTTGATGCTTGTGGCATCCCTTAATGATGCCAACATTTCCTTACTGTATTTCGAATTTTGATACTTATTTGTTTAAAGCACTAGCTCTAGATTCGCCAGTACATAGGAATTTATTTATATACACTTCGGGTTCGATCCCCAGCTGTGCACCAATGGACTTGCTTTATATGTGCGCATTTAACATTCGCTCGAACGGTGAAGGAAAACATCGTGAGGAAATCGACATGTCGTAGACCCAAAAAGTCGACGGCGTGTGTCAGGCACTGGAGGCTGTTCTCCTATTTCCCTATTAGATTGAAAAATGATCATGAAACAGATTCAGAAATCTGAGGCCCAGACCTAAAGAGGTTTTAGCGCTACTGATTTTTTGAAGTGAGAACTTCTTTAGCGGCGCTGAGCACTTTTTTGTATGGGTAAAAACATTCAAACTCGCGTCAGGGTCACGTGATGCTGATCGAAAAAGCGTAAGATCGAGGGGAAGGGAGAGGAACTATTATCTCCCACTCTTTCTACCGTGCCTGAGTGTGCTGCTCTGTTTAGGCGGCACAGTGCGCTTGCGCGAATGACCGTGTGTGTTTATGTACAGCGTCCCACGCGTATCCAAGGATGGTGACAGCTGATTGCTTGACTGTTGTGTAGTAAATACACTGTTGTGTACTCGTAAATGTGAATTGTTTAAATTATGGAAATCGAACAAAGTGAATCTATTAATGAAACTTGTACGAAAATTTATTTATTTACTCTCATGACGCATCTGCATTGCTTAAAAAAAAATTGGAAAAAGCTTTTTTAGCACAACGATATACAAAACTACTATTGATGCGGTCTTTATTAGACACTTAAATAGGTTCGAATCAAAACTGTTTGTTTCTTACTTCAGTTATCATAAACCAATTGTATCAGTTGTAAAAATTTGCGATGATGATTCTGATAATAACGATGGTGTAAAAGTCGTCGAAATTATGGATGGAAGTTGATTTTTCTGAGAGATAAAATTTAATGTAATATATAAATAACAATATAATATTATAAATAACAACATATAAATTGTCATATTTGTGTACGATAGCGCAATAAATAAACATTGTATTCTTTCTCATAAATGATAGTACTTTTATACTTATAATTAAACACAACGTTAATATTGAAGTTTTCACTTCTGCCGGCACTCCCGGAGTGCTAGTTTTTTTTATATTTTTATGTTCTAGACTATGCCGAAAGGGCAAATCAAAATTAATTTTTATTACTTAAAATATAAGTAGGTGGCCGATAGTGAAATTTGCACCCTTTCCAAAAAATGTATCGAGTCTGTAGTCGTGCGTACTCGACCATGCACTAATGAATTTTTCTATGTGCAATTAACACTTGCCCCTAAGGACAAACATCGTGATGACAAAAAATAAAACATTTTTGAAGTAAACCTTCTTTAGGCGCATGAGGCTTATACGGATGAAAGGCAATAATAATAATATTAATATGCACTGATGTGCAGCGTTTTTGTAAAATAAAAGGGAGATAGCGATTGAGACCGATTGAGAGAGTGAGAAGGGCGAATTACCTTATAGAAATTCTATTTTTAAAATTAAAATTTCGTAAAGAGAATTTATGAAATATTAGTATTTTATATTTTATGCAAAATAATTTATTAAAATCTCAAATTAAGAATTGTGAATTAAAATGCCACGTGTATTATCGAAGAAATAAATTAATAATTTGAATTAATTTTCGACACTTTTAATATATTAATGACAATTAAATTCCTAACATATCTTTATCTTTCCCTCCCTCTACGTCTCGGAAATCTAAAGTTTTAGATTTGTATAAATTAGAACAAGATTTAAAAATTAGTTTGCCAAAGAAGTTTCACTTCTGACATGTGTACTTTGTACGCACGCACTCTTTTTATTGGCAGGAGGCTGTTGTACTACCGCCCCCTATCATCTCAAACACTGTCAGAAGGTTCGCAAGTGCATTGTCGGTATTTAAAGAGGTACGCTCTTTTCTTGAAGGACCCTTAGTCAAATTGTTTCGGAAATACTTCATTGACAGTACTTTACTGTACTTAGTTGGTTCCGCATAAGTGGTGGCTGATCACCTAATTGTCTATAAAAAAATTTATCGAAGAAACGGATGTAATAGTTAACACCCATTTAGGGTTGTACGCCATTGGATTATTATTAACTAACAGCGTGATCAATCATCTTAAATTACTATTTAATATAATATTGGCTTTGAAGTTGCCTTAAGGGTGTTTATTCTTAACACGTCGTAATTTTTATCGCCTTATTATTCTGTGATTGTATACTCCGGGAATGTTCGATGATATTAATTTCAATTGTATTGTTTACAACAAAATTTAATTTATCGATTTTAATCGACCATGTCTATACAGTTTAATCGTTTTGTGAATAATAAAGTAAATGCATTTGATGCATACACTCGAATCAATTTGATTGATTGACTGATTAGTTGGTAACTGATAAAGGTGATTATTTTAATTTTTCATTCATTTTAAAATGCACTTAACGAAATAACAGTATGAAGTTAAATACAAATAAAAACTTGAAGTAAGTTAATCAAATCAGACAAACGTATGGAGCTAGACTACTCACTACTGATGTTTTCGGTAAAATCAGAGGTAAATGATTTTAAGTAGAATAGTTGGTATGTTATTGTGTTTTATGAATAATTATTAGGAACAAACATACACGCTATGCCATAAATTATGTCGTAGAAAACAGTATTCTTAATATTCAATGTAATAAACACAGAAGTATTTAGGAGACGTTTGCTCTTTGAAGTTTTTGATAGTACGCAGCTGTCGTATGTCATATTTAATAACAGTTTATCGACGCGGAATTCCTTATAATGTTTAATCGTTCATGATCGTTAAATGTATTAACAATACTAGCCATTCCCCGCGCTTCACTCGCATTAATATCCATGCATATTATATATGCTGGCTTAGCAGTTGACCAATATTTTACTGTAGTTTTTAAAATACGATATCTCCTAAGACATTTAATTTATAATCAAATATCTGTTGTAAATATAAATCTGTCGAAAAACCGTAATGTTAGAAAAAATTGGATTTCCATAGAAAGGTGAACCTAAAGAATAAATATTTAATTACTCACGTTAACAAACAAAAAATAACTTATTAGGACGGTATTACCAAAAAATCTATAACGTTATCTCTGTATTTACCACCATTAGTAGTGATAATCTTATGGCTCATTGCAACACAAAAAGTACACAACAAGTCACACTAACAAGAACATTGGATGTTAGTGACAGTTTATAAAAAGCATTTCTATGGAATATCTCATGTTGTGCTCAAATCATTAACGGTCTTTATTTCCGTTCATTCATACAATTCTATCACTTAACAGTGTAACATTCTATAACATTTGATTTTATATCACGCAAGGTTTTAAAATGCATTTTTATAAGATTCCTTTATTAAGGTACGACCACTTATTTTATATATAGATAAGATATTATTTACTTCTATTACTATTTATCAATCATTAATGTTTTGACTGCATACGTTTCCTTAAAACGTAAACTTGACACTCCCGTCAAATAATAATTGCATGTATTTAATTCTGAACATAATTATATAAATCACATAATTATAGATTAGATAGTGTGATAGATATAGAATTAAGAGACTTTAATAATCAAATTACAGAATGAATTGTTTCTTAAGGAAGTTTTTGCGGCGCACCACTTTGTGGAACCAGCTGCCCACTGAATTTATTTCTGAACTAATTCGACTGAGGATCCTTCAAGAAAAGAGCGTGCCTAGTCTTAAAAGGCCAGCAACACACTTGCGAGCTTTCTGGCAATGTAAGTGGCGTGTCACTTAACATCAAATGAGCCTCCTGCCCTTTTGCCTCCTATAACATAAAAAATATGTTTATCGATAAAAATATCACCCGTTCAGGAATCAACGCACGGTAAGGAAACAACAGAAAATGACATTACAAAGTTATTTAAAGTAATTAGTTTTGTTCAAGTGATCATAACTCAAAGTGCGCACAAATAGTTAACCTATTTGTTTACCAATAGACAACATTTATCTATAGATCCATCATTCATCTAATCAAATATCACCTTGACATTTAAAGCGTATTTTGCGCGCTAATCTATTGTTGGTATTTTAAAAGAAGAAGAATTGAAAACATTAATTCACATATTATTTCCTACATATATATTATTTTTAAATTTGAAATCAGTATTTCATTTTTATTTGAATACAGTTATTCAAATAAAAATGTGAAAACTAAACATTATAAATTATAATTGACATTATTTTAATAAGATCATTTCCTGTCATTATCATAATAATATCAGATTATTATGACTGACTATTATCATTAAACAACGAAAAGTTGCGTACCTGGGCGACGTCTAATTCGAATACTTTTTAAGTATTCAAATTGAATTTCGACTATTTCGATTCGCAGTGAATACTCGATTTAGATTTATTTAATAACTCGCACATAAAACAAAATACTTATCAAACGTTTATTAATGGAAATAACGCCGCAATTATTAACATTGATTTTAATTTGTTTTAGAATAGGATTTAGTTCGAAATCAAATCGATATATCCCTTTAGTAAACAATGATATGTCTCATGAAGGGTCGCGCCGAGAGTGCTAAACAAAAGACGATTTACATGTGATTTCTAATTAGTCGGTGATTTGATCTGTGATTAATCTACATGTTATTGATTCACAATTCGATTTTCATTTATACTCTCGTGATTTAGATTCTATCACAACAGTAGCGTATATATTTTAAGATTGTTCATATTTTAGTCGGTATTAATGGAATTATTACCTACATTTAAAGAAAGTAATGAAAAAAATCTATTTGATTACAGAATACTTACATAAAAAAGGAATACAAACACAATTACTTTAACTCAGCTTTAAATTCGACCAGCCAGCCAGTTATAGCCACAACAAACAAAAATATTGCCATAAATAAAAATAAAATTATTTAAAAAAAGATTAAAAAAACAAATTACAAACATAGAACATGAGACAATGCAACTAAATTCCAAATTTAAAAATTCTATTAATTGAATTTGTCTTTGAAATTGTCGTCTCAATCACTGGCGTCAAACTCAGATTTCTTTAAACTGAACTTAAAACGAGCCTTAAACAGGGCAATAAATTACTCGATATAGCAAGAAACCGTTTCTCCGTTTTACTTAACAAGCCACGGGCCCGGTTTTACCTTAAATGAACAGCAATTAGAGATACCTCGTATACAACTTTCGACTTACAAATATAGTGTACAAATAGCTTTATTTTAACCTCCTTTCTAGTTGCGATGTATCAATTTATAAAGACCAATTTTTATGTACACTAAGAGTCTGTTTCACAATGTATGGATAAAGTACCAAATAGCTATGCAACACATAAATTATTTGTAAGATAAATTGTGCTATTTGACACTTCATCGGACTCATAACTTATGATGGACTTTATGTGACGAATAGCGCTATCTGACAGTCGTGAAACGCAACAATAGTGTTTATCCTACCAATAAGTAATAAATAGCCAATTTGGATCTTATGTAGAACTTATCCTGCTGATAATGGTCAAGTCTTTGTTTTTAATTTATGTTATTATTATTAATTACTTAAAATGTCATGTGGAACATGGTGTAATGGTTGCAGCTCCTTACAAACGTTGTGTAAAAAAAAACATGGCGATTAAAAAGAGTGGCGGAGAGTTTATTGCCAGTTCTTCTCTTCCGTTCTACGCCCTTGATTTGAGAACTGGCAGTAAATGTAAAATTAGAAGCATTAATATTTATTTCTTTAATGACGAATCACAAGTGTACATTGTGTTACCTACGTGAATAAATGATTTTTGAATTTGAATTTGAATTTATCCGTACATTGTGAAACAGACCCTAAGGTTTTATAAGTTTTTGTTACGTATTTTGAACATGGTTTTGCGCTTTAGTTTGCTTAAAGGTTGACAGTACCAGTACACACTGCTGGACAGAGCGGCATCACTCCGTTGACGAATTTGTTAATTATTTATATTAATACAATCATTATTAATGTTATTATTAAAGCTTTATTAATTTCTTAATATTAGTATTAGCTTAAATTTGTTTTCTTTGCTAGCGTAGTCAAGTTTGAGAGATTAATATTATTTCATGGAAAATTACGTACTTAGTAACTTGAGTACAGGTTATTATATATTTAGGTTTCAAAATGATAGTGTAATTTGTACATACATACTCTATATATAAAAGTAAATTTTAAACGTGCCGTTATTTTAGTTAACTTTACGGTTCTTTACTTATTATCGTACAAATAATAAGTATTTTACTAACAAACGCACGCAACATACGCTATTTACTATGTTTTGTGAGTTTTTTTTTATGTAACAGGCTCACATGATGTTAAATGATACCACCGCCCTTAACACACACTTTACCATGAGGCTCGCAAGTGCGTTGCCGGCCTTTCAAGAAATGGTACGCTCTTTTCTTACTAAGTCGAATTGGTTCGGAAATACTTCAGTGGAATAGTTCAGCCGGAAGCTTATACCTACTAGTTAGCAAATAGATTTACAAAGTTATTTATTAACACCGTGTTTAGTATTAATAACACTTTCAGGTACAGATTACACTATCATTTAGAAAGAAAAATATCACTAATTCATCAGTAGGTACTCAAGTTATTAAGTTCGGAATTTTACATAATAATATTGCCATCCAACAAAAAATTGGTATTTAAAAAATCTAATTAAAATTTTACATTTTCGTACCTTAAGAAGAAAATTCAATAAAACATGATCGCAAAACCACTCCATATCTTCTCTAGTTTCTTAATTATTATTGCCATACAAAAATATCAAAAAACGCTTAAACCCCAGGGGTTACAGCAGCAATTTCGCAAATATGGTAAAGTGAACAAACCGATGACAATTACGAGTGCTAACAAGATCGCTCCCCCGCTAAGTCCCCTTTTGCAGTGATAATTTCCCGTAACTTTTATTAAAAAAATACCGTTTTCTTAATGTTTCTAGCTATTACCACTGAATACCAATGTCGCAGAATTATTTACAAGAATCGACCCGTTTTTGTTCCAGCTATATGTTTCTATGTTTGTCCAGTGGGAGTCACTTAGGTAGCATTTAATATTTATGAGCTTACACACTTAAAGATGTAAGTAAAAAGCTCTGGAAAGTTACACAATACTCTAGTCTATGCGCTAAACGGTAAACCTAAACAATCATGCTTAAAGGTTCTAATACTTATGTTTAATACAATTTCACATTTTTAGGTCTGGGCCTCAGATATCTGTATCTATTTCAGAGTCATTTGTCAATCTAATAGGCAAGTAGGTGATCAGCCTCCTGTGACACACGCCGTCGACTTTTTGGATCAAAGGCGAGCCGGTTTCTTGACAATGTTTTCGTTCACCGTTCGAGCGAATGTTAAATGCGCACATAGAAAGAGTCCATTGGTGCCCAGCAGGGGATCGAAACTACGATCTCAGGGATAAGAATCTCACGCTGAAGCCACTAGGCCAACACTGCAAAATATACCTGATATATGTAGAATCTGGATGACATATATAAAATACATAAATGTCCCTTTATGTATCAACGAATAAAATGATCCTTTAATGCTTACGCAGCTGAGCATGCATTAGGCAGGTGACAAATTTAAACACCTTTGATTTTTGTACTTAAATTTTTTATTATTTAAATAATTAAAAATATCCGGCGATAGTAAACTTGATTAGTTTATGGCTCTACAATTTAAAAAAATATAAATGAGAGGATAATAACACTAACGATGTTTTAAAATATTTATTCAATATAATTGGAAGTTACGGAGGGAAAACAAATTATTGGATTTGCATTCCCTAATTGCCTCAAAATGATATCATAAAATCTGATAAAAGCCAAGATTGCAGATAAAAGCAATAATAATAATCACTTTAAGCTTGACAATGTTCCAAGAGATGAATTGAAAATCATCAGACATTGTTTTTATTATTTCGCACAGTATTTTATAGTATGATATATAACATTTTTATACGATAGTAAAGACCATTATATTTTAAAGGAATAAGTAACTATACTGTTGTTTTATTTCGATAACTTAGACATTAATTAAATATATAATATTGAGTCTAACTTTTACTTTTTCAATGTTTAAGTTAAGACCAACTTTCGCATTGGTTACGTTCCTGTAACTGTTAAAATAGATGTGTAAGGTGTATAGTTACTTCAAATTTTTAGAGACAGTCAGTATTTTGTTTTTATTAATAAATATAGTTCCAATACACATTTCAGGGTTTTTGTTTGTCCCTCTTTTGTTTCATTTATTAACAAACAAGACATTCCAACTAAACTTAGGGTCCTTCAAGAAAAGAACGTACCAATTCTAAAAAGGCCGGCAATGCACTCGCGAGCCCTCTGGCATTGAAAGTGTCCATGCGCGGCGGTATCACTTAACATCGGGTGATGTTGCCCCCTGTTCTATACAAAGAAAACATAGATCCAAATACCAATACCAGGATTCTACATCAATAATACTTATAGGCGACACTGCGCTTAGGAGGGGCCTAGGTCTTGTAATAATAAGCATCGAACTCGGCGTAAAATGGCGGAATTTATTCAAACTACCAAAACTATTAAGCCATAGAAATACCGTATAACCTTTACACGTATTAACCACGCAAAAAGAGAAGCACGCGAATTGTGCCTTAAAATGTCTGCGATATTAATAATTACACATTTGTCAGAGTCTTAAAAAGAGAATGTCTGACCGGCTACCATATTGGGCACATGCCACTGCGCAGCTGACCAATTACTGAGGTGCGCAAAAAGCGTGCGCAGACAAATTGTAAAATTGTTGCGCGCTACGCGCCGGTTGCGAAATGGACGCGAAATGTTGTTGTGGCTCTATTGCGAGAATTGTTGTTGGAACTAAGATTTTTAGAGGTTTGATTTTTATTTATTTATTTATTAAACATTGCTGGTTATGTGGGATATTAAATGGTGCTGATATGTAAAATATACAATAACGTGCAAAATACTCAGAAATCTTTTTTTAAATAATTTTATATAATTAAAGAAGAATTTCATCTAACACGTGTATATATGTTTTAATTATTATTATAAATTTATTAGAAAACCCTCTTCATAAAAATTAATGTAAGTAGGTAGTTTCAGAAACGGAAAAAAACTAAAAAGTGTTACTTTTGTTCTACAAAACTATTTTCTGCCAAATTGTCTTTGACTTGTGATGTTGGGACAAATCAGTTAAATCTGATTTACTACTTATATTGGGGGTAAGTCTCTAATTAAGTGTAAAAAAAATCATTTGGCTCAGCCGTTAAAGGTATTTAAAAACAGCTATCTTAAATGCTAAAGCTCAATGGATTTATATTAAATGCTTTAATATAATCAAAAACTAATATCAGTAAATAAATAATGTACTGCCTAAATTTCTCAACGTTTCGTAATATATAAATAACAAGAATTATACTTAAACCAAACACTATTATTTTTCATAGTTTTCTTTTTATTGTTTTTGGTTTATGATATCTACCTGTTATTATATGTAGAATCGTTAATCATTTATCATAATAAACAAGCTATTTATTACAAAAATCTTTCTTATTAAAATCTACTTGTTATTACTTTTAATATACCTACTTAGGGTTTTCAAACGTTAACTTGTTCGTATTTTCATTTATTTTCTCAACATCACGTTTTTCTTATGAAGTACTTCTATACATTGGTAATTTTACTATTACTGTATTTATTAAATCACAGAAGACTGAGAGACTTGCATATAAAAAAGGGTGCGTGTACTTATTTACGCGCGTAAGAAGTTATACTTCTTTGGCATTATTAAAAATAGTTTTTGATTGCATGCAAATAATTAATTACAATTAAATAATCAAAGACTGGAAATGGAGTCATTATAGTCAATAAAGTTCAGTTTACATTTGAAAAATTAAATAAATAAATATTTATTATTATTATCTTAAATTAAGTGAAACATAAATACTATTATTATTCGAATGTTGTTAAATTAGTTATTGTAGTTAAATTATGTCCAATGCCGTAGCATCTTCCGTGGGCAACTTCATTCTGTTAATTTTGAGTCACGGTGAGCGCGCATCGTAAAATTTCACTTTCATCAATTTTTCATAACGTGCCTAAAGAAGTATAACTTCAAAACTGTAGGAAACAAATAGCTACTGAAAACATTGCTAAGACTTGTAGTGCCACTGTTTTTAACATAAAAAGCTACATACATAAATAACAATACAAAATTTATCATACAGCAGTAATTTTTCTTAATTTCAATATCCCAATACATACTGGCTGCCAACCCTAATCATACCTGAAAAACAAAATGCGTCCGCCATGCGTGAATGTTTTGCTGTCCCCGTCACACTTATCACTAATTAGACACGAGTGACAGGGTGGCACGACAGTTTTCCATTTGCTAAAGGTGAACATTCCCAAGTTTTTGCAAAAGCTTCCATTTTGATCGAAACGGTATGGGTAATAAAATATAATGAATTAATTAATTTTTATTGCCTACTGTATGAAAACAATAAACATTTATAACGGCCTCTTGCGTTAATAATAAATGTATGTAATGTATTGTCATTTAATTATTTTTCAAATCTATAATATAAAAATTCTTATATAAAATCTAATGAATCCTCTTTTGTCGAAATATTTCAAAACTTAATGAAACGTATGTAAGTACAATAAACTCAAATTTTATTGACTTACCTTTGTACCATGTATTATAATAATAATAATAAAATAAATCAGTGGCGCTACAACCCTTTTAGGTCTTGGCCTCAGATTTCTCTGTTCATGAATCTGTTTCGTGATTTTAGATTTCTGATCATTTTAAAATCTGATAGGCAAGTAGGTGATCCATCAGTGCCTGACACAAGCCGTCGACTTTTTGGGTCTTAAGACATGTCGGTTTCCTTACGATGTTTTCCTTCGCCGTTCGAGCAAATGTTAAATGCGCACATAGAAAGAAAGTCCATTGATGCACAAGTGGGGATCGAACCTACGACCTCAGGTATGAGAGTCGCACGCTGAAGCCACTAGGCCAACACTGCTATTGTGGTATTATTAATAATAATAATAAAGTAAAACATAACAAAGACATAAAGAAAGTGGTCAACAGAAGAAATAGAAGAGCTTATGTTTTGGTATTAAAGCAAGATTAGGAAGAGCAGAATACGACCAATACATAGACTACACTTATAAATGAGCGAGTGTCTTTTTCTTGAGGGTCTCAAGTCGGGACTCTGACAATACACCGGCTTTACGCTGAGCAGGTTTTAATCAACTTTTAATAATCATAATAACGCCTTTTTTCCACATCCTTAAGTTCCATTTCAAATGTTGTTTACTTATAGCTAAATGTTAGTCGCCTGTGGATAGTCTTACTCTATATTTGCCAATGGCCAGCCTTTTCCTGCTACATATTTCTTCCAAGAGAAGCCTGCCCACTTTTCTTTTCCCGGATGGTCCCTTTCATTGTGTTGCCTATAATGTCCATATTTTGTCTAGGTATGTTACATGACCAACCAATTGCCATTTTAGTTTCAAAGCGAGGGCATATATGAAAGCTGATATAATGAAATATAAAGGATTTCCTGCACTTGAAAGAATTTCCTGTACTAATCAAATACTCAGAACGTAAAAGATATTCAGAAACACGATGGTGTGGAACTTGGTATTTATTTTATAATGTATGAATCGGATAAATTTGGCTCAAAATGTGTCACAACTATGCTTTGTGATATAATATTTCAGTTATCTTTCGTCTCCAGCTCCACAATAATTACTAGGTGTTTATAAATTAATCTAAATCTATTGACGAAAACCCTAAATACTTCCTAATTCTTTAGTCATGTTCATAGAGACAGACGCGGCCGGGGGAGCTCGTGTCCGTTTATGTAAAAACGAGGATATAATGTAGAATATATTTAAAATTTATTTTCACATGTTTTTTTTTTATTTAACTATCTATAATAATAACTTAATTTTAATTTAACTAAGACTGATATAGTGTAGTATATAGATATAGTAGTTCCATATACATTGCACCATCATTGTGATCGTAAACAGTTGAAAGATAAAATATACAAGCAAAACCTAGTTTAGAAGTATTGATCTTTTTTCTATGTTCTCATTAAAATTATTAAGTTGGCGAGTTAAAATCATTCAGTAATTAATTAAGTCCCTTATCAGCTGTAATTGGAAATAATAATGGAATGTAGACAGCAAAGAAACCAATTAACAGCCTATCGATACACAGTTTATGAACACACAGTAGACAGACTTATAAACTACAGATAAAAATTGATACCATAAGTTATATTTTTTTTTAAATTATGTAGTTTTTAAACATTTGTAATAATATTAAACTCCTAATTGTTGCCTATGTAACATGTGTTTTAAATTTTTTATAATATTAAATAGGTTTTAAATAGAGTTTCATATCATTTTATTTTATAAAATTTATATCTGACTTCTTAAAAATATATTTAACAAATTACTATTTAGTTGCAATTCACAGCTAATTTAATATCTTTAACACTAACAAACATATGAATTAAATTTCCAATCTATTGATACCATAGACAAGTGATTGTATCTGTCGATTCGTCGAAAAATCAATAAAACATTGATCGGTGAAGCATCAATAATTTTATTTACCGGAAAATGCCGAGGCTTTTATTTTTTTATTTGTATTTAATTGGATACATTCACGATGATCTTAGTAACGGCCTGGTGCTCTGAAGATAATCTCTAATTTTCCATTCATATGGTTCAGGAAAAAGCATGGGGTGCATTATATATCGTATGTTAAGATAATTCGTTGACGCTTATGGATTTTTGAGGATCGATACATATTAATATTTTTATATGCATAATTTGCTTTTATATGTTTTTAGTTAATTTTCTGTATATCCTTCAGGATTCACACTTCCGTCATTAATTTTCTTTTCAAATTTAATGAACTTATTTGTCAAACAAAAATAAGAATTCCATTGAATCTCGATGTTTCCATACTATACGAGGAATTCAGCTTCTTGAATTAATTATATTACATTGTTTAGGTACTTAGAACCTATTCAGGAATTGCATATACTATCTACATGATATTTTTAGGGCGTAGGCTTAAGTAGGTAGGTACATTAACATTAATTCATATGCTTAAATTATATAGTTGTATATGTAGGTTATTATCTTTATCTTACTTAAGGCAATAAAATTTGCCATTTAATAATGACATAGATCACAAACGATGATCAAAAAGCAACTCAAACGAACACAAATGTGCAATCCTCATAAATCCTACCAATTTAAAGCCTTAATAAGCATCTGCATAACGCATTCATCCACAGATTACAATAATCCAATTAAATTTAGACATTGACAACTAAATCCTATTAAGCATCAAAGAGCGCGCATAATTGGACGCCATTACGCGGTAGCGCAAATTGTCTATGGTCTGTCATCAAAACAAAATGGCGGTGCCGTACGCGCGGGAAAATAAATACGTTTCGAGATGGATATTATATCTTCATTAGCGTAGTGCATCGCATTGATACGTCTGCGGGTTCGGCCATTGAAATTGTTTGTATTTTATCACTCGCAATAGAGCCTTTTTGGTTTGTCTCACTATTGTATCGAAAGTTAACATCTGCTGTCAATGCAGCGATATTTAATGGCAATATGAGTGGGAAACTCAGTTTTAAGAATATTGTAAGCTATTCAAATGTCTCATAGAATTTCAGTTAATATCGTTGGTAAAGTAATATGTAGTTGTTTCTATTTAGTTGCAATAATACGAAACACTTTGGTAAGTATTCAAACAGCGTATTGACTGTTGGCCGAGTATTCGAATGATAGAATATTATCTGTAGACACGTATAATGAAATAATACAGAATTGCTACGTGCTTAAGTGTTACAACAAACACTTGCCAACCGGAAATGTCATATCGGATAAAATAGTTAAAAATTATTGGTCTGTGATTCAAATTGACAATGAGGTTATTGCCTCTACTTTAAATTTATAAAAATAATTACACTGTGGCAAAGACCATGTAAACAATAAACTAATGAATTTCTAAATGAACTATTAATAAAACTGATTAACATAATAATGGGCTTGTATGAACTTAATGTTTGTGTGTTAATGCAGGTCAGGAAACATGTCAATGAACGGTAAATCAATGAATATATTAATATTAGTTATCTAAGCAATTTTAAAGTTAAATAGACTTTAATTAATCAATTGCAAAAATTGCCATGTAAAAATCTTCCGTGATATATTATATTTATTCCACATTCACAGATCATAAAAATTCGTTAAAAAGTTTGTATAGTTCAATTGTGGCATGTCACATGACACATCATTAAAGGCATAAAAGATTATGAAATAATACACTTTTGCCGTAAATATTGATTGCTTATATTGTTAGCGATATAACCGGATGTATCGATTTTGAATCTATATTGTTTTTGAATAGAATATTAACATCGAATCGAGGGACTGTATAATAACACATGGACCTGTTTCCGGCGACCTAATTATATTAAAATCGATAGATATACAAATGTGAATTATTTAATAAAATTATGTTTATGCGCAATTGAAGCGCCTAATATATGTGTATTATTTATACGATGTCGTCGAAGTTTTAATTTGTTTTGTAGTTTAACACTTCCAAAACAGTATTCTGAATTTGAAACATGTGTCATTAATTTAATGGACTGTTTGTATGAGGTTTTTTCTCTTTGGTGCAAGGTTTAAATTTCAGACACATATACAGTATACTATATTAAAATTTAAAAAAAAACTTAAATATATAAAATTGAAACCCGTTTTCCGTTGTCACGACATAACATGAAAACGGCTGGACCGATTTGTCTGATTTTTTTTTGTTGTGTTTGTAATTGTCAGGAGAAGGTTCTTATAAAAGAATAGCAGAAAAAAATTGCGCGGAAAATTAGAAAATTTAAGAATACTTAACCACCATACAATTCGAACTTTTTGATGTAACCTTATGGCGTTTGACATAACATTGACAGAATGCGTGCTGCAAATATCGTCAAAGTGGATGTAAGAAAAAATAATATCGTTTAAAATAAATGCTTCGATCGGAGTTATTATATTGATAATATAATCATTTGCGAGCCAGAAAAACAAACAAAGAATGTTGTATAACATAAAGCATTAGAATAATAAACACTTTGTTTCTGAAATATTTTTTAATTAATTATACCAATTTGAAATCAATATTCATAGTTAAGACAGGACAACGTCTGTCGGGTCCGCTAGTAACTAATAAATATCAAACATTTCACAAAGAAATTTATCTAAATAAAGCACGCCCAACTAAGTTCGTAAGTAAATGGTCTTTGGTAGGTTGGTACGACTGACGATCTCGATTAGCTCTCGAGATTTTTAGATACATACTAGCTGACCGTGCAAACGTCGTTTTGCCATGTATATCATTTATAATAAAAAAATAGGGGTTGATCGTAGAGGGGTGAAAGTTAGGGGTTGTATGTATTTTTTAATGTTGTATCATAAAAAAATAAAAACAGAAAAAAAAATCTAAAAATAAAAAACAAATATTTAGGGGTGGACTACCCTTAACATTTAGGGGAATGAAAAATAGATGTTGTCCGATTCTCAGACATACCCAATAAGCACACAAAATTTCATGAGAATCGGTCGAGCCCTTTCGGAGGAGTATGGAACGGAGTAAAGAAAACTGTGACACGAGAATTTTATATATTAGATTATAATCTTTATTTCTCGAATATCTGAAGTATAAATAGTACAATGGCAGTTTTATTAGCAGCACCCACCGGGCCACCCGTGGTCAGATGCCAACTCCGGAAACACAAGCCGAACCGGAAGCCGCGTACACCCTTTACAACGCAGCAGCTTCTTGCGTTGGAGAAGAAGTTCAGAGACAAACAGTACCTGAGCATCGCGGAGAGAGCTGAGTTCTCTTCTTCGCTAAGACTAACGGAAACTCAGGTAATTCGAATTTAATCATCTCTTTGTAATCTCGTTGAAATTTTTTATGCTTTCTTCTACCTTCATCCGCTATTTTGCTGGTATTTTTTTTCTTAACAACACGAGGCAAAAAATTACTAGTAAAATCTAAAATTGGAAGTGTAATATTTTTATTGCATTTTTATTATTTTAATTTTTAATTTTTTGTTATATTTAAATAAATAAATAAAAACCTTGTTATCGTAATACATTATAACGTACATATTAACGTTTATGGAGTAAACCTTAACAAGTAAATTATTTATTATGAACACACACTTATTACAAACATTATACAGACACATCTTAATAAATGTAAAATTTAAGTAATAATTTTTATACTTGAAGGGATAATTATGTTAATTTATGTGAGTAGAATGGATATTAATGAAAATACTTAGAGACATTCTCACGTATTTAATGTATTTAGTGATTTTAATTAAAATAAATAAATCAGTGGCACTGAAACCTTTTTTTAAGACTGGGCTTCAGATTTCTGTATCTGTTTTATGATCATTTGTCAATCTAATAGGCAAGTAGGTGACAATCTCCTTCGACTTTTTGGGTCGCACATAGAAATAAAGTATATTGTTGCACAGCTAGGGATCGAACCTACGACCTCAGGGATGAGAGTCGGACGCTGAAGCCATTAGGCCAACACTCATCTAGTTATAAAATACTTAATACTCAAATTTAAATTGCACCTACCTATAATAAGACTAAATTTATTAAAAAAAACTTAAATACAGCATATACCGTAACAACTTAAGTAAAGAGTAAATTATAAGAGTGTTACGGTAAAGTCTATTTTCGTAATCCTTACGTCACTATTTCCAGGTAAAAATATGGTTTCAAAATCGCCGAGCAAAAGCGAAACGACTGCAAGAGGCTGAGATTGAAAAGCTCAGGCTTTCTGCGAGACCGTTGCTACCACCTTCCTTCGCGTTGTTCGGGGGTGGGGGAGCTCCCCCCCTATTTGCAGCGATGGCCGCAGCCACAAGACCCCAACTAAGTTTCTTAGGGGGACCCCCATCTCACCAACACGCCATTAATATGAATATCCTGAATTCCTTGCAACCGCATTGACATTCAGAACACGCGAATACGCGTGAACATCCGCCATCTTGAACTGGCGGGAAATGGACATTTTGAATTTGGAGACTTGTGACAAAATAATCTGTAGGAATGATGGTGTTTTAAAAAATGATTTATTCTTTATTTAAATTTATTTGTAATATGACAGTAAACAGCGCAAACCCTACCATTATACCTACTAAATAAACAAGAACGAAAGTAAAAATTAGTAGAAAATAATTTTAAAAAATTCTACAGATACTCACTTTGTGTTAAAATACGCAAAACTTGCTCAGTAATGGTATGAATAACATAAAATTAATAATAAAAAAGAAATCTCAATATATTAAATGGTAGCTTAAATATTAAATATAGTCTTCCTATTTTAAATTCCTGAGTATCGTAAAGACTTCCATTAAAATATTTGTAATATTTCCAATTCCATTATTAATTGGCAAAAAATTTTAAAAATTCTTTGTATGTTAGTACAATTGTGAGTCAATAATATTAAATATTTACATTAACAATTTTATTATATAAGTTAGAATTGTCTATTAACAGATAATAGTCAAAATAGTCTAAAACAATGCATTTCACAATCCGGCTTGAGCGAGAAAAATGTCGATATTATGAAAAACGTTACCGCCTCGATACAAATGTATGAATTTCGTAAGTTTTCTTGCTCTTTTAATTTATACGACGTATACACATTATCGATATTTCTTGTTAACAACAAAAATAAATATGTTTTATGATTATTGTAAATACATTTAGCCATACTATGCATAGTATATTTAAATTATAGGTATTTTAAGGAATATTTAGTAGTGTTTGGAAGACGATGGAAATTTTATTTACTGTACAACGATATTTTGATTAAATGAAAATTTAAAAAGTTTTAATGAATATTGTATCATAGATTCAAGAGTCCTAATACAAAAAGTGAATTTCGTCGTTGTCAAATTTCGAAACATATTACAAAATCTGTTCTTAATTTGAAATTAAATAAATTCAAAGTGAGTCGAAACGCTTCCAAATTTAAACCGCATAACCGATTGTGGTCTAGTGTTAAGAACTGAAAAAAATATTTTTTGTAAAATTTTTAAATCATTGTTCTTCATTTAAATATTGTAAACAGCTTACATAAATCTATAATCTGTGGAAATGTTTTAATATTTATAGTAAGCCGATATTAATTAGATATTTTGTTCTGCACTGTATTTGGCTAATTAGGGATTTGTACAAAAATTACATTGATTTGATAGCAAAATTATTGTAAATATTTAATTTATTCTATAGGTACGTAAGATGTTAGAATAGATTTTTTAATGATTAAATTGCGGTAGGTATCCTGTTACATAGAGTTAAACTGTAAAATATCTTTGTTTTCTTTACGATAATGAAACATATGATAATGAAAATAAAACGAAGTTAAAATTTATGATTGTTTTATTTAATTGCTACACAATGTTGATGTAGTTGATAGTTTTATACCAAAAAAATTGGATGGCACAGGTTGGTAATACCATAGTGTAACATAGTATTACTACATATTATAAAATAGGTACTAGCTGACCCGGCAAACGTTGTTTTGCCATGTATATTATTTCTAGAAAACATTTTTTTATAAAAAAAATAGGGGTTAATCGTAGAGGGGTGACTATTAAGGGTTATATGCATTTTTGTATGCTGTATCAAATAAAAACAAAAAGTTTCGTCTAAAAAAAACATAGGGGTGGGACCACCCTTAACATTTAGGGGATGAAAAATAGATGTCCGATTGTCAGACTTACAGAATATGCATAAAAAATTTCATAAGAATCGCTAGAGCCGTGTCGGAGGAGTATGGGAACGAACATTGTGACACGAGAATTTTATATATTAGATAATAAAACAGACATAGAAACTCCTAATTTAAAAGCTCTGCCCTTTAGCTCTGCAGTAGCTCAGTAAAGGTCAAATGACGACGACTTACTATGGGGACGCTACAGACCTTACATGGTAGGTAAGTTCTTTTATTAGAGAAGGCTTTCGACTCCGTTATAAGGGCGCGGTATTTATTCCTCTTTTAAGCAGTCAACGTCACGTGAAATGGCGGGTTCTAGATCCCGAACTACTCGTATATAATAGCTAATTTAGTATCTATGTGTTTTTTGACAGTCAATATAGAAAAAGCGGATATGACGACGATATAGAAATACCGAACTATGTATTTTCTATTTTTTTTTATAGTTTGTAGTGCCACAGAGTCTCACCTCAGATTTCTGTATAAATAATTTTTCTCCAAGCAAGTTGATCAGACCTTTGTGACGGCGATTTTTTTATAGAACAAGGGCAAACGGGCTGGACGCTCACTCGATGTTAAGCGGTAACATGGAAACTGATAGTGTCAGAAGGTTCGCAAGTACGATGCCGGCCTTTTAAGAATTGGCACACTTTGGTTGTCTAATGCTTCAGTGGGTAGCTGGTTCCACATGGTGGTGGTGCGTGGCAAAACTGTCTCAATAATACCGAGTTGTGGAACAATCACACGATCTTCGGGTGTACGACGTTCCTCTCTATTTCTTCACCGTACGATTATTATTTGTGTACGCAGAAAGCAGTATCCACCGGTCCATTGGCCCACTCGGCTAATTCTACCAGGATGAGTAATCTGTAATATTATTGGTATGCAAAACTCAAATAATTAGTTGTTCCCTACATATTTCCTACATTGAGTTTTCGGTACAAGGTACAAGTTATGTAAGACTCAATACGATAAATATTAAAACTGACATTTTCTTCCAGTATTTTTAATAACCAATAAAGTAGCCTTTATGAATGGCATCGAAATAGCATTAATTGCCATATTACAGTCCAATTAAGAACGCAATTATTATGATAACCGGCACAAAAGCTTATGTCAAATAAAAAACAGCTCATGTACTATCAGCAAATGAGGTTAAAAAATTGTTTACAACGATGCAATATTCCCGCCCTTATGAAGTCCGTTATTATACCCTTTAACGTAACCAAATGTACTTATATATTTTATACCTATTAATAATCTTATTTTTGCGTTTTATTAAATCGCCATTCTGATTTAGAATAAGGTTAAAATGCCTCTAAAAGCATGCGAAATGTCTGGAGAACAAAGCATTTTTTTATTCAAACGCAATACGCGTTTTAGTAGCAATAATTCCTTTAAATTTAACCAAATAAAAGCTTTTGATTTTGTCTTGAATTTATTATAGAACAGTTATTTTTGCTTTTTTTACATACCCTTCAAATTCTAAACAGAACGTCTTCAAGTTTTTCATAGAAAATTAATCTATTATATTATTAGACCTTTTTATCCTAATTCTACTGACCCCAAGCGTATCAATAAGCGAATGAAGGCATCTGGTAACGCACTTTTGCTGATGGTACAAGTTTACCGTCGTTACCCAACTAATTGGTGTTGCCAGTGAAAAAACTTCGCCTCGTTCAATGTTAATTCGCCTTAATGCACAGATTTGTATTCTGCGTCGAACGGAACGCTGACAACTGTCATTAATTACTCATTTATTTATTTACCAAAACGTTTATATACACAGTAATTTATTATAATTGATTTTATAGCCAACTTTGGCCTCTGCAGTTAATTTTTTACTTACTCGTTACTTTAACCTTTTTAGGGTCAAACTTGAATTTTTACATTTTATTAACAGAACGGGTGGTATTTTTGTAATGTATACAAGTATAGTTAAGTAATATCTTGATTTTTCTTCAATAACAATATATATATATAGCTTTTGCTGCGGACGGACTGATGCAAAGATTATATATCATTAAAAAAAATTTACAGGACACCTGATTAAAACGTACCTATTTAAATAAAACACTTTTTTAACATGTTGAAGTTATGTATAATTATAAATTTACAATTATTTGACATAATGCATAACTTCAATCCGGTAATAAAAGTGTTTTCATTAAATGTGTAAAAGTTATGTCAATAAAAAACATTACTATAAAACTTACCTATCCCAATTTTACAATCTAAAAATAATTAGAAATTACCCGTATTACTGTAAAACATGCAAAAGTAAGGCTGCAGTCATTTTAATATAAACATAATTTATTGTTCTTATTTTGGTGTCTCTCCATTACTGGAGGTTGGCCATTGGTCTCGTGAAGAGTGCTGTCCTGTGCCAGATGCAGCAACTCTTTGCAATAGCCGTTCCCACAGGCCGTTTACCCTGGATTTTACCCATCATAATTAATTGAAAGAGGTGGTAGCCTTCATGACGCAACACGTGGTCTAGGTTACCAAATTTTATTATACATGTATATACTATGTTAAGTTACGTAACGTTTCGAGAAACTTGAGACGTCTTTTGCTGACTGAAATTCTTGTACGAATAACGTAAAACGTTTGAATCCGTTAAATCCGTATTTGTACTCGTTGAAACTATAACCGTGAAGACACTTCGCATTAATATCAAAATATATAAATATGTATAACGTGTCCTTTAATGTCTATAAAAATGCCTTTTGCGAAACACGATAAAAAAACGTCAATAAATTCACCCAATTAAAATGTATTTGAAGTCAGCTAATTGAATTTATAATCAGGTAATCATTAATTAATCAGTCATTCCGGGCAGAAGGTGACGTTTGCTATAAAAGGAGAATAGCACATATACAGAACATATTTTTAATAGAAAAGTATAAATGATTACCACGCGTTTTTAAAAAAATTACTTCGTTGCATCGAAAATTTATCAAACTTGGAAATTGGAAGGCTTTAAAGCGATCTCTCTAAACCATAAAAAATTGTATAGAGTTAGGATAGTACAAAACTATTTAAATATAAAATTAGAAATTCAAAATAAGCCATACCTACTCCTGCTTTAATATTATAAAAAATAATAATCGTTTGAAAGCTACAGGATATAGAGGGCTGATTAGACATAGACATATAATTTATTACAAACAAAAACACACACTAAATTTAATAAAAATATATTTTGAGAGATACTTATATTTTTTTTTTCCTTTTCCCTTTCGGTTCGTCTCAAGAATGTAATGCGTGTGTGCTGTTATAAAAATATTAACGAAACCGATGTTGGTATCATATCTTAATACATATTCTACGTTAACTAAGCAACGTAAAAATAACATTATTTGAATACAAAACTAAAAACCTTCCCTCTTTGAATAGCTAGACTAATTATTTGTCCGAGCTATATTTAAGGAAATAGCTATACTATTTCCTTAAAAAGCCTTATAACAGTGCGTGCTATTTTGCGTGTAGTATTAAATAAATTTTTATTACATGCATTTAGAGAATGTCTTAATAGTCTTGCAAATGGCAAACATGCATATTTAATGTTTACTGTAACAAGTTGTCAATAGACTTAATTTATTCTGCAAATATTGCGTTAATTAATTAAGGCAATCATTAAATCGAGAGTTTATAAACCGGTTTGATATTTAAGTTATAACCGGTTACGGAACCTACCGTAGCTGTGACGTCAGAGCAGCTCGGTAACATCCAGTAGCGGCAATGATACCGATTCCGAGATTTTGTGGGAATTTTCAATATAATAGCCGTAGGGAATGTCGCCAATATTGGGATCGCGGTACAAAAACTCATTCGGGATCGCTGTCGGTATCGTATTGGAAGTTATAGTGTGAAGGCCTAGGGCTGATACGACTATTATTAACAGTAGCGCTACAAATCTTGGTCTTAGTTTAGGATTCTGGTACGTGTTTCGTGATCATTTGTTTTTTCAAATAGGCATGACCGACATTTGATTTCTAAGGCACGATATTTTCCTTCCCCTCTTTTCTTCCACCGTACGAGTGAGTGATAAATGCGCACATTGACATAAAAGTGCATTGGAACAGGCGAGGTTCGAATTTACAACATCAGGTATAAGAGTCACCCAAACCACTATGCCAACACGCTGTTGATACCACGATTACATACTTCAAATTTACTCATATCAATTGAAACTAATAATAAGGGAACCAATAATGGTCGCGCTCACCGATATTATGTTCCCCAAGCTGATTCGGCCACGGCGGCTTGTCTATTGAAACATGCCATATACGCAAGAGACTTTTGCCATCCTGCGTACATGTGCGTCGAGAATCAAGTGCTATTAATGCGTGGGGTTTAATAATAAGACAGCAATGAAAATATAACCAGATTCTATTAAGGTTCTGTGTTCGAGTTACATAATTCGGTCTCGCTTAAATATCATAAAATACTTCATAATTATAACCAGAGAATTTACGGTCTTGGCCCAAGTTTAAAGTACCTCTTTTCTAACTTACAACCGGTAATTAACTGTTAAGATAAAGAAATTTCGCTTTTCAGCCGTAAATAATTTTCGTAGAATTATTATTTACGCAAATAAATTAATCAATATAGAATTTTATGAATGTCTTAATTATTATTTCGTTGAATCCGAAACGAAATTACGCAAAACCCGGTAAATGTGTACCGGTTCCTTGCACTGCTAATTAGATTAAACATTATTCGCAGTGTTCCAATTACTACTTTGTTTTATTCCAGTTTTATTTATCCATTAATTAACTGATTAATTGACCGGAAATCTACCATTAAAATATAAATAGGTTTATTTTGGCTTATTTTAATTTTAAGCAGCTAACGTTCAAATCTACGAAAGGTGAAAAGATTTCAACCTAAAAATGACTATACACAAATATGTACTAGAATTGTATTAGTTAGGTACTTAATGTGTTCGCCTTTATTACTGGTGTTACACAAATCCTTATGTACTTGGATATCTGAGTCAATAATTTATATAATTATTAACTATTTGAAATTAAAAGGAATATTGACTTGACTGAATAGGAATTTATTGTCGAGTTTTCCTGTTTTATTTCCTTCCTTTTCTTTTTCAGACAGGCAAAGTCGCCACGGGAATCATTATATTTTTGGTAAGCATATATCACTTATATACTACTTTATACATTTCCCTAACTTAGGTCGGATAAATTACTTACTTACTTCTATTTTTAGCGTCGAATAACATTATCGTAATTATGATAAGAGCGAAAAATAATTAGCATTATGCGATGCGCGTATCTCATGTTAGCAATCAACTGCAGTTAATAAACAGTGGTGCTGGGTGGGGCCACGTAATTGTACTCACCTATAACTAATATGGGCTCGCGAAAAGATACTAAGGGTTGCCACGTGCGTTTTTAAACGATAAATCTATTGAATAAGGTTAGTCAAGTCAATAGTCAAATCATTTATTTAAATTAGACAACCTAAAATGACACTTTTGAACTTGGAAATAAAAACCCAATTTTTTTTTACTCTGGATGGAGTAAATATTAGATCAGTTATACAGAAACTGCAATAATGAGTTAAATAGTGACTGAACATCTGTTTATTACTCACTCACTCCGCATCCTTCGAAATGGAATATTTGCTCGCTGTCCTGTGCAATGTGTCCAATTGCTGACTTTCAGCTGCAACAAGTCTCCCACTCAGTCGGTCCAGCAGCACTTACTGCTCTCCAACTAGGACGGCTCAGGTAAGCCTCCTTCACCACCAAACCTGGGTCCATGAAAATCTGTTAATAAAATATTATATTCTATATATAAGATTTTTATCGAAAATTAGCATTAAAAAGCAATTGACAAAATTTGAAATTGACTTTGATAACCCTATTACAGTCCCACAATATACTGGTTGGCCATTTGTCAATAATAATTATTCTTTCCGAACGCAAATATTATAAGCGAATAAAGATTTTGATTACAAAACACCTCCCATTTTTGCTGTTTCTTTAAATTTACATTTTGCTGACGGTCAAATATGATGATGAAATATTCTTTGTATTATATATTATATTAATAACAGTCATTTAAAATAGACGGTAAACAGCGTGGTAAGCTGCCCGAGGTGAAAATCGTCAAAATATTCCTTTAGATGTATCGGCACAACAAGATTACAAATAATAATATAGCACGTTACAATTTTATACAAAAGTGACGTAGATAACACAAATTAAACCGCGCGCGAGTCACAACAAGGACAAAATTAGAATAAAAGATCACTATATTATCATTCAGCCCATATTTAATTGTTCGCGCATCGCCACAGGCAATATTTGACAGCTAAGACAAAATATGAAAGATTATCTGTCGGGTGCAAAATGGCCGCTGCCTTGGTTGATGTTTTAATTAGCCCACAGGCAACGCTCTTCGCCATTCTGCCAATTGGTCTCTCGAGATAGGGCTGGCAGGTACGTTTTCGATTATGAGAGTAATGCATAATTAGTAAATGGTATAATATTGTAGGAAATATATTATTAAATAAAGCTGAACGTATAGTGCGGTTCGGATCGTCGACGACCAATCCATTTTCGAGCGGCTTGATCCCTTGGCGTTGCTTAGAGATGTGGGGTATTTCTGCATCTTCTACCGCATTTACCATGGAGAGCGTTCAGAAGAGTTGTTTGGATTAATAAATGCAGCTGAGTTTCATCATCAGACGTCGAGGCGGAATACGAAATTTCACCCTATATCCGAACTAATTCGACTTAGGGTCCTTGAAGAAAAGATTCAATTCTTAAAAGGCCAATTTGTAAATTTAACATCAACTTATGTATGAAAAATTTTGGTCAAACACCTTATATCAAATTAATTTTATTGTTTCATACATGTAAAATTAATAGTCTTTTCGACCTCAAAGAAACGAAGAAAACCACAAATACATAAAATTACTTTTTTATCAGTTGCGAAATATAAATCTCATTTGTGGCGGCCCTAGTTAAGGTTAGTTACTGCTAAGAGGCCATGAAAATTGTTTAACGCCCTTCTACTGTCGGCAGATCTCTTCATTTAGCTCGCTCTATTGAAAGCTAATTTCGAAGCATTTGATATAGATTCGTTAATCCTAGCTACTGAAGTATTATATATAATATGTGTTCATGAGTACTTGTAAATACATTAAACCTTAGAAACTATTTTAGGTAACTATTCTTTACTAGCCAGTAGTTTTAGGCTAACGGCTTACCCTAAAGCCGTGCTTTCGAAGCTCAGTGTACCAATGGAATTTCTTTTACATGTGCGCAAGCAGTTGCTCCTATGATGAAGGCAAACATCGTGAACCCGGAATGTCTCAAACTAAGACAACATTGAGTGTCAATTTTAACATGTGTCACAGGCTGAGGTGATCAGTTATTAGCATCATCATCAACAATGGCTATACAACCCTTTGTAGGCTCCTCAAGTATAAATATACCTACTTGTAAATATTGTTATAAATATCAAGTAAAGTCTATTTCGTGCTTCTTGCTTCCAATTACGAACACCTATTGATTCGTGGTCCTTGACAACTACATCCCACCAACACAGCCGCGGTGTACGGGGTTTTCTCTTGCAATCGGGTTGTGAGTTCAGTAAGGACCTATCTGACACCTAATACTTACGCTGTTATACCATAATTGTCATGTATTTTAGATCATGTAACATATACTGTAGATGTAGCATTATATATTATACTTATACCTTGGGGTTCTGTCGTCCTCCGGTGCACATGTCCCAACCACTTGAGCCTGTTGCATTTTACGAATATATATTATTACCAGATATAAAAATTCCAAAATCAAATAACTCTCACAGATGGCAATCGCTTATTAAAATCTCGAATGGGCTCGATTAATTCGCGCGGATAATATACCGCACGCCGATCGTTAATTGGTTCGCTGACGTGTATTCGAGTTGATAACTCACTCGCCTGTGGGCGTTATATTGCGCGTTTAATCACGGCTCGCGATTAAAAACAACCGTAATCGTAACAAATGTTTTGATGAAATTTAATTTCCGATTGACCGCGGTACGAGGCAGTTTATAAGTGATGTAAGTGGCAAACATTTCAGATACATAATAGAACATTTGAACGATTTTGTTAACTGGGGGGGATTTTGTTAACATACAAGTGAACTGCATCGCTTATTCATACCAATAAACAACCCAGATTAGGTTTCCACGTGGCATCAGCGGCCATTAGATGTCGTTCATTCAATTTGTATGAAAATTCGTACCATGACCTCGCGACGGAACCAGAATAAGTGATTCTGAAAAAGTTACTGTTCGTTGAACGTTTTTGAATCGAAATGTCCTTATAATTGTTTAGGACATATAAAATTCAACATTTTAATAAAAACTACTTCATAGAGTATTATAAATAATATATATTATATCTGAACTAATAGACAATTCAAACACTAGAATTATTTGTAACTGTCATGGTACTGGTAACACTCACACTAGGACGCTGACATTTGACATGACGTAAACGGCTTTTGATGTATAGTTGATTAATAAGAAAACGTGTCGTACATAGAAGCCTGCCTCCCACGAGCAACAACACGCTTTACAACTTTTTATGCAATATAAAGCCGAATATGGCAGGTTTAATTTACTGAAAATGGTATTAAACGTTTCGAAGAAAAATTTCATGCCGCCATGATCATTAGTGGTACTTACTTACCGTTTAATATGACGCGAAAACTTGTTCGTAATCGATGTTGTGGTTTTTGTGCTTGTTAATTAGCATACAGCTCTGCTTTATGCAGATTAATTCAGACAGTCGCTACTCAATTATAGTGAACTAAGTAAAACTTTTGTTTTTTGGGTAAAAATAAGACACGTAAGTAGTCTTTGTTAAAAAGTGTAAGCTCAAGTCAAACTTTTTTATTTATAAAAGCTCGCTCGGCACACTTTGATACATAAGAAAAATATAATACAAGCACTTATAGGCAAACATAACTAACAGGAAGAGAGAAAAATACATCGTTTTATGAATTATAAAAACTAAAGGAAAATTGATTTCAAAGTGGAGGGGAGCAAGTCAACTATGGATATCCAGACCTAGCTAATTATCTTAATGATCCATCAATATCGGATAGTTTTGGCTGAAACGCGTTCTTCTAAAAGGCATGATTTCTTTTGATAAAAAGCGCAGTCCCTTCGATGTATGGTATTTTATTTCTGCGATGTATGGTATTTTTCGTAAAAGTCACCGAAATTGTTAATACTGTATAGAATCTGACTCACGGTATTGTTAAATACGTCCATCGAATACTTCAAAAAATTTAACCAACCATTGAATTATGACAATGACAATTGACATAAGTGTCATGTGGAGAAGTTAAATACAAAAAAATAAGGCTTTTTTCTTGTGTAACAAATAAATTATTTGCTCTAATTTAAACCAGATAAAGGCAATTATAAAATGAAAGTATTGTATATTATCAGAAAACCCTTTTTTGATTAAATAAGTACCAAATTAGCTTCCAGAGAAATGATTGTATTTTATGAATCGCTTATATCCAACTGTTTTAAATAATCTGTGCCCTGCCAGTGTTTCCTTAAAAGTAAAGTTGGTATAATGAAAATAATAGATTTAATTTACCTATTCCGATATGCAAAGTAGGATTCTTTGATAATCGGCCTCTGAGAATATCCATCAAACCACATCCCAAGTACTTACATTATACAAACTAACGACAGCAGATAATTAAAGGTTTTTAGAGTCTATGGGAAAACTGCAAATATTTTCTTCTTTCTTCATTAACCTTATGTATCAACACAGAGATCAGCCTTCTGTGCTCGACAAGTCGATTTTTGTGTCTAAAACACTCTGGGTTTCCTCACGATGTTTTTCTTCACTGTATGAGCAAGTGGTGGTTATCGCACGATATCTAGGTTCGGAATCGCATGTCGCACTAACACAAATTTTAAGAAGCAAGGACTGAAAGTCAAAATAAGGCATTGAGAGTTTTAAAAAAAATATTTGTTAAAAAAGAATTAACTTGAAAATAAATTTATCACTAAACATTAGATGAGCTTTCTGCCCGTTTGTTGTATAAAAAAATTAATAAGGCTTTTTTTTAACTTATCAACGACAGCTCTCTATCTAAAGATGAAGAATGTAATGTACATTAAAACCGTATTGCATTTGCTTTGCTATGAATTAGACATTGACTTTGACTATCTTTAAAATGTTAATCAAAGTCAAAGTTAAATCATTTATTTCAATTAGACCACCTAAAATGGCACTTTTGAACGTCATAAAAAAATACAAAGAAGACTCTAGTTGCCCCTTACAAAAGGTAGTTTCGTGTGGAGAAGAATGGACAAGAAACTCCACACTTACTCTTTTAAAATAGGTTTACAATATTTTGTTACATTTGTTAAATAATTATATGTGATGTCTTCACTTATCATGTACTCTTAGAATAAACTACTAAAAAAGTTAGTAAACATGTCCTCACATATTTACAAATATCGAAACTGTAGAATATTAACATTAAAGAGTAATAAAAAAACACAACAAAACAGTGTGTGAGATAAAATAAAATAATTACATTTGTAGCATAAATAAAAAATTACAAAAATATAGTATAAGTTATCTCATTTTACCTCTTAACCACAAATGATGTACCATTTTCGTCATGTTCTATAAAAACAGCTCCAGTTCCTATTTTAACGCCATCAAACGCTTAACGTATTACTATAAACGCCAGTATTTTAATTATTCGTCGGTTTGTCACAAAATGACCAAATAAAACTCAACACGATACTGCTCGACCCAACATGGACCCTTAATTGAGTCCGGTTCTAAGAAAGTAATTTCACAAATTACTTTTGGCTACTGGATTCAACGCTATACTTGGAACCTTGTCGAAATACGTTTAGTTAAGAGCCTTATGCACGACGGAGAAACGCTTATTTTGACAAGGTTGGAATGGTCGGGAGATAAACTTAGGTGTGTGTCGTCAACATGTTACAGTAAAGTGGGGACGGGTTTTTGAGGTCATATTTTTTATTCAGTGCATATTAATTAGGTATACTTTAAATATAAAGTATTAATTTTGTTAAGAGTATTTCAAGCAAACTCGATTTATATATAATACTTGCTAATTAAGACAATATTCTCATGGAAATAAGTAAATGTTTAGCTTAGTGAAAAACAAATCTTGAATGGATCAATATATTTCTAATAACCTCAATCTAGCTAGAATGTTTTGATTATACCCAAACCATGAATTTCAACTGTAGCATTAAATTCGTATCAAGAAAAAGTATCACTTAAAATTGTACGGCCAAATTAAAATTCGTGAATTTTGTCGTGTCTGCCTTGAAACGAGGCATTTCTCGAGATACATTCCTTAACAATTAAACTTAATTTGTATTGTGCCCAATGGCGAAACAGACATACCGACCTCATCTCAAGCATATTATTATGGCTCTTAAATGCTCATTATAACCATAAATTTATTTAATGATTTTTGTCATTATTGTTAACTTATAAGATTCCGCATTAATGACGAAATTTAAATAAATACTTGTCCTTTATTAATGCGTCAAATTTCAACAATTCTACCCAATTAACTCATTCGTCGCTTCCGAATTCAAGAGTTCCATGAAATTCAACCATTACCTCCCAAATAGAACCGATCAGAATGACCGATAAACCCCTTCAAGAAGTTTCTACTAATTGCTGTAATAAATTTCGAATGCGGCAACACCGAATATACCAAAGTCCCACTGGCCCATCACCCTATTAGGAAGTTAAAAAGTTACAACCACAGACTAGGAATCTGTCGAATTTGTTTCTAGACATGCGATTTCCATCTTTATCAACACAAATTAATAAAGGGACAGGAAAAGAATCGGTTCTTGCTCCATGGGCGCTATAAAGAATCGTCATCTCGTTTAAATTCCATTTTTAAATTGAAAAAAACTTGACACAGGAAATTCAACCTTAGAGGAAGATCGAACAAAAAGGTTTAATGAGGAGCTTTTTGGTAGTGATGCGTTGGTGACAAAATATTGCGCCAATTATACTAATGACATTTTGACTTTTATTACATGGAATTAAGGTTTAGATTGGCCTGAAATTTCCTTGTATTTGTTATAGAGTCGTACCCGTTTGTATCACGTCATGAGGACGAATGGTTTTTGTCGTTTTTAATTATATTTATTATTCTTGTTATTTATTTATTGTTTTGTATCGGTCGCTACCGTGCGTGCGTTTTAACGATGGAGATAGGATGCACAACCAAATTAGGGACTTTTTGAGAATGCAAATGTGCTTCTTTGCATACGACTCGAAAAAATCGTCGCAAATCGCGATGTTCACATGGAAATTTGGCAAACGGATGTGATTTTAAATATAGAATGTAAAATTATGCCCAATCATTAGGAAACCCCCAATTTTTTTAGTCTGTTGACTAGACGTTTATCCTAGTTAAAAGTTATATTATACCAAAATATCTACAATAAACTTGGTTATTTTCAAGAACACTTACGATTACTTTGTTTAAACCTTTTTTAAAACTATTATCTATTATTACCATTCCTCAGGTTTATTAGTCGATTTCATGTGACTAAAATATTGGATAAGTAAAGAAATTTGCCTCGCTTTCCCTCACCTTATTACTGCTATAAAAGCAATTGTTTGAAGAACATTTACAAACAAAGGGCAGATTACATCTTCTCAGATAAGATGTTGACACACTGATGTGCAGACAAAGGGTCTATCTTTTTATTGGCCTTAAGTGAAATTCATTTTGAAACCTGGTTTGACTACACCCTAACGAAAAGCCTCTTTAGGAAAACTACGTGCTTTTTATAAAAACCGTAAAGTACTATATGATAAATAAAAATTATACATTAAAGACAGAGAGAATCTCTAATCATCAGTTATGGGAGCTATGCAATCAGGTGCCAATTGACAGGTCTATAGAACACCGAAAGTGGAAATGGGTCCAAACGCTCCGGTCCCATTACCAGACACACCCTCGACTGGGAACCTCAAGGCAAATGTGACCGCCTAAAACAGACCTGGGAACTTAACATCATTGCAGAGGCGAAGGAAGCTGGAATGACGTGAAGTGAAATTAAGACCGGACCAGTAACGAACAGGCTGGTTCTGGAAATTTTAGAATAACGGGCCCAGTACAAAATACTTTAGAAAAGCTTCTATGATCGTATTACAAACGATAAAACTTGTTTTAACATTTATGGTTCACATTTTGACTTTGCTTGGTACAATTTTGTGTTACTCAATTGAATTTCATAGTCAACCTATTTATTATTAATACGACAATTTATCAATAGACCATAATTCAAAATAACACGTAGCCGCGTGTGGTAAATGGTTTTTGTTGATTTCTAAGTAAACTATATTTTATACACTATCAATATTTGCAAGATTGCAAAATATTGTATAGTACGATTGATGCATCTTGATACTGTGATAGATAGATAGCTAGCTAGGTATGATGTTAACGATTCGTACTATAGTTAAATGATAACAATATAGAGACTGGAGTTTCACCCCTTCGTTGTTGACATCCCCAGGTGCGCCGCACTGCACGACTTGGATCGTCGTTTCTGGTACAGAAAAGGAATGGAACTTCTTGCCCCCTTTATCTTCCCTAGACAGTTTAATATGGGTTCATTTAAGATGTGGTTAAACAGGCTTCTCCTGCAGGAAACAGCGTGCCCTCCAATAGGCCGCATCTCACTTAACATCAGGTGGAATCGTGGCCTGTCCAATTCTGCAAATAGATTCCTATATCACAATATTAATTTCCCATCCTTTTTTACAGTAGGTACCCTAATGAAAAAATTGTTTTAATACCAGTACAAATTATTTTTTGTAAGTATCAAAGTAGTTTAAGCGTTACATTCTTACGTAACTATGAATGAAAGTTAAAGAATAGCACAGCAGGTTTTATTTTACGAAACTGCACCATCAATTAATAACATCTACATGGGTTTCCTTAAATCACTAATGCTTGTAAAATATCTATGCATTAGTGTTAACTAATATGGACTGGTATTCTGGTATCCAGGATACTGGACATTTAAAAGGCTCTTTAAAATTGTCTCTACAAAATGTTGTATGCTTCACGATAGTTGAATCTAGCGCCAGCTAGGTATTTGCTTGGTAACATACGTATATCCAAAAATTCTTCGTCACTTTTTAAGACAGCCGGTTTGTTACGTATTCCATTTTATTTATGGTCAAACACTACTAGGGCAAAAAGTTATGCTTTGTGGAATGAAGGAAAAGGATACATTACAATAATAAAGAAACTACTTTTTTAATTAAACTGTTAATTAATATAAATATTTTTAATATGAATCGTAATTAATGGTGAATTCCTGTTTTGTTGAAAAGCTTGTTTTTGTAACAACTTTCAATTAATAAATTATAGGTTATCGTTTAATGAGGTCTTTTTGTTTTGTCGCTTGTGTTAATATTTATAATGAAATAGCTACTTGGTTGAGCGCCTCCATAATATACGTGCCAATTTTATTTCATTTTTGTTTTAAACTAAATTCATTCTATTTCTTACATTTTAAACAGGCGATACAGTTTTCAATTTATACAGGGTCATTCAGTTTTTAATTTAAGTCATTTTAGCCGTCAGCGACTCTTTTTTTTTTTTTTTTTAATTTAATTTAAATTGTCATAAAACCCACTGCTAGCTACAGTAAAGGACTACACACACGTTCGTCCGGAGCCAAAAGGCTAAAATTCAATTAGATACGCCGGAAATCTTTCATCTGAAATAAATAAATAATTGTTCATATCATTAAATTTGTTTGTCCGCTTATAAAGGAATTGCCCTTCAGGTAAAATCGTGCGTCAAAGAGTTTAGTTTTTCTATATTTTATAATAATAAAATAAAAATAGCCTTTATTCGAGTAGGTACTATAATTGAAGTTACAGTAAATTTTATTATTATATTTAATACAAGTAGGTACACGACCTTAGAAGCAGTGAAGGCCTCCAAATTATTCCACTTGCCTACCATCTTCCCTCTTTATTTCTTCTTCCCAGGTTTCTTGTAGGCGTCCTCTCCATTTTGTACCCACTGGGATATTCTCAATAGTCCTTTATTAACCACATTCAAAAAAATCTTACGAGGTTATCAATTTCACGTGTATTTTTTTTTAATATGTGGCAGAGGGTCCGTCCAACCTACCAAAAACTTTTAAATTTTTACTGATTTAATCATTTATTATTTTTGACTTTATTAGACACAGGCTCTCTTTTAGAACTATATTTACACTGACCCTTAAACAATTAAACCAATTATTATGACTTTTCCGTAACAGACACGACATCCGATTACTGATTTTATTCTTACTTATAAAGCCCATAAGTAATACTTTATCTGCGAATAAAAACCGGATTGATAATACTTGGTTAAAATAAATTGTTGAATGTTTTGTCATATAATTAATTTTATTAGTATTAAAGGACTCGCAATTAAATATAAATTTCACAATAAATCATGAATTATGTTCTCTGTTAATTACTTGAATAATGGCTTCAGTTTTGAACATAATATGTACAAAAATTACGTTTTATGTAAGATAAAAGACGTAATACGTGAGTGAAGGTTTAAAATTTGTACTTTAGAATTATTATAATACTACTGTGCACCATATTTTTAATAAGTAGGTCTAAGGTATTTTATAACCTACCTATTGTTTAAGATTATTTATAGGTTATTTTTTTCAAAATGTTCATGACTAAAAAAATTGAATAAGGCAGACTATTGCATTGTTCATAGACATGATTGAATAAAAAAAACAAATCGAAAGACTTTTAAAATTAGAATGATACACAGTTAAGATGTAAAATGTATCTATGGACACCTTTTGATTGTGCTACGAAAGGTAAGGGCCATTAATAATAAATAAAATTCATCATCACATTCAAAAATCCCTCGGGATAAATGAACTCCATAAAGATTAAGTTATCACAAAGGATTTTATGAGTAACTCCCTCAGTGGTCATTTTTTGCATTTTATGAATGAATGGCTCCTTTGAATGCTGTTATGAATGAATCCACTTGTAGTGAAGGCATAGACAAGTTTTTAGACTATAAAAATTTGTTTTGTTCGATCGATATTATTTATGGTCTTTTTTATAATCTGTGCGCGTGAAATCGGGAGTCAACGCGTTATAACATTTTTATGTAGGTATACATTCTTGTAGCGATAAGTTGTTTTGTGAAAAAATATTAAGAATTAATAAATTATTACCAATAATTAAATTGAATATATTGATGTGCCTCCGGAAAACATACAGCATTGTATAATGAAGAAGCAATGTATACTTAGCCATGAAGTGCGATACATACCGAGTGAAATAGTTCCGCTTAGATAGAATAGATGGCGCTGTAATCGCCTCAACTTCATACTTATCTTAACCAGCTAGGACGTTGTCATTTCCGCAGTCATAGCGTTGTGTACTTTCGCCGCGTGCGGTCGAAACCGAAAGACTCAATAACGACTTAAAACCTTATAGTCTTTCTTAGTGTTAATTATTAGCAAAACGTATTATTTATACATCACAAGTGCGTAATAGACTCACGATGCCGATAAGGCCGGCGCCGGGGCCGATCAGGCAGGTAGTCTAAAAAAGTGTCGAGCAAGGTCACGAACAAGACAAAGAGGACTCCACGTGCACCAGCAGCGCGTCTGATAGCGACTCGGAGCGCGAGGGACCGCCACAAAAGAAAAGGAAACGAGTAGCACAGGTAACGGTCGATCCCACGATCGACGCGTTATATAATCAGGTGAGTTTCCTCACAAATTTTATAGTGCATCAACAATATGTACCAAATGTCAACGCCAGTGCGTCCCATGACGAGGGTAACCACCGCCCGACCAACTACTATAGCGATTTTTTATTAATCCGTCGACCGGGAAAACGATTACAAAATAAATATATAAAAATTATAAAAATATAATATATTGAGGCTATAAAACTCGAACATTTAAATACTCCCACGTGGTAACACATTAGATCCAAAAAAGCCCTGATAGACATACTGACGTCTCCAGGCTTTTGTAACCCTAAAATTAAAGACGAAATACGTTGTCTTATGTCAAAGTGAATTACTACAATCTGGGTTACAAAAAATCGTAAACTGGACTCGTAATAACCCAACGAAATTAAAACCCGCAAATCTTTTCACAAAAATATCCTATATTTTTGGTAATAAATCACCTTCTCACAAATTGCTTGAACAAACCCTGCAAATTGTATGCGGAAAACGAGCGGAATCTATAGAAACTACGCGTAAAAAATTAATAAGTGAGATTTCGGACAAAAGTATTCAAATTGCGCTTAGTAATATACCTCCTATAGCGAGGAATTTTTATTTGACAAAAATAAGCTCGCGTCCCTCATACGATCCCTTGGTGGGCCGCAATTCTGGTTATCTCCGCCGCAACCTTCAAGAGTAAGAGAGCTTTTTAAACCTAAATACAAAGAATCGTCAGCCAGTCCAGGCACAAAATGGAAAAAAATATTTTTGTAATACCTACATAAAACAAGAAACGATGCGAACGTTTAACACGAAAATCAAACTACCCGTTGTCTAACAATGACGGAAAAAAATTACTATCTAACACAATTCAAGGATTCCGCATACCTCTGTACAAGGAACCGCCTTTGTTAATGCCAACAAATCGAATAGTAAGTGAATACGCAACCGAACTGTCACCTGCGATATCGCAGATAATCAAAGAACTCCTGAATCAGGCAAGATATCCTACAAACAGTTCTCAACAAAACCCTCAGTTTTATATCCATAATGGTTCTTCGCAGGAAAAGCGACGGCGCGATGCGTCCTATTGTAGATTTGCGAGAACTAAACCGATTCGTGAAGACAAAACATTTTCGGTTGATCTCCCACGGCTTAGTCCCAGACTTTCTTTAACCAGGGGACTGGATGATAAATAAATTTATCACAAGCCTATTTTCATGTACCGGCAGCGAGATTACACCGACCTTTCTTAAGGCTCAGCTAAAAAGGGCAGTTATACGAAAATATGACTTGCCTTCCTTTTGGGCAAGCGTCAGTACCACACCTTTCCTCTGCAGTATCATGTTGGGTCGCGGAGACCTTACGTGCGAAGGGATGTCGAGTGCTAGTATTCCTAGACGACTACCTTCTGGTCAACCAAGACCACTCCAAGTTAAATCTCAGGCCGCGGAGGCCGTGAGACACTTGGAACACCCTCCAAGTTAAATTATCAGGCCGCGGAGGCCGGCAGACACTTGGAACACCTTCCAAGTTAGATTCTCAGGCCGCGGAGGCCGTGAGACACTTGGAACACCTAGGATGGAAAATCAATTACTTACCAAAAAATCCGTATTGGTACCAACCCAAAATTTAGAATACCTTGGAACTCGCTGGAATACTATGGTCAATGTGATGTCGCTACCCAAGGTACAAATACAGAGCAAAAACCATAGTTATGCGTTGTATTCGCGAGTTACAAAGCTTTGCTAGGGCAAGTAAACTTCGCAAACTTTATCGTGCCCCGTGGGAGGCTTCACGGTCGCCAGGTACAAATCTTTCTGCGACAATTCAACAAGATCCGACCCCGTCGAGGTCAACTGCTGCCTCAGATTGTAGGGCAGGAACTGATGTGGTGGCTCGGAGCTACTCATCAGACGACGCCTATACACAAAAAACCTGCAACCCACTTGCTAGCGACGGACGCCTCAGATTGGGGTTGGGGGGGGCCACATCTCCTTGACGGGAACCTTGTCAGGAAAATGGTCATACCAACAGAAAACGTGGCACTGCAACAAAAAGGACTTATATAGCCGCAATAAAAATAAATGTAAAAATATTACAAAACACACACGTGTTAATACAATCGTACAAATGAAACTCTGATTGCTTACATTCAAACAGAAGGTGGAACGAAATCGATAGGGTTACTTACGCTAACCTTCAAACTATTGCACCTGACGGACAAATTCAACATAACTCTGTCGGTACATTACCTACCAGGGTGATCATAGCAGACAGATTATAAAGGGGAAAAAAGGCTGCATAGTGGCACCTTCTTCCTCTAGCATGGGTGTTTCCCCTTCCAAATCCCTGAGTTTTAGCACACCTAAACCGGGCGACGGGAACCTATCTGATAGTTGCTTCAGATTGGCCGCGAGGTTTCTGGCTGCAGGACCTGAAATCCAGGTCTCTAGATCACCCCCACGAAATTCAACACCTATCGCAGACACTCTTAGATACGACAATTGCACTGTCTCCTCCACAAATACAAGCATTGACCCTAAAAGTTTGGGAAATTGGGGGTGGGGTGCCCAAATAAAAGACTGGTCCACACTGGAAAAAGATCTACTTTTGAAGAGTTGGTCACTCCACCTGTCCACTTATTTACCCGCAATCAAAAGAGGGCTGTCATGGTGTGACAACTCTCAAGTGAACCCAAAATCCCCTCAAACAGCCGATATTGCAAAAAAAATAATATCACTTTTTCTAAAAGAAAATTTATTTATTTCTTTATTTATAAGTAATCTTACAGCTAACATACATAATATTACAAAAGAAACACTTAGACAGTACAGAAAGCCAAAACAGAAATTTATCCTATCAGTATCAACCATCCTTGTTCGCAAATCGGCAATTTTAACTTTTTGCGGTCCCCATGTAGAAAAACAAAAAATTTCAAATTTTATTACTAAACACACCCTCAGGGTATTAGGAGTAGCTAAACCAAAAGTCGTGAAATCATCCGTCACGTGGGAGCCGCGAATAGTACTATACTGGCTTTCTTCCAACCCTCCTAGGGACACTTTATTCGATACGGCTCGCAGAACAGCCACAGTATTGCATTTAGCATTGGGCCGCAGAGTTCACTTTATTAGAAATTACTGACGAGCAATTCGTGGATGATGGTGGTAACATTTATTTAACACCGGTATTCGAATCTAAGACAGACACTCAAGACGCCAGTCAAAATGGAAACTTTCTGAACACCACGATAAAACATGTGCCCTATCACTTTAGTGAGACTTCAGTTAGTCCTGACGACTCATTGGTCTAGTGGTTAGTACCCCTGACTGCGAATCCATGGGTCCCAGGTTCGATTCCCGGCTGGGACGAACATTGATGTGATGAGCATTTGGTGTTGTGCTTGGGTCTTGGGTGTTTAAATATGTAATTATTTGTCTATCTTTCTATAATATGTATGTATATCTGTTGCCTAGTACCCATAACACAAGCTTCACCAGCTTAGCATGGGACTAGGTCAATTGGTGTCAACTGTCTTTAAAATAAAAAATAGCTTTGAGTAATAGGTACAAGAAGATCTCAAGTAAAAAATTTAAACAATATTTTTATATCCATCAACAGCAAAATAATTGGGTCAAAATTCAACCACTAGATTAAATTTTTTATTACACGGGGTAATTGGAAATCTTCAAATACGAGTACATACATTCTTTAATCATTACTGCCGCGAGATAGACTCTCGTAGAGAAAACTCATCACTCTTTCTTTAATACATTTGCACCATCGTAATTATATAAATACCTTGTTGTGATGATAGGAAGTTTTTGTTATTATGTTAATTGTACATCTCAATGAATATAGTTATATTTATACCGTAACTAAGAATAATAATTATTGCTAAATACTTATGCTTTGATTAAGAATATTGGCAAGTGAATAAAATAGTTATATATAAACAATAACGGCTTTAGCTAAAGCCTTTAATTCTTCATAATCATCATAGCGTTGTGTTTTATACTGTACTTTATACATCCACCAGCAGATAACAAACACGTCTTCATTATACAATGCTGTATGTTTTCCGGAGGCACATCAATATGACGGTTTTACATAACAATAAAACCGATATTATGTGCCGAGAAGGAAAACATACAGCATTGTAGGAAGCTCTTCCTGGTGAAGACACTATGACTGCGGAAATGACAACGTCCTAGCTGGTTAAGATAAGTATGAAGTTGAGGCGATTACAGCGCCATCTATTCTATCTAAGCGGAACTATTTCACTCGGTATGTATCGCACTTCATGGCTAAGTATACATTGCTTCTTCATTATACAATGCTGTATGTTTTCCTTCTCGGCACATAATATCGGTTTTATTGTTATGTAAAACCGTCATATTATTATGTACAACTGACAAATTGATCTAGGTCTACCCGCGTTGAACCCAGCAGTAGCAGAAGTCATTGGCACTTTTACTATTTGTAGTATTTGTCAATGTTATTTTAAGACCAAAAGAAAATATTCTATATACCAATTTTTTAGGAAATTAATTAGAATCTTAAAGATTATTATTTTTTATGAACCTGAACAACAACATTACTGTTAAGATTTTCATTTCGGCGCATACTACGCATTGCAATGTCAACTGTCAAACCTGTCAAATGAATTTACTCAGTGGTCAAGCGCAGGTGGAAATCACAAAAACTGCGTTTTACTGCGCGTGGGAACATCATGTAGAGAGAATCGATTTCTCTCAGTCGATTAAATTTTTGAGTCGATTTCGGTCGTCTTGCCTCATTAGAATCCTAAAAATTATTTATCATTCTGAATTTGAAAAATCGTGGGAGATTACGCAAGAAATTGGCAGTTTGTCACAATGAGATCCCTTACATTTTTTTACTTAATACTGTTTTAAGAAAATTGTTTAAGATAAGCATATAAACTAAGTAATTATAGCGTAATATAATAACGTAATTATTATTTTCAATAAATCAATTTAAATTAAGCTAATAAAAACGAATTACATTCCACCCACCCCAAATTGACTTAACGAATAGAATGCTCATAATCGGATAACACCCACAGATAAAACAGTTATTTATTCAGCAATCATCTTCACACTGCGATAATCCCGCACCCTCCGAATAAACTAGGTGGTGTATAAATTCAAATTTCCTCTCCATACACTTATTTCCATATCTCGTCCACTCTCCCTCCAAGCTTTATTAAAACTCCTGCAAAAACCGACACTTATTCGCTATCTACGTTAGGAAATGGCATTATCGGGAACGCGGGCCGAATCGCACACGTCTCACCCAATAGGGCATTCTTATCAGAAAATGACTCATTTCAAATGACAGAGTGCTGCTCAGTGTATCCGAACGCGCAACACATATAACCTTAAAATCGATAACTATATTCAACTCTATAGCTAGAGGAGTATAGTTCATTTTACTAAGTTCTATAGAGAAGTGAGGTTCCGCAAATTGGAGGACGTTCGTAGCAAAGGAAATTGGAATAAGAAAATTTGGGGTGTAAAATGAAAGATAGACGAGTACTAATTTCCGGCTATTACAGCCTCTCTTTCTTTCCCGCGCATTTATTGCGGGGACTGAAAAAGGAAATGTGTTCTATCTTTTTCTAGCATGCTCGGAGCAAATGCGCGCCAACAATTTCGTTCTCTATTTAAATTGCTAAATTAGTTTTACGCTTGCTCGGTTTATGTGATATATATTTTTAATGTATTGGATGACGTAGATTAAGAAGGCATGACGCATCAACGTTCATTTTATTACCTACTATACCTACAAAAGCCCTGACCCTATTTCCTTGTAATTGGCTGGAAATATTTTTTTTATTCTTCTGGTGCACAGATAAATACAACGTAATGACTAGATTTCATAGTTCAAAACTTCAAAAGCAATCTGATAATAGATGCCGGACCTGCTATGGCTTGGCATAACGTCGGATATGAACTGAAAAGCTCACAATTCGCCTGTGTAGTTGTGTTTGCTATAACTTTTAAATTAAAAATTGCTTTATTAAAAGCAATTTTTAATTTTATCTATATATCTATTGTTGTATCGTGATATTGAGTATTTGATATATTATGTATTTACATAATATTAGCTACTTAATTATATATAGATAGAAGAATAATAATTGCGTGGTTTTTAATTATATTCTTAGGAAACGTTTCTTTTCTAACTGATCAGTTGAATAATGTCTTAGATATGTATTTATAGTGCATATTTATTTCATTTCATATAAATTCAAAGTAAGCTGTAATGAGCTCTATTTCGCTTTTACATCACATAGTAGAGCGATTTCAATGATGATTATTTAATTTCATAACGAGCTCACAAACAAGTTGTCTCAGTGATATTTAAATTATTTGTAGTGCGTAGAAGCCACTATGAGTCACCTAAAATTAAGTAATTTTAGATCTTAACAGAGACAATTTTATAATATAGTTAAATGTAAAAATTTCTAAAATTAAATTAATTAACTTATAAAATAACACAGTGCTTTATGTTTTTAACCGAATCCAAAACACTGGGTGTGTATTTTTTATACTTATTTGTTATGTGTAATTAGATCATTAGGTAATAGGGCATTGATTTTCTAATCCATTTAGGTAATGCGATATGGGACAGGCAACCATTAACGATAAATGAAATCTCGACACCACATTATGACACCGTCTTTAATTGATAGAGGGTGAGCAATATCTGTTTTCATATTGTCGATGGATTAATCTCTATTATTTAGGGTTACCAATAAATACATACAGAATTAATAATACGATATTAAAGCTTTAGTATATGTTTATATTCTAAAACGATCGTAATATAAGCCGTATTTCATTTGATAAAATTCTTATAGGCAAGTAAATAAAATGTTACCTGCACATCCCTAATACAACAATACATTCAAGGCAGCAATTTCTATCAAATTAAAGTTCTTAAGTCACAAAAAGCAGGCCACAATTAATTCAAAATTGATTTCCACTTAAATAAATGCTGGCGAACGATCAGAATTTCAAATCGGGCTCCCGAGCAAGCTGGCAGCGTGTAAGCGTTCTTTTTTGATTCCAATATGCCATTTAAACGGAAAGCGCCAAAAGAAATAGCCACGGAGTTAGGTTGGCCAGCCTGATGCTATCTTGGCAGTTGGCACACCTGACCGACGCTAATTGGACAATAAATCAATTCTTGCCCACTTCTTATTGGCGATTCGAGGCATTCCAATATAGAAAATTTGGCCGCGTGATATTGACATGATAAAAAACAATGTCGTTATCTTTTCTTTTGTGTTCATCTCGGGACCCAGTTCTTATTAAGGCTGAATAGTCTGGTTTTGTTTTAAGTGTGTTATCTCTTAGACAATTTGTTTTGGGCGCTCGTTATGGAATTAATAAATCTTATATTTATTAATTGACTTAATGACTTCTTTACTTACTTTAAAAGTTGGTATGACTTGTTTTGCAAGAATAGATATTAAAAAATGTATTTTACTTAAACATGCTTAAATAAGATGTCTTTACTAAACTGCTGAGTTTCACAAAAGAAACCTATTCCTATTTATCTATATATAAAGGTAGGTACCTATGCTTATTAACCATACCATTATTTCCATTGTTTTATATTAAAACCGAATTATTTCAAAAAAACTATAGATACTTAATAATAAGATATGCAATTCGAAAGGAATATAAATACGATAACGACAATAGTAAAATACAATAAACGCGCAGTCATCCATTATTGCAGTTATTAACAATACAGAACGCGCCAAACTAATCTGGCTCCGTTCGTAATTAAATTCTGAATACAACTCCCATAGACTATATTATAACGGCAATAGACACCCTGAAAACCCTTCACATTATTAATGATAATAATTCTATGTCCACAGATAAATACTACTAGTCTGAAGAACAGATAGGCTGTTACATAATAATTCATTATTCGAACAAAATTTATTGCATGCCATGACAATTTAAAAAAACGCAATCATATTTCACAATTAGAACGTTTAACACATAATATCTCGTTATCAATGAAAAAATCTGGTCTGTAAACGATATTAGTATTCTATGGAAGCGAGCTATTAAAGCGAAACGGTAGCATGACGCCCATTACGAAACGGAACGTGCATAATTATTTCGTTCCCGCCTTTTTTCTTATTCCAATTTCGAATTTCGAGTAGCGCTAATGCGGCGTCGCCGTACAGCGGCACGTTGGCCGTACCAATGTTCTCGTAAAATCTTATTTCAATTATCGGAGTTAAATAATCGTATATGTTTGCGCTGTGTTAATTATTTTCAATTACCTTTACTTGTCGTGAATGAGGTTGTGAATAAAGAAATTGCAATAGGATTTTGAAATCAAGATTATGTTACAAATGTTCTAATGAATATTTCTTTAAAGTATACAAAAAAGTTACTACGACAGAAATAGAAGCAGATATTATATATTTGTTACGTTTAAAGGGATCCCTTAAAGATGGATATTGCAGTCTGGTCTCGTAGGAGTTGTAAGGTTTGACAACAATATTCCTGTAATGTCCTCCAGTCTTCGACCATTAGGTACCACGATCACAACATGCCTGTTTACTCTTTTAAGCTAACTATCGAAAAGAAGGGTTACTAATTCAAATACTTTTCAGAGTAATCTGTTAACTCAAATCAACGTATATAGACCACCAACGGTTTGAAAATGTATCATTAAATGTTTGTATGTAAATGACAGGTAACTCGCTGTCACATCCTTCATAACATTACTCGTTTATCTGTTCGTTTCATCTCATTTCGTACTGTTAACATGTATTTTGACATATGACATAACTTTGTATCTTAGGATTCGTATCGCGAGTGCTATGTCCATACGTTTTTACTTATTGAGATATAATTAACTTTTTTATTTTGAAAATACTACTAACGTAATTGGGTCTAGAGGTTGGCATATTTAACTACAAATAAAAAAATGCGTGCGTACAAAGTACACATGTCAGCACATTGTATGTTTTATGGTGCACTATACTACACGCTATAATATAATAAGAAGTCAAAAAACTCAACATCATTTATTCATATATGTCAAAAAAGAAATATACATTAAATGCTTCTAATTTTACATATGCTGCCAGTACTTAAATCAAGGGCGGAGAACGGAAGAGAAAAACTGGCAATAAACTCTCCGCCACTCTTTTTAATCGCCCGTCTTAATGAAGATTAGATTATGTTATACTTTGTAAATTTCATGATAGAACTACTACCTAGACATTAAGTCTCAAAAAGCCGCACGTGTAATTAGATGACGCTACTGTGCCTTTGACCTTTATAACAATTTTTTTTTAAAACAACGCATCTTCAACAATTATGTGTAAAAAGTTTTTATAGCTCAAATAGCATTGTCACCCACCAGCGCCGGTTACAACATCGATAAAACAATTGTATAGCAATAATAAGCTCCCGTCTTACGAGCGCTATCAGGGGATTGTAAATCACAGTAATGACATCGTAACAAGGTGCTGTTGATGTTTATTTTATTGTAATTAAAGCGAAACATCATTAGCGAATGAATGAATAAAACATGAGAATCTATGACACAAAAACGCCGCTCGAAATCACTTTTAACGTTAGTTGGAATTTTTAACACAAAAAATGTAATGTTGCTTAACTGAAACATATAATTATTGGTCATCGACTTTACTTTTAATAATAGGGCCAGCAGCGTATATCGAAGGGTGTTCGGGTTGGCCACTTTGGAAATTTAAGCTAAGTCTAGTTACCCTAAAATATAACCCTAGAGAAGCAGCTGCCTGCGCTATTAACTTCCTGACTTATAAAATAAAACATAAAGTATACAAAATTCTTATGTATTCATTTATCTACTACATATCGAGCTAATAAGCAATCGCGAGATTTTACGTGGGATCACACTCAAGCACACAGATAAAAAGACACATTAATAAGGAACAATATAAAACTGGAATATCAAAAAATATAATCTATAATAGACAATAATATCGCATAATAAAAAAACAAAGCTTGTCACATGTTAACTACTATTAAACAATAAAAAGCAGACAATTACATGGGCACGAGGAAGATTTTATCGTAACAAGTTGAAGTCAACTTAAACAATGTCTAGAGTGATGGATTCGATGCCACTGCGCTAAATAGAGCTTACTCACAGGGTTATCACTTGTAGTGTTTTAATTATAATGAATATTCAGAATTAATAATCAGCTTGAAAAAATAAGAAGTACCGAATATTCTTAAGGCAAGTGAAAATGATTCCGCAATATATTCTATGGACATAGTACCTATTGAAATACATACAAAAATGAATATAATTTTAAATACGCGCCGTTTAGTAGTGAGAAAAGGAATGTACGTCTTGTTTGTATTCGCCGCAGGTTTCGCTTAAGCGAGTTGCCCCGGCGCGGGGTTCTGTAAAATCTAAATATATTTCCCAAGAATCCCAACAATTAAGAGCAGAATAAAGCGATTCATTTCATATCTATATCGTTAAAAAACAGCTGTGTAAAGCGGAAACTGTTAACTGCTTTACAGTCATTTGTTAATAATGTCATTATTAATTATTTATAATTTAATTGATAACACGATATGTACTTGACGTGTTAATGTTCTAAAATAATTAGCCAACAATATTTAGAGCAATTAAAATAAAAACACTTTACGTGTTTTCTGTTTTATCGAAAATTTTGGTTTTAACATATTATAATTATGTAAAACCCAATTAGTAGGTAACGTAACTCTATGATGCTGGCTGATTTTGAAATTATGTTGGCATTTGTTTTACTGATCGTATTTGAATTTGCAATGTCATCTCTTTAACCTGATTCAATTATTGAAAATCGAATTCAGGGCCTTGTATTAGGATAATAAAAAGTCAATTTTATTTTATAAATCGTTTCGCAATTACATTGTAGCGAAAGAACCTTTGAAGAAGTCTTGGAAGGTAAAAAAATCTCATTTACATTACAACCCTAATATAAAAATATTTTAAGATAACATAGTCGTGGGCAGGAATGCCCGGAATGCCCTTTTGACAAATATGACTCCAGGATGTTATGACATCTGTCACCTTATGGTCATCGTTAAATTAATTTCTCTGGTTTCGCAGCTAGCCTAAGATGCGTGTCCAAATTGACAGCCTGTAAAATAATATAGAAGCGTGTTATGAGAACTTTTGACTAAAATAATTATTATTTTATAAAACAGTGGGCAAACGGGCAGAAGGCCCATCTGATGTTAAGTGATACCGCCGCCCATGGACACTTTCAATTCCAGAAGGCTATTTTTAACTTTTCTTGATATGTTGAATTGCTACGAAAGTACTGCAGTGGGTAACTGCTAATAAAGCTCAGTAGTAGAACGACGGACGTCGAGGTCTTATGAGTGGACAACACGATATAACTGTCCGCAACAAACTGATTTTATTTTCATTGTACAAAAAGAAATACATTACAAAAATGAAATGGCGTTATTGGAAACCATTAACAATTGGTGAAACCAACCAAGCATACTAAATCTATGATATACTGTTTATTGTTTAATGTTACTGTGTATACAGTAACATTTATATATACAAAATATATAAGCAGTTTATTTGCAATCAATTAATAATGGCAACACAATATAAATACTCAAGTATTAGTGGAAGAAGTTGTGGTTTGTACTTTCTTCGGTGTTGAATATTTATTATATATCTTATTTTATAAAGTTTACTTACAACAAAACTTTATTATATATGAAGCAAGCAACTGCTACGATTTGTATTGTTTTGTTGAAATCGTATAATGTCAATTTGACAGTTATAGATGATAATGATTCGAAAATTGTCAGTTGTCAGCTGTCACCAAAATTTAAAAAAGGTCTAGTTTGTTTAGTGTTTACAAAATCAAACTAGGCCTGTGTCGGTCGTTCATTTCTCGCGACCCGGGTCGATCATGACCGATCGCACTCGTGACCGAGTCAAAAGATTCGATCGGTCACCGTTCATTGAGTGCAAAACATAAGGCGGCGACCGGTAAATATATGTCTAGATACCAAAAATATATATTTTATCTCTTAAGACCAAACTTTGAAATCCCAGCCCACTGTGCGGCGTAGAGCAAATTTAATGACCATCGTTCTACAATTTCGTAGTTTACAGGAAATAAGCTAGGTAATGATTCCTGGTATAAAAACTTATAAAATGAAAAATGGTTTATTAAAATCCAATAAACAAAGAAAATTATGCTATTTTAAATTATCATTTAGAAATAAAACGGCACTATATAAAACAATACTTACTACTTTTTAAATATCCAAAGCGAAGGTAAGAGTCTAAATAATCACAATTTCCTAATAACTAATAACTAAACTAATAACTTTAAATAATAATAATTGACTCTATAAATTTAAATGCTTATACAAATCATAAGTGAAATAATTACAACAGCGATTGTTTACATTTAGAATTTGAACGTAAACAAAAAGCGTGTTAAAATCCACATGTTAAAATAGCCCTTAATATCTACGTGTTACGAACATTTTATCCTTGAATCGAGATACGAAAGAAAATTATTACCTTCGCACCTTAGTATTAAAGTTCAATATAGCTTGACCCTAGTTTCGGTCTTCAGAGATTAACCGAGAACATGTCAATCGCGAATAATATTCAATGAGACCGAGAGCCGATAGTAACCGAGGAGCTACCATTTCATACCGTTTGCTTTGAGACCGAACGGTCGTGTCGGTCACACATGATTGTGATATAGCGGCTGTGAACGATTGTATCAATCACGCGATTGTTGGGACTCGGTCGTTTTGACTCGGTCGTTCATAACCGACACAGGACTAAATCAAACTACTGCAAGAAAAGATTAGACAAGAAAAATATTAAACAAGTTACCTATACAGAATTATTCTCATCGAGAATTTTTAAATGCTTTTTTAGATATTGTTACGAAAACTGTATTAAAACGATGGCAGATGATGACGGTATTTAACTAACCTCTGCTATTTATTCTGTTTAAAATTCTAGTTACTGAAACTTATTTAAATATATTTTTAGTGCCTTCGGATAGTAGCACATTAGTGATTATAGTTGACACAAATCCAAATCAAAGGTATATAACGGAGGATCCCAAAGTACTAACAGGATGTTTGGATGCGGTGATTGCATTTGCCAATTCACATTTAATGCAAAAATCAAGAAACGAACTAGCTGTAATTGGTTGTCATTTTCATAAAAGGTAAAGAGGCCTGATCAATTCTTTGAATATTGTAACAGTGATATTGTATAAACATTCAAGTTAAAATCTTTTCAATGTTCTACTCAATATTTTCAGTGAATATCTGTACCCATCGCCAGGCAAACCATTGGATGTAAGACAAATTGATGGGCAATATGAACTATTTACACTTGTTGAAAAGACTATCAAAATGAGGTAAGTCATATTAACCGAAGTAAGTAAATAAAGCATGTTTAAAACAGAATGGTCTATCTATTCCATGTTTTCAGAATGGAGTTTAGAGAAACTTCAATAAAACACAGCCTTGTAGGAAATCATAGTTAATATGACTATAAAATCAATTCAATTCAAGTTCAAAAATTCTTTATTTTGATGCACAAAAATTACCTAACACATAAAAAATAACTAGACATGTGTTTAAAGACTATAAAATCAAAATTGGGAAAGAGGCCTAGTCCATTATTACAGTTTTATATTAAATCTACAGATTAGTGAACTTAATAAAAAGTCAACCACAAGAAGAGAAGCCAGGGGAGTCTCTGCTAGCAGGAGCACTTGCCATGGGGCTATGTTTCATTTCAAGAGTGAGTGCATCTATTTTATTAAATGTTATTCCTTAATTACTCAAAAAAGAACAGTAGCAGAAAAGTACTAAATATCTTTCTTGAAGCAGCAAGCATTATAATTCTTATTAGACAAGAAATTCAATCAGAGCTGTAAAAGCTCCAGCCAATGTAAAATGATTATTATTTGGCAGAGAATCTTATCACGCGTTTGGTATAATTTACTAATTTTCTATTCCCAATCTGTTTATTTTTACAACCCAACTTCATTCTTTAATATAAATGTATTTAAAAATTACATAATAAGCAGATATAATATTTTAACATTATAATTTTTACAGATACGTCGAGAGTCATCCCCAGCATTAAAATTAAGTAGTAGAATTCTTATTGTGACGGGCAGCTCAGACACTGCTGCACAGTATATTAATTATATGAATGTGTTCTTTACTGCACAGGTATTTCGCTTGCACTATTTACTATGAGTACTTGAAGAATATTGTAGCCTCTACTTAGAGAAATAACAATTATTTAAATTTGAGTTTATTCATCAAAAACAATGTTCTCAAATTATACTGGATATATTATAATAAAGCGAAAAATATTATCCTTTGTTTGGTTAATTAAACACGCTAGTAGTGTGTATGATATGATGCATATCTCACAAAGTTCTTTTGTTTGAAAGTAGCAGATATCAAGAGACTGCAACCAAGCTTAGCTAAATTGCAAATGGATATTGTAAAATGTATGTATTTTTAAATAGTGAAATAATATCTAACATTTCAGAAACAGCAAGTAATAATAGATGTTTGTTCGTTGGACAAGCATTTAAGTTTGCTACAGCAGGGGTGTGATATCACAGGTGGATTATATCTAAAAGTGCCATCTTTAGAAGGATTGCTACAGTATTTATTGGTAAGATTTCTTTTTTATGAGGTATCTTTATAAGCTATATATTTTGAGCTATATATATATATATGTGTAAGTATGGATTATAATTTAATCAAAGAGTTAAAGCCTTTGCATATTTAAACTAGTATTATTATCTGTATTATGTTCCAAAAAAAAAAAAAAATTCTAATAAATAATTGTGTAGTAAGAGAAAGTTATAATAAATAATAATTAATTAATTAGTTAATGCGCCGTCGGATGTCGCTTTTCTTAACGTTCTTGTGTTCACAAAATCACTACTAGATGGCGCTGTGTCGTATTTCTAAAAATGGACCAAAGATTATGATAAGCATCTAAAACATTTGGGCATCATACACATTTATGTACCTGTATTATTTAGTTTTAATTGGCAAACACCCTTTCAGCGTTAAAAATAGTTCGACCCGGGATTTGTATAGTTAATGATTGTGAAATAATGTACTTATAATTTATTTTCAGTGGGTATTCCTACCAGAAGGCTCGGAACGCAGGCAGCTGGTACTTCCTGGTCGTGGCCGCGTAGATTACCGCGCTGCTTGCTTCTGTCACCGGGAACTACTTACTATAGGATATGTATGCTCTGTCTGCTTAAGCGGTGAGAAAACTTAATTTAGGATAAAGTAATTTACTAATGATAAAACTGAATGTCGACCACAATAATTTTTATATCAAAAATTTTGAAAGGTCGATAATTTCTGTTGAAAATGTTTTATCGATCGATTCGTCTTTTTTCCTTATCTAATTATATCTAAAGGCGAAAACTTTGCACACAATATAAGGGGATTGCGCGAACACACGATCGTAAAATATACACAGTTTAAGATTATGAGAGCAGTGTTAGTGGCGTGCGACTCTCATCGTTGAGGTCGTAGGTTCAAGCCCGGCTGTGCACCAATGGAGTAGCTGACTATGTGCGCATTCAATATTCCCTCGGACGGTGCAGGAAAACATTGTTAGGAAGCCGGCATGCCTTAGACCCAAAAAGTAGACGGCGTGTGGCTGATCATCTACTTGCCTGTTAGATTGACAAATGATCATGAAACATGCAGAAATTTAAGGCCCACACCTTAAAAGGTTGTAGTGATACTGGATTTTTTAAAGATTATGTGCCGAAGAAATGTATTAATCTATTTTTATCGTTTTTGATTACAGAGAATTTCCGTACATAAAAAATGTATCAACCTTATAATAATTATTGAAGTGAAACTTCTTTATCGGGGTTGGAAAAAAATTTAGTGTAACATTTTTGCGTTACGCGTCACATTTTTCCGTTACGCGCCATGTTGCTTTTTGAAGTCAAACTTCTTTATCGGCGTTAAAATATGACATATGACATAGACTTGAAATTTGCTAATCGCAATTTGCAGCAATTAATTTGTAAATTGTATGCTGGGCAGTGTATCAAAATTTACTGTGTTTAAAGAAATAGTTTCGGGCCTCTAAACTTAAAACAAACCAATTATGGCTCTGCGTACAACAAAGGTTTTATATAAGTTTCACTTCTTACGTGTGTACCTAGTACACGCACACATTTTTTGAAGTGAAACTTCTTTATCGGGGTTGGAAAAAAATTAGTGTAACATTTTTTCGTTACGCGTCACATTTTTCGGTTACGCGTCAGCGTCACATTTGACCGTTACGCGCGTCTTTTTCTTGTCCCTACCACGGTTGATTCAAAGAGATTCTAAACCATTAATAACAAAAATGTATAATAACGATAACAATGATACTAAAAATTCTATTACAATTTATGAAATTCTGTAATAATCTTTAAGTGGTAATAAGGTAAAATGAAATAATTGTATTATTTGTGATATTAAAAGCCTTTTGTTAAACTTTATCTAATTTAACTTTATTTAACCAATTTCTGTAAAGTTGCATATAGATAATTTTTCTAAAAATAAGGTCATAAAGAAGTTTCACTTCTTACGTGTGTACACTAGTACACGCACTATATTTTTTTTTATTTATTAGTGTTCATCTGTCCAATCTGTCAAATGATGTCTGTAATGGAAAAAGAGTCAACACTAAGTTTGCACACAGTAATTTAAAAAAAAAATGTTTTTTTTAAGGCTTAAATGTTTTTTCTTTTTTTTTCAGTGTTCTGCAAATTCAGCCCTATATGTACCACATGCCAGTAAGTTTTATATATTCTACGCAGTTGAAGCGATTTAATTCTTTTTCCCTCTCGCGATTTTTTATTGGTTACTTTCTGGGCAATAACATCTCTAGATTGGTACACTAAACAGTTTATTTATTTATAAATAGCCGCGCCAAAAAGGCGACACAACAAGAAACAGGATAGAAGTTATAAATTTTATATGTTCGCACGGCGTGCACATACAATACTTATAACATGACAATCTACCTACCAGTCTACAAGACAAACATTACCATAAGAACACAAAACAAAAGACCTCAAATTACAAATTCAATAAGTGAAAAGCCTTGATTGAATCTTTTTTAATTAAAAAAAAATCGGTTGTCTCTAAAGTCGGTTTACTGACGATAGTTGAACGTGACAACGTCATAAGAAAATACTGATGGAATGGTTGCATTTTTCAAAAGAAATTTTTAATTTTATTTGTTTGATAGATATTTTGTATGAATATAGAGAAGGAGGTAAATGGAAATCACAATTGAATTGAGCCGAACGCGGAGGCCGATTGTCTTTGTCGCTCGTCCCGAGCTCTCGCTTGCACTTCAAGCCTTAAATGGAACGCCTCAGAGCGAGGTAACGCCGCATGAGTCATGTTTTTTCGTACGTGCAGCCGGCTCCATCAAATTATAAGACGTTGTCACGTCAAAAGACACATGAATTTGCCAATAAAGTTTCGAGGCGGGTCTCATTTCATTAATCACAAAAAATATAGATAAAGAATATTTTACACGTATTTTTGTTTCAGCACGGTATTCAAAATAGCTGGACCCTTACAAATCAAGCCCAAGAAGAAGAAAATGAAAGTTTGATTTTGATATTTCGATGTTTAAGTCAATAAAAATTCAATAATAAATGATTTTTATTAGCCTTCTGAAAAAAGGTTATTATTAGGTATTAATTAGTTTAAAACGGTGGGTACCGTACACATCGGCTCCCGTGTAAAATTACAATTAAAAAAAGAAATTCCCCTAATATTGCTAGTATATTGTTTTAAGTGAATTAAGCAAGGCAAATAAGTGCAGTGTGTGACTTTTCCAAGTTCCAAGTTAAGAAGAGCACCAGCACTAAGGCAGTCAGGACTTTGCCGCATATGAGTTCTCAGAACACATCATTCGGGACAGCGCCCGTAATACTCTCAAAAGAGACTCATAGTGGGCTGATCGGTTTTAGAGAAAGCAATGTGGGGTGCCTTTCTCGAACCTAATTCGCTGATGATTTTTTTTTTTTTCTGCTTTAAGTTCCAACAAATTTCTATAATTTTATTATTTTTTGTTGTAAGCTTGCTTGTATTATCTTGTATATGTTTTAATTGTATTTTTCAAATTTTAAATTTGTTTTTTATTGTTAAACTTATGATTACGTTAATTGTCACACATTTTAGATGTAAGATTTTGTAAAATAATTAGTAGATTGAGTATTGTGTGTGATGTCGTAAGCTTAATAACTAAATCTATAAATAAATAAAAGGTTGGCTTGCCTTTAAACCCTTTTGTATTTAGTTTGGACACAGAATGGTGGTGGCGCCAAAAAATTTAGAAATCGTAACAAATTGTATCAAACAGTTTTTAACTGATTTAAACGCTAATTGTAGAAAATCTCCCGCCGACTTTATTCGTAACGTCAAGTGAAATTACATTAGCAATCAATTCTCGTTTATCTGTCAAACGATTTATTATTTTTATTATTAGTCGTTACCAAAGACAACGTGATCCTCCAGCTGTCAGTTTTTTTTATAGGCGTATTATTTTATATAAGTACCTTCATGAAACAAGCGTACCAATTCTTAAAAGGCAACGCACACGCGAGCCCTCTGGAATTCAGAGTATGAACACTGTACGGCGGTATACGCGCGGCGGTTATATCAGTTGAGCCTTCTGCCCCTTTTCCCCCATTTAATCCCCATCTGTCATTTAAATAAATTAAAAAAGTAGGTGTAAGCCTACATGGCGACGTTTTACCGTACGACCGAGTGTAAAATCTACACAGGAATGTCACCCTCAGCCTAAATCTTTCAGCAGTTTCTTTTTAATTATAGTTCCCTACTTCTAATCCGTCAATATTCACGTAGAAGTTTATCAGCGGCGGATTATAAAGAATTGATAATACCATATCTTAATTACCGTCTGCACTCAAAGGAGGTTACATAGTCTGTCCTTATTGTTATAACTATTACTTTGTCATTGATAAAATTTAGATACACCAACATTATGTGAGGTTAGTTTAGCAGGTCATAGTTAAACGCCATTGAAATGCAATTTTGTAAATCTACGAGCAATCTACTTAGATTAGCATTCTACGAGCGATACACTAAATTCTACGTTTCAACACGGACTTCACTGTTCTATAGATGTCAGTAGACGTAAGCTGAAAGATCTTGGGTATGATTGAAGGATTAACAAAAAAATATGGAACAGAAACAAACGAATTATATTCAGTCTTATATTTGAAAAACAAAATACAAGCAATACCTATATTAATAATATAATTTAGAATAAAGCACACACTTTAATATGTAACATAAAGCCTCGGAAACCTTTCGAATGTTTTGTCCTTAGACGGTTTCTAAAATCTAATTTGGTCAAATGAGTCAAATTTTATGATATATGTATCCACATACGACGATAATATTTATTGCAATTTATTGTCATTCAATTACACCTTATCACTAAATATTTTGCAAATAAACAAACGCAACAAAATTTGAGGTTTATAATATTCGAATGAAACCGAAATAATATAAAAAAATATGTTACTAAAAGCATTAATAAAGAATACATAATACCACTTATGTATATTATTGCGTATCTTAAGATATCGATAAAGACTGATGCCAATACGTTGTTACAGTGATCTTAAACCGTATCACGAAAGTGCCATATCGTCTTAGGGTGCGTACAGACTATGTAACATATTATATAACTTGTGTTTTATAACACGTCCACATTATGTAACCTTGCTATACAACATTATTACATAAAACAAAACTGTAAACATTAGAATAACAATGCAATATAACAATGTTATATAACCATTTTAAATAACAAAAGAAAAACAAAAAAACGTAAATGTTGGGTTCGTCCTAGCATACATATCAATAACATGTTATTATAACATGTTGTATAACATTCAGTGTCCACATTATCTGAAAAATGTTGTAGAACATGTTATGTTATATAGTCTGTACGCACCTTTACATAACTTCAGATATACGGTCTAAACTCTAAATAACGTCAATATACTATTATAATTGACAGAAATATTTTTCTTAAATTCATTCAGACATTCCGACTCCGGAAAAAGAAGAACACCAACCTATAATAATTAGGGACTCAGTTTCGCAATATCAAATTATTATGACATCATATCGAGCTCGTTCAGCCTACGGTCAAAGATTTTCAGTACCTCGTAGCACAAACAATATAATCATGTTATCGTCATAGAATGAAAAACTGGCGAATCGTATTTGAAACTAAAATGTCGATGTATTCACGAACACTTCCCTAATAAAAAGGCATAAACCAAAGCCAAACACCCCTTTTATAAAAATATAAAACTTAATAACCAAGCAAGTCTCCTTCAATCTTGAATTTTAATACCTACCTACCTACCAAAAATGGAGAGTATAATTTTAAAGGCTAGGCCTCAATTAATTAACTGATCACAGTTCATAATCACTACGTCTTGTCTATAATCTCAAACGCGCTATCTATTTCTTCTTCAGGTGATAACTCCGTACTATGTCGCCTTTTTGTTTCCGATTTCTGATCCACTGTTTTTTGCTTGTCTTGATGTTCCTGAAAAAAGACAATGAACAAACTAAGCTAATTGGATACTTCTTTTTAGACACAGCTCAACAGCTATATACCTATATCAATATTTACTATATATATATAATTGCCACGTGTTAATAAGTATGTAAACGCAGCCTTGTTTTATCAAAATTTTAAGCCTTACTTAACTACTGCCGTTTAATAGTGTTACCTAGTAAAGTTTAAAATGAGTTCGATCCAATCTAAAGCTACCTGTTTTGACAGCTACTTCACTGGACGAATCATTCGTTAACTTATGGAGTATTCGTAGATGAGTTTCACCAATCTTTCTATATACAAATGAAAGATATTTTAATAGCGACTTTCTGTCGAATGTCAGCGCATCACAACAATTATCCCGAGTCTCACTAATTCCAGATTGATCAACCAATCCGTAAGCTAGAATTTGTTTCCCATCCGCAGACAAAAATATACATATCATGCTTGTCCCCCTTTTTCATAACTGACTTCAAAAGAAATTAAAATATTTCCCACCTGCCCATAAACCTCCAAAGACAACGATTGTCGTTTTTTGTTCGCCTGCCTCATTCTCCCCGATCTAGAAATAGACAACTTCCTTCTAAGATCTGGTGACGGAACATCTTCCTCTTTGTCCTCAAACCGGGACTTACGTCTCTCTGACGTGTTAAATATAGATTTTATTATCTTGGCCATTTTTAGAGTACAATGTTGACACGCATTCCCTCCGAGCTTTGGCACAACCTTTAAAAATATTTATTATTAAAACAAAAAGTAATAAATTAAATAATTAATATAACTGACGAATCAAAAACCAGTAGGACTGAGTAAAATGTATAAAAAATATAGCCTACTCACCTAATCACCCATGTCTAACACAAACACAAAACAGTGTATTGTTTTCACTTATGTTTAAAATTTCTATTTGATTACGAACAAGGTGCAAGCAACAGTGCACTGTGTGATTATTTACCATATAATAGTGATAAGATAACACAATCACCAATATATAAGATAATATACATGATTATCATTATACGGCTAATGATATTTTTGCCTTTGATAAATGATTCGCGATGCCTATCAGTTGATTAAGTTACAATTTATGAAACAATTTTTTTTATTCTGAAATACCACACTTTTTTGTTTCATTTTTATCAGAAACAGGCATTTACCGTTATAATTCTAGAATGGTCAGGTGGGTTGACAATATTCAAGTATGGCGCCGCCGTTATCTTACGCGAACTACCTACTGTTAGTCACGTAATATAAACGTAACATATAAATCTTTGATAGCTTACACGTACATGTTATTTGGAATATGAATAGTGAACTCACACCATCACGCAACACGGACGAATTAGTACTTAAACTTCAAATGTAAAAAATATATTTTTACTTTGTAAAATATATTATCTAATTCCATCATTGGCTATATCTTTAGTGTAATTATTTTTTTGTTAAATATAATTTAAATTAGCCGTAGGAGTACGAAATAAACATTAACATGGTTATGTTATTAACTGGTCCATTTGCGCTAATTAAATTCATCTGTCATGTGGTCATAAAGCACGTACGTAGACGAACGTAGTCGTTCTGAATCTTGCCTGGGATAACTAAAAAATGTCAAATCTTGAGATTAAATTTCCACTGGGTGAATGGTTTTCTTATTAATCAGAAAATAATGGTGTAAAATTAGTGAAATTAGATACTAAAAACAATGATTTTATTGTTATCAATAGATTTATTAAGAAAGCAGATCATAAAACTAAGGTCCTATTTTGTACAGTAGTCCTATCTCAATGGATTCGGCCACAGCACCCTTAGCACGAACAATAAATTGAATAGTTCGAAGAAAATAAATTGTAGTAAAATAATAAATACAAATTGTTTAAAAAAATTAAACGATTTAGTCCTATAAGAAACATTATCGTGTTTGTGTATACAATTGACTTAAACACATCACAAATGTTAGTAATAATATTGTGTAGTGTAAAATTTATTAAATGAAAACTAAAAATATTTCATGAAACTTTATAATACAAAAAAAATACAAAATATGGTTTATTATACAATAAAATCCCGCCATCTCAACCGTAAACTAAACATTTTTACATTTAGAAAATAGATATAGTATCTTATTTTTTTAATAAATTGTTAAATATTTATCCTTCTTTTTTAATATTATTTTAACTCGAATAAAACGCTATACAAGAAAATATTACGTAACAAGAATAATTGAGTCATTCTGTCTAAGCAAAATTAAAAAAAAAAAACAAAAACTCAGTTATTAATTTTCTAATTCATCATATGATTATTATATTATAAAAGTCATTATTTACATACTTTAAAGTGATTTTACAAAATTGAATCTAAGATGTCATGGTTTTGGAACACATAACATAAATTTTCTGAACTAAAAAGCTTTTTTTGCAAGATTTATTTTGGGTCAACTAAGGTCTAGATTTTTAGCAGCCGCGTCCTTTTAAATTCATATTTATATTCAAAGCAATAAGCAATAGATCTTATATATAATATGCCATAGAATCAAATTATTAACACTTTTAATAAACGGTACGGTTTATTATTAATAGACTGAACATAAAAATATAAAATTCATATTTTTAAATTTAGAACTAATCTTTCATTAGGAGACTGAGAAGACAAAAGACATAACTGAGACGTTCCGTTTGATTGGTCCATAGAAGCGCCAGTCCAACCCGCATTGACAGTCGACATCATATGATAATATTACGTCCGTTTGTCCATCACAATCAAACGCACGGTTTCGTCTTTCGTTCTTGACAGGAGAATTTAGTTCATGGTTTTAACTTGATTCTGGTATATATGACTATTGCTATGAGTTTTAATTACTAATGAAAAAGCTTTTATCTGTTTACAGCTAAACATTGAATTATAAAGTTCATCATATATCACACGCCCGTTAGACAACTTCAAAGCAAACATAGTTGCCAGATTTTAAAATATTTACAAAATTTACTTTATGGTTAGAAAAAAATCATTTTCATACAAAACCTTTTCGCTATGCGCTTTAAATTACAAAGATAATAAAATATGAAGAAACTATGTTTTGTATTAGGGTTTAGTTTTTTAGAGTTTCAGTTATTATATTATAATAGTTTACTCTTGCATCATTATTTTCATACAGATAACATAGTCAAATAAATATAAAGCGTAACTCAAATAATGTTATCTTTCACTGGCATTATGTACAAGTGACAACTCGCTTCCAAACAAGCGGCACAGTCTTTTTAAATGTCACTTTGACAGTTGCCCATCTGCCAATCCCAAAGATATTCAGACTACTTGTTCCGAATCGTCTCTCGCAACAGAATCAGATTGCCCTTGATTCATACTTCTATATAACTTTAAATTTGACTCTGTGTAATCTAAGATTTTTCTACTGGATTGGCGAATGTACAACATCTGTTTGTGATATATTTTAAGTGCACCTTTTAATGTTATGTATGTGAGACCGCCTAAAATCGTTCTATGAAGGTTATTTTTGATTGAACGAAAGAAAATTTTGCCTATAATTGTTGAAATTGTGGGTACGAGTAGGGCTGAACAAAATATTCGGGTAGGAGATAGATGTGATGTTGAGTTAGGTGATCCATTGTTCGGACTTGGCCCGGAGACAATTGCTCGCTCTTCATCCACACTGAAAAGTAATACAATTTTAAGAAATGTGTTCTTCCAGTCATAACGCAGCTAAAAAAAAAGTGTGTGTACAAAGTGCACACGTCAGAAGCAAAACTTCAGTGGCAAACTAATCTTTAAGTGTTGTTCATATTTATAAAAATCTTAAAAGTTTAGATTTGCGTTACTTAGAGGAACGGAAAAAGAAAGATATGTTAGGAATTTAATGAATTTAATTGTCATTAAAATATTAGGCGTCGAATAATAAATAATAAAAAATGTGACGGTAATTTTTTTTCCAACGCCGATAAAGAAGTTTGACTTCAAAAATATGATTAGTAAATATCTAGTGGGTAAGCGAGTTTTAAATTCAGTATTTTTTTATTGGAAGTGAGTAACATTAAGGCAACCTTTACCAAATAATCTAGTATTGACAAAACGAAGAGTATAGCTCATAAAATACTTTGCATCAATAATTGTAAATTTGTACGGGAGCATACATGTTCAATTATATTTTGAATAGACTTACTGGCCGAACGGTAATACATATGAAAGCGCCGGTATCTTAGCACAATACTTCCTGAGGAAGAATAGCACAGAGTCTTCCCAGTTGTACATCTTGGCGCCAATGAGGGTCACAGGAATCGTCGGCAACAGCACCAGCAGTACCAGAGGGTCTGCCGACTCCATCATTTCCAGACCCTCCCTATGGCCGACAACCTGGAAATTTTAGATTTATTCATATAGCAGGGGATTATAATTTACGAATAATTAAAAACCCGTCAAACAATAGTTTGACTAAAATATACAAACGACGATGAATATTATTAATTATGTAGCTGGCTTTTATGTTAATGATTTGTTTTTACTCGTTACTGTGACATTGTAACTACACGCGTCTTTGGGAACAATTTTAAAGGATTTCTAAGTTTTCTTATTTATTTATTTTTAAGCCAAGCCCTAGCACTGCGGTGCTATGACGTAGGGCAGGTGCATTAGAGTGGGACAAAACACATACTGCGTATTTACATCTCTCTGACAAGATCGGTGACGGCTTAAAAATAAAGAACCACATATTAGTATGTTAAGTCGTAATAGTTAATTCTTCCTTTTAAACTTTGGATTGACATAATCAGTTTTATTATAGATATATCTTAAACAATTAACATAGGATCAGAATACAATAAAATATATCTAGAAAAATAAAAAATCCTAGCACAGAAGTAAGTGGCGTTAATGTAATTTTTAAAATAAATAAAACGCAATACAATTTCGTTCTACTATAACACATTGAGTAATAAATTAAAATATGTATACATTCTGGCATAATTTATAGTAATTTGATGTAAAATATTATTATTTTAATTACTTATTATGTCGTAAATAAGATAATGCTATTAAAATTACTGCAGGCCCTTAAGGAACTTTCTCTAAACTGCGTCGAACATAGCTAATCTCTCAAGGGTTTAAAAGCTTCGCAATGAATGTCACAAAGTACAAAAACCGATGAAGTTCAAGGAACTCATTTACCGACAAAGGATAACGGTTATATGTCAAACCGTTACTCATACTTAATGATCGCACTTAGCGTTAATATATGAAAAAAAACCGGTAATACTAGTGTGCGATCACGAAGGTTTAGTGACCTACATTCTGTCTTCGAGAGATGATTATTTAACACCTATTTTACTAATATATATTACGCATTATCGGGACGACCGACGCAACGATGTAATAAAAACCGTGATGTGAAGTGATGAGTATCACTGAAAATTGTCTTCAAAGATTTCGATTAAAGCAACAGAAGCAGCTAATTTAACAGTCTGGTAGTGTACTTGGTGATTTTATTTTCCTACCAATAATTTTCGTCAAAGATTACGAATATTTATTTTATTTTTGTTTTCATACATCACACATGGTACAATATGACATAAGAGCTTAAGAAGGCACAGCGCTAACCTGATCCATGCAACTTCCTCACAATCGAGTAGGCCGAGTAGCCCTCAATAATAAATAATCACAAAAACAACATCAAACAAATAAATATATATATATATGTATATATATTTTGGCTTAATGTGGTAAGCCCACACAATTACATGTTTTTCATACTTCCAAAAATTCCATATATTGTTATTATAATTCACTTGCATAGCATTAAATATGCTAATTAACAGCGTCACGCTTCATTCGTATGCCATACATTTTGTATAACATATTGTAATTGGTATTATTTTTATTTATTTATTTATTTTGTAAACCTACAGGTAACATAAATTATATACAATAACAAACAGTTACATTAAAAATATAGCCAAATATGGAATACATAATAATACATTTAACTACAAAATGGTTCAAGAATTTATAAAAGGAAACAAACAAATAAAAACTATTCAATACGTTTATCTAAGTGGTACCTACCTAATTTGGTTGTGTTGTATGATGGTGTAAAAGTGAGGGTAAGTACGTGAAGGTGTGTATGTGGGGTATGCTTATGATGCAGGTGATTTTGCGCTATGGATATTCTTAATACTTCTTTTAATCATATTTATTTTAAATCCCCGCCTTCAACTAAATTAAAATTTATTTATCTTCAAAATGAGTGCAATCCCACTTTATATAAATTAAAGTCTTGAACTATGTGTAGTTAATATAGCCTCTAGTTTAAAAGGATGGTCACAACAGTAACATTCATAGACATTGTGGGTAATCGGAACAAGCAAAGTATTTATTTAATTTGTAAAATAAAACATACATGATTTGTTAAAAGTTTGAGTCAATATATGGAACCAACTAGCAATTATTATAGTCGAGTTCATTTTAATGCACACGCACAATTAAAATCAATATTTATAAACATTGTAAATGAAAACCAGTTTTCATTTGTATTTACAACAGAAAATGTTGTAACAGAAATGCTTGCTTAAAGGAAGAAGTGTAGAAATTGATGTTGAAAGCTAGTATTCAAACACAAACAATACCAGATTACTAAATTACTATAGTCTGCTCATCCCTGAAGCAAGTTTTTGCAACAGTTAAACATGCTTTATTTCACCTAAGAATTGTGTTTTTTATTTTCAGTATAAGCTACATAAAAGTGTCACCGTATTAAATTAATTTTATTTTTATTATTCGGCATATATCTAAGCTTGTATCATAATTAAATTTAAAAAAAAATTATTGTGAGGTTTTATCTTACCTGCATAACAGTCACTGCACCATATGTAATAGCAATCCAGTAAATAGATCCTAGTAACACACCCCCAAGAATGAATGGACTGATTCTGCGTGTGATATCTTCTATAGCATCCAGCAAAATCACAAATGCTCCCATAGATGGGAATACCACTATGTATTCTACTTTGCATTGCGGGCAGAGAACTTTTCTACTAATATTTCCTCTCTGTTTTTCATCTACCCATCGCTGGAGACAACTTTGGTGAACCTGAAAATGTTGGTATTTGAATTAAGAATAGTTTATACAATCCATCTAGGTTTAGGATAGTAAACTACTTATTGCAAGTACTGTTGATTTCACCAAACTTTGTATAAGCTAGTAGACAAACTATTTGTTTTAAGACATATTTTTGGTATCATGATGAAACAGTCAACAATAAATCATAGTGGTATTATCTTAATATACATTACATAAATAAAGGAACATAAATACTGATGCAAGTGCATTGCTGTTGCAACAATGACTGTTATTGATGTGAAAATTATCTTTTCTTTTTATCTTTGATTACAAAGAAATCAGGTTAATGAACTGCACAGGCGAAAGTTAGATTTAAAAGTAAATGTATCAATCAAATATAAAAGAACATTTTTAATATTTGATATGATATATATAATATCTTGATTGATAATTGAAAACAAAAACTACATCTGGGTAAAACAGTTTTAAATCTGTAGTCTCTCCTTTCTTTTTTTACAACCAGGACTCCACTAATTTCTACTTTTAGATCCTTAGGATCCAAGAAACCACATACATTAGATTTTCAGACATAAGAATGTAAAGTTATGCTTATCTAGATTCATATTAAACTTGAATGTGCTTTTTTGTATCTTGTGCAGATTTCTCCATAAACTTGTCTAAACAGCAATTGGTTTTTTTCTCTGCTACAAGCTAATAATTTCCAAAATAGAAAGCTACATATGTAATATCTAAAAATGTAAGTAACTTGCATAAAATTTTAACTAACAGTAGGTTTGAGTATTTACCACTACTCAAATACTCAATGAGTAACATACAAAATACTCTAATTTAATATCTCTTTATTCCTGGAGTATACCCATATATTGTAATATTTAATGTATGCACTGCCTTCAGTGTTTTATTGTATAAGTTAAATGTTGGAGTAGCCAAATAAAATCCACATTTCACTTACCCATTTTGTTGTACCAATACACTTGCAAGGTTGTACCCAAGCGGCCAGTTTATCATCATGTTCGGTGGCAAAACAAACCCAACACGATTTGAGATTTTCGTCATCTGTTGGCTCCAAAGTTGTTTCGGACATGTTATCCTTGTCTTCTCTTGCCATTAGACAAAAACTTTTTTTCACGAATTGTGAGACCTGTTGTCAAATTTAACAACATAAACGGAAAAGAATATTTCCTACGGTGTGGTAGTCAAAATAAATATGTGATTGAAGGAAGAAAACAACCATTAACAATTGTAGGTCTGTCGGTCTGTATTCTGCATTACACAAATTTAACTGGCTAATTGACGTATCAATATAATAGAAGAAGCCACTCTTACCCTAAATTTGACGCTATATTAGATGCAACGCCCTCTTAAGTTCTGGCCTTAAACTAAAACGAAAATATAATGTAGTTGGTTATATTATAGAAATTTTACCTAAAAATAAAATTTGTATTATGTTTCCTAAGACGTCCGAGGTCCATTATGAGAGTACATCGTTTCCTTTTCCGCCCAAATCGCTAGTATCCGACCTTTTCCCACCACGTGACACCGCCGCCAGCGCCCAGCGTTTGAAACTGGAACTAACTTTTTATCGCGCTAAAGCAAGCCGCCAGAGTTCTTGTTCATTGTTTGTCTCATAATAAGAGAACCAGGAAGAGCTTGTTTGGACCTCGGACGTCTTAGGAAACATAATACAAATTTTATTTTTAGGTAAAATTTCTATATTATGTGTTCCGTTTGACGTCCGAGGTCCATTATGAGAGACGTGTTTGTTATCTCCTGGTGGCTTGTAAAGTTATATATTAATAACTAAAAAACGCAACAATGTGATTTGAATTATTTATATCCGATAGAATCATGATAGAATAAACAATACAAGCTAATTAAAGCCTAAGCTTTAGCATCATTTAATAAACATAATAACAAAATTTTTATTGTTTATAATAAAGTAGAATACTTGGCTAATCATTAAGCGGCCGAAAGTACTAAGAAAGAGACTTCTGATTGAGTCTCAGCATTCTTACTATTATTATCTAGATTTCGACAATAATATATCTTTAATGTACTCTCATGACGCCAATTTGCTTAACCAAGAATATCATTTATGTTTCTAAAACAATTTAGCGAAGCAACAGCTGATCAAGTACCCCGGCCGAGATGCTTTGATACCTGATTCCAAAAGGGGTTTCTTGACCCAGCCCCCAAAAATTGTGGGCGTAGCTGGTCTTACAGGATATCTGGTTGTAGGTAATAAACAAAATTTGTCAAGGAGCCTCATCCATTATTAGAGACAGTTATGAGTGTCCTAAGCCAAAATAAGGGATTTAGATGCTTCTCCGGGCACGATAAAAACGTCCAACTTGACTGTCTATACGTTCCTGTATCTGTTTTAAAACCGAAACCCGGATGCAAAGTGATGGAATCACCGTTATCAATAAAATGCTGAGGCTCGAAAAAGCAAGAGAGTCAAATCATGAACTCTATGCCCAGAAGCCAATAAAATTATTGTGGCTGTGTGTTTCAAGCTATGAAATAAATTTTGCTCATCTAGTTTTAGGCTTTTCAAATAATTTATAACTGTCCCCGCTTCCCATACTGGCAATTACTGCGCGATTAGTCTAGCTATAGATAGGATTGAGCTAGCGCTTTAAGGATATGTTTTACTAATTTATTAGATAAAATTTTAACATCGCTTAGAGCCTCACAAATTGATGCTATGTCAGATTTGTGAACTAAAATAGATATAGATCTATTTAGATAATATATTTAGATATATAGATATCTATGCCAGATGATTCTTTATAAATAGGTTTGCTAAGAATCTAGCTACATCAGGAGGAGCCGGGAATCGACAGTTTATATTACTATGTTGACACTAATTTACCCATTTATACCAAATAGGGGCATATGTTTTCCTTGTTGAAGCTCTCAAACACGGCGAAATAAGTTGTTTTTCGTCTCGTGTTTTCCAGCCAAAATCAGCCACGCTTCCAACTGTAATTTCTGCCCTTGAGGAGGAGGTTGACCCGTTACGGTATTTATCAGGGTTTTGTTTAGATTCCGTATTGGTAGCGAGGGTGCAAGTGCTCGGCCTTTCAAATCCCGGCGCCAAAAAGGCTTCCACCACCTGGGTGCTATTATGATGAACTTCCCTTGGGATAAGTTGAGATGGTGCAGCACTCGAGGTAGAGGCACTGGCGGTGGAAATATCCACGCTAGATCGTATCGCCAGCATTTACTGAAGGCGTGGTGAAGCAAGTGTTGGAGTCTAATAAGTCTAGCGACACATAACTTGCCACGACAAGAGCCTCTCGTGACGCGAAAAGATCTATTTCGGGGTTCCCCATCGTCTGAATATGTCCGTGGTTGCCTCTTTCAAGAGATGCCATTCGGTGCCCCTGCGATTGCGCGAGAGGTAATCGGCTTCCACGTTGTACATTCCCGGCAAGGAAGTGAGGGATAAGTACAATATTCAAACTGTCCGTCAGTGCCAGAAGATCTTTTGTCAATTTTAACAGCATTTGGGACCTTGTTCCTCCTTCGTTTTTTATGTACGATACAACAGTTTTGCTGTCGCTTTGCAGGATTACCATCGAGTTAGTTTAGGACTTCGGATGTCAAAGAGATTGCTGCTACCACAGCGTGATCTTCTTTAAATTGCAATGCCACTCAATCTGACTTTGAGTCCAAGAACCATTCAGGGGTTTGTTGTTGATTAGCGCTCCCCATTGTAGATCCGAGGCATCGGTGACAATGTAATTCACATGCCTTGTTTGGAAGTGAATCGGTGTTTTGTGACTGTGGTTGTGCAAACACCATACCATGTCCTGATTCACCTCTGCAAGAGAACTCGAGCAAAGAGGAGCGCTCCTTAATGCATTGCTGTGTCGCTGCAGCGTTCGGCAACGCAACCTTCCCCGGTGGGTGATGAAGGTCGCAAAATTGAGATACCCTAAGAGGCGTTGGGCCTGCTTGAGGGTCCAATTTGCCGGCTGACAAGCGTGTTATTAGGCACTGACGAATTTTGATAACTTTTTACGGGTAAGGACTTTGCATTTGATAGTGTGTCCCAAGTGATACCCAGAAAATCGATCGACCTCGTTGGGAGTGCATATCGACTTCTCTCGATTTATGGTCCAGCCCAGGTTCTTCAAAAAGGTCATTGCTACGAGAACCTGGGAGTTAAGAATTGTTCTGTCCTGGTGGACCAGTAAGTAATCGTTCAAGAAAACGATCACTCTTAAGCCCTGACGGCGTTATAGCTCGGCTGTCCAATTTGTCACCGAAGCAAACATTTTCGGAGCTATGGCCAACCCAATATGTAGACAAGTCATTTAAAGGTGCCTTCCCTCATAACTGATACGCAGAAAGCAATGATGTTCGAGGGAAATCAGTACATGATAGTAGGATTGCCTGTGATCCAGCTTCACCATCCAATCGCCTTTTTGTAGGAAATTTGACATTTGGTGGTGATGAAACAGATGAAAAGGTTCTGGTTTCATGAACCGATTTAAAGATTTTAGGCTGAAAATGACTCGATTTTTCCGTTCTTCGTTATTATGAAATATGAACGATATGATAGATATGAACGACGGAGTCAGCGGTGCTGGCTCCAGTATATGGTCTCGAATCATGGTATGTATTTCCAAGGAAATCGAAGTTGAAACAGGTGTTTGCAACTTTTTTAGGATTTAGAACAGTACTAATAGCGGTTTTCGATTGAAAGTTATTCGAGCGGAGGTTATTAATTTTAGAATGGAAAAAGGAGGTTTTAATTTCACCCAATTTTTGTGATAGTTCCTTAAACATCCGCCCGAAAACCCATCGAGTCACTTATGTTGGTATTTATTTGGATTGTTATATTTGCGTCCCCCTTTTGATGTAAAACATCTATAACCGCACGTCAAACCGATTTCTGGTGTGGCGACACGAGCCGTGGCGATGCCACGCTATATGATGGTATATATACAGTCTATATGCAGTAGTGTGTACGGTGTATTTCGAAGTCACTGATTAAACGAATTAAGTAGTCACGTTTTGAAATAAATTCGTAAATTTTTGTATTCAAATGAAAATAAATGTTTATTCAATAAATAGTCATCATTATTTTAACAAAATAATGTCGATGTTTCACATCTGCCAGGCGTCCCGGGACGGCTCACATTTTTTATTTTAGTGATCATCGAAGTTGTGACTCTGTTGTCCTTGTTTTGAGTTGTATCGGTTACCAAGAAAGGGCTTTTGACTAACCTGAGACGTTGAAGCTACAGGCGATTAAAAACGTATGCGTGATTTAACGCGTATTGTTTTAGATTGGTACCCGCAAATTCTGTCAATTTTGACAATACTACCAACATTTTGTAAATATTTAGATAATTTTCAGGATTAAACATGTACTCCGAAGAGGGGTGGAAATTTTATCTAAATCTTCTATAACATGTTTTTAAAGTTTGACCAAAACATTCTTGCAATTTATTATGTATAGAATTTAAATTAAGAACCGCGTTCGACTGAAGACCACTAAAAACGCTACGTAACGCTTTATTGATAAACTCATTTTTAAATCGGTAAAAGCAGGAAAAGCAACGTATTTCTTTTGTATATCAATATAACGTACACAGTTCAAATCAGAAATGTAAAAACCTCTGCATTGAAATTAATATTATAATTTATAACTGGGAGGTTCTTGAACCGACACGTCTAACTGAGCAATATCATTAACTACAGCCGCATGGTTCAAAAAAGGCTCGTGTAGGTTTGCATTATTAGATTCGGTCACTTTATGTAACATGCTAGACGACGCAGCATAATTGTAACAAAGTATTATTAAGGTGACTCACCAATTACTGCGACAATTGCTCAAACCTGAGAATCACGTGAATTACTGCGCACGTGGTTATTTCTTCTTTGTTGTGGCGGCGGTTCTTCATCCTCTTCACTCGTACTCGAACTTTGCGAAGAACTCGGCTTGTCAGAACTTGCAGAGACAATATCTCCCGTTATATGAGACGGCTTTGTAAAGCGCGGGTGAGGCACGTTTGACCGCGTGGCCAACACATTTACACCGATTTTAGCACTTTCATTAGCCATTTTATATTTTTAACGTGAAAACCGAGTTAACCATTTTACGAAATAATTATTTCCACTTTGAAAATAAATTTTAGGTCGATATATAACTTTGAATATACTGATTCGTTTTTTAAGTGTGCACTAGCGACTGTGCAAGACGAAAAACGACGCAACAATGAACAAGAACTCTGGCGGCTTGCTTTAGCGCGATAAAAAGTTAGTTCCAGTTTCAAACGCTGGGCGCTGGCGGCGGTGTCACGTGGTGGGAAAAGGTCGGATACTAGCGATTTGGGCGGAAAAGGAAACGATGTACTCTCATAATGGACCTCGGACGTCAAACGGAACACATAATAAATATTTTTTTATTAAATTCAGTTTATTTCTATTAATCTTTATAAGAAATTAATACAATTTAATAAATATAACGTTCCTTATGTGCTTAATCAGTTAACCGACTTAATTTATCCGAACTTTCTTTGTAGGCAGAATTATTATGTTTCCGTCAGTCAATCAGAAACGAAACCAAGAGAACCCACCCCAACCCCGTAGCGCAAACTAGGGGCATGTGTTATTTATATACTTTTAAGTATTATAATTCACTGCTTTATCATGATATCATGTAACGAGAAGCATGTTGGAATAGTTGTAGGTTTTTTTAATAGCTTCACGCAGAGCGTATTGCCACAGACAAAGGTAAGGAAAATAGTCAAGAAAAAGATTTTACATAGTTGTAGGTTAACAAAAATGTTGTGCCTGTCTGCTGCTACGTTAAGAACAAGATTGCTAAATAGGAAAACAAAGGGGTCTTTATTCTCTAAGTTTTGAGGCCACCGTAATGGCCGTAAAATGGAGATAATTTGAATATTGTCGCTTTTATTTTTATGTTGGTTGGCAGATTTTTTTTTATTTTTAATTATGATGGCAAACGTGGATCTGCCATATAAGGCAACTACCGCAGCCCATTGATGGCCATATAAGGGGATACGATCCCGGCCTTGGGGAGGAGTATGCTTCTTTTTTATAATTTGGTGTCGTATCTCCCTGGGAACACCTGCACTAGAAGCCGATTCCATAGATTGCTAGTTCTCATAAAGATATACCTTTAGAAGCGGATTGGACTTTCGGGCATCAAGGTGGTGCGGCTGAAACCTGAATTATTTGGACTCATGCGATAATGCAACGATGCAGAAGGAATCAGCTCAAACAATTATTCAGAACATTGCATGGTATACCGACTATAATAAAATAGTGACACAATGTTCCTGCGTAGAGAGAAAGGATCAAGCTGATTTTTAATAGGTTGACTAAATTTAGAAGCTCATATTTGAGAACACCATCCCAGCGATGTGTACAGTGTTTCATATGAGGTTGTAATTTAGACTTGAAGATTTGCAAAAAGTTGTACCCAAGTTTAATCTTGCTAATCATGACATCATAATAAAAGAAATCTATGAAAATTAAACTTTAAATGGTAATTTAATTAGTGTTTTATTTAAAATATTCAATCAAAATAAATTTTTAATAAATATTTTGTTGAAACCAAAACCAAAATAATTAATAATGGTACCATAGTAAATCAACATGCTGATATATGATATTCGAACACTCTACTTCGACTTCTTAAATCGATTTTAGTTTTCGTACCAAAAACTAGATGACACTTGTTTCTTCGTAAAATGACAGCTCGATATAACTATCCCTAGTGTCTTATATTTTGTCGAAAGCAAGTCAGTCTACTGAGTAGTGCGTATATAGTGACCTCACAGCCCATCAGCTTTCGTATCAGCCAATGCCAACAATGGCACTATCTGCGAAAATGAGAAAGGGCTTTACAAAAGAAGCAATCAGCTTTATTCAGATCAATATTGCCTGATTTAATAAAAATCTACCATATTGTTAGTTAAAATTATTCAACGTTAGCAAAATTTTATTGGGCTTTTTTCTTGCTATTAATGTTGTAAACATCAGTATCTATAGACATATTATTTTATTATGATAATGGCTATCTATTTAAATTATTAGAATATAAAGCTACACTGGGTACATAAATAATGTAAAAAAAAACTCTTTTTACAATTTTTTTCAAGGGACTTCAGGTTTCTCTTTAATAGTAACACTGTATACAAAATAATGAAGTTGTGAAGTGAAAATCTCAAAATCGTTTTGGTGTTTCATTTCCACCGCCGATCCATTGCGAAATGTTTGAATTAACGTAAATAGTAATGCTGAGCCAGGGCCAATTACAACCACAGTACACACACATTGCACATTGGAAGCGAACCGAATGACAAAAGGGATTTTTTAATTTTAATGTTTTAATTTTTATTGTTTTTGATGTCTTATTTTTTTTTTCTTTAAGTATTGTTATTTTGTGTGTTTATGTGTGTGTGTTTTCTATGTCTATGTCTATGTCTATGTCTATGTCTATGTCTATGTCTATGTCTATGTCTATGTCTATGTCTATGTCTATGTCTATGTCTATGTCTATGTCTATGTCTATGTCTATGTCTATGTCTATGTCTATGTCTATGTCTATGTCTATGTCTATGTCTATGTCTATGTCTATGTCTATGTCTATGTCTATGTCTATGTCTATGTCTATGTCTATGTCTATGTCTATGTCTATGTATATGTCTATGTCTATGTCTATGTCTATGTCTATGTCTATGTCTATGTCTATGTCTATGTCTATGTCTATGTCTATGTCTATGTCTATGTCTATGTCTAATATTACCTCTTCCCCCGGACCGCCATATGGTGTAGACGTTTACACGAACTGTTATCGAATTTTAAGAAACGATATAAATCAAAAAGGTAATTTAAATTAAAATCAGTAAAAAAATAGGACTGCATGAAGCGAAAGAGGTGCTTCGGACGTCGGGCTGATAATATAGAAATTTTACCTAAAAAATAAAATTTGTATTATGTTTCCTAAGACGTCCGAGGTCCATTATGAGAGTACATCGTTTCCTTTTCCGCCCAAATCGCTAGTATCCGACCTTTTCCCACCACGTGACACCGCCGCCAGCGCCCAGCGTTTGAAACTGGAACTAACTTTTTATCGCGCTAAAGCAAGCCGCCAGAGTTCTTGTTCATTGTTTGTCTCATAATAAGAGAACCAGGTAGAGCTTGTTTGGACCTCGGACGTCTTAGGAAACATAATACAAATTTTATTTTTAGGTAAAATTTCTATATTATGTGTTCCGTTTGACGTCCGAGGTCCATTATGAGAGACGTGTTTGTTATCTCCTGGTGGCTTGTAAAGTTATATATTAATAACTAAAAAACGCAACAATGTCATTTGAATTATTTATATCCGATAGAATCATGATGAAATAAACAATACAAGCTTATTAAAGCCTAAGCTTTAGCATCATTTAATAAACATAATAACAAATTTTTTATTGTTTATAATAAAGTAGAATACTTGGCTAATCATTAAGCGGCCGAAAGCACTAAGAAAGAGAATTCTGATTGAGTCTCAGCATTCTGACTATTATTATCTAGATTTCGACAATAATATATCTTTAATGCACTCTCATGACGCCAATTTGCTTAACCAAGAATATCATTTATGTTTCTAAAACAATTTAGCGAAGCAAACAGCTGATCAAGTACCCCGGCCGAGATGCTTCGATACCTGATTCCAAAAGGGGTTTCTTGACCCAGCCCCCAAAAATTGTGGGCGTAGCTGGTCTTACAGGATATCTGGTTGTAGGTAATAAACAAAATTTGTCAAGGAGCCTCATCCATTATTAGAGACAGTTATGAGTGTCCTAAGCCAAAATAAGGGATTTAGATGCTTCTCCGGGCACGATAAAAACGTCCAACTTGACTGTCTATACGTTCCTGTATCTGTTTTAAAACCGAAACCCGGATGCAAAGTGATGGAATCACCGTTATCAATAAAATGCTGAGGCTCGAAAAAGCAAGAGAGTCAAATCATGAACTCTATGCCCAGAAGCCAATAAAATTAGTGTGGCTGTGTGTTTCAAGCTATGAAATAAATTTTGCTCATCTAGTTTTAGGCTTTTCAAATAATTTATAACTGTCCCCGCTTCCCATACTGGCAATTACTGCGCGATTAGTCTAGCTATAGATAGGATTGAGCTAGCGCTTTAAGGATATGTTTTACTAATTTATTAGATAAAATTTTAACATCGTTTAGAGCCTCACAAATTGATGCTATGTCAGATTTGTGAACTAAAATAGATATAGATCTATTTAGATAATATATTTAGATAATATATTTAGATATATAGATATCTATGCCAGATGATCCTTTATAAATAGGTTTGCTAAGAATCTAGCTACATCAGGAGGAGCCGGGAATCGACAGTTTATATTACTATGTTGACACTAATTTACCAAATTCACACTATACCTATTTATACCAAATAGGGGCATATGTTTTCCTTGTTGAAGCTCTCAAACACGACGAAATAAGTTGTTTTTCGTCTCGTGTTTTCCAGCCAAAATCAGCCACGCTTCCAACTGTAATTTCTGCCCTTGAGGAGGAGGTTGACCCGTTACGGTATTTATCAGGGTTTTGTTTAGATTCCGTTTTGGTAGCGAGGGTGCAAGTGCTCGGCCTTTCAAATCCGGGCGCCAAAAAGGCTTCCACCACCTGGGTGCTATTATTATGAACTTCCCTTGGGATAAGTTGAGATGGTGCAGCACTCGAGGTAGAGGCACTGGCGGTGGAAATATCCACGCTAGATCGTATCGCCAGCATTTACTGAAGGCGTGGTGAAGCAAGTGTTGGAGTCTAATAAGTCTAGCGACACATAACTTGCCACGACAAGAGCCTCTCGTGACGCGAAAAGATCTATTTCGGGGGTTCCCCATCGTCTGAATTTGTCCGTGGTTGCCTCTTTCAAGAGATGCCATTCCGTGCCCCTGCGATTGCGCGAGAGGTAATCGGCTTCCACGTTGTACATTCCCGGCAAGGAAGTGAGGGATAAGTACAATATTCAAACTGTCCGTCAGTGCCAGAAGATCTTTTGTCAATTTTAACAGCATTTGGGACCTTGTTCCTCCTTCGTTTTTTATGTACGATACAACAGTTTTGCTGTCGCTTTGCAGGATTACCATCGAGTTAGTTTAGGACTTCGGATGTCAAAGAGATTGCTGCTACCACAGCGTGCATCTTCTTTAAATTGCAATGCCACTCAATCTGACTTTGAGTCCAAGAACCATTCAGGGGTTTGTTGTTGATTAGCGCTCCCCATTTTAGATCCGAGGCATCGGTGACAATGTAATTCACATGCCTTGTTTTGAAGTGAATTGGTGTTTTGTGACTGAGGTTGTGCAAACACCATACCATGTCCTGATTCACCTCTGCAAGAGAACTCGAGCAAAGAGGAGCGCTCCTAAATGCATTGCTGTGTCGCTGCAGCGTTCGGCAACGCAACCTTCCCCGGTGGGTGATGAAGGTCGCAAAATTGAGATACCCTAAGAGGCGTTGGGCCTGCTTGAGGGTCCAATTTGCCGGCTGACAAGCGTGTTATTAGGCACTGACGAATTTTGATAACTTTTTACGGGTAAGGACTTTGCATTTGATAGTGTGTCCCACGTGATACCTAGAAAATCGATCGACCTCGTTGGAGTGCATATCGACTTCTCTCGATTTATGGTCCAGCTCAGGTTCTTCAAAAAGGTCATGGCTACGAGAACCTGGGAGTTAAGAATTGTTCTGTCCTGGTGGACCAGTAAGTAATCGTTCAAGAAAACGATCACTCTTAAGCCCTGACGGCGTTATAGCTCGGCTGTCCAATTTGTCACCGAAGCAAACATTTTCGGAGCTATGGCCAACCCAATATGTAGACAAGTCATTTGAAGGAGCCTTCCCTCATAACTGATACGCAGAAAGCAATGATGTTCGAGGGAAATCGGTACATGATAGTAGGATTGCCTGTGATCCAGCTTCACCATCCAATCGCCTTTTTGTAGGAAATTTGACATTTGGTGGTAATGAAACAGATGAAAAGGTTCTGGTTTCATGAACCGATTTAAAGATTTTAGGCTGAAAATGACTAGATTTTTCCGTTCTTCGTTATTATGAAATATGAACGATATGATATGATAGATATGAACGACGGACTCAGCGGTGCTGGCTCCAGTATATGGTCTCAAATCATGGTATGTATTTCCAAGGAAATCGAAGTTGAAACAGGTGTTTGCAACTTTTTTAGGATTTAGAACAGTACTAATAGCGGTTTTCGATTGAAAGTTATTCGAGCGGAGGTAATTAATTTTAGAATGGAAAAAGGAGGTTTTCATTTCACCCAATTTTTGTGATTGTTCCTTAAACATCCGCCCGAAAAGCCCATCGAGTCACTTATGTTGGTATTTATTTGGATTGTTATATTTGCGTCCCCCTTTTGATGTAAAACATCTATAACCGCACGTCAAACCGATTTCTGGTGTGGCGACACGTGCCGTGGCGATGCCACGCTATATGATGGTATATATACAGTCTATATGCAGTAGTGTGTACGGTGTATTTCGAAGTCACTGATTAAACGAATTAAGTAGTCACGTTTTGAAATAAATTCGTAAATTTTTGTATTCAAATGAAAATAAATGTTTATTCAATAAATAGTCATCATTATTTTAACAAAATAATGTCGATGTTTCACATCTGCCAGGCGTCCCGGGACGGCTCACATTTTTTATTTTAGTGATCATCGAAGTTGTGACTCTGTTGTCCTTGTTTTGAGTTGTATCGGTTACCAAGAAAGGGCTTTTGACTAACCTGAGACGTTGAAGCTACAGGCGATTAAAAACGTATACGTGATTTAACGCGTATTTTTTTAGATTGGTACCCGCAAATTCTGTCAATTTTGACAATACTACCAACATTTTGTAAATATTTAGATAATTTTTCAGGATTAAACATGTACTCCGAAGAGGGGTGGAAATTTTATCTAAATCTTCTATAACATGTTTTTAAAGTTTGACCAAAACATTCTTGCAATTTATTATGTATAGAATTTAAATTAAGAACCGCGTTCGACTGAAGACCATTAAAACGCTACGTAACGCTTTATTGATAAACTCATTTTTAAATCGGTAAAAGCAGGAAAAGCAACGTATTTCTTTTGTATATCAATATAACGTACACAGTTCAAATCAGAAATGTAAAAACCTCTGCATTGAAATTAATATTATAATTTATAACTCGGAGGTTCTTGAACCGACACGTCTAACTGAGCAATATCATTAACTACAGCCGCATGGTTCAAAGAAGGCTCGTGTAGGTTTGCATTATTAGATTCGGTCACTTTATGTAACATGCTAGACGACGCAGCATAATTGTAAAAAAGTATTATTAAGGTGACTCACCAATTACTGCGACAATTGCTCAAACCTGAGAATAATCACGTGAATTACTGCGCACGTGGTTATTTCTTCTTTGTTGTGGCGGCGGTTCTTCATCCTCTTCACTCGTACTCGAACTTTGCGAAGAACTCGGCTTGTCAGAACTTGCAGAGACAATATCTCCCATGATATTAGACGGCTTTGTAAAGCGCGAGTGAGGCACGTTTGACCGCGTGGCCAACACATTTACACCGATTTTAGCACTTTCATTAGCCATTTTATATTTTTAACGTGAAAACAGAGTTAACCATTTTACGAAATAATTATTTCCACTTTGAAAATAAATTTTAGGTCGATATAACTTTGAATATACTGATTCGTTTTTAAGTGTGCACTAGCGACTGTGCAAGACGAAAAACGACGCAACAATGAACAAGAACTCTGGCGGCTTGCTTTAGGGCTAGCGCGCACCGGTGACTTTTGTCACCGTGACTGTTTCGTCACTCACATCAAGTCTATTAGTATGTATGGAGGTGCGCGCACGTTACGACGTGACAATTGGGTGACATTTTTGTCCGCCGACCAGCGGACAAGCCCGTGACGAAACTGTCACCACGCCGCTAGGTTTTTATAGCAGCGCGCGCACGGGCAACAAAATTGTCACTCAACACGTAGTTCTTCCGCCATTTGCATTCGGACCGTCGTCTTTAGCGAACGCAAAATGGCGTCAACGTCTACGCAAAACGTGAAAGTGCACGAAGAGGATATCGATTATGATTTACTTATTGAAGAAGTTGAAAAAAGAGCATTAATTTACGAGAAAGAGTATTCAGATTCTAATTTGAAAATTAAAGCATGGGATGAAATCAGTCGTATAATATTTTCTACAGTTTGGGGTACGTTGTCGTCACAAGAAAAAACTGAAGCTGGTGAGTATCTTTTTATTTTTAGTATTTGTAGCTAAAACAACAGTTGTACAAAAAGGTGAAATTCATATTTTGTCATACTGCCATGACACAGCCCCTTGTGGTGAAGTAAAGTAATTCGCAAAATAATTACGTATATTTGCTGCTGATATGGTTCTGTCTGATGGATTTGTTGCAATAGCTTTTAATGGACAATCGTGAACAGTGTCAGTAAATTGAATTCCATCTCTGCACCGTACAAAATTATGTAAAATACAACATGTTTTTACTATTATATCAGCAAAATCAAGACTGACGTCAATCGGCCTGTGCAAAATTCGCCATTTGTTACAAAGTATACCAAAAGTGCATTCAACCATGCGTCGTGCCCTAGTGTGGCGATAGTTGTAAATTTTTTTTACAGTAGACAATGATTTTCTTGAATATGGTCGCAAAATATGCCTCGACAAGCCAAATGCCTCATCAGCGACCAAACAAAATGGCATTTTTTTTCCATTTTCATCATATGGCAAATTACGATCATCTGGTATGCTCAATTGATTTTGCTGCAATCTTTTGCCCATGCCAGAATTCTGAAATACATTGGAGTCGCTTGCTGCTCCATTAGCACCAACATCTATGTATACAAATTTATAATCTGCATCTACCCATGCCATGAGAACAGTAGAAAAGTACTTTTTGTAATTGAAACACTGCGTACCGGTGTTTTCCGGCTGAATTATTCTCACATGTTTGCCATCAATTGCGCCAATTATGTTCGGAAAATTTGTCCGTTGGTAAAACTGATTTGAAATAGTATACCAATCCTCTTCAGACTTTTCAGGCATGTATAGTGTATGTAAATTCCAGATCGTAGAACATGTAGATTTTACAAGTTCTCGTGCAGTGGTAGCACCTATCAAATATTCAAATGATATGCTGTAAAAACTGTTGCCGGTTGCAAGATATCTGAAACAAAAGAAAATTAAATACATAATACAAAATTAAAGTTAAAAATACATAAATTAAATAAATGACTGACTGTTTTATACTAGTTAAATATTTATTTTCAGGTAAACTTGTACAAAAACGATGGAAGAATTTAAGGGCTTGTTTTTCACGTGAGCTACGTGAGCAAAAATGTACTAAGTCTGGCCAGGCCGCTACAAAAAGAAGAAAGTACAAACATTTTGACCAACTTTTATTTCTTATCCCAAGCATGGATACCCGAGAAACCTCAGGAAATGCTGATTCTGTAGAGGAAATTGCTTGCGAAGAAGATAGTCAGGATGCCAGTGTGGAAGTACTACAGCGAGAAGAATATTCCCGAAAGAAAAATAAAAATAAAATATGTTACGAAGAAAGGCTTCTAGAGATTTTAAACAACAAAAGAGTTGATGATAACAGGTTTATCGAGACTATGAGAAATAACAAAAGTGACTGTAATGACGATGACAAGGAAAAGCATTTTGCGCTGTCTTTGGTGCCGTTGTTAAAAGCAGTCCCGGAGGAGAAAAAACTAGACGTACAGATCAAAATTTTACAAATTTTCCAGGAAGTTCAGAAACAAAACACTCAGCGCAATAATTATCCCCCATCCACAATTTATACAGGTAGTCCTCAAAATTTCCAAATGAATATTCTGTTTCTATACCATCGCAAAGTCCCCAAGGCCCACTCCACTTAGCAAGAAACACTCCACTGATTTTATCTCCTTCTCCTACATATATTCCATCTTCAAGCCCTCAAAATATGCAAATCAAACCCAAATATTCTGTCTCTCTACCATCGCAAAGTCCCCAAGGCCCACTCTACTTAGCAAGAAACACTCCACTGACTTTATCTCCTTCTCCTACATATATTCCATCTTCAAGCCCTCAAAATATGCAAATCAAACCCAAATATTATGTCTCTCTTCCATCGCACATTCCTCAAAATCCGGTCCACTTAGCAAGAAACACTCAACTTGTTTTATCTCCTTCTCCTACTCATACATCTACAAGTTTCCAAAATTTGCTACCCTCTGCACACACTCAACCGAATTCATCTTCACAATCATTGCCTCCTAAGCAAGACCCTAAAAACTCCTCAGCCGCCTCATCGTCATCAATTCAAACCTATATTACAGAGTTTACAGAAGATTCCGAATTGTATGACATCTGCCAGGAGTACAATATCAACCAACATGAAGAATAATTAAAGAATATTACATTTCAATTACTTTTTTGATTTTTGATTATAGTTAAAAACTACTTACTTTAATTTGTATAACATTTTTGTATTTTCATTAAAATAAACAATTTAAAATTACATAATATTCTAATTACTTATATTTACCTCAAAGTAACAGCGAGTCTTTCTTCAGCCGGAACAGACAATCTCATGTTTGTATTTTCGTATGTCAACGCAGGTCCTAAATTGCGAAGTAATTCATCAAAACTTCTAACACTCATTCGAAAATACCCAAAAAATTTCTTTGGATGTTCCCGAAGTTTATGAAACATGGTGTAGAACTTTCCATTTATTAACCTGTCACTCCAAAGGGGGTGTACCCAGTATTCTTTTCGCTTTTTTTCTCTTTTGAGTTTCCTTATAAGCTCACAGATGACGACCGTCTCTTCGAAATCCATTTCGACAAATGAAGGTTTTAAAAAAAAAATTGTCACTGTCACCTTTCGTGAGCGCACCTCGCTTTGGAGGCGTGACGTGACAGCGACAAAAACTTTTTTGTCATGCTGACAAAAGTCACCGGTGCGCGCTAGCCCTTAGCGCGATAAAAAGTTAGTTCCAGTTTCAAACGCTGGGCGCTGGCGGCGGTGTCACGTGGTGGGAAAAGGTCGGATACTAGCGATTTGGGCGGAAAAGGAAACGATGTACTCTCATAATGGACCTCGGACGTCAAACGGAACACATAATACAAATACCACGTCAGTAACGTGAAGACACAATCATTTTATTAATTCTGCTGCCCTGGTACATCAGACTATGGACAACTAATTAGCATACTCGAACGGTATATGGGTCACGCCCTTGAATACTAATTGGCTGCTTCGACAAGGACATCAACTAATCAAGGTCACGCGCCGCCTTACAAGGACAAGTACCGCCCCCTAAAGTGTCATTGATCGCTAGACTTGCGCTTGCGCCGCCTACGAGCTGTGATTGGCAGATAACGCCACAGACCGTAAGTGGACCGATTGTAGTGACAAGTTGGCACTTGGCTCCTTGTTTACATCACAGCCTAGTACTTACGGATTGAAATCGATAAGTCTAGTTCTGACTAAAATGATGAACAGCACACCCCCTAATTTCATGTCAAAAAAAAGGACCACGAGTGTATCTATTGCTGTATTGGAAGACAAGCTTGAACACCTGCAGAGGAGTACTAGGAAAACCTGTATTGAGCTGAAAAACGTTTCTAAGATGCCTAAGGAAAGCAGTGATGACTTGACTAACATGGTATAGGGCCTCAGTAAACATCTAAATGTTAATATGGACCGTCGTGATGTCAAGGACATTTACAGACTACTAGTTAAGAAGGTAGGGGCTTCAAACACCCCTATAATTGTGGATTTAGGTTCTACTATTTTAAAGACCGACCTACAAAGAGTTCGAAGTCTTATAACATCGGGAACAACACCAAACTTCAAGCAAAACACCTCGGCCTAACGACAAACAACCCGGGCGCTTCTGTATTTTTATCTGAGCAATTGACGTCGAAAGGCGCTCGCCTATTCTTTTTAGCCCGAGATTTGTATTCCTGGATTTAAAGAAAGCTTTTGACACCGTTTCGGTCCCCATCGATGTGCAGAGGCTTGAGGCGATAGGTATAAGAGGTACAGCTTTGTCTTTTTGACAGCTATCTTGGATGTCGGACTCAACAAGTTAAAATAGGAAACCTTTACAGTGAAGAAGAAAATAAAAGTATTTGGTGTGCCGCAGGGGAGTGTGCTTGGCCCAACGCTGTTCCTGGTGTACCTTAACGAACTATGAACTTGACTGGCTAAAGGCTAATTTACGGACCCTAAATATACCAAAAACCAACTTTATATGTTTGTCTCCAAGTCAGAGATCACGTGTAATGAAATTGATTTGGATTTTCACGACAGTACGCCATGTGATGTCTCCTGTGATACTCAGTAATGTTTATGTTTCAACTCATGTATTTAATGTAAAATTTGAGACACAATAAACATATTTTTTTTATAACACATTATACTATTATTTAGTAGGTACATCCATTGAACTGTGATTAGACATAAGTTTAAAAAGACAGATAGACATGTATACGTGAAGAAACACATTTTAGTATATGTCATTGCATAGTTGTTACCTATGTTATATAAATATAACATAGGTAACAACTATGCAATGACAACCATTTCATGGATAACGAACATAGAGATATAATATATACTGATAACGAATAAAGACATATTGTGCTGATTGCTTTAGCCTTGTAGAGCTCTTTTGGTTTTGTTTATTGATGCGCCAAAAGAACTTTTGTTCTACAAAACATTTTTTTTAATATTATTGCATGTAGCATTACTGATTACATACATATTTTATTTTACATGCAGCATGCATGAAAATTGTTAGGTTCTTCCACAACTTAAACAGTTAATTTTATATTAAATAGTAGACTCGGCCAAGCGCTGCTGTGGCTAAGGTTTTTGTTATATTACATAGCAGTAAACTATTCAAGGTAAACGGTAGGAGAACTTATGTTAAAGGTAGATAGCTTATGTGAAACGTTGGTACTTTTAACACAGCGCCATCTTTTAGAATTATATTAAATAATAAACAAATATTTGCAATAAAATAGAATTGCGGGTAGGTATATAAATTGAGATGTAAGCTATCCAATCTTTTAAGTTAGATCAAACTGCACACGGTGTGCAAATTTGATTGATAACGGTTTGATAGTTTAGGAGTCCATAGCGGACAAACAACGTGACACGTAATTTATATATATTAAGATTTTTTAATTCCAAGTGATGCCCCAAAGCCTAAAAAAAGTATTCTACGTACTGCGTTTACTAGAAAGGTATGTAAAAAGCCTTTATCGGGGTGCGCTGTGCGATTCCGCGGCCTGCGACATGGGGCTCATGGGTTTCGAACCTTGATTTGATAACTGGCAGTAAACGTAAAATTAGAAGCATCTAATATGTATTTATTTATTGACGTCCATAAGTGTACATTGTGTTACCTAAATGAATAAATGATTTTGACTTTTAGACTTTTTTTATACATTTTGAAATACTTTCAAAAACAATTAGAAATGCTTTCAAACTGCGCCAACCGCAAGCTTCCGCTGCTGACAAATTTCTTATGTTGATTGTAAAAGTGCGTTTTAGGGGTGTTGGGGGCTGGAAACATATGAATATAAAAACTGACCTGATGAAAGTTTAAAAATCACATTTTTGCAGCATAGCGCCAATTACTCCAATCAAATTATTATTCTGTCTTGCATGGTAGGTTCGAAGGTCCCCCGTCCATCATATATCACTTACTACCCTCATAGTCCGTCAGTCATTTACCAACGAAAAGCTAAAAGTTGTTGATATCAAAAACACTATCTGAATAATATAATATACTAGCAGACCGGCCAAGCGTTGCTGTGGCAAAGGTTTTAGTTATATTACATAGTAGTCTATTCAAGGGAAACGGTAGAAGAACACCGGTCATGGGGACCACCATGCTTTTTTGGTGGTAATGCCATTAAATTGTAGCTTATTTGAAACGTTGGTACTTTCAACACAGCGCCATCTGTTAGAATTGTGAACAAATAATAAACAAATATTTTGCAATAAAATAATATTGCGGGTATAAATTGAGATGTAAGCTATCCTATCTTTTAACTTAGATCAAACTGCACACGGTGTGCAAATTTGATTAAAATCGGTTCGGTAGTTTAGGAGTCCATCGCGGACAAACAACGTGACACGTAATTTATATATATTAAGATAACACGCAACATATCCTAACCTACTTACTAACTTTGTTGAAAACTCCAAGATTGAGCTCCAAATGTTGGTTGTTTTGCTTGACCTATTTACATTTTCGGTTGGTTCGTCGTTCAATGTTAATTTCAGACATTTGCATTGATGAGGTGGGGTGACTTTCTTATTTTAGTTTGACTTACTATCATGTTTTAAAAACGTATTTAACTTTTAATTTTAAATTTTCTTCAAATAATTTTATCTTAATTCAAAAGTATTTTACTCTTGAATAAAACCTACCTGTTTGTGTCTTGTGTAAGTTGTATTATTACGTCTGCGACATTCAAAGTGTATTTGTCATACGGCAGTTAGATTAGGACAATATCTGGACTCTGAGAGTAGAGTAGTCTTAAACTAAATCTACATTGCGTAAATTATGAAAAAAAAATGTTTATTATGGAACATAAGATACACTATATGTATCACTTATTCCACGTCATTAAATTTAAATTTGTAGGCATCCCTACGGATCGGCAAAGAAGGCAGAAGGTGTAGACCGAGAGAAAAAGGCGGCGTAAAAATCTCTCGGTAGGTACTCTTTTAAAATAGGAAATCATCAAACAACACTTATTTTAAAACAATTATCGCAAATTAATTAAAAGTAGCCTGTCTAGCACTAGTCCCAGGCCCTTTTATCAACTAGATAATCGTTAACTTTATAGTAAGCCTTTTTACACAGCTTTTCTTTAATACATTGCGTTTTTTTTAAATATTCAATTTACCATGTGTAGGTAATTTTTGTGTAAGTCATTTAGGAAATATCTCAACTTTTCATCTTTACCCAAAAAAAATACGGGGTAATATAATACAAAAGTTTCGATCTATCGAACGGAGTAGCGTTCCCAAGTATTATGGTGTGCCCAGGTTTTGAGCTATCTAGAAAAGTATGTAGTCAAAGTCATGGAGGTTCTCTGAAAAAAAATCGCTTGAACATTGCACAAATAAACATACTGAAGAAGGGAACCCAGTCCTCTCGACATGGCACAGGCAAATAAAATACATTGATGTTTTAACGGCCATTAGTCCAATTCAAAAAAATATATCCCCTAAATTTTATGATGGGGTTCGTGGAAAATTGAGATGGCAAAAGTTTGAGAACGTCTGTTTCAATCTTTCTCCTTCGGGGTAAGATTGGTATTAAGAAATCAAACAATTAGCTGTATATTTGTTAAATAAAAGTATTTTTTTACTAAAGTCAGATGTGAGTTGTAAAACCGTTGACGACAGTTCATATTAATTTTAACGATTTTAGAAAAAAAAAAAATTCTCCGTCACGTTTTCATCTTGACCCTATTTTGTAGCCGTATCTTTATTTTTGTATTTACTTATTATCACTGCTTTAGAACAGATTTAACAATACGTTATTGATATGATAAAAAGTATGGTTTTTGCTTGTTACTAATCAAAGCAATAAATTAGTACAGCCCTCCGATTCTGTAACTCACTTCACGAACTCACACAGCGGTTTTCGCATCGGCGGTCTCTCTCAAATCAGTCGTGAAGCAGTCATTTTATGATTTGGCATTCTGATAAACAATAAAGTACAAGCTCCCACCTTTTCAGAATGCCAAATCATAAAATGACTGCTTCACGACTGATTTGAGAGAGACCGCCGATGCGAAAACCGCTGTGTGAGTTCGTGAAGTGAGTTACAGAATCGCAGGGCTGGTTAATATTTATTGTTCTACAAGAGGTTCTCATTAAAAAACCGTTCAATCTTCCCCCCATGCACCTTACCATCGTATACCTAATTTATTACTATTTTACAGTTTAGTTATTTAAAAATTTCACAAACTAATACACTAATATGGGCATGCAAATGCATATTTGTTAGGACTTTTTTTCATACTTATTGGTATCACAGGATAATACTAGAAGATTTGACTAGAAAGAAACAACAAAATAAATTATGTGGATTGATGACGTTTGCGTTTGAACTTTGACCTTTGAACTCGCCAAAATTATGAACGTCGGTATATATATGATTTATCACACTGTGGTGTTTAGCAAAGTCAAAAATGTATAATCACAGACGAGTTAAAAATATTATGTATAACATTAGTTATGAATTGATAGTAATATACGTAATACATGTCGATAAAAACTTAGTAGGTACAAACTTGTCGTCACTGTATAATGATAACCTCGTATGTCCAGAGAACCAAACATTACAGGAAACGAAAAAACTGTTTCATTTCACAATGTTCGTTAAAATATTATGTGTTTTTGTCCATAGTTTAAGATGGTAAAAAGGACTAGATGGTAATTAGGAAATTAAAACAAACATATTAAAAAGAACAATTAAATTGAATCATTTATTGTAATAAAATATACAGTCTAGTGTACATCCATTACTACGATGATTACTTATGATTTTTTTCTTAACAAATCAAGAATTTCTTTGTTACTCACGTCTTGTTTTACATTGAATTGGTTTTTTGGCGCTACTGATATTTTATAAGATTTAATAGGGTAATGCTATACAATATATTATAATATCCTGGTATTGTTTACTGAAAGAAAACCTTTACTTCGCTTTGTAATTGTTTTGGGTGCTATCAAGTATGGTTTAAATCTGTTTTCATTGACTTTCATTAGTCCTATAGACTGGAAACGACAAGTTATTGATTCTACCATGTGCTATGTGATTATTAATGGGCTAATCATTACATTGGCCGCTAAAACAATTTTCCTTGAGATTTCATCATTATACCTAAACCTTTATTAAATCTAAGATAGATAGTGAAATTTGGGGTAAAACCCATTTCTTAACGTTTAATACGCCAACAACACGTATATCTAATTATATCTTGTAGCAGCGGGAAGCGATAACCGTGCGTTCGAACGAAATCAGTGGGAAATCGGAGACAAAACATGGATGGCAACACTTCCCAAATTATTGCAAAATTACGAACCGCGAGACATTTTCTTCATTTTCAACTGACAAGAGTAAGATTAAATTGATGCCGTAAGTCCCATGTTTTCAAGGAAAAAACTTGTTATGGTGGTAAAGCAAGTAAAGCGACATTGTCCTGGCCTGTGCCCAGTGGCGGATTTATAGATCTGCCGCCCGTAGACTATTCAATTTTTGCCGCCTCAAAATTTTGATATCTTAGTCCACAGTCATATCAATTTTCTATCAATAAAATTCCAACTTTATAATTTGTGCTCCATCATCCTCGTTACATCAACTTTTCCCATATAGTTATTATTATTGAGAACTATAGTACCGTGTTAGATCCTTGATTATTTTTACAGCAAAGAATTATCAAAAAACATTATTTTAAGGAAAAAATATCTCAATCGTATACCACTTTTAAAGTAAGGTAAGGTATGTCTTAAAACTATACAATACTTACAAAATATGAATTAAGCTTACGTAAAAAACATAAATTTGGCGAACGTTGATTAACATTTATTATTACGCTCACAGTTTAAAAACAATACAATAAATATATATTTTCTTTATTATTTGTAAGCATTATGATTTAAGTTAAATTATAAAAGCATTACAATTTTTTTTGCGAGACTTTGAATTCGCAAAATCATTTATTATATCGTCGTACGAAATCTTGTTCATTAGCTCATGATGTGATTGCATCAGGTTATGATTAATTATTTTTTATTTAAAAGGAAGTAATTTTAATGCCATATCGTATGGATTTTGGATGATCGTGTTCACAGTAAACACGATAACTTTCGAAAAAATATTTTTTTCACTTCACAAGAAAATTGACAATGACAGGAAAATTAGGTAGAATTTAGGGTTGCACGTTATAAGATCTTTAGCAACCAATATGGGAGTTCATACTTTTATTAGATTTAAATCATAAAGTACACTTTCTATTTCAATCTATTCCAAAAAAAAAGATCATAACTATTGAATAAAAAAGGGTGCGTGTACTTATGTACGCGAAGTTATACTTCTTTGGCATTATTAAAAATAGTTTTTGATTGCATGCAAATAAATATTACAATCAAATACTGGAAAAGGAGTCATTATAGTCAATAAAGTTCAGTTTACATTTGAAAAATTAAATAAATAAATATTTATTATTATTCTCTTATATTAAGTGTATCATAAATTCTATTATTATTCGAATGTTGCTTTTAAATTATGTCCAATGCCGTTTCATCTTCCGTGGGCAACTTCATACTGATAATTTCGTGTCACGTTGCGCGCGCATCGTAAAATTTCACTCTCATCAATTTTTCATAACGCGCCTAAAGAAGTATAACTTCAAAAAAATTAAGTCAAGCTACAGGCGTAAGTATATCCTTAATAACTGAAGCGGCATGTATGTTTGCCAGCATGTCGAAAAAATTAAAGACTAATATTTCAATTCTAACAGGCTAGGACATAGAACAAGTAAAATTTATAAATTGATCGTGCACGTGATAGAGATATCACAGACTCTTCGATACAGAAGTGAAAACAATTTGCAATAAAAATTGGTGTAGTTTTATTTCATCATAGGTTATTGGAATGATATTTAATATGGAGAACGTAAAAAGGTATAAAGGTATGAATTTTATTATTGGGGAGATTATTTTCCATAGCTGGCAACATTAGATCCGCCCCTGTGGTGACGTAGGTGTGGCGACTGCGGACTGGCGCTTTTATTAGGCGCTGACGGTAGGCGGCAGCCGGCAGCGGGCAGACGGCAGTCGGCACCAGCCACCGGGACAGTGGACACTCTAGTGTCATCTGATTCACTTGATTAATAAATAGTGTTATAAAAAAGATTGAGGTGAAGTGTTGTGCAGTGTACTTTAAATTACCAGTTTGCAAACAAGTGTTTGTATTTTGTAGTGAGTCAAAACGCGAGGTCGCGCTGGAGCGTTTTTAAAAAGAATAAAATTTTATTTTTAATTAATATTTAATCAACCGGTTACATTGGTGATTAGCTTAAGACTAACTTAATATCTAATAATCGAGACTGGGAGCTAGACAGTCCGTCAGCATATTTCATGAGAACACGCGTGGGCGTTTCCGTTTAAAGATTAGGAAATATGTCTTGTGACTGTATAACTCCTCTCTCCTTAGAATCGAGATTATCCTCAGGGTTTGGATGATCTCGAATATTCTGTTTAGGTTGAAACATAATTTTCTTAATTCTATTTTTAAATGCTAATAAAATGACACATGTCATGAGTAAAAAAACTTATTACTATATTAATTATACCAAAGAACCATTGATTTAATTCACTTTCACTAACACTTGTAGGAACACTATTTTTCACCAAAAGGTTTAAGAGTTGAACGTCTGCAAGGTCAATTCCATCTAAATTCAGATGCTTGTTCTGTGACTTAATTTCGCTGGAGATTAACGGTAGGTTTACAATTGGGAATCGGGTAAACGCGATATCGTGTCCCTGGTGTTCGTTTCTTTTCAAGTTGAAATCCTTGATTCTTATCGAACAATCATCATCTAGGGTTAACAGGTAAGTGCCCATTAATGGCTCATGTGAAACGTCGTTGTCACACATTTTAGATATAATGGTTTCTATTCTAGAAAATATTATCCAATGATTTTGTTGTACTAAATAAATCTTGACATCTTCGATTAGAACGGGCACAGGACGACATGAAGATGTGTTGGGGGAAAAATTCATTAGTGTAGTAATACATTCGTCCTTCAATATCGGTGCAGTTTCAAATTCAGGACATAAAAATCGGTTTTCATCTATTTCTTGGCATGGTTGTGAGAGCGGCTCGACTTTCAACCCTTTCACTAGGACATAGGGATACTTAGGAAGGATAATGTTAGATATATTATTACTATTACTATGCACTGGTAAAGATATTAATTTATAATAATTATAAAGTTCATTTTTAATTAAGGGTATGTGCATATTAAACTTTATCTGATTTTGTTTGATATACGCTTCCATCTCAATATTCAGTTCAATTTTGACAATATTTTCAATATTCACTGGAAATACTAAATTATACATAGATTCTATTTCTTTTAAAATTGACAGTAATTCCTTAGTATCAATAATAGATTGATGTAATATTTTAATCCTAGCAAAAGCGAGAGCTGTTTCAATTTCATTTAGTCTTGAGTAAATAGTTTGAAAGTTATGGGTAAAAATATTATAAAAATGAATAATTTCATTGCTCATTTGTAACATTTTAGAATTGTTTAACCTGAGATCTATGTCCTCAAAACGTTCATTAATTTGAATGAAATTATTCCTTGTTACATTAATAATTTTTGTTACAAAACTCATCATTTCGGAAACTATGGTTATTTTATTACTAATAGCGTCCCGTCTAGTTTTTAATTTATTAATTAAATCTTCATATCTGATAGCATCTTCATTATCAAGATTGCCAGTTATTGCTTTAATGAATGTTCCAATAGGATTCAATAAACCACGTTTAGATTTTGAAGTCGGAACTAGTTGTTTATATTTTTCCACTGTTATATTCATTATGAAACTAGTTTGTAACTGTACTTCTTGGAAGTGCAAATTGAATAGGCTAGTGTCGAAACAATTTTGGACTTCGGTTTTAAGTGTTAAGAAGTTATTTTTATTTATCTCTAGTTCGTCGTTGATAGCTTTAAAATCTAAAATCTTTATCACGGTCCATCTGTCGTAAGCTACTACTGCTTGACCTTCTTTAATGGGTAGGAGGCCTGGGTTTCGATTAATCTTTTGCAGTTGAAGGGCCTGGCTTGGGGTCAGATGTACCAGCAGGAGTAACAACCTGTGAAGGGCGTTTCAAATCTTTAGTATGTAACTTAGTTTTTTCGTTTAAGAGTTATCACTGGAACAACGTTTCTATGAATTGAACTCGATACTCGAGCTTTTATGATAACGAGCCTTATCCTTACTACGTCGCGTGTTAACTCTTTTTCTAGATGATGAGTCTGCGTTTGAATTTTTCTTTCCATTTTTGAAATTTCCAACGTGTTAGTTTAGTATTTGATTTCTTTATACCATATAAATAAGACCGGAAATGTTTTATTTTTGGTGCCAAATGAACCGTTGCACTATAAGGAAAAAATGATTTTTTTATGACGTTATCTTCTAAGAGTTTATTTATCTGTTTTTCTATCTCTTGGTTTTGAGAAGCAGGATGTCTATATGGTCTAATATAAATGGGGTCTTCGTTAACTGTTCTAATTTTGTGTTTAATCTGATTGGTGAATGATAAAGGAATTTTATCAGAATAAAATATATTATCACGAAACTCGTAACATTGTTTAGAGATTATGTTACGTTCCTCACTATTCATATGATCTAAACGAAGCTTGGACAAATTTTCTTTTAAAACATTATCATTTGTTAAAGTTTCATTTATAAAATTACTTTTAGAAATTTCATTATTTTTTAAAACTGAGACTTTTATAGGTTCTTTCAAAGTAATTTTAAATAGTTTCTCGGATGTATTTTGTATTACGGTGGTTGCAAAGATGTTTTCACATGTAACCATAGCATTTGGCATACGAACGCCATTACTAAAATTGTCCTGTTCTACTATGTCATCTCTATTTTGTAGGTTAGTAGGGGTTTTAAATTTTGATTCTGTTCTGGGTTCAATTATAACTTCGTATGGAGGACTATATAATATAGGTATGGCAGAACCAGTTGTATACAGTATTTGATTTTTCATATCAATGCTAGCTTCTAATTCCTTTAATAAATCTGAGCCAATTAAACCATGATATCTAGCATCTACATCATATACATAAAATTTATGCATTAAAGGGCTATTAAAAATATACGGCAAAGGGATGTATACTACTTCGTTATGTGTACTTCGAGCATGAGTGCTAACCACTGTAAATGGTTCATAGCTTTTATATTCTTTAAGAAATTCATTAACTTTAGAGGGACTGATAAACGAACGACTACTACCAGTGTCTATAAGAAATTTTGCGTTTAGTTCCGGAATTAATATGTGTGGTAATTTTAAAATGCTATCACAATAGTTAAGATTTATTATTTCGGTATATGATTCGAGGCTTCTCCCTGAAAATTTACTTGCTGCGAATCTATTTCCTTGTTATCTTTAGAATTTTCTTGATTTTCTAACAAATTAAAATTTTCACACACGGTTGTTTCGTTTGATTCATAGTTATCATAATCGCTATAGTCGTTGTAATAGTTTGGTTCGTAATAATATTCAGAGTCATTAATCATATTTTGTCTTATCGGCGCAGTTCGCATAGAAACGTCTGTGTTAACTGGTTGTGGATTCTCGTTTTGATGTGGTATATCGAACCTAGGACCCTGCTGTGGCTGGTAACCAAATTTATAGTTTTGTTGAGGTATACCGAATCGACTATTATTTTGAGGCGAAATTCCAAATCGATAATTATTTTGCGGGGGCATTCCAAATTTAAAGTTATTCTGTGGTGGTATCCCGAATTTAAAGTTGTTCTGTGGTGGTATCCCGAATTTAAAGTTATTTTGTGTGGGCATTCCAAACTTAACGTGATTTTGTGGGGGAATTCCGTATTTTAAATTATTCTGTAGGGGAATTCCGTATTTAAAGTTATTCTGTGGGGGAATTCCGTATTTAAAGTTATTCTGTGGAGGCACATTTGATGCTAAATTATTTTGAGGAGAAATGAAAGGTTTAAAATTATTTTGAGAAGGAATTCCAGGTTTAAAATTATTTTGTTGAGAGGATGCACTATTCTTCCACAATTTATTTTTAATAGAATATTGATAATGAAAATTAACCTCTTCAGTAACAACACTTAATGCATTCTCTAAATTAGTACAGCCCTTTAGGCGAACGATACGTAAAAGATCTTCAGATAAATTATAAAGGAATACATTAAGAGCCGTATTATTATAAATTATTAATTTGGCTGCTTTAATACTCTCATCGGTTAACCTATTAACCTTTGAGGTTAGGGAACTTTTAACACTTTGTATTCTTTGACAGAACTCTATATATGATTCTCCAGATTTAATTTTTAATGATTCTAATTCTATTGCTATACATTCTTCTGAACGCGGGTCGCCGAAATGTTGAGTCAATATATCTTTAAAATGATCCCATGATGTAATATTTTGATTTTCACTTAATAGCGTTGCCGCTTTACCCACTAAGCGACTAGTTATTGCATGAAATAAGTATAAATTTTGGGCGGTATTACCTTCGACTCTAAATTCTTTTATCACATATTCACTTTTTGCAATAAATAAATTTAGTAAGTTTTCTGTCCCATCATATTTGGGAATCAAGGATAAAACCTCCCTTGGTACAAATTTAAATGTTTCCATTGACATTTTTAATCTTTAATTTTTATATATAAGAATACAATATAATCACTAACACTTCTTTAAATTACTTATATAATTTTGAATTTGCAATAAATCCGTACTAATTAATAATATAATTTTTATCTATCTCTATATTTAACCTATATTATATTGCCTATTCTTGTGCAATATAATTTTGTTTTATCTATCTATATATTTAATCTATATTATATTGCCTATTCTTGTGCAATATAATTTTAAAACTACAGTTCCTAATCTAATTACACTCTGAGTACAATTTTATTCGTAGATTTGGTACGAAACAAAATCAGATAATGTAATAATATATAATATGTGGAATAAAATGAAATTTTTAGCGGGAAGTGAAAAGGTTTACTCACCGCCAGCCCAATTCCATTCTTCCTGAGCCACTAATCACACACTGCACCGGATATTATTTTAATGCTCTTCTATTTGACTTATTTATTTGATTCGCGGATTTTCACTCTGCTATTAGACAGTCCACGGTATTTCAAGAACTATGAAAATCGATTTGAGTATTTTCAATTTAGTTATATACTCGCGGGATGTGAAAATCCTACCGGCTGCGCCAGTCAAAACGCGAGGTCGCGCTGGAGCGTTTTTAAAAAGAATAAAATTTTATTTTTAATTAATATTTAATCAACCGGTTACATTGGTGATTAGCTTAAGACTAACTTAATATCTAATAATCGAGACTGGGAGCTAGACAGTCCGTCAGCATATTTCATGAGAACACGCGTGGGCGTTTCCGTTTAAAGATTAGGAAATATGTCTTGTGACTGTATAACTAGTGAATGTATTAGACAGTAGACACAATAATAATTGTTACAGATAAACTGAAAGTAGTGCAGTCACACTATGGCTGATACAATGAAAATAAAAGATGTAAGTACTATTATGATGTTGCGTCATTCATTATTGTATTGCGCTAATTTTTGAAACCGCTGGATTCGAATTAAAAATTATTTTTGTGTATTTTATTTAAAAAAATCGGGTCGGATTTAGAATTACGTCGCCCGAATTTGATAGTGATTATGTAGGTGTCTCGTTGGACCTTGATTGGAAACCTCCAAGTGATTTTTGCTGGCGGAGTAGCGTCTAAGTCTTAAAAAAAAAAAGGGTGCGTGTACTTAAGTACACGCGTAAGAAGTTATACTTCTATGGCTTTCTTTATTTTTTTTAATATTAAATAATTAATAACAAATATTTAACGTTAATAATTTAATAATATTTAGTATATTTCAATTATTATTTTTTTTCATTCAATTATTAATTAATATTAATAAAAATAATAATTATTATTTATTATTTTATTATATTATTCATTCAATTTAATAACTACGTATGTTTCATAACCTTTTAACTAAGTAACAATAGGTCTTTGTGAAAAAGCATTGCTAAATTTCTTAAAAAAAATAATTAAAACTCCTTTATTTGTTTAAAAGGTAAATGTCATTATGTTCATTCAAAATTCTTGGCATAGCTGCTAACTTCACGCATATTCTATTTCTTTTTACTTGTAGATTGTCTTATTCCCATCTCGCTCGCGCACGCTATAATCTCACTGACAACTTAGTCTCAGGTGCGCGCGCATCGTAAAATTTCACTCTCATAAAGCGCCTAAAAATAAATTTAAAAAAAAAAAAATATGTTTATTTTGGAACATAAGATACATGTACCACTTAATCCACGTCATTAAATTTGAAGGCATCCCTACTCATCGGCAAAGAAGACAGAGGGTGTAGGCTGAGAGAAAAAGCCGGCGTAAAAAACTCTCGGTACTCTTTTAAAACAGCAAATCATCAAACAACACTTATTTAAAACAAATATCGCAAATTAATTAGAAGTAGCCTGTCTAGCACTAGTCCCAGGCCATTTTATCAACTAGATAATCGTTGACTTTATAGTAAGCCTTTTTACACAGCTTTTCTTTAACACATTTCTTAAATTTATTGAAAGGCAGTGATAAAAGAGCCTCTGGGATTTTATTAAAGAAGAGTATCCCTTTCCCCAAAAAAGAATTATTAACTTTAGATAGTCTAGTACGGGGAAATTGCAGCCTGCGTTTGTTCCGTGTATTAACATTGTGGGTATGTTCTATTCTAGTCAATGTATCACTATTTTTGTATACATACATAATATTTTCATAAATATATTGCGAGGGAAAGGTAAGTATATTAATTTCCTTGAATTTATCTCTAAGAGATTCCCTACATTTTAAATTATAGATTGCACGAATAGCCCTCTTCTGCAGGATGAAAATAGTTTCGACATCAGCAGCATGACCCCATAATAATAAGCCATAAGTCATTAAGCTATGAAAGTAACTAAAATAAACAAGTCTAGCTGTATCGACATCAGTTAGTGAGCGAATTTTTTTAACCGCGTAGGCTGCAGAACTAAGTCTCTTCGCCAATCCGTTAATATGAGGGGACCACTGAAGTTTTGAATCCATGGTGATTCCGAGAAATACAGTTGTATCATCCAGATTCAATTCCTGTATCCTATTCAATAAAGAAGTATAACTTCAAAAATTGATTTAAAATTTTGTTAAATGTATATATTATAGTAGCTGATCCGGCAAACGTCGTTTTGCCATGTTTATCATTTATAATAAAAAATAAGGGTTGATCGTAGGAGGGTGAAAATTGAGGATTGTATCTATTTTTGTATGTTGTATCATAAAAAAATAGAAATTAAAAATTTTGTCTAAAAAATAAAAAATAAAATTAGGGGTGGACTACCCCTAACATTTAGGGGGATGAAAAATAGATGTTGGCCGATTCTCATAGATACCGGAAAGCACAAAAAATTTCATCAAAATCGGTCAAGCCGTTTCGGAGGAGTATGGCAACGAAAACATATAATATGCATAACAGATTATGCATATTATTATTCCTCCACGAGTACTGTTTTAAAATAACACTCTAGGGCTAAAATTGACCATACATATAAAAAAAAAATTTTGATGCAGAATGTCACATCCCTAATAACCAATAGAAAAGTAGAAAATGTACGGTTTTTTACGAATTTCAATACATTTCACAAAATTTTAAATATTTTTCTTAACACTTAGACGCAACTTCGGCAGCTATAATCACTTCGAGGTGTTCCAATGGAGGTCCACCGAGACACCTACATAATCAGTATCATCAAATTCGGGCGACAGATTTCTAAATCGTATTATATATATTATTCTTTTCCTAATAATAACTAATTAAATTTACATGCAGCATGCAGGTCATTAATAAATATCTAGTATTAGGTTCGTATAGTTAAGGTTTCTTCCTCTGCTTAAAGACCTTTAATAAGGTAATTTAATATGAATTTTTTCTACTCCAGATAAAGGACGAAAAACCAAAAATAGCACACTACGTAGTGCAGTTTCTAGAAAGGCCATATGCTTATTTGGATGAATTTATTTCTATACCCCAAAAAGACATTCTTCAAGCGAAAGATACAGGTTACATTGTGTTCACATATCCCATCGATTCATCCATGAAAAATAATAAAGTTTATTATGATAAATGGCCTTATTTCTTGGGTAAACTGCAGAGTGCGACAGGTAAGATGTTTTTCATATTTTTGTTTATTTAAAACGCAACCATTCATAATTTGTATATTTTTTTCCATAAATTACGACACACGATAATGGGGAGGGAGGTTATCATCGAAGTGTGACATCGTGTGACAAGGGGCATGGGGGGGGTCAATACTTTTGTGACGTCACATGTTAAAATTTAAAATACTAAAACGCAAACTTTGGATGTGAATTAAAAATTTTAAAATTTACGAACTTGATCTTTACATTGATATACAAAAAATATATATATTTTTATCTTTAATAAATATAATTAATCGTTTATTATTTTCTAACTAGACGTTTGTTTTTTCGGTTTTATGAAATGTTGGACTTTATGTTGATTTTATTTGATTATTATTTAATAAAAATAAGTAAAAAATGAAAATAGCTGTTTTCTCTCGATTATTTTTAAATACATACATACATAAATTTAAAAAATGTGACAACCTGTGACAAGGACGGGGGGAGGGGTTCAAAAGTCTTAAAATTCGTGTGACGTACTTTATGGATGGCCCCTAAGATGTGGTTGGAATACTTTTTTAATGGGAAAATCCCAACAATTTTTAACACAAAGTAGAATAATAATAGCTATCCCAATATGCCAGTTCGATAAGAACTGGGCTCGCCCCAACATTTTGTTTACCATGAAGCGTGTGCGTGATGACTCATCGTGTAGATCTCTCATAACAACTATTGCGTAATAGGAAATCATGAAAGCTGACAATTAACTTTAACATTTTTATAATAATTCGTAAAAAAAAATCTTAGTAGCTGTCCGTCGTCTTTTTTTTAAATATACGAAATCCAGCATAATATAAACATGGGCGCCACAAATTGGACCGGCTCTTTAATTCCAGAAATAGATTAGGTACCTACGTCATGCACTGTTTGTTAGTTCGCCTTTATCGCAAAAGTTGTATGATGAAAACAAGTTAAATTTGAATTGAAATATTGTCTTTTGGATTTCTTAGGCTTTACTTTTCCCAATAATGTTTGTTGGTTTCTGCAACTTAGTTTTTACTTTTGGTTACATACAATGTTTTATCTAGATCTAGTACAGTTTGTATAGCATAAAGCTTACGAGGGCAAAGTCCTATTTTTATAATTTTACAAATCTATGCGGATAGATTGTAAGTAGGTACATAGTCGTTTCTGTCGCTGTTTTTTTTATTTGTTTTTTGATAGACGTTTGCGAGCTTTACACGAAATTTATTATAGGTATATATTTATAATGAGGTTGGGTCAAAATCTACTCTTCAATCTTTACTCTCTCAATTGGGATAGATACTGATGACTTAACTATAACAAACATGTAATTAATGGTTTAAATATTAATTCATTCAGGTCGCCTAGGAAACTAAACAAAAATATCATATAATATAAAATTACGTTAATATACATACGAACGCCGGAAGCAGATGATTGTTTTTAAATTAACTTAGCAAAATTCCAGTTTTCGATGTGACCGTGAGCCGTGACGCATAATTTTAAATTTACACACATATTTTATAGACATGTTTGTTTGTAGGAATATACATATGTATGTACATTCTTGTTTGAAATAGGTATTAGCTCCTTTATTTTCTATATTACGTGCTATTGTTGGCATAACAATTGATACAATCTTATTATTATTATAAAGACATACATAATTTTTTGTGGTTGTTTGTAATTGTTCAGTTGTTTTTTTGTTTATAAACAAAATCAGAAGACGAACCCACATTACAAAAATTGCAATATTTGGTTTATAGAAGTACCGAAATTTTTCCTTGAAATCAAAGAAAAGATTTGGTTGAGGCTCTGATGATTCTGTTTTACTTTTATGGCGCTGGACAATAATCGGTTAAATCCATCTGAATAGAGAAAAATGAATTTCTTGGACAGCTTAGAATACTAACTTGACCATAGTAAGACGGTTGTAGATAAAATCCCGTCTTTCGACACTTTGTCACGTACGGATGCAGAGTATTTTTGGAGATGTACCACGTAGAGGCCCTCGCGATTACACGATTGCCTAGCGGATTGGAGCACACCAGTCCTTAAGAACTCCTGAACCGTACGGCGTACAAGTTAAAGCTCTTACTATAATGAAGTGCTATACTATGCTGATTAGTGCTATAGAGAATGCCTCCGTCTGGCTATACTCACGGGGCGTACCCCCAACAAGATTGTTAGTAGGTATTTTGGTATACGTATATATACTCACAAATACATTTTATTTTTCAGAATCTGCACAAACGGCAAGAGATATTTGTAAAGAACTGAACTCTCGGAAAGCAGATTATGAAGATGGAGATTTAAACGGTAGTTATTTTATGCTTCTGATTCTTTCGTATACTTACTTCTTTAGGTCTGTATATGAAAACGTAGTTCAAGTTATAATCTAGACTATCTATGTAAAATATTGCGTAAATAATAAAATAAATAATAGAATATTTGCAAATTATGACTAGGAAAACGGTTACATCGAACGTATCTCTTACTTCTATTTTGTTTAAAACCTCTAAATAGAAGGAAAGTTCCTTTTATTTAGAGGTTTTGACAATAATAATAAAAAATTCTAGATCCTGAGGATAATCCAGCTGATTTAGAAAAAAATGGAAAAAAGCGGAAGGCTGAAACAAAACGTACGAAAAACAAAAAAAAAACTAAACTTGGAGAAACGACAAAACCTAAAGATATAGAAGTTTTAGACGATGACAGTATGTTTACGCCAGATTTTTTGACAACATTAACGAAACAATTGGAAACCTACGAAAAACAACAGCAAGAACTAAACAAAGCTGAAAAAATTATTCAGCAGAAATCTTGTCTGCTTAAAGAATTTATGGAAAAATTCAAATCTTACAACAATCAAGATAAAACCGTCGATGATAAATACGAGAAGCTACTCAAAATAATCAAAGAGCAAGTTAAACAAATCAAAGAACTTAAATTGCAACTGGAAAGGAAAAATGGGACTGATGTTGCAAATGACAAAGAAAATTCTGTTACTCGATGGACTTTGAGATATCCTAAAGAAACTAACGATGCATTCGAGTTACTAGATGGCAGTGGTGTGTATATAAATGGTGTAGCATGTTACTACATTATAAGGGCGGCACAAACGAGAACTGAACTGGCTCGCATGTTTTTACACGAGATATTCACAGATAAAGCTTTAAACAGATGCAATTTTTCTTCACTGGATTCACACGCTATAAATATTTTGGTAGAAGCTTCTGCGTGTATAACCCGACATAGTGGCGTTGACTTTGTCAATGTTTCAAAAGACAAAATTGTAAAATCCATCAAAAACCGGTTTTTAAATAAAAAACCCAGCTTAAATGTAAAGCCAGATTAAGTGATTGTATTGATACGTTTATCTGGTTAGTTTTTAATGCAATTGGACGATAGCTTCTAAGAATTGTTAGGTTAAGAACGTGGCAGGACCAATTGTCTACCCATTATCTGTCATATTATGACAAGGTGTGTCTATGGTCTACCCTTCAACTGCATTTTTATTGTTTTTAGTTTAATCATTATGTTTGTATTTAATGTGCCATTTTATTGTCCAATCTTTATATATTTTTGCGTACATAAGCCACAAATCTAGGCTACATTTAATACTAATGGCAGATTGTACCTCAGGAAAGGTCTTGTGATAATCGCAACTGCAATGGTTTAATTAAGGGACGAGTCCAGGGTTCGAATATATGAATTATATAAGTGAAATATAGCACAAAAGGCTTTTTAAAGTAGGCATTTATATGTGTCTTATTTGTCAAAATCATAAGTGTTTGAAATGTTTTTAAACCTTTAATATTGTTAAATAGTGAGAGATAGATAAGAATTACATAGGTATATTAAACTAATATTAATTATCAGAATTTTTATGAACTAAGATTTAATACCAACTACCTCAGTTTAATAGCTACTATGAATTTTTCATGTATAGAAGATAGTCATATTTTTTACAAATATACAAATGTAATAAATGTAAGTGATAAATATTGTACTTTTTTGCTAAATATTTGATAGAATCGGTCGGCAACGCACCCACTAAAAATGGGTGTACATGGGCTGCGATGACTGCTCTTTTTGGGCGCACCGTAGGCGGTTTTGCCGCCCTATTCTATAAAAATAAAAAATAAAAATAAATAGTTTTTTTTAATACCTCTTACATTATAAGAAACTAGATAGCTGTTTCGTAGCAAATTTACCTGTACAAAGAAACTGTGCCTCCCAACACAAATTGATTCTTTCAAAGTCGAATCTGTGCAGAGCCATTCTATAAACTCGACAAATATTTCAAAAGTTCAGCCTATAACTAGCAGTCTCTGTCATACTTAGCACCAAGTCTCGACTTTGAATCCTACTGTATAACCATGCCGATTCTAATAAAGATGTCATCTAGGAACGAAACTCTACTTCATTATGGTTATTTTAGAATTTGTAGCGTTAATATCAAAAACATAGAATTATATGACACCTAAAATAATTTAAAATTTATTTTGAATCAAAGCGCTATTGTTGATTCGCGTCACTGCATTTAAAGTAATCAAGAGACTATTAACTATTAATGATTGATAAGGATACTGGATGATGAACGCATATAGATTGACTGATTAATGTTTTCGTTTGGTTCATCGTTCATTGTCTATTTCAGACATTTGCATTGATGGGGTGACGATTCTTATTTTGGACATAAGATTTTTAAACAGGTAATGCTGCCATCGATGTAAAAGTAAACTTCGTCAAACGGCATCACTGCCGTAAGAAGAGAGTCAGACAGTGTGACTACGTGGACGATTCCTAGACTTTGAAAACAGAATTGACTCGTAAATCTTACCCAGATTGATGTCTTATCAGATTATTTAGTAGTTTACTTTTAAAAGGAGAATTTGCCACTTTTCTTTTCATTCATTCATTGCTTTTCGTCCCCGTCAAGTCGAGCAAAAAAGCGGAATGGTTTTCGAAGCAGTTCGGGCCATTTAAGACCCCCTATTACTTCGTTAAGGCAAAAAATTAAAAGCTTAAATTTTCATTGATTTATATAGGATTACAAATTTATTCACTATAGTTAGCAGTAGATAAGATTTTTTTTAATTTTTTTTTAATGTGATAGGTAGGAAGTGAAACTATAGTTTCTATCCTCCATTTTGTTTCTCTAAAACCCAACAGCTTTTAAATATTTTTGTCAACAATCAAATTAGAGATCATTGTTTTTGAGGATTTACCTTGCCTTTACCTCGCCTGAAAAATTGTATTTTAATAGTGCAATATTAAAATATATTTACAAAAATATCAGTGTGGTAAGATGTGATAAGAGTTTTGTTTTGTAGACATACTTGTTTAATGGTAAAAACCCAACAATTTTTAACTCCAAGTAGAATAATAATAGCTATCACAACATGCCGGTTCGATAGGAACTGGGCTCGTCCCATTTTGTTTAACATGAAGCGTGTGCGTGATAACTCATCGTGTAGATCTCTCATAGCAACTCGGGGATATAGCATAATACGAAATTATGAAAGCTAAGAATTAACTTCTATTGTAATTGCTATAAGTATATCACATTGAATAATAGAAAAAATATTTTTACCCTTTTCATAAAAATTTGTATAAAAACGAAGTTCTTAGTAGCTCCAAAAATATTCAAATCCTGCATAATATAAACTTGGGCGCCAACTATCTAGACCGGCTTTTAATTCCATTAAATAGATTACGTCATTCACTGTTTGTTAGTTCGCCATTATAGCAAGTGTTGTATGATGAAAACAGGTGAAATTTTAATTTAAATATTTTCTTATGGGTTCAATTTTTGTTCAATAATACATGTCTATTGGCGTCTGTTACTTTTTTTTACTTGTTGTTACATATGATGTTTTTGTACTTCAGTTGTTTACGCATTATGTAGTACAGTTTGTATAGCATAAAGCTAAGAAAGGATGAGTCCTAATTTATATTTGTACAAAAACATGCCGAGGGATTGTAAGTAATCGGCAGACAGTTTCCGTGACTGTTTTATTGATCTTTTCCTTAATAGACACGTATGCGAGCCTTGGAGCGAGGGCGACTAACTGCTAACTAGTGAACGTAACATACACACCCTATAATTACAAATTTATTTGATTGATTGTCAAAGTCGAAAACATAACATACAGTTTTTTTAATTATTTAAAAAACTGGTGTAAGATAAAATCTGTTAAAATAATTAACTGTTGAAATCGAGCTTTCGTCGACTGTCATTTTCATACAAAGGTCTATCGACAGACACCGATACGACCTCCCATGGATAGCTTGTACCGATAAATGGCTATTACAATCCGTGGATTGGTTATTGGCACACTTGTTACTACATATGGATTAAGATTACTATCTCAGATGGTGGATTATGGATTGAGATAGGTTATTGGGTTCGGGCGTTAAGTAAATACTAGAATTTCGTCATAATATATAAAGTTAGAATCTAAAGAAATGTTGCACAAAAAAAACAAGTTTTTAATTGATACAGGGGCAGAAGATATACGTACTTCTAAGAATTAATTCTTTTGAATGAGAAACGTTTATTTACGAAGATAATACTATAAAATTAACAGGAATTGATAAGGATGCTACTCCAATCAATGCGGTTGGTTGTGTACATTTAACCTTTGAAATATTATTCGATAATCAAGTTGAGCATACTCTTCACGTAGTATCAAACAACTTTACTATTCAATATAATGGTGTAATAATAATAATGTAATAATAATAATGTAATAATAATAATGTTATAATAACAATGTAATAATAATAGGTAGTGATTTCTTGTAAAAACTAATGTGGTAATAAGTTACAAGGATAATAAAACACGAATTTGTAGTAAAGAGCTCGATATTATGAATGAAAATCGGAGTTGTAATAAACTTTTAATTTACCAACAGATTTAATTATGCAATAGGAAGTGTGACAAGATACAGAATGCAGAAGTTAATACCGATAGCATATGCGAGTCGAATTTTAAATAAAAGCGAAATTATTTATTTTACTACAGAAAAGGAGTTATTATACAGATAGGCTTTATCTTTATGGTCGCAAATTTAAAATTATAAAACGAAAGTGTAATGTTTGAAGTGGGAGACTTGATTTTAATAGTATAATCTTAATATATAAAATTCTTCTGTCACGGGGTGCGTAATCGAACTCCTCCGAAACGGCTCGACCGATTCTCATGAAATTTTGTGTGCTTATTGGGTATGCCTGAGAATCGGCCAACATCTATTTTTCATCCCCCTAAATGTTAGGGGTAGTCCACCCCTAAATTTTTTTATTTATTTTTTAGACAAAATTTTTAATTTCTATTTTTTTATGATACAGCATTATAAAATACATACAACTCCTAACTTTTACCCCCCTATGATCAACCCCAATTTTTTATTATAAATGATATACATGGCAAAACGACGTTTGCCCGGTCAGCTAGTAATATATATATGTATAATATAACTTTAACACAGTGTGTTGTGTACCGAGTCAATAAAAGTACATTCGTGGTCGCTTATTGCTATCTAGTATCTATTACTAATATACTGACTTACTGGAAGAGGTCATTTATAATACTTTATAATAAGCAAACAATACCAAGTATTAAGGATTTGGACTAAACATTTATCAAAGTAAACAACAAATATCCTTAATGAGTTATGTGAAAATGTAAATGATATATAATATTTATTTATTTTAACATTCTAAGAACATTACAATCCTCCCTTCTTAAAAAAGTTAACAGATTTTATTTTAATTCATTATGTTCTTCTTATATTTTATATTCACACAACTTATTATAAAACAAAACAAAATAATCTTTTTTTTTGGTTTATGTACTTCCTTATACAACAATACATCAGTCATCACAACGGTGAAAAGACTCTTTACCCTAGTGAAGGAGGCGGAAGCTGAAAACAGGACGACAGACGAGAAGGAATCGAACAAAACGTTTACGGTGACGAGAAGCTCGCCAAAGGATAAAAGACAAATGGACGAGTTGCAAGAATTGATAGTTAAAATGCAAATAGAAAACGACAAACTAAAAGAGACAACAAAGCAGTTACAAAAAATGACGAAAGAAAAAGAATGTGAAGTAGTTAAAGAGGTAAGGAACGGAATGGAACAGTTAGCTGCGCAGAAAATATGGATATTGGAAGAGCTCGAGTTAAAAATCAAATCAAATCATATGCGGAGGCAGTGGCTGGAAAAACGGCTCCCCCAAATAACCAAATAACAACATTAGAAAAAAACTGGGTGAAACCAACTCTCCACACGCTCATAGTAGCGCCAACCAAAACAACCGACACGGCAGAAAATACGCTTGAACATGTGAGAGGGTTACTACAGGCGAAGAGGGAAGGATTGAAATTAGAAAGAGTAAGGAAGGTGAAGGATGGGAAGATAGTAATAGGTTGTAAAACGCAAGAGGAAAGGAGAAAAGTAAAAGACTGTCTAGAGAAGGGAAAGGAACGAGTTACAATTAAAGAAGTAAACAACAAAAACCCCCTCGTAAAAATAAAAAACCTCCTGCGATATAATAATATAGAAGACATAAAACAAGCTCTGAAAACGCAGAATAAAGGATTGACCGAACACATGCAAGAGGAAGACTGGTCTATGACCGAAAAGCACAGGCAAAATTCCAGAAACCCGCACGAGTGTCACGTCATAATACAGGTCTCCCCAAGGATGTGGAAGGCTCTAACACAGGCGGAGAGGCTTCACATTGATCTCCAAAGAGTGTGGGTGGAGGACCAAACGCCCCTTGTGCAGTGCACGATGTGCCTGGGATATGGGCACACTAAAAGGTTTTGCGAGAGAACAAAGGAAGTATGTTCGCACTGCGCAGGGGAACATCAAAGGAAAGACTGCCCAGAACAAAGACAAGAAAAGAGGCCAACCTGCGTAAACTGCAGCAAGGCAGGACTGAAAAACGCTGAGCATAATGCATTTGACACCGAATGCCCAATCAGGCAAAAATGGGACGCCCTTGCGAGAACTAGCATTACCTATTGTTAACAGCCTGAGGCGAAATTGTACAAAGCAGATACTCCAGACTATGGCAAGTAAATACTCAAAAGAAGCGGTTGGCCACAACAGAGCTTATAATGCAAGGAAATACAAACGGAATCATGGCAGCGTTGGTCCAAGAACCATATACTGGCATATCCGGCAGACTTAAGAACCAAACAGGGATAAGAGTTGTTCAATGCAACAACCTTCCCGAAGGCGAAGTAAATAATGCCGCTGTAGTGGTCTTTGATAATAATATCAGAATCACACAATTCCCGGCCCTTACCACTACCAACGTCGTAACGGCCCGATTAAGCACTGAGTCCTGGGACGTGGTAGTGGTTTCATACTACTTCGAGCCCGGCAAGGATATTGGTCCTTATCTAAAACAGCTAGGTGATATTGTTAGTACAGTCAAGCAGAGAATCATACTAGGAGGAGACGCTAACGCAAAGAACCCCTGGTGGGGTGGCTCCAAAGTCGACAGGAGAGGCCTGGACTTCGAAGCTAGTGTCAATGAATGGGGCCTGCACATATTGAACGATGGACGGGTCCCAACATTCGATACTGTTAGAGGCACCCGAAGTCTAAAAAGCTACATCGACATTACGTTATGCACCGAGGATCTGCTTGATCATATTGACGATTGGAAAGTAAATACGTCGCTAATTTCGTCGGACCATAACACAATAACCTTCCAAATCAAACTACAGAAGACAAATCAGAAAAAACCCGCAGCTACCACAAGGAAGTACAACACAAAGAAAGCGGACTGGCAAAAGTTCAAAGAAATGTTGCAGAAAAGTTTAGAAGAAGAAAAATTCAAAGAAAAAGTAGAAGCGATAAAGGACAGAATAGAAATCGATTGGGCAATCGAACATTATACAAGATTAGTTTTGTGTGTATGTGACAAGACAATTCCGAAAATAAAGGATAACCAAAAACTAAAAAAAATCGCGTGGTGGTCCGACGAACTCGAAAGACTCAAGAAGGAGGCAGCGACGAAAAAGAGAAGGATTAGATGTGCCAGACCAGTCAGACGACAGATGGTCGTGGAGGAGTACATAGAAGCTAGAGAAAGGTATGAGGAGGAGGCAAAAAGCGCCCAAGCGAAGAGCTGGAGGGAGTTCTGTAGTAGGCAGGACAGGGAGAGTATGTGGGATAGTATTTACAGAATAATAAGAAGGACGGAAAAGAAAAAAGAAGATATACCCCTTATTCATGGCGGCAATTACCTTACAGAGGAGGAGTCGGCCAACCTATTAGCGCAGGCGTTCTTTCCGGACGACACTACTGGGGGGGATAATGACGACCACAGAGCTACCAGGGCGTTAGCCAAAGAGCTCGGTGAAGGAGGAAGTAACGCTGTACATGATCCTCCGTTTACTGAAACCGAACTAGAAGATGCAGTCGTCAGCTTTAACCCTAAAAAGGCACCCGGAGAAGACGGAATTTCCGCAGACATATGTCGGCAGGCCGTCAGGGCATCTCCCGACATATTTCTGCAACTGCTCAATAAAAGCGCGGTCTTAGGTTACTTTCCGGCCCGGTGGAAGAGGGCATCTGTAGTGGTACTACGAAAGCCGGGGAAACCTGACTACACTAACCCGAAGGCCTATAGGCCAATAGGCCTATTGCCAGTTATGGGCAAAGTGTACGAGAAAATGTTAGTAAGAAGAATCAGATGGCACCTGGTACCACGCTTAAGCAACCGCCAGTACGGCTTTATGCCCCAGCGCAGCACCGAGGACGCCCTCTACACCGCAGTGACACATATTAGAAGCAAGCTTGAAAAAAAGAAAATCATAGCCGTTATATCACTCGATATAGAGGGCGCCTTCGACAGTGCCTGGTGGCCTCAAATACTGGTTCGACTGGTAGAAGAGGAATGTCCTGCAAACATAGTAAGAATAATGTACAGTTATCTCCAGGACAGGAGCGTCATCCTAAATTACGCAGGCCATAACATCTTAAGAAGAACAAACAAAGGATGCGTGCAGGGCTCCATAGCCGGACCTACGCTCTGGAACTTACTTATTGACCCTCTATTGAAGATGATAGATGCAGAGCAGGTCAAGGCCCAAGCGTTTGCAGATGATGTCCTGCTTATGATAGATGGAGACACGGGAGAGGAGGTAACAAAAATAGCCAATTGTATATTGGATCTTGTGCATAAGTGGGGCGTGAGGAACAAACTTAGCTTTGCGCCTCACAAAACCAATGCGATGGTGGTGACACGCAAACGCAAATATGACAATCCCCGCCTCACTATGAATAAGGAGCCAATAAAATTTACCAACAGAATAAGGATCCTGGGCGTAGAAATAGACGCTGCATTAACTTTTAAAGGCCACATTGATAACTTGTACAGTAAGACAATATCAATATATAGACAAGTTTCGAAAGTAGCAAAGATAGGATGGGGCTTACAGCCGGAAGTCACTGCAACCCTATACACTGCAGTGATCGAGCCTATAGTCCTGTACGCCGCGGCTGTGTGGGCACAAGCAGTAGAAAAAGTTTTTATTAAAAAGAAATTAGATCGCATGACAAGGGGCTTCGCACAAAAAATTGCAAAAACATACAAAACGACAGCACTCAGCTCAGCGGCCTTGCTTGCAGGGATACTTCCCCTGGACCTTCGCGTTAAGGAGGCCGCGGCCGCATACCTGGCGCGGAAGGGGGTGTCACCGCACGTAACATATGACAAGACAATAGAGACGCGACTGCCATACACTGAGCTTCCACACCCCGCCAAAAGACTTAAAATAACTTACAAAAAACTGGATGACCCGTCAGAAATCGATAACGTTACTATGACAAAATTATTTACAGACGGGAGCAAAACGTCCGCGGGAGTGGGAGCGGCATGGACTGAGTGGCAAGACGGGACCGAGATTAAAAATAAAAAGGTGAGGCTGGCTCCGTACTGTACAGTGTACCAGGCGGAGCTAGCCGCACTGAGGGACGCGGTGACATATCTGACCAAGGGAAGGCGGAATGCGGCTGTGCTCAGCGACTCTCGCTCTTCACTGGATGCCATCGCGGGTGGACGCTCTCTCGATCCCCAAGTTGCCGAGATTCGCCAGAACCTGGAAGAGTGCCATGAAAATGGCATTAAAATTGAACTCTTTTGGGTGAAGGCGCACGTTGGCACTACGGGAAACGAGAGGGCAGACGCTCTCGCGGGGGAGGCGGTTGGGGAAACAGGGACGCGAATAGGGTACGATGCGTATCCGCTTTCCTATTTGCGACGACTGACAAGACTCAAGACTTTGGACACCTGGAACGAGCGCTATGTGGGGGGCGAAACAGCCTCAGTCACAAAAATATTTTTTAAAGATGCAAATGCGGCATACAAACAAATCAAGACAAGGCGTTTCGCACCTCACATGGCGCAGATCCTAACCGGCCACGGGGCTTTTGGACACTATTTACACAGACTCAAACTGAAGACAAGCCCCGCGTGTGACTGTGACGACAGAACCGACCAAACGGTGGTTCATTTACTTGTCGACTGTGCGAATTTTGAAAGGGCCAGGTGCGATCTGGAACTCGAGACTGGCATGAGGGTATCCCTGGATGGGCTATCCGACATGTTGCTTGGGCACAGATCGCAGCTGGAAAAATTCTGCGACAAGATTGTCAGATATGTCACCCGCACAAATAGCACGAGAGGTAACGCGGGTGTCGCCGGGCAGCGGGCCCCAACTCACCTATAAATATTATGACGATATTTTCGGAGTAGTTGTCGCCCGGGCCCGGCGGGAGACGCCAACCCTTTAAGACAATAATGTCCCTTTTTAAGAAAGGGGAGATTCTGACACTCCCCTGCTGCTTGGCCACAAATCTGCCTGGCTGATAGGCTAGGATGCAGGGGTCCCTTTAAAAAAAAAAAAAAAAAGTAAAACAGTTAAGAAAATAAAAATTGACACCCATAACCCGTAATTCCAAAATAAGAGTATATAATAAAACAATAAAATATAATCGATACCATACAAAAGGAACTTAATTTATTTGTAATTGTGCGATTCTAGCACTACGCCTTAAAGAGGTTTCACTACTAATAGAAGGAACCTCTTTTTACTCTATATCTTTACTATTTTCTGTTCTTTTTACTTTAATACGAATTGTTATTCTAGTACAATAAGATCTTGTATCTTCGAGGGCTATCTATTTTCACTTCTACATAAAAATCCTTTTCTCCATTAATGCCTTAAAGCTTTAAAAATTAAATAAAAACGAATTATTTGTAATGCTGATATAAATATGTAGGAATAAATAAAATTACTTGTAATTTTGTCATAAATACTTTCATTTTCTGCATTATCTATATTATTTTATCTATTTTATGACTCGCAATTTTTAGACTTTCTATATCTAACTTTTCGTAAATTTTAATGGGTTGTTAGAACTTAGATTAGTTAGAAGTTAGTTAGAAGAAGGTTAGTTAGAACTTAGATTATTACTTTTTATCTTTTTTACAACAATCATCTGATATAATATCAATGATGGGTAAAATATAATTATATGTACTTACTTGAATACTTGTTGATTGTGTTTGTAAAACGATATTGCTAGTACACACTGCATACTAGCACATAATATAAAGCTGATTGTAATTTACAAATAAATCTACCATCTTGAAGTTTCTTACATTTACATATTTAAATCATGTTAACTTATGTTACGAATCTAAACGATTCCCATTGGAAATTGACTTTTAAATTTTTGTTTTATGTTGTGACCTGAAATTGCGTTAGCATGATTATCTTCTAAAATGGACGAACTATCGTCATTAATAAATATTACAAGGTCCATCAAAAACCGGCTTTAATTCGTTTTACAAAATGCCAGCTTAAATGTTCATAATGAATTAGTCAAGTACATGGTGTAGTTATATATAACTACATATATGTATGAAGCTTGTATTGCCTGGCAACTAGATGCGGCTCCAATCTTTTGATTTACCTTAAATGTAATCGTAAGTTGAAATGGTTTTGCTTTTTGTGATAGATTATCTATTTTATTCTCTGTTCCTTTTAGTTTATAACTGCTAATTATATTGTCGGATTTCATTATATAAATAGCGGGTTGAAACGTCCGCTTCCAAAACAAGGAAAATAAGGACAATAATATGTTAATTTTACTTGACTATGACCTTGACCGCGCTTAAGTCAGTCAGATGTTCGAGAGGCGTGCGCCCACCATTCGACGACGATTTTGTTCCTAGTTTTTTTGATTTATTTATTTTATCTTTTTGCAAACTACACTATTAAAGTAGTGAAGCCAACAATTAAAGAAAATATGTAATAATAATATAATCTTATTAATTTCTGTTCTGAATATTGTTAACAATGGCGTGATTTTTGGTTGCGATTTCATTACTTATACTAGTTATATTTGCTAATGTTATCCAAGACAACGAATTTTTATTGTAAAAGGTACTTGTATGCAAGTGATTGTATTGTTGATACGTTCATCTGGTCAGTTTTTAATGCAATTGGACGCTTGATTTTTTTTTAAAGACAATTCACACCAATTGACCATGCTAAGCTGGTGAAGCTTGTGTTATGGGTACTAGGCAACCGATATACATACATATTATAGATAGATAGACATATAAATACATATTTAATCACCCAAGACCTAAGCACAACACCAAAAGCTCGTCACATCGATGTTCGTCTCAGCCGGGGATCGAACCCGGGACCCATGGATTCGCAGTCAGGGGTACTAACCACTAGACCAATGAGTCGTCAAGATTCTAAGAATTGTTAAGGTTAAGAAGTTTGCAGGACCACTTGTCTACCCATTATCTGTCATAATTATTATGACAACGTTTGTCTATGGTCTACCCTGAAATTTGATTAGTTTTTTATTGTTATAAAAGTTTTTTATTGTTTAAGCTTAATTATTATGTTTGTATATAATGCTCCATTTAATTGTCTAATCTTTATATATTTTTGCATGTACATAATCCCTAAACCCACACATCCATGGCAGATTGTATCGCAGGAAACGGCTTGTGATAATCGCAACAGCGATGGTTGCCAATATCTGATATATGTACCTATATAGCGCAATAGGCTTTTTTTAAGTAAGCCTCTCTTAAACTTTCAATATTCTTAAATGTTGAGAGATAATGTTTTTAAAAGCATATAGATTATAGTGTTTCATAGAATCTGATGATTTTACATAATTTTTAATAAAGGACTTAATGTTTGTTTTAAATAAAATAATAATTACCTAATATTAATTATCACAAATCACAATGCTGTTATAAACTAAGATTTAAATGTATTACTCAGATTAATACCTGCTATGAATTTTTCATGTATAGAAGATAGTTATATTTTTTACAAACATACAAATGTTGATAAATATTGTACTTTTTATAAATAAATGATAGAAATCGATAGTATTTTATTTAATTACCTAAATAAACAACAGGAAAACTCTGACATTATAAGAAACCAGATAGCTGATTATTGTTACTGAATACTATTAATTTTAAGTGAACCATATTGCGAATAACAAAATATAGCACGAATGTACCTAAATTATTCTGCCTGTGCAAGGCCACCGCGCCAGAGTTTTAGACGGTATCAATATATTAAATACGTGGCAATCAAAGGTCACATTACACGTTACTTAAATATTAAGCGATCCATCTGGACCTCCCAACATGAATCGATTCTTTAATAGTCAGTCATCTAGCAAATAACCCTATTTCAATATGATTGTTTTAGAATCCGTGGCGTTGATATCAAAAACTTAGAATTACTTACAATAACTCAAAATTTAAGTCTCAAAGTCAAAAATCTAAGGCATTAAATAAACAAGAGGATATCGCCTATCTCAATAATACATATTCCACACTATCACACGGCACACCATATGTCCTAATCTACTTACTTTGTGGGCAAAACCCACAAATTAAACTGGGAAAACCCAGCCTACTGTTTACCAAATTAAATGCGCCATTGTCATACGGCAGTCATTCTAGGACAATTTCTGAGTTTATATTCGTAACATAATCATCTTATAAATTGATACACACACTTACAGGTTGATCCTATTCATTATTTTTGACAGATGTTGCACACCATTTAAAAAACATATTTCGGTGTTCCTTACTATTATCAATTTCTAATACCATGAGTACTTATTAATTACCAAATACTTATTATAAGTATTATATGAGTATTTTGTTGATTATTAAATTGTAATTGTATTTTTCCCTTACTTATTGGTATCGTATGAAAATACTAGAAGATTTGCAGAAGGAATATCTAATACAGTAGAACCTCGATAAGATAAAGTCCAAGGGAAACACAAAATATTTTATGTTATAGAGGTTTTAAGTTATCAAGGTTCCATGTTAGGTAAAGGTTAATATAGAGGTATGTACATGTTTCTATGTACCCTTGCTCCCATTTTTACTTGAATGCATCAGAAGGGTGGAAAATTAAATATGTAATCATATTTATTCACATTACTTACATTACATAAAAATAAAATAACAACTAAAGGTTTAGTCTACTTAAAAATCTGTGATTTTCTTTTGTTTTAAAAAATTCACTGTTTCTAAATCGATTTGATTTTCAATGACAAATAGAGAGGAGAATACATTAACACATTAACTTATGATGCAAGTAAGTCGTTGTCACAAAGCTAACCGCCGCAAAGCTTTGAAGAATTTAGATAAAGCAAACAATAGGTAATGTATTGTTTACGTTAACAATACATTAGTAAACACGTGCAAGCAATAAATACCGAAACCATTTGTTTTGACACTCTTTCAAAATGACTCATTCACAAACAATTTTATGTTATAGAGGTTGTGGAAACATTTCTTTTAGTTACTGAGGGCCTATACAGAGATTATTTATTTAAGTTATAGAGGTTGCGTATTTTAAGTTATAGAGGTTTTGGGCTCTGATGGGAAGGGAACATAGTATTTTTTGAAGTAACAGAGGTTTTTATGTTACCGAGGTTTACGTTATCGAGGTTCTACTGTATATAAAATTCTCGTGTCACAGTTTTCGTTGCCATACTCCTCCGAAACGGCTTGACCGATTTTGATGAATTTTTTTGTGCTTATCCGGTATCTATGAGAATCGGCCAACATCTATTTTTCATCCCCCTAAATGTTAGGGGTAGTCCACCCCTCAGTTTTTAATTTTATTTTTTAGACAAAATTTTTAATTTCTATTTTTTTATGATACAACATACAAAAATACATACAATCCTCAATTTTCACCCCTCTACGATCAACCCCTATTTTTTTATTATGAATGATATACATGGCAAAACGACGTTTGCCGGGTCAGCTAGTACCTACTAATGTATTTCATTCAAAATTTCTCTTAAAACTAGTCGAGTTGATAAATTCCACAATACGATGAAACGTCACGCAACTAATTATTTGGCAAGATCAAACAAAGGTCAAACGCGGTCGTCAACATCAATTTTTTTGTTATATATCATTGTTATGGATTAATAATATAATTCATGTTAATAAAATTTCAAAAATTCATGTTATGTGTATATATATTGTTTTGGAGTTATAAGTCCATTATTTTTTATAAGTAATTAAATATTTTGCATGTCTTGTATAGGTTGTAGGTGAGTATAATGTTCGTGTAAAGGTTATATATTAATAAGAAATATAATAAGCAAATAATATATTAATAAATTACAAAGGAGAATATTTAATATGCATATACCTTGAAAAGTTGTGTAGAATCCTTCGTTCACAAATGTATTTTTTTTTAAAGACATTTCACACCAATTGACCTAGTCCCATGCTAAGCTGGTGAAGCTTGTGTTATGGGTACTAGGCAACGGATATACATACATATTATAAATAGATAGACATATAAATACATATTTAAACACCCAAGACCTAAGCACAACACCAAATGCTCATCACATCGATGTTCGTCTCAGCCGGGGATCGAACCCGGGACCCATGGATTCGCAGTCTGGGGTACTAACCACTAGACCAATGAGTCGTCAAAATATATAGGCTTCCTAATTATAAATTAGTCGCCATCTGACTAAATTGACTATGGATTACTAAGCTACATCAAAATATGACGCTCTATCTAAAATGTATATTTAGCGTACCAATATATTACACGTTCAGCTTTCTGCTACTAGGTGTCACTTTTATAAAATTCTGTGCACGTGTTGAACCGCCATCTTGTATTCAATAGTCGAATATAAATTTATGACCCTTTGATATATTTAATACTAATCAATACTAGATGTCACTGTCATGCGGTTTAACAATTTTCAGTGTTTTTTTTAAGTTCTAACTTAATTATCATCGATAATTAACTTAAACATAGTTGAAATGAGAAATTAAAAATAATTTTAAACGTATAGAAAACAGTATTTTATTATAAGAAGCTTCATTAAACTGAAGCAATATTTTTTTCTTTACATTATATTGTTTAGTCTAGATTTATGATTCAAGGTCAGATTTAAGTATATATATATTGTACAGCACATGCACAATAGGTATAGTTTTGTTAATAAATACTAGGTTTTAAATGTAAAGTACATAATATATACCTATATTTATCTTCTTAATATATATAAATTACGTGTCACGCTGTTTGTCCGCTATGGACTCCTAAACTACTTAACCTATTTCCATCCAATTAGCATACCGTGTGCAGTTTGAACTAACTTAAATGATAGGATAGCATCCATCATCTGCATCTTCATTTATAACCGTAATATTATTTTATTGCAAATTAATTGTTTATTATTTGACAGTCACAATTCTAACAGATGGCGCTGTGTTGAAAGTACCAACGTTTCACATAAGCTACAATTTCATGGCATAACCAAAAAAGCATGGTCACCATGGGTCCCCATGACTGGTGTTCTCCTACCGTTTCCCTTGAATAGTTTACTACTATGTAATATAACAAAAACTTTAGCCACAGCAAAGCTTGGCCGAGTCTGCTAGTAGGTACATATATATATTTGTATATCAACCAATACCTACCTACTTACTTTACTAGTATTATTTAAGATACGTTATTTAAATTGGTTTAATCAGTGATATTAATTAGCGTTTGGCCATTCGCCAAGTGAGAATGCTCAATGCTCTGAAACAAGAATGCACTTCAAAGCAAATTAATTAAGATCTAATCGCACGTTTTACGGACAAGCCACTTAGATAGATTACAAAATTTATTTTTTATGAATATAATTATGGCCGAAATTCGACTGTTACATAGGTATATTTATTTATACATATAATTCGATAACACAGTTGTTCAACACAATAAGTATGTGTGTTTCATACTCGCGAATACTTTAAAACAATTTGTACCAAACACATTCAGATTTTAATTCCAAGAACTCCAACAATAATATAAAAATAAAACACATGTCTGGTACTATATATATATATATGTATTAACAAATCTTTATTAAGTGTTGAAGGAGTAGTTAAGTTTTAACCTATAAATGAAACTTTTAGTTTTTTAAAATGAAATAAATGTATCATAAATTATTTATGTAAAAACGCCGAGTTATAACAAACATAACGAATTCGTGTTATTATGCGTTTAGTTTTCAATACATGTGGTACCTTCGTGAGAACTACAAAACAATATAATATTTATTGCTTACCTATACTTTTTGTTTTTTTTTGTGTAACAGGAGGCAAACTAAGGCAAAACTCTAATAAATAATGAACGCTTGACAATCACCTGTATGCCTTACCTAATATTGATTTTTAAACTGACCGACATAGGGATTTTTCTAGCAGGACTGTACCAGCGGGACTGTACCAGCCGGACTGTACTAATAAATTATGAATTCTAAAAATACGAGTGCGTTTCTTTCTAATTTTTCATTTCATTATTAATTCTTCATAAAATTGTCAACTCTAGAGAACAACACACGATTTTAAACAATGTATTAATCGTGCCAAAGCAGTTTTAGTCTAGTGGCTTCAGCGTGCGTCGTCTTATCCCTGAGGTCGTAGGTTCGATCCCAGATGTGCACCAAAATGGCTATCACCTACTTGCCTATTAGAAAAAAAATCATAATCACGAAACAGATACAGGAATCTGAGGCTCAGACTTAAAAGGCTTTAACTGTAGTTATAGTCGTAAAGATTTTTGTTGCTTTAACTTATATATTTTTATTGAAAAAAACTTTTTAAACGCAATATTGTCACGTATTACCACAGACAATAAATCACAATTATATCCGTCCATCGACACGGACGGGCGAGGCTGTCTAATTGGCTAATTAGTTTACGTCTACACTGAATATAATTGCGTCTAAAATGCATCGGAAATTAGCTACTACAAAAAAATAGAAATGGTCTCTTTCTTCTTTAGTTAATTTCCTGTTTAGGAATCCAATGTTTATTTATGCAGTATTTACAATATTCTTAACCTACAAATAATTAATAATAATACATAATTAAATATTGAAAATTCATACAAATTTAAAAAGTTATTGCGATACTTATTCCTTGAATGAGAAAATCACCAGCTCTGGGATAGCCCGCGATATCGCAGCACACTCATGAGGGGATTTTGTATCGAAGAAGTTGCAGGAATAAAGAAAATAATTATCGGTTTCTAAAACGACTCGGCTAAAGGTCTTAATAGAGTTGCTGAAAATAGATTCATCACAGTTTTATTGTAATTCCGACACAATCTGTTAATAGGACAACTAAACGATAAGCACTAATATGAGACAGGCGTGTATAAGGAATCTGCGAAACAAAACTTACATGTATAGTATTGTCTTTGATTGACATAACCTTTACACGTTTAAAGAAAAAACTTTTTGACCGGATTGAAGTTAGTTATGTATTATTATAAAATTACAACTATTTAACATAATTTTAAATTTATCCGACGTTTCGCGTGCTTTACAGCGTGCGTCACGGTGACTGAAGACAAAAGGTGTTGGATGTCAAAAAGTATCACAGCTGTAGAGAAAGTTGCATTATCTGTATTTATTTCCCCGGAGTTGGTATCGACTAAAAGATGGAGGGTTTTGGCCAAAACTAATTTTTGCCACCTCCCCTCATACATATCCATGTATCCCCTAACCTCATAACCCTCCATCATAAATTTATAATAATACATAACTTCAATCCGGTCAAAAAGTTTTTTCTTTAAACTTACGTGTAATTTGCGCTCCAAATATAAATAGAACCTGAAATTTCATACGTTCGTACACTGTTCCATAATATTTTTATTAAAAATTCTTGGTTTATAGAGAAATATCGATAAAATAACTAAATCCCACTAATGCAGTTGCGACCTAAATGGTTAATCAACTATTATTCGACCTATCTTCGAACAGTACACGTGAATTTCGCCTCTAATACTAAGTAATAAGAGAGAGTTTTCCATTTATCAAAATAGCACGATTGATTTATCTAATATTGGTTAAATGTTAAAAGGAGCATTAAGTTATTACGTTATCTATTATCTGTTTGGAAATACATTTGTTCGTGGTATTCACAGCTTCGCCGCTTAGTGCTTATTGGAGAGTAGTCCATAGTTCGATTTACGGTGAAAAAATAATGTCTGGTGTTACAAAGCTGTAATCATAAACCATTATGTTAATTGTTAGTTATTAAAGCGTAACAAACACGCGACAACTGTCTTACGCGAATCTGCTTGAGCAAGAGATATTCAAAATTTCAATTTTCTTCATCTTGATGGCTGGGAGTCTTCCAAGGTCGAACTAGCGAACTATGGAATCGTCTCTCAATGACCACCATAATTCCCTGGGAGCTACGACCTCCAATTGATTAAAGTTAGAGTATACTCCTCCCTTAAAGGCAGGCAACGAACGCAAGCAATGACTGCCTGTTTTGGGCGACCGTTGGCACCTATCCTATAAAAAAAAGGGTGCGTGTACTTATGTACGCGCGTAAGAAGTTATACTTCTTTGGCATTTTTAAAAATAGTTTTTGATTGCATGCAAACAATTAAATACTGGAAAAGGAGTCATTATAGTCAATAAAGTTCAGTTTACATTTGAAAAATTAAATAAATACATATTTTTTAGTATTCTCTTACATTAAGTGTAACATAAATGATATTATTATTCGAATGTTGTTTTTAAATTATGTCCAATGCCGAAGCAGCTTCCGTGGGGAACTTCATTCTGTTAATTTTGTGTCACGGTGCACGCGCATCGTAAAATTTCACTCTAATCAATTTTTTATAACGCGCCTAAAGAAGTATAACTTCAAAATACATAACAAAAGTAGAAATTTACCCTCGCACTAGAATCGAAAGAACCCTTTGGAACTTTCCAGAAGTTACTAATGGGTCCGGTTAGGAGGCCTTCTGATGAGATATGATCACCAATCGAGCTTATCAGTCACGTGAGCGTGAGCTAATATCATTCTGATACAATTTTATATTACGATAGTTCCCGTGAAGCCACGCAAAACGAAAGACTGGTGAGCCAAGTTGCGTTCTTAGTAGACGTTGGCCAGTTTCAAACAAAGGTTTTTTATTTCATCGGAAATTGAACTTTTGACTTCCGGTTTGTGTAAGCCACTCATAAGTCATTTAGTGTTTGGAAATCTTTTTCAATTAATTATTTTACAAAATGTAATTTGGCGTTTTGAGACGTTTTACCATTATGTATTTTGAGGTTATAATAATGGCCTCCAATATACTCAAAGAAAAAAAATCTGTTTCATGATGATTTGTCAATTAATAGGCAAGATGATCAGCCTCCTTTGTTTGACACATACCTTCGAATTTTTGGGTTAGGTTTGGGTTTGGGGCAAGCCGGTTTCCTCACGATGTTTTCCTTAGACCGTTAGAGTGAATGTTAAATGCGCACATAGAAAGAGAGTCCATTGGTGCACAGCCGGGGATCGAACCTACGACCTCATGGATGAAATTCGCACGCTTAAGCAACACTGTTAATTTTTTTACAAAACATGCAATTTTATTATTGTAATAATCAAACGCTTTTCAATCGGATAAAGTGTATTTCCTCTTACCCTTAAAATTAACAAATACTAATATTGTAAATAGCAAAGTGCTACTCAATGGGCCTTATAATATCCGAGGATCGCATTCTAATGAGAATTTAAATTGGCCGCATTTTAATAATCTTTGTAAGGGTACTACGCAGTACAAGCGATAGCGGACGTTCAACTGACGTTTATAAAAATCGCTATTACTCCATCCAAACACCTGTTAGTTAATTATTAACGCAACCACCCAAACAATTTCAACTTATAAGGTGGAATGAATTGGTCTATATTTGTGGAGGCTTTGTTTGGAATTCTGTCAGCATTAACTTCTCTTACAGTTATTTTATTTTATTTATGCTCTCTAAAATGTAAAAATGAGGACAATTAGATATATATGAAAATATGTTAGAAAAGGATGTACACATGTGAAAATGACATGAGAACTTTATTTGTGTGTAATAATGGATGCTATCTCTTAATACATTTTTGGGGTTCATTCTGTAATCGCTACACTAGTACTGTTGGTTACCACACTAGTATTTGTTGTGTTTCTCCGAGGGAGTCGGTACAGAATAAGTTTAAGGAATTAAATATTATGACACTATCTGGTCAATATATTCTTGAAGCCTTCTTGTATGTCCAAAAAAATATAAACGATTTTAAAACAAATGGTGACTTTCACCAGTATAATACGCGAAATAGAACTAATTTGAGTGTACGACCAACCAGGTTCCAAAAGATAAACCACTCTTTATATGGAAATTGTATTCGTTTTTTACAACAAACTCCCAAGCGAAATAAGAGAATTATCACTTAATAAATTCAAAGCCCTCGTTAAACGAAAATTAATCAACAAAGCTTTTTATAAATTTGAGGACTACTTAAATGATCCTAATCCTTGGGATTGAATTGCTCCAGTTCAAACAATTTGTATGACAATACTTGGCGATTAAAATGAGTGGCGGAAAGTTTCTTGCCAGTTCTTCTTACCCGCTCTACGCCTTTGACTTGCGAACTGGTAGTAAATGTAAATTAACGATTAATTTAACTTGACGATTCAAAAGTGTACTTGGTTACCCACTTGAATAAAGATATTTTGAGTTTGAGTTTATGTAATAATGCTTTTTTTGAAATTGATTTTGTCGCTCATTCTATAAGGGTTTTTATTAATTTAAAAATAATAAGATTTGCTGTCGTTAATTTCTCTAAGAATCCTACCACCGTATACGCTAAGATACACAACTGTTCCATGTGCCTGGTACGAACACGAATTACTTGTGTAACTCGCCAATGTTGGGTTTTATCTAACTATGAGACTAATTATATGGATGTTGATATTTTCCACCTTACCTAGGAGGATGTGAGGAAATATTTGAAGACAGGACGACTTTGACTTTGTTTAGTAGTAAAAATTTAGTTGTTATTGAAACTAAGTATTAATTATCGTTTGTTTAATGTTAAATTTTAGTTTTATTTTATTTTGTCTATTAAAATAGGTAAGTACTTAGCTTTGTTTTCTCTCTCATTTTCATATTGTTTATTTATGTAATCTGTTTTGGCTTTGTATATTATATATATGTTAGCTGTAAGGTAAATAAATAAGAATATTATATACGCTACCGGCTTATGTCCCCGCGCTCTCAAGCAACGTGAGCTCGCTCAACGTCGGCGAGATGAAAGCGGTCGGCGCGTTTGAGATGCGTATTGCGGCATAATTAGGAGTTCAGTAATAAGAAGCGACACAGGCAGTGCTAATCGCAGTGTGGCCGCTAAAATGATACTTGAGTCTACTTAAAGGAAAAATATAGGTAAATAATTATTTCAGATACGTAACATGTTTCTATTTTCATTTCTAGATAGGGAGCGTTCAAGTATTACGTAACGAATTTTTGGTCCTTTTGTAAAACGTTACGATGCGGGGCGGGGATTAAATTACGCGTTATTGTTAATATTTTTTTCGACTTACACCACATAAATAAAGAGTCACTAGGTGGTCACGAAACGTTTTACTATACTTGGGTACTGAAAAACGTTACGGAGAGTTACATGGGGGGGGGGGTACTTGAACGCTCCCATATCCACTTAAGTGTATTTATTTACATTGTTATACCATCTGCTACCTTAGTTATTTTTCTTAATGTAATCTTTTTTTGTAATCTATTATTTTCCCTATCATCATATATCGTTCCATAGATCTTGCCACACCTACAGTTTTGTATGTGTAGGCACCTAAGTTTGAGATCCATATACAAGTAGACCACAAGTATTGAAAAGCTTCATTTTAATTCATGCTCATATTCCTATTTTTCACCTCTCTAAGCGTCCAAAAGCTCTTTCATGCTTTTGCTATTATTTTGTCGATTTTACTCTTGCATCGGAGGTACAAGTATTCAGCTACATATTCTATAATGCTGTTTAGTAATTAGGTACCTACATATTTCCTTTCTGAAATTGGTTATTACTTTCTCGACATTCATTCTAAGACCGACAATCCTGTTTTCCGAGTCAAGTTCTGTGACCATCCCCTTTTCCTTGCGTGGCAAATAAAATCAGGTTGTCATAAGTATTTAAATGCATGGCTTGTTATGTAAACCAAGACCTAAGCATAACACCAAATGCGCATCACATCGATCTTCGTCTCAGCCGGGGATCGAACCCGGGACCCATGGATTCGCTGTCAGGGGTACTAACCACTAGACCAATGAGTCGTCAATCATAGATAAGTAGGTATAACATGAAATTTTCGATTCCCGGCGAAAAAAATATCCTTGCTCTGAACGCTGGTTGTTATAATGATGTTTAAACTCTATAAAGTTTATATCAGAGGTACATTTTAGTGGCTATCATTTTACAAATGGGTCATTTTTGAAACATCTTCAATCTTCACTCATCTTCGTTTCACTCAAACAAATCTGTACGGAGATTATATCGAGTTCAATTGAATTTCTAAGCGTGTGGTTTTTGCTTACGGAAGATGTATTAAAAAACCAGTGGCGTTACCTCTTAGGTCTGGGCCTCAGATTTCTATATTCTTTCTTCTAATAGGCAGCGATCACTGATCAGCCTGTATGCCTGACATTCACGATGTTTTCGTTCGAGCAAGAGTAAAATGCGCACATAGACACCAAAAGCATTGGTGCACAGCCGGGGTTTGAACTTGCGAGATATAGGTCCTCAAGGATGAGAGTCAAGCGCTGAAGGCACTAGACCAACACCACTCTATACATTGTGTACATCAATCTAAAACGTATCTATTACACTGCATATAGAAAAGTTTATTGGAACAGCTGCGAATCTACATCAGCCCTGCGATTCTGTAACTAACTTTTCGAACTCACACAGCGGTTTTCGCATCGGCGGTCGCTCTCAAATCAGTCGTGAAACAGTCATTTTATGATTTTGCACTCTGAAAAGATGAGAGCTTGTAGTTTATTGTTTATCCTACTAGTTACCCTGAAACCACAAGTCCAACACTGCTTAATGTCTGGTATTCGTAGATTTAGAATGCAGAATGATGTCCGGTCCGAGGACAAGACATTATAAACATGGAACAAGCATTGTATTGGTTTCCCTTCGTTTATTTGTATTTGTGGACCAAGTCGATACAAGGTCAAGAAAAGAGCGAAAGATTCTGTATTCCTAAAGGACGACTACGCACTTATATCCATAGGCGGCTGTGTCACTTAACATTCGGTAAGCCTCTTGTTTAAAAAAAGATAATATGTAGATTGTAGACGGGATACGAACTTTACCAGGCTAGCGCACTTACAGATGTTGCTATTGGAGAATCGTAGAAAGTTAATTGATGTATCGTTTGAATTTAAGCTATTTAACAATCAGATTTGCCCCAACCTTTTATCAAAATTTATATTTCTAGATACCCCAGGTATCCCATCATTCTCTCATGAGATCACCAATGTCCGGATTGAGCATTCTGATAAGCGAGCTGGGTCTGAATATCCATAGTTGCTCCTCTCACACTTTAAAATCGATTTTCGTTTAGTTTTTGTAATTTCGATTGTTTTGTTTAATATTTGTATTATCTCTTCGTATACCTATATCATGTTTGCCTATAAGTGCTTGTCACATTAAAAATTGTATATTGTGGTTCTTTTACCAATGTATCAGTGTGCCGAGCGTTGGCAAGCTTTTATCAATAAAATAAACAAATGCGAAGTACTGGATACATGCATTTTAACTTAGCGAACTATCTCTAAGAGAGTTCCTCTAACATATCCACTTTCCCAAAGTATACTAATACCTACCGCAATTATAGATTTTAAAAAGTCCCGCTGCCATCAGTCAGAAGTCGAAAACCGATGACAATCACCACATTCCTTGTCAATCTTCACCGCTCAAAGAATGCTTAACATTATTGATGGCCTATTTCGTAATCATTGCGATTTTTTTATCCATTACTCTCTTCTCACTAATATTCCAAACAGTATTAAACTTTACCAGCAATGTAGATGTTGAATTTGGTTGTTAAAGATTCGATTAAAAAAATGTTCCTTTGTGTACTTTAAAGGATCATAATGTGACATCCGTCGATGACAGATGACCATAGATAGAATATAACAAAGCGAACTCTGTGCGCCGGCCATAGATATCAAAGTTCCAAATTTGAATATTTGTAAAGGGTTCCAAACGATGCCTAAATACAGAGGCGCTCAAATACGAATGCATTAATTTAAGTTGACTTTTTGATAAAGATGTTAGGAAATGAACCCGTTTTCGCTGCACAATGTGAAAATTAGCGGGAGCTGAGGTACGATAGTTGGCGAAATATGTTAAGTGGATGATTCATTGAGTTTGCTTTTTAAATTGTTTGTTTAACCATTTACGAAATTCTTTCGATTACAGTTAGGTAACGCTTAAAACGCTTTCAGGCCATTCGTACCTATATTATATAAGGCATACTTTAAAGAAAACCTTATGGAAAGGACCCCTGTGAAGAAGGAGATAAGGGCGCCCCAAAAAAAGGTAGAATAGTAGATAGAAGAAATAGAAGGATTAGTAGGAAGCGAATGGAGAAAAAAGCGATGAACAGAGATATTTAGAAAAGCTGGAGGAGCACTTTTTTTTGTTAGGTTAACAAAAAAAAAAATTATGAAATGAAGACGGGATATGTACTTTAAATATATCTTACAAATCTATGCTGCGTAGGTCCCTATACTACTCGTACTACTACTACTTTTGTGATAATTGGAAATTATATGGGCTGTTTATTATTATTATAACAGATTATACCTACTCAAAGATCGCTAAAATTTATTATCTATGTATTTGAAATACGAAATAAATTTTTAATAATTTTTGATGAAATTTAATTTACTTCCTGTTGAATAGAATATGTAGGTAGTACATTAAACGGTGATAAATGTTAAGTACTGACATGTTTCATGTTTAATTATATAAAAGGGTGACAATGTTTTGTGATACTTCGATTTATTATTATATTTTTAATACAGGTACATTACTAATATTAAACGTAAGAATAACTAACATATTAACTACATATAATAACTACAAAAAATTCTAACTTTATACACCTTAAAATAATTATCTTTATCATTTAACAATCATCCAGGTCTTCCGGTCCACGGACGGAGATGTGCTTTAACATACACAAAAAATAGATAGAATTTGAATTAATAATCTAGACTAACATTTAAGCCGCTTAAACAATTTTTTTTTTACATGGCAACTTTTTATCGCAATTGTCCTCGATTTTTCCGAAACATAGTCCCAATGGATCACATCTGCGTAGTGACAATATAGATCATTAGGCGTGACGACGTCTCAATCGGGTATTGAAACTAATAATGTCACTAAACACTTCACGCTTGACAGTTTCAGCTCAGTTTTTGTGAGGTTTTATTAAACGAATTTTAGAACTTCAATGTATAAAAATGTTTCCTTTGTAATTAATAATCACAGACTACTGGATTAAATAAATTATAGACTATAATACTCGAACACATACACTGTATTACACATGTCAAGAAATAAATTAAAAAGTATTAAAAAAACACTTTATGTATCGTAACGAATAAACTTAAATATTGATGTGCCTCCGGAAAACATACAGCATTGTATAATAATGAAGAAGCAATGTATACTTAGCCATGAAGTGCGATACATACCGAGTGAAATAGTTCCGCTTAGATAGAATAGATGGCGCTGTAATCGCCTCAACTTCATACTTATCTTAACCAGCTAGGACGTTGTCATTTCCACAGTCATAGCGTTGTGTACTTTCGCCGCGTGCGGTCGAAACCGAAACCACTCAATAACGACTTAAAACCTTATAGTCTTTCTTAGTGTTAATTATTAGCAAAACGTATTATTTATACATTACAAGTGCGTAATAGACTCACGATGCCGATAAGGCCAGTGCCGGGGCCGATCAGGCAGGTAGTCTAAAAAAGTGTCGAGCAAGGTCATGAACAAGACAAAGAGGACTCCACGTGCACCAGCAGCGCGTCTGATAGCGACTCGGAGCGCGAAGGACCGCCACAAAAGAAAAGGAAACGAGTAGCACAGGTAACGGTCGATCCCACGATCGACGCGTTATATAATCAGGTGAGTTTCCTCACAAATTTTATAATGCATCAACAATATGTACCAAATGTCAACGCCAGTGCGTCCAATGACGAGGGTACTCACCGCCCGACCAACTACTATAGCGATTTTTTATTAATCCGTCGACCGGGAAAACGATTACAAAATAAATATATAAAAATTATAAAAATATAATAATATATTGAGCTTATAAAACTCCAACATTTTAATACTCCCACGTGGTAATACATTAGATCCAAAAAAGCCCTGATAGACATACTGACGTCTCCAGGCTTTTGTAACCTTAAAATTAAAGACGAAATACGTTGTCTTATGTCAAAGGGAATTACTACAATCTGGGTTACAAAAAATCATAAACTGGACTCGTAATAACCCAACGGAATGAAAACCCGCAAATCTTTTCACAAAAATATCCTATATTTTTGGTAATGAATCACCTTCTCACAAATTGCATGAACAAACCCTGCAAATTGTATGCGGAAAACGAGCGGAATGTATAGAAACTACGCGTAAAAAATTAATAAGTGAGATTTCGGACAAATTTCAGCCAGTCCAGGCACAAAATGGAAAAATATATTTTTGTAATACCTACATAAAACAAGAAACGATGCGAACGTTTAACACGAAAATCAAACTACCCGTTGTCTAACAATGACTGAAAAAAAAAATTACTATCCAACACAATTCAAGGATTCCGCATAGCTCTGTACAAGAAACCGCCTTTGTTAATGCCAACAAATCGAATAGTAAGTGAATACGCAACCGAACTGTCACCTGCAATATCGCAGATAATCAAAGAACTCCTGAATCAGGCAAGGTATCCTACAAACAGTTCTCAACAAAACCCTCAGTTTTATATCCATAATGGTTCTTCGCAGGAAAAGCGACAGCGCGATGCGTCCTATTGTAGATTTGCGAGAACTAAACCGATTCGTGAAGACAAAACATTTTCGGTTGATCTCCCACGGCTTAGTCCCAGACATTCTTCAACCAGGGGACTGGATGATAAATAGATTTATCACAAGCCTATTTTCATGTACCGGCAGCGAGATTACACCGACCTTTCTTAAGGCTCAGCTAAAAAGGGCAGTTATACGAAAATATGACTTGCCTTCCTTTTGGGCTAGCGTCAGTACCCCACCTTTCCTCTGCAGTATCATGTTGGGTCGCGGAGACCTTACGTGCGAAGGGATGTCGAGTGCTAGTTTTCCTAGACGACTACCTTCTGGTCAACCAAGACCACTCCAAGTTAAATCTCAGGCCGCGGAGGCCGTGAGACACTTGGAACACTCTCCAAGTTAAATTGTCAGGCCGCGGAGGCCGGGAGACACTTGGAACACCTTCCGAGTTAAATTCTCAGGCCGCGGAGGCCGTGAGACACTTGGAACACCTAGGTTGGAAAATCAATTACTTACCAAAAAATCCGTATTGGTACCAACCCAAAATTTAGAATACCTTGGAATTCGCTGGAATACTATGGTCAATGTGATGTCGCTACCCAAGGTACAAATACAGCGCAAAAACCATAGTTATGCGTTGTATTCGCGAGTTACAAAGCTTTGCTAGGGCAAGTAAACTTCGCAAACTTTGTCGTGCCCCGTGGGAGGCTTCACGGTCGCCAGGTACAAATCTTTCTGCGACAATTCAACAAGATCCGACCCCGTCGAGGTCAACTGCTGCCTCAGATTGTAGGACAGGAACTGATGTGGTGGCTCGGAGTTACTCATCAGACGACGCCTATACACAAAGAACCTGCAACCCACTTGCTAGCGACGGACGCCTCGGATTGGGGTTGGGGGGGCCACATCTCCTTGACGAGAACCTTGTCAGGAAAATTGTCATACCAACAGAAAACGTGGCACTGCAACAAAAAGGACTTTTATGCAGTGATAGCCGCAATAAAAATAAATGTAAAAATATTACAAAACACACACGTGTTAATACAATCGGACAAATGAAACTCTGATTGCATACATTCACACAGAAGGTGGAACGAAATCGATAGGGTTACTTACACTAACCTTCAAACTATTGCACCTGACGGACAAATTCAACATAACTCTGTCGGTACATTACCTACCAGGGTGATCATAGCAGACAGATTATAAAGGGGAAAAAAGGCTGCGTAGTGGCACCTTCTTCCTCTAGCATGGGTGTTTCCCCCTCCAAATCCCTGAGTTTTAGCACACCTAAACCGGGCGAAGGGAACCTATCTGATAGTTCCTTCAGATTGGCCGCGAGGTTTCTGGCTGTAGGACCTGAAATCCAGGTCTCTAGATCACCAACACGAAATTCAACACCTATCGCAGACACTCCTTGATACGACAATTGCACTGTCTCCTCCACAAGCATTGACCCTAAAAGTTTGGGAAATTGGGGGTGGGGTGCCCAAATAAAAGACTGGTCCACACTGGAAAAAGATCTACTTTTGAAGAGTTGGTCACTCCACCTGTCCACTTATTTACCCGCAATTAAAAGAGGTCTGTCATGGTGTGACAACTCTCAAGTGAACCCAAAATCCCCTCAAACAGCCGATATTGCAAAAAAAATAATATCACTTTTTCTAAAAGAAAATTTATTCATTTAAAAGTAATCTTACAGCTAACATACATAATATTACAAAACAAACACATAGTCAGTACAGAAAGCCAAAACAGAAATTTATCCTATCAGTATCAACCATCCTTGTTGGCATATCGGCAATTTTAACTTTTTGCGGTCCCCATGTAGAACAACAAACATTTTCACATTTTATTACTAAACACACCCTCAGGGTATTAGGAGTAGCTAAACCAAAAGTCGTGAAATCATCCGTCACGTGTGGGACCCGCGAATAGTACTAGACTGGCTTGCTTCCAACCCTCCTAGGGACACTTTATTCGATACGGCTCGCAGAACAGCCACAGTATTGCATTTATTGCCTGGGCCGCAGGGTTCACTTTATTAGAAATTACTGACGAGCAATTCGTGGATGATGGTGGTAACATTTATTTAACACCGGTATTCGAATCTAAGACAGACACTCAAGACGCCAGTCAACATGGAAACTTTCTGAACACCACGATCAAACATGTGCCCTATCACTTTTGTGAGACTTCAGTTAGTCCTGACCACTCATTGGTCTAGTGGTTGGTGCCCCTGACTGCGAGTCCGTGGGTCCGGGTTCGATTCCCGGCTGGGACGAACATTGATGTGATGCGCATTTGGTGTTGTGCTTGAGTCTTGGGTTTTTAAATATGTAATTATATGTCTATCTTTCTATAGTATGTGTGTATATCTGTTGCCTGGTACCCATAACACAAGCTTCGCCGGCTTGGCATGGGACTGGGTCAATTGGTGTGAACTGTCTTTAAAAAAAAATAGCTTTGAGTAATAGGTACAAGAAGATCTCAAGTAAAAAATGTAAACAATATTTTTATATCCATCAACACCAAAATAATTGGGTCGAAATTCAACCACTAGATGAAATTTTTTATTACACGGGGTAATTGGAAATCTTCAAATACGAGTACATACATTCTTTAATCATTACTGCCGCGAGATAGGCTCTCGTAGAGAAAACTCATCACTCTTTCTTTAATACATTTGCACCATCGTAATCATAGAAATACCTTGTTGTGATGATAGGAAGTTTATATTATTATGTTAATTGTACATCTCAATCAATATAGTTATATTTATACCGTAACTAAGAATAATAATTATTGCTAAATACTTATGCTTTGATTAAGAATATTGGCAAGTAAATAAAATAGTTATATAAACAATAACGGCTTTAGCTAAAGCCTTTAATTCTTCATAATCATCATAGCGTTGTGTTTTATACTGTACTTTATACATCCACCAGCAGATAACAAACACGTCTTCATTATACAATGCTGTATGTTTTCCGGAGGCACATCAATATGACGGTTTTACATAACAATAAAACCGATATTATGTGCCGAGAAGGAAAACATACAGCATTGTAGGAAGCTCTTCCTGGTGAAGACTCTATGACTGTGGAAATGACAACGTCCTAGCTGGTTAAGATAAGTATGAAGTTGAGGCGATTACAGCGCCATCTATTCTATCTAAGCGGAACTATTTCACTCGGTATGTATCGCACTTCATGGCTAAGTATACATTGCTTCTTCATTATTATACAATGCTGTATGTTTTCCTTCTCGGCACATAATATCGGTTTTATTGTTATGTAAAACCGTCATATTACTGATACGTAGAAAGTACTTTGTTCCTGAGTACCTACCTAAAACAGAAGTATGCTTCGGTAAAAACTTTGTTTCATAAGAGTTTTATGAAATCGCAGTATTGTACAACAACATTTTTTATTATTTATTCTAAAAACTACAAATAAAATTTAAAATGAGATATTGTCATGAAAAGTAACAGATGTTACAATAATTACAGACTACAAAGAAAGGCGCCAAAGACTATAACTCTAACATAACCACAATCTATAATTCTATTTTTAAAAAATACGCCACACATTGTGTTACAAATAGAGATGTCAAAGTTTGAAATTACTACGCCCTTGATTATGGACTTCCGGATTTTGAAATTGGAACGTGCAAAAAAGATTATGAAAGCAAAAAGGTTTTATTTTAAACACACCTTAGCAAACGATGTTTTTAAATGCTATGTTTACGCATTTTCTTTGAGTAAAGTAGCGCTGAAATGTATTTTTATGTTACAAGTTACAATGAATATTTTAGCACTTTCTTCATAAGGATATTCTTACAAAACCACAATCTATAATTCTATTTTTTTTAAATACGCTACACATTGTGTTACAAATAGAGATGTCAAAGTTTGAAATTACTACGCCCTTGATTATGGACTTCCGGATTTTGAAATTGGAACGTGCAAAAAAGATTATGTAAGCAAAAAGGTTTTATTTTAAACACACATTAGCAAACGATGTTTTTAAATGCTATGTTTACGCATTTTCTTTGAGTAATATAGCACTGAAATGTATTCTTATGTTACAAGTAACAATTTAGGAGTTATTCTTCAAATGTTTTTCATACCAAAAAGCTATTCATAACTTAATTTAACTGTAATTATCTGATTTTTATTAATTGCTAGTACAATTAATCTAATCAATCGATACAATTTAAGCCTACCTTCCACGTGGACGGCCACCCGCATCCATGGTTATTACGATTTATGTGTTAAAACTAAATTGAGATGTGTTATAATGACCGCTCCCAAAATTATTGTTGCGGTTAGAGGCCGTCTCGGTAAGGACAATGGATTAGAGATACTTTTTTTATCAACTTTTATGTATTCTAGTAAGATTAAAAATTTATAGCATCATATTAGCATCAGTTATAGCATCGTCGACATAGGTAAAGTCAAATTTAGTTATTGCACAAAACTAACAATATTATATTATTACTTCTTCATAACATTTCAGACAAATGTCGAAAGCTTGTGGTTAGTTTAATAGTAGATAGCCTTAGTGTAGCTTATACTTCAAAATCAAATAACATCGTGATTTATATTTTTAAAAGAGCATTAAATTTAGGTATAAATTTGAGTTATTTTATTAAAGTAAACTTTTATTGTTTTACACGCACAATGTTAAATTGTGTAATACAATTAACAGATTACTTTAATACAATATTTAAGAACGAGTATTTAACTATTACATCATTCTTAGTTCCCTCTAGAATGTTCTACGGTTAGCTTATATAAGGTATTTAAAAAGTGGCTAATCCAAAGTCCTAACCAAAAATCCGTTTAGAATTAGATGCGTTAAAGTTAACCCAAGCTGGACCCCTAATGACGGTTCGTAGTTAGCTTGCTTCCGTTTACAATTCCGACCAAATATTAAATATAGGGTAACTGCTCGAATAGTATTTGTTACTCGGAAATAATTACAGCTCTCTGACGTTTGTTATGAATATATTAACCAGAGTTTTTCATGAAAAAGTTCTTATATTTTTGGTTGGTAATGGTAGCCATGTCTTTCTACGTTAAAATAGCTAATTACGTAATGATATTTTATTTACTAATAAATGTGCTTTATAGCTATTAATATGTTATATTTTACATATAGTTATTTATATGTGTTCTTCGTACCTGAATTCAGTAAGCTTTTAACTTACGTAGTTATAACTTTAAAAATGGAGTGTTGTATTTTTATTATATTATCTAGTCGTTTAAGATCAACGGTATAATTATAACAATCCCACTATAATCACACAATCGTATAATGGATATGTAAAAGTCAAAATGAGTAATAATAGAGAATGGTAATTGACCGGAAATCGAAATGATTAGCCAATCATAGCGCGGGAAAGTGCAATATGGCGTCGAGTTAGCTTTGTGGGAAATGGCGCGTAATTAGTGCTGTGTATACTCGTATATAAATTAGGTTTACAATTGAATTTTAGGAAGATTTCGAGATTTTCTAACTTATTGCTTACTTTTTTTTTAAAGGAATACTAGGTAGGTATATCGTTTTAATTTTGCAGGAATGTAGTATGGACCTAAATTAACAGGCAACGCACTTGCGAGCCTTCTGGCAATGTAAGTGTCCATGGGCGGCGGTATATCTTAACATCAGGTGAGCCTCCTTGGCAAACTAGTTTTTAAGTCTAGTTCATATTTATACCAATCTAAAACTTTAGATTTCCGGGACTCAGAGGAAAGGAAAAAAGGAAGATATGTTAGGAATTTAATGAATTCAATTTTTTATGATGATTAAATACATGTTTTTATTTTATTTAGAAATAAATTAAAAAGTGCTTTACGGTATGTCTTTATAGTGCCATCTCTTTTCGAAGGTTGGCGATAATCATAGCTACCTCAATTTTGAATGCCGCGCTTCAGAACATACCTAGACTTGGTGTTCCACCAAACCATTGTCTTCGGGTAGTATGGTTAGGTTGTAAGTTAGTTTATTAAAATTATTGCTTCCCTCTGCTGTTTTCTCATATTCTTTGTTGAAGGTCATCTCACTAAAGTGCCTGCTGCCCTGCTAGTGATATCTCTGCACTTTGTTTGGTCTATAGCTTCTTATTGTTTATAAACTCTATATGTTTGAGTATTGTTCTCACGAGAATGTAAGTGCGTGCTCCTATTTCACCATGCCTCCTGCTGATAGAGAACAAGTCTTTGTTTTTTTTAATTCGATGTTATTATTATTAATTACTTAATATGTCATGTGGAACATGGTGTAATGGTTGCAGCTCCTTACAAACGTTGTGTAAAAAAAATGGCGATTAAAAAGAGTGGCGGAGAGTTTATTGCCAGTTCTTCTCTTCCGTTCTACGCCCTTGATTTGAGAACTGGCAGTAAATGTAAAATTAGAAGCATTTCATATATATTTCTTTTTACATTGTGTTACTCATGTGAATAAATGATTTTGAATTTTGGATTGAATTGAATAAGCTGTTATGGGTAGACCTGTGAGAGTCATGACTTCTCACTAGCGGGTTGGTGATCTGCCCCGCATTATTTTGCCTTCCACCTTGCCGACGACAACCAGCTCGTCCTTATTATCTGGTTCGTGACGGGCAATATGACCAAAATTAGCTGGACCTCGTGTTGTTGAGACCCTCGTACGAACTCTGAGGCTGTTACCTAATAATTCTAAATCAAAAACACCAGAATAACATAGACGTGAAACTCAATTTTCTCGTAAATAACAATAGGTTAACAGCAGGTGCGGTTAACAAATCATCATATAATAATGAATAATCAACCCAAGTCAATGTATTAGATTACTTTTTCCACACCGTGGCTGCTCGCGATGCGTGAAGTTAATGTAAACAAACAAAATGGCCGCCGTGCGTGTGTCAAATTTAATGGAATTAATTGGCTTATATACGGTTATATATGATTTAGATGGTTGAACTGTCAGTTTTGAATGATTTAAATGAAGGCGATTCGATTTTTATATTACCTAATATATCGTTGCAAAGAAATTAGTATCTACATTCAGATTGATTAACTTTTTTTTATAAATGTTTATTAGATAATTCGTCGACTATGTAGTCGTCGGATATTAAATAACAATAGGTACTTGGTTTGACTCTCGATGCAAAATTTACCTTTAAAAACATATCTCCAATATATGCAGGAAGCAACAAATATTTTCAAACAATTAGCAAGGGTGGCGAGAATTGGCTGAGGTTTACATCAAGATGTAATTCGTATTAATACAGATTGATTAACTTTAAAAAACCTGCGCAATCAGGTATATAAAAATAGGCGTGCAAATGTGTCGTCATGCGTACCACCTCCTTTAATTAATTTTAATGCGTAAAATCCAGGGTAAGCGGCGTGTTGGTAGAAGGAAGTAATCGTGGCAACGTTAAGGAGTGGAAGGGTATTGCGACTGCGGAAGAGTTGCTGGCACTGAACAAGACACGCTTCACCTACTGACGGCCAACCTCCAGTAATGGAGAGGCCTAAAGAAAAAAAATGTTATAATAAGAACAGTTAAGTTCTTTATAATCGCTGTAAAACTTATGGTCTAATACACTAAATATGTAGTTAAGAAAATCTTTGTTCCCCGATTTCGAAGATGCTTGGACATATTTGGAAATTTATTGTTTTTAAAGTTTTAAGTAAAAAGTATAATAATTTAAGGTTTCTTGGTAGATGTTAAGCATTTTGCAAATTTTATAATAATTCCTCTTTTGTTTTTGAATACCACAATTTCTTTTAATATAATATATATCACCTAATGTTAGTGTGCCCATGGGCCATAACATTTCAAGAAGGCTCGCAAGTGCGTCGCCTGCCTTTTAAGAATTGGTACACTCTTGTCTTGAAGGAGCTTAAGTCGAATAGGTTCGTAAAGACTTTCTAGACTAAGTGAAGTGTGAAAATAAAGACCACCGATGTATGGATAGATAGAAATGTTGAATTTTTAAATTAATACGGTATATAAAGCAGGCTAGTAGTAGTTTAGTATTAGGTAATGAATAAAATAATAAATGGTAGGTACAAATTAAATGTTTATTTTGTCTGGTCTGGTCCGTATTCCGTGCTTCAAGCCTGAATCTCATCTGAGCACTGTCTAATTTCTATTTCAAAGTTCATAATAAAAAAAAACTAAAAAAAAAATTATTTGACAGCTCTTAAACGCAAGGCCTAACCTACCTAAAAAGTTTAATCATTAACATTTTAAAATTAATTTGGTATAATCTTAATAATATTGTACCTAATACAAAACAGCAACATCATGCTAAATTATTAAACTTACAACTCTAACCCAACGAAGTCATAAATAAGTTCATAAATAATAAATATTAAAAATTCAGAGCAAGAGAGGAAAAAACGATACGGCAAAACATGTGGTATGCTCCACTATAAATCTAATAACCAATTCACGCGACAGACAATTAGCCGATGAACTATAAATGAAGAAAACTGGCAATTTCTCGAGTGACAAACGTCACTCTTATCGGCGCTAAATAATGGAGCCGTAGTTAGAGTCGCGTCTTCATCCTGGTAATTAAACGGGCCTCCGCTCCTGCCGAGCTAAATTAATCACCACGAATCTTTCCCCCCAATCCGAACACGATTAAAAACTTTTATTGGAGCGCCATGTGTGACGGCCCCGTGCAGTCGGCGAGCGTGCATCGACCAATTAGAGGAAGCCCGCACTAACGCCGTAAATGCTGATTGGTCGGCGTAAAACAGGCCACGCCCACTCATCCCGCCCGCGGCAAGGTTGTCACACACTACGTCAGTTGATCGAGGCGCGTCGATCTGTCAGCCGTATCCTATGTTGCATCCGATTTCTGTGAGTTGTGTGATGGATGTGAATTGAACTATGGAGGAGGAGTCAATGTCAGGGCACAGCTGTTCTGAGGACGATATCAGTGTTGGGCGACCGTCGCCGGCTCCGTCGCGATCGCCGTCACCCCAGGACTATTTCCGGCCTTTGAAACGGTTGAAGATGGCCTCCGAGCCGGTTGAGGAGAGGCGCGGCGATGGTGTGAAAAGTTTTTCGATTCTGGACATTTTGTCGCACAGTCCGCGGACTCCGCCGCGTATTGTCAGGCCGTGGGATGCGTCGGGGTTCGAGCGCTTGCAGCGGTTGCAGCGTTTAGCTGGCGCGGCTTTGCTGGACGGAGAGAGATGGCGTTTGGCGGCGCTAGGTCTTTTACGACCGAGAGAATTGCCAGCTGAATGCTGCGATTCAGCGTCGGAAAGGTCTTCTTCAGCGTCTGATTGCTGTTCGGAGCCCCGGCGGCCTCCGCAGCAGGGTTCGGCTGCCCATACGCCACTAGATGCGCTGTTCCACATGACCAGCAAAACATTTGAAGCAAACAGTCCTGACAATGGAGGTAAGTCATTGAAATTTTATTCGCATTTAAACATTGACAAAGTTATATTTTGTGCTTAATTATTAAAATAAACTCCAACTTAGAAAATAGTTCCAATTGGAATCCAGTTCCAAACGTTTATTTTAAAACCTAGTTCAACTGTTATTATGATTAACTGAATGTTTATATTATAGTTTAATAAGTATAATGAATATTATCTAACTAAAAGGGTTTGAGAGCTCACTGAACTAAAAGCATTGCCTTTAGCTTTTCAAACTGACATTAAGTAAATCTATCTAAACAAAAACACATTCCATAGATATTTAGAAATATTACCCCACAGATATTTCTACCATACCTACCTTACATACATACCTACCTTTCATGTTGTTGGAGTTTTTTTTATAACATAAATCCTAATAAATAAAGTTATTGCTGAAACATGGCAGCAATTTTTCTAATCAAGCTAATTTTTTACTGTAATTAATTAAATGAATATGTGTATTGCAAAAGTTATCCTTCATAATAGTTAAAGCTATACACACTATTGACAACTCTACAATTTAAATAAAAATTTAACTTATATATATTAAACTTTGATCCTTGTTCAATTCTTAGTTGTAAAGCCCTTTTCACGAGGTTTCGATATAAAAAATTATTTACATTAGGTATATATCTATTCTATGGACTTTCATAATTTTACACATACCTAGTTATCTATTTATGTCAGCTAAAAGATATATTCTAGCCTACAAGCCAGTTTAGAGTCTATGGTCTTTACCCTATAATTTATCCTCTCGGAAATTCTACAATCTCTGCCAAAAAAAGCAAAATACTAATTGACTAGCGACTCGTCCCGCCATTTTTAGCTTTGCGTTGTAACAAATGATTTAATTCCTCGGAAATATTTTCTAATAAATGTTGATTATAATGGCTAAATAACTAATATAAATCAAATATAATTTCGTACATAACATAAGGTATGCCTAATGGCTCAATTACCTATTCATAGTTCGTCCTTGGTCCAAATTACCTTATCTATATTAACGTTTCAATCAGTAAAAGCACTTTATTTACTTATTTCAATATTTTATTATATTATTTAGTAATATAATTTCGTAAGATAGGTAAAAAAGAAAAGGTAATTAAAAATTAGAAGGTATACATTTATAAATATTGTATGTAATTTGGTACGTAGAATATAAAATAGCCATCAACATATAAGAATATCAACATATATATACATAATATAACCACTTTCCCCAATACAACAGATATTAATTATACCAGGATAGAATAAATCGACTGCAGATGCCTAAATCCTGCTTTAAAAGTTTCCATTTGAAATTCGAACAAACAATTGGATTTTTTTTTTCAGATTTTATGGCCAGGTAGAAACCATTTGAATACTGAACATAGACTATAAATTACAGTCTATACCTAGGTATATACTAGTTGTCAATACAACCGTCATCAAATACGTATTAAGACTTCAATTGGCTCCTAACTAATGATTCCTATGATTACTTTTACTTCTCAATTATAATACTATTAGTATTTAGTTTATATATATATTTATTAAAAGGCGAAATTTTACGTGAAATTAGAAAGTTTTATATACCAGATTTCTTAATTTAACAAATTCAATATTTAGGTATGATAGATATATATATATGATTAGGCTTCAAAATGTGGCTTGTTGTTTGACTTATGTATCACGATACTAATATTTGTTCTAGTTTTTCTCCTAATTCAGTCTAAGCCTTTTCACAAGTTGCAATTCCATATACCAGCATGTGATATCACATTATTCATACTATTTTATAGTATTTAATTTCTTTAAAACACTAGTCTTATTTGACAGATAATTTATAAAACTATTACGTTTGTTAGGTGTAAGTTCAAGAACACAAAAAGTTTGTGATATTTAACGCATTTTATCATTTTAAAAGATATTTATTTTCGTTTAAATTATGGAATAGTATAAATCCAGTGGCGCTACAACTCTATGGGTCTTGGCTGCAGATTGCATCCGTTTCTTTAATAGATTTATAGACAAGTAGAACCTTCTGTGCCTGACATATGTAATATTTGAGTTTTTAAGACGATGTTTTCTTTCACAAATAAATTCAAAATATAATGTATCCATGTCTACCTACATGTCGGAAAATATTTCTCATTTTACATTTACAGTCCTCTAAGGAAGAACGTCCTCGTAGAACGAATGAGAAGAAATGACAAACACACATATAGTCACTCTTTTAAAATTAAAGGTGTTTTTCAGAATATATGTAAACATTATACCTAGAAATCTTCTCATCATATTAAATAAGTTAATTAATGTAATTAAATAAATAAATAAGAAAATCACAATAGCAAGTTGTAATTGCGCACATACCTATAAAGAAGGAATTGGTGCAACCCTGATTCGAAAGCACGACCTCGGGATTGAGAGCAGCACTGCTTAATATATTTTAACAGTAGAAATGAATTTCCAAAAAATTTTTGCTTAACCAAATTTCATGTTTCGATTATAAAATTCCTATTTAAATGAATATGTCAGAACATGTAGTTTTATATGTATGATGATCATTAATTTCCAATTTGTTTCTATGAATAAAACTTTGACCTTTCGAGTTTACTTCATTAGAACTAAAGGTTTACGATTTACCTCAGCAATTATAATTAAAACGAATTATAGCTTTGTTATGATGTCTAGTCTCGAGCAGACACTTGCTTCATTCGTCATAGCCAAAAAGATACTTGTGTAAAGCTAAAAAGGTGACTAGTCAACTACGAACTCTTAAGTATTATATCTAATAAACTTTATAATCTAAAAGTATCTGCAATACACGTGTACGACTTATCTGTTCTTATAATCTATGGTGTATCTCTCTAGAAGGACTCATCAAAAATTTTAAAAGGATGAATCCTCTGTTTTAGTTAGAATTAGGTAGGCCAAGTTATCACAATAATATCTTTCTTAATATGTACTTAAGGTTTGTACTTGCAGTTGTACCTATAGGTAAAAAAGTATTGTAGAAGTCTCGATAAAAACATTTGGGCCACAATTTAAAACCTAAAGCTCAAACCGTAAAGAATAATTATTAGATACTACATTCATAAAATTGCACTATTGTTACTATCTATAAATATATACTGGCCATTAATCACATCTTGCCTTTTAGAAAAAGAAAATAAATGTCATTGAAAAGTATTTATGTCAGATTTGAAAATCGAACGCTAATGATAGTTCCGGACGCACACGATGTCTTCTTTCCCATTGAGGCGTACACTTATTGGGCGAATACAAAGAGATATGCTAACACGGCTAATATCGAGTGCTTTGTGTCGGAATAGGTGATTATTTTATGATTACAGAGCGGCTTTCGTAATTGAAAGATTTCTGAATGGCGCATCTGCGCGCGGCGCGAGGCGCTCTGTCATTATTCGATCGTGTTTTTTTTAAATTGTCATCGATGATTTTGGCAATTACTATGTTGGTGTATTAAACATTCATGAGGCGTGTACATACATTCACTTTTATTTCATTCTTTATCTTTCAATGTGACCATGATATTCTTTAAGACTATAACGAACAACAACTTTAATGCAATAATATCCCTTAGGTATGTATGAGTAAATTTATTTCTTCACTTTAAATTCAAATAAAACATTAATGGCATGATAATAGCAAATCAATGAGGTTCTAAAGATCGCATGCATATGCAGCCATTCAGTCTTTTGAACACTATAAGTGTAATTTATACGCTTCTTGCAAAAACGCCATTGTTATTTTACAAAAGAAGACATAATATTAAAGGGCATTCCAAATTTGAAAACGTCAGAAGGCGGGATGTGTAAATGTTGCCATGAAAAAATCGATGATGTTTCAATTAAGAATACGTTATTTTATTATATTGGTGCAAGACGAAAAAGTTAATTATTTAATGATTTTAATTTATGTTAACTTAAGACAAATTTATACTCTATTATTCCGTCTAAAAGACTTGTATCTTTAGCCAAAAAATAGGCTAATAAAAAAACAGTTAAACCAATATATGTTTAAATGTCTCGTTATCTGGCCTATAAGTTTAAAATATACTTCGATTTTGACGTAAAAATAAGGGCAATTTTTTAACATACTTTTGATTTTCTATATTATATTATATTTAATACGATTACATTAAATTTATGTAAAGAGTGAAAACGAACAACCCTTCATAAGATATTTCTCACCCAGGTATAAATTAAAATATATTCTATCATAAGATAAAAATATTAAAGTCATTTGTCATTGACACCCGTTGATTGAGGAAGTAATTTCTCGTTTTCCTAAACGGAAATGTTTTTTACCCCCACCGGGGGGCAATAATGATCGGAACATCTATATTATACCAACCATTATATAAATGTAACACGGATGTAAAATCGTTTCTATAGACAATGATTTTTTTAACTCCATTAGTAGGTAATCTGTGCCGCGTTTCCCGCCATATTTAAATTACAACGATTTTGTTACGGAGAATTGCATACATTTAATTATTTCTTATAGTAGTATGACGTATGACGGCTCATTGGTCTAGTGGACGGCCCCTGACTGCGAATCCATGGGTCCCGGGTTCGATCCCCGGCTGAGACAAACATCGATGTGATGTGTATTTGGTGTTGTGCTTAGGTCTTGGGTGTTTAAATATGTATTTATATGTATATCTATAATATGTATGTATATCCGATACCTAGTACCCATAACACAAGCTTCACCAGCTTAGCATGGGACTAGGTCAATTGGTGTGAATTGTCCAATAAAAAAAAGTAGCAGTGAGGTTTAAGAGCCTACCACGCAATAGATTATTTCAGCTTCAACATACATTACCTATTTTAATGTATATTTTTAGATATACTTATTTACATTTTTCTGTATACCAATGTACCGGTAGTAATACTTTACATTTATGAAGCTATTATTATGATAGGATCTGGATTAAAATAATATGTTTAATGTCCATTTGATAACTATATCCATTGTTAGGTGTTATTTATATACAATTGAGATGAATTTACGTAATTCTATGTACATACCAGTATAATGGATAGCTATTAAATACGTACAATTTTACACAAATCATCATTGTTCTTGCCACTGCATAGACTAAATTTTTCAATTTTTACCAACCTTTTACAATTGTGAACCCACAGATTATCTGCTATGATTGTGTCAATATATTTTTATATGTTACAATTTATTTTTTACTATTTTTAGGCAATATTCTGTAAATTTTATTATTATTACTATTATCAGTAAATTTCGGACACATTAACTCAAATAGCTGTTGCAAATAGACATGATACCTAATAATCGCGGTAGGTACTTAGGTATATTATATAATAGACATAAAATAGATAGGTACATAAATCCTCTTTTTAGCAATTATATTAATGAACAAGTCCATTCTATTAGAAGTCTAGTTGCTAGCTGACAATGACAGTATTGTAAACGTTGCGTTATGTAAATAATAACTAACCTATATATATTTATATGTTTAGGAAGCTTTATTGAAATGAGTCCTAAACCAAAGACAACTTCATACTACTATATTTGACTATATTTGTATATAGTCTGTATCTATTTCGATTTTCTTTCTAGATTATCTCTACGATTACATAGCATTAACTTAAAATAATTAAACCCACTATAAAAAGTTTCAATAATTCAATCCCACTGTTCGAAATTATTACCCCACAAATTGCCCGTGTGGGGTCCGAAAGGTGTCAGAAACGGCACGTTTCTATTTGAAAAAAAGAAAAAAAGGCGGCAAAAAGCTCCCGCCATTATACCGCATTTATAGTAAACCATAGAATGCTGACTAATTGATTTCGTAGTTCGATTAAATTGGAAATCGATGGGGTGTTTCATATTGTTATGGCAAAATGGTGGTTGAATTAAATTTCCATGTGAAATAATTACGATTGATTATATACTTTCTTTTATTCACAAGACATTTTGAAATCTGTAGGCAAACTGTATTTTGCGGTACCTACCTGTCATGGTCATGAAATTATTTTGACAGTTACTCCTGTCAGGTCAGTTGTCAATTATGGAGAATTAAAAAATGAATTTTACATCGTTTTGCGTGTATTTATTTATGCTCTGTGTGATTCGTGTTTATTTAAATTATGGTCGTAGTTAAAAAGATTTCACTTTGACATAACGGCTGTTTTTATATTATTATATGTAAATATAGCGTTAACTTGATGAAAACTGCATTAAAATCAAGTTTAAAAGGTATAGACAGCATTAGAAATTATTCATAAAAATCAAATCAATGTAATACTTTTTATCTCTTTCTGGCAAACTGTGTTCATTCTGTGATGATAAGAGACAGAATATTGTTCGGTTTAATGCAATTTGGCCGATTTATAAGGCGCATATGCAAGCGAAAAATCCAATAAAAGCATACCGTTAGTACCTAGGAGTTGTGTTTTGTATAATGACTATCAATTTATCAAAAATACAATTTTGTAATGTCCCAAAAATTATACTGCAAGGTGCATTATTTGTCTTCCTCACTCATATAAAATTAGAGCAGGGCAGGTGCGGTTAATTTAATTATATTATTCGGATACCTTCATCGTGTCCTATCTTGTCCATCGAAATACAAGTCATTCGACGAAATGTGGTGCAACTTTTGGGGGTATTTTTTGTGCATGACTTTTTAAATATTAATAACGTTTCTTTTTCTAGCTAGGACTTACCTAAAGAAATTAGTAAATAATGAATAATATAGCCAGCTGCTTCAATTAAGTTTAATTAATTTTTAATGTTAAACACCTTAAATAGACTACGATTTCAAAAATCTCTTCTGTATTCTGTAACGGTATAAAACCTAAGTAGTAAGTTGAATATTCGTGATTCAATGAATAAAGTAAACCAAATATGATCTATGGATTTATATGTTAGGTGCACTATCTTGCATCGTGGGGGTTATTTTGTATGCAGCAAGTCATTATTTAATACACTGACATTAGGACACCCCGAGTGCCGAATTACAAGGCTTTTTGTAAATAAACCGACCGAAGGGTCAAATTTATAGAACATTAACCGACATATAAAAGGAGTGTTTTATAAATACATATATGTGTTATATTTGATATAACAAACTCTGGACTTCATCAAATTGTATGCAAAAATTAAAAAGGGGACACAATTTAAAATCATTAAAAAATGCATTTATCACTTATAATAGTATCAACAGTTAAGATAATATTTTAATATTAACACTTATTCAAGAATATTGTAATATTTAAAAAATCGAAATTATACACCTGTCCAAACTGCACAGTAGTGTAGCGATGTGTCCGAAGATTCACCTTTCCAGTTCCGAAGATAATTCCCAAGATATTGATTTAGATAAGTTAATAGATTCCTTTGTTCAACGCCGACGTTTACAATAATTATGTATTTTAGTGATGGTTCTGTGAGTTTTCGTCAGGTGGTCGAATTAGGTTTAATTTTTTTTGTTTGATCGATTTTATTGTTTTTATATAACGTAATTTAAGAGTAAAGATATCGGTAATGTAAATTATTAATATGATTTACGTTTTTAGATATATATTATTTTTCTGTTAATGTAAATGTTTTAATAATAATATAATCAGTGGCACAACAACCTCTTTAGGTCTTGGGATTCAGTCTTCAGATTAATGAATCTGTCTCATGATCACTTTTAAATCTAATAGGCAAATAGGTGATCAGCCTCCAGTGCCTGACACACGCCGTCGACTTTTTGGGTCTAAGACATGTCGGATTCCTCACGATGTTTTCCTTCACCGTTCGAGCAAATGTTAAATGCGCACATAGAAAAAAAGTCCCTTGGTGCACAGCCGGGGATCGAACCTACGACCTCAGACATGAGAGTCGCACGCTGAAGCCACTAGGCGATTACTGCTCATTATAATACTAAACTAAAAAAACTACCTATGTGTGATCATTTGTTTCTTCTTAGGCAAATTCAGCCTTGACGTTTTTCTTCACCGTAGGTACCGTAGTTTAAATGCGCATATAGACAGTCAATTGATTCACAGCCCGGATTCAAACCTACGATTTCAGGGATGAGAGTTACACGCTGAAGACATTATCTTCATATTTATCCTGTTTTGCGTTATCTTGAAAACGGTGAAATGAAAAAAATAACCTCACTTTTATATTTCATTGAAAGATATTAAATCTTTTAATTTATTTAATATTCAAGTAATTTATATTTCAATGTGGTTGACTCATTTAAACAATAATTAAAATAATAATTATTCACATTTAACACTTAAATAACAATGGTGGCAAAAACGCCATCTGTACAGATAATTACAGCGTAATACATACAAAACCACAGCTAATCAAAAGAATCTTCATTTTCCAAAAATTGCGCATCTCATTCAATTCGCATCACGACTTGTTGCATTCATATCGTTCATTCATACTCATTGAAGCCAAAACCACCACAGAGAGCACAGAATAAGAAACATATTTGTTTAAACATATTTTGACGCATAAAGATCATTGTTCCAAATACCAACAATTGAAGATGTTAAAAAATGCATTTTGAAATTGAACAAATGCTTTTTCAATTATTCTCAATTTTGTTTGTGGTACACTCAATCATAATTGTAATAGGTATATGAATAACGACGCAATAACATCCAATATTTTTTTTTAAATTATAATAATAATATTCTTAACGTACATAGTAATAATTATTAAAATTGTTTTAAAAAATTTGGTCAACGTGTACTTTTAATGCTGGCAGCATTTTATCGCTGTATTGCCATATTTATTTGTGGACGAGAAAAGCCCCTGCTCTGGGTACTATCAACAGGGGTCAACTTAAATCTTTAATTAGCGCCTGTGCCCTTGAACCCCACGGCCCAATAGTCTACTCCAAAGGGAACAGAATCAAAGTTGAAGAAAATACTATTTTTATTTTATTATTTACAGCCAGCTCTGCGAAAAAATACATAAAAGATAAATACAATGAAATATCATGAAATAATATTCATAGTTCAATATTCGTGTCTACCCAAGTTTCCTAGTCAAGTTAATAGTAATAATACGATTAGGTATTGTTATCAATAACTTTTATTTTATTTTTGTAAATTGTCTCTGCACAAAGACACAATTTAATATTACGCCTAACTTAAGACTAATAAGCAATTTAAACCTAACGTAATTTACTAAGCAAGATATTTAACATAAGAAAGTGTCAAATAACACTATAATATATACACTCTCTATTAAAGGATAAACAATCTGTTCTTGGGTACTATTTAAAAAAAAAATCTTGTAAATATTTCAGTACAGTGCTGAATAAATTAAAATTCAATAACAAATTATTACCAATCTTAACAAATACAATGTTGTATATAAACACGATTAATACGGTCTAATTATGATTCTCACACATTATTCAAAGCTGATAAAGCAATCTATTAGCCAACAATTTGTCACACATGATAAGACTTGATAAGAAAACTAAACATGAGCGCCAAGTTGATTGATTTTTTTTAATTCGTGACGGGGGCAGGCTTAAGCCTTGCGACCATAACCAGTTAATTGAATTATGTTTGTTTATGTCTCTGGTGACTCTTTAGAATGACGCGCTCGGATTGGTCGATTCAAATATAGAACAATGGCGGACGGATGACAGATATGCGCGATAAATAACAGGGCGGGAAATGGAAAACTTTACGCTATCTTTATTAGCGGAGAAGGCTATTTGTTGTTAATTTGTTTTGAATTGTCTTTTGTGAGGAAACTGTTTTTAATTTGGTTTTAAAGTAGGCATTAACAACAGCAATCAGTGGCAGGAAAACTGAGTAACAATATTGTTATTAAACTTTTTACATTGAGGCCAAAGTGAGTCTAAGTCAGTGTTTCCTAACCCTCTAGAATTGTTCCCTTTAGAAACTTAAATGATATATTTTAGGAAGAAATTGTTAATGAAACACAGTACATTTTCGAATAGCCGATTCTAATTGCTCACTGCGGGATGTGGGCCCGTTTGGGAAACACTGGTCTAAGGTTATCCTACTAATATTATAAACGCGAAAGTTTGTAAGTATGGATGGATGTTTGTTACTCTTTCACGTAGAAACTACTGAATGGATTTTAATTAAACTTTACAAAACATAGCTTATACATCAGGATATCACATAGGCTAAAATTTATAAAGATATTGTGTGAATTGTCCAAAATATCAAGTAAGTAGGAAAAATGTATGATGGAAATGTTTATCTTAAATAGTCCTAGTATATATATATCTATGTCTTATGTGTAAGCCATTATGCCAAAATAGTGAACCACAACTACAATAAAAATCATAATTTATTTCAAATGCACATTAGGTAGTAATAAATTCATTTCTGAATGAAAATAGATAATTTTATCGCTTCTTGTAATTCAAGTAGATAAAATATGTATTTCACGCTACATCATTTGGACAATTGTTATTATAATCCTGCGCAGCACGGCACCAGCTTGTACTTAAACATAATAATTGCTGCTAGCATCACCTTCATGCTACCTCTTGAAAAAAAATTTAAAACTTGCCAAATATCTCAATTGAGCCGGCTTCCGCGTCTCAAATTGAATGCGGTTTGAGATAAAACGCAACCAAACCTCTGGTACAAATACGACCGCAGATGACAAAGTGTTTTGCAACATTATTGCATCTCGAAATTATATCTTCTTTATTGTCCTGGCGATTTTGTAAGGTGAGAATAATTTAATTGGCGGTTGGGGATAATGGTTTGGGTTTCTTCACCTTTTTACTTGGCACTGTGCAGTCGTTGAAGGTGTTGAAAGACTATAGCGGGACTTGTTATCTACTCTTCATGTTATAAGAAAAGTAATATATTCAAATTCAAAAGTAATTTATTCATATATTGACAAATACGTTCCCATATTCACGGATATGGGAATATTAATTCCTATACAGTGTCTAATTATGATCAATCTTTCATTATAAGTAAGAAATCACGAAGTATTTTCATTAAACAAATAGCGCAATAAGCCGTCTATTTGCTCACAATACTGGCCGTATTGTTGTTCTAATCCTGACTTGACTAATCGACTACCATTATTAGGACTCGTTCAGAACGGTAGCTACATAAACACATGCGCGTGCGCATATTAAGTATAGTAGACCGAGGCGAATCGGATCACTTTTTCTTTGAGGTTGAGTAAATCATACTAAAGTGCTATATAATGCTATTTTTATTGATAAAATCGTAAGAAGTAACAATTACCTATGAAATAAATATTTGAAAACTTAAATCATACATATATTCTCTTAATTAGCTATTAAAAACTAAAAAAAGGAAAATATCCGATTCGCCCCAACATTCGGGGTGAATCGGATCGTGCACAAAATATAACAAAATTTTAAGGTATAGTGTTAAATAACTTTGGAATCAGTAAAAATATATAATAATAAGATCAATTTTAATTATTGGCACATAATTCACATATATATTATGGTCCTTTTTTTCTGTTAGCTCGTGAACGGTAGTGAAAAACTCTTAGCAGCTTTACGCAAGGTCAACTCTTTGTTCTGGACTTAATTTACAGCCTCTTTCATTTTTTCTTGACACCATTATCCGGTGGTCATGAAATAAATATGAATCAATAACCTCAAACATGTAATAAATCAGTTTAAAAGTATCATCCAATTCGCCCCTTAGGATATGATCCGATTAGCCCCATAATTAAGACTTTTGAAATAAATATTTTAGACGTTAACCTCTAAGATTATACTTAAAAGCGAATTGGTTCTTCAATATTAACACCTTGCTTAACAATATAAACCAATGTAGTTAAATTTTAAGACAAATCCGTCATATGACACAAAGAAATCGTAAGTACGTAACCTTAGATGAGCGCCAAATTGCGACATACACAAAAAACCGAGTAGCTGACGAGCAGCATTGCCACTGATCCACAAGCGCGATCGAAATTCTGCTTATGTCGGGAGGTGCTCAGTAAATGGAGAGACACAAAACGCCGGTTGAGAGCGTTATATGTGAATGTGATATTTGAATTATCAACACATTTCTTATTTTGATCCGATTCGCCCTGTGATCCGATTCGCCTCGGTCTACCCTACCAGATCATATGAATACAACTAAAATGTAGAAAACAGAGCTTTATGCTAAGTATTATCACGGTTCCAGACACCCCAGAAGGCTAGCGAGTGCGTTGCCGACTTTTTAAGAATAAATGATTTGGTAACTCGACGTTATAATTAACTAACAATTTGTTTATGCATCGAACCTGTTTAACTAGGTGGTAGATAACTTATAAATATTTTAATTAAGGATTTAATTGTATGTAAATTTTTATAAATATTATATTGACATGAAATTAAAGCTGTATTCAAAAATATTTGCCTTTTTCATCCGTTAGTGCACTGCCGACGTACTAATTTTTCAAATAAGGTCGTATAAAAAAAAAAATTATAAAAAGATGTCCTTGACGCTTTTTTCTAAATTTACGGGAAGTTATATTCGTGCACCCTCAAAGTGTAGAGTAATAGAGTTTTTAATTAAAACCGTAGCTGTGATTGAATGCGAGTATTAATAGCCTGGCCAATAGCAGCCATAGTGCACTAACTATAGCACCTATTTACTAAACAATAAATTCTTGGTTTTATGTTTTAATTTTAAGATATTCCGTTTATTTTGTTTAAGCTTACTCAAAATGAGAGCAAATCTTAATGAATTAGGACTTTTAAACTCTATTATTTATGTCAGAAGTATAACTACAGCATATGCTGAAAATAATTGATCTTTTAAAAATAGAACGGGGCATAGAATAGGAAAATAAAAAAGTAACGCCATTTCAAAAATAGAATTCTACAAAGTTGACCAAAGAGGTCTGTAACGTAAAGAGTTTTAAAATTGGCGCCATCGCATTTATACGCCTCCAATTGGCTGAATATAACACAAACCACATGGAATTCTTTTTTAAAGATCCATTTGTACTAAAGTGTTCACAAGACAAGCATTAATCGGGTTAATGGCTCACAATTAGTTCCAAGTTCGACCACCGACGGCGCAACATCTGTAGGGAACCGGTTACAAGTTTAAAAAGAAAAATTGTTGCAAGATAGTGTCTATAAAGAAATTTGCCTTTAAAAAAATAATTGCAAATTACTTTGAACTTTATTCCTATTATATCGCGTACATGAGTTTAATAACGAAACCTTGATATTTTGTAATTTTTCTCTACTGTAAGCGCAAGATTAAGCCATTTCATCGATCGATCGATACTATCTAGATCGATGTTCAATTTTATTACAACCGCTCATTATAAATTAGAAGCGCTTTGGATGGTTACCCGCCACTTATACAGTTCGAAATTTAAATTTTGTTTTCTTTTTAAATTCTTGACATTGCGGGGAGACCACATAGGTTACGTAAGATTTATCCTCTTTGGTGCCAAAACCTATTCAAAAAAAGAATAACTGGAAAGTTGAAGCTGTTGCCAAACTATAAAAAAAAAGAATAACTGGAGTTTTAAATTTCGAATGTTGTGTTCTATTCTATTTCTTTTTCCGAGTAATAATCAAAGTGAAATAATCGAAATTAACTTTAATCCCATAGTAATGAGTCTATTTAAGATTAAATTGCGGTTTTGTTATTCGAATGACATAAAGCGACAGTGAAAGGCGTAAGAAATTGACTTAACTTCAGCACTTCACGGGTAAATGCGGGCAGACGGACAAAAGGGCGGTTCTTTTGAAGCTTAGTAAGAGTTACACGGCGGTATTGACTAATCGTTTAGCTTTTTGTATGTTTGTGACATAATATAGAGCTAAGCTTGTTAAAAGAACCGCTTTTACTACGTTAGGTGCGAATAGCCCCTGAGGGACGAATTTTACTTAGGTAAAAGAATATTTAGTCTGTTTATAGGAGGTTATTACTAATTATTTATAATTGTTTTTGGATTTGTTTTTCTTCCAAATCTCTTATACATTATATTTACTGAGTACTGACCTATTTATTTATATTATCTAAATATTAATAGGTACATAGTTGTGAGCAGTCTCAAAGTCCGTGGTTTCAAGTCACGGGTTTGGGTTTTTCTATCTATGAGGGTAATTAATTACTGCTTATGCTTTTAGAAAACATACAAAACGACTCAGTTACAGCTAATATTATGCTCATAATATCTGACTTTAGCTCTAATCGCTGTAACATTTAAAGAAATAGTGCGATAGACGCTTTTTAATTTTAAGATTATTTTATCTAGATGTACCAATATGTTTTCAAAGGTACTAATTGCGGATTTGGAATTAATCAATGTACGTAAAGTCGGCTCGCTTTGATCCCGCGCCCTCCAATTAGCGCGCCGCCGACTGCCGACCGGCTTTATGCGGTTTTACCAATCTTAGTGTTCCATACAAATCTAGTTTAGTATGATCATTTCTACAGTTGGTGTAAATCTTTTTTTTAAACAATCTTATATCTAGACAGAATGTTTGCTGTGTCTAAGCTAGCTTAAGAATCAAACATAGTGGAACCGAAACCAAAATTAACGATGAATATCAGTAATTTTTTTAAAATCAATTAAACATGCGCACGAATATCTCCCATATCCCATTGGAATTAGAATGGACATATTTTTGTCCCCGCCCGAATGATACAAATACAGTTATGAACTTTTATATTCCGTTTTAACTTAGAGAATTTAAAATTTAGTTCTTAAATAAGACGGCTAGAATTGAATGCCCAAAGAAACAAATGACTTATACATTTTCTGCTAGTACTCAAATCGTAGTATGGACAAGACAACAAGAAACTATCTAAAAATAATTTAATATGTTCCTAAACATTATAAACTTCATATTATTTAATATCTTGTTAAGTGCATGTATTAACAATAGCATTAATACCTAACGATGTCTCAACACCCGAAAAGGATAAGCATTTTAATAAAGCCCACCCGACAACACAACCTACACACAATAAATCTTTACGATTCTGATTTTGCATGAATAGCCCTTTGCCCGGTAGCCGAGATAAAAATAAAAAAGTTTGAATATCAAAGCATTGCCGCGGTCACGTACAGGTTATGACGAGCAGCGGGTGTTAATCGAAATTTAAAAAAATTGATTCAAATTTCGAATTCTTATGTGACTTCGCGTGTTAGGTTTTGTCTATGATAGATTATTGTATTATCTATTGCTATAGAACCATGGCGTAGATAAAAATGGAGGGAAAGCGTGCGAAGTGATTAAACAATTGTAGTTCATAGATTTTGCATTTGTTAAAAATGGTATAATAGGTGGTGAAGGTGGCAACACTGGATTTTCAAAATTCGACCACAGACTCTTCTTTATGATATAGAAGTATTTGGTCCAATTATAGTCTTGTTATACATTGAAACTAGAAAGAAGCTGATAGATTGAAAGCTTTCGAAAGCAGATAAACAGACAGAAATATCTTTAAGAATAAAATAGATATAATATTACCATGAAGATAAAAATAAGGATCTAATTTACCAGCATAAATTATCTGAGAAACAAAGAGCAGACCTGGAAGATTAGTTTTTAAGTAACAAGGAAGTTACAAAATTAAATTATTTTTATAATAAAAGTTTTAGAAGAGGATTGTGGCTAAGCTTAAACAATTTTTGAATTTCACATTTTAACGTTGTTCCTGTTGAATACGAATTTACAAAGAGTTTAATAATATTCTATGTATACCTTATTTTACTAAAAATAAAATTGTGTTCTTGCGTATTTTTACGGTTATCTAGTGATGCCAGGATTCCCCCAAGGACCCACTTCAAATACCCGTAAATATCGCTAAGTTTTTGCTGTAGCTTAAACGCTCTGTAACAATTTTTGAATTTCACATATTTTTAGTGTGTTAATAAGTTAACGTTGTTCCTGTTGAATACGAATTTAAATGTCAAGGTTAAAAAAATCTTAAGAGTTTAATAATATTCTATGTATACCTTATTTTACTAAAAATGTAAATATTAATTGTGTTCTTGCGTATTTTTACGGTTATCTAGTGATGCCAGCTCCTAAAGAATGTTCCCCCAAGGACCCACTTCAAATACCCGTAAATATCGATTAAAACTCCCTTAAGTTTTTGCTGTAGTCTGTTTGAGAGGTAATTTCGAATACAATGACATTCAAGTCGTCTAAAAAGTATAACATTTAGATTTTGGAGTATTATAGCTTTTTGATATTTCAGTTAAAGCCAAGCTTGAAGTGGTTATTTTGTTTAGTTTGTTGGTTATGTTCTATTGAATAAAATCGTTGTTTTTTTTTAAAAATCCTGTTTAACCCTCTCAATTAATATACCCTCTAAAAAGCCCCTAGACATCTTGATTCCCCCTAAATTTGGGGGGAAAACTCCCAAATTGGCATCACTGTTAACAGACAACTCGATTATATAATTCATATTACCGATGTTCATTCAAAAATCGACTACCTTGCGGTCAATGAAACACAATGTCTTTGTGAAACGCCGAAGCTATTAAAGTACCATTAACCGGCACCCGAGACGAACTGACTCCTAACTTTCGGTTTTATAACTATCTAACCCTCAAACTTATAATATTTTGACTTAATTTGTTGCAAATTAGCAGCAACCAAGCAGTGTTGGCCTAGTGACTTCAGCGTGCGAATGTCATCCCTGAGGTGGTAGGTTCGTTCCCGGCTGCACCAATGGACTTTCTGTTTATATGCGCATTTAACATTCGCTCGAACGGAAGGATAAATGAAGGATAAAGGGAAACATCGTGGAAAAGGAAAGGAAGGAAACCAACATGCCTTAGACCCAAAAAGTCGACGGCGCGGCGTGTGTCAGGCACAGGAGGCTGATCACTGCCTATTAGTTTGATGAAACAGATACAGAAATCTGATGCCCAGATCTAAAAAGGCTGTAGCGCCACTGATTATTTACAATAAATATTACTTAGATAAACAATACTATGTCTTCTTTTATTCTTACGTGTTTTCAACACATTCTTGGGACATTTAAAAAAACAAATGAATACACACTTTCATTGGCATAAAGCCTTCTCAAACAGCTAATTAATTATTATTGGTTTATAATTATCGTCACGTTGCAATTAAATCATTGCATCACAACTTAACTGAACTATTTCCCAACCAATTCGAAGCAGAGCTCTTCAAGAAAACAGCGAACCAATTCTTAAAAGACCGGCTACACACTCGCGAGCATTCTGGCATTGAGAATGTCTATTGGCGGTATCACTTAACATCAGATGAGCCTCCTACCCGTTTGCCCTCTGTTCTATAAACACATTCTTTAAATGGAAACCATTTAGTAAGATTTACACATGAAATAAAAATATAAAATTAATGTAGTAACTCCGTTGTATAAGTATAGATATGTATTACTTATAATACATGTAGTTTTCTTTAAAGGTACTAATTAAATATTTTTTTATTAGTAACCAATATCGCGAAACATTCCCTACCAAATAATTATCTAAAAATAAAATAAACATTTAAAGCAATTTTATTCAAGAACTAATATGTTTAAATTCTTTGCCTGAACAATGGACACAAGACTAGAACTACTTGGGAACGTGATCACTGCTAACACTGCTAACATTGCTCATCAGCTACCTTTACCTGGTGACCACATGACTTCTATAGTCCTATTAAAGGCACCAGCATCTGACAAAGGTGGTCAACACCTGCAGTGTGTACACCTGTAAAATGCAATATTGTGAAGAGGCAAATAAGCTTTATTACCGCACTTAGACGCCCATTTTGTCTGTTGTGCGTTAAGTCCTGGCTAATTAATCCGCCCCTTCTAGCTCAGAAGGAGCCTAGGCACTTCCCAGGCTTAGAGTAATACCCTTAATTCGATACCGTTTACATAGTTCCTATATTTGAATTGAATACTTTACTTTAAAACTAAACCTTTGATACATATTATACAACGTAATCCAGCCGCGTCTATCTGAACAAAAGATTACAGTAATTTAATTAAACTATTTGTTTATGGCGGGTTAATCTCATTGCAGACATCATTAATTGGATATATACGCCCGTTGTGTTCTATTTATTCAATAACATTCGGACATCCTTGACATTAATTAATAGTAATGATATAATAATTAAAAATAGATAATGTTTTGATAAATTTACTGAAATAAATGACGATTTGTGAACTGCAAAAATATAATACATAATAGGTATTTATTATACTTACTTATTGGAAGTACTTTACTAAAATATTTATAAAATCTTTTCGTTCGTTATACATTTCTATATTTTAGTATCACCATATATAATACAACCTACATGAAACCAGTTTGGGCACTAATTCACACTAATAAACACATCAATCTGTCCGTTCACCGATTACGTCGAAACTTGAAAACCAATATCGTATTAAACCTAATAGTCTACGGATTATAATAATAAAACGTTATTTATTAACTGTCGGTTAAAATTCTCATTTGCGATCCTAATATCCTTTGGTCATTACTTTTTATTCTGTTTTTGTATGAAATCTATAGATATTTTGTATTCTTACAGCGACTTTGTCTATTTATTGTAGAAAACTTTATCATATGAAATTTATGAATAACAAAAACATTTTCGAGTAATTATTTAATATTTTTGTATAATACGCTGTGTTGCCTAGTGGCTTCAGCATGTAACTCCCATCCCTGGGTTCGATCCCCGGCTGTGTAATAATGGCCTTTCTGCCTAATTGAGCATTCAACATTCGCTTGAACGGTGAAGGAAAACATCATGAAGAAACCGGCATGCCTTATTTGCCTATTAGAAGTGATCACGGAACAGATACAGAAATCTGAGGCCCAGACTTAAAAATTGGTATAAAATAAGCGTTATAATTGGAACCGGAAATACTTTATAAAATTAAATTAGTTAATGAATATGACAGCCTCGAAAATAATATTTGATTGAAATATTTGTCGCAGACGTATTTCGCATTTGCTTGCAAACAATGGGGCTACCGCTAGAGTTCTAATAATGGTTCTAAACTTTGGAGTCAACCATACTTATTATAAGAAGCTATGTAAAAATCGTATACGATAAATGACACAAATTCAAAGAGAAAGGCCTATATTAAATTAACTTCGTAAGCCGATTAATTTTAATTTAATTTTACCACCATTAATTAACACGTAAAATTATTCAATACTTTTCAACGTGTAATTTATTCTAAATTCAAATGAGAATTTATACGCTTTCAATTTTGAAATGGCAATCAAATTTTATTAAAATAGATTTGGTAACATTAATTTGCTGTGAAACAGGTGTACTTATTGTTTTATTTATTTGTGCGCAATTAATATTAATTTAATTAAAATTGATTAATTGCTTTGATAACTTAATGTCTGTGTTAAGCAAAATATGAGTTGCTGCGTAGAATGGAATGTTGTTCCAAGTTAGGGAGAACCGGCGTTATTGTTAGATATAGATTATAAATTATTGTGGTTAAAATTCAAATTGTTTTTTTTTTGGGGCTAAAGAATATGTACGGCAAGAAGATCGTAGATAACGATTTATATAAATAAAAATATTTGCCAATCACAAAATTCGGAGATAGCTGGAGCAATTCCAGTAATTTATTATTTGAACTCAGAGGATGGATTTGGTGATTCTATTATTTTTTTATAATATTTGGTTATGCACTTCTTGCACTTTACCCATCATATTTCTTTGTTTAGCTTTTTTCCTTACACGGGTTGCCTGGAAGAGATCGCTTGTCAAAGTTAAATAATTTATTGAAATTAGACCACCTAAAATGGCACCTTTGAACGTCAAATAAAATATAAAGATAATTCTAGTTGCCCCTTCCAAAAGGGGTTCCCCTTCCTGTGGAGAAGAATGGGTAGGAAACTCCACACTTACACTTTTAAAATAGGTTTACAATATTTTGTTTACATTAGTTAAATAATTATATGTGAAGACAATGTACTCTTAGAATAAAACTACTATACTAAAAAAGCTTGTTAGCCATAATGCCGCCCGTTACATACCTTATAATTTTATAAATAAATTAGGATTTTATGGAGATAAAGATTTTAAAAATATAGAAAAACAATTAAAATATTTAGTGCTTAGATTTTTATTCCGTTCAATTAATTAAACAGTCTCCATAAGGTAAGTTTGCTAAAACGGAAAGCTCATTTGAGCTTCCATAGTTAATTTCTAACATTTATAATTATCCGAGAAAAAGTTGACACTAAATAGCGTAACAGTAATGATTCGGCGCTGTTTGATGTCCGATTTGGTCCGTTAGGTGACGTCACTAAATTGTCTAATTCATCGAGTTGATTTGTGACGCTTGATATTAATCGTTTGGTACTCCCACGACATCTGTAAACTATAGTCTTTACTCTATACCATAGAGTATCATATACTACATAATCTATAATAATCTATGGTCTCTCTAGGTATGGTGGCGTCAAAACATTTTGCGTGAATTATTTTTTTAGTTATTTCTATTTGAGTTAAAATTTACTAGATATTCAATAATATCAATACTTTTTAATTACCTAATCTATGATTTAACAAAATTTCACCTTTAAATGGTTCATTAAAACAAAGGATTAATTTCTGTGTTAACAAAAAATGTTTTTATAAGTAATAGGAGGATGTCCCAAGTAATCTGTTGAAAAATTCAAATTTCGATTGCATTATGCAATATTGTCTGTGGAACGTAATTTTACTTCCAAACACTTATTTATTAATCAAAGCTTTAAATTTTATTTAACAAGTTATTAATATGTTATATGCGGGGATAAAAAAGCGGGCAAAAGACAATGCCTCCTGGCCGTCGGTACAGATCAAAGAGGCCGCTTGATGGATTCACACCGTGGCATATTTAAAGACATTACATCATGATTGAAGCTAGTTTCAAAACGATAATTTCGTTGCCCGAAGCCATTTCAAATTAATACGGTTTTTATAGAGATAAGTAGACACGGAAAATCGCGGATTGTAGAATTTCTTTTGGGTGTTTTTAATAGTACTTAGCTACTATGACATTAAAGACAAAAATATAATTATTGAGTTTTGGAGATTTTAGAGATCAGAATACAAGAACTTTTGTTCTTACATTCATTTGTTTATGACCAGGGATTTCAAATACCTATACAAATAATAACCAAAATATAATCTATGAAGTCGATAGATCTATTAGTATTTAGTCTTTTAGTACATGAACGCCTTGTTTAGCGTAAAACACGTCTAAAAACTATATAAAGAATCCAATTACTAACACCATTGAGCCTTACATTTTCTATTCAAATCTTCATAAATATTAATAATATATAAATATATAATCTGTCCGTTTTAATAAAATTTACAACCTTTGAAACAAATCCTATTTTGCGTTATTTAAAAGGAAATGCCCATAATCCTTATCTGTAATTATTATCTTTGGTTGTAAAACAATAATTTTCTGTGGTATTTAGTGAACAAAACTGTGACCTGTCAAGCTGTCTCCGTAAATAACGATTGCTGGCTGGTTTTAGATAAGTAATGATATCGTAAAGTTGTGGCTAATTAATGAAATCCGACAATATTAAACTATTATGATTGGCTAACATGCGATGCGGGCAATATTTATTGCGAAAACGGTAATTCCAATAAAATAGACGACATGGACTTTTGAGACGTTGTTTGTGTCGTATTAATATATAAAACAATGTCGGGTTCTAACTCAAGAACGGCTGGACCAATTTTCATGGTTTTGTATTGTTTGTATTTGTCTTTCGAATAGCAGAACATTAAAAACAGTGAAAATTTACGAAAAAAAAATCCAACACAAAATATTAACAGATATCGTAAAATTCCCTCCAATTAAAGAACATATTTAAATCGATATATCTGATCCACAAAATTCGGATCGAAGGTTCGATCCCCGGCTGTGTACCAATGAACTTTCTTTCTATGTGCGCATTTATCATTCGCTCGACGGTGAAGGAAAATATCCTGAGTTAACCTTGCCTTAGATCCAAAAAGACGACGGCGTGTGTCAGGTACAGGAGGCTGATCACCTACTTGCATATTAGATTAACAAATGATCATGAAACAGATACAGATATACTTTTATTTTTTTTTAGAAAACGGTTAAACGCTAATTAAAAATGGAATATTGATAAGACTTTTTACAATTGTAATGGGCAAGACAAAGCGCGAAAAATATATTCGTATCTATTCAATAACTACCATAATGAAGTCTAGAAATATCTCGATCTAGTAATCAAGTCAGAAGTCAGAACCGGGCTCATTACATACTAACGATGTAATTGGCAAAGCTGGAGTTAATATATGAAATCGTATAATTAGATAGTCTGGATACTTCGTAATTGAGATTCTGTAGTTCACACCTCTTTACACGTTTTAAAATAAAAGCGATAATTTTCGTATTCATAGTTTAATATAGAAGAAATTGTTGACTGTTAATATAATTTTTAATGTACCTGTATTAATAATGTAATTTATTTTTTATTTTAACGGTATACGAAGTTAATAACACACGCTTTCGTGTCTTAGTTAGTAACGTTCGATCATATCTTCGATTCCTCGTCAATCAATAATTGTTTTGTTGTTTTGGGACGAAATGCCAAAGGCTGATCACCTCTTTGCCTAAAAACTATCTAATAAGCTTTTATTAAGAGTAAAATCGTGCTCTAGGTACAGCATAATTGTAATGTCATGAATGTTAATGTCAAAATAATATGCCCAAATTGAAGGCTCGTTACTTAACTCGTTTTGTTAGTGCTAAGGTCACACAATAAGGAGGTACCATTCCTATATGAGGAATAAAGCGAAAGAGGTCGTTATTTGACTACTGTTTTTCAATAAAATACCTATTGAATAAGTTGTTTCTGTCACGGATGCTTTTTCCTTAATTAAAGCTGCAGCTAAATACATAATTCAAATAATTAACCAACTGACCGGTTTTGGTAATAAAGTTTTCACTTCACACCTTTTTACATCCAAATAGAGGAGCGGTGCTATAAAGCTTATCTACTATTTATAATGCAGTAAAATACTCGAGTGTTCCGATTCTATTTGATTATCCAACGTCTTTTCTTCATTATTTTTATTGCGTAGTCACTAAAACTTCGCGGAAAGGACCAACTACGCCCATATTGTTTTTACGCAAATGATATGAGTAATCAAACATTGTCTGTTGGAGTTATATTTCAATAGAGTACAAACGTATCTAAGTACGTATCAATACGTACGGACGTACACGTATGTGCGTATTTAAAATATGTGCGTAATACTCGTGAGTAATACTCAAAAGCCTGGCCAAGAACGTCGCAACTTCCAAATGCAATAAAATTATCTAAATGTATTTTAAATTTCCGTACGTAAGTACTTTAATAGCTTTCATAAATAGGAATTGAAAAGGCCTGAGGCACACTCGAGTTACCGTAACTAAGTGGATGCGTCGTTTTGCATCTAGTCATTTTCTAGTTTACCGTCGGTAACAACAATGCGATAGGCTATTTAGTATTTAAAGTGCGTCATTACGATTTAGGTGAGCAAGTTTACCGCTGAACAATGGTTGAAACCGGTGAAACTTGATATTATGTTGTCTTGAAACTGTGTGTCTATAAACAATCGGTCTTACTAATAAAGAATTATGCACATCGTATAAGCCTGTTATGAGAAAAATGTTACTAATAATTCCTGAATTGACAAGTTTGATGTATACGGCTGTTATAACAAGTGTCTGGTTTGTATGAAGACTTGTACAATGCTTATACAACGCCGAGGCCTAGTTTAACGGGTGTATAAGACAAAAATTGGGTTATTTGATCTGATTTCGCGTTTGACAGCATTTTTTGACTGTTTAGTTCAAGGAAAGATTTAAGTTAGTAGGTATTTGTGTTTGTTGAAAATAGATTTTATAGATCAAATGGAATGGATTTAGATAATATTGATATGCAGCTAATACATACGATTGAAGATTTGCCGCCTCCAAGGAAAGTCAAAACATACCAAAATCGGTGCAATCCGTTAATACTTTCGGGTGACATAGTGCGAGCTGATGTCGAAAAGAGTAATAGAGGTGGATGGTTTTCGATTTAGGTGTCTTCTTCATGGCTTCTCAGTGTCATTAGAAAATGGCAAATTATATATAGTAGTACTGGCAATCCTCCACAATATTGCTATTGATATGAAGTAAGACCTGGATGTTACGTATGATGACACTGAGAATGCTCCAGAAGAACCAAGGCCAACCTAGACGCCCCCAAGCAATCAGGCTGGACAAGCTGCTAGAGCTGCTGTTATTGAAACATATTTTTAAAGCTGTTTTATTTACATAGGTGTTATCCACACGACGTTAAAGACGTGAAATAAATAAAAAGTTATATTTCATTTAAAACAGGGGGTTTTTTTTATAAGTATATAATTATTCATTTAATTGCTGCTGTAATAATTTGAGCCTTAGAAGATGCTCCTGTCTAGCCCATTTGTGAACTTCGGCAAGTTGCTTCTGTTTGAGCTCATGTGTTTCAGCCATTTGCCTTAGTTTTGTTTCATGCTCTTCCTGCAAACACTGGAACACTGCCGTGTTGCGGAGTTTGGCACTTTCCACTATTTGAGATGCCTAAAAAATTTAAGTATGATCGTTGAGGGCTTTTGAATGAAATAGTCCTTTTCTCTATCACATATCACATCACACAACCTCTCCCAACTTTAGTACTGCAGAACGTGGCTTTTTATGTAAAATTCTAGTCCTCTTTGTCTGAATATAATTGTTTTGGTTGCTAAAATAAATACAACATACATTAGAATTATGACTCCTATCAGAATTATTAAGTCAAACGTCAATCAAACACGGCGGGTTGCCAGGGTAACAATAAATAAGGGTCGTTTAGTTATTCAACCAATACACATCGATTATTGGTCAAAGAGGTGTTTATGCACTGTACAAGCTCTATTCACTGAATAACTATCACCTTGTTATAACTCATGTATAGTTATTTTTTATTAGTAAGACCGAATATGTATACATCTTGAATTGTGGTCCAAATTCAACATTTTTTTTAAATTTATTGCTGAAAATAATTGCTATTTAAGGCATCGCCGGTACCTATTTAGAAAAAAAATCAATGGCACTACGACCTCTTTAGGTCTTGGCCTCAGATTTCTGAATCTGTTTCATGATCATTTTTAAATCTAATAGGCAAGTAGGTGATCAGCCTCCAGAGACTGACACACGCCGTCGACTTTTTGGGCATTTTTTCGAACTCATCCTCCTTTCCTGTTGACCCCAGAATGTTACGCAATATATTGTGTTCCGCCACAAGTAGCTTCTGCTCCTCTTTCATGGTTATTGTATATAGGAATTTTTGTGATTCTCCTTAAAAGCTTGTGCTTTACCTTGACCTTGACCTAATCGACTACCTAAGTATATTTTGTATAAAAAGCGTCTAACTATTTATTACACATACAAGCGGACGTGTCACATTGTAGGATGCAATTAAAAAAAAAATTATGTATTGTAAACAAAGAGATAAATTATCTGAAATAGCTGTATGTCTTAAAATGCGAAGGGAGTAATTTTCTCAGTTAATTCGTAGTCAAATAATACATGTATGAAGTGCGGTAACCCGCCCTTGCCCTAACCTCAGTTAAGTAACATGTTATTGTATGGTTAAGCGTATGTTATAAGCGCAGAGCGAATTGGTTTGTATCATAAATCTACAAATGGTAATGAAGTGTTGAGATGAAATAAAAAATGACATGAGCAGAGTCTTTTATGATATTTTATAATAACATTTTTAATTTATATTTATGGTAACAATTGTAAAGTTGCAAAACCTCACACAAATATCACTTTCTTACAAACATTTTTACCATTAAATGTCGAAGAAAGACATATGATTTAGGGCCCTTCAAAAAGCGTAGTAATAACTAAAAAGCCAACAATACACATTTATGAGTCCTATGGTATTTATTCTTAAAGATACAGAAATCTGAAGCCCAGACTTAAAAAGGTAGCGACACTGATTTATTTATTGTCAATATGAATATGTCACTTCTACTAAAAGTTTCGAATTCTGGAAGTTTAATTCGAAGTTTGCGAGCCCTCTGGCATTGAGAGTGTCCATGGGCGGCGGTATCACTTAACATCAGGCGAGCCTCCTGCCCGTTTGCCCCCCGTTCTATAAAAAAAAAAAAATTCTAATAAAACTTACACATGAAAGACATGTTTTCACCGCTCGTAACTTAAACCACAGACAACGGAGGATTACAAAAGATCATGTTATCCCATTATCCGTCAAATCTGCCGACATTACAGATCCTTACACTAATTGTTCACATTATCTTATGTTACATGTGTCTTAATTGTTATTAAATACCCTCAACAAATTAATCTCCAGAACAAGTATTTTGTAACAGAAATTTGTGAGATTCAATTTGCAAACTTTGAAGAAAAATTGTTTACGATTAATTTACCAATACTCGTGATTGTTGTGTGCGTTTCACAACATAGGTAATGTTGTGACAAACAATATCAAAAACAAATCATCGAATATGAAGAAATCGTATTAAGAATATCAGTCTCAAGTTACCAATTTGTTTTAACGAGAGGGTAGTCGTATTAAACTTTAAAATGCGAAAGCTGGTATTGTATTTTGTTTTATTAACTCTGCTCAAAGCTATGAGCAAATATGCTCTTATATACGTAAATGATTTGACATTTGTTTTGTAAACTCGAGAATGGCTTGACCGATTTGGTAATTATGATTTTGAAATATATGTGGAAGTTCAGGGAAGGTTTAAGCAGTGGGATACACAAATAATAAGTAAAGTAAAATACTAACACGAGAACTGTATTGATATCCAATAAATCTGCTCCTAGCTGGGAAATATTAGATGTTCTTTTAGAAATACAAAATGTCACTTGGTTGTCATATATTTATAGAAATTTGGGGAAATATGTGTCTGTTTTAAAAAAATTCTATTAAGTTTTATACATATTTATTTTTAATGTAATAAGAGCAGGGCCTGTTTAACCCTTATGCTAATTAGGCTGCAGCCTAGGGCGCGAGGATCTTGGGGGCAGATGGCAAATCTCCGAGACCAGATGCCAAATTTTAGTATCCAAATTAGATGAGGAACCTACGGTACTAAAAATTCTATCAAAAACTCGATAAACCCAAACCCAGCAGTTTTAGAAAAAAAAAAAACTCTAGAAATTGCAATAACGTTATACTTTTGGAACTCTGTGCTCGTAAAGTTTCAAATCGTTAGTAGTTTATCTGACTGTTTATAAGAAATTGCTTATCTTAATACAAAAACTACCTATACGTTAAAAATTACTTGTGACAAAAGACTCAGATCTTCCGTAACTTATTGGTATGGTAGGCAATAGGATGCATTATTAGGAAAGAAAGTCACTTCCAAAATCAACACGGATATAGAGCTTAGTTGCGTGTTAAAAAATAAAAATAATAGACAACGTTATTTGTAGAAGCAATAATAATCTAAAAATTTAAACTGTACGCCGGCCGGCCATATAAATATATCAGACAAAATACGAGTATTGCAATTGGTCCAAAAAACTAACGGATATTGTTTAGACAATAAATTAGTAACGTCTTTGGGTTTTTGCAATGTTTATTTAACAGAAAGACAAAAGAGGACCACACATTGCGTAAGACCGTGTCAAAAGTTGCCAGTTTATTTATTCTTGAAACTTTTTGAGTGTGGTATCCCGGCGAGAAGTCGGCCAAACCATGATGCATTAATCGGGTTTCGATACTGAGGACAAGAAAGACAACGTATTACGATCACCTAGTCATCAAGGATTTTGTTGCGTTAGGTGTTGATATTTTGGTGATAAAAAATTATCTCGACTATTATTTTCTTTCTGACTGTGAGACATATACCTACATGTTTTCAATATATTTAAATATTAGGTACCTATATTGAATGTTTTGTAATACAATTTAAAAATTCTTTTAGCAAACCATAATCAATTAAAAATTTATTCTTAAAGTAAAACAATTTCTAAAAACGAATATTGTTAGAAATAATATGTATTCATTTTTAAAGAATATTCAAGACTTTTACACGTACTCGTTGTACATGGTTGGTAAAGTGTAAAATTGCATTCAAACAGTTGTTCTCTGTAGTATTCTGTATTATTAATATCGGAGAAACACATATTTATTTAAATAAAACTGTATTCAAATGTATTATAGTGTAGTCACCACAATTGCTGATAAGGAAGTACGAGATAAGTATCTAATACATTCCCATTTCTACCCGTCGTTTTCCCATTTCTAGTTTATTTAAATGAACTTGCCTAAATCTCAGAGTATTAAGGTAACAATCTATATTCTTAGAGCTCTAAATGTTTGCCAAACATCTAAAACCACTCATAATTCGTGTTAAAACGAAACACGTGCCTTAAAAGGTTCGTATCTATGTCCACTTATGAAATGTCATAACATTTGGTACAAGCTCGCCGGCGCCGAGAGTAAAAAACAAGACTGTTTTTTGTCTTCGACAATTTTTAGCCGTTTTCGTGGAAAGTTGAGACAAAAAGTTGATTTTCGTGCAGATTCAATAACATGGTTTTATAAAGCTATGCTCCTTCGATTACAAATTTAGTAATTGGATTAAAATGGAGTCGGAACTTTTTTATCAAATATGTAGTAAACTCACAGTCGTCTCCATACCATGTAAATATTATAAAAATTGGCATCTAATATATATATTAGTTACCAAAGTGTAAAAAGTTGTCCAGAAACGCTCAATTCTAATAAAATAAATATTTTTTTTCGCATATATCGCAAATTCGCATCGCGATGCGAAAACCGCTGTGTGAGTTCGAAAAGTGAGTTAGAGAATCGCAGGGCTGGGCGTCAGATTTCTATTTCAAGATCATTTGTCAATCTAATAGGCTAGTAGGTGATCAGCCTCCTGTGCCTGACACACGCCGTGGACTGTTTGGGTCTAAGGCGAGCCGGTTTCCTTCACTGTTCGAGCGAATGTTAAATGCGCGTATAGAAAATACATTCACAGGGGATCCGACCTCATGGATGAGAGTCGCACTCTAAAGCCACTAGGCCAACACTGCTCTATTTATAGTATTGTTATCACATACGTATACGTAAAGATCTTATATTTTATTCAAAATATAATGTCACCGAATAAACGTCTTTATATTGGTAAGGTTATAAAGAATTGAAGATGATAGAACAACGGTTCATCTAATTACAAAGATTAAGAACCCATTAGCAAGAACAAATGCTTATTCATGAAAAGAAAATCACGTAATAAATATACCTTGTGGTAGCCATTTTGAATTATTCGTCCCTTCAAAACACCGATTCCAATTTATAGAACACTTGTATAATATATAAATTACCATCGTAATATTAAATCTTAGTACATTTGCCTCGATCAAAGCTTATTTAATTTGCCACTTGATTGAGCCAAATTTATTACGCCATTAATTACAAATAAACTGACGCTACTGCTAAGTAATTTAAATTTAACGGACATTGCTAATAACTTTATACAGCGTGTTTAATCCTTACACATTATTAAAGTCCTCTGTATGTACGATATATTTTCTCGAACAGATTTTTGATCACCAATAATGTGATGAGACCGAAGGCAATAGTGTGATTCCTGAAAAAGGTTTATAATTGATGATGGTTTGCTGAAATATAAAATCTTTGTCGCAAAAAATCTTGCCAAAGTACGATGTTAATATTTATAAAATAATAATTAAATACTTTAAGATCTAAATTTATTGCCGAAATACCAAGGGCGTGAAAATTATTCGAATCAAATTCTTTGTAGTCTTTCAGGCCAGACACATATTAACGTATTTTTTTTTAAATATGCAAATGGTCGATCATGCCGCTCAATTATTTATTGACTAAAGATAAAATTTGATTGACTCGCCGGGAATCGATCTCGAGACCTCCGTACACCACTCCTACATATGTAGTCATAAAGACCTACAGGATAGTAGAAAGATTCTTGGTGTTTTCTTAAGTCACTTAAGTTAAATATTTCTTATACAGATATAGGCAAGTAGGATTGTCAATTACCTACCAAATTATTAAACAAAGTTTTTCCTACAAAACACCCTGTATAATACAACATTTCGCCCTGTCATTGCTTTGTTTTTACAGCTCCCGTTTTAAATAGGTTTTTCATACGTATAATGTCGAATCACCGCTTTTTAAATTAGGAATCCGGTGGCGCCCTCTGCTAATGAAGATTTCGTCCGCCATCGTTTTTTATCAGCTCTGTTTGTTTTCAACTCCATCAATTATTGCTCAGGCTTAAATTAGTCGTGTTCGCAAGGTGTCTCGTTTACTCTCATATATTTAGCCTATTTCGGTCCTTGTCGCTTGGTTGTTTGTTTTGTGCGTGACGTGCCACGCCCACGTTGTTTCGCGCCGAGCGGTCGCTTTGACCGGTAGTCGGTAGGACTCGTTAAGGTTGAGTTTTTTTCTATCGTTCTGTGTGTGTCCGGCCTAATATTTGTATACAAAAAGCCTATTTGTTTGGTGGCAGGCGCTTTTGTTTATTTCGCGCGTTGATAATTAGAGTTTTTTTAATAGACCAAATTTAAATACATTCGTAAAACTAGAAAGATGTAGTACAGTAGTAGTACATTGTATTTCTTTATTTCTCAGTCTCGTAATCCTTTAGTATTTTTTTAAACTTGGGTTATATGCCACAAACGTTAACCACTAAGCCACTAGGCGGTCATACTAACTACCCAGGTCAAAGTTGTTTCAACTTGTTATTCGTGACGATCGTTATTCAATGGACACGCGAGTCCAGCTAATAAATTATACCACTATAGGCCCTTTTGTTAAAATACATAGCTTGTATACACATTTTGTTTGTTGTAAACCAATAAAATTGCAGTAATTGACGAAAACAACAGCGCTACCTTTTAGGTCCTTGTTTCTTATAATAGGCAAGTAGCTCATCAGCCTTCTGTGCCTGACACATGCCTCTAAATCAGGCTGGTTTCCTAGAGATGTTTTCCTTCACCGCTTGAGCTTTAAATGCGCGCATAGGCAGAAAGTTCTTTGGTCGTGGATCGAAGCTGCCACATCAGGGATGAGAGTCGTACGCTGAAGCCACTAGGCCAACAGTGTTCCTTGCTTTTAACGACAGATATAGTTTTAAAGTACACTTCTTTGAAAACGACATTTCATTCCAAGTTCACGGACCTTTTCATACAGCGCATAGTAGAACATTTAAAATATGTATAGATTATATTGTAATCTGGTTAAATATATTAATCCTAAAAACTAGGTAAAGCGCTAAACTATTCTATAAGATAAGTAACAGGTATTTTTCTATTAGTTCTTTAATTAATAAGGGAGCGTTAAAGTATGACGTAACGCAATTTTTAAAGATTATTGATCCCCCCCCTCCCCATGTAACTCGCGTAACGTTATTCAGTAGGGTAGACCGAGGCGAATCGGATCACAGGGCGAATCGGATCAAAATAAGAAATGTGTTGATAATTCAAATATCACATTCACATAGAACGCACTCAACCGGCGTTTTGTGTCTGTCCATTTACTGAGCACCTCCCGACATAAGCAGCATTTCGATCGCGCTTGTGGATCAGTGGCAATGCCGCTCGTCAGCCACTCGGTTTTTTGTGTGTGTCGCAATTTGGCGCTCATCTAAGGTTACGTACTTACGTTTTCTTTGTGTCATATGACGGATTTCTCTTAAAATTTAACTACTTTGGTTTATATTGCTAAGCAAGGTGTTAATATTGAAGAGCCAATTCGCTTTTAAGTATAATCTTAGAGGTTAACGTCTAAAATATTTATTTCAAAAGTCTTAATTACGGGGCTAATCGGATCATATCCTTAGGGGCGAATTGGATGATACTTTTAAACTTATTTATTACATGTTTGAGGTTATTGATTCATATTTATTTCATGACCACCGGAGAATGGTGTCAAGAAAAAATGAAAGAGGCTGTAAATTAAGTCTAGAACAAAGAGTTGACCTTGCGTAAAGCTGCTAAGAGTTTTTCAGTACCGTTCACGAGGTAACAGAAAAAAGGACCATAATATGTATGTGAATTATGTGCCAATAATTTAAATTGATCTTATTAATATATATTTTTACTGATCCCAAAGTTATTTAACACTATACCTTAAAATTTTGTTATATTTTGTGCACGATCCGATTCACCCCGAATGTTGGGGCGAATCGGATATTTTCCTTTTTTTAGTTTTTAATAGCTAATTAAGAGATTATATGTATGATTTAAGTTTTCAAATATTTATTTCATAGGTAATTGTTACTTCTTACGATTTTATCAATAAAAATAGCATTATATAGCACTTTAGTATGAATTACTCAACCTCAAAGAAAAAGTGATCCGATTCGCCTCGGTCTACTATACCCAAGTATAGTACTGTTACCAAGTCTAGTAAAACGTTTCGTGACCACCTAGTGACTCTTTAGTTACTATTATGTGGTGTACCTGAGAAAATAATATTAACAATAACGCGTAATTCAATCCCCGCCCCGCTTCGTAACGTTTTACAAAAGGAAAAAAAAATTCGTTACGTAATATTTTATTTATTTTTATTTATTTACACTTCGTTGCAAATAAAAGAAACACAATACATAAAAACTATAAGGGATGCAATAGGCGGCCGCTAATAAGGGATCTCTTCCAGCCTCCAGGCAACCCTTGTTAAGAGAAAAACTAAAAAAAAAAAATCATGCGTGCGAGAAGTGCAGAATCCTTAATCTAAAGTAATACAAAAAAATTAAAATATTAATAACAAACTAAAAACTTAAAAGCTAATCATACAAATACATGAACAGCGAATAGTGATGTAAATGGAAACATAAGAATTATACACGTCACGATTGATGAGGATAGGTAATACTTGAACGCTCCCTAACTCACAAACTTTTTGTCCTACCCACAAACCTACCAACTCTTATTTTAACAGTGTTTACTCAGTATGAATGTGTTAACAAACACGTAATTCACAACATTCAATTACAATATACACAATTTAAATTAGGAATCTTAAAACAGCAAAGGGTGACACTGTTAACAATTAACTAAAACAGCAAAGGGTAGGCGGCGAAGGCAAAGGCCTAATCTTCGCTAATGCCGAAACTAATGTTCTGAGGGCGATTCGATGCGGCAACAACAGATTGTGCATTTGTACAGTTTAATTTGACATAATGTTAATACAAGATTTTGTGTCATTAGGCATAATCTTGTGTTTTTAGTTTTCTACTAAACATCTTGATTTTTGAGTTTTTAACGTTGTAAGGTCTTCTCTGTGGCCATAGATTTACGATATAATATCCTTTATGACTTCAAAGTTTTTTTCTGGACAATTCACACCAATTGACTTAGTCTCATGCTAAGCTGGTGAGGCTTGGTATAAGCAACGGATATATATACATATTATAGATAGATAGACATATAAATACATATTTAAACACCCAAGACCTAAGCACATCACCAAATGCTCATCACATCGATGTTTGTCTCAGCCGGGGATCGAACCCGGGCCCCATGGATTCGCAGTCAGGGGTACTAACCACTAGACCAATGAGCCGTCATACGTCATACTACTATAAGAAATAATTAAATGTATGCAATTCTCTGTAACAAAATACTTGTAATTTAAATACAGCGGCACAGATTACCTACTAATGGAGTTAAAAATTAAACCCATGGATTCGCAGTCAGAGGTACTAACCACTAGACCAATGAGTAGTCTAAAGTAAGTGTATTGTGTACTATTATTGCACATTTATATAAGATGTCGGTAGTTTTAGATTGTTTTTGTTCTTTAAAAATACTTTAACACTACTATAGTAGTATATCGTTTCTAAAATATTTCATATATGTATTGACAGATAAAACTATTTATATTCTATCGTAAAATGTGACGTTTTAAAAGAATAAATTCAATAACGCGCGTAGTGGTTCGTAAAATGACAAAATAACAAAGTGTTGCCGTCACAAAGCCGCGATTGTCCCGACGCGGTCGGGCAGATAACTCGGGGTTGCAACTTTATATCAATAAATTGTCACTACTGTTCTCACTTGGAGCGTTAAATTGATATTTTTATTTTATTTGACTAAGCTTACATACAGTATTAAATCTGTTAAGAATTAATATAAATATGTACCTCCACATGCAATGATATGTCTTTGTAAAGAACAAAGTTTAATCAAACTTAGTTTAGTTTTAATAGTTTGTTTACAAAAATGTTAAGTTATTATTTTATATGTTAATAACTAGCTCTTTCTCTTAATAAACGGCTTTAAAAGGCCAAAACGCTAAACTTTACTTGTAGTAAAATATACTTTTTGGTTAGACAGTCTCAACTCTCAATATTCACTAAACCTAACTCAAAATATCTTTATTCATGTAGGTAAACAAGTACACTTATGAATTGTCAGAAAGAAGTTAAATTAATTGTAAATTTACATTTCCTACCAGTTCGCAAGTCAAGGGCGTAGAGCGGGTAAGAAGAACTGGCAAGAAACTTTCCGCCACTCTTTTTAATCGCCAAGTATTGAGTCATACAAATTGTTTGAACGGGAGCAAATCAATCTACTACTCGTACTATAGCGTTCAGAGTCCTAGTAATCTCTTCTTACATCTTAACCCGCCCCGGTCTAAGTTCATCGGGTCGTATGATTTAATTCGAGATACTAAACACTTGTGAATGCACCTGCAAGCTATAAAAAGTCACGCTTAAATCAATAATAAAAGGGCGCAAACATATACAAGCAAGGCGTCACCGCCTATAATTTTTCTAAATAAATACGCAAATGATTGTATATGAAAAAATCAATACTGACGAATGGTGGTAAGTGTTGATAAATATCTACAAAAATATAACTTCAAAATGCACTACACCTTTTCATAAGTCGTTTAAAAAAACAACAAAGGATTTTAATCAATAATAGTTATTACATTACAAGCTTTAGATTTTAGTTGACCGACTCGTTGGGTATTTAGTTTGGAATTTTGTTTTACAATAAAACAAACTAATATAATAATAAAAATCACAAATAAAAATATACATCCTTACTTACTTATATTGGTAGGGGAGCCCACGATGCTAAATGGGGATTTACTCGAGCGTCGTAGAGACCTATTGGGATGCAAAGCTTAGATAAAAAGAAGAAAAAAATGTTATATGATAAATTCCTTTTCATCGGTGGGGGAAGCGGCTATAGATAGTTAAATATGTAAAAAAAAACTGTTGCATGGACATCCTCGAGCGCGTCAGATATTGATAGCATCTATGCCCTACGTATTTTTAATAATGTACGTATGTTAATCTGATCGTTTGCATGATGCGGGTGGTTGTATTTAAGGGTTGAAAATTAAAAAAAAAAAATTATCGAGCGCGTCAGATTTTCTAAGGGAGTGTTAAGTGCACCAAAAAAAAGCTCTCATTCACTAATCTGACGATTTCGATGGGACGCAAACCCACAGCCATTTTCTTAATTTGCAAAAAAAAATCGCAATTTTGAAATACTCAAGCGCGTCAGATTAAGATATATGTGGTTCATCTTTATGTTTTAAACGTACTGTCTCATAATCTGACGATTATCTAGAGGGATTCGCCTGATCTGACAAAAAAATAATAGAAAAACGGTTCACCTAAAGGGCCATCCCTGCAACTTCCCGCTAATTCCATTCCTGGTCGCTTAAAATTGATATTTTGAGCTCGCTGAGTTCAAAGAAATAACATTTCTATGCATTTGAGCTCTCCCAGCTCGAAAGTCTGATAGAAGTTTCATAGAACACTATTTTTGGAATTTTCAAACCGCAATAACTTTTGAATGGATCAAGCAATTTTCACGCGGTTGGCGGCATTCGACGCAGTTTTATCATTCTCATAAGTAATTTTGCAATTTTAATTGATCGAACCACAAATTTCGGAGTAATCCCGAAAAAACACTTTTTCGGGTTTCTTTCGTGTACGATATCTCTCGAACGAATCAACCGCTTTTGACCAGCTTGGTGGCGATCGACGTGGTTTTTCAAGCTCAAAGGCGGATTAGTTTTTGAAGTTGATCGATAAAGAAACCACTTTAAAAAAAAATATTTCTTATTTTTTTAAGATTTTTCAAAATTTCTCAAAATCTATCGGTCCGAATCGGTTCAAATTCACAGGAAATGTAATTTTGAGGGAAATATTTAGAACGCCGTTTAGTAGATTCCGATCGGTTTAAGGAAATGTAGGCATCACGCAGCTGCACGCATTTAACTTTATCGACGAATTTTTGTTATTTCGGCTTGCGGAAATCGTCAGATTATATATTTTTCATTATTCTTGAATTATTTCCTTCAAAATAAAAAAAAAATTAGCTACGCTCGAGAATGTCGAGATGACGTTTTTTTTTACAACTTTGTTGCCCTCCCCTTTTTTTCCGTCACTCTCAAATTGTCAGATTAGTGGAATATACACTTTTTAGGATGTAATTAACTCACCCTACCTTAATCTGACGCGCTCGGGAATTTCTGATGGTCAATTTTTTTTTACTAAACTGATCCTGTCTCCTTCACGTGCGGCCTTATATATGGGCCTCATATTTTGTGGAGGTACTTAACCGGGTACAAGGTATCCCCCTATATATTAATCTGCCGCGCTTTAGTAAATCCCGAAATCCCCTCTTGGGCTCCCCTACCATATATAGGTATCAACATAGACAACAATATTATAGATAAGATGCAAGATATCACTGGCACACTAAAAATAAAAAACAATGATAAATTATCTACTTTTAATTCCACGCATAAGTAAGGTTTGAAAGATTGCTGTTTTGACTTCCATAATTTAATTCCACATTTAAAAATCTATAAAACATGATTGTTTAATACTTGTTGTCAACAACTCAACCTTTTTTCTCTCGTCCTATAATTTCGTGTTAATATAATGTACATCAAAATTATTTCCTTCGTTAACTACATATTATTTACATCTTTAAAATGCAAATCCCCGCGGGAGAATCACACATACTAATTAAACATAACGGTCTATTGCTGATTGCAGAAGCTAAATCTGTCTAAGATCTGAGTTCAGATTGCAGAAGATTTATGTCTCTCTGTCTCATAAATTATCTCAGTTTTCTTAGATTTAATCTAGTTACTTAGGCTCCATTTACGAATAAAGCTCTATAGATATTAGATTAATAATAAAAGCTTTAAAACAATAACAGCGGGGCATTGTTGGCCTAGTGGCATCGTGCGACTCACATCCCTGAGGCCGTAGGTTCGATCCCAGGCCGGACCAATGGACTTTCTTTCTATTTGCGCATTTAACATTTGGTCGGACGGTGAAGGAAAAGTATCGTGAGGAAAACGTCTTTGTTTAGACCCAAAAAGTCGATGGCGTGTGTCAAGCAAAGGAGACTGATGACCTATTATATTGACAAATAATCGTGAAACAGATACTGAAATCTGAGGCCCAGACCTTAAAGTTTGTAACGCTTTATTTTTATTAATAATGTTATCGTCGTTATAGCACAATTTTTCTGAAACATCTTAGGCGTGTAATCGGCGATGCTCCTGGATTTTTTTATTAGAAATTCCTATACCATTGTGCGTACGTGATACTAGACATTTTGCCTTAACGTATCAGAACGAGGTGTTATTTAGAATCTCAATCTCAAACGTACATTAGTATGCATTTGCGTATAGATTAGATATGGTGCCGTGCATATGACAACTGTCTCACAAAGGAACGAATAAAAACACCTCAGTAACTATTACTCCACTGCGCGTGCCTCATAGTTCTGAGAACTTGTTCATTATACATCGATTTGCTTTTTGTCGGTTATACTTTAGAGTAACTACTTTGCTACTTAAATTTACGTCTTAATGTGATACAATAGCTTCTGTAACTTCATATTTAGATCGTTATTTGACAAGGTGGACAATTAAAGGACTTCCAAATGAAATGTTTCTTTTAAATCAGTTTTGCATGGTATAATCAGAAGAATTGAGCGCTATAGTTATCAAATTAAGGTTGTTCGAACCTGGAAAATATTATATAATAAAAAGAAACTTTAAATCAAACTTACCTATATACCAAACTTGTTAATAACATTTTTTTTGTGTGCGCCGATAACGGCGGTTACCTAAAAACCACCCCTGAAAAAACACAAAGCGTAAAAAGCTGTCTTCAGTAATATGAATCGTTTTTACATACAATTTGAATAAATCGAATACTATCGATTATAATACCGATACAGACTAATCGATTAGAATCCCGACGGGGAGCAGCCCGCGACAAATCCCGTGACGCGCAGGTGGAAGGTAGTCATTTGAAAATGGAACCATTTTCTTTTTCCATTATTTGATATGCTCGGGTTTTGATGCGTTCCAATTCTGTTTTTGTATACCATACCATAGTATAGATGTACCATTGACGACGGATGTTGAGTATTTCTCAGGAATCTTCCGTATAGCAAGCTTAAACTTAAGTCATCCTTAGAATATCTATCTATATAATCATCAAGTTAACTACGTTATCATTTATCAATTAATAAAATTAGGCAAATCCAAGTTCTATATTCAAAATACAAGCCATCAATACGCGCGAATAAAATAAAGAAAGCTTTCTATAATCCTAGTCCTCCAATCTAGAATCCTAGCAAATACTACCTATTTTGGATATACAAAATTTGTAGTTTCAGTGATTACAATTATTAAAATAATCGTTATCCTGTGAATGTATTCCGTATGATTTTAAATTATTACTAGAAGGTGATACGTAACATAAAATTCAAGATAAGTATGGCTCCATGAACATAATATGCAAATGCGCAGGCATTGTTTATACGATTTCATATTACATCTGATATGATTAAACACTTCAGAGTTATGGAAAGGAACGTGTTTTATGCAAATATATGTATCTGATATTAGCTTTATGGTAGGCTGCAATCCATTTTATAAAACGCGGAATAACTCTATGGATAATTTAAATTTAGAATGCTTTTGAAGACGAGCGCTCTTGTTGTTTGTGATTGGCATAGAGACACTCTTACTTATTTTTAATCCATAGATGTCAAATAATAAGCAGGCACTAGCGAACAATTTTATAAATACAAATTGAAATGCGGAATTGTAAAAAGGAAAACGTCTATGTATGTGAATTCATTGTAAAATGTGTAAATAGTAGACAATTCATTGCATTTCATACTGAAACACCACAAAAATCTTTAATTAATCTTTGTTTTATTTTTTATAACGAAAAGCACATGATTCTCGATACAATCATTTGTTTAGGTATATGCCGATTAAATTATATTTAACCACATTTCAAGATACAACGGTTTTCAAAAATGCTGTTTCTCAATAGTAGAAGTACATTTATAATAATATTTGATTACAGGTGTCTGGTTAAGTGCAATATAATTTACAAAGTAATAATTAACGAACGAAATGCTATCTAACCTGACTAATAGCACAATTTGTTACTCACAACATTGTAGAGGTAATTGTCTCTGGTCTGTTATTTTGTATTAATAATTGGGTACACAATTACATACGATGATTTACGTGTTAGCTTTGCAAATACGTTTCCATTTACGGAATATTTTATAACAATAAATTATGTAAATATTCATACACACATACATAGGAACACTGTACTTAAGACGTTTGCTTATATGTATTATGACCTGAGGCAGACAGTTTTATCCATATTTCATTATAAGCACAGGCGATATGTGCTTTTTCTATAAAAAGCACATAGCCAAATGACCATTGTGGCTTTACCCTCTCAATGTCCTCAAATCAATTTCGTCCCTACACTGGAAGAGACAGTTATGACGTGTTGGGGCGTGTCCTGCAGCGCCCTCTGTTCATTTGTCGAGCCATTTGGTCGTAGGAATGCGGTGTCATCAGTGTTGAACGGAGCGTGAAATGGAAAACGCCCCGATAGTGACAACCCCCATACCCCATACCCCGACCCTTAACGTTCGCTAACAAATTCTTGAAGTTAGTAAAGAGCTGTCTCATTTTAACTTACGAACAATTATCCGAATGTAATTCTAAATTTAAATTCATTCGTCCATGATTCCTTCCAATTTCAAATTTGGAATCAGTGTCATATTTAAATCAAAGCCTAAGAATATATTTTAATAGCATTACATTAAAATCTACAGATTACTTCAACTAATAAATATTTGTGTATTGTGTGTATGACACCACGAATACTTTTAGAACCGATCAAACAATTTGAATACAAACCCCATTTCCCTACAAGATTACGTAACGTTTCCCTTGTAAATTCCAATTACATCTGTCTGAGCAAGTAATTGTTACAAATGGAATACGATTGAAGTACCCGGTATCCTTTTAAATCGTCCCCTAAGCTGGTATCGCATTTGTTTGCTAAAGGGATACCAAAGCGTTTGATTACGTGACTTGAGTGAAGATGACCTGTTAGATGACTTTTTCAGAAGGAGAATCCCAATTATTAAAACAATACCTATTTTTAGGCTTTGTACATGTTTAATATACTTTACAAGACCCTAAAATAAATTAATAGTTAGTTTCCTTAGACTCAAAAATGGCCTTGGCTTTAGACAAGAGAATGGCAATAATCAAAATAATACTAATTTGTATCCGCGCTTTTCTGTCAGATTTGTAGTTTATGCACGTCACGATCTGTCAATGTTCTTTTTTATTTACAAACTGTACGCTTCCCTCTACCATAGATTATAATCACGATCACTGATAGCGTGAATCAAAGTCTGCGAGATAAATCGCTAAAAGGGAATAAATCTAAATCGTCGTTGACGTTTATATTGCAGCCCACACCGCATCGATTGTTTCCCGCTGTTTTCCCAAAGCGCGGCTTTGACACAAAATTGGCGCCATTTTATTAAAATCGGATACTTGCATCAACATATACTATTTTGAGTAATTGTTTTTATGTATCGCGTTTTTATTGAAATATTAAATCAACAATTTTTTTGTAATCAGTCCTATATGAAATTTCCTAAATATAAATTATAAATAAACGAATTATTAAGACGTGTAATTGGTACTCAGCCGAATAATATGATGTTTATTGCATGACCATTCGGGATTAAAGTAGGTTGAATATTTGATATACAGAAGTCATCAATTTGTCCGTATAATATACCATTAAATGATCATTGTCTTAATGTTAATATCATAGAGCGGACATACGTCTCAATTAGCCAGGCATGTAACAAATTGCGGGGGACGAAATTAGCTAACGTTCAATCCCTCAGGGCTAAATGAAATATTGGCTGGTATTAGGAAAGTTTAGCTTTTTTATTTCTTTCTCCGGTAATAGCTTACGTCAATTTAAGCTAAGCTACTGACCAATTATTGAGTGTTATGAGTCTTTATTTGTTTAATATTGTGGATTATGTTGGAAGTTGCAAAATTAGATTTAGAAATGCAAGTAACTAGTATAATCGTGTTTAAGAAGGTCATCAAACTTGTGTGCCTATTCGAAATTGGTTTTACCGAGATTCGAATACCTGTACTAACCACTAAGCCAGGGAGGTAAAAAATTGCATTTTCACTTACTAAATTTCTACTCAGATGTTCAATGATTTAAGTATTTTTTTCTAAAAATGCCACACAGTAAAATGCCACCCTGGCGTTAAATATATCTGTCAACATGACACATGACATAATGCGTCGCACTGACAAGCAATTTGCTCGAGTGTGGCCAATATTTCATTAGAAAAAACTGCAGTGGAAATACTGGAATTCTAATAAAAAGTTCTTTAAAGTACTATATGGTGTAACTCTTCTTGTATTTATCATATACTAGCTGGCCTGGCGAACATCGTACCGCCTAACTGTCTATTCTTTATTTTTTTTAAAATACTTATTCTGCTATTCGGGGCACCGGTCTAGCTAGTAAGATAAAAAAAGAAAGTTGATAAGACAACAAATACATTATGTCAAAAATTAAAATTTACCTTCCCGAAACCCCTCTACTAACACTTGAACTCTATGGTATTAAAGTTCAAATTGACTTTTAAGTACTATTACGAATATTTTGTATGGGAATATAGAAAAATTGTTTTTAGACTTTTTCACTCATGTTTTTTTAAATTTTCCGTAAGAACCATCCTCGTACTTCAAGGAATATTATTTAAAAAAATCAGACAAATTGGTCAAGCCGTTTTCATGTTATGTCGTGACAACGGAAAACGGGTTTCATTTTTATATATATAGATAATAAACTATAATTTATTTAAAATTATGTACTACAAAGAACGGTTCGGTGGCCGTCGATACACAATTCATATAAAAATAATAAGTCCTGAGTACATACCTCGTTATAATGTCTCCTTACAGGAAGATAGGCACACAATATTGTCAGCCGTAAGGATTTGGATTAGTTTTAGTTTGGGCACAAAAAGAGGTTAGACTGACGATGATTGATACCTTGCCTCACAATAGTTCTTAAACACGCACTAAACACTCACTATAAAAGTCTAAATAGTGGACGTATCTATAATCAACTATAATTAACAAAAAGTATATATGTATTATCCAAATAAAAAATGCTAGATGCACGAGAAACGTACCCGAAAGAATCTCAACAATGACTACCAAAAAATGTGTCGATCGGCCGTGTAAAAATATTTGGCATCACCCTCATCAATTTTATAAAATTAATAGATATAATGTATTTCGAACACACTATATTATGCGTGTATCTAAAAATAAACTATTGTACTACACTTTATAAAAAACATTAATTAGTAAATAATTATACCCAAAAAAACAATAAATGTCATACAAACAGAATATATATAGTAATGAATATAATGCAAAATGACTAGTATGACGCCGATATTATTATGAATTCATTTGGCTCATGTTATAGAAATGAACTAACAAAATGAAGACATCTATTGTGAACGACATCCCATTAGCTCATTAAATTCGTTTACAAATAAAAGCGTAGTTTTTCTAAACGAATTCACTTTTAAATCTGTCAGCGGGGCGTTATGTTTTGGTACACATGGTAACACTTCCTAAGACCGCACACAAAATCGGATATTTTATTAGGCGACGATGTATTTGTCGTTTATTTAAACGTTTTACTGCGGATTATTAAATATCGTTTATGATTGAATACCTATACCTAGGTGTAGGTGGTAGAGAAATCTCAATAGTGGTTTATCTGAAGTCCGTTATTTTATTTTATTATTATTTATTATATAACGCATATTTCTACTGCATATGAAGAGATATGATTAAGTCTTTAAATAAATTCTACGAATAATAATATTGTATTACTTAGTATAACTATCATTCCGTTTCTATTTCGGAACATAGATACAAAATAAATTTGTAGAGTCTAAAGAAATCGAAAGCCAAAAATAACCGGTATTATTAACAACTATTCTGTTGACTTCAGACGCTCGCATTTGTCATTCTCCTACCGTAACGACACTATTAAAAGAGCATCTTTCATCCACTCTATAAATAGTCATATGTCTTTATTCCCGCTAATAACAATTTAGGCAATTAGGTGACAAAAGGAAGTGTACCTTTGGGGTGTCACTAGGGATCCCGCAGCCCACATTATTGCTCTCCCGTGATTTATTAACTGCTACCAATTTTATTAGTTTGCTATCTATATTTTTCTTCTTCTAAAAAGTGACGTTGTCTTTGTGTATGCCAGTTTTTTTTTTAATTTGTGAGATTATACAAAAAGTTTTTATGTATAAGAGGTATGGAATCATCTGCATCTTTTTAATTTATGCATGGATGTGTTCTGTGTATTACAATTATACCAGTGCTTTCCAACGTCCCTCAAGGGGGCAATGTGATTGTTAAGGGGGTTATTCCAAAATTTATTAAGATATTTGGAATTTTAATTTCAGCTTTACATTATATGTTTTGAAAATTTACTTACTATGTTTCGTTAACAACTTCCTAGTGATTTCTTCCTAAATCCTATAATTTAAGTTTCTTAAGTGAACATTTGTTTATTTAATTTTAAATTGTATGTAACATAGGGGGGGCATAAGAATATTATAAAGACTAAGATGACGCTTGGGGCAAAAAAGGTTGGGAAACACGGGATTATACACTCTATGGCATTTGAAGTAACTGCAAATCAAAATTAAAAATTGGTTGTTTTGCTAAATACTAATCCACGATTTAGACGTATTTTAGTATTGTGAGTTAATTAAAAAAGACATAAATATTCAATCAGCAATATTTTATGTTTTATTCGTGACTTGTATAATTGTTTGTTACTTGATAAGGAGGTAATTTAAAAGTAATTATTTCAACTCTTTATAATAATTGTCTTTCCTAATTATTCAAGAAACTGTAGAGGTATTTCCAGAGTTATAGTACAATGTAATTTTAATTATAAGAGTAAATAAACTAAGTGTTTTTCTTACGCGTGTGTAACAATGGGGCGATTACGTACAGATATTTTTTGTTTCCTATCAGATGGTGCAAATAAAATGTGAAGGTATTAGGAAATGTTTAACTCCAAGTACATAATTAAGTTAGCTTATAAATAAAAATTAATCGCAATATATGTTTCTAAGCTCAAATCGGTGGACCAATTCGAGTATTCTTTTTTTTTCTTGAACTCTGAGAAATTGTGGAGGGAAAATTTGAAAAATAAAAGAATACTAAAAATGTAGTTCTTTTAGCAGTTAGTTTTTAATCCGGAGAAACGAACAGTATCTATAAAGTAGCATAGCATGTTCCATATGTTGACATGTAGATATTAAAAAGGTAGGCTAAGTAATCATATTCAGGCTCAACGAAGTTCGCGGAAGCTAGTGTTGAAATAAAAATGATATAAAAAGTCGAATAAAAAAATAAGGACAAACACTTTTTAAAAATCGACTTAATGTAGGTAGTACTTTTGGAAAACAATATAATTCTATAAATGATTATTTGCGTGAAACATCGTAGTTAATATTAGTTTGATAATGTTATATTTTATCACTACAAATAATATAAGAATTTACTAATTAATATGACTCATAATGTAAAATTCATTTTAAGACAAATGTTCACGCCATTATGTGTGGTAGAATATGCGAACGTAACATTTTTGTAACCAATAATATTAATAAACTATTATTATTATTGCTTCACATACACAATTAAAGATTTCTTCACCTTAGTTTTATAATGAAGGTATATAACAATTATTAACTTAATTTCGCATTACAATTTGACAGTTATAGAATGATGGTTACTAAGATTTATACGAAACATCAATTACACTAATTAATTAGGCACCAATATTTCTTAAAACAGAGCCACAAACGAGCGGGAGGCAGTAAATAAAACATAAAATCCTTCAAGTGCTCTTAAAATGGATTCAAATGGTTTGTTGTGACTACTTGGGCTTGAAGAGGTTGTAAAAAATATTATCAGCCGACAGCCACTTCAAAGGGGCGTAATCTTAGAACGCCGTAAGGACTTTGAGATCACATTGGGACCATTTTCAAATACGGCCTTTTCCAATGTATATTTATTTCGTAATCTTAAGCTTATAAATTAAGCATTAAAGATATAGCCGAAAATGGAATACATGTTAAATACAAAAAGGTTCAAACAACTTAAAAATCCCTAAAAATTATTGAATAGGTACATTTAACTAAGTAATACCTAATTTGGCTGTGTGGTATAGTGTGTGTGCAGATGATTTAGATCTATGGATATTCTTAATACTAACTAAGCATATTCCGCGATACCTTAAACAGGTCGAGGCTTAAATAGTGGTTGTTGTATTTCCGGGCTGCGCTATGTAAAATAAAAATCTATTAAATACGTGAAAAAAATCTAGTTTAAAAATGTTCTTTTTAAGTAGTCTGTGATGAAAATTTATAATTTAAAATAACCTTACTCCAATACGAATAGTTTCGTGTGTTGATTAACAATCTACTTCACATAGTTTGCCAACGCGTAAACTATAATTATACATTGAAAACAAATGCGCTAATTGTTGAATGAAAACTATTCATTAGTAGCAGTCGGCAGCGGCTTTTCTTAAGATAACCATCGCTCGTTATTCTGTCTCGGCCGATGCACTAACTGCCGGAGTACATTACGCGTGCACTGTTTTTATATATTTCGAATGTTCGGAATTTGAAATTTTAAATATTTGTAATATTTATGGGCTAGTAATTTATGGATGCTCTAGAATTTAAGCGCCTCTTTGTTGCATGCCGGTGTCGCCAGTTTAGCAGAGACATTTTTTTTGACAGTTTGGTATAGTAATGATTTCGAAATTATATCGTTATATTCGATTTCGAAGGTAAGCGAAAGTACTAAATGTCAATGTGAAAATATTGTTATACAATTTTCGTAACAAACGTAATAAATCGTTAAATAAGCCTTGTTCGAATATGAACCTACAAGACAAACGATTATGTGGCAACACAGCGCCTAAATTTATTCACGATAAGTACAATGTGCAATTAACTAAATTTAATTGTCGCGTAGGCATGACAATATCACTTGTGTGTGACATAAATGCAGTATTGGGCCGTTCATATTACGTAAACGTTTTTTTGTAAATCTTAATAATTATTTATGATTAAGTAAACATTAACTAACGTATGAATCTGTTCTGATTTCCTTTACGAGAGCGATTTAGAAATATGTATCTAATAATACTGGTGTGAACGGGTCCCATCATATGCCTGCCCCTTTACTTAGGTAGGTACCTATTACGTTAGTATGGTAATAATACTATTTTATATAGTAACACTTCAAATTCTAACAGCTGTATATAAATAAAAATGAAAAATTCGAAAACGGCTGGACCAATACGAGTATTTTTCTTTAATTGGCGAAGGTTTTTATGGAGAGAAAAATAGGAAATTATTTATTCTGGAAAAGCGAATAGAGTCTATGGGGTAGCATAGCAAAATATTCCATATGTTGGTGAACATTATTAAATTTTGAGAGTTATTCTTTACAAATTGACCAAATCGCAACCATTTGATAGCAACAGTTTTACTAAATGATATTTACTCTACCGTTATTCCGTATGCAAAGATGAAAAAGGATCGTTTAAATTTTTATTATACTAATGTAAATAAAATCCTTCATAACTTGGTGTGTTAAAGAATAGAGTTTTTTATAATTACATATTAAAAAGTTTAGGAGTCCTACATTATGTGTTTGAGGTTAGTCTTTCTAATCGAATTCCCAGATCGATTGACGATAAAAATTGCGGTTTTAGCGGTAATGTTGGATCAATTGAATAGGTAATACAATGGTCAACGAGCGTAAAACCAATAAACGTGACTTCTACTCCCGAATATTGTGTGAACTAGGTCCGTGCTCCCAAGTCTCGTGAGAATGTGGTTTGCGGGATTTTCCCTTTCAATGTTTTTATTTATTTATTATTCATTTAACAGCCTATTGACAATCCACAGCTTTTTTTTTGAAGGTAATATTTACCGTTTTATATTAAAAAATATATCTAAGTGAAACGGATTACATAATAAGTAATAATAGGATAAGACAATTTAGTAATCATTTATTGGTTGAGGTGTGTGTGTGGGAATGTGAAATGTGTAAGTATGTGAGTCTACGTTTCAACGTGATTTTAAAAATCCATTCGATGTGCTTACTCCTTGAAAAGATGCGTTTGGAGATAATATGGAATAAATTGAGGCTCGCGTACTTCTTATTATATAGATTTAAAATACTTACGTGAAAGTGTATGAAACAGCTCAGTAGAAGAGTTATTTGATGGAATTCTAAGTAATTCAGGGAAGTTAAATATGATTGTTCCAAAATCTTTGTTTTGTAAAGACACATTAAGTCTGTTCACTTACGTCTAATCTCTTGTTTATGGTTCAATTTGTATTGGCATGAAATAAATATACTCAATAAAATCAGAGTTACATGTAGCTTAAAAAACCTGGTATTATTTACATTATTAAATATTTCCTACGTGGGTTGAAAATTCTTGCTAAATAGATATTGACATTTAACATAGTTCCTAGAATAATCAGCACATACATTAAAACTGTTTGAATAAATATTGGAAGTACAAGCTATTAAACAAACAGAAAATCGATTATAAATTATGTCAATATGACGGATTTGCTAATTATACACGTATCTACAACCAGGATTGGTACTCTATAATCGTTGTAGGTACGTATATACCTATAGCCAGTTTGCATAAAAAAGAAAAGTTTTTTTGGTGATTTTATGTACTGGTATAAAAAAAAACATTTTATGACTTTATGGCTAAAAAAAGAAAGCAGTTGACACATATATATGACACATTTCTGTCGTGAAAAAAAAGTTGATTATGTCAAATCTTGTTTGAATTTCGAACACTAACTCTGTACAATATTTGTATCAAATCTGTCACCAAAAAAACCGGATACTTATCCCCAATTAAGAAGCTCAGAGAATGGTTACGGGCCATTGTGCCGGCATGTCTGTCTGTCTGTCTACAAACGGCGGTAATCGCCCGTGATGGGAGTCGAACCGTTCACTCGCGACGCCGCTTTTAATGTGAACCGCTTCATTTTGAAAAAAATACAGACTGAATAATGTGTGTGTTAATTTTGGATAATGACTCCACGTTTGTTTGTTTTGAGACAGCTTACAGATGGATAAAACTATTTCATTTAATATTTTATGTAGCGTAACTTTATCTACATATTTATATTTGTAAAAAAATATATGAAATCATATTATATTTGCTTGAACTTCTATAATCTTCTTCTCTGTGAAAAAATAACAACTAATTAAAATATTATAAAACCTCTTCGCTACACGTAACTTTTTAATTCAATATACAACACTATCAATTTACTGTTTAGTTGTCGCTGACAACCATCGACACGTCGTACAAAAGAATTCAAAAAAGGAATCGAAAAGAACGAAAGATTCAAAATAGCTCCACGTAGCACATAAAAAATCTATTTCTAGATCGGTCCGTGACCGTCGAACGATTTTCTACCAATCAACCGATCAATCAAGTGAACGATGAATGAAACACACGTCACTTGATTTTGCCACGCTTTTTTCGCTAACGAGTCTAGAATTTAGTTGAATTAATTGATATTTTAACCGTTGGTAAATTTACTGATTAAAAACAATTATATATTCTATATATATTCACTATTGCGCATACCATCTAAACATACGAGTACCTTTTGTTAGTAGTAATCTTGTTAAGTGTTTTATGAACGAAGGGTCAACTTGAGAGGCGTAATTGAATATCCTGTCTTGTTACAGACCCATTTAGGTGGAAAACAAATGAGTCTCAGCACTCACAGGACTTCAACATATACTCGTATAGTTCTTTAGTCCAAAGTTATTTATTTCGTTACTTATAATACGTATCTTCTACTAATCTGTGACTGAATTGCTTTCATCGTATTTGGGAACACTTAATTAGGGTAACATAGATAATATAATGAATCCAATCTACGACAATATAGTCTATAGAAAGCGTTCATCTTGTTATCAGGCACTAAAACATTATCCGAGTCTATGACACTGCAATAAAGCGCCCGCACGGCTAAAATGTAACTCGTCTGTCATAAAATGTATCATAAAAATACGCTCAGCTATCTACATTTTAACGAGCACACAATGACATACGGGCATTCCGTTCGAAGTATTAAAAAATTAATCAGTGCCAACATTGTATCACCCGTTCTTCATTTCGTGAAAGTTCAATGCGAATTTCTTATCTATACATTATGTTTATTGATGAAAAGTGTATAAAAAACTGATGAATTGTTTAAAAGAAGGAAGAAATAAATGTTTTGCATATGAATATTTATTGATTTATTGTTTGTATTTTGGTGGAAACACAAACTAGACATGGTTTTTCTGTTCACCAGGACGTCAAACAAATATCTACTATTATATAATTATATAAAATTATATATATATATATTAAGCCTTTCAAATATTGATGAATTATAGGAAGCTGATGCAAGTAACCTCTTTTAAAGATTATACATATAAATCTTCCTTTTAAACCTTGCCTATTTATGAAAGCTCAAATATTACTTTATATAAAGAACAATTGATGAAATATTAAGCATGTTTCCTCGTGTTATTCAGATCAATGGTATGTCAGCGGTGAACCGCACATATTAATAAAACTTAACGTTGTCGTTAAGTTAAACTGCCTATCCTTTGTATGATACAGAGGTGCTAATGTATAATTTCTTTGAAACGTATTTACAACTTAGCGGCTAAGTATCCGCGATGCGTCATTAAAAAAAATATTCAATGCTTGCAATTCGCTCATACAAAAGTTATGGAAGACATATTTAATAGTACTGGATCAATCTATTTTCTTTTGTTTTTCAAAATATAACTGATTTTACTACATCGGTCGACCGCTGGTCATATTATTTCTTAAGTATATTTTATTATAAAGTTTAAAGGTTAGCCAATAAAACATTCACAACCCACAAGGTGTTATTTTTTATTCTAACATCGTTTGATGCAACCTTTCAAAACACATTAGGCAGAATTCCATTGAGTCACCGTCACGTCCAATTTCAAAGAAATCGAAATAAAGAGAACAATTTATATAAAATCGCGTCGAATCGCTGCGCGGGCAATTCACGTATTAATCACGGCCTAATCGCATCCTTAACTAATGCGAACCTCAATTAGGACTGAATAAAACACCCAAACTGCCAAAAAGGTAAAATTCAAAGACATCGTTAGGATTTGTGATGTAAAAAATTCTTAATCTGTCATGGTGTGCAGTCTGCACCTGACGCAATGGCACAATTCGCGCCAATTTGTTTCTGTTGTCATTGGCTTTCACTAAGTTTCAATTACATTCGTATTTTAAATTTCGAACTAATGGATAATAACACAGATAGCGTTTATTAGTGTAAAGAATGTGAAGTCTACGTAATTCAGGTATTTAGTGAGTTAACAGTTTACCATCTGTATCACGATTATTTAAATGAAACAAAATACCATCACGTTTTGTTCTTGCAACCGTAGTAAAAGCCGGTGTAAAAGTTTTTGTCTAACTGATTAAACGATTTACGTTTTTTACGGTTCAAGAGTTCAAAATATTGTTCCATTATTGGATTATAAGTTAACCGCAAATACCCTCAAACATTACACATTTCCACACACACACCTCAATCAATCAGTTATTAGTAAATTGTCTTGGCACCTAAGTACAAAATCTTCTTCGTATATTATGGTATAATCCGTTTTGGAAAAATTTAAATTTCTAAATTGTATATGTTATCTTAATTAAAAAGCTGTGGATTATCAATAAACTGTCAAATAAAATTAATAAAATGTTAAATTAAAAATATATAATAATACCTTTGCATTAAGCATAATAAAAACTTTTGGTTGATACTTAGCAACTAATTCAACGGTTTATTAATAGACTGTAATTAAAAAATGTTTCTAAAATGTGCTCCTCGCTCAAATGTCGAACAGTGTGTAATCAATATGGCATCTCGTTACTAGCTAGGGCTGTATAATCAATAAAGTTGGGAGCTCGATAATCGATACGCACGGACGTAGTATCGACAATTTCGTGACGCTCTTTCAAAATGTTGACTTTTTATTTCAATTAACTTCATACCTCGTTACTTTTTTTCTTCAAATACGTAGAACTATGTTGTTACGGACTTGTGGGCATGGCTGCTACAAGCTCTTCAAAGGTTAGCTTTGATAGAAGGTTATACACTTTAAATGCCGTATCTTATTGGTGTTTTTATAAGGAAACAAATCTACTTTCCCGAAAATCTCAAGAAATAATAGATGGGTGTGTAATCTTCATTCTTCTCTTGTTCCAGATGGTCAGTCAAATCACCTGAACCTCTTCAACTCGCGGCCTCAGCCGAAAAAGAAACGAAAGTCCAGAACGGCATTCACAAACCATCAGATCTTTGAGCTGGAGAAGCGGTTCCTATATCAAAAATACTTATCCCCAGCCGACCGAGATGAGATAGCCAGCTCTCTCGGTCTGTCCAACGCCCAAGTGATCACCTGGTTCCAAAACAGACGAGCGAAGTTGAAACGAGACATGGAGGAGCTGAAAAAAGATGTAGAAAGCGCTAAAGTCCTCTCAGCTCATAAGAGTTTCCTCGAGAATGTCACAGACTTGGGCATTTTAAAGAAGAAAGCTATGAGCATAGGGGCCAGTGAAGAGGCGGCGACGAATTTAGTTGTGAATGCGTCCAAATGAAACGAGGCGGCGCGTTCTATCGCGCCAGACGTCTATGACAGGCGTTTACTCGATTTTTAAAAATCGAATCGAACTATTTAATTGTCGATAGAACTTTATCGAATGTGCTTCGAACTAGTGTTTTTATTTAATATGTATATAATTAGATGCTGTACAAATGAGTATAAATGTGATTTATTTAAGTACTTAATAGAAATACTTAATTTATTTATTAAATCTGGCATTAAGGTCGTCGCAATACAACAATATAATATATTTTAATTTATTAACAGTTTTCAATTTTAAATCAATGATATCCCATATACGACACTACCAATTACTTGTCGAAGGTTTTAAAGGTCTTTTTCAACAAAACATCTGCGTGCCCCTTACCGTACATACAATAGGTATAATCATGTTGTAGAACATTTGTATCATAAAAACATTCCTTGCTTCTAAATATTACTCCAGAGGCTCATTTAGGTTGTTATTCTGAAACCTAGGTTTATACTTTAATCGGTTAAAAGCTATCAAATCGAAATTGATTTATTCAAACTGGTACCATTTATGATCTTCAATATTTAAAGAATAGATAAAAGATAAAACTAAGATTTCAATATATAAAAATAATTCGCGGTTTCTTTATAAATCCTGGAAAAGGTGAAATTATCGAATGTGTTCGTAAATTATTGTTGAACATTTTGGATCGCTCGTGTACCTATATAATTTTGGGATATCATTGTTACCATACGTGCAATAAAATTTGTCTTTCATGCCAGATATTAACCCTATTGTAAATATTATAATGTACAGATTCATAGCGTTAAGTTTAGCTTTGTCACTTCAAAATTCATTTACGTTTAAACTATTTTAACAGAAATTCATCTTAGTAAATTTTATAAAATTTTAAAATATAGATATACAATATTATAATTTCAGCTCTATATTGTTATTTTATGAATACAATATGAATCTATATTGTAGTACCAAAATATGTTAAAAATTTAGTTGAAATTTAATTTTGAAGTGAAACAACATTATTTTAATTTTGCGATTGTAAATTTTCTTTATGTCGGTAAACTTAGTATGTATATTGTTATGAATAAATAGTAGGAACACTTCATTTAATTTCTCAATATTAATTGTTTTACTGTAATAATATATATTAGAAACGTTAATGCAATATATAATTCGTCAAATACTTAACATGTAACAACAAAAAGTGCTTTATATATACATTCTTAGTGCAATTATGAAATTGTAATCGATATTTTTATCTGTATTATTTCTTTCTCTATGACATTAGAAGTGTAGTGTATTAAATGTAAAAAGGTGTTAATATTGTAAAGTTGTAGCGAAATATTAAATTACCATTAACCCTCATAAGCGTAATCTGTCAACTGTCAACACATTTGACACATGACGGATTCAATCGCTCAGTTTATGATTAGAGACGCGTTTATCTGTCTAATTGAAGAATCCATATAGAGAAATGAATGTGTCAAGAGTTTCGACGTGTCTCTTGATTTTAACTATTCCTAGGTCTTGACATATGTGTTTTAATCTCGTTCCTACTATACTTATTACTTAGCTACAGCTATGTGCTATGCTGTCGTAAATTGTTCTTTGTAAATAATAAAATTTATGTGTTCTCAACTAAGTGTTTTTTTAACTACTGGTTAAATGCATCAATTCAAAATGTGCCATGGATTTCATTGCTGGATCTAAAACGTATTTTCAGACAGAGATTATATTATCTAATAAGTATTTTTGATTAAAAGATAATTAAAACAGTTAGCTCATTATATAAATGAGGCATATATTTCGGTATACATACAAAACGAAATGACTTAGGAACGACACTAGGGGGAAATGGTATTCAGGTTTGGATTACACGACAGTTTATTAAATACAAATCGAAGGTTCGAATCCAATTTAATAACTTCTTTAGCTTAGAGGGCAACTTTCCTATGAATTAAAATGATATTGTTGAATGCGCCTGTCATGCTAATAACACGACAAACCAAAAACTTTTCACTGTTTCCTGAAAAAACTGTTTTATTGGTAGGTACTATCTGTCCCTGTTCTCATCCCGTATGTCAGAATCTGAGAAATTTATGACATACTTAGGGCTAAATTTCAATTCTGAAAATCCTTAGGCTTATAGTTTTATTAATTTATTCCTAGGTATTACATTTCGAAACACTCTGAATCTTCAAAATGATAAAGTTCAAGCAAAAGTATAATAAAAAATGCGAAAAACATATGTTAAACATTTTATGGATTTTGTAGTGTAATGCTGGCAGAAATGTCATAAGTTTATTTACGATGGGTAAAACCTAGTGTAATGCATAATACCGTAAACAGCTTTGTTCAAAGGAAATATTATATTACAGAAGCAATCTTTTAAAATTTACAAGTAAGTACTAAATATAAAGAGGAAACAATAGTACCTACAGACAATGAATTGCTCAAATAAAGTGAAACTCTCTTGATTTGACAAAATACTTAAGTTGATAATGGTGATGAAGATGGTGTAATTGAAATGAACTAGCAACACAACAGCTTTTATTATTATTTAATTATCTACGCTATCGTCGCTATTGTACTTTAAATAATAATATAATGCTTAAATGCACCAGTAAAGCACTAGCAAGGCCTCTGGCATTCTGAGTGTCCACATATCACTTAACATGAGGTGAATCTTCTGCCCGTTTGTCCCCTGACCTATAGAAACGTCTCCTAATCTTAACAGAATACTACACCGACACCAAATAGTAACATAACATTAGTAGAAATATAATAATCATTTAAAATATATGAAGCAGTGCTACAACAATGAGAAACGCAACTTAACACTTATGAATAAGCCTCAGTCCGGCCTAAATGTTACATAAGTCCAAATCTTATACCCATTTGAGAGATAAGAATGTCAGTTCCTACTTAAACTAGCCAAACTTACTTTTATTATATAGAAATACAGACAAACAGTCGGGAGGCTCACCTGATGTTAAGTGATACCGCTGCCCCGCATGGACACACTCAATCCAAGAGGTGTAGCAATTGCGTTGCCGGGCTTTTAGGAATTGAAACGCTCTTTTCTTGAAGGACCCATAGTCGATCTAGTTCGGAAATACTTCAGTGGGCAGTTGGTTGCACATAGATATGGTGCGTGACAAAACTGCCTTAAAAACGCTCAGTTGTGGAACGACGAACATCGAGACTAAACCCTAATATTAGGTATTCCTAATATTCCTAATCCTTCCGAACTAGGATTCCCTGTTTGGGCAGCTAGGCTCTTCAATCCAGCTCTTGGATTACATTCTACATAACACTTACTATATCTTTACTCCAACAGAAGAATTTCAGTTTCTGTTTGGGCATAAGACAAGTTAAGAGAATTGTTGGTGAATGTTTAAAGTTTTGAATCGAGAGTCAACTCTGAAAGAGAACAAGCTTTGGGCGTTTTTTCGTGTTCATTATCATTACAATATGGAATACCCCATTCCTATTTTCATGGGTTAAAGAAAATAGGATTGCAGTGATCGCCTTGCACAAAGTGGGTATGGAGCCGTCGGTCATAAGACCAGACACTTCAAAAGCTTGGTATCAGCCGTATGTTCATACATCGTACTATCAACAGATACAACCACACTTAGTCTGTCGAAGACCAGAAAAAAAACGGGGCGGCCGCGTGCTGTTTTTGAGCCAGAATTCGTCAAATAGGAAGCAAAAATGAAGATTCCCCAGTACCCCGTCGCGTATTATGAAACAAGCCCTGAAGTTCATTGCTTTTCATCGATATACAGGACATGCCCTAAATCAATCTTTACAATCATTCTTTACAAAAACAATCTCGCGATACGCAGGTGAAAAGCACAGAAATCTCCCTTTTGCCGATGAAATAATTTCACCATTGAATAACACTACAATAAGCAAAATGATGAAGTGTACGCTCACAGTTCTAAAGAAGCTGCACAAGTGCTCAGAAAGGTAGAACGTGGTCATCATCCTGCGTCAGTGATGGTTTGGTGGGGCGCGTCTCATTAAGGGATCACAAAACTAAATTTTTGTGAAAAAGGAGTGAAAACTTCAAGCCAGTGCAGTGTTTCAAGATACAGTCTTGGATCATGTTGTAAAATCTCTCAGTAATATTTTTTTTAAATATACCTACCGTGGACTTTTCAGCAAGATCTGATCGCAAGGCACGAACTACCCAAGACTGGCTTGAAACTAATATTCCGGATTTTATAAGGGCTAAAGACTGGCCCTCATCTAGCCTAAACCTCAACCCATTATTAGACTTCAAATTATGGTCAGTTATTAGAGGACTCGAGGAAATCTTTGGAGCAAGCAGTGGCGAAATTTCCCTTGGAAACAGTACGTATATCGATGGAACCGTTGCCAAACAGATTAAAGCCCTGTATAAAAGCCACAGGTGGCAATTTCGAATAGAATATTTTTTTATTTTTTGCTGAGACTTTAACATAAATTTTAATAATATTACATTACTTAGTACAAAAAAATGCATATTCATTTGTAACAAAACTTATGGCTCGACTAGGAATAGTCTAGGATTAATTAAGTGCAGTGTTATAAGATATTTATATAATTGATTCGTTACATTGATACTTTCATAATTCGTGTATTCGCTGTTCTGTTTGATGTCCTCGTCGCGTGCCGAAAGCACATAGGCAGATGGGGCGAGTCTACAATGTTATCTTATGATAGTCGTATCATCACTGTTTGACGCTATATATTTTGTATGTAATTTATGTTATATATTAAGTTTATGTTGTCCAATGCTTATGTTATACTTGGATTTTTTCATAACGATATTTATAGACACAGTACCTATATATATAACAAATTTAGTGTTGAATAATAAACGAAACTCCATTCCTTAAGCCAATCTACGATGATGATGATGATATAATTAAATATGATGATGATATAATAAAATATTATTTCAAAAAGATAAGCCTGTTAGATACATATCTTTAGGTATATCTATATATATAATTCCACAGTACGTGTGGTACAGTAGGCTCATAAACGGCTGGACCGATTTGAATGAGTTTTTTGCATGCGTTTGGGTGGCGCCCTGGATGGTCTAGATTCACATCAACCCGGCAGATGGCGCTGCAGTCGGTACTTTCATATTTTGTTTAATATCCTAATCGCTTGAGATATCATGCAGGATAAAGTCAGCTAATATACATATAATTCTGTGAATTTGGTATAATATTTTGAAACCGAGATAGTTTTAGAGGCCTTAAAGAAAACCTATTTATTTTACCTACACATACAATGTATAATTTAGAATCTATATAAAAAGAACCATCATTCCTAGGCAGATTTGTTTCTGAGAGTGCTTCTTTTAAAAAAAAAAAGCTGTAGTAGAAAAACAAGCCACAGCCTCCACCTTAACACTGTCTCTCTCTCTAGATAATAAATCCTTATACGAGAGTCATTCTACTAATTTTTTTAACAAAATTAAAGTTAAGGAAAGGCAACTGGCGGCCTTATCGCTTTCGAGCATCTCTTCCAGGCAATCACTGTGAGAAAAGAAAAAAGAAAATGTATTAAATTACAATTTATGATTTAGTTTCAACTTCATTTTAACATTAATATTCAACAGCACAGTTTTTTTTACAGAATATTAATAACAATAAAGGAAAATAATATCTATTATTTATTTGGCTCGGCAGCTACTGATGTGTACCTACTTAAAAATATACAGTGTATTTGTGAAAGTATATAGGTAAATACCTACTTTTAAAATCACTTGTGTACACCTCACTTTAAAACCTATGTCAATTTGCATGAGCGTTCGAAAATTAAAATTGTTAAAACTGTACGAGAATTGGTTACGGATAAGTTTGTTATTTGTTAATTGGTTGCTTTACCGCCGCGTCCAACGCTGTTGACCCCCCTTTACCTAGAAACCTTCACGATCGTGAGCTCTACATAAACTGGCGTTTTAAACTAACACGCATAAACTTTGGTTAGTTTAAATGTTAATTTGATACGTTAACTACGCCTGTGTCTTTACACATAATGAAGCGTAAACAATAAATAATTGTTTTAATGAGACTGAATGAATTTGGTAAATACTGGAATCACTTAAAATATGAAAGTTACCTCCGTGGACGAGTGGAAGCGGACCTCCAAGCGAGATTGCGGGTTCAATTGAAATTTTGCATAGAAGTTTATATGGTGTATGTGTCGTAAATACGTATTTTTATATGTAATATTTATTTTATGTTACAGGAGCAAAGGGGCAGACCTGATGATAAGTGATATCGCCGCCCATGGACACTTACATTGCCAGAAGGCACGCGAGTGCGTTGCCGGCCTTTTAAGATTTGTTACACAGTACACTCTTTTCTTGAAGGAATAGTTGAATTGATTCGTAAATACTTTAAGTAATAGGAAAAAAAATTGTCTGAATATGTCTGAACTAGTTTAAACAGATTTTATGAGAAAATTATTTCAAGTAGGTAAACAAATATATCAACCCGTAATAAATGAAGTTTAAAAAATTCACAACCGTATTGTAAGGAAACTTTAAAAGTTACAGCTAAACCATAATTAAATACAAAGTACAAACATTTCATAACATCTTTAATTGTACGGTAACGAAATTACACGTATGCTGTATAAGCAAAGAAACCGCAGAAATAACTCAAATAAAAAACACATTGAGGGCGGTAAAACATGAGTAAAAGCTGTTAATTTCTAAAAGTAATTAGAATCGATATTACAAAAATTTCAAAGCATCTTTGTTCAAAATAATGCTATAATTTTGAGGTCAGCACGCGTGATGTTAGGGTGTAACGTGCTTTGTAATATGTGACCAACTTAACTACGCCCCTCATCGGTGTACGATAAACTAAGAAAATTGTATTTTAACCAAAAATTATACAAGGGATATTAGTCTTTATTGCATTACACGAAAGGCTTTAACTGCATCATAAGTCCTAATAATATGACGATTATAACTGAAGCGTATCGAACTTGGTAAGTCTTAAAGCGCGCAAGAATTCGCAGGCCAAAATACAGTGGTAACGAAACAGTTGTTGATTTTGAATGCAATTCGAAATTGTAAATTACGTACAATCAATATGTTATTTTCGTTTGTTTTAAACGTGGAACCCCACATTCAAGGTGTCTTGCAAGTATTAATTATTTCTTTATTTTAATGATAGCGGATGTCTTACTTACATTCTATTAATATGTGACTATTATGAACAGTAAGTAAACATTTTAACCTCTTGTTGAGGGGGTGTACATGCAATTCTATGACAACAAAGTTATGTAAAAATTACTAAAGCTTTTATAGACTACTAGCAGAATAAAAATAGGGGTTGATCGTAGAGGGGTGAAAATTAGGGGTTGTATGTATTTTTTAATGTTGTATCATAAAAAATTAAAAAAAAATTCTAAAAATTAAAACAAAATAATTTAGGGGTGGACTACCCTTAACATTTAGGGGGATGAAAAATAGATGTTGTCCGATTCTCAGACATACCCAATATGCACACAACATTTCATGAGAATCGGTCAAGCCGTTTCGGAGGAGTTTAACTACAAACACCGCGACACGAGAATATTAGATTATTACTCCAGAACGTGTTTTTTAATTAACAATTCTTCAACCCTACGTTTATTCCGATGCCTTCATATCGTCTGATACAAGAAACTAAAGCAATTTGAAAGTATTGGCCCGCAGAGCCGCTTTTGCATTCTACTAAGAACTCAGTGATACAGCCATATGGCTTTGGAACCGTATGGGTCCATGGTCTTCTGATGAGCAGTATGCATTGTTAAGAAAAGGCTTCGCCTATTAATCTTAACTTTAAATCCTACGAATCACTAAAGCTTCCTTGAAATTTTACAAACAAAAATAAAATTGGATTAAACTTGGTAATAAATAAATAGGTGTTGTACTTTTAGCAATTTATAGAAAAAGTCGCGGGCTTGGGCTAAAAATAAAACAAAAATGAATAATTACTTTAGCATCTGGACCCGCCTTTGGCTATGGCATCTGCTATCTATTAATGAAACCTCGCATTGGGCAAGAGAAAGACGCATCATATTTTGACTGAGCCGACAAAAGAACAAGCCTAAAACAGGCTTCATAGTGTCACCAAGCAAAACATTGGGACATAATTAGTATATTAATAAAACGTTATAATTGTGTAAAAATATTTATTTAGTTTTATATACAATTAGACTTCCTCACTACTTGTAAATGTATGAGTAAAAATCGACCACTTTGAGCCAACCAGTTTTAAAGAGCTTTTTTGTAAACAAAGAATTGTTATAGAAAACATTAATTAAAAGTATCTAATTCTTATAATTTTATACATACTAGCTGCCCCCGCGAACTTCGTTTTGCCATATATATTATTTCTAGGAAATATTTTTTTAGTTCAATAAAAATAACTATCTACTATTATACAAAAAAGGGGGTTGATCGTAGAAATAAGGGGTTGTACCTATGTATTTTTGTATGCTGTATCATAAAAAAATTAACACAAATTTTTTTTTCCAAAAAAATTAAATTATTACTTATCACTTAGGGGTATAAAAAATAGATTAGGAGGAGTATGGTAACTCACATTGCGACACGAGAAATTTATATATAAGATATATAGGTATATCCACAAATATATTAATTCGCTCTTAAGTATCGCCTCTTAAGTACACTTTTTGTACTATATTAACGTGTATTTAAGTGTTTCCTCACAATCGCCTATGAAAAGGCTCTTCAGCCTACTATGACGAATTAACAAGAAATCTGCTTTTGACGAATGGTTTTGCACATTTTGCTACTCCATTATGCATTTATAAAGGCGTCTATACACATCCAGATCGGTAATATTTCTAAATAGTCACTAAGTATATGAAGATAATTTATAGCGAAAATCTTACATAGGCTCTTTATAGATATTACGAATGCATATTAACTAAGCTAATCTAAAAGATGGCGCTAGAACGTTTTAAGTTCTGGGCCTAACATTTGTTTATGATTTTTTTTTTCTAATAGGCAAATAGATAATCAGCTTTCTGAGCCTTACATACGCCGTCGAAGTTTTTGGGTCTAAATCATGCTAAATTTCCTCATGATGTTTTCCTTTTTTCGTCCGAGCATTAAGTGCGGTCATAGAGAGAAAGTCCATTTATGCATAGCTGGTACGACCTCAGGGATGGAACGCTGAAGCAACTAGGCCAACACTGCACACAGTGAGCTCCTACTTTGTTAAATTATCATAGCTAAGCGTTCTAGAAGCAAGCAGAGAAGAGGAACAAACCATTCAGGCTGAGCTAAGCTCGCCAAACAGGCCGAGCTTAACTGTCAAATCTTTTAAAACCAACAACGAGATTGCCTTTAAAAAACCCTATACAGTTTGCAATCTATAAGCAATACTTAATTACAAATATCTAACGCGTTAAATATTAAGTGTACAATCAGCCTTATATTGTGCCGTAGCAAATTTAGGAAGCCTCAAAACGCGCCGAGCCAAATAGTGTTCCGCGACAAAAGAGATGAATACACGACAATAGGTTATAATGAAGTGGTCCTGTCATGTTTGTGACTTGTATTAAAGTACAATTATGTTGTAATGGGCGTTTATTGGCGATTAGCGATCGTGCACTGTGAAACTTGCATTTCGAAATGTACAATCGAGGACATAATTTTAATTATCAATTTGTTTTATGGCAATGGCAAGCTATTTCTATGAATTAAAATTTAAAAGGCTCTCGTAGAAGTTAATTAAAAGAAGGAAAACATCGTGAGGAAATCGGCGTTTTTTACGAAAAACGACGACCTCAGACAGCGAAACATGGCTCCGGCTACCTTAGATTATAATGAAAAGATATCTTTAAAACAGATACAGTATGTTTGAGTACGGTTTATACAATTATTATTGTTCGAAATACATTATATTAATTTTATAAAATTAATGAGGGTGATGCCAAATATTTTTACACGGCCGATCGACACATTTTTTGATAGTCATTGTTGAGATTCTTTCGGGTACGTTTCTCGTGCATCTAGCATTTTTTATTTGGATAATACATATATACTTTTTGTTAATTATAGTTGATTATAGATACATCCACTATTTAGAATTTTATAGTGAGTGTTTAGTGCGTGTTTAAGAACTATTGTGAGGCAAGGTATCAATCATCGTCAGTCTAACCTCTTTTTGTGCCCAAACTAAAACTAATCCAAATCCTTACGGCTGACAATATTGTGTGCCTATCTTCCTGTAAGGAGACATTATAACGAGGTATGTACTCAGGACTTATTATTTTAATATGAATTGTGTATCGACGGCCACCGAACCGTTGTTTGTGGTACAATTATTCTTCTTCTTTCAGTAAGGTTAGCTAACAGTCTCGTGAAGTCTTGTCCAGCCACCCTTACCAGATGCAGCAACTCTTCCGCAGTCTAAATACCAGTCCACTAACGTTACAAAGCCATGATTTTCTCCTTCTATTAACATGCTGTTTACCCTAGATTTACCCATCGCAATTAATTCGCAAGTAATCGTTTTATGGGCTGTTTTTGCCGCGCGCCACTACTATGCCCACCGCTATATTTCCGAACCAATTCAACTTCTTCCTTCCAGGGTCCTTCGATAAAAGAGCGTGCCAAGTCTTAAATGACCAGTAATGCACTTGCAAGCCCTCTGGAAATATGAGTGTCTATGGTAGATATCACTTCATCAGATAACGCACCTGCCCATTTTCACCCCTGTTATATAAAAACAAAATTATACCAAAAGACATTTTCTAACATCGAAAAGCTTAATACATTTGAAATCCATTTTGAATTCATACTTACGGCACAAACTATTTTGTTTGAAATATAAAAGACCAATTAAAAGTAAATTATACTCAAATTAGGATTAAACTTTTTCACGCGACTGTAAAACATCTCAATAGAGGAATGACGCTAATAAAATTAGTGAAAGGAGCTGTCTGTGCCCACTCGTAATGTCAGTCAGCCCCTCGCTTTGCTTTCATTATTTTTGATTCGTAGCTTATGATATTAAAATAGGTCGTCCGAGATGTATTAGAAATACTAATTTCTGTCCACTTAACATTTTGGGTTGGTTATAAATAAAAAGAGATTTAGTAAACAGTACTTACAATTTTCTTAACCTACAAAGTAATAGTAAGTATTATTAAAAAGAAAATCAAAACAAATTTAAAAAGTTTGGTCCCTGTGGCAGTGTATCTTTAACGCTGGCAGCATTTCCTCGCTGTATTGCGATACTTATTCGTTGAGCCAGGAAAATGCCAGCTCTGGGGTCACCGGTTCTGTCTACTAGGCGACAACTTAAATCTTTGTTTGCGCCTGTGCACTTGAACCCCACCGCCCAAGAGTCTCTACTCCAAAGGGAACAAAATCGATGTTGAAGGAAAGACTCTTATATTTGTGCCATTTATTATTTTCTGCCTGCTCTGCAGCCGACCCAGCTTTTTTTATTGTCTGAAGAAGGTGAGACAGGGCAAACGTGTCCACACAAAAATAAAGAAAATAAATAAAGAAAAGAAAGAAAGAAAGAAAGAAAAGAAAGAAAGAAATGAAAGAAAAGAAAGATAAGAAAGAACTGAAAAAAATAGAAAAGAAATAAAAGAAAGAAAAGACAGTAAAGAAAGATAAGAAAGAAAGTAATTTTGGATATAGGTACAATATTTAAAAACAAGTTTATATTTTGTTTACAGTATACAAATTTAGATCAAGGTATACTACATTTGAAAACTACTGTATTAGTGTAGTAACAATAGCTGTCTTGTCAGGAGCGCGACAAATGCATATAAAAATAATTCTTCAAGTTGTTTTTATGTTACTTAACGTTAAGTTATCTATTTAATCCAGGTAACCCGGTAGTCCTTTTTTTTAATATTATGGCAATAGTTTTGACTGGTAGTCCATTTATTAGCCGCGGTAGCCAATATCTCTCTATCTTTGTAGACACAGTAAAAATATCGATTTTGTTAGTTTTTACACAGTTTAAAATGGATCAAGGTTGGAATTTCACTTAATTGTTGATGGCGGCTATATTAAAAGGTACTGTGGTTAAATCTAGTTCTTACTTTTTGCCTTTTTTTCAACAGTAAAATCTCGATATTGTTACTTTGGCTGAATACACTAATATTGTTTCCACTGAAGATATTTTTTAACCGCCACAGAGATATGGGCCTGGTATGTTATAGTATATTAACAGCCCCCAGTGTGGGCGTTCCACGAGCAAATATTGAGGCATATCTCAAACATCGAGGCTCAAATTGTCGAATCGATAATCCAAGATGTTTGCCCAATAAGTTAGTATCAAAAAAGGGGCCAATAAAAACAACGGAAGGCTTTTGTCGGTGCCTTTTGGGCAATAAAAGTGGCCATTAGGTGTCCTATTAACGCCTATTTCGACATAATTAGGACCAATTCACTACTAAACCGGCATTCGATTGTATAATTGTTTATATTTTATGTGATCTTTTAATATGGCGTTTGAATTTGATATTGTAAATGCCTTTTGTTTTTCTTAATTAAATGATGGAAGTATTTATTGTTCAATGTGTATAGGCTGTTTCAGCGCAAAGGAAACAATCAACCATGTAGTTCTGTGTGGCTCTTCAAAGAACGGAAATCATCGGAGCAGTGCACTTCGTGAAGACTGTGAAGTGTCCAGGAAACTTCTGAGCTTCTGTAAGGAGGTAGGCAGGCTTAGATGCTCATTGGGCATCTAAGTGCTGAAACCAAGACTACACTACACTACACTGTTCGATATAATATATATTAATTATAAAATAAATATTATTTATGTTCAATCTTTGTATCGTCTGTGATACTTACTGAGTGATCTGCTTAAGTAGGAAAATCGTATGAAAACAATTCATCTAGTATTTTTAAATAACTAACCTTTGTATGTACTAATTTCAATTCCCGTAAAGACAAAAACTAAACCCTTCTAAATTTAGTTCTCAATACAAGGGCGTAGGGACGATAAATTCCAGTAATCCTTTTCGCTACTCTTTTCAATCGCCAAGTTGTGTGAGAATATGTAATCAAATGAATTATAAGTGAGTAAATTACACTTATAAAAAAAATATAGTTCAAAATTTATGTTTACCTACTATCATTTCTCAAATCAAGAGCGTAGAACGGACGAGAAGAACTGGCTAAACTCTTCGTCACTCAAAATTACAAAATGTTATACCTGCAACCATTACATCATGCTCCTTATCACACACAAGGTAGAAAGTAATTAAGCTGTAAAAACACCGATTCAAGTCCGAGTCGCCACAAGTAGCGGGTGTTCACGAGTATGTCGCATGGCCAGCCATCGGCTTTTAGTAGGGAGAAAGACTACACGACGCATGGTCAATACTGAGCATACAATACTATAATTCAAAGGTTATGTCCCGTGCCTTCAATCTCTATTTTGCCTCAGTATCCTTCTTTGAACGCAAACAATTCCTCTGTTTCGAAACAATTACTCTTTCAGGTAGTGTTGCCCAAAATCGGTCTTGGTCTTGCAGTCTTGTCTTGGTCTTGCGGTTTTGCAAGACCAAGACCAATACCAAGACCGCCTCATTACAGCAAGACCAATACCAAGACTGAACCCCGCAAGACTTGAGCAAGACAATACTTAAGCCTGCAAGACTCTTGCGTCTTGCAGTTAAGACAAACTGAGATTTGGGCGTTAATAAGTAGGTATTTGGTTTCAATCCCGATTTTGAGAAACGTTCCCCAGTATTAAAACCGTAGGTATCACATATCATAACATTAAACTAAGGGCTGCAGTTGTATTTGCAGTTGGCAACGTGCCGCTCGTCTGAAAGCACCCTGAAACGTATTGTATTGATTAGGTAGGTAAGTACTTATTATATTTCAACAATTTATTAAGTAGGTAGCGTGTTAATACTCACAAATCTGTTCCCACCATCCCATGTGATAAAATTTACCAACAATAACTTTCTAGCAAAGTTCATACCTTGTAGGTATCTACCTATAATAATATGTTATGCTTGTTTATGTCTAATGTGCAGATCTAACGTTAGTGGTATGTGCTTAAAATTATAGCTAACAAAATTATATAAACATCATGTAGGTGTGAAACTTATGTTTCAAAGTTTATATTATTCTTCTATTTAGCAAAATTTAAAAGTAACAGCGAGTCGAGTAGGTCTAGTAACAGTTTCTACGGCAGCCAATATTATGGTACAGATGCCAGCACATCAAGCTACTACAATCTATAAAATTTCTTCAACAGATTTTTTTTTTTTTTTTTTTTTATTAAATAGGGGGGCAAACGAGCTGCGGGACGACCAAAAAGGGCAGTCTACGCAGCCCATAGACACCCATTATTAGTGGGTGCGTTGCCGGCCTTTGAGGGAGGAGTAGGCTCTCTTCTTAAACATTTGGAGGTCGTATCTCTGAGGGAAGACCCCCCCCGGGAGCCGATTCCACAGTTCGCTAGTTCGCAAAAGAAAATGCCTTGTGAAGCGGACCGTGGAAGACCTCCAACCATCAAGATGATGCTGGTGAAATTTGGAGGTCATTCGGCTCGTACGGTGTTGGAAAGAGGCAGGAGGGATCAACCCAAACAATTCTTCCGAACACTCTCCGTAATAAATTTTGTAAAAACGCAAAGAGACGCAATGTCTCTGCGTAGCGATAGAGAATCAAGCCGATCAGTAAGACATTGGAGATTGACAATTCGACAAGCCCTTCGCTGAATTTGGTCAAAAGGAAGAAGCTGGTATTTGGGAGCACCGGCCCAGAGATGCGAGCAGTATTCCATATGAGGTCGTACTTGAGCTTTGTAGAGCTGCATACGTTGCACCTCAGTGAAATACTGCTTAGCCCTTCCCAAAACACCCAGCTTTTTGGAAGCCAGTTTGGCTTTTTCTTCCAGATGACTGCGAAATTGGACTTCTTTCGAGATGCCAACCCCAAGGATACTGAGGCTGTGTGACGAACTAAGGAGAGCGCCTTCAAATTGAGGAGACACGACAAAAGGATCTTTCTTGGCAGAAAAAGAACAAACCTGAGTCTTTGTAGGATTAAACCTAACAAGGTTGTTACTACCCCACACAGAAACCTTCTCCAGAATCGACTCAATTTCGAGAACAAGTAAGTTACGGCTCTCATCAACCTCAGATCGAGACATGTTCGGATGGCCGGAATATAATGTGTCGATGGTGCTGTCGTCTGCATAGCAATGAATGTTGTCGATATTCAACAGGTCATTGATATGCAGAACGAACAGGGTCGGCGAAAGGACACAACCTTGCGGAACGCCTGCATTGATGGGTCTAGGATTGGAGCACGCTCCGTCAACTAGGACTTTAATGCTACGTCCTACAAGAAAATTTGCCAGCCATCGGCATAAGTCATCGGGAAAACCGTATGACGGTAGTTTCGAAAGAAGCGCCCTATGCCAAACCCTATCAAAGGCCTTAGCTATATCCAAGCTGGCGGCCAAAGCCTCACCCTTACTTTCCACAACTTCGGCCCATCTATGAGTTAGATAGGCAAGAAGATCACCAGCCGAGCGGCCACGGCGAAAGCCATACTGACGATCACTAATTAGCTGGTGCTCCTCCAGATATCGCAAGAGCTGCCTATTGATGATAGACTCCATTACCTTTGAAAATAAAGAAGTGATTGCGATAGGTCGGTAGCTGGATGGTTCAGAGCGGTCACCTTTTTTGGGAATGGGATGAACATGCGCAGTCTTCCATGAGCTTGGAACTACGCCCGAGGAGTACGAGAGTCGAAAGAGCCGTGTAAGCACCGGAGTCAGCTCAGAAGCACAAGTCTTAAGAACGATCGAGGGAATGCCGTCAGGACCACTTGACTTGTGGGTGTCAAGGGAGATTAAGGCCTTCCGCACACCAATCTGTTCGAATCGAACTTCAGGCATAGAAAACCCGCAATGCGGAATAGTAGGCGGTAAGGTCCCTGAGTCATTGAGCGTGGAGTTAGATGCAAAGAGAGAGCAAAGGAGCTCTGCTTTCTCTTTCGCCGAGTGAGCCATCGAGTCATCCACCTTTCGCAAGGATGGTAAAGAGGGCTGACAAAAGTTTCCCTGAGTTGCCTTCGCCAATGACCAAAAGGCTCGAGTTCCAGAGGGCAATTTCGCGAGCTTTTCACCAATTCTGCCAATATGTTCCGATTTTGCTTTAAAAATTTCTCGTTTAAGGGTGCGGGTAGCTGCATTAAATTTCTTTTTATGGAGAGCTACATCGGGATCCTTTATGGCCATTGCGTGAGCCCAGATTTTATAGTACTCTAGCTTAAGACGGGAAGCCTCTTTGCAAGAGTGGCCAAACCATGGCCGAGATTTACCACGAATGGGGACCATAGAGTAAGGGATATAGAGTTCCATTGCTTGTAGCACCACATCGGCGACAGATTCAGCGCTGGCGTCAGGATCACTACCCTTGAAGCAGACTTGCAACCATGGGTATGCTGCAAAGAAATGACGCATGTCATCCCAATTGGCCGATTTGTAATGCCAGACACGACGGCATTCCGAAAACTGCGGGCGGGTTCGACGCCTAATTGGCACAACGGTCCGCACCAAGCAGTGGTCGGAGGACCCAAGTGGGGCATCCACAGCAACCTCATAGAAGTCTGGGTGAGAAGTCAGCATAAGATCTAATAACGAAGGCTGATGGTCAGCTCGGTCTGGTATTCGCGTAGGCGTTGTGACCAGTTGAGTTAAAGCATATGCAAGAGCGAAATCATGGAAGCCTCTTCCCGAATAGTCGGTCGTACGAGAATTTAACCACTCAGAATGATGGGCATTGAAATCACCCAGTATAACGACTTCAGCAGGCGATAGAGACAGAAGGGAATCGAGTGCAGTTTGGACATGTTCTATGAGTCGATCGACCTCGGTGTTGCCGCTGTGTGACCTGTAAAGGCAGCAGTATATGCGGGGATGGTCAGCACATTCTACGCGTACCCACAAGGTAGAAAGATCGGATTCTTCCAAATGTAAGAGGCGACGGAAATTTATATCCTCACGAATGTAAACGCATACACCGGCTTGTGGCCTAAAATTATGCTCAAGACAATAGCCTGGATAGTGCAAATGTTCAACAGACGAGGGAACTATCTTGGTCTCCGTTAGAAACAATAAGGCCGGCTTAGCCGTCTCGAGGTGAAAGTGGACGGGATTTAAATTAGATTGAAGCCCCCTAATGTTAGTAAAGTCTGTGTTAAATCGTGTTACCGTGAGTTTATTTCTAGATTTGCCTCTGCAGTTGAGCGGTATTTTGTCCCCCCCAGAATACGCGGGACAGCCTGAGTGAGTACACCCAGGGACGGATTCTCCTGTACTAGAAGTGCAGGTACCCTCCTGGGGTAAAAAAGTTCTATTAAATAACGCTGCCATGATGATTCGGAGAGGAAGGGGATGAGCTTCCGGGAATCCCACAATATAAAACGAAACGCGACACACGTCCTGCGTGGGCCACTTCACGCTTTTTTCCAATGGGAGAGTGGTATTACCCCGATCGTGTCGGCTCAATCGGCTGCTTACGCAGCATGACACTCCCACTACTTGGACTAACTGACTGCGCTGGTGGAAATAGTTATTGTTCAAATATCCCACCAGCGGGCGATGGGGTCGTCACTGCCCTACGCCTTAAAAACCCTTAGTCGCCTTTTACGACACCCACGGGTAGAGATGGGGAGGTGCTATTCTATAAGCCGGCACAACACGGCGAAAAAAGATTTTCAAGTTTATCGCTAAAGAATTAAGGTTGAAAGTTGATTAGGGAAATGTGACGTTCTGCGAATAAACTGTTGGTCGGTCGGTGTATTATATACCTACTTATTTGATAATTTACCGACAAAGACGCCGCGGTTTGCAACAAGTGTATCACAGCATTTGACACTGTTTGAGCGCCGCATTCGCCGACACACAAATTTTTACCTATTTTGGTAGGGTTGGTACAGGAGTATAAAATTAAATGACCTTGAACATGTCCCAGCACTAGGTAGGTATAAATTGAATGCTCTGAGTTTCTTTTATTTAAATACATTCTCACACTGCACTGGCTTGAATTCGAACACTACAGCGTTAAAAGCTGTCGGGCGAGATGATAATTAATAACTAAGTAGGTATTGCAAATATTGAACTGCGAATATTTTGATTTCGAAATAATCATTGTCAATATCGGTAAATGATAGATAGTGAGTGATACCTAGGTACTAAAATGTGAGCAGCAAGATTGAAAAGTGTATATGCCATGTCAGTGCTTTCAATAAGTTTATTTTAAAAAAGCTCTCTAGTAAGATTTAGAGTTTACCATTCAATTACACACAACAAATTATTGAAAAACAAAAATTATGAAAAAGATATTTAGACTGAGTACTTAGGAAATTAGTAGAAAAAATATTCTATCGTGGATACCTAGTTATTAAAAAGTGGATAAACGTTGTGTTTACTTAATTTTATTTCTCTGTGCTAATGCCAACATTGACAACCCCACCAAAATAGGTAAAAACTTAGTCCGCTTCTAGACTTTGTGTTGCCGCCGACGCTTTCATGTCAAAGGTCGCCGCCACTGCCCATGTTCTAAAGAATAAAATAAGTTTCCGGGTGCTCAGAACGGACGCAAATAGATTATGTTGTCCTCGCAAGGAAGAATGTAGTCGTAAGGATAGGTAAATTTTATAAAAATTGTTGTAATAAAAATATACATAGTTTATATTATTATTACCTATTATACCTTTTTTAAAGGACATTGCACTGCAAAATTGAAAGTGGGTGACGTAGCAACGCGCGCCAGTCACGAGTACGACAAATTGCTTAAAAAATGTACCTACGCACACTGTAATGAAATCTGCTAATCTCAACACACTGCCTGTACAAACGGGCAGAAGGCTCACCTGATGTTAAGTGATACCGCCGCCCATGGACACTCACAATGCCACATTGGTGAATGCTCCAGGATAGCCCGCAAGCCCCCACAAATAGCAATAGGCTAATAGGTATTTGCAAGTCTCGCGAGACTTGCGAGACTCTTGCTGCAAGATCAAGACCAAGACCAAGACGGAGAGCGCAATACCAATACCGAGACCAAGACCAGGTGTATTGACGCAAGACAATACCAAGACTGGCCTAAGTCTCGTCTTGGTCTTGCATTTGGGCAACACTACTTTCAGGTATCACAGGACTGCCGTGAATATGTATATAATTTTAAAAATAGATCTACAAATTCCTTCTACTACAAAGTTTATTACTTCGCCACGAACGTAAATCTCTATGAAATATCAAAAGGCGTCCGAATTTATATTGTTTACGTTTATAATTAATATCAAACGAAATATCATAATCGTAATTTTATTCACCTTTGAAGTGAGCCACTTGTTTGGTGGTATATTATAGTGTAAGAGGCGAACGTTACCTACCTCAACGAAGATATCTGTGGATTCGTACCTTACAAAGGTAACAAAAAAAAGGTAACATTCAGAGACGAGACTTAACGCTTAGTTTTATGTACCAAGTATTTTTAATTACTGTAACTAAAGAAACTGAAGGTTTAGGGTTAAAATACCTTAACATATACTCTTTTATTTGTAAGATATCTTGCAGACCAATATTACAAAAAATAAAAAACAAAAGGCAGGTTTACGTGCTCTGTTCACATAAACTCTGGTGTCAATGGCTGTCGCACCAAATGAGCTGATAATGACTGTAGCATTCTCTGTTTTGCCACAAATGCTACTGTAACTACTTACCAAAATCCAATAATCTGTGCGGGCTCTTTCTTCAGCGTTTAAGGGTAATATGATAAGCAGTTTGACATATGGAGTCAGTGATTGAATCTGGACTCTTAATACCCCAGAAAAGGGGCTATTTTATATTACTACCACCCTGGCTTTGTATAAGTACTAGGAGTATCTTTCAACGCTTCCAACAATTATCTTTATATTCCAACTAATTTGTACAAAACCTTGAAAAAGATATACCTAAACCTCTCTAATGAATCGGTCTATCTATAGGTGAAAACCACATGAAAATCCGTGTATTAGTATTTGCGTTTATTGCAAATAAACGCAACAGAGGACTGATTTATGTAGTGATTAAAAAATGATTCTAGGTAATTATTTCAAATACCATTAGCATCTATTATATAATATTTTCACAATATATAAAATTAAATCCCATCAATTCTTATAGGAACTATTTGAGTTCTGAAAACAATACCCTGGTCGATTAATCAGTCAGCCCTTGGACTATAGTGTTAAAGGTGACGTAACGCAGATCTAGCCCACAGTGTATTTTACGAGGCGCGGGCGCAGCGTGATGCTTTAATCTCTGAAATTATCATTAACATCCTTTAATAAACGTCAATCTTACACATCCGTCATTGATTTTTCTTAAATGCTTACATAATTTTGCTTTAAAGACTTAAAAAAATCTAAATCCCGCAAAAAGAACAAAGTCATCCTGGTTTTGAGAATTTGTAAAATTAATACTTTTTTGTAACTATAAGCATGGCAATTATTGGATATTATTCTTTTGCATTTCAAATGATAATTTTAATAAAAAATCAACTGAATTATATTTTTTATTACAATGAAAAATAAATTGGATACAATTTTGCCGTCCACCGAAGCGTCGAATTTCATTTACTTACTTTTACTTTTATTAACTACTTAATATTAAAAATTCTGGTACCTAATAATAATATAAAATTAATAAAAAAAACACTAAAATAAATTTTAAAACACTTGGTTTTAATTGATTTTAGATTTATTAAATTTAATTTCTAGCTCATCTTTTAAATTGGGAATTCCACTTGAAATTACAAGTTTTTTAATGGTCAAAATTTAAAGTTTTGCATGCGGTAAACAAATTTAACATTCCGTTACGCGGTAATTATCGAAAGTAGTCGGCACTATATATAGACTGTTGTACCCGAAGTGCTGATATCTTAATACGACATGTATAAATACATGTCAGAGAATAAGTGACAATACAGGGCTACGCAACCGTTGGTAAGGAATTAGATACAAGACAATATTTTCTAGAAATTTCGATGTCTTTAATGTTGATTTTATAATTTTGTATAACTTTGTGTCACCCAGTTTGCATTACAAATTGTTTAAAATTGTATCATGTTAATTATGAATAGAGCGATAGTAGATTTGTCGGTTTTCTGTTTTTTGCAGGTATCTTTATTATATTAGTTCTTAGTATTGTCTTTAATTGACATAACTTTCACACATTTGATAGTAAAACAATTTTTTACCGGATTGAAGTTGCGTGACCACGCACGCTGTAAAGCACGCGAATAGTCCGTTAAATTTAAAATTATGAAAAATAATTGTAAATACATAACTTCAATCCGGTAAAAAATGTTTTATTATCAAATTTACACTCTCCTCACACATTATACATAGTTGTATTGTTGATAATATATAAATACTTATTACTAATCCATATTTGCCAAATTATGTAGGTATATTCTCCAGGGCGGGTCAGCCTAGATAACCTTTAATGAGATTGGCAAGGGACACAAGAACACTGCATGGAGATAAACCAACTTCATAACTTAAGCCTGAAATTTAATGATTAAAAGGACGCAACTATTTTCAGCCCCACACGGAATCCAAAGTAGTAAGTATATAATATTTTTCAACCAATATTTAATTGATCCATAATCATTTTAATTGTATTTGCGTAATATAGATTTAGAAAGATTACCTAATAATTTAAATTAGAAATACAAAAAGTGTTGTCAAGCCCTGATCGAAACGAGACAGGTCAACAAAGGGGCGGTCCATTTGATTGGATGTAGGGATTTGTGATCTGAGCCACACATACTTGTAACATCACAGACATTTCACCGACATTTAATAATTGTTTAGATTCGATTCTGATCCGGCATTAGTAATTCTAATAAAAAACATTTTTTTATTCACCTGTGTTAAACGCAGTGTTTTGAGTTCGATTTCCATTGAAATACTCAATGTTCTGTTTTTTTATAAAACAGATGGATCATCTGATGTTAAGTGACGACGCCCATGGGTCAGAAGGTTCGCAAGTGTGTTGCCGGCCTTTTATGAATGGGTGCTCTTTCCTAAAATACCCTAAGTAGAATTGGTTCTGAAATTCTTCAGTGGGCAGCTGGTTCCACATAGTGGTGGTGCACGGCAAAAACTGCCTTAGAAAACGCTCAACCTGGCGATTCTGTAACTCACTTTTTATGATCTGATAAGGTGGGAGCTGGTAGTTTATTGATTATCAGAATGCCTAATCATAAAATGACTGCTTCACGGCTGATTTGAGAGCGACCGCCGATGCGAAAACCGCTGTGTAAGTTCGAAAAGTGAGTTACAGAATCGCAAGGCAGTCGTGGAACGATGAACGGCGAGGTGAAACGGATGAAATTTCGTATTCTGCCTCGACGTCCGATAAGAAAACTCAGCTGCTAATACCTGCATCCAAACCACTCCTGTGTACACTCTTCGTGGTAAATGCGGTAGAAGATAGAATGTACCATTCGTAGTCACAGTCCAAAACCTATTATTCCATTTTCGAAAATATCTAATCCAACACGATAATAGCGTTCGAGAGACTTCAGTTAGTGCGAACGAGAGGTGCCGTGCGAGGGAGATGCAAGACCAGAAGCGCCGCTCACGTCAAAATACGTGCTCCATTCGTTTTATTGCCCGCCATTGTTGTGCAAAGAGATTATTAAGTTTATCGATGTCGATAGTTTTGCTTTGTGGTTATCGAGTGATGAATGCGAATGAGTGTTTATTATTTATCGATAAGGACCTCTGTTATTTATAATAATTTAATAGTAAAGTATAATCTGATACAAGTCTTATGGATATAGCTTGCCAAAGAAAAACAATCGATAGAAAAGTTGTACAAATACCTATAGTATATGTAAATTATTGTATATACTTTTCACTTTAAACTCAGGCTTTCATTATTTTTGAAATGCTTATATTAATAACTTCATTATTTGTAGGTACGTCCTCTCAAGAAGATATTAATTTACAGAAGTTAGTTTTGTGCCCAATCCTGGGCCTGACAAGGAGGGATGGTTAATAGAGAGTCTGCAAAAAACCCTAAATAGAAGAGTAGGTAGCCGAGCTCAGCATTATGGGTAGGTATAGGTATAATACAAGGCCTATCGACTACGTTGGCTGGGGCACCTTGAGCACATGGGCCGAGGTTGGCCGGTGAAGGAAGCGTACTTGAGTACAGTAGGTCGGCCTATGTACCACTGGTCGACAGAGAGAAGGCCCTCCTGCAGATGAAAGCCAGCAATTAACAGGGGGCATACAACAAGGAGCGCTGAAAGTTTCTCATTTCGAAGTCCAAGACACTTTTTGGGTCGCAAAGCAAGCGAGTAAAGTTTTAAATGGAATTCTTTATATTGGAATGTAAGATAAATTTAGAAATATCTTTTATCGCTATCGATATTTCGACCTACGCAAATCTAAACTATCGATAGCCCACGCCCAAAGCACATCTCTCAGACCGGCACCGCGGCACCATCAAAGGAGGCCACCTCTTTGATGTGGCCGCGGGCTCGCGCCTCCAAACGCCATAAGCGACAAATCCATACGTCATCCTCCTGTCATTATAACGCCTCACAATCGGCCCGGGAATGTGGAATTACTTACGAGACAATATAAATTGACAAGGCGGTTTAATAGCGGTTAGAGTGTCGCTTACGAGGCAGTCAAATGTCAATGAGAGGACAATGACATCGTATCGATGGCATCGCGATAATTAACTTATTGACTGGCTGTTTAGCATTCGCATAAAACGCTTTTCAAAAATTACTAATATTGTGACATCATAATCATAACGTGATTATTATATAAATAATTTAGTTGTTGAAAATATTTGTTGCGTAAAAGGCGGTCAACGCACTCGCGAGTCCTCTGACATTGAGAGTGTGCCCGTTTGCCCTTTGTTCCATAAAATAAACTCCTAATCTTAACTGAATACTATACTGACACCGAACAGTAATATACAAAGTCCCGTTACTTTTGGACAAATAAAATAATCATTAAATATATTAATTAGTGTAATGTTGAGAAGTGGCTTAGAATAAATTAAATGAGAAACGCAATCCTTGCCACTTAACACGTAGGTATACTTATTAAGAAGCCTAAGACCAGCCTTATTCCTCCATTCCCGAAAATGCCTTTGAAGTAAGTTATGTTGCCTTATGTGTAGAACAAGAATACATAAAGAAAAAATATTAATGCAAATGCAATTATTAAAATGTCATACTTACTGATGTAATAGTGACAGTTGCACTCGACGAAGACATAAACAGTTGATATTTTACATATAAATACGCAAATCGTCTTGCCTAGATTACATCGGCCATTACAGAACCAGATCTAAAGGCCGTTTGGAATTTTGCATAACAAATGACCATCTCATCAATCAACAGACTCTAGCCACTTCAGTCCCGAATCATGTAATTAAATAAATTTAACGGATAACCGTGCATAATTAACAAAGGTACAGTCCGTCAACCTTTATCAAGGAGAAAAATCGTCTAATTCACACCTTAAGAGCCCATTTGCTCAAAACATTCGGTCAAATTAATCTAGTGGTACGTTTTTTAATGTTTTCGAAACGACAAAGTTTTGACAGAGGTGTGAAGATAAATGATGGCTAATTGCCGGACTGTCTGAGGGCGTGGTGCCTAATCGGCCAGCTGTTGACCAATTTAGGATTCATATTAGTCATTTGAAGAAACCTAAGTGGGTGCTTGAAGCTTGAATCTAAAATGATTGATTTATGGAACGTTAAATATGAATGTTGGTCTGGAGGCTTCAGCGTGTGACTCTCATACCTGAGGTCGTGGGTTCGATCTGCGGCTGTGCATCAATGGACTTTCTTTCTATGTTCGCATTTAACATTCCCTTGAACGGTGAAGGAACACATTGTGAACAAACCGGCTTGCATTAGACCTAAAAAGTCGATGGCCTATCAAGCACAGGAGGCTGCTCACATAGGTACTTGCCTATTAGATTGACAAATGATATCAGCCAGACCAGACCTTAAAAGGTTGTAGCGCCAATGATTTATTTATTTTCAAATATGAATACTAACTACAATAATTAATTATGCTTATAACGCTCGCTGCTGTGTTATAAAACGAAAAAAAATAACTCGGTGACGTCATAAAGGCATTGACGTTGATACTGCGACTATAATAGATTTTTGAACCAAAATAATAATAGTAATTGTACCTTTAGTAATTTTTCCAAAGCTCATTTCAGATACGGTCGCTTAATAAAAAAACGTAAGGCGTATGACGTAGTAAATGCAATTAAAATTTTCGTTTTAACTTTAGCTTCCGATGAAGTTGGTCATTATCAATCTTCGTGCATCGTAGTAAATTAATGATAAAATTCAATTAATTTTAACGTTATAAAATGTAACGTGTTAATAAATTAACGTCGCGTTGTTTGTTTAATGTAATAATAACAGGTGTGGCTCCAACGACTGTCACGCCTAAGCAAAAAAGATAATTTCATTATGCGCAACAATTACACTTTAATTTGCAACTCATTTCTCTTGCAAGTGGCTAAAAGCTTGTCAAAAAATCGGTACGAGTTTATCAAATTCGCGATCGTGGGAAGATTAATTTGAGAGACCACTTTATAATATCGGAGCGTCTACCTGGATGACTCAGCACTCTTTCTATTAACTTGCGACCAGTCACAACAGATCTTTTCTCCTGATACAGTGATATGAAATTGCTTAACGCGGTGTGACTTTTTAAGGTCAACTTAAGCTGGTCGTATTACGACTAATGAGTAGTTAGCTTTTCTTCTCTGAGTGAACGTGTCATAGATAATTCGATTTAATGGCAGGGCTCTTTAATTATCGAATTAGGGACGTCTTTCGAACGACTTTGTGATCATGTTAAGAAAAAAAGTGTGTAAGGTGCGGTGAAATTTGTTTATTTAAGGATTTTAAAGTAAAATGGGTTTTTCAATAATTCAAAGATAAATATCGTCCCGGATCGCGATTTAGGTACAGGTGAATATTCATTGCTTTTATGAAATACATTTCTGTCTCTCTTATTGTAACATTTTTGAAATTTGTTTACACAGGTATATGACCCGTAGCTTTCAAGAAGGGGAATAGAGCAGACATAGGTATGTGTTTGTAGTATAATATTTCTTTACAAAATGAACTTGTCTTGTGACTGTTTCAAATCGAATCTTGGGTCTTAGATACCATTTTCCTAACTTAATTATCCACAGAAACAAAAATTTAAGGGACAGACGTAGTTCGAACTTACTTCTTAAGGTTTAAATAGCTTAACCACTCAACTACTCTTTAATATAGTGAATCTGTGTGACCAATAAGTAAATAAAATGACACCATTTGCGATAAATCTAGTACTAGGTGTATTAAAAACTCGGTCGTGTATTTAAACGAACTCGCGAGGCGGTCTTTGATTTATAAACAATACGTCAATGACGTAAGCTTCTTTAGCGGCTCAGATTTATTGCTAGTGCTGCGCGTGCGCATTTGTTTCTGGGCAGTTGTCGATATTTTTTATTTTAGATAATCGTATTATATTGATAAAGTTTTATCGAATTATATTTTATAAATATGATATGTTTCAGAAAACATTTAAACTTAAGTGATTAAGTAAAAAAAGTAAAAAATTCAAGTAGGTACCTATTAAATAGAATTTTGTGAAAAATTTACTTAGTAATTAAACAATAACTGCTATCATTTTCGCATAACTTAATTCTAAAAAAAACATAATTTAAGAACAATTTGTCGACATATATATTTTCCTTCAATTAAATATTATAGTGTTTTAAGCCTTCAAAAGTGACACAACAGCACAGTAACAATGTACAAATACTAAAATCTAAGGAAAAACATCGATAAGCACGTACACCACTTCGTCTTGAATCAACCCTTTCGACGTCTCACTAACTCACTACACGAACGCATTAACTCCGTCTCACTCCAACAGTTACTGTTGAGTATACCTATCTCGCTCACACGTCAATAAGATCTCCCTTTGTCCCGCCGCGGCGGCTCCTTTGAAGTGAAAGCTCCGCCCAACGGCGCCCGCCCCGCGCCTCTTTAATTCGTCACAAGATAATGACAGTGCTTTTAATTACAATCGGAAACGCAATTTTCAAACTGACATAGTTCTCGATTCTAATCCGCTTTCTAAGTATCTGTTTGGGAGGTTAATTTAACACAATAATTGATCTGCGCCATTTGTTTCGTCAAATGCTTAGAACTAAATCTGTACAAAGATATTGCAAACTTAAATGTTGTCTGTCACCACAGAGTATTTAATAATTTCCTAAATATTAACTTAGTTTATTTATGGGGGGCCTCATAGCCTAGCGGTCTTATTAAGTGGCAGCTAGGTGAGGGGTACCGGGTTCGATTCCCGGTTCGAGGGCAAGTTTTAATTTAATTTAAATTTGTTCTCGGCCTTTGGGAGGGTTGTGCAGTACCGGGCGAGTGCCTAAACCGTACATGGAGGACACGGTCGAATTTCTAAGGCAAAAAGAACGAATTATAAAACACCTATACTTGACGCTGGCTAATGCACTTGGAGGTGTTCCAATCAAGAGTCCCCGATTGGATCAGATTTGGGTACGTTACTCTCACACCCAACCCCATGATTAGTTTAGGCTAATCTAACCTAAAGATTTTATCTGAGGAATCATTTAGGTACTTAACTTAATAAAACTGAAATACAAAATAAAAATTACAGAGCTGAAATTATAAAATCGTAGATTAGTTTAAACTAATGAGAACACTAATTATTGCAGTGTATGCCTCAACAACCCAATTAAATTTAATAAATATAATTCGTAAAACTATATGTTCCTTTAAATTAATTCTTTTTCAAATCAGTTTATTTAGCATGACAGGCGAAACGAACTGACGCGGGCTATTGAGGGAATTATTACGAAACCTAATTTTCTAAAGGAAATCTATTTTCCAATAACCATTGCTAGACTTCATACAAATCCCACGCTAAGTACACTTTTCAATCTCATCACTTTGATGTTAATTTCTTGAAATCCTGTTCACTTCATTCGTACGATAAGCAAGGCATTCACTCTTATGTAATTACTGGCGGCCGCTTCAAAGGAACCGACGAGCACGGCGGCGCTTTTGTAGTCTAATAAACTTCTTTACGGCAACATTTAAATTTCAACTCTATTTAGTAGACGATAAAGTGCAAATTCACTTAAATAACAAGACTTTTCTTAACACCTTAACGGAGTAAAGGGTGGTATCGGTTAGGATTTTGCCACGGATATGTCAAAAAGAGGTTTTATTGCGTTGGGTAAATTAGACCGCCCTGGATGAAATTAGGTCATTCTGGTTATAAATATGATTGATTTTAATTCTTGTTAGTCCGAATATATTATATTTTTAGCGAATTTAATTAATTATTGACGATACTATTATCGATTTTATAATACAAAACATCAAGTTAAACAAATAAAATGATATGTTGTATGTAATGATATGTTGTAACAAAATCCAGTCCACAAAAGTGCAACACGTAATTGTTTTATTTAAAGTGGAAGTATATGGTGATTTTTATTGTTCTTAATTTTCAGATTATTCATTTTGAATTCTCGGACATATTCTTTTTATAATTTAAACTACCATTTCAATAGCCATGTTTGTGTAAAGATTGTAATTTGTCTAAATACATCGCGTGATCAACAATTTCTTTAAACGTTAATATTTTACAAGAGTCATTACGAGTCACACATGGCTATTGGCTTGGATATAATTATTTTATGGTTTAACTGATTTATTATGTACCTGTTTCGTATTACTTTTTTAAGCAATATTATATATAGTCTTTTAAACATTGCAAAAGTGTCGAAATAAACCTAATTATTCGCTTAAATTCTGAATCGTGGGATTGATATGTAAAGTATGCTGGCCTAGTTGCTTGAGCGTGTAACTCTCATTCCTGAGGTCTTTTTTTTTGGAACCCGGCCACCAACTTTTCTGTCCATGTGCGAATTCGCGCGTACGGTGATGGAAAATGGAATGCGCTTGACACAAAAAGTCGAGGGCGTGTCAGGCACAGAAGGCTGATCACCTACTTGCTAATTAGAAAAGGCAAATGATCACGAATCAGATACAGAAATTTGAGGCCATGAACAAGGGTTGTAGCTCCACTGTTTTTTTTATGGGATGGATATATGAGATCGAAGTTGCCGTTAATAATATTTTGGACGAGAAGAAACGTGCTCTAATGGCAGTGTATTTAACACATACGATAATCACATAGCACATACGGTTGACATATTTTTATATATACATTATATAGACATATTAATTTCTTAACCTCCCCGAACCATGTGGTGCGGGACCTTATTTTATTTACATACTACTTATTTTAGTACAAAAACTCGCGAGAGGAATGGCGTAGACTTCTCCAATATTGTAATATTTGTTTTTGTAGAACAGGGGGCAAACGGGCAGGAGGCTTACCTACCTGATGTTAGTGCCGCCCATGGACATTCTCAATGCCAGAGGGCTCGCAAGTGTGTAGCCGGGCGTTTGAGAATTGGTACGCTCTTATCTTGAAGGACCCTAAGTCGAATTGGTGCGGAAATACTTCAGCCGGCAGCTGGTTCCACATACTGGTGGTGCGCGGCAAAAACTGCCTTGACCGTCGAATATTTAGCTAAGTAGTTTGTAAGTACGAGTAGTCCCGTAGTTAGCTGTGAAATCTCAATAGAAAAAGACTCGTAGCAATCTTGGCCATCTGGTCTAAATGGTCAATCATGCTTCACTGTGAGAACTTCACTGAAACACAGACGAGTAGCGAAAAGATGATATTTACCTAAGTAATTTCTTTGCCTGGGTAGAATATCTAGACTAGAGCAACCCCGGAGAGCCCTTTAGGTTTTGGGAGATAAAAAACCTTTTTAAAGTGACCTCCCTCATCAATGATTCATTTCTTTCGTTTTTATCTATTTCGTGGACTAAACAGTAGCATATAAATATCATAAATTATTATAGCAATAACAAAAGAAGAATGATCACTATTAATATATATTGAAAGAGGTTGTATTTAGTTACGTTTGGCATTTATTTTGCGTTCAAAAATCAAATAGGTATGCCTCCACAAAATTTCTTCAATATTTAACATTCGTGAGAACGGTGAAGGAAAACATCGGGAGGAAACCGGCTTGCCTTAGACCCATAAAGTCGACGGCGTGTGTCAGGCACTGGAGGCTGATCACCTACTTGCCTATTAGATTGACGAATGATGATGAAACAGATACAGAAATCTGAGGCCCGGACCTAAAAAGGTTGCAGCGTCGCTGATTTATTTATTATTTAATACGTAGTAAAGATTGACATCCTTGTGGACAGAGAGACTGTATAATATGGTGTTTCCACCATACAACTATAAACCCCTTTTTTATAAACTAAAAAGAATTAACGAGACTTAATGATTTAATGAGGCTAGCTTTCGAACCAAGAACTTAAATAAAAGCTCCTATGAGTTTAGAATTAAAGCTAAAGAAAATTAGAAACCAATCTTGCGCAAGTACTGAAATAATAGATCATTGTTTGGCCTTTATTATGGCCACCCATATCGTAATGCTATCTCCCTCACACGCGCTCGGTGGTCTGTAACGAGACAACTGGAATGGCCGAATCACCACATAACGTTTTTTACATGATTACCTCTTCAATAAATCTCACGGAATAATGGACGTGACAGTATAAAAATTGCATTAATCCATACTTATCGATACGTCGAAGCGTGGACAATTAATCATTCGATCGAATATTTATTTATTTAGAAAAACCTTATGGCTTTCTGAACTATAACATAAAATAATTTTAAATCGGAACGCCAATTAGAAGGCTTACAGACTTAACCATAATATGAGAGAGAGAGAGAGAGTAGGTTGTGTGTGTGTAAAGCATGTGTGTTAAAATCGGCTTGATGCAGTGACATATGTCAGATTAATGATATTTTGGTAAAACATTTTTTAATTCGGTATTTATTGGTATTCATAGATAAGTCTCGTTTAGACTGAATAAAAAACACTTGCAGGTCATAGGGTGTGTCATTTGAAATCGCTCGTATTTGGTTCTAATTGTAGACATTGATATTTGGTGTCTACAGCTAAATTCTAACTAATTAACAAAAAATTATAAGTCATTATAATTGAATACTTTTGAATAAAATAAGGGCATTTTTAATAGTATTAAGTTGAATAAGAAGAATCGGCGAAAGCATTGAAGATCATAAAGAGTATAATCTTCTATTATAAAGATGAAACAAAATAAAGCTATGGAGTAGACTCTATGGTAAAACAATACTTACAACCAAGGGGCAGATGCAAAGGGCATATCAGATAGAATAGCCATTCTTAATAAGTTTCGAATAAGAGATTAGAGAATTTGGTCCCTTAAGGAAGTACTTAAACGGAAATTCTTCCCAATGGTAGCTAAGAAAAAGGTGTTCAACTTATGTATTTTACCATGTGTCACATACTGCTGCCACATTTGACTTACGCATTATCGCAGAAACATCTTTTAAATCTGACGACAGGCCAAAGAGAAATAAAAAGAAGCATGGTAGGTATAACATTGAGACATCACAAAAGAATAGAAGAGATAAGATTAATGACCATAGTAGAGGATATTATAAAGAAAAATTGTATTGTAATGGCTCTGGACCGGGCACATGACGAGAGATAATAGGTCGAAATGGACAAAAATTATTGCAGAATGGCAACCGCGCGATGGAAAAGGAAAAGAGGAAGACAGAGCAAGTGATATAAAGAGAATAGGTGGCACAACTTGGACAAGTTAGAACATTAGAAAATAATGAATGCAGCTGGAAGAGGCCTATGTGTCACAGTACACGCTGATTACCAAAACCGGCACATCTGATATATTAGATTAAGTAAGGTTATGTAACTAAAAAAAATGTTTTTATATACTGGGTCTCAGCAATAAAGGCTTAATAACCATAATAATAATAACGGCATTTTTATGTAGGTATTTCATAGATAAAAATAATTAAATTATCGCAGAGTACTTATAAAACAGTCCGTTATTAATCAAGGAGAACACCGTGTACCTACCTACTTATAATAATTTATTTTAATTAAGATATTAGCTGCAGTTACTTTAGAAGTATTATTTTTTAAACAATGTTTATTTCAGACGTGATAATTAGTACGTCTCAGCTCCCCAAAACTACAGAAATTTTCAAAACGAATGAGAAATGCAGCATTTCCCAATCCATCTTTCTGTTTATATTTATCATAATTTCGTCTAATGTCAGTCCCGTAACGCAAATGATAACTTCACTGTACTGTTTAGGGTTGTCACTTGCTTTTATGAAAATTGTAATAATGTGACTACTGTCAAGTTGTTTATACTGAGTGGCGGTGGTGTACTGGCCCTAAAGAAAATATGTTTATTTTTTTTATATGACATTTCCTGTCATTCTGTAGTTGAAAATTGTGTAGTGAACAAATGTAAAATATACTGAAAATAAACATGGACCGTTTCACTCCCCAAGAACGTGGAATAATCGTGTCAATGTTCTTACGGAATAATTCATCAGTGATAGAAACACTACGTGAATTTCGTTGACGATTTCCACACACATTTTAGATTTCAATTAAATATTCATAAATTCTCTTTACGAAATTTTAATTTAAAAAAAATTATATAAGGTAATTCGCCCTTCTCAATCGCTCTCTCCCTTTTCTTCGACAAAAAAACTGCACATCTTCGTGACGTTTTTTAAAAATTTTACCCTTCTGCGCCTAAAGAAGTTTCACTTCAAAAACAAACATGAATAAGTCACTCTAAATCTGCTCCAAAGACAATAAAAATACTACTAAAAGAATTTTCTTCGTGCATAAATGTTCGTGACTGCTAAGTTCCAAGTCGTTGGCGACTCAATCTAATTAAGCTTTAGTCGCAGCATATTTCTAGTGGTAGTAAAAGAAATTGAATTTTCTTCCTCTACCAAAGACGTTTATACCTAGAGTGTTTATATTTCCGAATTCCTTTTTAGGCTGTTATAAACTAGATTCGTTTTTCTACAAACTGACTGCCCTATCTAATATAAGCGCAGTTCACACGGGCGGGATGGCGCGAATGGGGCAGGTAATGGCGGCCGATCCATCATCCTCGGACATCGCTATTGATTTGTTCAATTTCTGCATTAGCTTACCTAACATTAATTATGCACTTTCGATTTTAGTTTGCTACTTGAATTAATTTTAAACTACAAGTTGCGGAAGCTATCTGATCGTAATTTAATAATAATAAAAAACGAGAACAGTAGCCGGGTCGTGAAATACTCAATTTTTAGGCTGTACGTTCCTTCCTGGATGTGTGTGTGATGTTTCTTAAGGAAAACATTGTGAGGTCATGACTTGAAACCAATGTTGATGAATGAATCGGGTCCAGAAGTCTGGCTCTTAAAAAGAAAAATTATTAATCAAGTAGACAAGATACTCTAAAAAATAATAATATACAAAATGTAAGTTTAGGTACTATTAATTATTATAATTACTAAGGTACCTAAAGACGAAGCTTGGGCTCTGCGGCCCATGAGAGTCCTGCGTATGAATTTTGGTAGAATGTTGAGAAGTCTCGTCTACCGTGGCCTTTGATGGTGGAGATATTAATTTTTAATAATTATAATATTAAAATAATATACATTGAAATAAATAACTAAACTTAACATAAACTAAAATATATCATTAAAAGGAGTCCCTTTAGGCAAGGTTCCGAAGATACTGGCAGCGTTCCCCCTTTGAATTGCTAGACTAATTCTTTGTCCGAGGTAGCTGCCAGATCTCCGGTGTCCTGTGATGTCGACTAACCTTTTTGAAATTTCTTTAAAAAGCCTTATATAGCCTAGGACCCCTCGGACCAAGGGTTTCGACACCGAATGGGACAAAATCATATTCTGAGTCTAGACCCCTAATATATGTAATATATATATATATAAAATTTAATTGAAATTAAAACATATATGATAAATAGCTTTAAAGTTATGAATAACTTCGGTTGTTTTTCTTATCCAGACTTAGTTGTTATTGCTTCCGTGTTCCGTTGTTATTAGGTATATGTATATGTTGCGAGTAAGGATTTACATAGCCAATTAAACTTATAGCGCGCTTTAAGGTCAGGTTATATCATAGTAATTGCCCAAATTAAAAAATGACTAAACAGATACATCGATTCATTACATTTCTAAAAACAGAAATATAATTAATTAATGGAGTCTTCTGGAGTCAGAAGAGATAAGAGAATATTAGATAAAATATGATTTTTATTATTGTTTCTAAGTATTTTTCTAGAACCCTCTCACTGAAGCCAGGTCAGATCAGCCAGATATAGTGTGTATCACTACTGTGGTTCAAGATCTCCACGACTTTAGTTGAACTTTTATTGATTAATGTCTTAATGATTATATTCCGTTACTTACGATCTCGAATAAGACTACCTGTAAGGGTAATAAACGTGTTTAATATTATGTAGTAATCGTGCATGAGGTAAATTAAAGCTTTTTGTCAATATCTTATTAGCAGACGTGGTGATCAAAACCTGTTTAGTGAAGAATTATGCCGTCCGAAAGATTAAAATTGCCATTTATTATACGTTGTCAGAATATAATATAAACTTAAATACATAGGTACTTTTTAAATAACCTGCGTTACGTTTTGGTAACTCATACATGTATAACGTTTTTCAGAAAGAACTTTATGTCACCTATTTATAAATCTACTCTGAAAAACTATAAAACAGAAAAACGGAAAAACGTTGTAAGAATAATAATTTAAAAATTCAAGATATCTTTATTAGTTTTAAAAATGTTGATTGAAATAGAAAAAAACAATAAACATGTCTTTTAAAAACGCATACATCTACGTAAAGTTAGTATCGTAATAAAAATCACTAAGCAAACAATTTTATCTCCACATAAATTGCTCCGAATTATGTGGCATCTTCTCTCTCTGTCAGGGCGGGGCCAGCCGTGGTGAAACCCACGTATTTAGACCTCTCGCGTACCTCTTGTGAGGTCCCGATGGTAATTTATTAAGCGGGCCCCACACACTTTCGAAACGTCCATTCGAAACATAGACTATGAATTATTATCGAGGTTATTTTTTTTAATTTCCCGCCTAACGGTGCGAATTCAAACTAATTAAGACATTACAATAATACAGAATTTGTATGTTAATTCAAACATTTGAAGCTTTCTTATCGTCTTACATCTATTTTGAATTACATTTAATGTTTTATTGCGTTTTCGTGATTTCGAATTTTTTAAGACGGCAACATTAGAGCAAATGTGAATTGCTCATTATTTCAACACCAAATTGCTGGTGGGAATATTTTATAGTCCGTACAAAGGCAGAAATTGCGTAAAGGGGTCCTTAATAGGTACTTCTATAACTATAAATTAATTTTTAGTACTCACCTTTTACATCCAATGATGAAAGCTGGAACTATAATGTTTTTTAATTAAACCATTTGCATAAAATTATCACCTATAGGTACTGTAATTAAAATTTCTATCTAAGCCATTTATAACATTATTTAAGCATTATGTATTTTAATCTTAACCAATGGAGTTGGTAGTTATACAAATTGATACTATCATTACTATAAAATAGGTAATATGCTAAGTTACCTATTTTATATCGATCTTGAAAGTACCTTGTACGTTTAGGTAATATTGTCTTAAACAATTTACCAATTCTAAATCATATAAAAACATAGCATTTCATTGTTAAATCAATTAATCAAAATCGAGAAAATACATACTTAATATACATTTTTTGTTAGTCTCAAGTAGGTATATTTTATCATTTTATTAAACTGATTTTAAGTATTTGTATCAAATAATATACTTCAACTGGGATCATTCCGGACGGAGATAAAAATAAGTAACCCCCTCTATTACGATTGATGTTAACAAAATATCTTTGCTACTTGATACTAGATGGCACTACATTTTCCAAGAATCTACATTAGGGGACTTCGCTTATTGTTTAAATCTGTGGCTAGTATTTTTTATTTCATCTTTGTCTATGGATTTTACATACAATGACGGTTTCTGTCAAACGACGTTTTCCATCTTTCAAGGACAAGAATGAACTATGAAGACTGAAGTCTGAACTGAAGACTCCAGAGTCCAGACCCAGAGTCCAGTACTGCAATTTTAATTATTTATTAAATTAGTAATTGCTTGTTATTTGCTTATCATTTTCTATTTTTAAAAGGTGGTATGGTACAGTCTTGTAGCAGATCTACATATAATTAATTATAACAATGAATCCTCCATTAATAGAGAAAGCTATCAGGTCTTTTAATGAATCTTGTCCAGCAGTTACTTACAAGGACCCTTTATTAGACCCAGCCGTTACGAAAGCTTTATCAAAAAGCTTCGTTCAAGTTTTAACTTCAAAGCATAACACTACTGTGGACACAAACTTAAGACTGTCAGTGCTTGAAAACATACGTAAAATATGCAAGGTGCATCCTGAAGGCCATTTAAATATACACGAAAACCATACTGCAGCGCTTGTAGACGTTTATAAACATGCCGTTTTTTCAAACAATACGAGTGAAATTGATCAAAAGTTAAGTGCCTTTTTAATCAGAACATGCAAAGATACTGATATGAAATCATGTTATAATATTGATATCAATCCAGAATTAGTTCAGGCTTTACTTAATTTAGATTCAAGTATTTTTAACAATTTATCAGACACTATTATTAATTGGAACACAAGTGATATTAGGTGTTCTACTATATTGAATAATTTATGGGATCAGAACATTCTCCGCTCAGATGTTGTTATAAAAATGAAACCAGAGATAGAAAATATGTTATTAAACTTATGTGTTAAAGTCCTTGAAAATAGAAGTCTTGACTTAAACCTAGAACTAAGCGACATTACATATCAAAGACTGTTGTGTACTAGTGCTGAAGTTCCAAATTGCTTTCAAATTTGCAGTTCAATATTAAATTCAGTATTAACCTCTACCAACTACGATTCAGTGATATTAGACTTAGTTTATAATTTTAAATGTATTATAAAAACTAAAAGCAAAGATCTTTTTGCCAGCTTGTACCCTACAAGGTTAATTCATATAGTTATATTACTAGATGTAGAAATTCAAGACCTACCAGATGATTTTAAACAAGATTATATAAGAAAAACTGTTGGATATCTAAAAGAAATGCATAATACCTCTCCAAGGAATTTTACTATGTTACTCTCACATTTTCCTCAATGGTTTAATGAATGTTAAGGTATTTTGTATATTTGTTTTATTATATTAATGTCATTTAAAGTGTAATAGTATATATATAGGTATACTATAGACGGTTTTCTTTTGAATAAATACATGAGAATATATAAAATGTAGTTATTAAAAAAACACTTGGATTTAGATTAGGTCATAAACTGTATTACAAGTTGTAAAAAGGCTATTGCTAAAATTTAAGAATTTGAAGGATTTTTACTGTAAGGTAAACCCTGAAGTCTAGGTAGGTATTAGTATTAACAATACATTACACATTGCATGACAATGTGTGTATCTAAAATAAATTGTAAATTAATATTTTTCATTCTAATATTTTTATTAACTTGCTCTCCTTATATTCCTGCAAAAATACTAGCCGTAGTTGTACCATGAGTTTGACAAATACCTATATGACGGTGCAAGCGGTGTTGTGAGACATTCTATACAAATATATATATATATTAATTATTGACCAATATGAGCAAATATTATGTCAACCACATGGTACAGCTGCAAGTGGTAGATTTAGCTTTACTAAATAAATCTCGCTATTATCGCCTTGCAGCAAGTTATAAAAAATTAAAAAATACAAAAGAAATGTATGTAAAATATGTTATAATAGTTTTTCAAACGAGTTTATAATGATAGATTTCTGATGACATGATACAACAAACAACCAATTAATGATTTTCCTTATATATTGATATGTTCAAATAACGAACTAAGAACAATAGTTAAAGAAACTTTTAATTTATTAATGATGCTTCATGTAACGTAGCTCCGCGACAAAATCATTTTGGTGCTGGAAACAATTGATAGAAAACGGTTTAATTACACGCGTGTCACGTCCAATCAATTTTATACAAATTAGAAAAGACAAAATAGATTCCTAAAAAGGTTTTGTCTCTGACGCTAACTCTGCATTTCTAAATGAGACCTAGACGTTTGAGATGAATGTTAACACTATTATTCCTATTTAACGTAGGACCGTGCATTGACCGTAAAATATTTGCTTCATTGCAAGGTAGAAGGCTTACGCGCCTACGAGCACCATGCGAAAGTCCAGATATATGCCCACGTACATTATCCCAATATGGTAATATCAGATCGCAAACGGCACAGTGATATACGTTGGGACGAATCTAAAACAAAAAGATATTCAATTACATTTGTCTAGATTCGATAGACTTCAATATTGAGCACCTAGATCTAAAATAATAAAATATTCTTGGCAACGGCGTAATAGGTTTTGTGTTTATTATTGTTTTTTTTTATAATTTTATACTTATTAATACTTTACATGAACTTTTTTATAATCACGAAGACCAATAAAATTTTGAATTATTTTTTAACTTTTTTATTATTAATTCTTAAAAAAGGAGTCTCTCTTTTTTGACCCATCCTTGGCAATTAAAGAATTTTTACTCACCAATCGAATGAATTCTGACTTTTCATCATAGTCAGTCATAACATGACAGGCCAACATTTTGTCTACGTGGGTCTTTGTTTTGCAATGATTTTGAGCGTCGGATTTTTCTATAACTTCATTGCATCCAAAACATATGTACTGATCTGTATCAATTCCATAGTTTCCCAACAGCATAAACGAAGAATAATGTATTTGTATTTGATCGTTAACAAGATAAGAAGAGCCGTTAATTTTAAAAATGCTTATCATAAAGCTCGTAAACTTTATCTTTCTCCAATAGCTCTTTTCATGCTTACTCTGTCTCCAAAGACCATGTAATTCTAGAAAACACTTGTGACGTTTGCCATACACATGAGACATTACCTGTCGCATGCTAGCAGAGACTCTCGTGTGGCACATGGAGCAATAACCCCAACTTACTAGTGTATTAAATTTAATATAATTATCCTTGCCATAATTCACCAGTTCGTGCCTTCTTTTTCCGTGGTCAACGACTTCTGAATACTTAACATCGTAAGGCTTACCACAATCTGAATCCCTTTCATTTTCATGGTTATCTTTATGTTTGATCATAACTGTTATATCTGCTTTTACTGCTTTGTTACAAATCCGACATTCTGCTTCTCCTTTTTTATCATTTATTTTATAGTATTCTTGGCTCATAATAAGAAGTGCACTATGAAGTTCAGGGTCAGTTTTAACTAAAACTTTCATATTTCGATATGCCTTGTTTGAATAGTTGTTTTTATATTTTTCAGCTACATCACAATCCTCAGTCATATGATCTTCCATCGTGCTATTGTCATGTACGTTAAGACATATAAAGCAATAGAATGTCTCATGACTTAGCTGTAAATTAAGAAAAAATCTTATTTATTACTTCCAACAAACAAAAATACATACTAATAGCCGGCACTTTAAAAAAAAGGTTTGAAGTAATCTTACCCTTCTGTAATAATATTCATTGCATTTAACAGTATTCGACTGTATCAGATTAATTACGTGAACATTCAAAGTATTATGAATCGTTACATCTTGAATCCGTCTAGAGCATACGGTACAGAAATCTTTTTTTATACCATGCCATTCTAAGGCGGTCACTTGGACATCGCCAATAAAAACTGTACCATCTGAACACCTCGTTATTGCGTAATTCATTGTTTCAAATTTAGGTTTTTTTAAAACACTTTTAGCTGCAACATGAGAACTACATTGTCTATGTTTTTTAGGTTCAGTGGTCAGCTCGTTGCAGGCTTCACAGTAAAAATCATCTCTGATCTGTAAAAAATTGATTTTACGTGAATTTACCTCAAGTTCTACTTCCGACGCATCGCGACTTTAGGTACTATTAATATTAATATTGTTTTCGTGAATACGTCCTACGTTTTAGGCAATAAAGAATAATATACATGCCTACTAACATTGAGCAATGTAGTGGGGGATACTGCCTTTATACAACATTTAGTGGCATTCATATCAAAAACCCCTAATTCCGTTAAATATGCCAATGGCTTTATATAAAAAAAAAATAATTTGATAGGAAGGTATTGGAAGATGACATATCTGTTTTATAGGCTTGGTTAATTTTTTTTACCTTTGTTAAATGTTACTCATCCAATGTGGAAGAAAAGCATAACTGTAATTTTTAGGTTTTGAACGAATATTTAAAAAAGGCTGTACCATGATATTACTGCGTAATATTATCATTTGTTTGATTTTAAATGAATCATACTTACCTTGTACAAATAGTCTCTTTTATAGCGTTCGTCGTATGCCTGCTTTTTTAATAAGCTCCTATGTTTTTCCCACTTCAGATGCTTATCCACAGTTTCTAAATAAAAAAATGACTCTTGGCATAACAAGCAGTGGAAATCTATTTCGCCGCAAAGAATAAAATTCTTAAAGTAACTACAAAACTTTGCTTCAGTCATTTTCGATAATCAAAAGAAGGGATGAAATAGGAGATATTATTTAAAAAAGATTGTTTAATAAGAACACATAAGTACTTTTACCACGTTGTACAGTTACTAGTATTAATATAATATGGAGAAGAGTATTCTGCAAGTTAATTATTTTTCTCTTATGTGGGTACCAACAAAAAATGAACAAAAAAATTATAGAGAAATTATATTGCATAAATTTACAAAAATGACATATAAAAACGAATATTCATTTCATAATTATGTGACATTTTCATGTATCTATCCATCTATCTATTTTACAATTTAGTTTTGAGTCAACAAAATACAAATATACCTAAATTGCAACAAATTATTGTTGACCATAGTTTCGATATGCATATTACATATTATGTCAATTGTCGATAAGTTTTTAAACGAATAGCTATAGCTGTCGAATGTCGAGTCGGGCATCAAATGCGTCGAATGCTTCAATTGTTCCAAATAATGTAGACGTAAAATTAAACAAAATATGTTATTATTATCATACTAACCGTTTTGTTTTCGTTACAAGAAGTGAAGTTAAGTTGTAGTATTTAAGTATTTTAAAATCTTTTGTATTTAAGTACTGTTACAAAATCAGTTTCTTTCGGCGTCTCAATATGAGTAAGCGGCGTCGTGCATCGTCTGTTGCAAGCCGAGGAGCTGATGGAGATGATAGTGATGATGTTGAGCTGAGCAATCCAGGCCCTCCACCATCACGCAAGAAGAAAAAATTGGAACCGGTAAGCACAAACACCAGTTGTAATTGTTTTTCCAGGTGCTATATAGAAACTATAACAAAGATTTTATCAAGAAATGCTTTACTATAACAACTTTGCTTTAAAATGATTAAAAAAAGTTTTTACATTTTCAAATTTAAATGAATAAAATATCTTGCAGGGTGAAATATGTCAACAATTGTATGACACAATTCGTTCATTCAAGAAGGAAGATGGAACTCTTCTATGTGACTCATTTATCAGAGCACCTAAAAGACGTCAAGAGCCCCAGTACTATGAAGTTGTATCTCAACCTATTGACCTGCTTAGAGTGAGTTAAATACATAAAGAAAATTGATCCAATTACTCTGTTCATAATTATATAGTTTAGGGTATTTTACTAAACAATAACATCTAATCTAATTCATGGCCTGCACCTAGTGAGAGTAAATAAGTAAAATCATGTTATGGAACTACTAGCTCCTGCTATAGGCAAATCAAAGTTTTTTAAAATTTGTATGTAAATGTAATATGTAATAAATATACAGATACAGTCTGGCTTATTAAGAAGACTGTTATAGTAGTCAAAATAGTATGCATGTTTGTCTTAGGTTCAACAGAAACTAAAAACTGATACATATGAGGATATAGATGAGTTGTCTGCAGATATTGAACTCCTAGTAAACAATGCTAAAGCCTTTTATAAACCAGAGTCAGAGGAATATAAAGATGCTAACCGATTGTGGAAATTGTATACAAAAACCAGACACAGTCTTGAAAGCGGTATGTTTTTTAATGTTGGCCATACTTAAACATGTATCTTTGGTATGTATATGTAAACAGTTATGATGAATGCTTTACAATCTTGTAGGTGAAGAAGTGAAAGTTCCAAAGATATCTCGCACAAGCTCATCAAGTCGCAGATCAGATGTGGCTGAAGATATGTCAGAAACTTCCACTAATAATGAAGAGGATAGCATTTTTGAAGAACTTTTTAATGCTGTAAGTGTTTTAAACAATTTAAATTAAAAAATCTGGATTCAACAAATAAATGTACTAGGTAGGTAGTGGGATTATGGACTTGCTATTTATTATAAGTATGCGGAAAACATTTTTAGAACTATGTAACCTTCAAATCACATCTTTTAAAATTTTGTCTTTAGGTTATGATAGCAAATGCAGATGGCCGACCACTTTATGGCGAATTCCAATTCCTTCCATCAAAACGACGCTACCCTGAGTACTACAATATAATAGACACTCCCATTGACCTCAAAACTATAGCCCAAAAGATACAAGCAAGTGAATACTCAAACTTGAGTGAATTGGAGAAAGATTTACTGTTAATGGTTAGGAATGCCTGTCTCTTCAATGAGCCATACAGCCAGGTCTATAAAGATGCAAAAATGTTGAAGAAAGTAAGTGGTTTTTTCTGTACTGTATGGTCAGTTTAAGTTAAGAACTTAAATAAGTTAGAAACTGTCTTTTTGTGTAAAAGATTGAGAAGTGGAACAAGTGTTACCTAAAACCAATGTACATGCCTATTATTTATTGAATTTATATCCCATTTCATCATAATTTTTATATCTATGTCTTGAATATTAAATATCCTTTTCAGATAATCCAAACTCGTAAGCAAGAAATTGAGCAGCATGGACGACCCAAAGTGTCTGAGCGTATTCGCAGTAAGAGATCATCACGTGTTGTGCCCATTTTATCTAGTAGAACTATGGCCATCATGGAACCCCCTGGATCAGATGGAGAGCCATCTGTTACGGTAAATAAAGATAAATTTATAAGTATGCTGTAGTTTAGTGAACTTTATGTTTTTACTAACCATTTTTCAGTCACATAATATAATTGTTACATAATCTTAACGTAACAGTCTATATAAAATTTTAATAAAGACAATTATGATACCTAGAAATGTGTCTGCCCCATTTTTAGAACTTTCTACATTTTAGCACTACTACAACAATTAGTGAAGAGTCCATTATATGTACTATAATGGAAATTAAATTATAATATAATACTGCCTGCCAAAACATAGGCTATTGATCAAAACTGTAGTAGAAAGTTTTTGTGCAATAAACATACAATTAAATGTCTTAATACAAAATAAAATATATATGTTGTTAATATTGTGAGAATTATTTTGATTGATATCTCACGATATAAAAAAAAGTGTATGAAAAAGGTTTAAAATATAACAAAATAATAATACAGATTATAATCTCTAAATATTTACAATTAAAATATACATTGATTACTTTTAGGACAATAAGTTAGTTTTTATGATCACATATCAAAAATCTTAAAAGCATTAAAAACTGTTTTAGGGTCGAGGTAAAACATTTCAGCCTTCAGACGAAAGCGAAAGTGATGATGATAAGAATGAAAATGAGGATTCGCCACAGTGGAAGTTATTAGAATCTGTCTGGAATCATATGGGCCCAGGTGGTGAGATTTTTTACTATTTATCTTTAAACTAGCAAACCCAGCGAACTCCTTCTCGCCACCAGATGGCTTCGTTTTATGTAACATTTTCTTTGGTGATCCCGCTTTTCTTTTGAAATTTTTCCTGAATTTTCTTGGCTATAAACCTCACGAAGCCCGAAACCTTTCCAACGAATGCAAAACCGTGGAATTCGGTTTGTGCGTTCTGGAGTTATAGGAAGGAAAACCCGACTTATTTTTATATTTATCTTTAAATTAAATACATTATGGATTTGTATGCCATAATCTTACTTGTAAAGAGTTGTAGGGTTATTCTATTATTATTAAAATATCTAAAATTGTTATAATAACTTAAATGAATTTGGTATATTCGTGTTTGATTGGTTGGATTATGCCAGTGAAAGAAATGTAAACATAAGCGGAAGAAGTTTATTGTATGCAGTTCCAAAGAGGTTTGCACATATGAACTTGAAGATTATGAGATCTTTCTCGTTATTAATTTTCTGGGTTTCCAAAGTCAAAATTAGGTTCTGTTATCAATACTTAGGTATAAGATGTATTTTATAAACACTGCGGATTATGCATATAATTAAAATTTGCCTTAAATACTTTTATCTAAATTTTTTTATGAGATAACTGATATGCCTATAGAAAAGCTCAAAGCTCAAATTTATTTCAAATTGATTGTCTTAATTTTTATATAGAATAATAATTTAAAAATTTGCAAGACATATTTTCATATTATAACGATGTATATAAAAAAAGACTAAATAAATATATATTTTTACAAAGATAACATTTGTTGGTGCCCCACTAGCTTCACCATTCTGGAAGCTGCCTTCGAGACGCGATCACCCGGACTACTATAAAGAGATCAAGAACCCGGTATCTATGAACCAAATAAAGAACAAAATACGTCGAGGCAACTATGGCACTCTGTCGGAGGTGGCTGGCGACATGAATATTATGTTTGAGAACGCTAAACAGTATAATCTAGGCACTTCAAGGATTTACAAGGATGCTGTTAAATTGCAAAGGTAATTGTAGAACAAGGTTATTTAATATCAAATCGTTATATTTTGCAGTAGATTATAAAGAAATTTACTTCGATGGTGCAGTCCGCATCTCTAGGCATTTCGTTTATCGAAATGGGAAGCTTTGAAATCCACTTGCAGCAAAAGTCTTTAAAAAAAAGACAATACTCCTCTCTTATAGGCCGGCAACGCATCCGGTAACGATTTTCATCAGCGGCATCTGCATGGCCGAGCCTATGGCCGTTCCATAGGCTCGTTTTACTTTTCCATAAAAATGTAGTGGTGTGTGTGGTTGCTCGATAGACGAAAACTATGGCACAGAGCGCCCCACGCTTTTTCACAATAATATGTACCAGTATTTTTTGTTCATTACCATTTTCAGCCTAAATTAGCAATTATTTTTCACTTTTTAGTTTGATGTGCTTTAAAATAGTGTTTTTTAGTTTTTTTAACTATTATTTATTTTTTATTTTTTAAGTAAAAATTTTTTTTTCTTTGTTTTTTTTCGGATTATTGCATTTTCATCGATCGACAGGTGTGCAAAGTTTGAATTAAATCTATCCGTTTATATCGAGGCCGAAGGAGTCTGTTACATATACATACATACAGGTGAAGCTAATATAAAGCGTGTAAAAATAAATATCGTAAATACTATGACTTTGCGTTTATATTTGTTTGATAAAAAATTGCCTTTCAAAGTATCCTTTTACAAGTTTTTGTTTAATTAAATAATCACAATGGGCTTGTGACAAGTATACCTTATAAAATTACAATTATACGTTCATAATTTCAAGTGCCAAGCTTTCGAACAAGTAAACGAACGTAACGATTTTGACGTATTTAATTAGCATTCTTAATTCTGCTACGTCATCTGTCCATCTTACGACTAATCTGTGAATGTTTGGTTGGAACTGGTTTTTTTATACAGATTACACTTTATCTTTCACACTGTCACATAGCCTAGTTAAAACTACAAATAGTTCAGATGCTTTTTGTAAAATGCATATTGTTAATAGGCTTATTGCATGTAAATATTTGTTTTAACATTTACATTTAACATTCTCCTAACTAACTCCTTATAAAACTACTATACTAAAAAACTATTTTTTTCTAAGAGTCTTCACATATAATTATTTAACTAATGTAAACAAAATATTGTAAACCCATTTTAAGAGTAAGTGTGGAGTTTCTTGCCCATTCTTCTCCACACGAAACTAGGAAGGGGCAACTAGAATCTTTATATTTAATTTGACGTTCAAAGGTGCCATTTTAGGTGGTCTAATTGAAATAAATGATTTGACTTTGATTTGACATTCATTTTTCATTCACAGAATAATGCAGCAGCGAGTCCAAGAGTTGCTAGATATCGTACAGAGTTCCTCCAGTGATGATGAAAGCCTGTCATCTGTTAAGAACCATTCACAAGCTACACCAAGACCTAGAGGTAAGAAACGATCCATTTAAATTACTATATGCAATGCTTTCCTATATCGCTTTTGATAAATATTAAAGTTTCTTGAATCGATACATATGTTTGAATTGTATGAGTCCTAAAATTTTAAGGAAATTAATAGACATTTTATTATTACAACCTAGGAAAAAGTTTCGGGATAAAAATAAAATACATAGCGATCGTTCTTTACAAAATAGGTTTAATTCTCTTTAACATTTGTATATAATTAAATTGTCAGGTCGTCCACGCGTAAACCCAATTGTCGCACCATCAGCATCCCCATCACCATCACTCAAACCCAATATGCCGCTGAAGAAGAAACTGCATTACATCTCCAAGCAGTTGGTGGAATTTACTTGCTCTGATGGAAGACAGCCCATGCTCCTCTTCATGGAGAAACCGAGCAAGAAACTGTATCCAGAATACTATAATGTTATTGACCGGCCCATTGATATGCTTACTATTGAGGCTAATATCAAGGTAAATCAAAATTTAACTTAAGTACTTTTCCGTCTCTTTCTGTCTAATTTTGTTAACGTCCTTATGAAAAGAGACAAGAGACAATTTTAATTACATAAATGTTATATTTAGCAGTGTTGGCCTAATCAGCGTGCGACTCATACCTGATACTGATTTTTATTTTTTAAATGTAATATTTAACTTAAACTTTCTTGTCCTAACTTATTATAAATTTTCTATTTTACTTAATTTTTTCTAACAAGTATTAGATGTATCAGCTAAGAAATTATGTAAATTCATTTAGTAACATTTCATTCTTTTAAGAGTTTACATAAAATTAGGAAACCTAAATAATTAAACCAAATTATTAAATCCACAACCTTAAATCGGTATCAATGTGGTAATTAAAATAATAATAATAATAAACCTTGAAAAAGTTATAACATTAATTCCTAATGAATTTCTATAATATTCAATAATTTCTTACAGAGCGATCGTTATACGTCCGTGGATGAAATGGTCTCAGACTTCCGGTTGATGTTCTCAAACTGTCGTCAGTTTAACGAAGAAGGATCTATGATTTATGAGGTAAACATTTATGTTTGAGAATCCATTGTAGCTAGTATTAGTCCGTAGCTGTTTACTAACATTTATGCATATTGTTGTTATTAGGCCTGCGAATGCTAATGCAAAGGGAGTTGCTATTGTCGTAAAATAAATATTTAAAAAATTTAAATTAAAATGGCGTATTCGGTAAACGTCCACTCATTAAACATTAATAGTCAAATCTAAAACTGCTGATGAATGTAATTGAATTGTTAAATAAAAAGTGAGATTCCTAAAACTTATTTTTAAAGTAGGATAAGATTTATGTGTCAAAATTATGCGACCACCCGACAGATGTAAGAGCTTCAAATAAGCTTTTGACAAGTGTCAGAGCTAAGTCTTGACTCTTAATTTGACCCTTAGTTCACGCTTAGGCGCGAAACACACAGAAAAGGCGTAAAGTGAAGGCGCGGCGCAGAAATCTTGCCGCTTCAAAACGCGTCAATACAAAATGTACGTGAGCGGCACGTTCTTAATTATACTTTATACGTAGTTTCGTCGCCTGTTCAGCAAAGCGAGCGCATCTTCCTCAACTGAAGAGGATGACATGCTATCACGATAAAGTCAGTGCAGTCAGCCAAGCCTCTTTGTGCCGCCTCTTCGCTTCTTTGATATAATTTAAGTCGCATCCGTGCCTTATCTGCTCCACGCCGGCTCTGCGCCTGCGCCGCGCTTTCACCTTACGCCTTTTCTGTATGTTTCGCGCCTTATATATCTGGATTTTAGCCTAAATTTACTCTAATAGGTAAGTGCTTATGTCAATACTACTCATGAAATATATGTATAGCACGTAGAGATAGAAATAGCTGTTTTTTTTTGGTCTGTGTTCTTAATTTCATCACTTTTCATAGTTCCTGCATTATCTAACCTTATCACGCATCATTTTTATTTTGTCTAACACTAACATAATTCTTTATAGAAGAGGATGCCATACAAGCAGAAGTCTATCGTAAAGGTATGTAATGCCGGTGCTCATGGGCGTACAAAATAATATGCCGTGAATGTAAAGCTTGTCTTTCGAGTGAATTCTAGTAAATGGTGTTTAGTGGTTGTCGGTACTAGTGTACTTATTTAAAAAGAAAAGGGTGCGTGTACTTATGTACGCGCGTAAGAAGTTCTTCTACTTCTTTGGCATTATTTAAAATAGTTTTTGATTGCATGCAAAAAATTAATTACAATTAAATAATCAAAGACTGGAAAAGGAGTCATTATAGTCAATAAAGCTCAGTTTACATTTGAAAATTAAATAAATAAATATTTATTATTATTCTCTTACATTAAGTGTAACATAAATTCTATTATTATTCGAATGTTGTTTTTAAATTATGTCCAATGCTGTAGCATCTTCCGTGGGCAACTTCATTCTGTTAATTTTGTGTCACGGTGCGCGCGAATCGTAAAATTTCATTCTCATCAATTTTGCATAACGCGCCTAAAGAAGTATAACTTCAAAACGATTTAAAAGGTCTCACGGAACATTCTAGTCTATGATGCTGTCTTTATCACACGTAATCAAATAGAGTGACGAGACTTTAATGATTACTTATTAGGATACGGTTCTTAAGTCATTGAAAAGTCTTTGTTGTGCAAATACAAATTGTTTTTTGTATATACCATGTAAACCTATTGGTCATATTGCAATATTGCATGCAGTCTATAGTCATACAACATTCGAACGTAATATTAGTTAGTGATTTCTAACATGAGTTAAACCTACCCAACTCCGGGTAGTTTGCCGACAACCGCATTTGCCTATAATTAGAGTAAGCTATAGATAGCTCCTTCGTGTGTGTGTATTTTATCATTGACACATTCGGCCAAACACTACCTTTAATATTATTGATTACAAGTACTGTAGATTAAAAGTTTGTTCCAGGACGCAAACTTATTAGAACGCGTCCTTAATGAGAAGGTGAAGGAATTGAACAGTTGCGTCGAAAGGAAAACTCCGATAAAGACCATAAAACCAGCCAAGTCGCGCCAGCTCACACCCTTTGAACAGAAATTACGCACATTGTATGACGCAATCAGGGATTATAGGGATCCTAAAGGTAATTTTTACTGTATTTTTGTCTATGCCCATCTCAATTTAGGTGTTGTTGATTTAAATAATATAATACTTGAGCTCTATAATTAAATAACGTTTTTATAATTTTTATCGTTAATCTGACATAAACGTCATTAAGTTTTTAGTATAATGTCAATTACGTACAAAACGTCTTACGCAGGTTATTTATGAATTCTCCAATACCTGTTGTTTCGCGTTAAATTAATTATGTCTTTTGTTTTTTTTTGCGTATTTTGAACTTTTTGAATTGATATAAACCTGAATTTGTTACATTTACATAAGTTCAAGCATTATTTTTGATTACCTAGAGGCCGTTTATAAAATACGTCACACTAAAATCAGCTTTTTTGACTCCCTCCCCTCCTATTGTTACGCTGTGTCACACTTTCTGTGACTCCCCCCCTAGAAATATTTCCCGCTAGAATTATCTAAGGAACCCCCCCACCCTGCTGAGTATGATAAATTCTAAATGATAGTAGTACACAAATTCTGAAAATTGAAAATATTTATTTAGTTTCAATAAAATCTAAATAAATTAATAAATATCTTTCATAATATTTCTGTTATTCAGAAGTCCAAGGATTTTCTAATAATGTTAACCGGCGAACGTCTTGTCACACTCAGCCAGATCTCTCCCCTCCCCTTGAATGCGAACGTATTTTCTGAACGGCCCTTACTACCGTATGATGATAGTTGTCATTCTTAAGAAAGATCACTGACAGTTGTCTCAAATAAATTGCTCGCGCTGCTTTATCCCGTTCGCTATTTTAAGAGGCAAATCAAATGTGTTTAATAGTCAAGTTTTATTATATTAATTTTTAGCTAATCGACAATTAGCACTGATATTCATGAAGCTTCCAAGTAAAACGGAATACCCAGATTACTACGAGCTGATAAAAAATCCCATAGACATGGAACGAATCGCCCACAAACTAAAGAACAGTGTCTATACCTCTGTTAACGAGTTGGCATCGGACTTCATACTAATGTTCGACAACGCTTGCAAATATAACGAGCCAGATTCGCAGATATATAAGGACGCGTTGATCCTGCAAAGAGTTTGTTTGCAGACCAAGCAAATGTTGAGGTTAGATATTATGTTATTTACTAGAAATACTAGATTTTTTAAATCCGTTAATTATTTTTGTATTGTGTGTATAACTCCTTTAATTAGCTAAAGCTACGGTTTCCTAGAAAAGCGGTGCCGTTATCTAACGGCCGTAATGTAACGTTGGGTGACGTCACCCAAACGTTGTCTGTAAATAACATCAGAGTAGGTTTTCTAGAGAACGTTCAGCTATTTGACGTTACGGTCACAACCGTAGCGTTAAATAGCGGTGCTGTCATAGCGGTGATAAACAGTAGTTCAAAGTTTTTCGCGTGTAGCGGTGCCCATATTTAATTAATACAATGAGTGGAAACGTGACTTGGACGAGCGAAAATGATTGTTTTTTTGCATTATGTTTAAAAGTAAAGACAAGACTGCCGTTATTAACAACCGTAAAATGACGGACGTATGTTAACGGCACCGCTTTTCTAGGAAACCGTAGCTTTAGGGATTTCGTAATTACAAGTTGTATGTGAATATAGTTTCTTGACATGTTATATGTATATAACACGGCCTAACATGTTTAGTTTTTTATTATTATTATTTCTTAAAATTATAAAAAAAAACTAAGAGTACAAAGACACCCAAAAATCACTATGATGTTTAACCTGAAAAATCTTCTCGGGGCTCATCTTTTTATTTTAAGAAAATACTATGATTTAAATTATTAACTTATCTAATATATTGTCGATATTTATACATTAGTCGCGTTATTTTCTGGTGTGGAAGACTAGAATTTTATTTGATTTTCACCTGTTTTGTTGTATTTGATTTTATTCTATATTTTTTATAGAGAGGATGACGATGCAGTACCAGATGTGCCAGCGGCGATACAGGATCTCTTACTGAATCTTTTCACCACAGTCTATAATCATCAGGACGAGGAAGGGAGGTAATATATTCTATAGCAGTAGTATTGATTCTTTATAAAGTACTTTTCGCCTCTTTTTTTCAAAAGATCTTTAGTAAAAAAATTATAATAAGACGGACACGACTAAGTAGTATGACTGTTTTAATTATAAAAACCGGTTCCTTCAGGTTACACTTATTAGAACTCTGTTAATGAATAGATAGTGTTAATCGATGGATAGATAGATCTGATAGTGGAAGTAGATACTTTTTTTAATAGACATCGAACGAGAGGCCAAACGCCGTTCGTTCTAGATTTAGGATTTGCATCGTAGTACTGAATTAAAGACCATATTTAAATAATATCTTATTTTAACATTAGAACATTATTATTTAAATAATATGCTCGTTTTAATATGTAAGAATCTGTATTTTATTATAATATTTCAGATGTTACTCAGATAGTATGGCTGAACTTCCGGAACACGATGAAGCGGCGAATGGCGAGAAAGTGCGCGCCATTTCATTGGACCTGGTCAAACGTAGGCTCGACAAGGGTCTATACAAACGGTTGGATCACTTCCAACAGGATATGTTCGCTGTGTTTGAGAGGTTTGTGTTAAAGGCCTACTATTTAATATTGTTTAAATACATTTATTGCTATGAGTACGAGGTATATATTTAAAAATATTATATTTGCATGACATATTACGTCGAAATTTATATATAAAACAGTATTAAAAAATTTGTTTTATTTTAAACAATGTAATTATATTATGTAATTAGCTTTACGTTTACAACATTTACTTACCGTATTTCGTGTTTACCATCTCGATAAAATCTTTAAAAAAAAATTGTAATTATTTTTTTATTATAAAATATATGTATATATATTTTATATTTGTATTGACTTGATTATTTAGTTGTATACAAGGTATGAAGATCTACTTTTTGGTTGAAAAACATACACGTTATTAATATTAAACCTTTGGTATTTTTTAAGTCGGTTAAAAATTTTCAGAGCCCGTCGACTTTCACGTACAGACAGTCAAATCTTCGAAGATTCTGTGGAGCTTCAGGCCTATTATATAGAACAACGTGACATTCTTTGTCGTAACACTTTGGTAACTCCAGCGTTGAACTTCACAAGAGATACCATGACAACGTCAGTGGAACTGGTGAAGCAGTGCAAGCTGTTGCAAGAGAACGATGAAGATGATGAGACCAGGTATGTTTCACTAAATTTCTAAATAAAAATACAAACAAGTAAGTTTTAGGGAAGTCTATGATGACCTCGAAAAAAGCTTAATCTATACTCTGATTTTTCATTCCGTAGAATTCTGACATTTCATAAGTGTTGCTACTAAAAAAGTTCTCCACCGAAAAAGGGACAAATTTGACGGCAAAAAAGAATGCTACGTATTTTATATGTTTTACCTACGAAAAGGTAAATATTTACTTACTCAAGTGACGTAATACAAAAATAATAAATATTTCAATATCACGAACAATATATCGAATTAACTTTAATTACTTTATTTTATTCTTTAGCTGGCATCACCGCCTATTAATTCTATGTATAGTCAACCTTTAAAAAAAATGCTATCTTTACTTCTGCGTTTTTTTTCTGTTTGTGATGAAAAGGGACGTAATTATCACTCGCTGTTATACCGCTTTTAATGTGGAGCACCGCACTTTAAAATGGATACATTAACTAACAATGAAATGTATGTATAGACTCAGATGTTCAGACTCGTATTGAAATTAAAAAATGTGCCCGGCCTAAAAGGTTTACCATCTCTGACATGTCAAAAAATGATAGCTGTCAGAATTCTACGGAATTAAAAATCAGAGTATACGTATGTTTTTTGTATCATATGTTTTGTAGCCAATGATAAACAATTGATGAATCGAAAAATAATTTTGTAAAAAGATCGCTTGAATAAGCAAATATTTGATAAGAAGATATTTTAACTTGTACTTAAATTACAAGTAAAGATGATAATTGACGGATATAACTATTTTAGATCGAGCACAGACGAATCCCTGCTATCAGGCGGTGCACCTCCCAAAACGCAATATGGGAAAGGAGACTTCGTGTATATTCAGCCTGAACGTGGTACAAAAGAAGCCACTATAGTGCAGATCGAGAGGTTGTTCACCAATACGGATAATGTACCAATGGTTTACGCTAATGTGTATTTCCGGTAAGTTTAAGAACTAAAGAGTTTAGTATTTATAGAATGAAAATGTACTTAATTATTCAATTTTGTATGAGTCGGTAATCAAATTAATCAGAAGATTAGCCTTTATTTTTCTAGCTATAAGCGTTTTTTTGTATTCTAGAAAAAACAACTTGGAGTGTAATTATAATAGTGGATTGTAAATATTATATAATTTTTATTATAGATAATTATTTGTTGCATAAAACTTTCAGTCCGCACGAAACGTTCCACGTGCGCACGCGCAAGTTCCTTCAACAGGAAGTGTTCAAGACTGAGACGCACCGTAGTGTGCCTTTGGAACAAGTGATTGGACGGTGTTACGTCATGAATGTTAAGGAGTACTTCAAGTTTAGGCCTGAAGGTTTGATTTCCCTTTTACTAAATTAAAAAGAATTTTCTTATAAAGTATGAATATTTATTGTTACGAATTAATTATTCCTGATAAATATATTTTTAATTTTGGCCCTTGGTCTTAAAATTTTAATATATAATTAAACTTACTGTTGTGGTCTCTAGCAGAATGACCGGCGCTGTTGAAAACGTTGGTAGGGCCAGTTACAACTACAACACACCTAAAATTTACCTTATTCCTTAAAAAACATTTTTTGGTATTTTCTTTCTTTTTTTGATTATTTTTTTTGTGTGTTTCGTTAGTAATAAACGTTATGTCTATGTCTCATTAATTAATTTTTAAAGCAACTAATTTATTTATAAAGAAGAGGCATATTTATAATCAGAGAGCCTTCAAGTATTACATAACGAATTTTCGGTTGGGTCCTTTTGTAAAACGTTACGATGCGGGGCGGGGATTGAATTACGCGTTATTGTTTATATTATTTTCGACTTTCCAGTACTTAACACGACGTAGTGGTAACTTTTAGGTATAAAGAGTCACACTGGCGGTCACGAAACGTTTTACTATTGGGTACAGAAAAACGTTACGGCGCGCTACATGGGGGGGTTAAATATCTCCAAAAATTGTGTGACGTAATACTTGAACGCTCCCTAAAGTATAAACTAAAAATAGGAACTTAAATCATAATTTTTCATATCATACGTTAAGAATATTGTATAGGGAGTTTTAACTTTGTTAGTATCACTAATCGAGTTTCTTCCTTAAAAATCCTTGTCATAACCAGGCTATGCTGACAAGGATGTGTATGTCTGTGAGAGCAGATACAATTCAAAGCATCGTTGGTTCAAGAAAATCAAGGTTTGGGAAGGCGCTGAGAAAGAGGCTACTCTTTTACCACGAGAGGTGAGTGTCACTCTGGCTCCCGTATATCATAAACAATTTGGATTCCGAAACATGTCTGATAAAAAAATCACCGTTTTTACGATAGTAATTTTATCTCTTTTTATCACAGCGTAAATACAATTTGACAGAAAGAGACAAAAAGTTAAATAATGCTATTACCCTTTTATTTAATTTATGAATAGGGCGTTAGACTTTCATTTTTAAATTTGACGCAAGGAAAATTTAGTTCGCCTTAACACTTGTTTAAAATCAAGCACATGTTACCTATATATAAAAAATAATAGTTCCTTTGGCTCGCTAAAACTCGAGAATGGCTGGACTGATTTGGCTAATTGTGATTTTGAAGGAAGGTTTAAAGTTTAAACGGTGCGAAAAACCGTTTAAAAAAACTAAACATTCAGTGATTCCAATAAAAACTGTTTCTAGCTTATTTCTTTATCTTTATTTATATTTGATTTCTTTTTAGAAATAAACAATTATTACTTGGTTGTTATATATTCCAGCCTTCAGAAAATTGTGTTTCATAGCTGTAGTATGAAGTCCAATCTCTTTAATCTGTTTTTAAAAAAATTGTATCAAGTTTTGACACAGACATACGTAGGTGATAAGTTTACTGCGTCATTTAGTCAGTTATGAAAATACAGATATATTTTTTTACTTTAAGCCAATTATAGATATTTGGTGTGATGAGTGATTATTAACAAAAATACATATATGTTAACTTCAGATTCCGTTGGAGCCCAATAGAACAGTGTCAGTATTCCGCGAACGGGTTGAGAAGCATAAAGACGAGTTGGCGGAACTTGAAGTATTGGAGAATGTTCAAGAGAAGGAAAGACCGGTAAGTACCTTTATTGAATTTATTAACATTTGTTTTTTTTTTTAATTGACATTTATAACAATGGATCGCAATAAATAATCAATACGTAGTGTTTTCCTTTGATTAACAATTTTCCATTGTAAAACTATGTAGTATCTTTCATATTAAATCCGGATAAAATATAGAGTGTATTTTTATCTATAAAAATAAGCTTAAAAACTTAAAAAAAGCTCCGTAGCAGCGAAGATATTGAAGTAAGGTTATATAGTCTTATTCAGTAATGGTTGAACAACACTATTCTATGAATACTCTGTTTTTTTATAGGATGTGGTAATGTACAACCCTCTCGGTACGGACGATGAGAACACATACTATGAACAGTATAATACAGTGTGTTCGGGCGTCATCAAGACCGGAGACTACGTGTACGTCGTCACTGATGGCGGGACTCAGATCATCGCGCAGGTCGACACTATTTGGGAGACTGGAGAGTGAGTCAAATATAAATTTCAACGTTTCTGTATAAAGTTATATAAGCCAATGTGAAATAATTATTAATTATGCGAAACAGATGAAATGCCGACACTGTGTGCCTTTAAATAAATATTAGTTCCGTATCAATTCCATACAAATATTGCTTCTATCTACTATATAAAATTCTCGTGTCGCGTGTTTGTGGTTAAACTCCTCCCAAACGGCTTGACCGATTCTCATGAAATTTTGTGTGCATATTGAGTATTTTTTATCCCCCTAAATGTTAAGGGTAGACCACCTCTAATTTTTTTTTAAATTTTTAGATAAATTTTAAGTTTTTAAAATACACACAACCCCTAATTTTCAATCCTCTACAATCAACCCCTATGTTTTTATTATAAATGATATACATGGCAAAACGACGTTTGCCCGGTCATCTAGGTGTTCTATACTTTTCTTTGTTACATTTTTATTATAGAAAAAAATAGTGTGTTCTATAACATCTATTTGTTTTATATTTAGGTTAAATAAATGCATTTTTTGTTTCAGTAACAAATGCTACTTCCGCGGTCCATTCTTTATTTTCCCGGCAGAGGTGTCAAATATCATAAATAAGGTAAATCCACATTATAATCTGTTTTTTCAAAACCTTTGTACTTGAGGGGTATTCAATAAATAGTGATAACGTGATACATTCTCCTTGGAACTGAATAAATTAAAAATAATAAAAATCTTTGTTTTATAACAGAACAAATCATGATTTCTATAGTCGAAAATTTAAGCTCAAAGTCAAATCATTTATTTCAATTAGACCACCTAAAATTGCACTTTTGAACGTCAAACAAAATACAAAGAAGGTTCTAGTTGCCCCTTCCAAAAGGTAGTTTCGTGGGCAAGAAACTCCACACATACTCTTTTAAAATAGATTCACAATATTTTGTTTACATTAGTTAAATAATTATATGTGAAGATAATGTACTCTTAGAATAAAACTACTAAAAAAAGTTAGTATACAAATTCCTCACATATTTACAAATATCGAAACCGAAGAATAGTATACATTAAAGAGTAATTAGTTCGTCATACTCATTTTTTATTGAACACCTCAGTACCTACTTGTGTTTTTCAGCCTTTCTACAAACAAGAAGTGCTGCTAACAACGCTACACGACACCAGTCCATTAGTAGGCATTGTCGGGAAGTGTTCGGTTTTGGACTACGATGATTATCTTAAATGTAAGTTATTTCATTTGTAAGGTTTTTCCTATTAAATTAGTTAAAGAAAGTTTAGATGCACAATTTTTTTTTGCTGTAATGCAAAAAATTTGAAAGGGAAAATATTTAAATTCTAATTCGTCATGTTTGTCTTGCGTATACACCGATTTTTAATTCCGTAGAATTTTGACAGCTATCATTTTTTGACATGTTAGAGATGGCAAACCTTTTAGGCCGGGCACATTTTTCAATTTCAATACGAGTCAGAACATCTGAATCTATACATACATTTAATTTGTTAGTGGCTGTATCCATTTTATTAAGTGCTGTGCTCCACATTAAAAGTGGTTCAACGGCGAGTGATAATTACGACCCTTTTCATCACAAACAGTGAAAAACGCACAAGTTAACATAACATTTTATTTTATTAACTAGTTTTATTAAACTTGGAATTAGAAGCAGTGATGCCAGGTAAAGAATAAAATAAAGTAATTAAAGTTCATTCGATATATTGTTCCTGTTATTGAAATATTTGTAATTTTTGTATTAGGTCACTTGAGTAAGTAATTAATATTAAGATTTACCTTTTTGTAGGTAAAACATAGAAATACGAAGCATTTTATTTTTTTTTGCCCTCAAGAGTCAAATTTTTCCCTTTTACGGTGGAGAACTTTTTTTAGTAGCAACACTTATGAAATGTCAGAATTCTACGAAATGTAAAATCGGAGTGTAGTTAATTTTATGAAATTAACAATTTGTTTCATCGCTTTTGTTACAAGTAGATATAAATTGTTTTAATTTAACAATTTTCTTGTCTTTTAAAAATCATTATAATTTTGCTTGAATGGAAATATTTTTTTTTTATTTCAGGTCGCCCTACAGAGATTTCAGAGAACGACGTATTCTTATGCGAGTCGCTTTATGACGAATCGAATCGCATTGCGCGTAAACTCAAGTCTGGTTTGAGGAAGTTTGAACACACGAAAGACGTCACAGTTGATGAGGTAAGTGGAAAGAGGGCGTTGTGTGAGGGTACATTTCTTTTTCTCTTCTTTAATTTAGTTATTCTATCAATTTGGTGCTCATTTTGCGTAAGTTAGTAAAAAAATTAAACTAATAATAGTACGTTCTTTACACAAAGAACGTGCTGAAATCAGTTTTTTTAAATAGACAAATTTAATATGCTAAATTTGGCTCTACCAAAAAACAACTACATGCTCATGTATATTCATATAAACAGTGGCCCTTTTACCGTTTAGGTCTGTCTGGGCCTAAGATGTCTGTATCTGTTTCTTGAACATTTGTTTATAACAATAGGTAGGTAGGTGATCAGGATTCGGAGCCTGACACAAGACGTCGAATTTTTGGGACTAAGGAATACAGATTTCCTCACGATGTTTTGCTTCACCGCATGAGGAAGTTTTTATCGTGCACAAAGATAGGAAGTCTATTGGTGCACAGTCGGGTTCGAACCGACGATCTTAGAGATGAGGGTCGCACGCTGAAGCCTAGGCCAACACTGCTAATTCATATACCAATAGAAAATAATGCTAATATAATTTTATACAGTATTTTACAACTAACCTTTTCAGATATACTACTTCTCCAAATCGCTGGGTCCGCCCGCTCTTGCATCAGCGCAAGAAGTTACGACGGCAGTTGCGTTTGCGCAGAAAACGTACAATCCTCATAGCTCCGATTCCATGGTAGGTAGACGTGATAATAAATATATTTAATAAAACTAGTTAGTGACGTCTACACTTAAATATTGCTCTTAAATTAATTTTATTACATCTGCATTTCATTCTACTTAGTCTTTTAAAGGCGTAAGTTTCCAGCAATTTTAGAATAAAAACATTTTTACTTCAAAAATGTATCAAATACAGTGTAAACTCTATATAACGACACTCAAGGGACTGTGCCTATTTTGCGTTACAAAGATGCCGTTATACGGAAAGAAAAATCTGTATTAGAAAAAGAAAGTTTATTTCAGACTAGTGTTAGAAATGACATAAAAACAATTTGTATTTGAACGCTATTACGTTGTCTGTCGTTTAGGTACTGTACCAGTACTTAGGTTGTATTTTTTTACTTATTTAATTCAATCTTGCGATATTGAGGCATATTCGCGATAAGCACATGCAAGCAAGCGGAATTTGTAAACAAAAAGAAAGGATTCCATGAAAAGTTCGGTACGTATAACGAGTACCGACAGACGAGTTTATTTCTCGCTAGGACAATGAAGCGACAAAACAACGTACACAGCTCCGCAGTTTTAAATAATTTCGGCAACTTAAAAAGTATTTTTTAGTATTTAATTGTTGTCGTTATTGAGGGTGGGTGTAATGCTATGTAGAGCGTATCATTGTATGGAAGACAAGCTAAACCAACCAAAGCCGAGTGATTCGACGCATTAGGGAGTCTGTCGTTAAATCGAGAGACGTTACATGGAGTTACACTGTATATGTAAAAAGTTAATGAATGATTCCAGGACGTAAAGCCTCAATTCACGAATCTCATAAACACAACAATAGGCAGTCAGGACGTGGAGATGATTTTGGAGAACTCTCTCGACGATTCGTTAGCGTCACCCGCAACGCCTTTATCAATTGGTAAGTTAATGTTTACTGAAACAATTGAAACTTGTCTTTGAGATATGATAATACTCTTAAAAACTCTTTTTTTATACTCGTTAAAATTCCTTATCTTACCCATAAAAAGTAAAACGGTCCAATTGAACTCTTTTTTTCTTTCTAAGGAATAAATTTATGCTTTGATTAAAATAGAGAGAGATGAATACTATAAGTCAAAACGGTGAAACTAGACTTATCTAATAAGAGAGTGAAGATATAACGACAATTTAAATTTTTTTTTAGATGAAACCACAAAACAATATTTTTTTATTAACAATGTTTGGTTAAGGAACTAGACTATGTAACTAAAACTTATTTCTTTCAGGTGGTAATAGTAATCCATACAATCCATCTCTCATCCAAACTCCAACACAAGAGAAGAGTAATACTTCCTCTACTCCCACAACAGGCAAGAAGAAGAAAGATCAGAAGCAGAAGATTGTCACTGGATATATTCTTTATTCAAGCGAAGTTCGCAAAGCTATTGTCGCTAATAACCCAGAATGTACTTTTGGTAAGACCTTTTAAATGATTCCAAGAAAAGTATTGTTACAACTATATGTTATCATAGTAGCTTTGTCAGTAAAAGAAAAGCTTATTTCAGTGATATATATTTGCAAATCTAAACTGTCTTTCCAATCTATGAAAACATCAAATTTTGTTTAAAATTAAATTGTCAAGTCACATGTGTTACATATTCCAAAATATCAATAGCATGCTCTAAATTTTTTTGAAAGCCAATTCCAGTGAAAATCGATATCTTTTGGATTGATGTTGTCGGTTAAAAAGGAAAAGGAAGGAAAAATAAGTGTAATGTTTCAAATGCATATCTTGCTAATTTTTCATTATTGCGCAATTCCAGTGCGGCAACTATTTACATATGTATATCACATACAAACAATACATACACTTCTTAATAGCTTCTCATAAGCTTCTAAGAAGTGTATGAATTCAGATAATTCCAAGCAAGATTAATAGTTTTATGTTTCAATAAATGGGTTGTGTTTTCAGGTGAAATATCTCGAATAGTCGGTAACGAATGGCGGTCCCTGCCGGGATCGACGAAGCAGAGTTGGGAAGAGAGGGCTGCCAGGTGCAACGAAGAGACAGCAGCAAGACTCGCAGAAGAGATGAAAGAGCTTGCTCAACATGTGAGTAGGAGCTTTTCATATAATTGTAGAAGGACTATACACACAAACATATATTAGGCAATTTAAAGTGCGAGCTTAGTTTAATTTATTTTTGGAATTGAATTCTGACATAAAAACTAGAGCTGATTTTTACTATAAAAACTGCAGGTATTTATATAGATATGGCTAACAGAAAATATTTTAAATCAAAGTCAGTATGGTTAGCGAAAATTCAACTAAATCTATCTCGTTTCAAGCGATCCACGTTGATCCACGAGATAGATTTTAAGTTATATTTTTATAATATTTATATTTGTTTTCTATCATTTAAACATCAAATTAACAATATTTCCCAAAATAAACCATCTCTCTCACATTATTTCAGACAACGATGGAAATGACGTACGAGTGCGCATGGGACACTTGTGACTGCCAGTTTGAGGACCTAAATGATTGTATGGAACATTGCATTGGGGAAGGCGGAAATAGTAAGTACCTACGCATCCATAGAATTTTTGATATTTTGTTAAATGTGTGCAAATTTATAATGTACTAACGTAATAAAATTTTAACGCTGCTAGTGATTGGAACATTTATAGAAACAAAGAAAAGCAAATTGGAGCGTAAGTATTGTTTTTGGTGCTTTCATATCTTCTGATCATTCTCCGACCGGAATTATATTAAAAATTATTATTACATCTCGCTTTTTACAATAGTAGGTGGTAATTTAAAATTTTGTATCACAAACAAGGATTTAATTTTTTTATAACAGCTATTATTAAAAAAACAAAAAAAGGGTGCGTCTACTTATGTACGCGCGTAAGAAGTTATACTTCTTTGGCTTTCTTTATTTTTTTAAAATATTCAATAATTCATAATTACATATTATTATTTAATTATTCATTCAATTTAATAACTTGGTATGTTTCATAACCTTTTAACTAAGTAACAATAGGTCTTTGTGAAAAAGTCCATTATTTGTTTAAAAGGTAAATGTCATTATGGTCATTCAAAATTCTTGGCATAGCTGCTAACTTCACGCATATTCTATTTCTTTTTACATGTAGATTGTCTTATTCCCATCTCGCTCGCGCACGCTATAATCACACTGACAACTTTGTCTCAGGTGCGCGCGCATCGTTAAATTTCACTCTCATCAATTTTTCATAACGCGCCTAAAGAAGTATAACTTCAAAAATATCATAGAAATTATTAATATCAACATGAAACGTTTAGCTACATTGTATGTCCTTCAAACACGTCCTTTTTTATGAAAACATTTAAAGAAAATGATAAAATCGCACTTACAGCGGGCCACGTGCAACAACACTACCGAAGCGGTGCGAACGCTACAGAGAATAAAGAGTACCCGTGTTTATGGCGAACGTGCACGCGCGTACGTAAGGGACAGGCGCCATTCCCGAATCTGCCAAGACTTCTACGACACGTGCGGGACTTGCACATTAACAAGGGCAATGGAAAATTGACCGCCGTACATGAACGTTCCCGGTAAGACAAAAGGTTTTGGGGTGACCCTATTGTCAGTAGCTTTACTATAGTCGTGTATAAACGTTCATACTTTGTCTACAGCAAATTTGTGTGACGTCACATACAGATATTTCCATTTTTTTTTTATATAAAAGGGGGTTGTCCTATTATATACGAGCTTGTGGGACGACCAAAAAGGGCAGTCTACGCAGCCCATAGACACCCATTTTTAGTGGTGTTTTTCCATATAATTTTATGTTGCATTTCGGGTCAACATTTTATATCTGGGTCTTTGTAGTAGTTTACCCGCGCGGCCTCACTGATGTTATTTGTACGAATTGAGAAAAGCTTTTATAATATTAAGTAATCATTATAATATCTTAATATAGATTTAAGTGAACTTCCTAAATCGCTAACAAATGTAAGTCATATGATAATATATCAAAGTGACGTTAAACATTTTGCCTGCCTTTACATAATTACTGTGCGGGTTTATTAATTAAACTCTGTGTGTCATCTTAATTAAGTATGTATACTTTGTTATCTGCAGAAACTTTCTTCCCTCGACGAAGAAGCCACCGAAAGCTTACACAACGACGTTACGTGCAGGGGTCTTGTCACCTGGTGGTAAATATTCCTTTACAAAATTTAACTCCATAAGTTACATTTGACGATTAATTTATTGATTGTTTCGTAACTGAAGACAATTTATAAAGTTGACAGAAATGTCATTTAATATTATACAATACTAGCTGATCCGGCAAACGTCGTTTTGCCATGTATATCATTTATAATAAAAAATAGGGGTTGGTCGTAGAAGGGTGAAAATTAGGGATTGTATGTATTTTTAATGCTGTATCAAATAAAAATATGGAATAATTTTTTTATCTAAAATTAAAAAAAAAAATTAGGGGGATCAAAAATAGATGTCCGATTCTCAGACATACCCAAGAATCGGTCAAGCCGTTTCGGAGGAGTTTAACCACAAACACCGCGACATGAGAATTTTATATATTAGATTTTTTTCTTCCTAATAGGATAGGCACTTTGCCCCCTTTTTTATTTTTATTAAGAATCATGCCTGATCTATCTCTTCTAACCTATAGACATAAATTAGGATATGATTTTACCGTAATAGAATATTCAAAGATGTCTTGCTATTTCTTAATTTTATACTTAACTTCAAAAACCGATGGCTGTTTAGTTTTTTTTTTCAATTCTTAAATGAGTTTTAAATTTTTTAGCATCGCTTTCGGGCATGTCGCCGATGGCTCGCAGCACGCCAAGCCCGGGTTGCGGCGAAGGTGGAGTGCCCCCCACTGGAACCCGACCAGCCTTGGAGCCCCTTTTCGTTTCCGCGCCACCCAGAGTGCAACGTGTCACACACTCTGACACATATATCAGGTAACTTTTTTATCTAATATAATATTATATAAAATTGTCTATGGTATCGAGAAAACCGGAATATATACCTCATATATAAAACTGTACAATGCGTTTAAAAATGAACTAAACACTAATATTGCGTAAAATACGTATATCTAAAAATAATATATAGATAGGAATTATTTCTGCAGATGTATACTTTATTCATACCCGTGGTAAAGTAATATATATGTAAAGTAGTATACTGGCCAATTTTATTCCGATAAAATTTTCCGTATGTCATACAAATATTGGAGATTAATATATGGGAGTCATAGTTCTCATTGAAATTTATTGTTAAATTTTTTACACAGTACAATTAGCACAGTTAATTAAGGAACTGTTACATATTATTAATATCAAGGAAAGTAATATTAAACATAACCTTCACAGATACATTGAAGGTCTTCACTCAGAGCAAAAGTACATAACCCCGTGGGAGAAATCTCTCACCCCGATGCCAGCAAATCCAGACCCTTCGCATTTCAACATGCACAAACTACCGGCACACTGGATGACAGAAGACGCCGTCAACGGATACTTGGCTCATGACAAGACGCTTTCAGAGACAGACATACAAAAAATGGATCAAAACACTAAGATTTTGAAGGGACTTTGCTCTTTAAGAGATTTTTTGATGAAAGACGCCTATGTTATTGCTAAATCATATTCTTAAATCTCGAGGTAATGTAAGATGATTTTAAATTTATATCACTTAGAATTAGTGTAAGATTATGATATAAGGGTTTTATATCAAATAAAGTATTATTATAAGAAAATGCTGTTTTTATTGTCAGTTACGTTACTCTTATGATTTCCAACCCCATTCCAGAATTCAGCTGGTTTTCTAATTTACATTGAGAACAAGTTTTAAGTATTTTTTTAAAGAAATAGGTTTATGGAAATTATAAATGGAAGATGGTAAATAATGCAGTAATAAACTTACATCACATTTTATTAAGACTTAATTAATATTATAAATATGAAAAATACGATACATTTGTATGGCATAACTTAACATCAACTTATAACTTAAACACTCTCTACCTCTTCTTTCATGAGCCTTATAAGTTCGTTAAATTTGCTGCCGTCAAATATGAGTACCTGAAATTAATATTGAGTAAATTCCTAAATAACTTTTTTATCACTCAAAAAGATTGATAATAGAAGTACTTGAATTTCTAATAAACTTTTCTAACTGAGACTACATAATTTAAAAGTACTTGTTTCTTTAATATATTTTCTTATAGAGATTAATAATTGTAGCATCTAATTTATTTAATTAATTTCTATAAAGAACTAGTTAATCCTAGAAAAAGCCTGTATGTACAAATACACAGAAAAAATCATTTGTGTAAGAGTAGGTGTTCAAATCACAAGCAACTAAGCTTACATTGCTATTTTTTAAAGGACAACTAAATTCAAATTAGATATACCTTCCGGTATGGTGTCATTGCGCCTCCTTCATGTTCCCACTGAGAAAGTTCTGCTTGTTCGGTTACATCTACTTCAAAGTTAGCAATTGCCACATCTAATAAAGGTTTTTCTTCTTGATTGGCAAACAGTATATCAGATTCATCATCTGGAAAAATATTCCCAAGATAAGTATTTTAGAAATAATAAATATAAGTCAAGTTTTAGCAACAATGTTATTAGTAGTAGTTAGTACTTTTAGAAATTAAGTTGTATGTTGCTTAAATAATTTAATTTAATTATGAAATTAACCATATTTATTACTTTGACCTACCAATAGTTTTATAAGTTTTGCAAATCCATATAAGATACTGGAATGTATAGGGCATGTTCCGTTTTACTGCTCTATCCACTTCTGATTGCAATGAGGAGAAAAGTGGCACACTAATAGCTGCTGGAATGTTGAGGATCCTAGAAAAAATGTTTACTTTAACCGTCTGCTGTAAATGCTTATGTTTATCTATTTCTATAATTTCTTTTAAACAACAAACTAAGATGCTGGTTTGTAAGGTATGCAGATAGTAGATCAATGTGATTACAACATGTAACTTGACAGGTGTTATAGAATGAAATTGAAAAAAAAGTTAATATAGCAGGATAAGAATTCTACAATTTTCCTGTACTGATTATAAATCAGCATATTTGATATAAACCAGTAATACTTTAGCTAGGTATGTTATGTATATTCAAAAAAATAATTAGGGACTTTGTATTTTACCTTTCATTTATGATTAGTCCAACTTGGCTAGCGTCATCAGACAAGACCTTGTTGACTAGAGTCTTTGTCTTTTCATCGGCATTGTCATTGGCTAGTGTGGTTAGCAAAGCTCTAATTTGTTTGATACATTGCTCATCCTGTAAGCATTATAATCTAGATAAGAAAGAGAAGTCCCATAACTCATAATAAACTGTTTCACTAAATTTCAAAATATTAAGTGCTGTCTAAAATGTTTGATATCTAAGTTAAAGTTAAATTAATCATTAAACCAATTAAAGGTGTAGAAGTGAAGCCTAAACCTGAGAGCAAATTTTTAATAATCTAATTAATTGAATTTTTAAGTAAATTTACCTTTTTTTTGGTGATATTGATAAGTGTAGTAACTCCAAATACACCATCGCCAACATCATCGTCTTCATCATCAATACCATCATCTAAACATTGTTTTACCACACTGCCCACATAGTTTTGTGCTGAAATTATTTATTTTGTAGCAATAACAGCAAGCTAATTACAGCAAGTGTTTCAAAAGTATATTTAAATAAATTTATACATACAAATAATGATTTGAGCTAGTGCTCCCAGATCAACATTTGATTTTAAGAACAGCTGCCTTAGCAGTTGTTTAATTCCATGGTAATCACAGTCTTCTGGATTCCTGCCCTCGAAGTCTGCTTGGAGTTCCTACGAGCACAAAAATCTTCATACAAACGCATAACTGAAAACTGATACTTTCAGATACATCGGGAATAATCCTGACTTTGGCTGTCTTTAAAAAACTATTTTTACAGTAATATTGCTAACTTAAGAAAACCTAATAGACGAAAACATCACTGTCCTGCTTAGTATTTTTAGAAAAACCTCTTTATGTGTCGTATGTTCAACACGATGCTAAGTTAAAAGAACATGTGCCTTATAGGTTATATTATTACCTTCTCACCGACATAGTTTCCATCGGAATCAACGTCGGAATCCCTCTCGCTATCTAACTCTTGTTCCTCTTCACTTTCACTAACATTTTCTACCTTATTCTTTTTGTTAGACATTTTAATTAATATTTTTCCACGCGCCGATAGAAACACAAACAAATGACTAGACTTGGAAAGTGTCAAATTCGAGACTCGAGTATCTGAGAAATGAGTTATTGACAGTTTACAATTTTTGATCCATAATTGAAAATCGTAGGACGAGTGCTTGAGATTTAAAACCAAAAAATAATTGGAAAATTTAAAAACTAGATTTTTTTTAAGGAATAGCTAAATTTTTATGTACAAAGATGAACTTCCATTTCATACCATTTTTTCTAGTAAAATAGTTTAGTGCCATCTAGTAGAGATAAGGAAGACTAAATAAAAAAATAACACCATCTCTGAATCTATAAACGACTGTTGTAAAACGACTCAACATCATATTTCGCTGACATTTATTTTGTTTTTATTGCGAGCTTAGATAAAAAGTAATTAATTAATTAATTTTTGTTTTTATATTAAGATAGCCCTTATATAAAATAATAAAGTATTTTGTAGTTTAATTTATTTTAGGAGATTAAAGAATAAAGGCTATGCTTCATTATATAAAGAAACGACGCAATACACTACTTACTTACTATGTTACTTATTTCAAAAAGTATATAATATGTAATCACTTTTGCACGAATGGAGTATCAATTATTGGATTGCGTCTATTTTCATGCTGCAAAATACCAAGTTGCGTAAACCACGAAATTGCGTTTCTTTTCGATTACGGTCTTCTTTTTGTCGAGCGACCTGATGTTTTAATTAACACGATTTAATAAAAGTATATTCTGTACCTTCAACCTCTTGTTATGAAAATAAAAGTAGTAAAAGTAGTCAAGCTATATTGTTAAAGTATCTTTTAAGGAAGAAATTATGTAACGTTACCTTATCAAAGTGCAAATATAAATAAAGTGTCATGTGTTATTTTAAAATTCACTTAATGAGTAGGTATATTTTTAAAGTAAAGGTACTACGATATCCAAGGCATCAAGTTCTACGAAGTCTACATATTTTCTACGCTACTAAAAAGCGAATCGAAATTAGTTAAAACACAAATATTTTACAAATTACAAATATACATTGTGCTTTAGTAAGTATTACTGGCAAGTAGAACGTCGAACGAACTATAATTATTATTAAACATATAAATTACTACTTTTAAAAATAAAACTCCCAAAGTTATCGATATTAAAGAAAGTTGTGTATTATATACCAAAATAAGAAAATAATTAAATTTAACCAGACTAAAAATAAAAGGTTTTTTTTTAAATTTGGACATAATATCTTTCTTTATTCTAGATGAATATTATAGCCACGTTTTTATACTTTTCGGTGAAGACTTGTATGTTTCTAATTTGTAGTAAAGGGATTTATATCGTGAGGATATTATATAAACATAGTGGATCTGTCTTTAAGAAGAATGGAGAATCCTTAAGAAAAACTTCCTTAACTAAAGAATAAGAGAAAAGTTTTAAACTGGATCAAATATCGTGGAACGAAATCGAACTTTTCACATTTTAAGAATTTAAACGAACGTAAAAACTAAATAAATTTTAACAAACTGTCTTTTATTTTATTGGCGTCTTGTCTATTATTTTGAAACAATGACCCAATAATAATTACTCACACGTCGAATTAATTTAATTTCAAATTTTAATCAAATTTTTATATACTATAAGTTTTTGGAAAGACAAAAGAGACTAAGCTGAGAGCAGATAATGGTAAAGGATTTTTTTTTTAAATTTAAGGATTTTTAATTAAAACTTTATATTTAGTACGTAATTTAGTTATAAGCCGTAAATATTTCTCAATTAATAAAAAATGTTGGAGTAGTTTACTAGTTATTGAAATTTGAAATATAAACGTAAAGATTTGAATCTGGATCTAAAGTCTGTCCCTTTAGAGTTTAGTCGAAAGTCGAAACCAACAAAAAATTATATCATTCTTTATATATATCATTTTTTAATTATCACTTAAATCGAGAATTAAAACAAATTCCTCATATAACCTGAGTACCTACCTACTGTTTTTAAATGTGTGTATATGTGGTCAGAGTAATCTTCACTGAGTAAGCTAGATATGACGCAGATGTGATAATATTATAAATAACCTTTTGCGCTATATTACAAAATTTACATAACGGGCTTTCCAAATTTAAAATTTAATCCATTCAAAAACTGTTTTGTGGTTGACGTTAATATGAAACACGATACAATTTCTAACAATTAACAATATTGTCGCATTCACTGATATTTGGTTACGGTATTTAGATTAATCCCATCAATGAGAAACAATCCTCTTATCTGTGTAATTTTAATGTTTATACGGATCATTTTTGGAATATGAGTAGCTACAATAGAATCGAAGATTACTAAATCTCTCATTTATAAAAACACCTTTAACTGCGCTTAAATATTTCTACGTATAATCAGATAAGAAAAACTTTAATTAAATTTAGTTTACGGTTGCTGCTATTAGGCGGCGTATTTAAATGAGTGGTCATAACGTCTTATGAACTTGAAGACAAAATAATAACTTCTTTCAATCAGAGACGTAATACATAGATTAGAAAGAATCAGTTTTAAGAACATGAACTTGAGAATATAGCCCTCCTTCTCTTTATATAAGAGGACTTTTTAAACACAGGAGTCATCTGTGTTTGAAAAGTCCTGGTTTAATTGAAAATGTTGCGATTTAGAGTTGCCACAATAACGTTAATGAGTTCTAAACTGTTAATGGCTCTATAAATAATATAATTTTATTACTGAACATAATTTCTCTTTTAATCTGTATTAAAACGATCACTGAAGCGGAAAACAATATCGATGGGTCGCTCTTGTAATTTTAATGAACTACGCGAGAACACAATTTTCTACAAACAAGTCGGGAATACTAATCTATTTCATAAAGATTTATGAAATAACTCGCCAGATTCTGTATTACAATTTGCTAATAATTCCCACGAAAAGGATGAGAATTGTAGGCATGTTTTTTTAACTGGAACTTATTCACAAAGAAGTAGGTTACTATTTTCAATAGTCAACATTCTTTAGACTATTTAGTAATTCTTGTGATATAGACAGACATGTAAAGCTAACTTGTGGTAAACTTGCCTTTGCTTAAATAAGTTTAAGCGATTTTTCAGCGATCTCTAGGTATGTAAAGGCCTAACAAACCTACATTCCCAAACCGCACGGGGGTTTATTCCTTGGTTCTCCCTTAGTTCTTCAACCACAGTGGGTCGTCCTTGGACTGACCGCAAAACTTGATAGTTAACAAAACTTAGTTAAAAGTTCCAAAACAGATTCATGTAAACAAACTTTTCCAATTCTAATGTGAATCATAATTAAAACATTATACTGTATTTTATTTCGTCATAGTCGTAGAATAGTGACGGATCTGACAAATAGTAAACTTTACAGGGCAGTAATTTCAAAATAATATAATCATGTTAGTTTTTTGTCATAACTTTTTTATTCATATTCTGTTACTATGAAAATTGGCACACAAGCAAAAAAATTTGAAATACATGGATTTTTTTAATGTAGCCCTAATATTTAGTCAATGTAGTATCCAAATATAATAAAAAGTGGATTTTGTTTTTTTTTACAAATCCTACATTGTTCTACGATCATGACGATTTAATTAATTTAAAAGTAATATCTTGTATTTTATTGAATATCGTGTAATGGTAGCGGATATTCTATTACTAGGCTTGAGGCGTCCATTAACAAAACAATTTTGACTTAATTGTCGAAGTAGCCATGACTTATAATTAATGACACCAAGAACAATAAAGATATAGAGTTTGTTAACACTTGCGAACAAATATTTATTGTATTTCTAATTGTTATTTGGATAGAAATTACTTCCTTAATTAATCCTTTTGTGTGTTTGTGTGATTAACTTGTGTCACGCTCTTCATTTCTGAAGGCCGTGTTAGTGACGCTGCTCAATGCCCTCCACTCCCCACTGTCGTCGACAAATCTTCGCGCCCGGGAAAGCTTTTACTTGATTGGTCCAGTGAGTAAAGGATCGGCCTTAAGCTCTAGTGCCTGCACTCTGCCACTCACAATAAGTTCTAAATTTTCTGGATATGTACGGTATATATACACGTCGCTACGTGTTACATATATATATAGCGTACACATTATGTATCTAAAGTCTATATCTACTTTTAATTGACCAATTTCGGTATAAAAATATATTCAATAAAACTTCATAAAGCTCAACTCAGATACTGACTTAATTTTTTTTATTAAAAAAAAATCAGTGGCGCTACAACCTCTTTAGGTCTTGGCCTCAGATTTCTGAATCTGTTTCATTATCATTTTTAAATCTAATAGGCAAGTAGGTGATCAGCCTCCAGTGCCTGACACACGCCGTCGACTTTTTGGGTCTAAGACATCTCGGTTTCCTCACAATGTTTTCCTTCACCGTTCGGGCAAATGTTAAATTCGCACATAGAAAGAAAGTCCATTGGTGCACAGCCGGGGATCGAACCTACGACTTCAGGTATGAGAGTCGCATGCTGAAGCCAACTAGGCCAACACTGCTCTCACATTTTTTTATTACCTTGCCTTTAAAGAAAATGTTTAGCCCTGCTGTCAAAATTAAGTCTAAATTACAATACCTTTCTGTTCTAATACAAGATTTTGTTTGTGTATACGCGGTGCAGGAAATTAACAGTCGGTTCATTCGGTCCGGTACAATAACATTTCATACTTAGTTCCTTTACCCACAACGGCTTATCACTATAACTCTCCCATCTACGCAGGTTATTTTATGTAACAGAATTGTATGCGTACTCTCCATTTCATAACTAGCATATGTTACGTACATTCAATAGGATTTAACAATAAATTAAAAAAGTTTAGTCTTGTTACGAAATCACAAGGATATTATACTTGATATTTCTAATACCCTGGAAGAAACCAAGTGAAAGAAATTCCATATGACAGTCAGTGTGATAAGTAATATTTAACAATGGCACACGGATATCATTGTCGCGTGAACATAGCTTCATTGTCTATTAATGTCGTCCGAAAAGGTAACAATCGTGCGTCCTTTTATGAGGACCTAATGACGTGACCATGATATATATAATAATAATTTATATGTTTACTATGAATGTGAAGATGTCATGTGGAACATGGTTTAATGGTTGCAGCTCCTTACAAACGTTGTGTAAAAAAAAAACATGGCGATTAAAAAGAGTGGCGGAGAGTTTATTGCCAGTTCTTCTCTTCCGTTCTACGCCCTTGATTTGAGAACTGGCACTAAATGTAAAATTAGAAGCATTAATATGTATTTCTTTACTGACAAGTCATAAGTGTACAATGTGTTACCCATATAATATGATTAAATGATTTCTGAATTTTGAATGTAGGGGAAGATAATGTGCATTTTTAAACGTATATGATATGAACGCCATTTTTCTATACGCTTAAATTTAGAGATGTTTAGTATTAAGATTAATTAATTTTATTTTGCTTTTATTAAATTTTAGGTTTAAAATTAAAGGTTTAAAAGTTTACTTATAAATGCTAAGACAAGCTTATATCTAACGGTGAAGGATCCATTTACCTTTCTTAATCTGTCTAAATGTGGCATAAAAGAAGTGATTATTTTAAATTACGATACTAAACTCTGTGAGATTAGAGTAAGAAACAGGAAACAAGGATCTGGAATAATTAAAATAAATGCTTTATTCCATATTATATCTGTATATAAAGATTTTGGTTTTATTTGAATGTTTTTTATTGGTTTTTGTCGCGTTCTTCATAGACTGTAAAAGTGATATGTGTGAAAGAAACCGTATTAATAATATTTTAGCGTCTCTGATCTTACAACTGAGGTAAGTAAAGATACAAAAAAAATCTGGAAATGATAAACATTCCGTATCCTGACTTTTCGACTATACTTTTTAATCTTTTTAAACAGAAATTAAGGTGTTTTAAACCTGGCACACTTTCTTAATCTACGCTTTGCGTATCTGAAGATGTAGTTAATCTGTTGTTATTGCTATTGATTTCCTAAAATTGGTGATTAAGCTTTACGCATCCGTGGATAAGCGTCCATTAAATAACGGCTACAACTGACAGTGGTTTAGTTGAAAACATGGAACAATAAGAAATTCATTAATAAACAGTTTTAAAAGAATAACAGCGTTTTAAGACTCAAAATGGAACCTAAACGTCAATTAAATAATTTTTTTTAACTAACGCTATTAAATAAGTACTATAAAAGGCGCTTAGAATTGTTTAATAATTTTAGATTTGTATATAAGGTTGTTCATTTTTTATTAAGGTGGTTGTAACAGTATATACTATACGATTTAATTTGACCTTACAATAAAAACATCTGTACTGTTAGATAAAGACCAACGTACCATAATCTTAGTGTGCCGTATTAAAAGTATCGCTATTAATCCTGGATAGAGATGGGAGAGAGCTACGCGCCTGCGGGCGCTTCGCAGATGACAAAGACAACAGTCGAACTACAGACTCAAGGCGCGCCACTCGATCGCGCCACAATTCAGTGACATTTCGTGACATGTGATTTTCCCGCGCAAAGTTTGTCTATGCAAAATTTATTTTGTGACGTTTCAGTGTTTATTTAAGTTAAGAAAGGTTTAAACCTTGAGGTGATTATTAAACAGTGGAACGCTTTAAAGGTTTGTTTATGCCTTACTTTATAATAAGAAATAATTTTTTTAGTAAAATAATATAATATTTGATTTAAACCTTAAAATAAATTTAGAAATATTCAATCCTTGAAATACATTTGAAGTGTTTAAATAAAAAGAATCGTCTTATAAATATGTTTTATTCTAAATGTAGATATTATTAGTGTTTAATTTTGATATTAAGTCAATATCCGGAATCATGAAATTAGGTGAATAACGAAACAGAAGATAGATACTTTATAAGTTCAAATCAATTTACTCTGAGTAATCGAAAGCTATTTTCAATTTGCTATCTTTAATACGAATTATGACGCTTAATTTATTTTTGTGCCATGAATCTTTGATTTAGAAGTAATATTCTAGTGGTCATATTTATAATTTAAATAGAATACACTTAAATACACACTGGTATGCCTTTGAATGTAAATAAACGTGACATAACATTCGAACATTTATATAATAAAAATATTCAACTTTTGAAAGCTTAATATAATATACTATATTAAATCCATCTTCTGCAATATGTAGAACATATGTGTAATATGTAAACAACATCATAATATTTTTATATCAGAAGAAGAAAAATAAATATTTATCAAAATATACAATGTATGTAGTTAATTTAACAATAGTGATAAACTCATTACCGAAGCGCTAAAGTCATATATATTGCTTAAATAACCAGCTCTAACATAGAACCAATTAAAATTCTTCACGAACGAATTAGCCAACGTGCGTAGACACTCCTAATCTGTATTTATTTTAAGAAAACCTTTTATTAATCCCCCACAATAGGACATAAAGCATAATTTTCTCTAAAAGGCAAGTAATTGTTGACGCGTGTAACCTTCTTACGTGCGTGGTAGCCATTGACAATGATATCTATTATCAAACCATAGACTTGTCAACTTCCGTGTATTAATATCACTAAGGTCTTATTTATTTACCCTCGCATAGAAGAATGTGTAGAAATGGATCTCTTCATAATGAATCGCATTTCTTTAATCTTAATCTTATTATAATAAAATAAATCAGTGGCGCTACAACTTTTTTAGGTCTGGGCCTCAGATTTCTGTATCTGCTTCATGATAATTTATCAATATAATCTAAATAGGCAAGTAGGTGATCAGCCTCCTGTGCCTGACACATCCCGTCGACATTTTGTTTCTAGCCGCCGAGCAAGCCGGTTTCCTCACGATGTTTTCCTACACACATAGCCGGGGATCGAAACTATGACCTGAGGGATGAGAGTCGCACGCTGAAGCAACTAGGCAAATACTGGAGAACTAAAATAATTTATGTAATAAACTTGACTTGAAAGATAAATTCCAAAAAGATAAAACTAGATGGGGTATTTCTTTTGATATGTTAATTATATCTTGTCATCAAAAGATATATTTCAGCAATGTATAATATTATCATGAGTGCGCTATCGACAATGCGTTCAAACCACGGACAAGATGAAACCTAATGTTATACTCTGTAGCTAAACGTATGAAAATCCCTTCATCCCGCCAACCCAGATGTCAGTACAACCTTTACAATCCTATGTTCATTATTTATTATGTTTAATCAGCCATGTCTAATCTAAGGCGTGATATTGTTGATTTAATTTTGTTTCCTTTGATGAAGCAAAGCTAGGGATTTATTAGGGTTCTTTGTTACTATTACTAATTTGTCTGAGAATATATCAAAGACGCAACGTTGATAAGATTCGCGTTATTTTGTTTATAATGTTTAAGACGTGGTAAGATACGAAATATTGGTATTTATGCATAGTTGTTTTAGATTTGACCAATTTTAAATATTATATATACCTACGTATATTTTTTTTTTTTGTCAACATTAAGTGTACTTAGTACATCTTTTCGAATCTCTACTAACAAAACCTGGCAAAAGGGGTAATTAACTTTTAATTCTATTAATTCAAGGAAAGAAATATTACGCTGTCTATGAGTCTTGGCACTTGCTATGAGCAACAGCTGGCTAAATTATAATAGTAATAGACATAGACATACACTTTATTACTAATAAAAAACACACACAGAAACACACAAAATATCAATAATAATGAAAAAATATAAAAAAGAATGTAAGATAATAATTATTTAACCATTTAGAACTATAAAACAACCAAAATTGTTCGAAAAAAATCTCTAGTTAAATCAGCGTCCTAGTTTTTCGCTTATAGTACTTTTTTTGTTAAAATAAACATTGTGCCTTCAAAGCCTTCGCTAAAGCTTTGATGGAAAAAGGCTGCCGAATGGAATACCGAACGTTTCGTGAATATTTTATTGTTTACAAGCTCTTTGACCAGATTATTTGTTTTATTTATATTAGAATTTGGGATAAATTGTTATACTAAAATGTCTTTGGATTGTTGAACTTATAGGAAGATGGCGTCGTTCGAATACCACAGGAGCACAGATGATACAGATGAGCAAGTAAATCTGTCGGTACGCCTGCTCTCAGAGTGTGATCGGAGTATTCTAGTTACGAAATAGAGAGAGCAATTAATACGGTACACACACATACTCTTGCATAATCTTCTGCGTAAATGGTCTCGTTTCTTAATAAAGTATTGGAATATTACAGGGTAAGCACACCAATTCACAAAGACTTCACTACATGCAGAAATTTTGCTTTCGATTATGTCATAGATACGGCGTAGTAAGGAAATAACTTACGTAGCAAAAACTTTTGCAGTGCTTTTAAGTTTTCCGATGAAACTCAATTGACTACTCAGCTTAAACTAAAACAAAGTAGGTCAGTTGTATGGAACCATTTTTGACTTCATGACCTTTACTTTTAAAGAACGTATTTTATCCAACCTCATTCAGGCGAGAGTTTGTTTAAAGCTATTCAAATAATATTGTTTGTGGTTGCCGGATGAAAGTATTTCAGTTTGAGAATGAAATTACTTACGCGACTTCAGGTTCAAAAAAATAAATAAATTATTATTGTTTGTTATACCTTTATGGCTGGCAACATTTCCTCGCTATATTGCGATACTTATTCGTTGAGTTAGAAAATACCTGCTCCGGCAGCACCAGGTCACTACTATCTATCAGGGGCCAACTTAAATCTTTAATTAGCGCCTGTGCACTTGAACTCCATGGCCCAAAGGAACAAAATCAAAGGAGGAAAGATGTATAGGTATATTAACAATTTATTATTTTCCACCTGCTCTGAGGCCTCGCCATCTTTTTGCATGTCCGAGAAAGGTAAAACATGGCTAACGAGCTCACACAAGTAGCATCACTTACCAAAGCCCACCCCATCCTCCAAGAGACCAAAGACATCTATCATAGGCTTATGCTGTCGTTGGGCGCGGCATGGCGAGTAAAATGACCTGCACTATTTTGGCAATGGAGGCTAGGTGTCCAACATACTTCAAAGCCACAAGTCGAAGGCTGATGGCAATTCGAAGTGATCCAGTAGTATATAAGGTTGTCAGTGTTTGGCGAAGGAAAAGCATTAAGCCAATGAGTCAATTCCCTAGACCCCACCAGCCTTGCGCGATCTGTAATTGTGGTATAACCTAATAAATTGAGTGGAATTCCGATTTACAAACGTTTAATTTAAGATAGATTCAAAATGTTTTTAAATGATCCAAATCATGTATAAAGAACTGAATGATTTCATAGAGGGCAACGAAGTACCTACATAACTTAGGTTGGGAATAAAAGGACAGATTTTAAAATGGACATTGCTTAGTGTGCAGAATACCACGAATCCATCCAGAAGACGGTGTGAAAGAATTTTGATATTGTCGAGTTAATGTGTTTAAAGCTTCAAAATCGGTGCCCCTAAGAGGTACACCGATTTTTTATTCATTATTTATATTTGGGCATAGGTATTAATTTGTTTTATTATGTAATCGGTGTCCAAAGTCTCACCATGGAGATATATTTCATTTAAAGTTAGACCTATTGAAAGCTGATATAATCTTAGAAATTACAACTTATGCGTTACCTCCTAGAGTGCCATCATCAAGATACCAGAAGCTATAAATTAATTTAAGATTTTGTGTACAACAATTTATAGCGAGACTAAATATGGCCGTAAAACACGTCTGGATTATATATTATATGATTACGTGATAGATCATGCAACATTATCAAAGATTTTATATATTTTGCCATAAGTAGGTATTATGAAAAGCTTTACGATGATAAAATTGGACCTATTGCCATGAACACCAAAACATTTTTTTAAGAATATCTAATCGTCAATCTAAATATATCATTCAATAACATATAGGAAAACTTGTTGAAAATAAATTTTATATTTTTCTTTGTAAATGTATTTATTTAATTATACTTACGCAACAAAATCTATATACTCGTATTTTGTCGGCGAGGCGCGATACAATCAAGGTGAAATATATCTAATTGGACTCCATTTTCCCTCAGCTCATAAAATCCTCCAATAAGTATAATTTTACTGGGATTATTCTACTTCTAACATTTTATTAAGGCCCTTATAAAAGTCAATAGGTATAAAAGGTCATAAAAGTTCTCTACAACTCCTATTTTATTACTTACGTATATACAGATATACAGTTTACCCGCTTGAGATTTTTGACAATTACAGGACGTAATATTGTAATAAAATTAGTTTATATCTTTCCGATTAACATAAAAAAAATATTATTGAAGTAAAATATTTGTAATTTTCGATATTTACGTTGGTCAAAAAACAAAATAAATATTTTTTACGAAATTTCCATAGTTTAAAGTAATTTACATAGATTGTATTGTCAAAACGCATTTCGAGTTACAATACACTTTTAGTCGGTAATTAAAAGCTCATTTTCTAAATAAGTGTTATAAGGAAAAAAAATAGCTCAACTATAGCTTAACGGTTGTTTTTTTTATAATTATACCATGTAAAGCAAAGTGTAATGATTGCAGCTTAAAAGCATCTTGAAAAATACAATAATTGGCGATTATAGATTGGCGCATAGTTTCTTGCCAGTTCTTCTCGACCTTTCGACGCCCTTGATTTGAGAACTATCAGAAAATCTAAATTTAGATTCATAACTTTTAACATTCATATGTGTTCATGTGTAACTATATTTTTAATTATAAGTTTGACCTATTAATTTACAGGAAAAAGACATCATAAGTTATGTAACTAAATTTTAAAAGATTTAATTGTTTTACAAGAACAATGAACTGAATTGTTTTATTATAACCTAAAGAACCTATAAACCGGACCTACATATTAATAAGAGTTAAATTAAACTGAGTTGTACGATTTCAATTACTGGGAGGATATTATGTGATATTCACAAGGGTTCGCTAAACGTTAGGGGCAGACTTTATAAGATTAAAAAGTCTGACTGTATCAAAGTAAAACAATATCTGTACTTGGTAATATTGACAAGATGCTTTATTTACATTATTTTTGCTAGTTAAACTTCTCCTCCCTATTTTTATTATATATTACTAGCTGACCCGGCAAACATCGTTTTGCCATGTACATTGTACATATATTATTTCTAGTATTTTTTTTTAGTTCAATAAAATAAACTATCTACTATAATAAAAAATAGGGGTTGAACGTAGAGGGTTGACAGTTAAGGGTTGTATGTATTTTTGTATGCTGTATTATGAAAAAATAAAAAAAAAGAGTTTTATCAAAAAATAAAAATTTAGGGGTGGGACCACCCTTAACATTTAGGGAGATGAAAAATTTATGCTGTCCGATTCTCAGACATACCCAATATGCACACAAAATTTCATGAGAAGCGGTCAAGCCGTTTCGGAGGAGTTTAACTACAAACTCCGCGACACGAGAATTTTATATATTAGATTGAAAATTTCCCAAAAAAAGTCATTTTCACAACTGGAGCTTACGAGAAAATTCTGCCAGTATTACATCGTTCGCCGTATTAAATCAATTGCTTTTTTTTAAATTTCTTTAATCGCTGTATAAGCATTTATTTAAACTAAACTAGTAAACATAATTCACTTATGAGATATAAGATATAAATAACTACAGTATGTATTACCTAACAGCTTGGCTATACAATATGTGGAAGGGCCTGAAACGTGCTTAGAATGGTGTGGTTGTAAATCCTATAAGCTCGGATAAACGCCTCTAAATAAGTAAACCATAATAAATAAACCATTTATGCAGAGATATTTAAATTGAAATAGAACATTACTAAAAAAAATTAAATCGACAACGGACAATCTAAGGTGTTTGTTACTTTCGAGAGTTACAAAGAAATATAGTTGCATATTAAAGTGGGTTTAATAATCATAATTTCGTAATTGTTTGACATGAAAATTACATAAGTATTTAATTCGACAACGATGTAGAATTGCTGTAGATTAATATCGGGACAAAACATTTTCTCTTATGATATGCATGAATGTTTAATTTATTATTATTTGACTGGTACAATTCGTAGAACGAAATTTATTCTCATGTTATTTGCTTATGTCTCAAAAATCGTTCGTTATTAAATTTATGACCGTGACAATAATACTTATGTTAAATTATCAATATCTTATCTTAAATGCATAATAGTGGTTCATATATCAAGAGTATTTATCAAAATCTTCTGACTAAGATTCCCTTTAGAAGATTGACTTTGCCACATCTTTGCAATAGCGATCTTGCAACAGTTTTTTGGCTTAAGTATCGATTGTTCACGGACCCTTATCACTGTCTTTTTAAATCTGGCTTACGACGTGTGACCTTAAGATTTATAAGCATTATTTTGTTTGATATATTTTATTATCTATTAAATAAACGGACTGAGTTTAGCTGAGATTCAATAATTATCTGTATTAATAATAGGCCTACAACTTTATTCATGACAAATATGGTTGTGACAAAATTGATCTAACAATCGAGAGCCCTTGTGTTGTGGGTAACTAGATTACAATAACGCCGTGGTACATCACAACACATCATGTGTTTAAATTTTTTTAAAGAAAAAGTAGGTGATGCAGAACTCATCTAATCAAACAAAATTCGTATAAGACTTTAAGTATACGCGAATGTATGAGAATGTAAATGGGTGTGTGTGCCCACAGTGACACACACAATGTTTTTGAGAGTGTGGCTGGGAATTGTTATAAGCGTGCGCTGTGTCTGTTAGTTTTCGGACCCTCAGTCATTCAAAAATATATATTGACAGGCTAGTGTAAAGGGTGGATTTAGACATTCCTTTGCAAAAGCATACAAAATATATTCGTCACACGTAAGGCTGGGAGCTCTGAGATCAATATAAATTGTCTGAGATTAACGCCCGGCTGTGCACCAATACGTTTTACTTTCTATATGCACAGTTAACTTGCATCGTGTGATAATCGCCAGTACCCTCAAATTCAGAGATGAGACTTAGCGTTAGGTGTGACGTATTATGGTTCTGGTTATACAATCTTTATCTCTATAACAACTTCTAAAAAAACTACACAGAAATATTTACATACTTAATTTATTTATTTACACAGACTATTAACAGTTACACTCCACCAAAAAGGAAACAAGTAATAACAACAATGAATTATATTAATTCGATATGGTAATACACGAGTGACGTTTTTGAAGTCCTGTTTCTGAATCTCACCCTTAGATATTGTCACATACTGCTTAAAGAATTATCAGTCAGTCAGTCTACTGTCTACTCATACTAAAAATATAATGCTATTGTTATATGCATTATATTTTTAGTATGAGTTATATATACTATAACTATATGTATAGCAGTTTTAAGTATAAATTTTCTCAGTTCAGTGACCAGTAATGTTGCTTTATTCAGAAACATACAACGAAGTTTGGTAAAGCTTTACATGGTCTAGCGAATTTGAAGTTGACTTAGTTCTGAATTATATTGCTGTTTTCGGTATTTTATCTCGAATGGTAATTTAATGTATCTGTGAATAGATTCCATACAAAACAGGATAATTGCAACAGAAGAGCAAATGCTAATGATACTAAGATAAATAGTTTGTTTACTTCAAGTCTAGGCTTATAGACGAATCTACTATTTCTCTTCGATGTTGTTTTCTTCTCGGCTATTTTGTTTGTTATTTTACCTTCAACGCTGTTCAGGATATTTTTTTTATTGAATAACATAAATATATAGCCGTATACAAGCTTGTGAGTAGGTGAGAACGGATAAATGAACATTATACTAGTGTATTTCTACTATATAAACGAGAGAACGGGAGGTTAGACAAAAAGAAGTAGAAAGACAGTTGACGAAAAAAGAGGGAACACACAGAGAGCAAGGAAAGAGTATCAAATCATTACTTTAAGATTGATTACTATCTTTAAAATGTTAATCAATGCCGGGTTTAGGTCTGGAGGCCTGAGGCCAACAAAGGAGTGTAGGCGCGCCCTGGCTTCTTACTTCCAAATAAAGAGGAAAAAAATGTTCAGTCGAGTTTTCCAATAAATTATGAATTATGGTTTTGGTAATGAAACGAATGTTGTGAAGAAAACAATCCTTAATCCAAAATTAAACAAATAAAAAATATTTGTTTAATTTTTTATGATTCTTGTTTTAGTTTTAATTAAATCATTTATGTATGTAAGAATCTGACTACGTTCCAATTACTCGTGAAGCGTCGGTGTGCACCATCAGTCAATAATCGGATCAGTATCAGATATTGAAATATTTCTTGTCGTACAAATAGATTCAGAATGTAAGCATTGAAGAACGGCATTGAAAAGGACCGATTGTAAGGATTATTTTGCTTGCAACTTACATTTTCCTCTCCACGAAACGTGAAACAGCATATAAATGTTGGCCCTAACCATAGAAACACTTAAAAACAATACATTAGTACAGTATATCGTAGTTCGTTCGCAGACTCGTAGACCATCTCGTAGAAGTCGTAGCAAGTATTTGAAGTCATACAATGCAGCGCTGGCATTATTGCAACTGTATAAGAGTCACAAATATAACTTTTAAGTTTGTATTTTGTTGTTTATGAAATGTTTGGTACACTTTAACGCTTAACGCTATTTTAAAGCTAGTAAAGAGTTGTACACGTAACGTTTTATGCTTGATTTTTTTAATATCTTTCAAATACCGACTGACTGGCTGACTGATACTGTAATACTAAAAACTGTAAGTCTAAATAGAAGACTGAATAATATATTCATAATATAATGTATGTAATACAATACTTGATACATTTTATTTATTAGCATCTAATACATCAAATTATCTATGACTTTGCTTCACGTTTTGAGGTACGTTAAAGCAATAACGGTGCGAACAAATTCAATTTCATCCCTGCCAACGAAAAATTCGAAAGCACCTTTCACATTAAATTCCACAAGTAACTTGTACTATGTTGAATGTAATAGTATTCGGTTTCAATCACGTTAACCTAAGGCTTAAAGTGTTTAATCTTTTTTCTGAGTTCTCTCACTTCACAAAAACCAGAAATAAAAAGTAGAGAAAATCACAAAATTAAAAGAAGGTGAAAACATAAATATTTTGTAATACATTCATATCTATTGTATCTTTAAAATAATTTAAAATATACATAATTAAAGTATATTAAAATAATCGAATAATACATTTTTATTCGCCCAAATAAAATAGAATTCTTTAGAATTCATTGCGAAGGTGCAGGTGCACAAGTTGTTAGACGTTGCAATATATACTTTAATTGAATTCTGTAGAACTTGTGTTCACTTGAAACGATTTAAAGGGCCGTCAAGTCTATAGCTACATGACATTCATGAGGTCATGTCTCTTAGTTCAAGCTCCGAGGCATAGCAAATTTGTTAAACAAATAATTCTATATCGTTTATGACTTTGATAATATCACACCATTTATTGATATATTCTATTGAAGATAACGCTTGACTTAACACAAGTGAAATTAAGACACACAGATAATTACGTACTCTTATTTATTTAATACAAAGGTGAGCCAATAGAAATCTCTCATACTGTCTCAGTAAAATACGTGCAAACCCAATTACACGCTGACATAGCTTGGGCATACATTTAAACCTTTCTGCGGACTTCGATAACAACCAGGAAATTGAGAATGTGAAAAGGAAGACAAAACGACAGCGTGAACCGTTATATAGATGCTGAAACCGCGATTTTAGCATCTATATTTCAACATGCGTTGACACGCAATATGATACGTCATGATTGCGTCCATTTGTCCAATCACAATCTAACTTAACCTATTCCGTGAGCCTGGAGACCCAAAGTGAGCCTTGGTCTACAAAATTAGCGAACATGCGCTACATCTTGCGAATCGGCAACTTAGAGCTAGCACAGGATCTCCACGGCGTTGTTCTTGCGATATCTCCGCCCTTACTCTGTAGCTTCCAATAGCAACAACCAAATATCCGTAGCACTGATGTCACAAACTTGGAATTTGGAGCAACATTGGGATCGGGATCGCTGTCGTTACAGAGTAAGCTGAAAGCACTGGAAAGACAGCGTGAAGAAGAATTACGCGAGCGTAAGTGGCCGTTGGTTGGTTGGTTGGTGGTTGGTTGGTTGGTGGTTGGTTGGTTGGTGGTTGGTATTCCAAGATAAACTTATTTTCCTTCACAATCATCCTTTTTTCATTCGTCTGTTGTTTTACATTCTCAACCCCTAGCACTATTTAAAATATAACCGTTACTGTTATTGATAATCTTGTGCGTGCGTTAAATGATTGATTTTACTAGGTAATCGATAGGTGGCGAGATAAACGAGCCTACGAAACAGCCATAAAAGATAGCTACCGCAGAAAATGGACTCAGGTCTTCGTGGTACGCTAAATCATAAAGTACCTGTAAAAAGAAAAACTTATATACTTACCTATATAAAATTACTTGTTTGTTGTTGGTACTATTCAATAGTAGTTTTAATCAAAAAATATTTCAGAAAGCGATAGATTTTAGTATAGGTACCTAATACTGTACCTATACTACTAATACTTTAAAACGTAGTCACAGTCTGCGCGGATTATTATGGAGCTACGAGAAAGATGATTGAGCGGGTACACGGAAAAGTATTATATTTCGCTTCATAATAAACTTTTGTACGAATTTTCATATTTTGCTTTCTAGCTAGTTATATAACCCCGTGTGTCACCACCATAATTATATTTTATATAAACAAAACCATTGCAACATAGTAGTACAAAGATCCTTTATATTTCAATAGCCGAAGTGCTGTTACATGATTTACGAACCACTCTTACATGATTTACGAACCACTCTTAGTTCTTACTAAGTGACGTTTCCTTGTAGAGCGTGAGAACAATGTGTCAGCACAACGGTCACGTAGGCCTTTAAGAATAGGATATAAATATAATAGAATACTTGTAATATTTAGTATTAAACGGACCTCAAATCGGACCGGTTGTATTCATTTTAACTTTAAGTTTTTTAAAAACCCTTTCTTCGCGGACCCACTACTTGACTGGCGCTGAGGACAGGATAGTCGCTCTAGCTGCACGTATTTCTCAATTATCGGTTCGAGCATCAAATTCTTACCTAAAAAGGGGAAACTACGTCGCGATTGCTAAAAACGGCTATTCAAAAGAACAAATAAATTTGTCAAGAACGAAAATCCAAAAGCGTTAAGGGTATTTTGTGCGAGTGTTGAGGCAGCGATGTACTGGTAAGTCACCTTTTCACCTTTCAAATCCAGCCCTCTCCACTTTTCTTTTGTTATTTTGAGATCGACATCTCTCATCTTAACGATAGTTTTAAGACTTTGTTAGAGTTAAATTCATATAAACGTAAATTGTAATAAGTAAATTAAAGAAACATAGAAGTAAGTAGGTTAGTGCATGAAATTCTGCAACCCTAAAGTAAGTGTACCTAATTATAAGTTTACATTCACATCAAATTCTGTGAACCATAATTATTGTGTAATTGTGTAATTGTTTAAACAAACTTAAAATGACGGAAATTAAGATACTGCCACGTGAATTCTCATGTGTTATTCCGCTCTTTGATGGAGACGGAAAATTACTTAACACCTTTATCGACAAATGTGAATATGTTATTACCGTTTACAATAGCGTTAACAACCCGGAGCAGGAATTATACCTGTATCATTTATTAACTAGCAAGTTAGTAGGCAAGGCTGCAGTGTTAGTTAGTGAGAGACGGGACATTAAAACATGGCTAGAATTAAAAACATTATTGATTCAACATTTTGGCGATCCTCGCTCGGAGGAATGCATTGCTATTGAATTGGAAACTATGAGATTACAAAACAATGAAAACTACATCGATTTCTGTAATCGAATTCAACATGTTAAAAGTTCGTTAATCGCGAAAGTAAACTTACTTACAGACAATCATTTAAAAGCGAGTAAAATCACAATTTACTCAAACCTTGCGAAGAATGTATTCTTATACAATCTTCCCGAGGACTTAATTAGAATCGTACGATTAAAAGGATGTGATAGCCTTGAAGCTGCCCTCTCCATCGTATTAGAAGAGGTCAACTTCAAATACCAGTACCAAGCCCATAGCACTATGTTAAGGTCTAATATGCAAAAACCATCCATATTGATGTCATCCCCAGAGCAATTAAATAACCAACACCTACGAAATAATTCATTTGTGAATCCATCCCAATTTAAACCACTCTTTTCACAACCGCAGATGCAACAAGCCCCACAAAGTAATTTTAAGTTTGGCATTCCCCAAAATACAGCATTTAAATCTAACTTTCAGCCCACTGGTTATAGACCACCATTTCAACCCTCAGGATACAAGCCAAATTTTCAACCTATAGGATATAAACCCAACTTTCAGCCCACAGGTTGGCATAGGCCACAATTTCAACCGACTGGATATAGGCATAATTTCCAACAGAATCAATTCAAATATGGAATCCCCAACCAAAACTTTCAGCGATTTCAAAATCCACCAAATCAAATTAAATTTGGCATTCAACCAACACAACAACCGTATAGACTAAATAGTGCGTTAAAAACTGATGTTTCTATGAGGACAGCTCCTCCTCAAAGACCCACTAATATGAATCAACTATTTTATAATCAACTGCAGGACGATTATGTTAACTTCCCCGAATCAGAATACTACCCTGAAAACTACGATGATACCGAGTACCCTGAATATTACCCCGAGGTCGAATATATACCCACAGAGGAAACCCCTGATACTTCACAGGAAACTGAAACCGAAAATTTTCAGACAGAAGCCTCGTCCATAAACCCGACATAGTTCAAATTAATACGGAAAAGGTAAATAAATTACCACATATTTATATCCCCGAAATTGACGCAAAATTTATGATAGATACTGGCTCTACTAGATCATTTATGAGCCCTGATATGGCAAACTTTTATTTTTCTGATTTTAAGTACGAAGAACCGTTCGAGGTGATAAGCACTCACTCACGAAGTAAACATAATGAAGTCATACACATTCCCTTACTGAAAACGTTTCAGAGTCCGCTCAAACATAAATTTTATTTATATTCTATAGATAAAAATTATGACGGCTTAATTGGTTCCGACTTACTGACAGAATTACAGGCAAGTGTAGACATGAAAAATCAATTGTTAATAACACCTAACACAGTAATACCTATTATTTATAGCCCCTCTCGTCAAATCGTACTTGAACCACGTTCAGAAACCCGTGTTAAAATTCCAACTAATTTACAAAACGGTGAAGCCCTAATTGAATATACAGAATTCGGTGACGGCATCCGTATGCCTTCAGCTCTTGTGAAAGTCATAGAACATCAAGCTTCAACAGTAATTCAAAATCTAACTGACCAAACTGTCACAATTACATTTCAAAAACCATTTAATGTCCAGCCCTTTCAACAAAACGATATCATATGTTACTCCAACACAGTTACAGACGACATTCAGGTTGACGAAATCCTAAAAGAAAATCTTAATAAAGTCCGCCTTGATCATATGAATGATGAAGAGCGAAAAGCCATATCACATTTATGTTACGAGTTTCGAGACATATTTTATACTGAAAAATTACCGTTGTCATTTACAAACCAAGTTAAACACGAGATACGTACGACAAATGAAGACCCGATATATGTAAAACCCTATAGATTACCCCCGATTTTAAATGACGAAATTAATCGACAAGTAGAAAAATTACTGCAGGATAACATAATACAGGAATCACACTCTCCCTGGAGTGCACCAGTTCACCTGGTTCCCAAGAAATTAGATGTCTCTGGTGAGAGAAAGTATCGCATGGTAATCGACTATCGCCGCCTAAACGAGATCACTATCGATGACAAATTCCCCCTGCCAAACATAACAGATTTATTAGACAAACTAGGAAAAGCTATATATTTCAGTACAATTGATTTAGCTTCAGGTTACCATCAAATAGAAGTTTTAGAAAGAGACAGAATGAAAACCGCGTTCAGTACACAGAACGGCCATTACGAATTTACGCGTATGCCGTTTGGTTTAAAAACTGCGCCTGCAACTTTTCAGCGAGCAATGAACAACGTTCTCAGAGGTCTCCACAACATTCATTGTATGGTGTATCTTGATGACGTCATCATATTTTCAGCCAGCTTACAGGAACACATACATAAATTAAGAACAGTTTTTCAGCGACTTAGAGACTCAAACTTAAAAGTACAATTAGACAAAACAGAATTTTTATGTAAAGAAGTTCTCTACCTTGGCCACAAGATTACAGAAAATGGCTTGCAACCAAATGATGATAAAATTCAAGCAGTCCTGAAATATCCTTTACCAAAAACCACAACTGAAATCAAGAGTTTTCTTGGCCTTATCGGTTATTATCGCCGATTCATAAAAGACTTCGCTAAAGTCACAAAGCCGCTGACAAATTGCTTAAAAAAACGTAATAAAATTGTAATAGATCAACAATATATTGACGCCTTTCAAAAGTGTAAGGAACTATTAACAAATGCACCTCTTCTACAATACCCAGATACAGAAAAAACCTTTATCCTAACGACCGATGCTTCACAAATAGCCTTAGGTGCTGTACTTTCTCAAGGCATAGTAGGCAACGACTTACCCGTTGCTTACGCGAGCAGAACCCTCACTGAAACTGAATCTAAATATAGCACGATTGAACGTGAGCTTCTAGCCATTGTGTGGGCTATCAAACATTTCCGCCCCTATCTTTATGGGAAGAAGTTCATTATTTACACAGATCACCGCCCTTTAGCGTGGCTGCATTCTCTTAAGGAACCCAGTAGTAAACTCACCCGTTGGCGGTTAAATCTCCTGGACTACGACTTCGAAGTAGTCTACAAAAAAGGGAAACAAAACTGTAATGCTGATGCTTTATCTCGTATTAAAATTAACGCATTATCCGATAAAGAATCCATGAAAGTAAACTGTGATAATAAGGAGATACAAAAACGATTGCGTCGCGATTCACAAGACTCGAGAACAATTTCAATTACTGACTCTGAACATACAATCACTATTTCAGACATAGATTCGCAAAAATCCAATGAATCTTTCGAAAAAGTTACAAACCCGATTCCATCTCTTTCGAGTAAATCTGAAACTATACATTCAGCACAAGACCTTGAGTCACACGGTATTCCTATTTTAAACGAAGCAATTGATTCGAAGCCTAACCAAATATTAGTTTTCCAATGGTATAAAAACAGCATTCAAGTTCGTGACGTGTCCCGTGAAAAACAAAGAATCTTAGAAGTTTTTCTACCCATAGATAATGAAAATTTAATCAAACAATTCCTGAAAGAATACATAAAACCCAAAAAGAAATATTTTATATATTTCGAAAATACGGAACATCGCAAACAATTCAGCAACATGGTAATTACGCTTTTTAAAGGTGGATCAATTCAATTTTATGAGTGTACGGAAAGAATCGTTTTTATTAACGATGAAAATGAACAGAAAGCCATTATTCTGAAATTTCATCTCGGAAAAACCTGTCACAGAGGTATTCAAGAAACTTTTACACACATCAGGCGACACTTCTTTTGGAATAACATGAAAGAAACTATATCAGCAGTAATTAATTCTTGTGAAGCCTGTAAACAAATGAAATATGACCGAAAGCCTTTGAAACCATATTTACAGTTAACTCAAACGCAAGATGCCCCATTCCAGGAATTATTTATAGATATATTTAGTATCGAAGGAAAAACATACCTCACCTTAGTTGACGCTTTTAGCAAACTAGGACAGGCGATTGAAATTCCTAGTAAAGGCACACCTGACGTTATCCGCGCACTAATAAAATACTTTTCATTTTACGGTATACCTAAGAAAATAAGCTGCGACCCTGGTACTGAATTCAACAACGATCTATTGAAAGAAATGATGTCACTCTATAAAATCCAAATACATATCGGCACGCCTAGGAACCCTAATTCAATGGGAATAGTTGTCTAGTCGTTTTCATTCCACCTTAATCGAAATTTACAGACTGGCAAAATACGAACAACAATGTACCGACGCCGCATCTATTATGACCTACTCTATCATGGCATATAATAATGCGATTCATACTGTAACAACTTTAACACCGTTTGAAGTAGTGTTTGGCCATGTAGATTCTGAAAACCCATTCAATATAGACTTCGAGAAACAATACTTGCAAAAATTAATTAAAGACCACGCCAAAAGAATAAAAGTTTTATACAAATACATATCTGATAAAATGTTAACGTTTAAGGAAAACTCTAGAGAAAAACGCGGTGGCGAATCCGACGTCCTGTTGCCAGAAGGGAAAACAATTTTCAGAAAATTAATAAACACTCGCAGAAGTAAGGACAAACCTTGTTTTGAAAAGGCCATAGTTACAGGAAAACCTGAAAGAAACACCATCCCTATTACAATTAGAGGTAAACACAAAAAGGTACCAATTAAAAACATAAAACGACCTTCAAAGGTGGTGCTTAGTGATCATGATGACACTCACGAGCCCCAGTTTGGGCCTTCAACTTCAAAAGGTTGAAAACAATTCAGGGATCCGTAAGACAGGGAACAGCCTTCATCCAACAGGATAACTGGCTTATTTTTAAGGTATTAGATTTAAATGGCCTACTGATGGAATTAGAATAAATCAATAGGAAATATAATAATTTTAGTAAGATAGTAAGTGATGATAAGCCTTACTTTAAAGAATTTTTAGGAATTAGGGAACAAGTAGAGTATTTGCAAAGAATAACGACTGAAAAGATTAGGCAAATAATCCCTTCACACCTAGTACGAAGAGGAATATTGAACCCTTTAGGCTCTATTAAAATTATAACTGGAAACTTAGATCAGGAAGATGCTCAACGATATGAACAGTTAATAAATCAATTAGGTAATCAACAAAAGTTCCACAAACAAGCGTTTAATAGTTGTTTCCAAAATGTTAGATGGACTCATTAACTCATCAGAAATATTACACAATAACTCAAAAATTATGGACGAAAGACTAAAACGTGTAGAAAAAAATGTTAAAAGACATAAGTACTAAAGAAAATAATACAGTATACTCTACATATGTTTTAAGTTTATATAATCTTTTTGTAAGTAATTTTAGAACGCTTTATATAAAAAATAGGCGAATTAGAAATTGCTTTGGCTTTCACCAAAACCAATGTTTTACACATTTATTACAGATTTTAATTTATATATCACAGTCAGAAAATCTTATGTATCCACCCACTTGGGATAATTTAGTTAAATTAGAAGATACGATTAATGTTAAATCATACATGATAGACAGGAAAATAACTTTTGTATTAGAGGTAGCTATAATAACCAATTAAACTTATAGTTATAATAAAATGTATCCCTTACCTATCTTTCATGACCCTATAAACCTAACCTAATAATAATCATTCCTAAATATCCCTATATCCTGGTGAAAGGTGTAACATACTTACCGCTTATACAGCCTTGCAAACAAGTCTCTGAGGAAAATTTATTATCTCTGCACACAAGAAAACAGGGGCACCGTATCCTGAAACGACATGCATTGACCTTCAAGGAAAACCCATCCAACTGTGACCAGAATACAGTAATTATAGAAGAGATTAACCCTGCAATCTCAACATCAATGACATCCAATTACATCATCAGCGTTCATATACAGAAAATATGTCATCAGAACGTATCCCATCCATTAAGCTGCTGGAGTTACAGTCAACAGTGAACTCTAAGGAAAATTAGAATCCAGTAAACTTACAAGGAATGGAGCTCAGTGACCTGCGACACATGTCTTACATGCTGTAACAACTTAACAGAGATAGTGATAGTGAAATGGGCAATTCAGTGAAAGTGAAAAGCATTAGTTTACGCACTCTCTTATGGTATTTTTGATAATTGTTGTGTTTTTTGTTATAAAAAATAAGACTATTAATATGTTGCAGTGGCGAAATAATCAGAATTTACATGTGCAATCCCCTGATAATTTCGCTCTTCAGGAGGGAGGAGTTATATAACCCCGTGTGTCACCACCATAATTATATTTTATATAAACAAAACCATTGCAACATAGTAGTACAAAGATCCTTTATATTTCAATAGCCGAAGTGCTGTTACATGATTTACGAACCACTCTTAGTTCTTACTAAGTGACGTTTCCTTGTAGAGCGTGAGAACAATGTGTCAGCACAACGGTCACGTAGGCCTTTAAGAATAGGATATAAATATAATAGAATACTTGTAATATTTAGTATTAAACGGACCTCAAATCGGACCGGTTGTATTCATTTTAACTTTAAGTTTTTTTAAAAACCCTTTCTTCGCGGACCCACTACTTGACTAGCTTCTATACATATTTATGTAACATCAGGGAAAATTAAATTCTTCATCACAAAATGTTATCAAAGGGACATGAGTTTAATAAAGAAATGCTTTCAATTTGCCACAGATAATTGAGTGGCATTCCTGTGTCTATGAGCTGTTGTCTATTAAGGCCAAAGACAATTTGCGTCGTTATAAGTAAAAATGATCGCCATAAAATCTAATTTGATCGACAAACTGGCAACTTTTATGTTTTTATGGGTTTTCATTTTTATGACAACTTGAGTTAACTGTATCTTTATATAATTGTTTTTAATAAATTAATTTAATAGTTATCTTATAGGTATGTAGAAATTGTTCTATAATACATTTAAATTTATAATCTAGTAATCACTATTACTTTTTAAAAGTCATATTGAACTCATTTAAATACGAGGAAATTCATACATAACTTCCATTCGTACAATATCTCTTTTGTGCTACATTACATTATAATTGTATGAAAATAAGGTAGCAATATGGCGCTGTCGCCTTTCCCGCGTTTATTTGCATTGCTACTTCAAAGCGTTCCCAAATATTGACTCGTCATATCGCTTGATGACGGGTGACACTAATTAGTTCCCGATCAAAATTGAAATCAAACTAATTTTGAAATTAGAACGTGGATGGAATGAGAATTTTAAAATTAGAATCTATAAAAAAGTTTTGGTTTGGTTTTAATTTGTGACCTGATAAACAATAAACTACAAGCTCCCACCTTTTCAGAATGCCAAATCATAAAATGACTGCTTCACGACTGATTTGAGAGCGACGCCGATGCGAAAATCGCTGTGTGAGTTCGAAAAGTGAGTTACAGAATCGCAGGGCAGTAACGCTAAATTTTAATTAGTAGGCAGTTAGAGGGTAAGGCTTAATTTAATTTTATTAAAGCTCTAAAGGAGACCGGTTTTATCCAAAATTTACGTGGTTAATTAACGTAGAATATCATTACTATGCTGCATTATCATAAATATTTTCAAAATATGTACATTGTCTATGTTTATTATAGTGCTAAAGAAATCGACTCTGTCAAAAACTATATCCAAGGCCATAGTTTACATCTTAAAAAATATCACGTCTCATATTGAGACATAGGTATTGAACAACACGATTTATGATCTCTTGATATGTTGTTTAAATAGACAGACATATTATTATTATGACATTTGACCCAACAAGCACATGTAGTAATAACTACATTAATACAAATTGTACGTGTTAGGCTACTGAAGTTTGAACCCGTTTTAGCACAGATAAAGAATCAATAAACCTGTTATGCCCCGTATAACTCTTAATTAAAATAATTCCTTAATGAAAGAGAGCTTAGCACACTAATAGCTATAAAAGGCTAAAAAAATAAACATTTGAACTAGAACTACAAATTTCTAGTTCTAAAGTTTTTAAAATTCTAATAGAATGCCGGTTTCTTTTATGAGCTGGTTAAATTCAATAATTTTCTAAGCAAAATGATAACGTACTCTTTATTATATCAGAGTTAAAGTTTGCTTGGAAAATTTACTACAAAAGTATTTATTTTTGATAATAAAGCAAACATATTAAACCTTATTTGTGAAATGACGTAGTAAAGTAATAATCAATTATGACATAAAATACTGCCTAATGCGAATTTAACGACCACATATTTCGCGTGTATTGACGGAAATGGATTTCACTAATATCACATTGGTTTACCGAATTTGTACCTATATGTTACGATTAGTTTACACAATGAGCATATTAAATAGTTTGCACGTCGCTTCTAATTTTGAATATATGGTCTATATATATTCAATCCCAAAACTCCCTTTTATAAAAATGAATTCAATTTCTTAGGTCCGCTCATATGTTACGCTCCTCTGATAGATGCATTTTGGAAATTGCATCTCACAGCTCATGCTTTTATTCAAAACGTTTAGGATGTCTGCCATAAAGTTGTGGAGTACGCTCCCCGACTCCATATTTTTGGCTACCTCTCTGACCTCTTTTAAAAGCCTTCTACATAAACAAATCTTAACCATTGCTCAATCGTGACTCCATTCATGTCTTTTCTTTTTGTAATTCATGAACCTTAAGATTAGCTTTAAGTTTATTTTAGACTAGCAATGCCCCGCGGTTTCACTCGCGTAGAATACTTGTGGTAGTCTAATAGGTCGGACAATGGATATATTTTTGTTATCATAAAAGGTAAATTTTACTTAGTTTTTAATAACTTCCTTTCAGATTATTAGGTACACACTTACATTAATAATCTAATCAATATACAGATTTTAATTTACAATGAATATATATCTAATACATTTTTAAATTCGTAGACTGTCCGATATTAGTAAATTTAAAAATACTCTACAGGTATTGATAATTTCTTGATTTCAAGTAGGTAGGTTGGAAAAAAATTTAGTGTAACATTTTTCGGTTACGCGTCACATGTTTCGGTTACACGTCACACGTTTCGGTTACGCGTCACATTTGACCGTTACGCGCGTCTTTTTCTCGTCCCTACCACGGTTGATTCGAAGAGATTCTAAATCATTAATAACAAAAATTTATAATAACTATAACAATGATACTAAAAATTATAAACTTTATCTAATTTAACTTTATTTAACCAATTTCTGTAAAGTTAGTTGCAGTAGTATATAGATAATTATTCGATAAATAAGGTCATTAAGAAGTTTCACTTCTAACGTGTGTACACTAGTACACGCACATTTTTTTAAATCAGTCTAGGAATTTTTAGCTTGATTATTATAAAATGTTAAAAACAAAAATTGAAAATGCAAAACTTTGTTCTATAATATACACAACATTTGACGTTGTTTTGTTTTGTGGCAGCAAAATAATTTCATGTTTTGGAGTTCTGACTCGGGATATGCCACATACGATTGTCCCTTGGAAAAACATTATTTTTATAGATATTGATACATTTTATAAAACTGTACAACATTTTTTTTCTATCATCAATAGTTTCCACAGCGCACGCGATGACAGATTTTTTATGGATATTTTTTTCAAACCTCGGGTTATATTATTGCATTTTTGTTAGGGATCCCTATTTTTCGTAAATGTAATATAGCCTATGTTTTTTTAATCGGTCAGTGAAGATGCAGCACAACATTCCAAACATAAGTACAAAAACACAAAAGTTTCCTCTTTATAATATTAGTATAGATTAAGGTTGGTAATTGTATAATTTTTCAGTATTAGTTGTAATTTTACTGATGTTAATTTAGTTATGCACTTATCCTTAGTATTTCTTTTTTTTTCTTACTAGGGTTGCCTGTAACAGATCGCTTGTTAGAGGTAATCCCGCCCGTTGCATCCCTAATAATTTATGTTACATGTTTTGATTTGTAATGTAATGAAGTTTTAATAACAAAATAAAACGTAAACTAATAGTACGTGTTTGTCAACATGTTCATGAACAGCACTGATGTGCTGTTATTTGACTTAGAACTCCAAGCCTTTACGAGAGAATGTTGCCACTGAAGTATTATAATTTTATAGCTATAACGTTACAGTTAATCACTTTGCCGACCGTTTTATGCAGTCCGCCCCTCTCGTATCGATTTCTGATTTAGACCACGATAGCCTCTCCCATTTTTTTTATTTTATTGCCTCCGTCCACATCGGTTCAAATTAAATACGGTTTTTTATACAAGCTGTCCTGTTTCGTAATGAATTGTTAGAATCTGAGCGAAAAAAGAACCATCGTAGGATTTGAGGCTGCAGTCGTCCTATGTTCCTTATTTTGTTGTTGACAACACTGTTACATCATTATACTTATAGTAATTATCTTGATCTCTTGAATTTTGAAAAATAAAGGTATATAATTTTTGTGAATAAAATAACGCGTAGCCAATAAGGATTATAATGTCCAAACGCCACCGCCATACTAATATTCCTATTTTTTAAACAAAAAGAAAAGTATTAAGGAAATCACGAATAGAGTAGAGTTATTATTCATTAAGTAACCTGTCATCTTGAAAAATAAAAAGCTTGGCAATTAAAAAAAATGGTGGAGAGTGTCATCCAGTTTTTCGCCCGAAGTTCTTAAGTAACCAAGATTTTTATTACCTATTGGTAATAAAAATCTTGATAAAAATAAGTAAATAATAAAAATAAATGATATCTTGATTTTTTTGAGTGGAAAAATAAGACAGTACTTACTTACCAACACCTGAAAGATAAATAGATCGAGCGCTTTCCATCGCAATATTTTCCTTCACTGCCGAGGTTCAAACCAATGACCTCAGGTCCCAAACATTTGATAGTTTCAATCCATAAGCCTAAATGGCATTGTTTTAGAATATATAGAAACCTACAAGGCTAAAGGTCTAGGCAAAAGGGTCATAATACCAGTCGTGCCAAAGGTTATGTAACCGAATCTTTTAGAATCAACTTACCTAATGGAGTTTTCGTGTAACATAAATTTCCAACGAAATATTACCACTGATACATCAGAACAGCTTATTTTTACAGTTTTTCGTTAAAAATTTCGTCGGTTTAGTCCTAAGTGCTAACTTTTATATCAGATGTGAGCTCGCGGAGAAAAATTCATTTAAATAGTTAATCACTATATTATATGCATTCCATTCTTATTATTCTTACTACCTTTTATTTTTATATTTGTGTATTCAGTGTCTGAATCAACTAATCACGTAACCGAATCTTTTACACCCACATATTTCTTTATAAGTATTCGTATTTCAATACACGGGCCTATTTCAAGATTTAGATATTGTTATCACGTGTTATATTTAGAAACAACCTTGATATCTGTTTATTATTCGCAACACTTTCCCTATTGTCTCAAAAATGGTGAGCGCGTGATAATTTTGTTTGAACACTACACGATATTTTGGAGGTGTCTTTAATACAATGGACTCATGAATGTCTCTGGCGAAATGCGGATTAGCAATTTAACTTTCGAACGTGATTTGAAAACTTGGATATGGTATGACTTATGTTTACGAGGGCTTTCTGTTTACAATCTAACGACATTCTAAGGGCCATAGACTAATTAAAAAGCCTTCGTGGTGTCGCTGACACCGCAGACAGTGACTATTAAAGTTTATTCATATATTATTATTAGGTCCCCAGCTCATTTATCGTGGAAAAACAGTACCTACCGTATATATAAACACAATTTTGCTACAGAAATTTATGCATCTACTAGCTGATCCGGCAAACGTCGTTTGTCGTCGTCCAATGTAAAACATTCCAAAATCAACAACTACTAATAAATTAAAAATTAATTAAAAAATCATTGTCCAGCGGACAAAATTGTGAATCTAAACCATTCCCAGATCCCCTTGAACACTCAAATTTCATCAAAATCGGTCCAGTCGTTTGAGAGAAGTTCAGTGACATACACAGTCACAGAAGAATTATATATATAAAGATTTATAACAAACTTATGAACGTATAACGTAGGAGTGTAATGTTATTTTAAGTATTATCAAATCTCACTCGATGGTAGCTTCCAATGAAGAAAAATATATAGAAATGCTTGAAAATGTTTAAATATTTTTTACTATATTTATTACGTAATGTTTTTATACTTTTTATAAATTTTGAGAAGACTGCCAGGATTAGAACTGATTGTAAATACATACTTCAGATACTGCTTGTCACTCCTTGGTGGGTGACAAGGTGGTAAATGCTTGTGGAGGAATTAGCGGTTGCTATACGCAGTTTTAATGTTTTGTATGTGATATAAATGTAAAATGTTTAGAATTTTCTTTATGTTTTTTGTTTAAAAAAAATTAATAAAATAAAGTTGATTTAATACCTGAATTTGGCATTTTAATTCTTGGTACTTTGTTTTTGGTAACTTACAGTGTTATTTTATAATTGAATCTGACCTGAATGAAACTGATTAGCACGTTTAAAAAATTGAAATATTTTTTACATTCAAAGTGATAAATAAATAATAAATCATTAGCTGATGGTCATTTAATTGAATTATAATGTATTGAGACAAATACTAAATAGCGTATAGTTAAAAACCAAGGCACAATTCCAATAAAACAAATGAAAGATACCGTGAGCTTAGCGCTAAATTGAACTTCGTTTCTATTTTGCAGAGTCTTTAAAATCGCATTACTACCGTACAATTTTAGAATAAACAATGAGAAGAAATGTTAAATTGAATAATCCTATGGTAGGTTTATTGACTCTGTCAAATAAAATAAAAAAGTGTGTGTGTGTCAGCTACGATGCACGATGGGAGTTTACTCCTTACGAACGATAAAATGGCGATAATGTTCTGTGGCTGTTGACCATATTTTCATACTAAAGGTGGTAAAAATATATGTTTTTATAATATAAATGTTTGTAGTAGTAATAAAACGTACCTACATACATCATCTATGCCCAAATAGGATTTTCTTTCTGTGACCAAAGTTACCTTTATAGTAAGAGAAGAATAAGAATGTATAATCTTTTTAGTTTTAATTTCACTGACCATTACTATTGACAAAACTCTATGGCACGCTAGACAATCTACTTTTATTTTTTACACCTGTCAACACTGACAATGTTGTAACGTGGCTGTCAAAACGTGAATTTAAAATAGAAAAGTCTGTGTAATATATTCCATCTCATTCTATTACACGTTCAATCCTACAGATATATATGATTGTCTCTTTCTACATAACGCCTCAACTTTTCGTGTTACACTTGATTTTACTCCTCATAAAATTTCCGTACCGGGCCTTATAACTCAAATCGTTTCTTAAGGAGTAAACTCCAAAAAAATCACGTCTAAAAAGTCAAAAGTGTCTGAGATCAAAAGGATTGATTAGAACGTCACAACTTCGCCTTTTAAATAATGGGGTTCTGATCGACTCCATTTTCTATCACTTAAAAATTAAGGCATTGAATAATTCTTTAAATACTTTTATACGTACGTCCATATCTCATCTATACTTCTATATCTTTCGATATATAAATTTCAAATACGAGATACTATTATTTTGTATGCGTGTATGTGCATTATCATACAATACTACGACAGTTTATGAACATTGAATGTCAATCGGTCTGATGCTAAATTTAGTTTCGAAAACTATTGGCGTATATTAGGCGAGTGACCTGTGTCTCAATTAATATGTTTGTTTAGTGGTCTGTGCCCCTGTAAAACGAAACGGTGATGATGACTTATCATGTCGACGCGTATGTGATAATATGTTCGTGACCAATGACAATCAAACGAAACGCACTGTTATTCCTCTTTCGGTTTACATTCTCACCCCCGTGACCCCAGAGCTGGGGCTTTCCTCACTGAATGAATAAGTATCGCAATAGAGCGAGGAAATGTTGCAAGCATTAAAGGTACTCTACATGTATCAAACTTTTTAATTTAATTGTTTCTATTTATACATTTTCAATTACTATTATTATGTACAGCCTTGCGATTCTGTAACTCTGATTTCGAAAAGTGAGTTACAGAATCGCAGGGCTGCTTTTGATTGTAGTTTAAATTATTAGAAATATGTTTATTTAAATAAATACATACACCACTTATACGACAGATTCTGTATTTACAAGTACGTATAAATAGCGGAATTAAATCCGCCTCATTTTAGGCGTGCTGGTGAATATCATGGTTAAAAAATGCGCGTATGTTTAGCTGCCAAGGAATAAAAAAAAATATTGTTTTCTATATGCGAAAAATCTACTATAAGCCGTGATTAAAAAACATTTCGTCTACTGTTGAATCTGTCGTTCCCATAAAATTAGTATTCGTAAATTCCAATGAGGTTTAAAACGCCTATCAGGCTTAATGAGCTTTACGTTAGGCGAATACTTAATGTTTTAACTCCATAGCCTTTACCAATTCATATTATATAAAAGCCTATAAATTAAGTTTGGTATCAAGAGTTGAAAACGGAGTTGTGTGACGAAAGAATGTAGATTAAGTATGTAATGTAAGTGTATTAATGTATATTAAGGTAAAGTTATCAATTACAATACAATTTTAGTAATTCTATATATAAAGGGTATTTCAACAAGAAGTTTGTTTTTCAATTGTGGCAACACCGAGAACGTGATAGTTTTGACATTTAGTTTTTGGCGGTATTCGTAGCAGGTGCTTTGGCAATTATTACAATGAATTCAATTTCGCTCGAAAATCGCATTAAAATAATTCAAATCCACTATAAAAATGGTGGTTCTGTTAAAGTTACATTTCGTAAAATTCGTGATATTTTCGGCCAGCATAATCGTCCTTCTGAGACCGCTGTTAAGAATTTGGTCGCGAAATTTGAGTCGACAGGCTCGGTACAAAATGTGCCAACACCAACACGTGTTCGACCGGGTCGTTCAACAGAAAACATCGCCGCCGTGAGCCACAGTGTTGAAGAAGATCAAAATTTGTCAATTTCACGACGTTCTCAACAATTGGGGTTATCCAAAAGCACAACATGGCGAATTTTGCGAAAGGATTTGGCTTTGAAGCCTTACAAGATTCAACTGGTGCAGGAATTAAAGCTGATCGACCATTGAAACACACACAGCCAATGAAACGATCAATTTATTGCAAACCAAATTTCCCGAGCGCATAATTTCGCGAAATTCAGCTGTTAAGTGGCCAGCCAGATCGTGTGATTTAACACCACTGGATTATTTTTTGTGGGGCTATGTTAAAGACAGAGTCTATACGGAGCCAATCGAATCGATTGCAGCCTTAAAACTCAAAATCCGTGATGTCATTAACGAAATAGACCCTCCATTTTGCCAAAAAGTGATTAAAAATTTTGATGAAAGAATCAACATCTGTCAGCATGGTCGTGGTGGACATTTGCCAGATATCATTTTTCATTCATAATTGCCAAACTTTTCTCTTTGTAATACAATAAAAATTTTATTCATTTTCCTCTAAATTCTTTGTTTTATTTTGTTTTAGAAAACAAAGTTCTTGTTGAAAAACCCTTTAGAACAAGTTAAATAGTTTATTTTTCTACGTTAGGTGATGATAACAGTCTCTTACCCCAGTTAGTAACAAAGCCCGGTGGATTCGGTTTCAATTCGCAGATCGCGGATCACCGAGTAAAAGAATAAGGGTTATATCTGCTTAATAAATTAAAAAGAAACATTTATACATTATTGAATTACACATTTACAGTACACAAAAAACAAACCAAGCCAAAAAAATACATAGAAACAATGAATGAATCAAATGAAACCTACAAGAATTTAATAATAATAACAAACAAGACACAAACAAATCTATATCATATTGTCAGACATAAAGCACTCTTTTTTATTTATTTATAAAAGCTTGGTACAAGATAAATAAAATACAATTTTTTATGTGACAAGCACTATAGGCAAACAACATATACGAAGAGATAATAAAAATAAATTAATCAAAACAATTCAATTATAAACCCTAAACGTAAAACAATTCTAAGTATGATGGGAGCAACTATGAATATTTACACCCAACTCGTTAATCAGAATGCTCAATCTGGTTTTGGAACGTTACTTAAAAGTACAGTCTGTGTCGGCACTTTTAAGGAATCGACGCAGGCAGGCTATTAATGAAATAAACGCAAAATATATTTGCCCTATGACCCACTGGTCTCCTTGCTTGACGGGATTACCGTAAAGTGTTACGGTACACTATAAGCCAATACACAATATAATAATAATAATGGTGTCCTGAATGTGTTGATCACAAAGAAAAACAAGCAGATTCTAAGACGACTGTCTATGCCCGACTATAACTACAGTATATAATATATGTTTTCTAATATATAATACTAACAAAATATGTATGGACCATTCGGTCTAGAAGTTTAATTATTACTATTGCAACATTTAATTATACTCAAATAATAAAATAAAATATTAAATAGTTATCTGTTATGTAGTTCAGTGTGGAAGTCTCTGATCACGATTGCTGTAAATCGCGTGGCTTTTAATGAAATTATGTTATGTTTCCTTCATAAGATTGAAATGTTAGCGTGCCGATTTAAGGACCAGGACGTTAAAACAATTAAATTATTGAAAATTATATGAATTAAGGAAGTTATAATCGTAATAATGTGACGATAACAACAATTGTATGAGAACATTATATCCTTAAACTCATCGAATCTAGTTGAATGGTTTGCGTCAATCGCATTGCTAAGACGTGTCTCGTGTTACAATTATTGTATTTTTAAATAGATTCCTAATGTTATTGCCGTGGTTAAATGAGGTAGTAGGTGGGCTGAAAAGTTCGTAGGCTAACATAACAAAAAAAAATTCCTTCGAGAGTGATTATAGATATAATTATAGATTATCGCGGTCATCAAATTTTTCGATATTTCCATTTTTATAGCAACATTTGTCGTTAGCCGCTTCAGTTTCAGCGATTATCTCTTCATCAGCGCTATAATATTGTTCTTGTAAAGAATACACTTTTACCGGATTGTAATACGCCACGTTTTCTAGTAACTAGACGAGAAGATAAAAGTAATTTCAAGAAATCATTATATGCCCCTTTATACGAGTACAAAATGTTTAGAGTAGCATATATAATATTGATTAGAAAGTGTCAATTCACAATGAAAACTGAAGGAACTAGAACGGCATCAAATAATTGCACCTTCTTAACAGCAAAGTTCTATATTTTTTTATAGATTCAGAAGTAGTATGGTACCTAATTAAACTATATTGTTTACTCGTATATTTTGTATAAATTATTCAAGGTTTCTCTGATACCGAAGTAATTTTATCCCATATACTACACTTACTAGTCAATCGCCTTCAAACGTCATAAAATAGTAGGAATCGATCCCATGGGATAGCTTGGGAGTGATTTATGTACATCCGTAACGAACCCTCTTATAAATCAAAGATTGCAGTTTTTATACGGTATTTTGAAATTCTACTAAGAAATATTCGTATTACTCGATTGAAGCCAATCTTTTATTAAATTGAAATATACAGTGTCAAATGGCTATTACCAATTTTCATTTCAGTGATTTTTGTAAAAAGTCCATTTCGATAACGTCATCCATAATTCATTAGAGCCATGTATTACGAGTTTCGATTTCAGAATATAAATATCTGAATTCTCGATTTATCGAATATCTCGACAGACTAATTCATTTGCGGTCAAAGATTAGGATCCTACTTAGATACGTTATTCTTTTTCATTGATTATTAATTGTCATTAAGCTTATGGTAACAAAGTCTTTAATGAGTAATAATTCACTAATATGGTTTGAGAGAGATTAGTGATATTCCCAAGAGTTTAAGATATCTTTTAATTATTTGGACAATTAATTAAGACAATCGCATAAGCACCGTAACATAATAAGCACCCGGACAAGCACAAAAACAGTAGGAACTATCTAGCCAATAAAATTATGCCTAAACTTTTTGTTTGAAGGTAGGTCATAAAAACGTGGAAAACAAAAGAAAACTCAGTGTTCAACAAGAAAATGTGTTGAGGTATCCATTTTTACGATACAAAGGGATTTTCGGTCTAACTTAATTGAATGTGGGCGGGGTTGCCCTACAAACTTTAATACTGAGAAAATCTTATGAAACCTATTTATTAAACTATTTTATTACGAAGCAATTTGTAGTTTGTAGCCTTAATAGTTTTATAACTTATTGACTTTTAGTTCTCTTCGAATCGAAATAAAATTCGAAACTCTTTATTTACTTAGATAATATTCACGGCCTTTTCCCGAACGGGTAGGTAAAGGCCACGGATCTCAATTTCCTACGGTCCTGACATACCCGATTCAACCACTTCAATTATATTCACCATGCATGCTCGTTGGTTATGGGAACATTTGACTTATCCCTTCTCTAGTAGGTACCTCATGGATTTGGTCCAAGTATGTCCGAGAAGGCCTGCCCAACCCATCTTCACCAAACAAATATTTAATCATAGTGTAAAAATTACTTTTACAAATGCTTAAGGAGATAATGTATTTAGTATTATTTGGTTTAATAGTCAAATATTAGGTACACATCAATATAATAACTCAATTCAATTTGATAAATTAATTTATTTACAAACCCAATTTATTTATTAAACTCAAAGCTACGTTATTAATAAAGCGAAGCAGATATTTTGTTTGTTTATTATGTTTGGTTAAATCCATAATTCCCAGCTTTAGTCCCACAAGGCATTTATCGGTTAGTAATTGTTGAGAAATATATTTAGTGCTAGTAATGGAGAATTTTAATAGAATTTCTAATGGATGTTTCTATCTTATCTCTAGAGAATTTGTAATATTTTTCTCACATATGACAGTATGTGAGTGAAATAAATTATGGCGTGTAATAAAAAACTGTTTTCCTGACATAGTTTATTAGCTCCAGGTGTACGGAAATATCGCTCTTTTTTGTACTTACCTACTAAATCTTCTCTTGTGACCCTTAGCATAGACTAAATTGTTATGCTCTCCACTCTTGTTGTCAAAATACTTTATATTTAATATTGTTCCAAGGATCAAGATGTACGGGCTATTACTTGAAAATATGGCAGAATACATCCGGCAGACGTATGGCGAAGAAAAATGGGAGGACATCAGGCGGCAGGCGGGTGTTGAGCAACCCTCCTTCTCCGTTCATCAGGTGTACCCTGAGAATCTCATTGCACGATTGGCCAAGACTGCACAAGAGGTAAGGACCATTAAAGGTATCTAACACCAACAACAACAAATTCTTAATAGGGCCACGGCAGTGCGCCCAGTCGAGCAAAAAACCGGCACGGCCGAACTATCCTTATTACACGGATCTCAAAACTTATTAAAATAGAAGAACTGCGTTGCTAGACTGGTCTTCTTTCCAAGTAATGATTTTTAATTGCATATAAAGATTAGATATATATCCTACTGATACTGACACCGTTTTTGTTGCGTTTGACTAGGTATCGATTATTGTGTTTCTAATTCATATTAATTAATGTTGATGTAGCCGATCAGTAGGGCGATACTGTTAGTTTAATGACCCACCAATTAGGTTGCATTGGTGGTGCGATGGAGTTTACGCATTTGTTTGGATACTCATATTATTTCGTGATAGATGTATTAAAAGGAATATCGAATTTTCAAAGAATATCTGAATAAAACAAAACGTGTTAATTCACGCGACACACTTTTAAATAAAACTTCGCTTCGATGACCACGTAGAAAATCGTAAGATCTCTCGAAACGTCAAGGTATGTCAATAATAATATGATACAGGCGTTTAAAAAATACTTTAATTGTAATTGTATAAATTACAAAAACAGCAGAATCAGACGAGTCAAATTACTAAATTAGCATGAAAATGTCAAAATATAATAAATAGTTAAATTATTTTAACTAATGTATGCTAAACTCATACTCTAATAACTTTAGCAAGCTAAAAGCACCGTGCGTCCTAAAATCAAAAAAGAAGAAGAAAAGAAGTTTTGTGTTACCATTATATAAAACTTAAAAGTTTATCAATAGTGCCTCATAAATAATAGCCAGATTAACTAATAGGAATAAATTCGCTGATAAATGAATACATAGATTTGCCGAAGTATGCATTCGTCATTGATTGCGTTATGCTAAAATATTGAGCTAAAAATATTTCTAATGGGCAAAGCGATCGAGCGAGGTGACGATACATTTATAATATTTATCGATTGAAATAAACTCTTTGATGTGTTAGCGAGTGAACTTTTTCTTTACTTTGCGACAAATTAGGTAAATGACCCTTTTTCTATGAAATATGAATATCGCGCGTGTTAAGAATTTCAACGTAAAATTGAAAATTATTATAAAGAATGATGATTAACAAAATGTTTAGATTTTTCAAATATCGTGATAACGGCCCATTAGCTCAGTTGGTTAGAGCGTCGTGCTAATAACGCGAAGGTCGCGGGTTCGATCCCCTCATGGGCCACGTAATTTTTTTTTTTCTGTTTTGTTATTTTAAGAAATTTTTAACCGACATAATATTATTGAAATTGTATTAATTTTCCTAATTATTGAAACGGTTCCCTTTCACTTGGATTTACAAAAATATAACATATACCTAAAATTTTTTGAATAATCGAATAAGATTCATTAAAGCGTAGGAGTTATATAAAAATGCTATTACTACTACTTTTCCCATTAATGATTTGGTAATAATAATGTATTCAAGCAGTATTTGAGCTCAAACGAAAATAAATTTCAACAAAAATATGTCCAACCAAAAATTACTTCATTTTGAATAAATGTTTTAATAATTGTTTAGATTGGTTAGCTAGCTAGCAAAATCTTAACAAATTGAACATGTATAAAAATAAAAATTGGAAATTTAAAAAACATGATTATGGTGTTGGAGATGCTGGGATTTGAACCCAGGACTTTCAGCATGCGAAGCAGACACTCTACCACTGAGTTACATCCCCGACACAATCAAAGACGAAATTATGGTTAATCTTCTTGTATAATCGTAATAAACAAATTTTATTATAAATACATTTTACTAGCTAACCCGGCGAATTTTGTCCGCCTAGCAGTAAATAACTGTCGTATTACTGATTAGCTGAAACTGAAATAATTTATATAGTATAAATAGTAATATAGCCATAATAGTTATTGTATCCACAATAGAATAATATTATTCCAAAGCAGGTTTTCTTTGTATTTGCTTTATTTTTTTTTCCTTTATAAATTCAAACCCAAATTATTTTATAACCTTAAATATCAATTTTTAGGTATATATACAATATCAACTTTAGAAATGGGTATTTTGTATTTACAGGTTCTTGGTATAACGGAAAAGGAATTTATGGATCAAATGGGTGTATATTTCGTTGGATTCGTCTCACAGTATGGCTACGATCGCGTTCTATCCGTTTTAGGACGACACATGAGAGATTTCCTTAACGGCCTAGACAATTTACATGAATATTTAAAGTTTAGTTACCCAAGAATGCGGGCCCCAAGTTTCATATGTGAAAATGAAACAAGACAAGGCCTCACATTGCACTATCGGTCAAAGAGAAGAGGATTTGTTTATTATGCTATGGGGCAAATAAGAGAGGTAAGTTAACTTTTTCTAAAAAATAATAAAAATTAATACCATATATATAAAAAGTCCTGGAGGCGCCGGGTATCGATCCCGGTACCTCTCGCATGCTAAGCGAGCGCTCTACCATCTGAGCTACGCCCCCTGATGACTACTGTGTCATAATATCATATCACTATCAGAAACGAAGGAACGTAGTAGTAACCAGCGCCATAAATTTATGTTGTGCAGTTAATAATAACTACGCAACATAGATGGCGCTTTTAACAAAATGTCATGTAAGGATACTGTTCGCTACCAAATTAATGATCACAATTATATAATTATGTATTTATAGAATAAGACTACTGTGACAGAATAAAATATATTACATAAATTATTCTAAAATTAAGTCAATTATGCTCATTTACTCCAATGATGTGTTATTAATTAATTCTAGTAGATATAATATTAAATTAAGTTTATAAATCTAACATAATAAATAATTGAGTCTACAAATTCTTAAAGTGAGTCCTTTAAGAGTTTAAAGGCTTGTTATGCTTGAGTCTTGTGCTAATAGTCCCAAGAGGATAACTTAGTCTAGATTCTAAAAGCCTTTTGTAAGTCGACATCGACAATAGAGGTACTAACATTTAACGAGGTCCTTACCTTTTGTGATAGTGATAATGGATTTTATAATACTTTTCGATAAGCAAATGTAAGGAGAAATTCTGTAATGTTTTCTTACTAACGTACTTTAAAAATTACCACCCTGTTGTACCTTAACAGATACTGAGTCGAGTTTGTGGTGTTTCCTTTTAACATATTTTAAATTATGTATTTTTTTTTAAATCTATTACAATGTGAAACACGGCTTTATAATGCCGTAAATTATAAAAATACATTAACAATATCAATATAATCAATTCAAAAAATATAACTAGATATTATATACTTTTGTTACATTATTATAGATTACAAAATTATGTTTTCTGTATTTTATTAAAAATTAACTAATGTTGTAATGAGCGCCATTTCTATGACTTGCCATGAAGTAATATAAAATATTCTATTATTTACTTTAGTAAAATAATTTGAAGTTTATGGTCATTTTAAGAACTTTAAACAATAGGGCTCGGGCGTATGCGCGATGACGCATCATTTGGTTATTCGCGCCTTTTCGTTTTTTTAAATATGTTTTAAATTAATAGCGAATCGAAGAATTTACTTGATACTTGATAACTACCCACACGTAAACGTTATATTATGGTGTAAACACACTATTGTGAATTGGTAGATTTAAACCAGGATCAATCCAATTCCATAAAATACTTGTTAGTAACGTACTTCTCCATTGTTCTATTATTAATAATTATTAAATTATTTAAAATTCAATGTGAATTGTTTCAGGTGGCTCGCCACTTCTACCATAAAGAGATGCGCATAGAGTTACTTAGAGAAGAGTTACTATTTGACACTGTCCATGTGACGTTTCAATTGACATTTGACAATCGTGCATTCACTCTGGCCTCGCTTGCAATGACAAGAGAAGAGAAGCATTTACCAATCAGCGCTTCTGTGCTGTTTGAGATATTCCCATTTTGTATTGTATTTGGGTATGTACTCAAACTGAAACTTGCCATATTACATTCGAAAAATCTCGTTAATAAAAAAGTAATTATGTATTAACTTTATGGAGAAATTAGATAGGTATGGCATTTGTATAAGGTATGTATATGTATATATTATAAGGTATTTGTTTGTTTTGGCTGCGAAAGAGATTGAGAAATATTTTTTGATTTATATCTCTGAAACTCTCGGATATTGCACCAATAATGTTTTAGGCAATCATTATTCTTATTTTATGGGTTCAATTAGAAAACGCCTTACAAAATTTAGCAATTTTCTAGTATACTATAGAGAAGAGAGACTTGACGATTAACTTAAATGGTTTTAGATCGGATATGGTGGTACGTAGTATTGGTAACTCACTGATGGTGATTCTACCAGACCTGGTGGGGAAGAAAATTACCAACTGGTTCGATTTGGTCCGACCACTTATTGCTTTCAAGTTTCAAACGGTAAATGTATTCTATTTTTAAATTTGATCAACCTTCCTCGGTTCCACCCTTTTTAAATCGATTGTATTTTAGAAACATAATTTTAGAATTCCAATAATTTAAATTGAATAATATTTTTTCGGTTTTGTTATTAAGTTACACTAATGAAACAAATATAATGGATAAAAAGTTTTATTTATTTTTACGTTTATCTTATTGTTAGATATTGAATCGTACCAACAATATATTCGAGCTGGTGACAGTAGAAGCGGTGATGCATGAAAAGGCACCAGACAGACGTAACAATCTGCTTCGGCTCTCTGATGAATCCGACTGCACTACTGAAGAGAACCTGCGATTGAAAGGTAAAATTACCGGATTAAAACTGGTTTAATTACTTTATTTCATAGTTATATTATAAATTATTATATAAACCAGTGGCGATGGTTTATACAATGTTTAAAAATTATTTAAATACTTAATTTAAACATACCTTATTTTAATTTAACTAACAATTAAAAATCTTACGTAACGTCTGCGCAGATTATATTGCCAATACAAAGAATGCACGGTGAGCAAAAATACACCTGGCTCCAATTCCCTTGTAACCATATATTTCATATTTGTTTAGACTATCACCAGTATAAGAATTTATACTCAAATTACGAGTCTAACATCGGCCGTTACATAAGTGGCTGCTTAAAGTCTGTACTCTAGTTATCGTCACGTTTTCGATAATTGCGTGTAAACAAAAATGCCAGTTGGAAGACTAATAAATTAGAAAAACAAGTCCTAAGAACAGTGGTTGTTAAATCATAATTAATAATTAGATTTTTGGCAAAACGTTTTTTGTTATTTTTATAGATTACTAGCTGATCCGGCAAACGTCGTTTTGCCATGTACCTATACCATTTATAATAAAAAATAGGGGTTGATCGTAGAGGGGTGAAAATTAGGGTTTGTATGTATTTTTTAATGCTGTATCATAAAAAATTCAAAAATTATCTAAAAATAAAAAAAAATAAAAAATTGGGATAGACTACCCTTAAAATTTAGTGGGATGAAAAATAGATGTCCGATTCTCAGACATACCCAATATGCACACAAAATTTCATGATAATCGGTCAAGCCGTTTCGGAGGAGTTTATACAGAATTTTATACATTAGATAATCTATATATATAAAAGAAAGTCGTGTTTGTTACAACACTTATAACTATGTCTTTTTTGATGGATTTTTCTCCACTCCGAATAGCAGAATAAGTAATAAAATATCGGATAAGTTATCGAATAACAATAAATAAATAAATTAATTTTACGAATGCACACGGCATGCGGTGACATTTGTTGACAAAACTACGCATCATTTTACGTCGAATACTTCAAGAAATTCCGAACTTGAGGTAAATGAGGAGATGCATAACCAGGCTTTGATCTTGATCGAAAACATGTGTTACCTCATCAAAAAATGTTGTAAAGCAGAAAGTGCTTTAACATGCAGTATCGCAATATTGGCGATAGAGAGAAGAGGCCTAATGTGTAAAACTGCCATTCTTCTTTTGCAATGGCAAGCAATAAAACATTTCTCTATTTGCAAAAAAAGTTATCACCTTAATGGAATCCTAAAATAAGTTTAACTAAAGTAACAACGATATTATTATTAAGGCGGAACGAAGTTAGCTGGGTCAGCTAGTAATATATAAACGTTTTAACATTTTAAATATAAAACCATACTAATATATTGCCTGTTGAGGTGTGAGTAATGTGTGGGGGTTTGTAATTGTGTATGATTTAAGGCTGTCTTAAAAATCCATTCAGTTCGCTTATTTCATCCGAGAATACCCATTTGGTTATATTATCAAAATGCATGGAATAAGTCGAGACTCGTTCTCATTGAAAAATATTTCAATACGTTTTATTTTGAACATAAACCAAAATAGGTACAGGTTTATCAAATAACTACGGCTTAAACAATATATCTGAGGCCATTTTCAGTGCGGGGTATGGTTCGTAAGAAACGATTTGCATACGATGGAAGGCCTTTACCCGATATTATCAATTTACATCTCAAAGGTACCTTTGTCATGCGAATTGGCTATCAAAATACTTTATAGCCATTTTCGATACGTGAAATGCACTATTGCACATAGTAGTAATACTTTACACATACACAACGACGAGATTTACATAACGTCGTCTTGATATGTAGTTTGCTATACTTCAACTTGCCTCAAACATTTTATTAAGTAAGATGGGTAAACTTATATCCCGTAATCGATGTTGACGTAAGCAAATGACGTTTTGTTAGCAGGTAATCAGGCTTTTCTATCCCGAAACCAATGTTTGTTCTTGTATCGAATTCAGGTCCATACATCATGCATCCACCTAAGGTGTTATTATGGTACGATGCGATAAGTTATTTTTGAGATTTTTAGGGTATTATTAAAAGGGGATTTTTAAGGTATTATTAAAAAATCGAATAATCTAAAAAAATATTATTTACGAACTTATATATAATGACTCAAACAATGCTAAAATTCATCACCATGCTGGCCTGGGTAGATTTAATAATAGTCGATATCGAGCTAATACAATTAAGTTGAGTTAAAAATAATTAATTATACGGTGATTGTATCACAAAGTGTGCATTATTATTATTATTTTTTGAATATGTAATAATTCCAACTTTTGGCGATTTGTGGACACTGTTTAGACACTATTTGTAAGTTTTATCGCATTGGCTTTTTACTAATCATTACGTTTAATATCAATTTATAAAATCGGACCAATTAGGTATATAAATAATAAAAGCCTTTTATTACAGATACACTTAAACACATGCATATTTCTATCATCTCATTCTTTTGAAATATCTATGTGCCTTTGTGTGCCACTGTGCCACTCTTTGCCATGTTGTTTCCTGTTGTTTCCTCAACCTGGTCTATCCACCTTCTAAATTGTCTTCCTCTTTTGCGTTTATTGTACGTTGGGCAAGACTTTAATACTTTCTTGCTCTAATTTTCTGTTCCCTTTGCCCCGCCCATTCCCACTTAAGTTTATTTATTTTTATTCTGACATCTGCTACTTTAGTTATTCTTCTTAATTAATATTCTTTATTTTATCTATTCTTTTCTTTCCTATCATACATCGTTCCATCAATCTTTGGCATACCTTTAGCTTTGTATGGTGCGCTTTGAGATCCATAGTACAGGTAGTACACAAGTATTGAAAAGCTTCCTTTTAATTACCACGCTCGTTTTCTTATTTTGCATGACTTCTCTAAGACTTTAATGTTGCATCGGCCATAGATACAGTACTGACCGAGGTATGAGAATTCAGCATACAGCAGAACATATTCTATAATACTATTGTTGAATAGTATTACTTCCTTTCTGAAATCGGTCATTACTTTGGTATTATCAATTATCATGAGTCAAGTTCTCTAACATCTTCTTCAATTCATCACGTGTCGTTAGTTATGTATGTAATCCTCATTCTACAAAAGTATCAGAAACATAATAAAGACGATATATATTATGCAATTTATATACAATTTCAGGTCAAATGATTTATATGGACAATTGGAGAATGATGATGTATTTAGGAACTCCAGTAATGCCAGATCTGTCTGCCCTCGTGTCTACTGGACTCTATATCAATGATTTGTCTATGCATGATTTTAGCAGGTACATCCTTATGCTTAACGTTACTTAACTATCGTATCAATTTACAAATAATATTTGAAATTTGTTTCTTTAAGACTTTTATGAATAAGATATTGTTTTATAAATATTAATAACATAATTGAATGAAAAAAAGGATTCCTCTGTTTACTCAGAAAACTTGACAGTTACTTTTTATGGTCGAGGTCTCCTTTTGAAAGGAGTTCGACAACAAGGTTCAAACATAGAAACCAAATAAAATAGACTGGATTTTGTATAAAGATCCATTGGATGCCTTTAATAAGGGTGTTTCCATCGTCATCTTGGCGTCTGTTTCGTCGACTATTGTTCTTTTGACAAGACTGTGCATCTAAAAAGGATTTCGTAAGGCATGTATCAATATTTGGTCTGTTACATGGTACAAGCTGCTTTACATGCGATATTTCTCTTCGCCGTAATAGTAATTACGTTCATAGAGAAATTGAACACAGGATTTCTGGGTATCATTGTACAGTTGACTAATAAGCATATCATAGATAACTTACCTACATTTCAGAGACCTAATGTTAGCCGGTACTCAGCAGTCTGTGGAACTCAAACTGGCGCTTGACCAGGAGCAGCAGAAGAGTAAGAAACTAGAAGAGTCTATGCGAAAACTGGACGAAGAGATGAAAAGAACAGACGAGCTACTCTACCAGATGATACCGAAACAGGTGGCTGATAGATTGAGGAATGGAGAGAATCCCATTGATACTTGCGAGGTAATTATGGAGTTAATAAAAACGAATCAGTCTAACTTCACTCATTTCACAAAAGTCCACTTGTCTCATTCTGTCAAATTGTATATACGCTGTGATGGAAAGAGATGAGTTAGTTAAAACCGTAGAGTTAAACTGATTGAATGATTGATTGATTTAAATTTTTAAAGGTTGGCAACACACCCGCTAACTATCGGCATTGCAGGTGTTTATTGGCCTCGTAATGAAGGTTGAGAGGGTCGTGAAATTAGATGCGTAGAAGCTCTTTAAAGACGTACAAGCGCAATTCCATGCAAAATGTTACGCCCTGAAGCCTATATCTGTGGAGTAAATAGTTTTTTTTTGTTACACAAGCAACATAAAGCGCGATAATAAAACTAAATGCTGGGTGCAATGCTTATCAATATAAGTGATCTCTTTCTAGAGATCAATCAGCAACCCGTGCTAGATTCATAAAGGAATTAATCATAATCATTAAAAATAAAAAGCTATATATTTAAATTAATGTACTACAAAAACAATTGATTTTCCAGATGTTCGATAGCGTGTCAATTCTCTTCTCTGACGTGGTTACGTTCACAGCGATATGCTCTCGCATCACTCCAATGGAAGTGGTCTCCATGCTGAATGCTATGTACTCCATATTCGATACACTGACCGAGAGGAACAGAGTTTACAAGGTTAATTCTTATTCAATAAAACATAATTAAAAAACAAAGTAAAATACTTCTTCTCTGTACTCTGTGGTCATAAGACTCCCGTCTACAGGGAATGTACTGATTTATATACTTTTTTGTATACTTTATTGTGAATATCTTTTGTTCCTTCATCTTTAAGATTCATACATGTATTTGAATGTATATATAATATTATCTATAGTGGCGGATTTATAGATTTGCCGCCCGTAGGCTATTCAATTTTTGCCGCCTCTAAATTTTGATATCTTAGTCCACAATCATATCAATTTTCTATCAATAAAATTCCAACTTTATAATTTGTGCTCCATCATCCTCGTTACATCAACTTTTCCCATATAGTTATTATTATTGAGAACTATGGTACCGTGTTAGATCCTTGATTATTTTTACAGCAAAGAATTATCAAAAACATTATTTTAAGGAAAAATATCTCAATCGTATACCACTTTTAAAGTAAGGTAAGGTATGTCTTAAAACTATACAATACTTACAAAATATGAATTAAGCTTACGTAAAAAACATACATTTGGCGAACTTTGATTAACATTTATTATTACACTCACTAGATATTGAACTAGTTTTTTATTTAATAAAAATTAGTCAATTTTAGTCAGTATTTTTATTAGACCATCGATATTATATCGATTGAATTGGGTCAGCAGATCTCATAATTATTAGGTACACGGAGAAAAAATTATAGCAGTTATCGGTGAAGAATATATTATGTAAAAATTACTAAATTTCGATTACAATATCGAATCGCGATATTCTAAAAGTTCATAATCATTAATGTATAATTAGTAAAGCGTTTAGGAATTGTTCATGCAGAGATGTTGAAATATTTATTAATTAGCACTGTATATGAGAATATTTCGATTTTTGTTAAATATTTTCATTTCTCTCCAATTTTCGAAATTCGTATTATGTGTGTATAATATTTTTTTTTTAATTTGTAAACCGAAATAAAAAAATTATGAACTAAATTTGCCGCCCCTTAAAATTTGCCGCCCTAGGCTCCAGCCTACTCAGCCTGCTGGTAAATCCGCCACTGATTATCTAAATATTATGCGTGTTAAACAACCGTTTTCATAAATAAACTATAATTCCCAAGTATAATTTTTGAATATAAATTAATTATAGATGGAACTGTAGATTTGTAATGAAGACCCAATTATATACCAAATTAAGAACCAATTATATTTTATTACAGGTAGCCATCAGCTTACATAACAATTATAATTCTAAATCTGTATCAAATTTTACCAAGAAACACACAAATGGCCTCGTGAAATATGAGGATTACATTTTTTAATTTTAAATTCCATTTTTGTATAATAATAAAAACTGTATGCTATATTTAGGTGGAAACAATAGGAGATGCATATATGGTTGTTTCTGGGGCTCCAGAGAAGGAAGACAATCACGCTGAGAAAGTTTGCGATATGGCACTCGATATGGTCGATGCTATCACGGATTTAAAGGACCCTAGCACCGGTAAGAACGAAGTACTGTTCTATGACTTTTTAAATGTTTTGAATAAGTGTCTTATATACAAAACTTAAAAAAAAATCGATAAAATGTGTTACTTAATAATATACCTGGGGTATTATTTAAGGGTCCCCGCCCTACACCTCACAATTGTAATGCATATTACGTGTAATTGTATAGAAACATTTCTTAAACACGGTAATAAATAATAAGTATTATTTTTTATTACCATTTTTAAATAAATAATAACAATTAATGGCTTAATTCTTCGATTACTTTGCTGTAACCGGTTTTATTTATCAAATGTCAGTTTCTTTCTAGGATAAATGATTACGAGTATTAAATATTATTCTTAGTTAAAAACATATCTTATTAAAATCATGTATTTTATAGGCAAAAAAATCACCGTTTATTCCTGACAAACCTCCAAATTTCTAAGACACAGCAGTTTCCTCACAATACCATCACTATACAAGTGTTAATAGCATACGGAAGAAATAATATGGATTGAGAATCTCACTTGACCACGAACATTTTCCAGGGTCCCATCTCTCGATCAGAGTAGGTGTCCATTCTGGCGCTGTAGTGGCTGGAATAGTAGGCTTAAAGATGCCGAGATATTGTCTCTTTGGTGATTCTGTGAACACTGCCTCCCGAATGGAGTCTACCTCAGAAGCGATGAGGATTCATATATCGCAAACAACTCAAGAGCTGTTATCGCCATCGTATATGGTCACTGAAAGAGGAGAGATACAAGTGAAAGGGAAAGGTACGTGCTGTAAGTTGGCGTGCTTTTCTGTTTTATTTTATTACAGCCAAGGTTCTTCTGCTACATTTCTTTTTCATTACACCTCCTATTTTGAATTTTTTCCCTTACTTAATTAGAAATTTAAAAAAAACACAACACAATATCTATGAATTAATAATGAATTTATTTTATGTGTGTATTAATTATTTCTGTAAGCGATTTTATCATGAAATAGATAAAAACTTATGGGAAATATGTAAAGGTACCGCAAGCGTGCCGGGAGATTAAATCATACTTCATAGGTATATGTACCTATATAAGAAATAAAATATGTAACGAAGTCCCATCAAATCGTATTAACCTGATCCGTGTTGGAACATTTCTTACTAATTCAGGTGCAATGAAGACTTACTGGCTGGAAGGAAGAGAGTCCCGCCCATCTCTTACAAAAGTGATCTCCTCTCAAATACAACCAGGACAAGAGTTAGAATGGGAAAGAGCAGCTGACGTTAGAGACAGCATAGCAGAACATTCAGCTCAGCAGCTAAACCATAAAGATTTAAACATGACATCGGCAACATCATTAATTAGTACGGGAAATATGATTTCGCCAACTTTGAAACAGCCGATCGTGACGTCACCCACAGAAGAGAGAAGGATGTATTCGCCTGTCACTTTCCAAGATGTTGCCAGACGGAGTATTGCCAATTCGCCGAATAGAACCGATAAAGATAGAGGTAAGACTAACTTAATAGTTAATAACTTTGGGATGCAACCTGTTCAGACACGCTGGCCCCTTCCCATCTACATGGAACCAACAACAGAGCTGGTGCGGCTTGTGAAGCGGCTGAAAAAAATAAAGCATGCAAATACAGGGGTCTGGGCTCAGAATATGATTTTGTCCCATTCGGTGTCGAGACCCTTGGTCCGTGGGGTCCTAGCGCTTTAAGGCTTTTTAAAGATATTTCAAAAAGGTTAGTCGACATCACAGGAGACCGAAGATCTGGCAGCTACCTCGGACAAAGAATTAGTCTAGCAATTCAAAGGGGGAACGCTGCCAGTATCTTCGGAACCTTGCCTAAAGGGACTCCTTTTAATGATATATTTTAGTTTATGTTAAGTTTAGTTATTTATTTCAATGTATATTATTTTATTATTATTAGTTTATGTTTATATTTAATATTAGTTTTATGTAATAAATGAATTAGTTGGTTTCATACTTAATAGTATTTAATCAGTGACTCTAGATTCAATCGAAGAGAGTATATAGGTACAGTAAGCTTGTATAGCAATAGCTATTTAAATGATTGACTTAATAATTAGTTAACAATTAACTTTCAAACAAAAATCTCACATGATGATAATTTTCTTAAATTAAGCTTACGTCGCAAATATGAAGACGTGGTCCGAAAGTTTTATGTTGAAATATACGTGGTGTACAGGTAGACTTTACAGTATGAAAATAAATTCGCATTTTTAACCTCTCAGAGATCAAGCGGTCTTGGTCTCTGTTTGACTCATTTGACGGTTCAAAGCCGAACCGAATTTCTCGCATATAAGGACGTATTTAACATTCGTTATGTTGTGTATCAACTTTTAACGATGCGAAATAATGATCTCTGTAAACCAATTGCGCTACAACCTTTAGGTCTGGGCCTCAGATTTCTGTATCTGTTCCGAGATCATTTCTAATAGGCAAATAGGAGATCGACGTTCTGTGCCTGATACACAATGTCGACTTTTTCGATCTTAGACATGCCGATTTCCTCACAATATTTTCCTTCGCGTAGGAGCGAGTGTTAAATGCGCCATAGTGATTTTCCATTGGTTAACAGCCGGGGATCGATCCGCTACGACCCCAAGGATGACTCGCACTTGATACCAACACTGCTTATGTAAACTTAGCTTAAATTCATCTGTTGTCCTTGTTTATAATGAGGGTTATGTTTCCAGAATTCCGGCCTTTTCCCGACTCCAGGTCCACGTCAGCTAGTGTTGGAGCAGTGTGGACTGACGCGGAATCTTTGGATCCTCAACGGACCTTAGACAGCCTGAACTCTTCGTTCTGGTAATTTATTTTGGCTTAATTAACGTGACGGGATTGATTTCGAATATCGATGAAGCAATAGTTGCTTTGAGACACAGACAGAGCTGATATGATAGAAATTTCTTCATATTTAATATTGATTATTCAATGAATGATTAATAGAAATCTTATAAATGTTTTTTGGGGCTCTAATGTGAAAATTATTATAAATTGATATTTTTTTTCCTAGTTACAGTTCAACATCTCCGTGCAGAGTGGGAACTGCTCCCGTTTTGAACAGGGACAAAGATTATTTCACTGAAAACATCGTAAGTAGGATAAATATTTTAAACTTAAAATTAGGTTTACTTTAAAATGTTTACTTTTATCAATCTGTTACCCATGATATGGAAGCAGAACAGTCAGGTGGCAAATGTTAATCCTTTAAAAGCCAAAAGCAAAAGTGCTTTAAGTTTGACTTGTCTGTCTGTGTCTTCATAACAAATATAATAACTTAATTTAACTAAGAATTTAATGCTTATAAATTTATATTTGGAGCGCTAAACGCACCTCTAGCACTCTTAGTAATCCTTACCCAGTTCCATGTTAAAACCCACATATCAACTATATGTATATGCCGACAACGCATCATTTCGTACTTCGGTACTCGGTACAGTCTTCGGTTGAAATTATAGTGAAAGATCAATACTTATTTAATGGTTTTTAAATCACAAATCACATGCTTAGATCAAAACAAACAATGAGTGACTTTGGTTATAGCTCGCTCTAAAGAAACAAAATAAAAAATTACCCTAATTTTTAGCAACGGCAAAATCTTACACGCATAATGGATACTTTGAACATTCATGTACGCACCACAGCATACATGTGTCCAAACTATTTAACACTGAACTGCTTTGGTGATCGACCTCGTCAGCTATACTTTTTATTGCAACAGCAACTCATCATTAAAATAAATATATTTATTTAACATTTATTACAATCCTGAGATAGTCTTTAGATATTTATTTATTTAATGGTATTTAACTGAGCAATATTGTTTGAAATATTTTTCTTTCCAGCGATTGTCTCCGCCTTGTTCGGCGCCGGGTATCGACACCGCATATGGGCCCAATACTCACATTACACAGACCACTATCACACATGTTCGAGCGGCATCACAAAATGGAGAGGAAATAGGTAGCTTTTCTTATTATTAAATATGTAAGTATTAGTCCGAACAATTCAGCGGAGTTGTTCGGTCTAATACCTGCTGCTGAGTTTTATTTTCGGACGTCAAGGCAGAATACAAAATACCATCCGTGTCACCTCGACGTCCGTCGGTCCTAAACACATCTATGTGGAACCATCCCACTGAAGTATTTTCGAACCAATTCGTCTTAGAGTCCTTCAATAAAAGAGCGTACCAATTCTTAAAAGGGCGGTAACGCATTTGCGAGCCTTCTGGCAATGTAAGTGGGCGGCGGTGTCACTTACATGAGCCTCCTGCCCGTTTGCCTCCTATTACATAAAAAAAATTATACAATTTTGAATATAATATTAGCTTCGTCTTTCATTACATAGTACCTCTTAGTCAAAGTAATAATAATAAAAATAATCCAGAGGCGCTACATCTCTAAATAGGTCTTTTCCTCAGATTGCATCCGCTTCTTTGATCATTTTTTATTTCATATAATGTCCAATAGCGGGCCTTGATGAGAATATTCTAAACGCCAATATATAAATAATATACAATTAATAATCATGTTACACGATGTTGATTATTTTGTACTTCTTAAGGAGTGAAATTATTTCTTTATGGACATTGCAATAGATAGTGTGAACTTTAAAACGTCATCCTAAAGTTGATCGACTGAATGGTTACAATTGGTACAGGACAAAGTATGGTTGTAATTGTATTTTTTTTAAAGTATAATGGTGCAATTCGCGGTTTCTACTAAAGAACGAGCATCTAATATAAGAATGGGAACAAAATAGAATCTTTTGTGTTGGTTCCACTGATCTGAGAACAAGAGCGGATTCAAGAGGGGTGTCATGGCATCATTACTATATACGATACTGTTAAAAAAATACCATAAACTCCGTTTCGTCAGTGTATTTTTTTAATTTTGAAAAAGAGTAATGGGTAGATGATTGGTTTTTCGGTAATGATTTACTGACTTATCAACGCTGGATCCCGCCTTGTCTGAGAAGTGCGCAATATGTCCTCATTAATTCCTTAATTAAACTTGAAATTAGTAATCATACAAAATACTGTACCATTAATTTAATTCCTATAGCAAATACTACTGGTATTCATTATTAATAATATTTTACATTATTTCACAGAAACAGACACAGAATACCAAGACGCAAACACAGGTTTGTCCCACATATGTACGGTGTCAGAAAATATAGAGCAAAATCAACCGAAACAGGGAAAAGTGGGACGTTTTCGGGCGCGAATAGCTCCAGGACACCACAAAATATGCCTCAAAAATCCCAAAGACTCGAAAGAAAAGCCTCAAACTCCGACTAACCCTCATGGTCATCATCATACAAAAAATGTTAATCATCATCAGTGCTGTGGCGCGTTTGGAAATCCACACGTGAGACATAAATCCAATAACCCCAGTTGTCATTTAATCTAGTCTTTTTATTGTTTTTAATATTTTAAAAGTACAAAGTAAGGTTAAGGTTTTAATGTCAGTACGGGTACTCTGCAACTCGCAATAGCGATCCCGACTTCAATATTCATTTTTGTACCGCGCGAACATTGGTACATCAGCGCTACGGATATTAAGAGAACTACAATAGGGTCAATTTAATAAGATCACATTTGCCATCTGTCAGTTTATTCACAACATTGTAATAACATTCAGTTCACTATTTAGAACGGATTTTTTTGTTATGTTTAGAATGTTTAATCAGTAGCGCTACAACCTTTTAAGTCTGGCCCTCTGTATCTATTTCATAATCATTTGTTAATCTAATAGGCAAGTAAGTTATCAGCGTCCTGTGCCTGACACGCCGTCGACGTTTTCGGTCTAGGGCAAGCCGGTTTTCTCATGATGTTTTCCTTCACCGTTCGAGCAAATGTTAAATGCGCACATAGATAGAAAGTCCATTAGTGCACAGCCGGGAATCGAACCTACGACCGCAGGGATGAGAGTCACACGCTGAAGCCACTGGGCCAACACTGCTCGGTCTTGAATGGTTTATTAGAAGTAAAACGTAAAATTACCTACTTTTGTCATTATTATATTATATGCAATCGGAATGGAAAAAGTTAAGCAGTTGTGGAGTTCCATCAAAAAAATTATTAGATTATGTACGACGTTACAAGATACCTTATTAAATATTGATTTTGAGACACATCAAAATTGCATATGAAAACGACGGGATCGCTTTGGCCAACGTATTGAAAGCTAGTACCGGCGCGGAACACTCTATTTTGTAGGGTTGCTGGAATGAAAACTAAATATATTTTAAAGAGAACGTTACAAAGAACGAACTTTAAGAACTTCTTTCTGAGTTGTTTAGGACTGTTGCTATGTGGCTTTTCTCTAATTGACTTAATCTGACGGACGCATTATTATTTTAAATGTTATGCTTAATGTATTGTAGAATATTTTTTATCTTACGATTGTGTATGAAGTGCACCACGGCACGTCGGTTGGTAATGCGTAGATGATGCGTAGATTTTGTGGAGAAAGGAAGATGATGCTCCTCCTTACCAGACCAACACAGAGGATAGTCTAACCACTAATTGTCCGGCCCGAGGTCGAGAAGTGGTATATACTATATATCCCTAGCAGTCCGAATAATTTGGTTAGCGCATTTTAAGGTATGACGTCATCGCAGTGATTATAGTCCTTTGATAGATTGATTGTAGATAGATTGTAGCTGTTGTTACAAGTTTGTGTTTCAAAGGAATAAAGCAAATCCTCAAAATTTAGATAGTTGTATATTAAGTTCTAGTGTAGGCAACTCTATTTCTTATAAAGGCTTGATGTTTGTGTCAGGTAAAAATTTTATAAAAAGTATTTAATAAATGTTGGAGATAATCATTAGCTATGGTGATTCATTACTCAATGCTTGTTTAAGTTTGTAGTTTAAGGATTTGTGATGTCACAAATGTTACAAAATATACAGTATCAAATGCTTTAAATCTTATTCAAATTATATCGCGAATAGGTGGGTGAGATAATATAAAGTTAGATTCATATAGATCTCATAAAGCAAATCCAAAGATATTCCAAAGAAAATATCGTTTCGACGCGAGCTTTACGTAATGACAATAGCAAATAAATATAAGATAAACTATATTGTTTTACTGTTTAACAGTATTAAAATCTGATATGAAATTTCCAAATATTATTAAGATCTTTTAATAGGATTTAACTATAGATTGTGTTGTCTTTTTGTATAAAATTATTAATTTCGAGCTATTTACTAGTATAAATTTTAAATTAAGATATTTATATATTCATGTCAACAAAATATCAATTACAATTAATGTTTTAATAATTTACAAAGACATAAATAAAACTAGCTAAGGTTACTAGAGCCCTAGAGCACAGCCTTGCGATTCTGTAACTCACTTTTCGAACTCACACAGCGGTTTTCGCATCGGCGCGGCGGTCGCTCTGAAATCAGTCGTCAAGCAGTCATTTTATGATTTGGCATTCTAATAAACAATAAACTACAAGCTCCCACCTTTTCAGAATGCCAAATCAAAAAATGACTGCTTCACGACTGATTTGAGAGCGACCGCCGCGCTGATGCGAAAACCGCTGTGTGAGTTCGAAAAATGAGTTACAGAATCGCAGGGCTGATTTTCGTTAGCTGTGACGAAGAAATCATCGATTGATGCTTATAGTTGTGCAGACGAATGTTGGCGATAGTTCTTGGGTCAACAAATATATTATATCCTACTATTATAATGTGTATCACTATCATAGAGGTTGGAAAAAATTGATGTAGGTCAATTAAACAACTTTTCTAGTCGTTTTGAGATTAATATTGTACTTAAATATATATTTCTTTATTGATATAAATTAAATGTTTACAATTTTATATTAGAATTACGCATCGTCTTTTAAAATATTTAAGTAACGTCACGTAACTGATATTATGCAAATTTATCGACAGGTTTAGATTGAATTTAATTTTGTCTATGTCAAAATGTACAAGTCCTTCGACTTAAATATTAAAGTTAACACTAAGACACCTGTGGTATAGTCTTACTGTGATAGCAAACTTTTTGCTTCATCGCTTGATTGAGATATCCTTATTTGAAGCATCTATTGATTAAACTACTATATAATTACCATGACGTGATGCTTCATCTGAGGATATCTTTCTGGTCGAATCTGGAGATTGTTATGTGTATTAACGTAATATAAATAACATAAAATTGTAATGAAATCTTCATAGTTGGAACTAAACAAGTGACAATCAATTTTAGTCTTTTGAAATTAAATTTTCTTCAATGTGCCATTGAATAATATGTTATCTAAATCACAGTATTTCTTATTTCACTAATAATTTAAGCATCATTCTCTCCTATTCGTACATCGAATATACTTAATTGTAATAAATGTGAATCAATTTCTATGCTTTTTAATAACCAAAATATCGGTAATTAATCCTAATCAATGCAAAACATCAGTCGTGAAGCAGTCATTTTACGATTTGGCATTCTGATAAACAATAAACTACAACCTCCCTCCTTATTGATCTGAGCGCTTTGATATTGATGATTTGAGCGCGACCGCCGCGGTGAAAACCGCTGTGTGAGTTTTAAAATTGTCCTTGAGTCTCCGTAGGGTCAGTAACGAGACTGTTATGAACAGATCAGATTTATATTTTGATATGTTGTTGTTTCGCCGGGGATCGAACCCTGGATCATTAAATGACAAACTGTGTATAAAATAAAAAAAACGTACTTAGAAATCTTTATTATAAAAAAATAAAACTATTGTAAAAAAGTTTTTGTTATTAAAAGCTGCTTAAAAATAACTTCAACCTTAACGAAAAAGCTGTACTGAGCAAAATGTTATTTACAAACGAATATTATTTATTAATAAATAATATAACACATACTACGTACAATATAAAATACTTTATTAAGTTTATCATTTTAAATTTCTAATTAACTTATTACACAAGGTTAATAACTTAAAACATCGTATTGCCCTTTACTTTTAAAAATATATTTTTTTATAATATTTAAATATTTGTTACAATACGATGACCTTAAAACAATTTAATTGTGCACCTCACTGCTTGGACGATTGTAATATAAATGTTATTAACTTCGAAATGAACACTGAAGTTTATGTAAAAAAAATATTTATCCATACATTCATTATTAATATATTAAACAAAATTATTAAACTATCATTTCTTTATAGAAAGTTATTCAAAGCTCAACTCCGTTCCCTTCAAATGCTGATCAGCCCAGTCATCAAATCGCCGAGACAGATCATCAGACATAAAATTCTTCCAATCTCCAATTTCCCCCTTTCTAATGAAACGCAAAGACGTCTGTTCCAAGTAGCTTTTGCCAAAGGACTTTTCCAAGATGCCTTCTAAATTCACGGCACGATTTTGTTTCATGTTTTGGAAGGATAGATGATCGCAAAGCTTGTCTACTTGTTCGTCGGACATGTTTTTGTTGAGAAATGTCGCTGTTTTACGTACGACCATTGGTAGGTCGCGCTTCATCTCCTCGAATTTTATGAAAAGTATGTTCGGGTCGTGGCGACGTTTCCAGAAACCTGGTGGAGCAAATCATAAAAATTACACGTTCATTTTATAGATAGAAATAAAAAAAAATCTATTCGGTACATTGACCATTTTCCTTCACATTTAGAAAAATAGAAGAATAAATCTGCCAACTAGATTATTTTTTTTTTGTTTTTATTAAAACAATGTTTAATTGGTCTACAATTTTAGTGTTAGGTACAAAGTGCGGTTAGTAAACATTTATAATTAATTTGATCTAATCTAATATTGCATTGTACGAGTTTATGATACAGGTATTTCACCATCTTTCTTTTTTGACAACAAACTTGACAATAAACTTAATGCTATCTATTATTGTGAGAGACTGGTGCTTGAAAAATGTTGGGAAAACCTGTTATTACAAGAATACAGAAGAATAGCAGATACAACAAGCATATTGTCTTGAATGTTTTAGGATATTAAATTGCGGTTTTAAGTTTAAAAAATCTACAATATGCCAGATTGTACACCCGAGACAAAAAGCTCTGTTAGATGTAAGAAATCAATATATTTTAATAGCCTTGACTCACCAAGTATATGGTTCCACACTGGACCAAACGGCGCATGATCTCTCATGAACAAATCACAGAACTCTTCAAAACTGCCTTTTAATCCGTGAACCAAAGTGCAGTAGTGGTAATAGGATACTACCATATCTTTAGGGTTGCGGGACGTGTAAATTACCTACATATAACATATAATAATTGATATAACATACAGCAATTATTGCATTACATCAAATACTAGAACAATAGAAAATCTCTTATAAACGCTTTAAACACATCACACACACATAGACAGAAGTAGGTAGTTGATCAGCCTTCTGTCCTGTCGTGGATTTATTTATGACTATGTCATGTCGGTTTCCCAACGATGTTTTTCTTCGCCGTACGCGCAAGTGATAATGTGCACAGATGGGGTTCAAACTCCATCAGAATCGCTAATAAAAATTTACCGCTAGGCTATACGTTTCCCGAAGACAATAGTTAGATTGTAGATTTGAAGCTATTGCATAGATTTTATCGCGGGCTTTAAGCGCGGCGATCGAATCAAGAAATTCCGTAACGAAATAAACCTAACACGAAGACGTGATATAGGTGCGGCCAATACGCGTTAGAGCGGGACAACGCATACTGCGTCTCACATCGGTCTGGCGTGATCGGTGTCGTAGCGCAGGTGCGTAGAGTGGAACAGACTATATAGGCGTGTTAGACTGAGTCTGGTAGAGTGGTAGATTTAATTAATATCAAAGAAAAAAATACTGCATAAATAAATAATTATAATTGCATAAGTTGATAAAAAATTCTATGCAATAGAAACCGCGGCAGTCCCCGAGTGTCACACGTTTTATTTTTTGTATAAAATGATTATTTAGATGTTTGATAGATTGCTGACCTTCGGTTTTGTGGTCCCGTCATCCTTAACGATCTCAGTAGGGAGCAGGTCCCAGGGTAGATGGCTACGGATGTACCGCGGGTGAGGTAGACGATACTTTACAAGATCCACTGAAGTGCCTTTTACAGACTCGTCATGCCATTCCGCGTGGCCGTCCACCATTATACAGCTTAGCTCCACCAATGGACAACGGATCTGAGTATTTCATACTAATATAATATGTATATATAAATTAATATTCATTACTTTACCTTTTTACAAACTTAAAAAAAAAATGAAAAAAAAAACATTGTCCAAATATGTATATACAGTCCACTACTCTTACTCAGTTAAAATAAAAGTGTCATACGATTCGCACGTGTTATTATTGCATTTATTTAATTCAAGACCCTCAATCAATTAGTGATCAATTTTCAACTATAACTCCTTAACATATGGTCCAAAATCGAACCGGATAACATCGCTATTGTTCAATAGTTGGCGAACAGTGAGAACAATAGATGCTCACATTCCTAAGCGATAAGGAATAGTTGGAAGGATTTTTGTGTGATCAGTGTTTCAACTTTCATTACAGTGTTATAATAACATTATAAAAGTGAAATTAACCTATAAAAACGAAATAAATTACGTTATATATACACCATACTGTGAAGTACTATTACGTTGGGCTGTGTTCAGTTTTTTCAGTGGGTCTGAGTAATCGGATTATTACGAACTACGCTCAAAGTCATAGTGTACGATGGAGGGTCTTTTTGAGTATCAATTTAAGTTGTTGGAGACATTAAGAAGTGCAGAAAAGAATTATAGGAAATCACCGAAAGACAGAATAAAAGTATCATATATAGAAACTCGATTAGAAGTGTTAGAACAATTATGGCGGGACTTTAAGGAAGGACACAAAAGTTTAATTTTAAAAATATCTAAAGATGAAGAAAAGGAAAGTACCTATTTTAAAGGAAACTTTAGTGATATTTTTGATGAGCTATATATTCAGTACAAGTCCACTATGAAGGAGGACTTTCAAAACTTAATCAAACAGTCTCCTTTATCACATACCTCAATAGCGGGTGGCGACGAACAGAGGTCATTAAATGATATTAAATTACCGTCAATACAAATACCGAAGTTTGGAGGTAAATATGAAGAATGGACAACTTTTTATGACTTATTTTGCTCCTTGATTCATAACAACAAGTCTTTAACGCCGGTGCAAAAACTACATTATCTAAAAAGTAATTTATCGGGTGACCCAGAACTATTAATACGCAACTTTTCGACTACGGATGCAAACTACGATGAGGCATGGAACCAGTTAGTGAAACGATATAATAATAAACGGTTGAATTGCTATGCAATTTTAAGAACATTATTTTCACAGAAGGTTATAAGTACGGAGACATCGAGTTCAATCAAACAATTAGTAGACACTACGTCGGTATGCTTAAAAACGTTGCAAAATCTCGGTGTGAAAACCGACACTTGGGATATGATTATTAATTATTTAGTAATATCAAAGATGGACAATGAATCGATAAAGAGATGGGAACAACAACTTAGTTTGAGTAACACCGAATTACCTACTTGGGCAGAACTGCGGGATTTTCTTGAAGCTAGATTTCGATCGTTAGAAATGATAGACAGTCACAGAGTGAAATCACCATACCCTAAGCCTGTTGCTACACCTATTGCTAAACCTAAGTCCTTTCATTCAGGTATACACAATGATGTGAATAAGCAGGAAGTTAAATGTGTGTTATGCAGTGGTAAACACTACATCTATTATTGTAAAGAGTTCGCAGACATGTCTACAAAAGAAAAGCAAGAGTTCGTCCAGCAGAATAAATTATGTTTTAATTGTCTTGCCCCATCACATTCAGTAATCAGATGTCGCCAGCCAACGTGTTGCAGAAAATGTGGGCGTCGTCATCATTCATTGCTACACTACGAGAGAGATCGAAACACGGTGACTACGAGTGAAGGGGAATCCACGTTGACAGGTACCATGACTGAACAAACTAAAGGTAAGCTTAATTCTATAACAAACGATGTACACTTTTTTTTTTTTTTTTTTTTTTTTTTTTTTTTTTTTTTTTTTTTTTTTTAATTGATAGTAGGCCTACCACCCCCGGCGACTTACGCCCCGGGGCCGAGGAAGCTAAGCTAAAAATACAGCTTGAAGTCTTTATTGAATAACAAGAAATATATACATTGGGCGTTAATTAGGCGGTTGAGGGTTGGTTTTGCTATGGGATACAATTCTTTTCCCCAACCACCTGAACAGAGTCCGCGTCTTAAAACTAGTAATAATATAAAAAATGAAAGTGAAATGGTAACAGGTTATTTTGTGCTTAAATGAGTAGGTTGATACAATAAAAATTTTTAACAACAAAGTGGTAGATAAAAGTGGTGATATAATTATTAAAGTAACAGTTGTGTCTATTATTATTTATATAGGTATTAGGAATTAAACGCGGGTAGGTTGTTGAGGGTCGGTTCTGCTATTAGATACAATAACCTTCCCTCAGCCGCCCAATTTAAGTCCGCTTCCTAATACCTACATTAAACACAACACAAACAAACTTTAGAACTAAAGTACAATAAAAATGTAAAAATACACAATGGAATGGAATAAAACAGTTGTTATAAGATTAAGTTTAAACAGATAGGCTTTAATAATGTGCCTGTTAATGACCATGCTGGTGTCTGGAGTTGGACACGGGTAGGTTGTTGAGGGTCGGTTCTGCTATTAGATACAATAACCTTCCCTCAGCCGCCCAATTTAAGTCCGCTTCCTAACACCAACACTAGACATAACACAGACAAACTTTAGAACTAAAGTACCATAAAAATGTAAAAATACACACTGGAATGAATAAACAGTTGTAATAAAATTAAGTTTAGACAGATAGGCTTTAATAATGAGCCTGTAAATGACTGTGCTGGTGCTTGGAGTTGGACACGGGTAGGTTGTTGAGGGTCGGTTCCGCTATTAGATACAATAACCTTCCCTCAGCCGCCCAATTTAAGTCCGCTTCCTAACACCAACACTAGACATAACACAGACAAACTTTAGAACTAAAGTACAATAAAAATGTAAAAATACACACTGGAATGAATAAACAGTTGTTATAAAATTAAGTTTAGACAGATAGGCTTTAATAATGAGCCTGTAAATGACTGTGCTGGTGTTTGGAGTTGGACACGGGTAGGTTGTTGAGGGTCGGTTCTGCTATTAGATACAATAACCTTCCCTCAGCCGCCCAATTTAAGTCCGCTTCCTAACACCAACACTAGACATAACACAGACAAACTTTAGAACTAAAGTACAATAAAAATGTAAAAATACACACTGGAATGAATAAACAGTTGTTATAAAATTAAGTTTAGACAGATAGGCTTTAATAATGAGCCTGTAAATGACTGTGCTGGTGTTTGGAGTTGGACACGGGTAGGTTGTTGAGGGTCGGTTCTGCTATTAGATACAATAACCTTCCCTCAGCCGCCCAATTTAAGTCCGCTTCCTAACACCAACACTAGACATAACACAGACAAACTTTAGAACTAAAGTACAATAAAAATGTAAAAATACACACTGGAATGAATAAACAGTTGTTATAAAATTAAGTTTAAACAGATAGGCTTTAATAATGAGCCTGTAAATGACTGTGCTGGTGTTTGGAGTTGGACACGGGTAGGTTGTTGAGGGTCGGTTCTGCTATTAGATACAATAACCTTCCCTCAGCCGCCCAATTTAAGTCCGCTTCCTAACACCAACACTAGACATAACACAGACAAACTTTAGAACTAAAGTACAATAAAAATGTAAAAATACACACTGGAATGAATAAACAGTTGTTATAAAATTAAGTTTAGACAGATAGGCTTTAATAATGAGCCTGTAAATGACTGTGCTGGTGTTTGGAGTTGGACACGGGTAGGTTGTTGAGGGTCGGTTCTGCTATTAGATACAATAACCTTCCCTCAGCCGCCCAATTTAAGTCCGCTTCCTAACACCAACACTAGACATAACACAGACAAACTTTAGAACTAAAGTACAATAAAAATGTAAAAATACACACTGGAATGAATAAACAGTTGTTATAAAATTAAGTTTAGACAGATAGGCTTTAATAATGAGCCTGTAAATGACTGTGCTGGTGTTTGGAGTTGGACACGGGTAGGTTGTTGAGGGTCGGTTCTGCTATTAGATACAATAACCTTCCCTCAGCCGCCCAATTTAAGTCCGCTTCCTAACACCAACACTAGACATAACACAGACAAACTTTAGAACTAAAGTACAATAAAAATGTAAAAATACACACTGGAATGAATAAACAGTTGTTATAAAATTAAGTTTAAACAGATAGGCTTTAATAATGAGCCTGTAAATGACTGTGCTGGTGCTTGGAGTTGGACACGGGTAGGTTGTTGAGGATCGGTTTTGCTATTAGATACAATAACCGACCCTCAGCCGCCCGGTTTAAGCCCTCTTCTTAACACCAGCACTTAATATTACACAGAAATCAGTCAGAATTGTAGTAAAATAAAGATATAAATACACAGTGAAATGGAATTAAACAGTTAATATAAAACTAGATGTATAGAACCAAATTTAAACAAGTGAACATAGGGAAGTTTTACTTTTGCTTAGAGTTACATTATAATAAAATTACCCAGTGGAATGGGATTAAACTTATAATAAGAAAAAAATAAAAATGGAATTAATATTATAATTTATGTTTAGTACAGATGGTATTAGCACAGCAAGGTATGATTTAAATAAAAGAATAATCGTAAAAATAAATAAATCTAAGTTAAGTATTTAAGTAGTTAGTATAATAATTGTAAACAGTGTAAAAGGTTATAGATGGAGAGAAATGACTATATACATTTTTGTACGGGTGAGGGCGGATTACTTGCCGATTAATTGTTAAATATGAGTGAAAAATATAAGATATAGACATTTTGAAGGCTTTGAAGGCTTTGATAGTGCACACGAGGTTTGGGAAGGGTTGTGTTGTTTAATAAGGGGTAAGGATTGTGAATGTTTTCGTGTTTTTGTGTAGATAAGTGAATTTAGTAGTTTTTAGTTTGTAAGAGGTTTTGTGTAGACAGACAAATGCTCCAGTGCAATTGCTGCGCGTTGAGGTCGCTGTTAATGTAAGTGTTTGATTCAGAGTGTTATTGTGTTGTTTAATGTGAAATTAGTGTTCTGTGTATGTTTTTAGATGTAGTTAATTTTTGCCTCGACACGGGCACGCATGGCTGTAACTTTGGGGCACTTGTCTGAATCAGCGCGGTGGAGAGTGCCAGTGTTGGTATTAAATTGTTTATTGTGTTCGGCGCAATTGGTGCAGTTGTGTACTTCGGCCTTGCACTCCGCTGTAGGATGGTGAGCGGAGCACTTGGCGCATGTGGGTGTGGTGTTGGGGCAGCGGCTCTTTGTGTGTCCGAAATTTAGGCAGTTTTGACACTGCCTAAACGGTGAAAAGTTGTCGCTGTGGACCCGCTGCATCCCTATGTTAACTCTGCCTAGGTCGGCGAACGCCTTCCAGGCAGAGGGTGTTGTGTTTAGGACCGCGTTGTACAGTGTAGTGTTTCGGTTGTTAGTAATGAATTTAACAGTGAATGTGTGCTTAGCTAGTGTGGCGTTTTGTTCTTTTATTGTTTTGATGAGTTCGAATTCAGGTATTGTTTTCTTTATGCCTTTGAGGATGATCATTGGATCAATCCGTTTTTCCTCTTGAGTGTGTATTTTTGTGTTTTTTTGTAGTCGTGTAATTGTGTGTTGTTTATGCTCTTCTTTTTCGAAAACGAGTTTAATCTTTTGTTTTGACAGTGGGGTGACTTTTAAAGGGGCGTATCCGCCCTCTCTGAAATTAACGGTTCTACTGATTTGTGTCAGTATCTGTTCTGTTGTTGTGTCGGGACCCTCTCCGGACACGATGATGGAAGGCCCTGCAGGGGGTTTGGGGGTGGCGGCGGCCTTAGCGTAGGATTGATAAGTCTTACGCGGGTCCGCCGACACTGGTTGTATCTCCGACGGCGCGGGTTTAGGGGATTCCTTTAGAACCCTGGTGTGTTCCTGCAAGGCCTTATTCGATTCATCGAGTAGTCGAGAGTGAGCCTCGAGTTTTTGTATGAGTTGTGTGGTGTGTATATGTGTGTCGGTTGGCGGTGTAGTCGTTGGAGGTGTAATCGTAGCTTTGGTTGCCTGTGTTATGTGCGGTGCGGGGGCGGGAAGGTTGGGGAGGGTGGTAGGTGAGGGGTCAATGAGGCCGACTACTCCGAAGAGGCCTTCGATTGCCTCGGTGATAGCGGCTTTTAGTTCGCCCTTGATGTTGCGAGAGGCAGAGAGAGCTTTAAGTCCTGTCTGCCTGTATTCTCTAGCCATTTCCATATGAGCCGACTCTGTTGGGCGTTTTTCGCGAGCGAAGGCCGGGCTCAACATCTCTACTAAAGTCCGTCTTGCTGGTGTTGAGGACGTAGAGGGAGTAGAGGCTTTGTTTGTTGGTTTGGGTGGAGTTCGGGGTAGCATTTTGCTGGTGGAGAGGTGAGGGGGGGTGAGGGGGGTTTGGAATGTGGACGGGTGTATTCACCTCTTCGAGCTGAGTCGTTTGATACCCAACTCGAGGGGGTGGGGGTGGGGGGGAAGATTTTGTCGCGGTGGGGGGTAAAAACCTGTATTGTGGGGTGGAGGGGGGTTTTTGAAAGGAACACTGTGCACTATCAAATAGAGCTCGCCGAGCCGGTTAAAATAAGCCCAAGCTCGACGTGTTTCGGATAAAAATTTGAAAAAATTAAAAATTTTTAATTATGGGGCTGGTAATCCACCCTACCTTGTGTTACGGGCCAGGATTGCTCGCCAGCTGTTGCTCCTAGTGTAGTGATGATAGGTGTTTTCTGACTGCCCCCGGAGAGGACAAGTCGTTGGTGTTGGAGCCGGAGCTGTTCCAGCTGGTCGCCAGATGACTTGGTGTCCAGTTGGGCAGGTGACAAAGTGTGATGTGCGGTTTGGAGCTAGTCCGATGGAATCTTATGCGGGCTATAAGATGGTGGTAGATTCCGATTTTTCGGGGGTGTGGATCCCCTGGAAACCCTGGATTCCAACCTGTTCCTGGTCGTAGTTCCTGAACTACTGGGCGAATATTGTTGATATTGGTGTCAGTCGGTAGGTTATTTTCTGTTCTTTGTCCTTATCGTAATTTTGATTTGGTGTTCTGATGTTTGGGGGTAATTAACCCCAAAAAACAGTTTTCTTGGGGTTTGAGGGGATATTCCTCATCCGATTTTAACAATCAATATGTCTTTCGATAGCTTTCCGTCTAGCGTATTTTATTATAGTATAATTTGCTCCCTAACTCTAGGGGCTGCAGGCTGGGGGATGAAACCCCTGTTTTGGTCCCCAATAAATCAGCGGTTGGTCCAATAGTGTCAATATGGGTGTCAATCGATAGCCCTTGTTAAGGACAATCTATTTAAGCGATAATATTATGGTGTTACCGATCTAATTTAAAAGTTATTTACCTTTTCCTGGTTTTTGATCTCTATTATCGTCAAATATGAGGCCTTATCCTCAAATTTTTGGTCGAAATGTAGAGCAAAATTTGCTCTACAACACTAAACTGCACTTTGGATTTTTACTATAGGAACACTATTTTTAAAATTGAAAAAACGGAAAATTTAAATGTTTTTTGAAAAAATAAAATATAAAACGAAAACTTAGAAAGTTGAATTTTACACTAAAAGATAGATCGCGATAGCGCGCATCTAACGATATGTAACACTTCACTGAAATATCACTGTATACCACTTTTTTGATTTTTTTAGACTTTTTCAAGGCGCGGAGCGACGTGGATTCGACCGTTTCGGGTGGCGTTTGGACGCGGACTAACGATGTACACTTTGTAACAAACTTTTCCAAGGAAAATTGTCAAAATAGTGTCCTATTAGCTACTGCTGAGGTATTAGTAGAGAGTAGGAATGGTTGCAAACATATTATAAGAGCATTGTTAGACCAAGGGTCGCAAGCATCGTTTATAACTGAAGCTACAGTACAATTACTTAATCTTTCGCGCCGATCAGTAAGTGGTTGGGTGTCAGGTGTGGGAGAGGGGCAAATGAGAATCAAATACATGGTTTCACTTAAGGTGAAATCTCGCCACGATCCTAAGACAATAATACGAGTGAATGCATATGTATTGCGTTCAGTAACAACACTTCTGCCTACTACTAAACTTAGTGCTCCTGAATGGTCAGACCTAGAAACTTTAGAGTTGGCTGACTCAGCCTTCAAAACACCTGGAAAAATTGACATTCTTTTGGGAGCAGACGTATACAGTAACATTATTTTAGATGGTATAATCAAACATCCTAGGGGCAACTTACTAGCACAGAGAACATGCCTAGGTTGGGTGCTATCAGGAAAGTTGCCTCAAGAAACGGGTTCTTCGGACACAAATGTTGCAAGTTTGCATGTTCAACTTAAAGATGACGAGATGCTCAAGAAATTTTGGGAAATCGAGAATGAACCAAATACTATAGAGAAGAGACTATCAAAAGAAGAGGAATTTTGTGAACATTTTTATGACAGTACAACTATAAGAGATGAAGAAGGAAGATTTGTGGTTAAACTACCATTCAAGACTGGAAATCCACAATGTAGGCAAGGAAATCTTAAAGAAATTGCTGCCAAGAGGTTTGAAATATTAGAAAGAAAATTATTAAAAAACCAGAAACTTAAAGAAGAATACCACAAGGTCATAAACGAATATATAAATTTAAATCATATGGTTGAAATTAGACATGCAGAAATTGATAGTCCCACTGCAGTCTATCTTCCGCACCACGCGGTACTTCGCGAAGATAAGGAGACGACAAAACTTCGTATAGTCTTTGACGCTTCGTGCAAAGGAGTTAATAATGTTTCTTTAAATGATGATTTACATATTGGTCCTAAGTTGCAGCAAGATTTGCGCCACATATTGGTGAGATGGAGGCTTTATAAGATTTGCCTTACTGCAGATATAATTAAAATGTATAGAATGGTGAGGGTGTCAGAAGATGATACAAATTACCAAAGAGTTCTATGGAGATTTAATCCGAGTGAGCCAATAAAACATTACAAGCTTTTAAGATTAACATTTGGGACAGCATGTGCGCCTTATCTCGCTGTGAAGTCACTCCAGAGATTAGCTGATGATGAACAATCGAAGTTCCCTGTTGCTGCTCATATAACTAAACGTGATTATTACGTCGATGATTTAATGACGTCATGTGAAACAATTGCTGATGCTATTAACATATATAATGACATGAGTAAATTAATGAATTTAGGAGGTTTTGAGCTCCAAAAGTGGAGCAGTAATAGTAAAAATGTGCTAAAATATATCGGTGAGAATAAACGAGATGATCATGAACTGCCCCTGAAGGTGAATAACCTAGTTAAGGTATTAGGAGTGAGTTGGAATAGAGACATAGACAAATTCGAATATACTCTAAATGTGCCTATAGTAAAAGAACCTATAACTAAACGGCAGATTCTCTCAGAAGTAGCAAAACTGTATGACCCTTTGGGATGGATAGCCCCTGTTGTTGTTATAGCAAAGTTAATAATCCAGAAGTTATGGCTGACTGGATTAGATTGGGACAGCACTATAACAGGAGATTTACTGAAGGAATGGTTACAATTTAGAGAAAATTTGATACATATTAAACGCGTTAATATACCGAGGTGGCTACGTTATTCTTCCACATCTAAAGCAGAGTTACATGTCTTTGCAGATGCTTCACAGACAGCATATGGTGCAGCGGTATACATGCGAGTCATTGAAGGCAATGAGGTTTATGTGAATTTAATATCAGCCAAAACTAAGGTTGCACCAATTATTACGAAACAGATTTCAATACCTCGACTGGAATTATGTGGTGCTGTGTTGGCGGCCAAGCTAATTTCCGAAATATCACAAGTGTTAAACATATCTAACGAATACTTACATGCATGGACTGATTCAACCATAGTCCTGGCATGGCTAAGGGGAGGACCTAGTCGCTGGAACACGTTTGTAAGTAACCGTGTATCTGATATACTAAATATTTTAAATTACGAACAATGGGGACACGTTACTTCTGAGATGAACCCGGCCGACTGTGCGTCAAGAGGTCTACAAGCTTTAGATCTATCAAATCACTTGCTATGGTGGAATGGACCCGCCTGGCTATCTTTATTAGATGTAAATTTGAGTATGGTCGACATCGAAGATACACAAGAAGAAGAGAAGATAAAATCTTTAACTGCTTTATATACATCCGAAGAAGAATTTATATGGTCTAAGTTTTCTAATTTAAATAAGTTATTGAGAGTTATATCATACTGTAGAAGATGGCTAAATTTAAAATCAACTAAAGATAAGCGTCGGTGTTATACTAGTTATATTTCAACAAAAGAAATTAATGAATCCTTAGATATTTGCATTAAACAAGTTCAAGGGTTTGAATTTAAGGATGAAATGAAACAATTAAAGACTCTGGGATATGTTTCTAAAAAGAGTAAACTGCGAAGTCTTACGCCCATTATCGATGAAAATGGGATTCTAAGAGTCAGCGGAAGAATACAACAGTCACACGTGGAGTACGACACACAGCATCCTATAATATTACCTGCTAAAAACTATCTTAGCAGACTTATAATTATGGATGCTCATCAGAAAACAATGCATGGAGGACCACAACTGATGATAAATTATTTGAGAACAAAATACTGGATACTACGAGCTAAAGATCAAACAAAGAAATGTTACCGTGAGTGTGTGACTTGCATTAGATATTCGAAACGTAAATCATCACAGTTAATGGGTCAATTACCAGAGGTGCGTGTAACTCCCAATAGACCATTTAAGTCGGTCGGTGTGGACTATGCTGGACCTATTAACATCAGATTCTCCCCAGGTAGAGGAACAAAGTCCTTTAAAGGATATATTTGCTTGTTTATTTGCATGGCCACACGCGCTATACACTTGGAGGCTGTCACAGACATGACTTCGAAGGCATTCATTGCCGCTTTTAGAAGGTTTACAGCAAGACGAGGCCACTGTCGAGATATCTATAGTGACAATGGCACAAACTTTGTAGGAGCAGAAAAACAATTAACGACAATGTTTAACAGTGCCAAATCTTCAGTGCCTAGTGAAATAGCAGAAACGTTAACATTAGAGCGTACTACATGGCATTTCATACCCCCACACGCTCCTAATTTTGGAGGTTTGTGGGAGGCTGGCGTACGTAGCACAAAAACACACCTTAAAAAGGTTATTGGCGATACCACTCTAACTTACGAGGAGCTCACAACTATGCTGACTCAAATAGAAGCCTGCCTTAACTCACGACCTTTGACTGTCTTAAGTGACAACCCTAATGATCCTCTCCCACTGACGCCTGGACATTTTTTGATCGGCGAACCTGTGCTTAATGTAGCTGACCAAAGTCATGCTTATGTAGACATCAGTTATCGCGATCGTTGGCGGTTAACACAAAAAATGGTCACTGACTTCTGGAACCGATGGTCTAAAGAATATCTTGTAATTCTAAACAATAGGTACAAATGGAATGTTAAAAATAACTTAGAACCGGAAATTGATGATGTAGTTGTTATACAGGAGGATAATGTTCCTCCTGGTAACTGGATTATGGGTAGAATAGTTAAAAAGCATATCGGTCCCGACAATGTGACCCGGGTAGTATCGATCAAATGTAGAAGCGGAACGCTCAAAAGACCTGTATCAAAAATATGCATTTTAACTAAATAATTAGTCTATTTTTAATTGTTACTTTATTATTATAAATGTTCATTAGTCATTTAAAAGTGAAAATCAATTTATATATTAAATTACTATTGTTAACAAAAACCTTATTTGGAAATATGTATTAAACAAAATATACAAACTATGTAATACTTACCTGTTATGTATGTTTTTAAAAATTATTACATACTGTGTTAGATACCTGTGTACTTACTATACTACGCTATAATATACATATATTAATAGATAACATGTGAATTGTTGTGTAATGCTATATCCAACTATGTATGCAGACATATTACGGTGGGCGGTTTGTCTTATTTTTATGTACAACAGTCAATAAGCCATTTAAATATGATGGAAAACAATGTCTGATGCATACTATTGTGTCTTTCGTGAAACAATTGTATTGAAGTATAGTTTGTAATTTTGTTAAGTGTTTATTTTTTCTTTTATGTTATTTCTTTTAAAGGACTGCGTCCTTTGGTGGGCGGCATGTCCAAATATGTATATACAGTCCACTACTCTTACTCAGTTAAAATAAAAGTGTCATACGATTCGCACGTGTTATTATTGCATTTATTTAATTCAAGACCCTCAATCAATTAGTGATCAATTCTCAACTATAACTCCTTAACAAACATTAAAAGATGTTTGAACAGAATCAACCATTTTGATGCTTGAAAGCTTGACAGCATTAGATATTCTTTCGGAATATTTATTGGGAAACCAGATATGTACAAAGAACTGAAATTTGTAGTTTTAGTTTTTGTACTATATGTAACGTTAACACAATATTTGAGGACTCTAGTAGTAATTATTTTCTTAATATTAGTTTTGTAAAAATATATTTTTTACTAAACTTTACTTTAACTTTTACTATTTTTTCACTAAAATTATAGTGACATAGATTTTTATCGTGATATCGTATTATTTACGCGTAAAATCATGTAAAATCCTAACATTAAATATTGTTAAGTTATAGAAACAGCATCCTATTTGATTTCTTATAAAATATAGCCCCCGTTTTTAAATTATAGTGCGTATAGCTCTCTAGCTACTCTTTATCGGCAAGGGACCAAAATTATGTATTAAAACAATTTAGCCTTTTTAACATGCATATGACATTATGATATATATACATTGTCAGCACTATTACAAATTATATCTTTTTTGGCACATAAATTAACGTACTAGTAAAGTAACTAACTTGTTGTATAGATTTGGCTCCTTCATAATCCAAGTCGTGTCCAATCAGCCACACCATTTCTTGTGCCCACGTCGAGCCTTTAATTTTTATTATTAATTTATTATAAATAAATTATATTTAATTATTATAATTATTTCCTCAACATGCAAAAGTAGAGTACACTTTATATAAATATGTTTTATTATAACTAAGAAATTAGTTTAATAAATAATCTTCGTTGCTGCCCCGGGAAGTCTACGTTTAATTCCCAAAACAATAACTTTTTAGTGTTACATAAGGCTTATGCTTGATTAAAAGAAAATTAATGAAAAACTTCAGAAATTATGCCCACGAAGCGTAGTATTAACTACTAAATACATTTTCAAATATGTATATATACCTATAGATATGCTATGATATATATGTGTATATAGATATTTGAGCTAGATCAAATAACAGAGTTCAGAAGAAAAAATGAACAAAAAAGAATATCACCCGTTCGAGGATACGAGCACATCCAGACATCGCTATCCAAAACTTCCATGTCTAATATATCTTGACCGATGGTCATATAATCCGCTGGTAAAATCACGCGGCCAGGATTAATTTCTACCATGCAATCTTTTTTATCGAACATGTTATCCAGCATGGTGCCAGTTTCTTTGTCTAACTTCGAAAAGGATAGCACCGGTTTTGTTCTCATTTTGAAAAATATATATGTATTCACAGATAAAAAATTAACATTAGTATTACACAGAAGACGTCCAGTGGCCGCCTCTTGGGGAAACGCAATGGTTGCGTGCTATATTATTGCGTGGATAGTTTTCCTTAACTCTCACTTAAATGGAGTGTTCACATTCCTTTTGGATAATTTTATTTGCTATTTGAAAAATATTTGTTTGCAACTCAGCGTAAATCACATAATTTATTTGCTTTAAAACATTATGTTTTATTAAAAACTACAATACCCTCGGTAAAGTATATAATAATTACTAATACTAAAAAAATCCTATTTTGTTCATAGGAATATAAATAATCAAATAAATAAAACTCCTTGTTACATAAATAAAAGTAAAAAAGCACTTCACGAAAAACTTGTTCTCTTTAAAAAATAACATAGAAATAACATTTGCTAATATTTCAGTCTACATAGTAAATAAAATAAGACTTCATATTATATTAAATTAAACAGCCTGTATAGGTTTACTTATCTTCCGTGTTCCTGTATAACCACTTTCTGTTTCTTACATAGAATTGTACGCAAAGTGCATTGAAGTGCAACGGTAAAACCGTTTTAATAGTGTAAAATAACATGGTATCAATAACTAACTTTTACATTTAGATTTGCTCCCCAAAACAACTTATTTTTTCCTGAAACTGGTAGAAAAACAAAATCGAAAAACATGCTTCCCTAATTAATATTCCTCTTTTAAAAATTGCTACTAGCGCCGTTATATTTTATTTGGTTTGTGAACCAATAAGTTTTAGTCAACTTCCCGCGTTTTTTGATTGCCCATTTCCGTTCAAGTGTGAACGAAACCCTCATCGCGCATGTATTCATAAAAATTATCAAATACGCCGAAATTAAATACATTTAACACGGTTAATTTATAAATATTAAACACAAAGATCGAAATATAATTAAGAGCGATGAATTTTCGTCAACTTCCCGCGTCTTTTGATTTCCCATTTCCGTTATAGTGTGAAAAAAACCCGCGTCGCGCATGTTGTCATGACAACCACCAAGGCCCAAGTACGCCGAAATTCAATATATTTTACACGGTTAATTTTTACATCATAAACTATAAACAAAAATCATGTCTAAAGTAGCAAATGTTAATTCCAGTTTTGCGTACGAAATCTTAATGTATCTAAACTCATTTTATTTAGGAATGTTTTTCGTTTGCGAAGTGGCCATGGGTATTTTAAAAGCGATAAATGTATCCTACCCAGAAAATGCTTTATTGACTGAAGCTGGTATATTTTGTGCGTTATGTTTGGTAGAAGTCATGCGTATATTTCTTGGCAGGAGAGGAAACCTTGCTAGTAAAAGTAAGTTGTTATGATTATTGATCTAAAAGGTACAAGGTTACGTAATTAAAGCCTCCTATCCAGATTTTTGTGGTCATATCTCTTAGGATAAAAACAAGCATAAAACATTTTTTTTTGTGACTTAAGTGATGAGTAGGTAAACATGATTCATTCTATGGTTCTAAATGGATTAAAGAGTAATTATTTTTCAGAGATACCTGTATTTTTCTCAGTCATCCTTACAATACCATCAGCTGTTGGAGTATGCTATTTTCTCATTTATCAAACATATATTCTAAGACTCGAATACATTTGGTGTGCTGTAATGTTAATATTTCATGCATTAGAGCTAGCTTTTGCTATTCTCTTCATTTTTACTGTGTGTAAAAATCATCAGTATGAATAGAATAGGTTTAAAAGTACCTCCTTGCCAAAAAAATATTAATTTTCATCCTACTACATTCCCCAGGGACTCTTTCTTTTATACATTTATTAAAGGAGGTAAAAAAATGAAACTTGAAAAATAATTTTATGAAAACTTTATAAAATATGCAATTTTTTTACCATAATCATATAAACTAAATCAGTCTCATTATGCTGTATTAGTGTTTTTACCAGAACATGAACACAAAACAAATATTAGTTAAGCTTTTAAGACTAAATGAAGTCTTTGTTATGAAGAGCTTGAATTTTATATAAAAATGTCTTTACCAAGCCAAAATTTTAAGATCACATTATGTAAATATTAATTCATAATAAGTAACTATTAACGGTACCATAATTCTGATAAATGTTACTTTGAGTTGGCTAAAATAAGCACAAAATAATAATTAAGGAAATAAAATTATAACAATGTTTAAGTTCTTTTATTTACTAAGCTAGACTACACATTATAGTTATTCTTCCATTGGGGGTTTAATATGGTCAGGTAAATGTTGACATTCTATTTTCGTAACTTTCAGAGCACAACCTTCTGGCAAGTTTCTTTCAATATACTCCAAATATGTATCACAAGTAGAGCCTGTTAATCGTTGTATGTGTATAAATCTAAAGTATGTTCTGATTTCATATTGAACTCTGTGCTTTTTATAAATATGAACACAACGGAGCAATGTATGTCTTTCCTTTTCAGCTTTTCTGAGTGTCCAACTGCAAATTAGGAATGCATTTTTTAGTTATACAATATATATATATGGTTTTGTTAAATTAGTAAATAGACTAAAGGATTGATATTACATGGAACACTAAATTTATAGATTATTATAATTAAAGCTATTGCTAAAAATAGAAATACACACAAACCTTTTGGTGACCTCAATGCCTAAATGTGATGCAGCAGCAATGCAAAACCATGAATAGCTTAATAACACTGCAGGATCTATGCCTCTCATCTCAAGCTCTACGCGTTTGTATAATTTATCCAGCTCTACGGGGCTTGGCGGTACGCCTTCAAGTGGTTTAATAGGTATCATTGAAATAGCCGACATTTGTCTTAAAGGTGAATAGTTCAACACAAATGCGCCTCGAAGGGCTGCTGTTGAACGCCATAATTGCTGAAAAATTATACCGTGCTAATTAATAAAGATTTGTTTTGATTATATCTAATATATTCCGAGGACTTGCACATACTTTAGCGAAATTCATTGTCTTATAGGTTAGCAGTTACTTGATTCGATAGCACAAAACTAATATTGTTTATTAAATAAACATAATTCTACTTGAGAGATATCTATTTTAACACAAAATTCGAAATATATGTCACAAATAGGTAACAACCTATTAATTGTTAACAGTTAAATTACTAAGGTTATATTATTGAAATAATTAACAAAATACAAATGTGAAATGACAACTGATACTGACGTAAGCTTATCCTAGACACTCAGGCTGACAAGTATAACTTCAATACAAATATAAACTGTGACATTTTGACATATGGGAGTCGTAGTTTTCCGAGTGTGAATCTTAATTCTTATTTCTTACTTCTTACCAGTGTTGCCAACTTGGGGGTTTTCCCCCCAAATTTAGGGGAAACAAGATTTTCAGGGTTTTTTTAGGGGGTACATTTATTTAGGGGGTATTTTATTTAAGAGTTTTTTTCGTCTTGTTTTATGATTCTATAAAATTTATATTAAGCTTCGAGTTCGAACGCAATCACCAAACGAAACCAAATATAAACTCCAAACCTGGCTACAGCTTAAATATCGAAAAACAATAATTTCATATGTCAAATTTGTTCCTTCTGAACATATGATCAAATCATTTAACGTCAATATGTACGATTTGAAATTTCCTGTCAAACCAAGTGTACACAAAAACTTTAGGGGTTTTTGATCGACATTTAGGGGTATTTGAAGTTGGTCCTAGGCGGAACATTTTGTAGGAGCTGTCAACCCTGCCTGAGCAGTGAGCTGCTTCTTACTTAGTTCTTAGTTCTTACCCTAGTGAATAGTCCCTAAGTCACGTTACAGAATTACGTAATACGTATAAGGTATAATCAACAACAATAATTTTACGTAAACCAAACAACGATAATGGCTAATACAAAACTGAGATATTTTTTACACTGATAATATAATATGACTGCATTCTTAAAAAACAATTTTTTTAAATTGAATTGAAGTCATCAATTTAACCAAATACATGTACATTGTACAAGTTGCATAGTTAAATCAGGGCAAAGTAATTTTAATTCTCTGGATTTTGCCTAAATATAGATTATGGTTGGCATTGGAAGATTGATTCTTTTAAATTTTCTACATCGCCGACGTCATAGCTGTGTATCGAACTCAAGTACAAACGATTCATCAGAGCAACCAGAAGGTAACAAGGATACTGACCAAAAATGCAGAGTTTGTCTTAAAGAGGGGTCTGTTCCCATATTTGGGAATCAATTTACAGCCGATATTTCTGAGAATTTTCGTTCAATTACTGATATTGAAATAGATCAAAACGATGTCTTTCCAAAGTATCTGTGTGATGAATGTCATTCCAAGCTTCAAAATGCAATAGACTTGAGAAATACTGCAAAAGTCTCAGACAACATTTTAAGGGAGTTGCCTTCAGATACTAATGAAGATGCAGATGACTTCATATATGAAACTCAACCCATTAGAAAACAAACCAAAACAACCCGTGATGAAAGCTATATATGTGTAAAATGTGATAAAACATTTAGGGTATTCGAGGAGTATACTGAGCACATCTCTATAGATCATGAAAATGCTTCTCGCCAGTGTCCTATTTGTAATAAGATATACAAAGAAATTTACTTTAAAAGACACTTATCTTTACATAACAAAACACAGTTTATATGTGATATCTGCGGTAAACATTCATTCTTCAAAGGCGAATTTACAAGACATCGCCTGACACACTTTTATCATCTTCCTTTTAAGTGTACTCTTTGTCCATACAGGGGGAGATTTCCAGAATCTCTAAAATTACATATGCGTACTCATACTGGTGAAAAGCCCTATCAATGTACACAATGTCCATCACGTTTTCTAACTAAGAGTAATCTCAATAAACATAGTTTAACCCATAGAGATAGTTATGATTTTAAATGTGAGTGTTGTGGGAAGGGTTTTCATAATAAAAGAACCTACGACCAACACTGTAGAATCGATCATGGTGGCATTAAGGAACATGTTTGTAACATATGTAACAAAGCATTTGGATATCGTAAACAAATGATGAAGCATCAATTAAAAGTACATAAAAGAGAGAAATTAAGGAGTGGTAGGATGCCAATTTATTTACAAATACAACAAATGCAAAAGGAACAGCAAGAATACAGAGAAATAGATAGCATGTAAGAAACACTGAAACAGAAAATTTATCATTTTAATAGCTTTGCCTTATTAGGATATATTTATTAAATATTTTATATGCTACAATGCTATTAGAAATCCTTAAGAAGGACACAGGTACTTATTACAGACAGGTGGTATCTTCCTCTAATATAAAAAAAATAAAAATTCTGGATGGCACAAGATGGGCAAAACCTACAAAGAAACAAATAAAAGATGTAGGGATTTTGTATAATATATGCAGCTGAATAAAAAATATGTTTTTGTTTCACCCTTTATTTTTACATTCAGCCAGTTTCCTACTAAAATTTAAAGCTTATAAAAAAGATTGACTATTGAGAATTCTAAAGACAACAAATGTGTTTATGCAGTGATGAAAAGGGACAAGTAAGTCAATTAGGTTGATTTGTTTCCAACCAACTATTCCTACCGAGTTAAAATATTGAAGATATTTGTTTTGAAATTTTGAAACAAAAACCAAAGTATATTATTATATTACGATACTAGAAATTATTTAATGGAATGACAAAAATAAACTAAGCTAATTCTCATACAGATAGAAATGTCATATTATGAACATGTATTGCAGAGACTTGTATTTCAAGAGTCCTGTCATTTCCCAGTCACATTTAAAAATATATAAATACTCTTTGATTATCTGATTTTTTTAAACATATTATTTAAAAAAGTCAATTCCAATTAGAATGTCATTATATTTTACGATTTGGGATCAATTTTGCCATACACTATAAATTCTTAAATGGCAAACGAAGCTGAAGAGACTATACGCAAGCTTTCCATGCACAAAGGAGTAGTAGGAGTTGTAGTGGTGAATGGCGAAGGAATACCCATTAAATCGACTTTGGATAACCACATCTCTGTGCAATACGCCGGTCTGCTTAGCTCTTTGGTGGACAAAGCGAAGTCTGTCGTCCGTGATCTAGATCCTACGAACGACCTCACATTTCTACGTATTCGAAGTAAGAAAAGCGAAGTTATGGTTGCTCCGGACAAAGACTTTGTTCTGATAGTTGTTCAAACCCCAGTTGAATGACGAAGGCTTTCGCCCTTAAGGCATTTTAGATTTAACTTTTATTTCGAAACATTATTAGGAACTTTAATTCTTCAAAAATAAAACATTTCAAGAATTTCAATAAGTTTATTGTACTTAATCTTGATGCTTAAAGTATCTCTACCACATATTGTCCCTGCCACGATAGCCTCCACGGTTTCCAAACCTACCGCGGTTGCCGTATTCCCCTCTATTACCATAACCACCTCGGTTACCAAATCCACCTTGATTGCCGTAGCCGCCTCGGTTACCAAATCCACCTTGATTGCCGTAGCCGCCTCGGCTACCCAACCCAGGTTGGTTGTCGTAGCCGCTTCGGCTACCTAATCCAGCTTGATTACCGAAGCTACCTCGGCTACCGAACCCAGCTGGGCCACCAATGCTTCCACGACTACCACCAAGGCCATTTTGTCTATAATCCTGATTTCCGCCGAACCCGGAGCTACTTCCGAAACCCCCCCTAGGTCCATTAGTGCCCCAGCCACGATTATAGCCCCGTTTCGGTCCATCTGACCGGAATGTTGGTACAGATATTTCTCTACGTATTTCATAATCACCGGCTGTGAACTGACACAAAGCTCTTACACAGTTAAGTACCTGAAAATAAAAAGTGATATTAAAACTGTGTTAACCAATTTTAACACGGTAAAAGAGGTTATTATAATTGTGGTAACATGGTTTTGTTTGTAGTTGCATACTAAGGCAGTTCTTAGTAAAATTTGTGATAACTTATTGCTGACCTTACTGACCCCACTTTCCGAGCAGCCCTTTACATCACGTCTTTAGTACTAAATCTTTTAACACAATTGTCTAAAACAAGTGTAATTTTAAAAGCTTTATTTACAAGATCCTTCATTTAATCATTGTGATCCTTTTTTTATTTCTCTATGGGCATGTTTTGAATTGTAGTTTAATTAAGTTAAACAATTAAAACGACTTCAATGTCAGTCAACATTATTTAACCAAGTTTAATCAAAAACCTAGAACGAATTTTGATTCAAATTGGACGGTTCCTCTAAAGCCGCGTATCGACTACGCGCTCCAAGAGGGCGAACATTGGCGCGCGCTCCAGCCGCGCGCAATGGATACCACTTTGGAACGCGCGCCAATGTGTTTGTTGGAGCGCCGGAACGCGGAGCGGTCCGTTCCGACGGGTGTCGGTTTTTTACCACGAATCAATCGTGGCGCGCGCGCCAGTAGGGACGGGCATATCGTATTTTTTTGTGTTTGTTGCGCTCCCAATTATTGTGGATAACCAAAGTTGCCGTAAATTAAGGCTAAGTTCAGATGACCGCGGGTAGCCGCGCGTCGCCGCGCGGTTGGAGCATTCACATGACGGTATATGTACGCGCGGCAGTGTGGCTTCAACATTGATTGACAATGGACGTGGAGGAGGCAATTTGCTTATGGATTTTATATAGAAGACTGAGACGTCGCAGAAGAAGACAAAGACGATACTGGGTGCATCCAATTTTAAGTGACAGACTTTCATCCAGTCTGTTTGTCACTTTGTTTCCCGACTTGAGGTTACACGAAGATAATTTTTTTAACTATTTCCGGATGTCAGTTGCATCCTTTGATTTTTTATACGATTCTATTGAAAATGATTTAAAATCCAGTGAAGATGCTATAAGATATTGCATATCACCAAATACTTAATACCATATTACGGTACTAATTTTGCATCGATCTATGTGTCTTTCCGTCTCAAGCCGCGCGGATCAACTGAACAGGTCGATACACGCTTGCAAAACTTGTGCCGCGCGCGGCCGCGTGGAAGCGCGCGGGTCAAGATCTTGCGCGCGGGTCGGAGCGCGCCGCGCGCTGGCGCGCGGTACCGCGCGGTAATGTAGACGATAATTACCGTTTATATTGATCTTGTACCGCGCGGTCATCTGAACTTAGCCTAATACAACTGTGGAATAGCAAAAGTTCTTCGTATCATAATAAATCGCTTAGAGAAGATGCTTGGAGAGAAATCAGTAGTGAAATGGGAGTCCCTATGCCGGAATTAAAGAAAAAAATGATTGTGCTCCTATCTTCGTACAGAAGAGAAAAATGGAGAATATCTAAAAGCCAAATCACTGGCTCTGGTAATTATTATACAGATTTTTAAATTACAACTGTTAATTACCTTAACTAAATTAACTCAAAATAACGGTTTTAAAGATTTAGCTGATTTTGGTTTTGAAATATTTGTAGTTGTATACATTCTTTTTCGGTACAGCTCTTTTATCCACCAACGCACTTTTCGTTTCTGTTTTTTCTTGTTTATAATACTGTGAATAATTACAAAAGCTGCTGCTGCTCGTACACGACTGGCTTCCATGATGAAGGGTCGAACACTGGAACGGTTGCCACGCGCGCCAGGCGCGCTTAGTTGATATACTTCAAATATTTGGAACGCGTTTCACGGAACGCACTCTCGGAGCGGTCATTCATGGCGCGCGCGCCAGGAGCGCGTAATCGATACCCAGCTTTAAGGTCAGTACTCACATACGGTATTACTCGATCGAGCTAAACTGTCGAGTAAAACCCATGGCATGGGCTTTCATCCACACATTGAGCATTGATATCGAGTGAGGCGCGCCGTTCAGTATTTACCGAACAGTTCGAGCCAAAGGATGTCTGTGCAACAAAGGAGACGGTGGCTGTATTTAGCAAGTCTCAAAGTGGTTTATAAGAAAATCAAAGAAAATGAAAAGAAATGTATCATAACATTAATTTCTCTTATTTTTGTGGGAGTAATCTTTGGACTTGACATTCCATAAACACTTAACACTGTCTATATGTGTTAATAAAGTCTTCTATAGCGCTTTTGGAACAAAACTAGCAAATCTCATAAAAACAGGTGTTTCACTTACGATAAACAGTACCACTAGCAGTCACGTACACACGTTCAAGTCAAGATTGACGGCTCGCTTCGAGTAGGTTCGAAGGAAATTACTTTCATTTAATCCATCGAGCTGTGAGTTTTGCGGTCCACACGTTGATTTTTACTCGACTTCGAGTAAAACTCGAGTAATACCGAATGTGAGTACTGACCTTAAGAGGAGTGTAAGGAATAATATACCTGCTTTATATCATTAGGTCCTTCATCACCTAGATAAGACATTCACTTTAAAAAAATTACACAGAAGCCTTAATAGATCGCCGTACTAACATATTACCCAACTCTAAAAATATAGTATACATTAAGGTCAACCTATTTTGAAACACACAGGTTAAAACAATGTTCTATGACCCTCTTTGCAAACGTTGTCTATTACCTTCTGTTCAGTCGGTGAATATTGCAAAGCAGCATCTGGTTCCGCGGCAGCTCTCTCAACAATGCGTTCAATGGCGGGCCGAAGGGCTGCTATCAGCGCCGCGGTACGAGGTGACATCTCGAAGTTAAGCCAGTTGTCTAGACGGATAACGTTGTCAATCTGGTGGAAACATCTTATCATTAAACTTACTACTACAGATATTAAACACAAATTTCTCAAGGCATGTATAAATATATTATGAAATATTTCTCAACTAGGGTGAGCGTTCAAGTTTTACGTAACGAGTGGTGTGGATCATTTCGTAAAGCGCTACGATGCGGGGCGGGGATTGAATTACGCGTTATTGTTAATATTATTTTCGACTTTCCAGTACTTTACACCACATAATGGTAACCTTTAGGCATAAAGAGTCAATCGGTGGTCACGAAACGTTTTGCTATCGGGTACAGAAAAACGTTACGGTGTCAATAATCTCCAAAAATTGCGTGACGTAATACTTGAACGCTCCCAGGAACAGTTTTTATGGGCAAAAACAATTGTCGTTTTTAGTATTTTTTCTTTACTTATTATTTAAGTCCCGTTTCTGAACGTCACTCCAATTAGAAATATAGCTTGCGTTCCAATCTAGTCTTCAGAACTGTCACATACTTCGTTGAGAAAATATTTAGATGCGATTTTGATGCACCTTTCAGAAACTCGACAATTTGACATTTTTATAGATATTTATAACTTCTAAAACAACGTGTATGCATTATTATTATTTATTTATTTATGATATACATGATCTTAAATAGAAAGAAGTTGGTGTGGTGGAAACACAAACTGGACACAGTTTTATAAATTATACAAGAAAATATGACATCACAAATTTTACACATCAATTATATTAGAACACAAGCTAGTAAGGGAAAAATTAAACAAGCAACCACAAAATAAAAAATAATAATAACTTAAACTAAATGAAAACTTAAACCTCATTAAGAGCATGATAAACAAAGTTACGGTAAGTTGGCAGACTGTTTTAAAATATATCAATATTTTCATCAAAGTTAGTAATCGTAATTGTAAGAGTGAGCTAGCCTATTCTCTGGACTTTAGGATTACAAAGGTAGAAAAACTTGTAAGATTAGTATGAGTATTTAAGTTAAAAATGTAAACATATTAAAAATGTATATCTTATATATATATAAATTACTTGTCACGTTGTGTGTCCGCTATGGACTCCTAAACTACCGAACCGATATCAATCAAATTTGCACACCGTGTGCAGTTTGATCTAACTTAAAAGATAGGATAGCTTACATCTCAATTTATACCGGCAATATTATTTTATTGCAAAATATTTGTTTATTATTTGATAGTCACAATTTTAACAGATGGCGCTGTGTTGAAACTATCAGCGTTTCACATAAGTACAATTTAATGGCATAACCACTAAAAAGCATGGTGGTCCCCATGACTGGTGTTCTCCTACCGTTTCCCTTGAATAGTTTGCTACTATGTAATATAACAAAAACCTTAGACACAGCAACGCTTGGCCGGTCTCCTAGTAAATATATATCAATTAAGTTATGTCGGAGTTTTAGAGTTTCTAACTTGAATAGTCCAAACGAGCCTTATACGTTTGCAATAGACCACGCAAGTGTAGACGATTGCAAAGCTTTATAAGGAAACGTTTTTTATACATATTATACCAAATACTATTTACCTAAAAAAACACTTTCATCTTTATTTATCCATGGCACTCATCAATGTAACATAAGTGTATATTTAATTCCATACATACCCATTCAATCTTCCTACATCCAAACAGCAATAGATGTAAAGGCGCCACCATGGTCGTCTGTTTGCAGCTGATCGCTCGTGTTCGTACTTTTTCTCCAAACACAAATAGCGGTGAAGGGAATTTCTGCTCTTGGTTACTGCAGTTTACTGATGTCTTATGTATTAGGGCCGGTTTGCCTTCTGTTGTTAATACCTAAAAATTGTTTAAAGAAAATTCCTATCTATTGTCAAGAGAGAGAGCGAAATTTAATATTGGCTAATCTCTTATGCACTCTCTAAACCATGACTCATTCTCCAACCTCAGAACCAAATTTCATAGTCTATACAGCGTTTTTTTTTTTTTTTTGATTTATGGCTGTGGCACGACATGTGCATTAGCCAGCGTCGAGTATAGGATTCTATACAGCGTTTAAAATTTGTGTTTTGGCTTGTAATTGTTACAGATAAAATATTAGTTTGGATTGATTCCCGGTGAAATTAATAATTATTATTTTCGTTAATATGGAAGGCCGATAAATAGATTCAGAAATTCGTGTGTCAGTCTGAGCATTTCGATCTGATTTTGAAGTATTGCTTGTAATAACATATTCCTGTCTCCATTTCTTAAATCAATTATTTATCATTAAGGGAGCATTCAAGTATTACGTAACGCAATGTTTGGAGACTATTGACCCCCCTCCCCCCCTCACGAACTCGCCGTAACGTTTATCAGTACCCGAGTATAGTAAAATGTTTCGTGAGCACCTAGTAACTCTTTAGTTACTATTATGTGGTCTAAGTAGAAAATAATATTAACAATAACGCGTAACTCAATCCCCGCCCCGCATCGTAACGTTTTATAAAAGGACAAAAAAAATTGTTACGTAATACTTGAACGCTCCCTAAAGAAGGCACAATTTTTTTATTTATTAAATGTAACATTTCTATAGAACTAAACTTAGGGCCTTTTTTAGTTAAAGTAGTCGGGCATAGCACATAGTATGCGACAAAATAATATCACTACGATATATACCTTTCTCTTTCCGTGATGCACACATACATTAGGATAAAGTCCCATACAGAGTAACGCGATAACAATATCTAGGTTACTATCCTCTCCATAAGGATTCCATCTTTGTGGAATACAACATTCTTCAGAAAAACCCACAGCAGTTGTTAAAATGTCTGCAAAAATTACAAATAGTCAACATCTGTAGTGAATTTTTTAAATGTGTTTGTGTCGTAGTGGGCAACATTATGCCAAGTTGGGCCCAATTTTGGTTAAGTATTTTTTTCATATAATTTATGTGAAACTGGAAGCGTTTTTTGTAAAAAAATATAATAAATTTTTACATAATGTTTTTTTTTTTTTAAACTGGTTGCCTAAGATCACTTATTAACTAAGGTCGCAAATAACGAATATAATTTTTAAGCTAACTTGTAAGTTGATATTTGGCTTCGTAGGTGACTTTCAATGTCGTATGCTGAACACCTTTCCACTCGCACCATTGCATTTCCGCCTCTTCACCTTTAGATCGCTCTCGCTCCCACAACTGCAAATAAATTACAATAAAATATTCCGGTTTTGTTATCGATCCTGGAGGTACTTCGCGGCAAAAAAATAAAAGAGATTAGTAGAGACAAACAAAAATGCATTTGCCATGTCTCGTTTTGAACCAAACATTAAATATGAAACAACTTTGTGTAACGATGATAATTTTGAAGTCGATCATTAATATATAAAATAATAAATACATCAGTGGCGCTAGATCCTCTTTAGGTCTTGGCCTCAGAATCTATTTCATGATAATTTTTAAATCTAATAGGCAAGTATGTGATCAGTCTCCTGTGCCTGACTACGACGACATGTCTAAGACATGTCGGTTTCCTCACGATGTTTTCCTTCACCGTTCGAGCAAATGTTAAATGCGCACATAGAAAGAAAGTCCATTGATGCACAGCCCGGGATCGAACCTACGACCTCAGGTCGATGATATTATCTGAACATTATCAAAGGTTAATAATTTATTAATAAATAAATAGCTCTACACTAATCGAGAACTTAATGTATTTAAAAAGTTATTTTAATGGAGGAAATGCTTAAATAAATTTAAGCAATGTCAAAATGTATTTGCATGTACCTGAAAAGCGTTCAACATAGCGACATGATCCGAAGCCCTATCCCCAGCGAGTCCTCGTTGGTGTAAGGCAAGTCGACGTCGGCCTTCGATAGCGAATATCTCAGGGAATGTAGTGGAATTGGCCGCCATAGTTGTGAGTGCGTCACCCAAGCCTAGCACGAAACCTAGTACCATCATTTTGCCGAGACGAGGTTCTGAAAAAAAAAAAAAAAAAAAAATAAAAAAAAAATAATGATTTAGATGTTCAATTGATTATTCCTATTTCTTTACCCAGATCAGTTAGAATAAATGTTTTATCTTTGAACGTAAATAAGAAAAATTACATCTTAACCTGAAAGTGGCAAGTCTGAAATTTGACAGGTGTCACCTCAGTTTATTCCGATTATTAAAAATGGAGCATTTTTTGAAAGAACAACTCGTTATAATTGTGAAAACTCATCACAAAAGTAACGCTGAAAACGCTTGCAAACTTCACCAAATTTTCAGCCGAGAAAGTGCACCTAATGTGTCAACCAATCGAAGAGTGGTCAAAAAATTTGAAGAAACTGGGTCAATTATGGATTATAAGAATCCATTGCGTCAACGTACCGGTCGGTCCCTTGACCGACATTGCTGCTGTAAACGAGAGTGTCGCCGAATACCCAAAAACATCAATTCGACGCAGCAAATTTTGACTAAAGACCTCCACCTTCATGGGTACAAGATTCAGTTAACTCAAGAGCTCAAATCAGCAGACCAAGGAAAGCACCAGCATATTGCTCAATGAGTAATGGAGCAAAGGGAAGTCGATGCCAATTTTTCGAAAAAAGTCTTTTTCTCCGATGAACAGAACACATTATCCACGAAATTTTGATGTCAACTAGCCACCAAGATCGTACAATTTAACGCCGTGCGATTTTTTCTTTGGGGTTTTGTGAAATCTCGAGTTATTTGCGAATAAACCTGAAACCATTACTGAGCTCCAATCGTAAATCCAACGCGTCATCGGTGGTGTACAGCCACAGCTCTGTGCAAAAATCATGGAAAATTTCATGAAAAGTGTAATGGCCTGACATCCGAGCCGTAGAGGTCATTTGCCGGATATTTTATTCCATACTTAATCGGAACATGTCTTCTTTACAATACAATAAAAATATCAGAAGTATGTCATAAAATACTTGTCTTTATTTAAAAATTAAAAAGTGCACTCTTACTGAGACACCCTATATCACGAAATTAACTGTGGAATGGAATCTAAAAAAAAAATGTGTGCGTGACTACGTACACACGTAAGAAGTGAAACTTCTTTATGACCTTATTTTCGAAAAATGATCTACTATATGCAACTTTACAGAAATTGGTTGGTACATGAATACAAATACAATTATTTCATTTTAACTTATTACTGTACTACTATGTAGTACTAAGATTATTACATAATTTCATTAATTGTAATAGAATTATTAGTATTACTATCATTGTTATCGTTATTATATATTTTTGTTACTAATGGCTTCGAATCTCTTCGGATCAACCGTGGTAGGGACAAGAAAAAGATGGCGCGTAACCGATAAATGTGACAAATGTGTAAATTTTTTTCCAACGCCGATAAAGAAGTTTGACTTCAAAAAGCAACATGGCGCGTAACCTGCTACAAAATATCTCCCATACGTCGATAAAGAAGTTTCACTTCAAAAATTATTATTGTACCAATAAAGCAGATTTTTGACTTACCAATAGGGAGTTTAGCCAGTATAGTACCAAGCGGCGTCAAGGCATCATTTGAGTCCAAACAACCCAATTCTCTCAATAAGGCTTCAGCCTCAATGACAGAATCTAGCGGTGGTGGTTCCGGGGCCTTTGAGAGGAAGAGACCAATGTTACCCAACCGAAGGAGCTTAATACTGAAAAAAAATTATTCATAAAAGTATCTTCCCTTCCTACAATATAAATTATTTACCTTCTCGGTTATTAATAAAAAATATGTATATTCTAAATAGAAATACGATTGAAATTGTATTTCTCACCTAAGAGCGAGCTCGTGTAGCGGAGTGCGGAACATCTCAGCGGTCATGTGTTCGTCCAGTCGCTCGTAACGCGTACGCGAACACAACGTGAAACAAACACCGGGACGTACTCGCCCGGCGCGACCTTTTCTCTATAAAAAATATATGTAAATATATAAATGTATCGTAATAAATAAATATATATATATATATATATATATATATCGTATTCATACCACTAGGGGTACAGATACGATAATTCACAAAATCTATCTGTATATGTTAATATTAAGGTCACAGACAAAGCAAGACAAAATGGCGGGGTATTTTTTTTTACTTAGAGAGCGTTCAAGTATTACGTCACGCAATTTTCGGAGAACATTGACCCCCCCCCCCCCACACGTAACGCACCGTGACGATTTCTGTACCCAAGTATAGTAAAACGATTCGTGACCACCTAGTGACTCTTTATACCTAAAAGTTACCATTATGTGGTGTAAAGTACTGGAAAGTCGAAAATAATATAAACAATAACGCGTAATTCAATCCCCGCCCCGTATCGTAACGTTTAACAAAAGGACCCCCTCCCCCCAAAATTAGTTACGTAATACTTGAACACTCCCTTAATAGTTTTATCAGGAATATTTTATCAGAATTATTATACATAAAAATATTTTTAATACCTGCTCAAGATTGGTCCTACTAGCCCAGACAGTGGCATATGACGTCATGTTGTTGTGTGACGTAAACAATTTCATCTTGGCCTTGCACGAGTCGACAACGTATACAACATCGTTTATAGTGATCGATGTCTCCGCAATATTTGTAGATAGGATTACCTGAAAATAAAAATATGATTCCTTAGTACGAGAATTCAAGATTAGACAAAAGACACAATAACCCACTGATTCTATTACAAACCTTTAATCTTGACTGAAAATATCATTAGCTCATTTCCTGCGGGTATAATTAGCTAGACTAAAAACCTGAATTATGTAAATGTTACATTTAATCGGACAAAATTCAAGTTGTCTTGTATTGTCAATACAAATCGAAAATTGTTTGGCCAGTTTTCCGAATTATTTCAGAATTAGTACCAATATTATTGAGCCCATATATTTAAATGGTTAGCTTTTTAAGATTTTACATTTGTAGGCTTTTTCATAAGTTGGAAAAGAGATAACGTCAGCGTAATATAATAAATTAAATAAACGATTAATATGAAAATATGTAATGATTGTTAGCAAAGAAATGCTATTGCTATTTTAAGATAAATTGTTACCTTCGTAATCTCTGGAGGTGGTGTGATAAAGACTTTCTTCTGGTCCTCTCGTGGAATTTGACTATGAAGTGGTAGTATGAGGAACTGGTTCTGATTACCAAAAACCCTATGCTGGTTTAGGTGCTTCATTAGAGCGAATATCAGGTTCCAACCAGGCAGAAAGACTAGAATTGCACCATCTTTACCCAGGCTTTGTATGTAGAGGAGAATCGCTTCGATCAACTCGAAACTTAGCTGAAAAGCAATTACTTTTTTTAGCTTTTTACGAAAAAAAGTACTCTAGGAAGTTAATGCCACTGTTAATTTTGCTTGTCTTTTCTGATTCTAAACTCGGTTAATTTAGTCTAGGATTCGAGGTCAAACGACGCGTGCACTTATCGTTCAAAGATTTTCTTCTTATTGAATATAATAGCAGCGTTATTATAATTATATCTAGTGCCTGCCAGTATTTATTTTTCTCTTTCCTAGGGGAATGTATCGCATTATAACTATTTATTGAACTCCCTTCGTATGTATAAATTTGTTTAGATGACATTATATGGAAGGGGAGGGGAAGGTGATTAGGTTTTTAAAGTCAAGGTGCTTTTGTAGCGTGAGCGACCATAAGTTTAACAATTATACATGAATTAACTTCTTATTATGACATTATGTTAATGTTCTTATTATATGACATTGCAATAAATGTATATGACATTTGCATGCCTATTTATATATGGGTGATTGTGCGGATTTTTCTTGTTGTTCGATCTAATTGTATACTATCTTTGCAACTAAATGATTTATTATTATTATGTTACTGAAGCAATAACTAAATGTTAAAATATTTTTTTTTAAATTAGTGAACTATTAAACTATTTGTATACGTCACTATAATTGTTTAGGATTACTCACGTCTTTTTCCGATAATTTCGACATAGCTTCAACAGTTTGTGGTGAGTAACTGTTATCGAGTTGACAATTCTTGTTTAAATCTTTCTCTTCTTCTCCGAGAGCCGCTTAAAATCAGAAATCAGAGTTCTAAAGCTCTTCTAATATAACAATAATAAAAGTTTTTACGACGAAATAAAAATGCAAGACAGTATTGGGATTACGGGTGAAGACATAAGATTTACAAGCATGCTATGTCATTGCCAATTAGACTAATCTATGGCCATTTTGTATCACGTGACTAATATAAATTTTTATAGATTCACTAGCTGCCCTCGCGAACTTCGTTTCTCCTTATTGCTCGTTCAGACACGGCGGGAACCGAGAGAATGAGATGTGAGAATCGCATGGAAATCGCGCGGGTCTTATTTGTATGAGTTATTAACCCAAGTAACACAAAACAACATTATAAGAAGCGTACAACAGCATGGACTTACGTGCAAAACAGTATATGAGCAGCATATGTAGCACTATATCAGCCGTTTATAAGTTTATAAGTGTCATATAAGCTCAATTTGGGCCCCAAATAATACGGCTTTGAGCATTTTTAAATATTATTAGTGCTGCTAACCAGCGCTTATAATGTTATTGAAGACAGACATTAGTAAAGTTGTGAGACAGCATATTCTAATGTAAAAAGCATTTTTTTAGATGTTAGTACAGCTTTTATACAGCTTTTTGAATTACAATGCCAAAGTTACGTTTTATTCTAAGGCTGAACGTTTTATTTTCTTTGTATAAAAATATTTGAAAAAACTTATCGAAACTTATATGTCCGAATTGATTATATATATTTCGTTAAGTGTATTGCAGTGCATTGGTGTTGTGCGGAGACGTTTTAATGTGTCTTCATTGAAAATAATTTATCATAAGGTAAGACAAACATCAATTTTATTTTGTTTTGAATGCAAATGAGTTGGGGGTATTAGTCTTATGTGAAAATATATATATGTTTGTGGCTTATAATTCACGCGCCGTCACAGAAATGCTTTTTAATAAAAAATAGGGACAAATTTAGAATCGACATCAGCTGACCTTTTGTAATTTTTTAACGATTTCATTAATTTTAACGTATAAAATTGTTTCTATCGATACTTCGCTTATAAGAAAAACATAATAAGTAGTATTTCATTCATATGTGTGTTATAATTTTATTTTTTATGTTCGAGAAAACAGAAAGCAAATGGCGTCATGTTATATTAATGTTCTAAACTTTCAACTAGTGTCTTTTAATGTTGTCAGTCTTATTATAGTATAAAAAAATAGCTTAAGTCATTCAACCTACATAAAAAATATCTAAGTGATATCTTTAGCATTATAGTAACACTTTTTAGGCATGTTATAATGTTTATTACCCTTATACGTCATAAAAATGGATTGCTATAGTGTTAATCAGGGTACCGAAATAATAATTTAGAATCCCTTAATTACATAATACCCTACTCCACGTCTTTCATATTTTATCTGTCTCCAGTTAGATAATTTGCCAAGTGTAAGTATAAAATCATTATCACAATAAATGAGTTGGGGAATTCCCTGAATCATGTGCCCGAATAGAACGAACGGGACGTGCGACTTAAAGTCGATAAAACAACAATCGCCTACAAAACGTGACGTCACTTGCACCAAGAGAACGAGCTCTATTCATTAAATCATTAGTAGTACTTGATTCCTGTCTCTGTGACGACGCGCGCTCATTTGCTAAATATTGTGTATTTTATTTTTGAATTAATTTAAACACCGGCGTGATCACGATCCCTTACAGGTACCAATTTAGTTGTAGTGTGTATAGGATAGGAATAATAAGGTAGATTACCTACTAAGGTAGGTATACTCCTACGCTAAGCGTGCCACTACATAAAAGTACCTAGTGAATTGAAACACGATATTATAATCTTATTTTTCGCACATTGTAATTAAAGGAACTTTTTGTAAATACGTTTTGAGGGCACGCGTTATACGGGTACTTATTTAGTTTTAAGGTAAAGTACCTTCTCTATTAAGTCCTAAATAAGCTCAATTGTTTTTTTCAGATGCCTTTTAAAATTGTGCAAACGACCGAAAGGGGATCAACTAAACTGTTTATTGTTCCAAGCGGGTGGGAAAGTCAGCGTCAACTGCGATATCCAAAAAGACCTAATGAGTCTGCATTAGTAAGGAATGAAAATTCCAAGCCTCGCGCAGATTGGTCAGTGTTGCCTTGTAAAGTCAAACGGACGGGTTTTTTAACCTATGAAGATGCTGACAAGGAATTGTCAATTATGATGCAGCATAGCGACACAGATACCGGCCCCACTATTTATGAAGCCCAAAGAGAAACCCAGCTCGCAATGTCAGGATTACCAGATTTCAATAATCATTTTCAATATTTTCATTTTCAAATCTTGAATGTACTACGGAACCACTTGCTAGAACTTCTTGAACGGTGCTTGGCTCATACACAACTACCGATTGTTCTGTATTTTGTGTATCAAGAGTATCATTGTTTGGAACACGTTTTTCATTACTTAAACCAGATATAAAATTTGAGTATTCCATTTTTATCTTTCTCTTTACTCCACCTGTTCTCTTAGTCTTTTTCCACTGTTTATTCATGACAACAACGTGTCACGTGCGACATAAAATTACTAATGAGTATATATATATATACTAACGCACAAATGAAAATAATCATACTACTCATGGTTTTATGGCCAAATTATGACCTATAGTAATAAAATTAAATTTTTATTTATCTAAATAGTGCTGAATGCTTTAAAGTAACAATAAATTAAGAAGATAACAGAGCTAAAACTTTAGTAAATGTTTGGCTAATGCTTAGCTGTAAATAAGCATAAGAAAAGATTATAAAAATGCGTTTAATCTTAAAAATGTGTTAATAAATCTAAGTTCACTATAAAGTATTTCGACAACGTTTATTTAATGTATTAGGTTTTCTTATTTACTAATATAAGGTCTTAACCTTTGTGTTAGTGTAAATGCTGTTTAAGGTGCTGTATATTAAAAGTAATTGATGTTTTAGTATGATTATAAGCCAATTAACCTTATTTTTTAGACCATACAATAGCTTCATGCATTATAAATTTTACCACATTCTACTGAAAAGCATTTAAACTAAGTCAAACCTGATTTAAAGTGATAGTCTGACTTTAAAACGTAAATCAGTCTTTACTTCAGTGAATATACAGATTACGTGTTACTTGGGAAGTAATCGTTCAGACATACCCGCGCGGTTTCCGCAACCCAACCGCCAGAAAATAGAATCGCGATACTCCCGCGCGGTTCTATTACTATGAAGATCTTACTCAGCGTTAATTAGCATTGCGGGCACCGCGCGATTAACACGTCATAACAAGAGCACCGTGAGTTATTTATTGATGAAGTGGAGAGTTTTTCTTCTGGTAACACGCTTGCCCTCATATGTGTTTCAGAGCTTGAAATATCTTACCTGATTAGTTCAATGAGTTCATCAAAAGATTTTATTGACATTCTCAAATAGTCAAAAAATTTTCTCTCAAAAATTCTTAAATTGGGATATAGTGTTACTATCCTCTTAAGATCCTCTCTGAATCTGCCTTTTCCTTATTTTCTGTATCAACCACAGACACGTTAGTTACTCTTCGACTTCCATCTTGAAACTGATCGCTAACTAACCGCCACTGTTTGAACAGTCGCCATTTTTGCGGTTCAAACCGCACGATCTGACAATCGCGCGGTTCCCGCTGTGTCTGAACGAGCACTTAATGTGATTTTACTTAGCCTACCTTTTTCTATAATATAAACCTCAGAGTTCGAGTCAAAAGATTTTAATTAACAAATAAAAAATAAGGGTTGGTGATAGATGGGTGAAAATTTAGGGCTGTATGTATTTTTTAATGGCACATTAAAGATTAAAATTTGGTCCAAAAAATAAAATGTTAGGGGTGGAAAACCCTTATCATTTAGGGGTACGAAAAATAGATAGTTGCCGATTTTAAGACCTACTGAATATGCATACAAAATTTGATAAAAACGGTCAAGCCGTTTCGGAGGAGTATAATAACTAACATTGTGACACGAGAATTGAATATATAAGATGATTGTTTACAAGCTATTCTACTTTCTATACGAATTACTCTCAACTAATGCTTTCTTTTTCATACTGTCAAATAGCCCATTATTTTAACAATAGAACAATGTGGGACTTCACGGCCAGATACTAAATCCTTAAATATTGCCGTAGCCTACCTTCCTCATCATCATCGTCATCATCATTGTGATTGGCCTTTTTGCCTGATACCTTCCGTTTTCTGGTATCTGGTATTGGCATGAAGTTTGTAAGCTGAACGCAATCTTCTAAGAAATATTGCCGAACTGGGTGCGTACGGCCAGGAACCTAGAATTTAATGATAAATAATATATTGCGCCGTCAAAAGTTATTTGTTATTTTTACAGTGTTCGATTTGGGAAAAGATGTGGTCTACATAAGTTACAATATTAATTTTTCAGAGCCACGAGTTGTTAATACTATCTTACATTTGAGTAGGGTAAGATTCAGAAACGAGACTTTCGATTCCCGTATGTCAAAATCTAATAATTTTTTTATCTTTGGAATCTTGGCGCTCTCTTCTGAATACTATTTTTTTTTTAATATTAAGGGAACGTTCAAGTAATTTTTGGGGATTATTGACCCCCCCCCCCATGTAACGCACCGTAACGTTTTTCTGTATCCAATAGTAAAACGTTGCGTGACCACCCAGTGACTCTTTATACCTAAAACTATAAAGTACTAGAAAGTCGAAAACAATATCGCGTAATTTTATTCCCCAGCCCCGTAAGGTAACGTTTTACAAAAGGATCCCCCCCCAAATTCAAATTCCCCCCAAAATTCGTTACGTAATAACTTGAACGCTCTAATATTCTAGAGACTTAATGTCCATATTCTTATTCTTATCTCAAATCACCATTTTGTCTTGATCCCTGTAAAATATGTCTCTCAAACAGTCAAACAAGCCATAATTGAAAAATTAAGGCTATAATAAAGATGTTATGAATCCTTCTCAAATTACCTCAATAACGGGACAGTTCCCGAAGTAGTCAACAAATAGTGTAGTATCTACGGTGGCCGACATAAGTATAATCCGTAGATCGGGATATGTATGCGCCATGTCACGTAGGAGGATGAGAGCGAAGTCAGTATCTGCGTCTCTTTCGTGCACCTAAAAAATATAAGAAAATTCTACTGAGCGCAAAGGATAGATATATGTTTATAACTTCTTAACGCCTACTATTTAGACACATTTGAGATAAATACTGGATAGAAGAAAATAAGAAATAAAAAAATAAATAATTTGTTTAATGTTTTAACGATTACAAATATATATTATAAAGAGTTAAGCATCCAACAAGTAGTCACAACGCGTTCTGGAGCACGCACTACTGCCAGGTTATTTACGTGCATGCATACTAGACTGATTCGAAATAAAATATATATATATGAGTTAGTATATCTAAAAAGCTTCTTTGTCAGACAAAAAAAAACCTCCTAAAAAATGAGCTTGATATCTTCTTTCCCTTTCCCATTTAAAATGCATTGAAAAAAAACTTTTTTCTTTATTTTCATTGTAAATCGTCGAATTTTTATTTTCAAATTTCCCTTTTTGGTGCCTTGTAGGAAATTAAATTCTCTACAGAGAGGGTTTGACCAAGGGTTTTTTTATACATATCATAAGTCATCTAGATATTTACATCTAACATTTTGTAGCTTACCTCATCCACAAGAACATGGCTGACACCTCTTAGGCCTCCTTCAAGTTTCCGCAACAACACACCCACAGTACAAAAAAATATCGAACCGTATGGACGCGGAAGGATTGACTCAAACCTCACCGAGTATCTAAAACGTTTCAGTGCAGTTAATATAATTGTAATCATAATTAGACCCTAATAATATAAACAAAGCCATCTTTCTTCACTTATATTCCGATTTTCAGCTATATGTGCCTAACTTAATTGTTGATTCGCAGAGAGCCGAACCCAATGAATCAATTTCCCCAAGTATATTTTATTTAACAAATTTATGACTACACTCTGATTTTTAATTCCGTAGAATTTTGACATTTCATAAATGTAATAAAATGTTACGTATGTTGTATGTTTTACCTACAAAAATGTAAATCTTAATATTTACTTACTAAAGTGACCTAATACAAAATAAACAAATATTTCAATATCACGAAAAATAATCGAATTAACTTTAATTACTTTATTTTATTCTTTAGCTGGCATCACTGCCCACCAATTCCAGGTTTAGTAAACCTTTTGAAAAAAATGTTATTTTAATTGTGCGTTTTTACTGTTTGTGATGAAAAGAGAATTATCAGTCGCCGTAAAACCACTTTTAATGTTGAGCACCGCAATTAATAAAATGGACACATTTACTAACAAACAAAATGTTTGTATAGAGTTAGACGTTGACATCGTTGAAACTGAAAAATGTGCCCAGCCAAAAAGGTTTGTAATCTCTGATATGTCAATAAATTATAGCTGTCAGAATTCTACGGAATTAAAAATCAAAGTATAGTTTATAAACGGAAAATATGTAATATTTCTTAATATAAGTTATATTTCTCACCCCACACTATTGCCTAGGTCCTCACATCTTTCGGCCGCTACTCTCTCCGCGACACTAACAGCGGATATCCGTCTCGGTTGTGTTACACATATGTTCGCCCATGCGCCTTGACCACTCGCTACGTAATCATCCAGTATGAATTGGCATACCTGAAAATTGCAAAAAAATCTGGTATGTATTTCGTCAATAAACATAAATATATAAATACACCAGTCATTATAGACATTCGAAATCGAAAATTTGATAATAATTCCAAAAGTTTTCAAACTTCGGTCAAGTGAATGGTACATTGGGACGACAATAAATCTCATTTTGCAACCTTGTCCGCAGTCCGGAACATTGTTAAAATTGCAATTAAATTAATTTTATGTCTGTATGGTCGTGAAAAAAATTCCAAAAGTTCTGCAAACTTGGGGAAGTTTTCGATATAATATTTCATATCACGTATAAAATTTGCAACCAACCTAAGTGTACGGAACATTTTTTGTTATTTATTTTATTTTCGATATATCTGTCAAATTTGCAGAACTTTTGGAACGTTTTCCTTCAGTTTAATAAAGAACAACATTAATTAAATAATGTTCCGTACACTTAAATTGGTTGCAAATTTGACACGTGATGTAAAATAATATATTTAACACCACTCCAACTTTGCAGAACTTTTGGAATTTTGGTCTCAAGAACTAAGCAAATTATCATTTATTGCATTTTTAACAATGTTCCGGACCGCAGAGCAGGTTGCAAAATTTTATAGTTTGTTTTAATACCACTCCCGACCTTACATAAAATTTGAAAACTTTTGGAATTATAATGAATTAATTGTCTTGACTGACTGGACTAAAAGGCATTTTTCGAAAATCGATTTGGAAGGAACGTTGGAATTTAAAAAGTAAATAGCCATAAACCATCTAGGAAATTTCGCATCGAATGGCAGTAGTATTAAGTCGATACGATCAGTGGTTTAGGCGTGAAGGAGCCTCAAACGAAGACCATTTTTCTTATATGTATAGATATAGTTTACTTTCAGATAAAATTTACATGCCTAATTCGTTTATAATTAGTCCCATCACACCGTTTTAACTAAAGCAATGTAGATCAGCAAATAAATACTCATATATTTATCCATTTGTTTCATAAATCATACTACGCTCTCTGGTGGTTTTGCGCGAAACTAGGACTTCTTATTTCTAATGATTCGATAGGATTTTGCATACCTGAGTAGTTTTCCCACAACCTGTGTTACCACGTATAATAACCACAGGGTTGTCATTAATCGCCTCCATTATTTTCGACCTCATTCCATAAACTGGCAATGCTTCTCTTTCGCGCATACTTTCCTGAAAATATATGAATCTTTCTAATATAGGTTGTAAAATGTATTTGTGTAAACCAAAAAAAAAAGGCCAAATAACTTTTATATATTTTTTTAAACAAGTAGTAAAAATACATGAACATCTGTACTCCTTTGAGTTTTAAATAGCATCCATTCAAGACACTCATTGAAGATGTAGATAAGGGTTAGACATATAATATAATATGTCTAACCCTTATCTACAACAATATTCCACAAATCTATATAAAATGTAAAATATATAAAATGAATGGCTGTCTATGTCATATATTTATAGAAAGCTTTAAGAAATTAGTTTATCATATCTGTAGTAACAGTCTGAGATGGTCTGTTTAAAAAACTTTGTAATAAGTTTTAACAATATTTTTGTTAACGAAGTTCACCGGGTTCTATTATTAAGTAGAGCCTCGTTAAGTCGAACCTCGATAAGTCAAATACCTCCAAATCTCGAAAAAATGTTTTGTTCCCTTCCCTTAAAACACCAAAACCTCCATTACTTGAAATCTTGACCCTCTGTTAATTGAAATAATCACCGAGTCCCTCCAAGCCAATTTGGTACATATTTTCAGTCTATAACTCGAAAAATTAAATTTGACCTCTGTATTTCGAACATGGGAACGTTTTATTCTACAACCTTTACAACTTGATCATTTGGAATTTATTATCTCTATTGTTCGAACAAAAATAAGTTACCGACTTTAAGAACTTGGCGACAATGTGAGTACACTATTGTTTCTTAGAAAACATTTTAGGAGTATACAATAATAAATGTATGACTCATGGAAACACGTGTTTGCTTGCTTTGTGTCAGGTGTTCAATTTTGATTCCCTTTGAAATTTAGCTAAGCCAGTCGACTTAAAAACCTCAAACTCTTTATGTCGAATCAAAATCCGCCTAAGTCGAAATCCTCCATAACTTGAAAACTCTATAACTCGAATTTTTTGGCGTCTCCCTTGATGTTCGACGTATAGAGGTTCTACTGTATATAAATACCTGATACAATGTGCTATTTTGGCACACGCTCCTGTGAGATCCTTCCAGGTCAGAGCTGATGGCATCTAAAGTTGTTGTGGCCAGAGGTCCTTCATCTGTTAATAAAAGTAGGTTTGGAATTAAGTTTGATATTCATTATAGCCCGGACTTGTGTAAGTTACCATTATTTTATATATTGACTATTATTAGCAGAACATCCAATTTATGATAATGCTGTCAACTTTTAATGGCTTAAAACATGCATAAACTTGAGTAAAGGAGATAAAATCCTAATACATGATAAATTATAATCGTCATACACAGCTCCATCACATTTTCCTATACAGTTTTATAAGCTACCATTGAGACAACAATTTGATTCTTAAATATTTTTACATCTAATATATAAAATTCTCGTGTCACGGAGTTTGTAGTTAAACTCCTCCGAAACTGCTTGACCGATTCTCATGAAATGGTGTGTGCATATTGGGTATGTCTGAGAATCGGACAACATCTACTTTTCATCCCCCTAAATGTTAAGGGTAGTCCACTCCCTAAATTTTTTTTTGAGACAACACTTTTTGTTTTAATTTTTTTATGATACAGCATTCAAAAATACATACAACCCTTAATTGTCACCCCTCTACCATCAACCCCTATTTTTTATTATAGATAGTTATTTTTATTAAGAAAAAAAAAAATCCCAGAAATAATACACATGGCCAAACGACGTTTGCCGGGTCTATTTATTTATTTATTTATTTGATGCACAAAACACATTATAATCTTTACAAAAATAAACTTAAAACTAACAGTTATGAACAGGATTCTAATGTAAAACCATGTGCACACTGCAAAATTAATGTTACAATAATAAAAGGCTCATAACTATCAAAGGTAACATAGTAAAAAAATAAAAATAATAACAATAATAATAATAAGTTCCTCGACACCAATTTAACGTTAACGTTAACCAGGACCACAAGGGTCAGCACTTAACCTACGATGGAGGATGTCTTTAATTACACTAATGAATTTTTTAATATTGTGACAGAATATGTCCACAAGTAAGTGGTTGCTCTTTGCCATCTCGTTATATTGACGAGCCATCCTAGTCAAAGGGTTGTAAAACGAAATGTTATTTTTATAAATTTGAAGGGAAAACAAATTGACTACATTAGATCTACGGGCACTAGATAGGGTCAGCTAGTATTAATATATTTTTTTAGAAATTATATTGTAATTGCGTAGACAAGACTATACTTACCAATATTGCATCCAGTCCACGCATTCCAATTGGGCTGTGGAGGCGACCATGACACAACACCAGATGTCGTCTGCTTAGCTTCTTTCATAGCCTTAATTCGGTCCATTTGCATTATCGTCACTCCTGGACCCTCAGAGTTCTCCTGCGGTGCATTTACATCCATCGGCACGATATCTAGCTCTATAAAGGATAAACTCTAGGTAAATAATTATACTTTTATCAGGTAAATATCTTGTTTTTTTTATATAATAGGGGGGCAAACGGGCCTACGAGACGCCGAAAAAGTCATCGCAGCCCATCGACACCAATTGTTTGTGGGTATGCTACCTGCTTTGAGCGAGAAGTAGACACTAACTTTGAATAGTTGGCTGTCCTATCTCTCAAGATGGATAGTTGCCACAGTTCGCTAGTTCGCTAAAGAAAATGTCAAGGTATACATCAGTTTAAGATTATAAAAATTAACTCTGAAAATTTTTAACCTCAGTGCCTTATTTAAAATTATCAGAAATATATTGTTCATCTGTTTACGGAGTTTTTCCTAATAGTTTTGTAAAAATAAATAAGAATCGATGATTGATGAGATGTTGATGATGATGAATTTTCTACCAAAAGCCAACTATTTAACAATCTACGAGAATTTATTTCGAAAGATGTACTAATGTTTGTGAAGTTGCAATTAGTATAATATTATTATTTTTAAAACAAACTAAAGATATCATTATATTAGGTATGTTGTAGATTGCGCGGTAAATAATGACTTGCTGAATCAAAGTATATTTTCTAAACAAAAATGAGCTTATCTTATACAAATGAAAACGAACAATGCGTGTTGTGAATTAAATTAGTATTGTTAATAATTTCCGCGTTATTTTAATAAAATTAACACGGGCCGCGCGCGATATTATAAATACGCGTGCCTGATTGACCCGCGCCTTTAGTCATCTGCGCGCTGCATCTACGCGTGATCACTGAACGCCGGCATTTCATCACTCATTCTGTTTCAACGACTTTACGTAGTCTTGTTACCCGACTTATTGTTTTAATAAAAAATTAGGTTTTAATTTTATTTGTAGTCGCCTAGCGGCAACAGTATGTTTATGAATAAGTAAGATACTAGTATATTTTTGATTCCATACCACTCAATGCTTCCTCAATTTGTTGTTCTAGCCTGGGATCGATAGCCACCGGATAAGCTTTCATCAAGCTTTCTGCAGACCTAAAACAGTATATAATAAAACTGACAATCGCTTCTGGATATCATCGAGCCGATAAGCCTATTTAACTACTTCATTATTTCGTATTTGTATATGTACACTTATTAATTGGAAAGTCTAAATTTATATACCAGTTCCAAAATCAACGGCGTAGAGCGGGCGAAAAGGACTGCCAAGACACTCTGCTACCCAAAATAATAGCAATGTTTTTGGTTTAGAAGAAAATTTATAGGAACTGCAACTGTATTAATATATATTTTATAATTTTAAAGAAGTTTTTGGGGTAGTCTGTCAACTCTCAACAATAAAAAAAAACAAATGTTAAAAAAATGGTGCGTGTACTTATGTACGCGCATAAGAAGTTATACTTCTTTGTCTTTCTTTATTTTTTTTAAATATTATATAATTAATAATCAATATTAAGCGTTAATAATTTAACAATATGTAATATTTAGTATATTATTCAATTATTAATTAATATTAATAATAATTATTATTATATTATATTATTAATTCAATTTAACAACTAGGTATGTTTCATAACCTTTTAACTAAGTATAAATAGGTCTTTGTGAAAAAGCATTGCTAAATTTCTTTGAAAAAATAATTAAAACTGCTTGTTTAAAAAGTACTACAAGTAGATTGTCTTATTCCCATCTCGATCGCGCACGCTCGGCGCCCATACTGAATTTTGTGTCACGGTGCGCGCGCATCGTAAAATTTCACTCTCATAAATTTTTCATAACGCGCCTAAAGAAGTATAACTTCAAAAATAAAATAGACATAAACAATTTGTCTGTCCCCTGCATTGGAGGGTTACGAGACTACAGTTAATAGCCTAGAGGTGTATCTTACCTGTCTTTCTTAAGCGTTCCGCTATAGGCCTCAATTACACCAAGATGGTATAGTTGCCTAACCAACGATAACGCACAAGATTTACTCGCAGTTTGTTTGTTAGACGCTGTCTCACGTCCGGTGACATTGCGACCGAGCTGACGTACATAAATCGTCATTTCGCAACAGAAACTCCTAAAAAGTGCAATTTTTCATAAAGATCTGTTAAGACTATACTTTTTTTTTACCCAAAGTTAATATAGTCCCACGCTTATAAGCAGAATAATTTTTGAATTAAGGAAGTCAGTAAATTAAAGAAGAAACAGGTTAATGTATCACTTTTAAAATAACAATTCCATTTAGTCAATCGTTAAAAACCCACACCCATTTCTCATTACGTAGATAATCATGTATTTATTTTTTAAATTCTTTTCAAGAGGTAATAATAATTGTTGATTTTACAATCGGTAATTCTATAAACCCTTTCCATGCACTAGATGAGAAAAACAATTAAAATTAGAAGCATTAATATGTTTTTCTTTACCGACAAGTCATAAGTGTACAATTGTACACTTATGACTTGTCATACGAAAGAAAAACATATTAATGCTTCTAATTTTACATTTAGTGCCAGTTCTCAAATCAAGGTCGTAGAACGGAAGAGAAGAACTGGCAATAAACTCTCCGCCACTCTTTATATAATCGTTATGTTTTTTTGTTACACAACGTTTGTAAGGAGCTGCAACCATTAAACCATGTTCCACATGACATCTTAAGTAATTAATAATCTTAATATATATAAATTACGTGTCACGTTGTTTGTCCGCTATGGCTACCGAACCGATATCAATTAAATTTGCACACTGTGTGCAGTTTGATCTAACTTAAAAGATAGGATAGCTTATATCTCAATTTATACCCGCAATAATTATATTATTTTATTGCAAATTATTTGTTTATTACTTGACAGTCGCAAGATGTCTAACAGATGGCGCTGTGTTGAAAGTACCAACGTTTCACATAAGCTACAATACAATGGCATAACCACCAAAAAAGCACGGCGGGCGCCATGACTGGTCTTCTCCTACCGTTTCACTTGAATAGTTTACTACTATGTAATATAACAAAATACTTAGCCACAGCAACGCTTGGCTGAGTTTGCTAGTAATAACATAAATTAAAAACAAAGAGTTGTCCTCTATCAGCAGGAGGCATGGTGAAATAGGAGCACGCACTTAGATTCTCATGGGAACAACACGCAAACACATAGTCGAAATAATTAACATCACCGCATACACGAATTCAAGTACGACCAGTCACCACAAGTAGCCCCCGTTCACGAGTATGACGCATGGCCAGCCATCGGCCCCCTAGCCAATTTTAGTATAAGTTAATACTCTCTAGTTTTGACGATAAAAGATATTTAGTACGGGAATTCTTTACAATTACTATGGTCGTTACAAATATAAGTAACTCATAATAGTTAAATAAAGTGAGATCCTTAGTATGTTGAGCTATCAAAATTAATTATCTACTTCTACAAGGAACATGCTTATTATTACAGTTACTTACCATGTGTAGTAGGAACCTTCTGTGAATGTGACCAGTAGTCTTTAGGCACGAATATAGCGCACGAACCTGTACCCAAAACAAAATCTAAGACAATAATTAAGGCAAGACTTTATATATTATTAAATGCTCAATTTTTAAATTCTAAAACCACCAATAAAAATATAAATAAGCATTCTATAAAGTTAGTTCTTTACTTTTCAGAATGCAGTCACTTGTTTGTTAAATACTGAAAACTAGCCTTTTAAGTAATTACTTTAAGATTATTTTATTAAGGTGGTATTAGAACCTCAATCAAATTGGTCTTAGACTGTTTTGGGTTAGTTTTACCAATAGAAGTAATCATTGTTATCTTTTTCAAAGATCACTTCAAATTATTTTAATTTCATATCTATTTTAATATGTGATAGAAACATGACGTGAACATATTTCTATAGTTTGAATTATAACTTTCGATTTTAAAAACCCACTTAATCCCACTGGTCATATTCACAGAACTACTTGTTCTAAAACAAAATTTGCCACTAACTTTTCAAACATTATGAATAATCAGTGGCATAAAAAGCTGGGGTAGCTCTATAGCACTTATAGCTTATCAGTGTAGACACCTCCTTTATGGCATTGTGGATAAGAGTATTACTGCATTTGGTAATTTCAACATATCAATAATATCACCACAAAAAAGTTAGCAAGCCTGTTCAAATATGATTTATGGTACATACATTTTTAGCATTTCACTGCGTTACGATCACGAATAAAACCATCAATTTAAAAAAATATTATCATTCCCTCGTCAATACTTAGTGTTCAATATAAATTACAGCTGGTTAAATTGGTTCAAATTCATGAAAAACAAATAGCTATAAGGCCAAAGATTTAATAAAAATATTTTATGGATTAAACATTAAGAAGATCAAAGATTTTATAAATGCCAAATTTAACCCATGATTTATTCCCGTAAGGTCTTCATAAAAACACTTATTTTCAAAACAATTTTGTGATATGAAGAAAAAATGCAATTCAAGGTGCTCTTCAAAAAAAACCACTATCAGTGAAAACAATTCTCCCATTGGTACCAAAATTGAGAAGAATGATGGGAGAGTCAGTTCTCACGAGAACTTGTCTCTAAATCTTAGGCTGAATGCATGGTGCTAAACAAAATAAACTTTTAAAATGTTTTACTTAACAAGTTAATGTTAAGTGCTGTCTTTAAGGTTTCCATTAACCAAGTTTTTTATAGCAGAACAACATTGTTTTATGGGATTACAATTATTTTTTTTGTTAAAAGTACATAAATATATTGTTATATTTAGCAATTAACATTTTCAATGTTCAATAGCAAGATTGAATTTTCAAATTTTCTGGTGAACTAATAAATTACAGGTAAATTATGATAAATTCTATTATAGGTATAATTTAGATGTGTTGCTTGCCATTTGTGGACAAAAAGTAGCATTTTGCATGTTTATACAGTTTTTGCTATGTTTACGTTGAGCTCAGTAAACCATAATTAAAAGCTTGTCTGACCTGAGCCTAAATTACCAGTTTAACATTAACACAGGTTTTTGTTTATTATATAATATTTAATGAAATTTTAACATATCATGTATCAACACAACAGACTATAAGTAATGGTTTTAAGCCAACCAACAGACAGATTGTATTATAATGATTTGTATACCAGTCTTGAAGAAACTTCCACTTTGTAATATAAAAAAAAACTAGTTTTATAGTGAATACTATTAGTAGGATTCATGTAAAAAGCTGCTTTAAAGGATAGACTTATAATTTTGGCATATCATGACAACTTATGTTAATTGTAATGCTAAATTATTTACAACTGAAACTATTATCTAGTAACATTATTAAATACTAGACAAATAAAATAAAAATACTACCTGGTGTGATCAGGACCAACCGCTTTATAAACATAATCAGCATTGATCTTATTCACTTGAATGAACTGATGCAATTTAGACTTAGCATTTTCCATCATCCAATTACCATGTAGAGCAGCATTAACATCCAGGTCTTCAGCCTCCTCAACATTCTTTTGTTGTTGCATTCTATCAATATAAGTAAAGTTCTCGGATGACCCACCATAAGCTTGGTAAGCGGGGCCCATCTTTTCAGGGCCCATTCCTTCCTAAAACATTTAAACTAGTATAGTAAAAACCATATAAGATATAAGAACATAAATTTTTATTTAAAATATTTAAAACATTTGCAGTCTTTCAAATATTTATGATAATAAATATTTTGGGGACAAATACCTGGAAAACTGGTTTATTTTGTATTGCTTGGAGTTTCATACTATCAATGCCTGAGGCTGGGGATGTAATATCAGGGGCTTCATTTTTAATCAGTACATCTGCTGGAACTTCTGACTCTGTTACCTCTCCCGAACGCACCAAAAAGGTAATGAAATCTCGGGAGGCATTCTTTTGAGCTTCTTTTTTTGTGATTGAGTTGCCGGCACCAACATAAGTGTAACCATCTACGCGAACTTCACACAGAAATCTTTGGCGATGTTTCGGCCCTGTTTACATAAAATATTTAAAGTACAATGGTACCTCTACATACAAGTTTAATTTGTTCCATAACCCTGCTTGTATGTTAAATATCTCAAAGCTCCTATTGAAATAATTGAAATGCCATTAAACCATTCCAGCACCCATAACACCACCTCAGTTGTTTTTGAATAAGAAAATGATTTCACTCTTGAATTCATCATCTTTGGGCCAATGGTTTTTAAAATAAATGAGATAATATTTTGGAAATGTACAAAAAGAAAATAACGCGAACCCAACTGATAAGAAAACGAGGGAAACAAGAAAACAGACTGAGGTCTAATCTGAGGTGGGAGAAACTGTTAGTGTAGTGTGCGTTTCCCCGTATCTCAAAGCAAAAATATCGCTCGCACGACTGCTCATACCTCAAAACGCTCGTATATCGTGGTAACACTGTAGTTTTAGTAAAGACAAACTGGTGGAAGTGGTGGTTAACTTGACTGTGGACAGATCTTTAATGATATAGGCGATGTTAAAACATCGTCACATTAACTTTTCAAGGATAAATTCATGCCTATATTATCGATATTCGTAATACCTTTCATCATTATTTTCGCGTGTATCACACAAATAAATAAGAACGCTTACCGGTGGCACGAATATCAAACTGCGGTGTTAAACCTTTCTTTGTCGTCCAAGCATGTAAATAGGACTTGACGTCCATTTTTGAAGAAATAATTTGTTTTATTTATTCTCGTTAACTCACATTAATCAATTAAACTTAATAAAGTAAAGTCTATATAATAAATAATAATATAATTAGGTTACGGGTTAAACTGTAAACAGTGTCAATGGTACAGTAACAGTTTACACTTTACAGTACACTGTTTTTTTTTTTTTTTTTTAATTTTTTTCATAACCATGGAAATGCCATGGGTACAGAGTCCTTCAGTCGGAATCATAGAGATTACATAAGGTCCTTAAAAGTATGTAATAGCATAAATATAACATTTGCCCTTTAAACATTCTTAAGCAATTAAATTAATACAAATTGTAATTATACAGTACACTGTTAACTGTATAGTAGAGTATTGCCAGTATAATATTATAATTTGTAGTCCTGCAATGGTAGAAGTTAGAACACGAAATAAAATAAGGGGGGGAGCGTGCCTTTGTGACGTCGACAAAGATTACTTGTTCCTAGTATAAGAAGATATATTATAATCTCCAACCATAGCATTAAAAATAAGTTAAAAAGTATAAGTAAAGTCCTATAGATGGATACATATCGTGGCCGTACAAGAAACATAAATATTTTTCTACAGTGTTGCTGCAAAAATTTCCCTATATTTCGATATCGTGACAAACTAAGACGTAGATAAAGTGGGAAAAACTTGCTTTTCTTAGTAAGAATTCACGGAAAGAAAGAAGGCTGGCCTTTGGCCATGGTTGGGATGTTATGGGTTAATAATAATAAGGAACAAATAAATACAACCAATAACAGCAAAAACATTTACAAAATTTTCCATTTCTAATAACGGCCTACTGCCCATTAGGTAAATAAAACTAGCTTAGTGTGGAAGTTTCTACTTTTTCTCGTTCCCTATTATTCTCGTTGAGACAGACTATTATCGCTCCGATAATAAAATTAGTTCTAACTTCCAACTACCTTACTTTGATAAGTAACGAGACATGATTGTCTAATAGACTATGTATAATTTGCCTTAAATTTTTCTTTGCTAACAATCAAATAATCAGTAGCTGAATACTTGTTATTCAGCTACCGATTATTTGTCCCCTGCCGTCCTACTCTCTTTGCAGGCAATGAATTGACCATGCGTGTAGTGTGTGTACACAAGGAGGCCCAGAGTGGGATAATGAAGACAGATTAGAGGTCGGTCAACTTGTTGTCCACCACCACATGGTTAGCCATGACATAACTTGATGAAAACCATTCAAGTGCCTTTCAAACCATGGGACGACCAACATAAATACCAATAAGTTAGAGGTTAGTTATCCGGATTCCGGTTAGCGGCAAGAGCGAATGTTGCTCAACTTGAAAGTGTGTTAGCGCGGTGCTACTACGCGATGGCATTTTAATCCACAACTCCATCAGATTCCTATTATAAATTTTGATCGGATTGACAAGAATTTCAAATTAATTACAAAAACAAAGAAAAACTCTCCTTCACTTCACAGAGCTAATCAGGGTTTCTAGCTTTCGTTGTAATAGTGCATCATAAGGCACAAAAGCATTGTAAAAATTTCATAACCTAAATAAATAACTCAAAATTGCGGTTTTACGTAAACCTTTGCAATCAAAATTCCTTTGCCTTAGTATCACTCATTAATATAGAAAGACTGGCTAAGTTAAATTATGGGATGGACGCACGTTGTTCACTTTTTTTGGAATGGGTAAAATTTTATAAACTTGCGTCAGAACACTTGACCTGATCGAAAATTCATAAGACGGATGGAGAGTAGACAGCTGGCGCGGCGAATTTAATGTATTGTAAATTGTCATGTTTGTGTACGATAGCGAAATAAATAAATATTGTATTTTACCACATAAATGATAGTACTTTTATACTGATAATTAAAGCAATTCGTGAATAATTATTTCCTAACCATTCCAAAATATCATCATCTCTCAGAAAATCCGACAGTTCTTTGGGCTTATCAGTAAATGTGGAAAAAACAAAGTATATGACGACAACACCATTAGAAGCAAGAAATCCCTTTATCGTAAACTTTAAACGATCAATGATGACTAGTGATAACAATCCCAGTCGAGAGATCAGTAGACGCATCATGATGGCAAACCGCTGCTACATTGGCCTTCGCAGATATTTCCAATCGCGACTTCTCAGGAAGAATACCAAGCTTGTTAGACCTCTGCTGCGACCAGTGCTCACTTATGGTTCTGAAACCTGGCTCCTTAGTAAGAAGGACGCGATCTCTCTCCTTATTTTCGAGCGGAAGATTCTTCGAAGAATCTTTGGTCCTGTTTGCAACGACGGTGTTTGGCATATCCGCTACAATGAAGAACTTTGTAACATCCTAGACGACGCCAACATCGTCCAATTCATATTCATCTGCCGGCACTCCCGGAGTGCAACCCGTCGTTTTTTTTTACAAGCGATTGTACTGCTGAAAGTGAAAAAAAATAACAGTCATAGAATTGTGGGTGTACTATGTGCGTTTTCCAATTACAGTACTAGAGCGCATTTTGCGGCATAATGCTCAACGTTGAGTGTTCCAACTACAGCAACGCTTCGCACAATTGAGCACTCTCAAAACGAATGCTCTCGCGAGCTTCTCGCAAACAATACCAACACAGTGACAGAAAATTGACCAGTATTTTTCTTTAAGTTGGAATTTATCGAAATTTTCGTTAGTAAATATTATTTATTGTTGAAAAATTTGTAAGGCTTTCGTTTCGTCGTAGATTTTGAAAATAATTAAAGTTATTTCAAACTGCTAAAACAATAAATATTATATAGGATGAAGGTATAAATAGTTACTTTTTTATATTCCACATTTAAAATATGAATACAATTTTATTTTAAAATTCGGATCTGTAAACAAATTTACTTTACAGGATTATACTTTAGAAAAAATTGCAATGGTTTTGAAAAAGTATATAATTTTTTTAGAAATCATTAAAAAATATTACTCAAAACGTAAATGATGTAAACTTCTTACATGAAACTAAATATTTTACTGTTAATTTAGCTTGTTAAAACCTTATATTCTTTAAAGGTTTTGTCTTATTTCAGTAAAAAAATGTTAATGAAATAATTTGATTATTAAATTAAGCGTAAAAAGTTTTCAACCAATTATTATTGTTTACCAAATTATTTATACATTAATGAGGTTGCTAACTCTGTTCAGACCATTTTTTTGTCAACACTGACTTAGCGCACTTTGCTGATGCATTTGAAAACTAATTCACGTTCCAATTAAGCTTCAGCATTATGCGGCATTGTGCGGCACTGAGTCGAAAAATGCTCTGTAATTGGAAAACGCACACTTATTCCTCTTGTACACAAAAGTTACACGACGACTATATCGCCGATATTATCTATAATGTTTATCATCTTTCTAGTCTGTGTTCAATATTTCATCTGTGGCTCCCACTTTCTGTTATTATTTTCAATATCTTGTATTTTTACTGTTCACAAGAAATTTAATAAAATCTTGTATTAAGGGATTGAATTAAAGGGAAATTTAATGAATTCGGATATAAAAGTTTCATAAAAAATGTAACGAAATGATTACTTTTTTTTTCAAATTAATTTAGCACCATCGTCATTTTTAATGCGTAGAAAGGTAAAATATACAGTTGTTCTGAGACAAAGGCAGGTATTCTATTGTGCCATTATAATGTATACAGACGTAGTAATTAATATAGGTAAATTATTTCTAATAGGAGGCGTAATGAGCAGTAAGTAAGTGGCAGTGAAGGGAGATGTCGCAAGAAGGCGAAGACGAAGGAGCAGAGAAAGCACTGCTAGAAAGCATTGCTAACGACCTTATGCAGGAGTGCAGGCATAGCGCGCCTGGAGCTCGTCTTACTGCCCGAGTGCGCACTGCACTTGAAAGGTGATCTTTCTAGTGTATGTTGTTGTATGTTTTTTGACATAGATCAGTACCATATTGAACATATTAACCGTTGTCCCAAAATTGTTTCAAATTAAAAATAACCTTTGTTAAAAAGTACTGATGATGTTTAGTGGAGGTATAATTTCTTTTTCACTGGTATCTATTAGATATAATGAAATATGATTTACATTTTTTAAGATCTATGAGGTGATCACCGTATACCAATATTGGGATTTTTTATGCCTATACATTTTACAAATAATTATTTGTGAAATTTATGTAATTTTTAAATCAATAAACAATATTGTTTCTGTGAATTAATTTGAGTACACTTCTCTAGTTGTAATTTGTATTTCTTCTTACGTATCTCGTTTTAGTGATGTTTCTGTTTCCTTGAATTAATAAATAGATTTCATAACTGGGAAATTTTGAACCATACAAAGTAATTTATAGTAGTATCATTCAACTTTGTACTACGTACTTCGACTTGGGACAACACTGCAGTGGGCTATAAAATTAGAGTGTTGTAGGTTGCATGATCAGATTGTTATATAAATTTTTTTTTTAGATTGTCTCCAGTCCAAAGACGCGAAGTCGTGTCTCGTACCCGTGATGGCTGTGCGCCATTGTTCGTCGCGTGCCGGCGTGGCAACGCTGAGTTAGCTGAGTACCTTGTGCACGTGTGTGATGCTCCTCTGGAGCAGCGCGGTGTCTATGAAGTACCAGATGATCGTTCAGCGCACTCCGTCACGCCTTTGTGGTGCGCTGCCGTGGCCGGACGCCTCGCTGCCCTCACAGTACTTGCCGATGCGGGAGCCGACCTCAACGCCGCATCGGACTCGGGCTCTACGCCTGTACGCTCCGCTTGCTTCATGACGCACTTGGACGTGGTAGAATTTCTCGTGCAACGGGGCGCTGACGTTAACCGTCCCAACCATCACGGAGGTACATGCCTGATTAACTCAGTGCAGTCAGCACGTCTTTGTGCCTATCTATTGCAGCACGGTGCGCGAGTCGACGCCTGTGATACCCAGAACAAAACTGCCCTCCATTATGCAATCCAGGAGCACCGAGTTGAAACCGCGCGCCTGCTTCTACGCCATGGCGCATCGCCGCATCTAACGTCGCGCGCCGGTGACGACGCTCTGCGGACTGCCTGCCTCAAAGGCGCCTCACAAATCGTTGCGCTCCTACTGGCCTCGGTACCATACGAGTCGGAGCGCTGCGCCGACGCACACGAATTGCTCGGTGCTACGCAACTCGACGAGTTCAACGACGTCGCTGCGGCTCTCGCGTCTTGGCGTCGCGCCACAGACATTCGTTACGAGGTCGACGGCTACATCGAGAAGCGACCGTGGCTGCCGCAGGAACCGGACGGCGAAGCGCTTCGGGCGGTCGCCGGCGACGCCCTCGAAGGAGCCCACGAGTGGCGCACACTCGAAGAACTCGAGGAGTTGGCGACGGACGCGGATTTGCTGCGAACGCAGGCGTTGCTGGTGGCTTCAAGAACACTAGGCCCCTCGCACAAGGACTGCATGTTTCGCCTCATGTATCGAGGCGCCGCTTACGCCGACGCTGGCCGCTATCAGCGTTGCGTCGATCTGTGGACCTGGGCGCTGCACGTGCGAATCGTGCGCGACACGCTACTGCACGCAGACGCTTGTCACACCGCCAGTGCTCTCACGCGCCTATTGCTCGACGCGCAGGCGGGCCGTCTTGAACGTGCCGTCGGTATGCCGCGTCACGAGGACGTGGCGCGCGTGTTTGAACTCGTCGCTGGTCACCTACCGGAGTGCCGACGTGCTTTAAACGCGAGACCGATGCACAAGAAACAGGCGGAGACGTTTGATCGCGCGCTGCGATGCGTGACACACTTGCTGCATCTACTACTGGCGACGGCGCGCGATGACCAGCAGCGCGAAAGTACGGCTGCAGCTGCTCGGCGCCTAGTGGAGGCCGACGTACGCAGCGCGCACACAGGCGATACTCTGTTGCATCTGGTGGTTTCGCGGCTGAACGTGGTGCGGTCGACGTACTTCGCGGACGAGGCGGGCGTCGCGAACGTGTTTCCGAGTGCCGAGGTGGCTAAACTACTGCTGGCGTGCGGCGCCAATCCCCGTGTTCGCAACGAGGCACGGTCGACGGCGCTGCACGTGGCGGCCATTCCCTACAACCAGTCTCTACAACTGGTCGAAACTTTGTTAGCGGGCGGTGCACATCTGGACCAGCCCAACAAGTTCGGCGACTCAGCGGGCGAATTGCTGGCTTTGAGTGGTGGCGCGCGGATACGGCCTCTGGTTCACACATCCCTGGCTTGTTTGGCAGCTCGCGCTCTGCTTGCGGCCGCATCGCCACCCCCACACTTGCCCGCCGCTCAAACGCTTTACGCCCAATTGCTGCCGCGCACCCTGCTCGAATTTCTTGATCTCCATCGCCCCTTGCTGTCGCCGTAGCTTATTATTATAAGGATCTTATCATTAATTATTAAAATAATAAATATTGTCGTCTGTAAACATATTCAGTATAATGTATATATGTTGTATATTTGGAAATAATAAAAAGTTAATCTAATTAAAAAATCGTATTTTTGACCCACTAACTGAGTAAGATTATATAGGTATGTATGAATACCTAAAAAAACCTTATTGCCTATTACCAAAGACAATTCAAGTAAAATACCAGAAATGTTGGAGTAATAAAATAAATGTTTAAATTGGCTATACAGGAATGGCGCCAGTGTTAACTGCAAATCCTTGATATCAGGTAATCTAAGAAAAAATTCAACCTTTCTCACGTTTTGCTTTAACTCAGTTCGAATCGTTGCAACTTGCAATGTAATTATCGTATAGTCTGGCTAATGAAAGCGCGGCAAATTAAAAAAAATAGTATGGTATACCTAAAAGTTTGATATAGGTATTTTGTGGATTAAACTTACTTGATACTTGATTTTATTATTATTTACATTGATAGTAACCGTATTTGTATGAAATTAAATACTAACGTATTTAGTCTTTTAGTATTGATACTTAAAATGGCATTGCATGGAAAACTAAAACTATATAATATTATAAAAAACAACTTTATTCGGAATAAACAATCCTAAGAAAGAAACGACATATATCAAATAAAACAAAGTCGGTTTAATTTAAAATTATGAAAAATAATTGTAATTACATAACTTTATGGGATGTTTTATCTTATAATAAATCAACTTTGTTCATTGGTTTATTCACAAAACAAGAGTAATTAATTTATATTCTTATATAAAAGCCCATGGAAAAATTATTATATCTCACTCCTCTGAAGTCTGTCTTGAGTGACATTCGTTTTCTTCTTTTTATTAACTGCCGGTATTTGTGTTGCCACATACATCAAAATATGAAAGAAAGTACTACACAAACGCTACACCACCCCCCTACGGAGACAGAAAAACTAAGGCGAAAAATTAAAGTATATAACAATAAAATAAAAAAACTTAAAATATTTGACATTACAAAGAAAACTTAATATTTACAAATCTAACCTAGTCTTAAATCTAACCGTTCTGCCTGACCTGGTAACAACAGGATTAGGGGCAGAAACTGGAGGAATATTTTCCACAGTAGGCGAGAGCCATTACGTCTACCAGGACAACTACTCGTACTAGATGACAAGCCAACTCCAGCAATGGAAAACCCAGCTGATTTCGTTGTACGGCTTCGACGGAAAATGGCTGAAGTACAACCGACACCGGCAATGCGACATGGCACCAAACGGCCCTTCGTATTTAAAGAGCTACCTGGGGCGACGCACATATTTTTGCGTGACGATACCGTCAGACGTCCTCTGCAGCCACCATACACGGGTCCATATAAAGTTTTAAAGCACGCCATTGATGGTAAAACCCTGAACATCGATTTAAAGGGGAAGGACGTAACTGTTAGTGTGGATCGCGTTAAACCAGCGTTCGTCGAGCAGTTTGTTTTTCCTTCAGCTCGCACACCTAGTTTTGTACCCGCTGGTCCTGCTTTGCCGTCATTACTCTCGCCTACTGTGGAAAATATTCCTCCAGTTTCTGCCCCTAATCCTGTTGTTACCAGGTCAGGCAGAACGGTTAGATTTAAGACTAGGTTAGATTTGTAAATATTAAGTTTTCTTTGTAATGTCAAATATTTTAAGTTTTTTTTATTTTATTGTTATATACTTTAATTTTTCGCCTTAGTTTTTCTGTCTCCGTAGGGGGGTGGTGTAGCGTTTGTGTAGTACTTTCTTTCATATTTTGATGTATGTGGCAACACAAATACCGGCGGTTAATAAAAAGAAGAAAACGAATGTCACTCAAGACAGACTTCAGAGGATATAAGATATCCTCAATCTCCCCAGCTAACTTTTCGTCTAATCTACTTATTACATAATTATATTTGGTATTATCACCAACAATACCCGCTATATCAAACTGAGCTTCTACCTGCCCAAGCCATACTGCTGGTTTGTCAGGCCAGAAAGGTGGTAACTTGACAGCTACCTTGCACACCGCTTGCTCTTCAGACTTGAGTGTTGATTCTGATGTAGATCCAATATCAGTCAGTTTCTGCTGAAGAGCTGCATTCTCCAGTGTCAGATGTTGTAATCGCTGTTCTAATTCCCTATCAGCCATTATACCACACGACCAAGCAAGATGAAATAATAATAAAAAAAATTGTAGCTGTGAGAGAGGTGCAGTGGCAGATCACACGGTTAGTATACAGGTAAGCTAAACTGTAAACATATAAGTTGTCATATCAAATAGATATAAATATAACAATTAACAATATATGCACAATAATATAGTTGAAGCGTTTTGTAAATGCGACAAATGACTCGTGAAAGGAAAAACCATCCAGACGATCGCGCTGCTGGCGCACCTGGCCCTGGAGCGACACGATTGGGGGCCGCACCTCGTCGTTGCGCCCTCGTCGCTCGTGCTCAACAGGGAGTGCGAGTCCAAAAAAAAAGTGGTCACGTCACTTCGGAAAATTCACATCACGTCGGAAAATTCACATCACGTCGGAAAATTCACATCACGTCGGAAAATTCACATCACGTCGGGGGTCACCAATTATGGGATGTTTTATCTTATAATAAATCAACTTTGTTCATTGGTTTATTCACAAAACAAGAGTAATTAATTTATATTCTTATATAAAAGCCCATGGAAAAATTATTATATCTCACTCCTCTGAAGTCTGTCTTGAGTGACATTCGTTTTCTTCTTTTTATTAACCGCCGGTATTTGTGTTGCCACATACATCAAAATATGAAAGAAAGTACTACACAAACGCTACAACTTCAATCTGGTAAAAAATTGTTTTAATTCAATTATCTTCTTTCATTAGACAGACTATACAATTTAGTCCATTGAAATGTTAGATTTGCTGTAAAATAAACAAGTAAATTGTTGGAATTGAACAAAATTTTTCGAAAATCTGTTTAAAATAAACGAGAGATCATTAAAGTAAAGTAAAAATGTTGTTTTGACCGGCTTGTCATGAGCATTGACGAACCCGGTCAACTTTGGAGCGCTGTACAGCGTTGCCAATTAAAGAATTTTAAATAAATTATAGAGAAAAATCTTCAGAAAGAGATCCTCTACAAAATTCTCCTGACATAATTTTTTGATAAAATCAAAAGAAAAAAAGGTATTAAGCACAAAAGGAAATTTTTTCACTTTTTTATTTAAGTATAACTTTTGAATTTTGGCTTTATGATAAAAAGTCACAGAGACAATTGTAGGCTAAGCGCTTTGCTACAAAATATGTCTTCACATTTTTTTGTGCAATGGATAGTTTAGGAGATATAGCTAAAAACGTGTTTTCAACCCTTCTTCCAAGATGGCGGCTGGGGGACAAGATCGCCAACCCCACAAACTTGGGGTTAAGCTTGTATTGATCCCCCTACATGTTCCATAAATAAAATTGCGTCCTCTAACAAATGTTCAGTTTGGCCCTCAAATTGTAATATTTCAATGGACTAATTATATATTATGGATCCACATAATGAAACCTTTTATAGGTATAGCGGGTGGACAGCATGAAAACTATTCAGACCTTGTACTGTTTTGCTATTATCAATACCAATATGCTACTTGCTACTAGATTTTGTTTTTATTTATTATATTAATTTTACTATACATAATATAGTTAATTTAAGCAAGGAATGGAAAGGTTTATTACGTAGGTACCTACTAAGTTCGGTTAACATGCGACAAATAAGCATATTAGATTTAAGTGCAACTCCTGGAGGTTTGCAGTTGACGTTGCAAGTTAATACGAGTAGATCTTGCAATTATTAGAAATTTTTAAAAACTTTGATTGATTATTTTTATCTTTAAAACAAACGTTGATTGATTGATTATTTTTATCTTTAACGTAAACAAAATATAGTCTTGAAAATGTTTAAATTATTTTTGATGTGCACATTATGAGCGTGGAGGAAGCAAAGCAAGCAAGGAGTTTCTACTTTGGGAAACATGCGTACAGATACAAAAAATATATCAAGGTGTTGGTGTTCAATAAGTGTTATAATAGTTTAATTTAGTAATATAATAAAAATAACGGTTTACTTTCAATATTTATTTCTGGTAATAAGTGGTATAAGTTTAAATTTTTTATAAAAATAATCTCAGTTCTTTCATTACAGCCTTAAGCAGTACAATAAACAAGTAATTTTAATAAACTTGGCAGTGATTGTTACCTATCACAGCTTAGGTCAGGATCTGCATTCAATGCCCTCATTATAATATGACTTTCAACGTCAAAATATTCATTTAACTCGTCGAAGGTTGATGATATTGTCATTTGTAAAAAATATTTTGCCCAGTCCACTACACCATATGTGTAGCGAGTGCTAAAAGTATCGGGGCGACTAGCATCAGTGTTAGCGAGACACGAAGCGGAGGAGCGGGCGAACGTGCGATGTTTCGGCGGTGACGGTCCACGACGAAGATACGACCGCCCATGTCGAAGTGTGTGAACGAGTGGTAGTACACCATGTCGGGCCACGTCGAGTTCGGTGTCACCTGCAGCTCCGCGGCACGGCCCTCTCCGCATCGCCAGCGCAATGAACGGTTAAAAGCCCGGAACGTTTCAAAGGATGCGTCGCGGCGCGAGTCGGCCGCCGGATCTCTCTCCGCGAGGCACAAAGCACCCGCCGCCAGAGGGCTCAAACGACCGCGTCGCGTTCGACGCGCCCCCGCCAACACGCGCACTTTGTTCTGGGTCGCGTCGCCCAGCCGTTCTAGACCGCCGTGAGATTCGCTCGTCACCACTAGCGGGTGGTACAACGTCGCGGAGTGCGGCTCGTCGCCTCCCCGGACGCGGAACGTGTAAGTCAGGCCACGCCGGAGCTGCAGGTCAGGTGCGAGTTGGCCGTTGACGTACAGCGCACGTTGCGGTGCCGCGGGAATCCGCGCGGCCAGTCCACGCTCTCCGCCCGCCGGCCCCACGCTAAACGCGAACACACGCAAAGCTGGATCGAATAACTCGGCACGATCCCAGGAACGCGAGGGTGTCGGTCGCGCGATTGAAAAGCGCTGGCACTCCGACTGCGATCGAGACTTTGAATCGTGGGGCAATACGAGCTGATGGTCGATCGCGGGCCTGAGGCGATGGTAGGCGGGCTCACCGAGGTGGTCCAGCGGCCCGACGGCCCACACGACGAAGACGGCGCGGTCCGTTGGCCACTCTTGATCCAGGGTGTCGTCGGCTTTCAGCTGACGGCGGTAGGTAATGACCGTGAGACCATCGGTGCGTTCCGCGAATAGAACTTGCGCGGAGTCCGTACCGCCAAGGACCGTATCGAGACAAACACCACGCCAGGCGCCCAACACCTGCACGCAAGGTGCCACGGCGCTCACATTGTAGTCTCGGGCGAGGCCACGCTGCAGAGCGCCGTCCCAGCTGCTTACGATCACGTCGGCTCCCAACATCTGTGACCGAGTCGTCGAGCCCGAGATGCCGAACGCCATGTACTCCTTCTCTCCTATCTGCGCATAAATAATATACACGTTAGAGAGGTTTATATTAAGTTAAAAGTAGATGTTAAATCTAAAACAGGCCAAGGACAATTATTTTAAATTTTGTTTTCACGAAAGTATCAAACTTTTGTTAGATCATGTCGCAAACTGTTTTGCAAAGTGAAGTATTATTAACAAGAGAGTTCCTGTCATTTGTAATGACATCCTCATCGGTTTATAGTAAGGTGTACTTCACAATGCATAAATATTGAAACATAAGTTATAACAGTTATTATAATAGCAATGGAGCTCACAAACAGTTGTTTAGTAATGATATTGGTTACCTAGACAATTTCATTTAGGCCGATAAGGTTGCCCGAACTGACAGTTCGGACAAACGAAAACGCTAATGCTACAAAAGGTGTACAACATTCACAATCAGGTCAATCAAAATCATCGCGTTCGACTAAGCCTATGCGACTGTCTTTAATAATTATAACATTATACTATAACTTATGTTATGACCCCTTTTGTAAGAACCCAATACTATTATTTACTTACCATTCCTGCCAGCTGTATAGAAATCTGGTTACCAAAGATCTCCCAGGAGACCTGTAGATCACGATGCAGCTGCTCACATCGTGGCAGTTGGGTTACAAAAGGATGCAGGGTGGCGGCGGCCGGTGGCACGTTAAGTGAATCGGGCACTAATACAGTTGCCAGTGCGGTCCCATTCCCCCGATGCCATAGCGCCAGCCAGTCGATGTCCGCCGCCGAGCGCCCACCTGGCAATCGCAACGTTACGTCTTCGCCCAGATGGGCTCGCAGTGGCTCCAGATATCCCAGGTCATCGGGCAGTGGCACACCCCGTGCTGACGGTTGAGGGCCCACTCCGGTCCACCAGTACACATCTTCACCGCCCGGGTCAAATCGCAGTTCTGGTATTAGCACCGTGCTAGCATCGAGGAAACGGACGGGACCGCTGTTCACCTCTATGGTTCCAAGTTGTGTAAGCGGTGTGAGCGCACGCGGCGCTGGGGACTCAAATTCCTCTGGCACATATACATCACCAAAAGCGTTTTGGGACGCAAGGTCATATATCGCGAACCAACTCAATCTTGACACGCGTTTGCCGTCTGGTAGACGTAATCTCACCTCTTCATTATTGTACCGCTCCAATATGTTTGTCCTGAAAAATGTATATTCCTGTTAAATAACATAAATTTAAAACTAAATAAATATTCATACACAAATTGACTCTGAATGATTACCATGTTTTCTTCCATAGTATAGTTATTGTTAAGCCATAATATTGTTTTTAAGAAAATATTTTATAATTGGACTAACAATACAGCCTGTAGAAGCATATCCTGATTTTGTACGCAAAATGTGCAGTACTCAAATAGTTTTACAGCTTATATATTCTATTATATGCATGTATTATATATATTTATTTCACAGTTATGTAGTAGATTGATATCACTAAAGTATACAGCACTTACTTGCCATGTTGGTCAGGGACAATAAAACCTAAAGGCCCTGGTCGCCCAGAATCACCGGCCCAAAAGAATGTGTCATCGCCTGTACCATCATAGTTAAAGTCCACCAATAGCAGGGTCCAATCATCCACAGCATATACATCTCCTGACACCTTAAATAAATAAACCAGGTGAGTACAGACTTACTATTTTATTTTCTCAGAATTAAAATTTAGTACATATTTCTCACAGTTGTTGGTGTGTCACACACATCTAGGATTACATTTGTCTAAATTACAATGTTGTAAAGTTACTATATTCGTACAAATAGATTTTGTAAAATCACTATAAAGTTTGTTCTCATAAAGTATAGACAAAAATTTTTATATCGGCAAGTGATTTTTAATATCTTTAAAATTGAATTATATCTATGTTTGTTATACTGATAATGTTTGTAAGTAAGTACTTGTGAGAACAACTTTGTCTAAGCTAATTAGATAAGAATAATTTGTCTCTACCGATTATAAGAAAAGTTTTAATAAGAATTAAGAAAACCTTGATGTGATAAAAAGTCAAAGTTATTAATGCAGATAAAATACCTGATGATGATATGAATTCAATTTCCCTATATGCTTTCCTCTGTAGGGTCCCTCGTCATCTTGTGACGAACAATCTGTAATTATATTGTAACAATATGATTCACAATGCCAAGTTCTAAAAGAGAAAGTTGTATAAGAAATAATAAAAGTTGTATCGTCATACCTTTTGCAATAAATGTGAGGAAAATAAACCATATGCTGTACATTCTATGTTCTGACTATTTATTTAAAAATACTTTTCAGAACTTAACATGTTTTTCTATTCAAGTATTATTTACAAAAAGGTCACTTCCGGTTCCTCGCACTAAGCACAACTTGATCTGTCACTCGCAGTAAGAAATAAATAGGTAGGCCTTCGTTTGCTCTAACAACATGGTAAAACTAAGAATTGTTTAGCTCTGATTGGTTGGCAACAAAATCATCTTCAGAAGAACCAATCAGAAATCTGCACTTTCACTTTTATTTTTCTTTTTACGTCGATAACAAAGCGAAGGCTATATTTTTCCAGTTGCCAGTTTAGTGAATGCCGCATTCGTTTTTATTTATAGTAGTTTTAAAATGAGTAATAGTAGATTCTATATAAGTTGCCAGTTACAGAATCAAATTATCAAACAATTCTTTAGTAATTAATCACCTGGTAACTAATTACCAACAATCATATATAGGGGAAGGTCGGGACCCTTCGTACGGTTTTCACATTTTATGTTTTTATTTTTTTCTTTTTCAATTAATTAATCATCTGATAGCTTAAATTTATAGTCTAACTATTTGAGATTCATATTAAAAAATGACAAATGATTTCATCTGATGGTTCAACCATAATTATGATTTAAACTAAATCTGGAATACGTACGAATCTGCCCCATCAACGGGGCACCTTCGTACAGTGTTGGGGGTACCTTCGTACGCTGTGGGGTAGTTCCGTACGTGCGATTAAAACGACACATATAAATCAAAATTAATTTATTGGCAATGAAATTAAACACAAACATAAAGATTTAACTTCTATTAAACAAAAATAAAATACTTTTCTTATAGTGAACAAAAATTACATAGCTTTTCTTAAGTAAAACAAAATTTAATTAGTTAGGTAAGCTTAAATTTAGAATCACATTTTTTAATCTTTGGTGCGGATTAGCACTTTTTATTTTCGGGTGTGGCAGTATAAATTGGTGGTTTTCCTGGCCGTCGTCGTTATTTTGTTTGTTTTATTACTTCTTACAACATGCGGATGGGGTCGAAATCCCTCTGGTGTCTAAACTGACTTCGAATGAACTACTATTTGATGGATTGGTAAATTATTCAAAGCATCAGGTTCACAAGCATCAAAATCAACCTTAATAAAGATAATAAAAATAGGGGTATTAATATATATTTACATCGACAATAGCAATGATAGCAACACAGTAAAAAGTTAATGCAAATATTAGCACACTAACACAATCTTTCCTACCTACCAGAGGGTTTAGTCAAGATGCCCTAACAGTAGTGTATGTAGCAAGTCGAAAACTTAATTTTTTGTATGAAAATGACAGTTCGTGTCGACAAAATATTTTCATACAAATTTAGTTGTACAATTCGTTCAAATGTGCCCCATCTAGTGCTGTCCGAAAGTACCCCACTAACTGAATAACAACAAAATATAACTTATTTTGATATAAATAGGAAAACGTCATAAATTAAGTATTGGAGACGTATCTTAAGTATATTTTGCTAGTCACTGATAGAATACTCTACACGAAAACGAAGACAAAAACATTGATAAAAAATTACTTACCGAGCGCGAAAACACGTCCATGCCTGTAACTTAACTTTCATCGGTGCGAATTTCACGAAACTTCGTTGATGTATAGTTGGTACCTCGACTCATGCACACATACAAAAACAAGAATATACTTTGTTTCGTTCAAGTTTTATTTTGACTGTATGAATGTGCCCCGCGTACGAAGTATTTATTTCTATAATACATTAATATATTCTTATTTTTGACGAATAATTTGATCTTTTAATTATGTTAAGTGGTAAAGTGGTTTGCGAATTTGAACGAATAAGTGAAAATTATGTGGTCACTAATTAATTAGTTTAATCATTATTAAATTTCAATTAATAACCTCTCATTTAATAATGTTGGTTGTCAATTATGAGAATAAAAACATATATTGTAGTAGTATTTAAATGACGTTTAGTACGATATCAGGAACCTTAGTGCGATATCAGAATCTTTTAATGGATGCGAAGATTAATTTATTCAGTTGTAACAGAGTAATTCTTTCTTTAATAATCAAATCTTTAATTTAATAATCAATATTAAACGTATTAATGTACGTCGTTAATTGTGAGAATAAAAACATAATATATTGTTGTCGTATATAAATGACGTTTAGTACGATATCAGGAACCTTAGTACGAAAACAGAATCATTTATTCAGTTGTAACGGTGTAATTCTTTAAGAGTAAAATTAATAAACGAGAGTTAGCGCTAGTCTTTTTAGCGTCATAAAAATTATTGGATTTAGACATTCAGGAGTCACACTTAGCGCCAAATCTGGTTTAATAATATTTTCCTAAACATCCATAGACAAAACATCAAACGTCACTCTCTTATTTATACTTAGTTCAAAATAATGATAATTTAACAATTTATACAATACGAAGAAGTTTGGAATCAGAACTTTGTAAATTATATTAAAATTGTCGGAAGATGCCTCATAACGATACGAAATAATATCTTCGTGAAATTTGTTTCAGAGACATCTTCCCTTGTTATTGTGTAAAGTACCTACTATAACATTCCTTTTTAAACTATATATATTATTCGTACGTTAAATAACGTTGATACGGGAAAAATATGTTAATTCGTGGTTGAGATATTTATCAATTTTGTCTTAAAATATTTATCAATTTTCCTGACATTAAATGTACAAATTTACTTAATTATTAAAATCGGGTTAGTATTTCGGAGATTAGTGTATGTACACATATGTATATCGACATAAAAGAAGCTTTTTAGTGTTGATTTATTCTTTTCTTATCGCCCTTATTCCTTTTTTGGTTACTACATATTACTTTTTTATAGTTAAAGAAACAACTCGTTATAATTGTGAAAACTCATTACAAAAGTAACGTTGAAAACGCTCGCAAACTTCACCAAATTTTCAGCCGAAAAAGTGCACCTAATGTGTCAATGATTCGAAGAGAGGTCAAAAATTTTTTTCTTTGGGGTTTTGTGAAATATCGAGTTTATGCGAATAAACCCGAAACCATTACTGAGCTCAAATCGGAAATCCAACGCGTTATCGGTGAGATACAGCCACATCTCTATGCAAAAGTCATGGAAAGTTTAATGAAAAGTGTAATGGCCTGTCATCGGAGCCGTGGAGGTCATTTGCCGGATATTTTATTCCATACTTAATCGGAACATGTCTTCTTTACAATACAATAAAAAAACAGAACTCATAAAATACTTGTCTTTATTTAAAAATGAAAAAGTGCACTCTTACTGAGACACCCGTTATATCTTCACAAATATACATGCTGGTATATCATTTTTGGCTATATTTTAATTAAATTTACTAAATAAACAACGAATTATAAGAAACATTAGAATTCAGCCAATAATTCGACATTCATATTTTCGTTTTCATATTGACAATATAATCCGCAAAAATGAATGCTGGTTAAATTCAGACCATTCTCAGGACTACAGACGTATTTATATTGTTATTTAAACAATAAACTAGTTTATTATATAGTATAATTAAATTTCAACAACAATATAATATAACAGTTTTTACTATGAGCGACAATCGAGCACAGTCAGGGCTCATAGCTAGCTTTCGAGAGAGCGGTCCCACGGTCGGATGATGGCTGATGTCTTACTCAACACGGCAGCTGTTGCCAGTGACTTAGCGCGCGCGCACGCCTTCGGTGCGCTTATTCGTGCAATACAAATAGTGCGCGTAGTGAGACGAGATGCTGGGTTTAGCGGCGTTCACGCTGCTACTGGCCTTTGGTGAGTTTCTTTGCATCTTCTATTTCTACAGTTAATGAAGAAATAAGCCGTATGTTTTCTTCTTGAATAAGACAAAGAAAAATAGAATTACCCTAAAAAAGGGGTGAATCCGGCATACTGATTTTTTTTTAATTAAACATCAAAACGCAAAGAAATAGAGACGAAAGCTACATTTTTTTAAAAATAAATAAAATTTTAGTTATAGATTGAGCTAGAGATATATGAGATATATTTAATTAATTTAAGGTGAATTTCCGGATTTAGCGAAGTATTGAGCGATTAAGATAATATTTTCCGCTATTTTAACTGTAAATATACCGTAGACATGTTGTTCAGCTGCAAATCAATGAGTCCATAAGCGAGAATCATGCAACGCGGCAACTTTCTTGTGCCAGTAAAGTTGTAACCAAAATGTTAGTAACACATTTTTTCCTTTCCTTTGACTCTAAAATATTTTAATTCTTTTTGGTAAAAAAAAATTGATCTTTCAATAGGCACCTCTTCTCTCCATATATATAACTTTATTAATAATTTATTTCAAGATTGAGATAACATTTTTATATTTATTTCTATTGTTAATATAATTTACTTCCCGCGTTTAGTACACATTGTATAAGTATGCAACCCATACAGATGAATTATCAAATATTTTTTTATTTAAAAAAAATGTTTTCTCTGCTCAAAGGGAATTCAGGAACGCATATTTTACGCCTTAGTTTACACATGATTAACCTGGATTTTAAACGCAATCCTCTCACATCCAATGCCTGTACAGTTACGACGAAAGTTGACCTGTTGCCCTCCAAATTATATATTATATCGTAACCTAATCTCGCAAACTAACTGTCACGACGATACATTCTAAACAATTTGTGCCGATCTCAATGCGTTGTATGTTCTGAATGAATTTTTCGTATACTTAATACATGTTAGATATATATAGAACACGAGATATATGTCCTACTTTTTTAACCTAATTAATTGGCAAACACTCCGTTATGTTATACCGCTAAAGACGTCATTTTACAAAATAAGTATGTAATCTTAATTAATTAATAAAAACATTATTTATTTCGCATGCTATTTTTTATCGAAATATGATATCTTTTTAATATTATTTTCCCATATTAAATTATTTATATTAGTCAAAGAAATAAATATATCTTTTAAAGATGGCTCATACATTTGGCTTACTAGTTATGTTATTACAACATTTATATATAAATAATATCTTTTGTTTTCAGCAATAACAAATGTAAATAATATTGAACTAACAATGACAAGATCTCTCGTCACCTTGAGAAGTTCTCGTGAGAAAGTGAAGCTGAATTGTCCCGTTATATTATGTGTTATTGTAATCAAACGCTCTTTAAATGTGGAGAAAACTTTATTTCATCACAATTAAATAATTTTTCAAAACAATAGGCTTTTTGTTACGTCAAGAAAATACTTTTATACGGCTCTAGGACACAGTTCTTTCTACTATAATGGTTTTTTACACTCAAGTATGTAGATAACCAAGTGTTTTGTAGTCCTACTTATAGATTTGACGAGGTATAAAATATGTATGAAAAATATTCTCTCTCTCAATAATATCTCCTCTTAAACAGACGATTGCGTTATATACTTCTTGCAACTCACACTAGGGAAGAGTTAGTTACTTAGTAAACATTTTCATTACTAAGTTCAGCGAATTTAGTAATGAAAATATTTATTTAAAAAAAAAAAAATATCTCAAATATGTATTTTGTCTGAATAGAGATTCTCAGTTCTGATTATTTTTTCTGTTAGAATATCTTTATGTAAAGAAAAAGATTTATTGCGTTTAAAACATTAAGACCACTGTTGACATTCACATATAATGTAGTTCACATAAAATTTTAGACACCTATTGTGATAATAATTTGTGTCGGAATTAGGCTAAATGTCGAGTTATGCTAATCAAATGTGGTTGAATGTATGGTATAAACGATGACCTGCGAGCGTGTCGTATGCACTAAATTATAAAAGGTCAAGGCACGTAAGCTGACAAGATGTTGGCTGAGGAAAGCAACATCTTTTCACAACTTATTTACCAGTCAGCCAATATTTTAAACTTATTGAAACTGTGAGCGATAGTGTAACTAGTTCAAAATCATAAACTATTTTATTTATTTATTTTGTAAACCTACAGCTAACATAAATTATATACAATAACAAACAGTTACATTAAAAATATAGCCAAATATGGAATACATAATAATACATTTAACTACAAAATGGTTCAAGAATTTATAAAAGGAAACAAACAAATAAAAACTATTCAATACGTTTATCTAAGTGGTACCTAATTTGGTTGTGTTGTATGATGGTGTAAAAGTGAGGGTAAGTACGTGAAGGTGTGTATGTGGGGTATGCTTATGATGCAGGTGATTTTGCGCTATGGATATTCTTAATACTCCTTTTAATCATATTCCGCGACAGCTTAAACAGGTTAAGGCTTAAATATTGGTCGTTGTATGTCCGGGCTGCGCGATATAAAACTGAGTTTTTTGCATAGTTCGTGTTAATATGATGAACACTAAAAAAAAACTATTGACGAAAACTTTTGAAATACATTTATTACAGTTACGAAAATTTGTAGGGAAGCAAAAAATAGCTCTAACACAGCATTAATAGAGTTTATGTTGTTATATCTCTGAAATCACTTTATCACGGTTTTTAATCGCTTCTTCTCATGCAAGATACCGTAAGCGGGCGCCGGCGCCAGCATTACTGGTTCTGCTCTTTTTTCGTCTCTCGTCTCCAACCAGTTCACCCTCCACCGCTGCGGCAGCAAGGTAGGGCACATTAACGTGATCCAACGTAGCCCCCACATAATGGCCTATAATATTATTTAAAAGGAATTCATTGAGTGGTTTATGGGTTTATTTTAGTGCTTAAAATAAGCTCCAATAATCGGTTTGCTAGTAATGTGCAAATATTGTTTGCACAATAACTGACGTAATAATAATATTGGTTATTTGAAGCTCTTCAGCGATTATTTTTTTCATACTTATTGCAAAGTACATTATACCTTACACAATAAGAATTTCCGTGAGTACTTACTCAGTCTCCGACAATTCATACCTACAGGTTACGTGTGTGCCAAGTGCGAGCTTAGAGATATTAAAACGTTACTGGGTCGTTTTCGTAAAAGTCGACAGGCTATTAACATGTGCAAGGTATCTTTACAGTTACCTAACTAAATTATGTCTTATTACGTCAGATACTTTGCCTTCTTAAGCAGAAATACGGTTAAAAACTCCTCAAAATATGGATGATTCTTTGACGTAAACTCGTACTAGACGACCCGAGGGTGAGATTATGTAAACGCTTGTGTTCTGATTACATCTTCACCGCACGACACTTCTTAGCTTTAACAACTGATAACGATCCTTTTCGCTTGTTCCTTTGTGACGCAACGATCTGTCATTGTGTGGATTCAGGAAATTTACGCTGCCTACCTCTTAACTGGAAGGGCGTGTTACAAAGTCTACCTATTCTATTTTATTCACCATCCTAATTCAGGACGTGAAATCGGATAAATTATCGGGCTTTCAAAACACTGTGTTGACAGTGACGTGAAAGTGAAGAACCGAATTCCCTAGCGAGTCATGGGGCATTTCCGCAGGTGTTTCACATATATTTTCTCTTTACCGTATCTATTAAACAAAAATATAGAACATTTATTCTGCGTAAGTTTCTTGTACATCAAGTAAATCAATCAATAAAGTTATGAATGCCATGTTTTTTATCAATAAATGTCAAAGATGTTTTCAAATTATATTCGTAATAATTCAACTAAAACGTTATTTCAAAGTACTTACTCGACTTATAACCAAGTTCGGAAGAATATGGAAATGAGGCGCAAAACACAATAACTAATGTTGGCTATTCTTTCTATATAATGTTGTATGTCTGGTCTTTTTCTTACATTCAAACCAGGCTTACGCACTATTGACATATAAAGTTATTTTTCAATTATAATTCGTTAATAGAGAACAGTGTTTAGCGACGAGCAGTGATCCGCATACATTCCTCGCACTCACTCGGTAAGCACAACGGTACTCCGAACGGTGCACGCGCCGATATAACACTTATAATATTACACTAACACATATCTATAAACATGATATAATTTCGAGTAGCTGTGGAAAAGTTTCCACAGAAATAATGCCTTTTTGTCGCGGAAATTACTCGGCATTTCGATAATGATTATACTAATTGTCTCGTTCTCTCTCGTAAAAATTCCACTTCTATTTTTGAAAAAATTCTTCATAAAGCGCACCTTTCTCGGTAATGTATATATTGTATTGTATTATGTAATTCAGATTTAGTTATTATATTATTTTCAGTTCGAGAACATACAGAAACTGATCTTTTCTGATACATTGTATTAAAATCATCATATACATACAGCCTATACAGGCATTGGAAACCATGCCCTTGAACGTGTGTGCTCTGTAAAGCGGACCATAGACGGACCGCATGTTGCAGTCGAGACCGACTGCTCTAGAGTGGTCATGTTGAAGTCGTACACGACTGCAAAACGATCGCATAATGCAGTCGTCTACGACTGCTTAGAGCAGTTGTGTTCGACCGCAAAATGAAACTGATGCGAGTTCATTAACAAGATGGATTTCGATGAAGAAACACTGTTTCTTGTACTACTATTACGGAACCGTAGGCGTAGCAGACACCTTAGCATGTGGATGCGTCCAATACTACAATCAAAAGAACAGCATGGAATATTTCATACTTTGTATCCCCAAATGAGAGAAGACACTAAAAAGTTTTTCAACTACTTTAGACTCTCCGTGGTTTGATTTGATGAATTAGTTAGTATTTTATTTTATTTGAGGGAGTAGCGCGCGGTCGTCAGCAACCGCTTGTAGCGGTCCGTGTATGGTGGGTCCGGCAACTCTAAGCAGTCGACCGCACGGCGGAACTCGACCGCAGAGCGACTGCTCTGACCGCTCAGAATCTGGTCGTGCGGTCCGTGTATGGCGGATATGAATTTAGTATGGAAACTGCAGTTCGCCGTGCGGCGACCGCTTAGAGCAGTCAGCTGCAACATGCGGTCCGTCTATGGCCAGCGTAAGGGATCTTGGTGTCCTTCTTGACTCCAATACTAGATAAGCACATAGGCTTAATTATTAATAAAGCCTACCGTATGTTAGGTTTCAAAACGCGTGTCACCAGACCTTTTAAAGACGATACCACGTACATTCACCTGTATAAGACGCTTGTGCAGTCCCAGTTGGAGTACGCCTGTCCAATCTGGAATCCCCATTACTCTATATATGTCCCACAACTGAAGGCTGTACAAAAAAAAATCTTACATATTCTAAATTATCGTATGAATGGTGGTAGGTCTAAATATAAGGAACTTTTAAAAAAATATAAATTACTTTCTTTGAGTACTAGGCGTTATTTGACAGACTGTGTCACTATTAGTAAAATATGCGTAAATGAAATAACTTGTTCCAATCTTCTCGAACTGATACCATTTAATGTTCCTGCCAGATCTCATGCGCTCGCACAGAAGTTTTAACCTTCCGACTCCCAGAACCAACATTGGGTTCCATGAGCCTCTTCACAGGATGTGTTCTGCCTTGGATTCTGCCACTAACATTGACCCTTTTTCGCGCTCCTCTACTGCTGCGTTTAAGAATAGGTTAAAACACTTTATGTCTTGTTTTTTATATAGCTGCTAGTTTGTTTGTCGTTCTCCTAATATATATTTATATGTATATTGCTGTCATATTTTGTCTTGTTTTACTTTGTCTTGTATTTACTGTATAGGATATGTATCTGTTTAGTTTCCTTAATAAATAAATAAATATACATACATTCGAGTATGTATGTATGCATAGATATGCGGTCTTATAAATATACTATAATCCTCAAATAATTAAAAGCCACAAAACATTTTCTAACAAATTTTAGGCTTATATGTTTATTACATATTGTTTACGGCCATGGTTTCACAAACGACAAACAAACGAATAGCTTAGACGCTCGCTTTTGCTGGGTAGTCGTTTAATGTGTTTTAAATGATCGACAATACAAAGATTTTGCCGAATATAGAAGACATTACACCTAATGGTTTTTTAATTATACATATTGTATGTCTTAACCGAGATGCTGTATTCTTCTTACACAATATCTATGGTAAGCAATTATAATGTTGCAGAAACCATTTATTTTAGATTGACCTCAGCTAACGTCAGGTATTAAATACATTGCTGATTTACTATTAAAAAATCAAATGTGGTTTAAAATTGTTATAAAAATTACATACTATCTTATCCCATTAAAGCGTTCACTTCTTACCCATGTAAAGAAAAATGTAACCATAATGCGAGAAAGTCCAACAAATGTAGCTATAAACCGATAAGTATTGTCCACTCTTGTCTTACAACTCATTACATCGTTACAGCCCTTACATTTGGCCGCCCTACACTGCCCTAAATAGTCTAACATAGCTCATTGCTATATTTCAGAAATCCGACAGAATGCCTCCGGTATTGTATTGGGCAATCAGCGTGGGAGTCGATGTATGCAATCATTGTTATTGATGCAATACGCGTCTTGCCATATGTGTTATTGCATGGCTCTCCTCAATATGTATTTAAGGCTTTTAGACGAATGAAACAATTAAATTTTCATTATGATATCAACCAGCCAATAATGAAAATTATTGAACGTTAATAACACTACAAAAAATGATTACACATTTATGCATTGCGATTGTGAGCCTCAAGCTAATTTTTGATAATTTCTTTACGTAAATACTGCCAACGACAAATCAGAGCAGATGCAAACTTATGGTATTATGCAGAAACCACAACTTTTCCAATTCCTCATTCATACAAACCCAAGTATAAACTTAAACTTTATATTCTCATTTTAATGTATGTCGTATTGTCTGGGCGAGCCACACTCGCAAATAGTGAGGGTTGTACGCCATTGTAAGAGTGTAGGGTGAAGTTATCCACGAACAAAGTTCGCCTGACTTCACTCGATTCTACGCCTCCCTCTGACTATTTATTAGTTCAATATTGAAACCATATACTATAAATATTATAAAATGGTATTATTTAAGGTAAGTTAAAAAACTACGTAAATGTTAAGTAAAAACATATATTTTAAGACAGCGGTTATAAGAATAAACGCCACGCAACCAGCTTCAATGTAAATTTATTTTATTGTATATAGGTCGATGATATAATTCTATTTTTTATATTTTAGCAGGTGTTCAAAGTGAAATTTGATATATTGCTCATTAAATAATAACGATGTAACAAATACGCATATCTTCCACACCTGGATCGTTAGGTATATATAATTAATAACAAGGCTTATTATAATCAGGGTACGATTCAAAGACGAGACTTAGCGCTGATTAATACTTCCGTATGTCGAAAACATATTTTTAATGAAAACATTTATAAATTCGACATTACCGTTATAAAGCTAATGTAATTTTTAAAAAATAAACGGATTTTTTTAAATGTATCAAATCCATTTATGGCTTTTATAAACAAGACATACATTTGATTAATTTACATAATCATAATATAAATTTGGTATCGCACTATAGAGTATAATTTAGGTTTTATGTTGGTTTGAGTTAAAAGACGTATCTCTAACCACGGTTGCTGAAAACTAGTCGAGTATATAAATAAATAAATCAGTGGCGCTACAACCTCTTTAGGTCTTGGCCTCAGATTTCTGAATCTGTTTCATGATCATTTTTAAATCTAATTGGCAAGAAGGTGATCAGCCTCCAGTGCCTGACACACGCCGTCGACTTCTTCAGTCTACGACATATCGGTTTCCTCACGATGCTTTCCTTCACCGTTCGAGCAAATGTAAAATGCGCACATAGAAAGAAGGTCGATTGGTGCACAGCCGGGGATCGAACCTACGACCTCAGGGATGAGAGTCGCACGCTGAAGCCACTAGGCCAACACTGCTTTTAGTCGAGTATATAAATAATGTTTATATTCGTTTGAAAAGTATTATGACACATTTAGAACCTTTTAACCCTGTTAAGAAACAAAGAGTAGCCAACATTCATTACTCAATCGTCAATGTAGCATTTCATATATGACGTAACAACACATTTCAATAATAATTGTTTAGTCTATGGCAACATAACAAGTGAAGTGAGCGTTTAAATATAAAATGAATAAATAATGGCATTGACTAAATTGCACATCATTTCACAAGTCATAAAAGCAGGACATCTTAAGTTAGTTGAAGAAGTTATAGGGGTATGAGATGAGGAGAGTGGTAAGAAAGGATCGACAAAAACGCATAGAAAGTGAGAGCAAATGGAAAGCGATGCGCTGGCGTCTGTTGAATGTCACGTGGACTCAGTGCGTTTAATGCACCTCAGCTATCTATGAAAACATCAATGCAAAGATGACGACTCATTGGTCTAGTGGTTAGTACCCCTGACTGCGAATCCATGCGTCCCGGGTTCGATCCCCGGCTGAGACGAACATCGATGTGATGAGCATTTGGTGTTGTGCTTGACCTAAGCAAGTTGGGTGTTTAAAAATATGTATTTATATGTCTATCTATCTATAATATGTATGTATATCCGTTGCCTAGTACCCATAACACAAGCTTCACCAGCTTAGCATGGGACTAGGTCAATTGGTGTGAATTGTCTTTAAAAAAAATGTGTCTACTAAGAGGTTAAGAGACATACTTGTATATTAACATTTAACACTATACAAACAGTAATCTACTATATAAAAATAAGTCGGGTTTTCCTTCCTGACGCTATGACTATGATAACTCCAGAACGCACGAACCGATTTCCACGGTTTTGCATTCGTTGGAAAGGTCTCGGGCTCCGTAAAATTCAGGAAAAATTTCAAAAGAAAAGCGGGATCACCAAACGAAATGTTACATAAAACGAAGCCATCTGGTGGCGAAACGGAGTTCGCCGAGTTTGCTAGTTACTACTAAAATAAATGGTATCTAGTTTCCATAACATTTTTAAATTGTCTTTGGAATAGTTCACGAAGCATCTAGGAAATATTTAGTTTTTATTTATAAATACATATATTTTAAATTGTATTACGTCTATGGAAATTTTATTCAATTATGTGTTTTAAACGCGAGTATCACACATTTGTTTACTTTTACCGTATTAAACCGTGGTCATGCGGTTGCAGTAAAAACTTGTAAACATTTTATATAGTGAAATATTGAAAAAGTTTACAATAACGATTTTATATATAAGTTTGAGAGTCTATAATCAATTTTTCCTAGTTAAATCCCAATTTGAAGTAGAATTTCGTGCAGTAATTTGTCAGGCAACATAACATCACTAAGAAATATTCTCACGAAGAAGCCGTATCGATCAATCAGCAAGTAAAAGTGAAAGTCACTGAGATCAAATCAGACAGAACATTGATGAAATTAACTGGCAGGAGATCAATTTCATTGCGATTAAACACACAAAACTTGTTTTGGTTATAATTTTAGAAAGATTTGCATACGGTACCAATTTTTGTGCTATTGTCTATTGTTCTTTATCCTGTCTTATGTTGTACAAAAGAAGAATAAGTGTGATAAAGTAAACAAATGTTGAAACATCCGTGACAAGGAAAAGTCAAAGAAAGGTCGGCAACGCACTTGCGAGTCTTCTGGCTGAGTGAGTGTCTATGGGCGACGGTATCACTTAACATCAGATGAGCCTATTGCCCGCTATCCTGCTGGTTTATAAAAAAAGGGAAAGACACCTAGTGTCGCATTTCTGTGACTAATAAACACACCTTTGAAAAATCTATGTCATTAGTGCCATCGTTCTGTTTTTTCTTTTATCTTTTACCTCCAAAGATCTGTGGTTTATTTCTGGTGGTAGTAACTATCAATTCTTACTCGAGTTAAAGATTATAAGCACTATACCATAAATTATACCTCAAATTTTTGTCTATCAAATGTATTAACCTGATAAATGGGTTAGTAATCTTATTATCTTTCTATGCCATTTATTTAAGTATATTGCAAGATTAATAAATTCAAGAGAGCGACAGTAATGTAAATTTAGTTTCCAATCACGCGACACATACTGTTCCATACATCATCGATAAAACAATGTTCTAATAGTTATTTACTGCGATAGTTGAAATTATTTGTGAGAAAGACTTTTAGCGCTATAAGCCTGCCAATGAGCCATGAAGAGCTGGTACTGAAGTCAAAGCTTCCTCAGAATAATAGGAAATAGCGAGGTGAGCTTTGACCTATTCCCTATTAAAGTATTGTGTACTATTTTTGTACAACAATATTTTTTTTTTATTCAACGTCTTATTAATTTATCTTCTAAATGTTGAATGAATTCAGCCCTAAAAAAGTCCCCAAACACGGGACGATTATCTTTATGTTTATAAATCTTCTACGCGTGTTTATTTCCTAAACGGCTGAGCTGATTTTGATGAAATTGTTAGTGGATTTGAGTATAGTTTAGATTTACAATTAGTATTTTTTTGGATTTAAGACATAAGCACAGGATGACGTCTGTTGAATACGCAAAATAACTGTCTTTGATGTATTCAAGTTCTATATAATTAGCTTTGAACAATCATTTGCAAGAGAAATTTTTAAATGCCATGTTCCCTACTGTGTCGAATTGCGCAGCTTTCGTTTACATCATTGCAATAATAGTTAAGAGCCATTCGGCACAGAGATGGAAGGTTAATGACGTGATTAAGTTAATTATGTTCATATCTGTAGCATCTTGACGCAGCACCCTTGAATAAGATAAATTAGGAAATCGTGTTATAATACTGAGGTCATTTTAGGGTCGACCGGAAATAAAAAATTTTAAATTAGAAATTGTAATTCTTTTGTTAAAATTGTAAAATATAATAGTGCTGCAATTATTACAAATGATTTTCATTATTTATTATAACAATTGTATGTGAATGATATATTTATTATATTATGGAAGGTATGAGTTGTTTTTAAGGCTTGGTTTAAATAATAACATAGTTTATTGAGTACTTTGTAGATTTTTTTACAGTTAGACATTATTCTTATTTAATGTTAACTTTTTCATAGAATAGAATTTACATACAAAGATCATTTACAAAAAGAGAAATGAGAAGGCAATTACTTGTAATAAAAGCTGTCAAATTATTATTTGTATAGAAAATATTTAATACTATTCAAGAATTATAACTTCAGATACGAGTTGTAATAAGATTCAGTGTTGGGGCTATTTCTCTCAAACTGCGTTTGAACAGCCTGTAAAAGAAGAAGTATTTCAAATCATATCTTATCCCATATTGTACATTGTCAATGTCAAAATTAAATAAAACAAGATTTGACGTACGACAACGAAGACGTTCTAGAATATGGACCTTGATATCATACATCCTTGTGAGCTTTCGCGTTTATAATACCACGATAAAGTTTCACTATAACAGAAACACGATAAACAACTAACATTAAAACAAACCAGGGCACAGCTTGTGTATTCAGTTCACGGGCAGGCCCCGTTGAATATAATCACGCTGTCAGCTGTACCTGCCCACCTTCATGGCTTTATTGGTCACGAACTTGTATATTTTATATTCAGAAATCCTAAGTTCGATGTAGTAGATAACAATTATAAGTTTTTAATTAAATTTAAGTAAGTATACTGTCTATGTGTGTTTAACTAATGTGTATTCGTATGAAAGAGTTTAAGATTGTAGGACTATTCAGTATTCTAAATCTTATAAATTATATACATTAATGCTACTTTATTCTACGTAAAATGGTTAATTTTTGAAGTTATACTTTTGGCGCGTTAGGAAAATATGATGATAGTAAATTTTAACAATGCGTGCCTTTACAACACCGTCACAAAAAAACTATACTTCTTTTGGCGCTTTACGGAAACATTATAAGAGTAAATCTTTTCTGTTGTTAGTGTCGTTTTTTATACAAACGTAGAATAAGGCGAAAGATAAAATTTTTATCTTGTTACGCTAAAGAAGTATAACTTCTAACGCGAGTACATATGTACATACACGTTTTTCTTAATATTTAACTTTAAATTAGTATATTCACTGTTATAATAGGTACCCATCTAGTAATATCCTAAAGGTAATTGTTGAAGTGTGTTTTTATTTATATGATAAATCTTGCTTAAAATTACCGGTTCTGTAGTGATTGGAAATGGTTTATTGTCAGCCGTTTGAAAGGTTCACCTTGATTTACCGATACTGTGTACAACAAACGCTTCTATAACTAATGCATTAGGTCTAAATACCATTGAAGCATCGTTACATTTTTCTACGACCATATACGGCAGATCACTTTCTTAAAAGTACTTTCTTGCTATCGTAAGTAGACAACATTGTTGTGTTACTTGTCAGGTCAAAGATGTTAACTATTTTGCGTGAAAAGAAATACTGAATATAGCTTTTTGGTAGACGAATCTATCACGTTGCCTACTACATACTACTCATTTTAAACTGATATTAGAAATAGTTTAAGAAAAAAGATTGAGTATATATATACATTATTGATTTATTTATACGTGAACGCGTTGATGTCTTTATCAAAAGCGTACACGATGCAATCAACGTAGATCAAATGTGCGACGTAGACAAAAAATAATTCTTTTAATAATAAATTAAGACTTAAAAATTAATAAAGAGATTGTTAAACGCGTACAGATATTAAACAAACACAACGACAAACCAGTGGCGCTAGATCTCATAATCATTTGTTAATCTAATAGGCAAGTAGATCAGCTTGCGCCTGACACACGCCGTCGACTTTTTTGGTCTAAGGCAAGCCCGGTTTTCTCACAATATTTTCCTTCACCGTTCGAGCGAATGGTAAATGGGCACATAGACAGAAAGTCCATTGTTGCACAGCCCGGGGTCGAACCTATGACCTCAGGGATAAGAGTCGCACACTGAAGACACTAGGCCAACTGCTCTCAACGACATAACCCATTTAATAATGTATTTATTTAAAGAAAAAAACTTTTTACCGGATTAAAGTTATGTATTATTATAAATTTACAATTATTTAACATAATTTTAAATTTATCCGATCGGTCACCGTGACCACGCACGCTGTAAAGCACGCGAAACGTCGGATAAATTTAAAATTTTGTTAAATAATTGTAAATTTATAATAATACATAACTTTAATCCGGTAAAAAGTTTTTTTCTTTAAATGTGTAAAGATTATGTCAATCAAAGACAATACAATGTATTTATAGTAATTTAAAATAACGACGCGACAAAACAGCTGATTAAAAAAAATTAAATATTCCGTAACAATTCGCACGGTAATTTAAATATTGAAAGTATCTGTGTAAATATTAATAAAGCAAATTGCAAGGGTTTGTTGACGGAAGTGAGAGTGTTCCTGTATACGAGTACTTTCCCTTCTACCGTTCTTTGCACATTCCTTTCTACTGCTAATGGATACACGTTATTCTTTTATGGGAAGTAGAACCTGACCAACTGGTTTATTGACGTTCACATACACTTTTAGTATATTGAACTTTTTTGCCCCTAATACTGACACGAAACTTCAAAATGAACTTATTCGATAGTTGTGGAAACTAAAATTAATTCATACATTTTTTCATTATATTCTAAAGAATGAAAAAAAGTTTTTGTGTTATAGTTTTATTTAGGTGTGTGTCATAATTAAAATTATTGAAATAAATTTATGCTTAGCAAGGAGGTGCGTAGGCTTCGGTCACAAAGTATAGTAAAGAGAGAATCGGTGTTTTGTGTTATAAAAAATTTTCCTCAATAATTAAAAAACGAAAGTATTGCAATATTTTTTTAGTGCTCATAAAACACTACAAAATTTTTGATATCTTGCAGTCAATCTTTACAGCATTCTTTTTTGTTTTCAGGTCTGGGCGAGTGCCTCCATTATGGATCAGAAGTCGGTGCTCTATCTGAGCTTCAACACGGTGTGCGCGGGAGACTATACGCTGTAGACTCACGCACACTTTACCTCAAGGACTTCAACTATGACGGTGTTGGACCAGGTCAGTACACACTAACTATATATTCACGCTACTTAAATATTAAACACAATACTTACATCGGGTTTCATGCCTCCATACATAGAATGTGTCATTCCTATTACATTCAGTTTTTAAAATTTGATATATTTTCGTGCTCCTTTCAAGCGTTTAAAATCGTTGTTGTAATTGTTATCTTTTGTGTAGGTACTATTAATTCATGGATTTACATTTTCTTTATTTATTTTCTTTTCTTTCTTCTTTTATAAAATCTTAACTGTGAACAACTTAAGGACTTCTGTGTCTGTCAATGACACTTAAATCAATGCATCAATCTTAATATATATAAATTACGTGTCACGTTGTTTGTCCGCTATGAACACCTAAACTACCGAACCGATTTCAATCAAATTTGAACACCGTGTGCAGTTTGATCTAACTTAAAAGATGGGATAGCTTACATCTTAATTTATACCCACAATATTATGTTATTGCAAATTATTTTTTTATAACTTGACACAATTCTAACAGATGGCGCTGTGTTAAAAGTACCGACGCTTCACATAAGCTACAATTTAATGACAAAACCACCAAAAAAGCATGGTGGTACCCATGACTGGTGTTCTCCTACCGTTTCCCTTGAATAGTATACTACTTTGTTATATAACAGAAACTTTAGCCACAGAAACGCTTGGCCGAGTGTGCTAGTAACTTATATATTTCAGTAGATAAGATTATTTTTTCATATCTCATTGTAGACATTGAATTGGCAGTTATTACAATTAGTCGCTGTCATATTTTAGTTTTTTTTTGTTCGTTGAAGTCAAATTAATAATAAGTGGGTTCACATACATATAGTTTTAAATATGCCTTTCAGGCTATTAAGCACACGGAACAATTTAAAACTTATGACTTAAAGACAAACATTATGTTGAATTCTATGTATTTGCTGAGATATCTTACTTACTTATAAAAAGAGCTTTATATAATACAAGTTACAGTTTGAATTTGTACGACTGTATAATTTTCCGTGTTCGGGTTAAATTGCATTTACACTTTAGAACCAGTTTATCCGATTGCATAAACGAGAATTACCTTGATAAAGAAATGAGTTATGGATGCATAATATTTTAAAAATATTTATTTTTAAATTTAATGGGTTTTAACAGATTTGAATAATATTGCTAACGTTATAAATTAATTCGATTTGTATAAGATTTCTTATACTATTTTTGAACATAATGAATTTAAGAAAAAGCCTTAAAAAAAAGGATTTCTTATGTTTGAAGTTCAATGGCTGGCAAAGATAGAAACCGCCTATATGCCTTCCAACTCGAAACTATAATTGTTTTTCTGGGACTTGCATCTCACTCTTGAAAAAGTACAGTGTCCTCTATTTGCATAAAAGTTACGGTGGACCCTCTAAATCTCCGTAACCAATAATTACAATACATTTCCAAAACGTATCACACATCTGGTAAACACTGTAGACTAAAATGTCAAACCTTTGAGATTAATACTCACAAACCCTGTGCGGTATTCCTTATTGTAGCATCTCTTTGTATCGATGTATAGGGTAGCGTTAGTAGTCTGTGTGAGTAACGAGCTCATTAATGTCTCGCGGTGAGTTTTACACACAGGGTTTAAGTTTCAGCAGTAATGATAATGATAATGTAAGATAATGATTACCTCATTATAGGGTAACAAATAATTCTCAATTTGTTATCTAATTGTTAAACAAATAAACGAATGGATACTGAAGTAAAGATACAAGTCATAGATAGTAAATTCAGTTGAAAAGTTGTTAAAATTATTCTTTTCCTACAAATATAAAACGTCCTCAACAGTGCTTCAATGACTAGACGTTCGCGCTTAATTCAAAAAGTACTACACCAATTTTCACCTATACCAATAGGTATAGTGATTCACGAGAAATATTATATTTTAATATTTTTATATTTAATATTTGTCAAGCTTTTCTGTTTATTATTTGTAATGTAACAATAATTGTTGGAAGCCAATCCACTATTAATATTTTACGAAAGTAAATTTTAAAGATGGCCTTTGTAGTATGAAATCGGGGCAGATTGCTAGTTTTTTATAAATGACGTTACTAGAGAGCGGACTCAAATCTCTCGGTCAAATGAAATCTCGTCAAATAAATTACGTAAGCCGCGTACCTTTGGGGTAAGAATATTAAATGCTTGAAGTAAAAATTAATAAAGAATTTATATCATTAACTTAAGTTTCTAGAATTTATTTGCTCTTCAGTTTTTACTTTCATTTATTAATTTCTTAAGGTCCTGGACTCAGGTATAGAATCTGTTTAAATGTCCATAGAATAGTGAATGGTCATCGGTGCACAGCAATCATAGATACAATTGCAAAGCTGCTTTTATTTGCTGTATTCCTATTAAGATATACTCGTACTGGCTTAATTTTTATTTTAAGTCTGCTCCGTTATATTTCACTGCATGATATTGTAGCGCTCCCGTTTGGTAGATTTCCCAAGAGCTGCGCTGCCAAAGGCCCTCAATACGGGCTCACTTTGTACTCGCTTTATTGAGCTAGTTGTTTCCTATATACTTACATTTAATGTTACTACACCAAAATTACTCAACTTATCATTTATCTAAATTAAATAAAAGTCTTATAATAAAGTTTTACAATAGTTGAATTGACATTTAGACATAACCTAGATGAAGTGTAAGTTTTTAAAAAAAATAGGATTCGTAGCAGCGAAAATTGGTTAAAATACAACGTAGTATGTATAGACAAAACAAATTTGTATTAATAAAGCCCATACTAAAATGAACTGAAAACAAAGCATAATCTTATTGAACAGTTAAATAAAAGCTTGTAAAGCTCGATTTACTCACGTAAAATAATTATCTATCAATTATCGTTGAAAACACATAATTTGCAAGCTTCAGTCTTATGGAAGATTACCTTTAATTAAACAGACGCGTTCGTGAACACTAACAACTAGGTCTTTACATACATAAGACATTGTATGAACTGATTGAATTCACAGCTCTCGAGTGGAATTTAATTTCGTTTTCAAAGAATGCCTTTCGCGCGCTTTTAACGGGCTTTGTGATACAAGAAAATAAACTCATGTTTTTGTAAAAAATTAGCTTAACATATAATATCGTAAACATTGATTACGATATCATATATTATAGCAATTATTTACTTTGGAATCGCAAGATTAGACTAATCAATTAGCTAATTGTGAAAATCCATTAAATCCTTGAGGTAGTTGTTTTAAAATAACAATTTAAAAATGAACACAAAAACATTGTTTTCTGTAGTACCTTCTTAATTTTATTAAAAGTATTTTCAATGTTGAAACACAAAAAATATACTTTTTCTTATATCGCACGCCCGTTTGACCGTAAAATGGTTACACTTTCACAGTAATTAAATTTTTGATTAAACCGATTAGAAACTCTTCAAATTATTTATTATTATGGTTTAACGATGCAATCATTTCCGTGGTATTCATAGTAATTTATTTTAATTATATTCTTCTAAACTCTCGGTTTTAATCTGAGAAAATATATTTCTGGGAACCATTAGAAACTATAAAAAGTTATTTCAAATAACTCTAATTATATATCGTAAATTGACTCATATATTAAAGAGAACAGAGCATGTTCAGCTCAGCTACGAATGTTAATACCGAATTAGTTAAAGACTGATTCAAAGAAGCATATAATGTGGCGAAGTTATAGTTTCAGCCCTGCGATTCTGTAACTCACTTTTCGAACTCACACAGCGGTTTTCACATCGGCGGTCGCTCTTAAATCAGTCGTGAAGCAGTCATTTTATGATTTGGCATTCTGATAAACAATAAACTACAAGCTCCCACCTTTTCAAAAGCAGAATCGCAGGGCTGATTGTAATTTGCTAATTAACCCGACTCGTTTTTCCATGAATGACTTATAGAAATTCGTCACAGGAGAGGCCAGGGGCGAGGCGGTGGGTAAAATGATTTGACCTTTACAGTGAGTAGCTCTTGTACTAATTGGAGCAACGACATTTTGTTAAATTCAATGTAAAAATATATTAACATTTTTATATAGGTTAAGTTGTAATTGCGCAATGTTGAAATATTTCATTTTGATACCAATTCAATAATATAATAACAGCAGAACCGTAAATATTTGTCATATAAAATAAAGGGAAAGTACAGGTTTCACCGATTACGAGATTCATTATAAAAATGCTTAACTTTAAATTAAAATAATCTCTCTAGTAGCCTGGTCACGGGGTTAGCTGTCATTGCAGTGACAGCTAAACATGGTGTTGCTAGGTTCTGCCCAGATAATATTACATTTATAACATTGTCTATTTGTGATAAATACCTTATAAAAACGAGAAATTATATTTGTAAGCAGGTAATGAAAAATTTAAAGAGCGGAATTTTGAACAGTTAACAATGCGAGCAAATTAAAAAAGTTTTTGAGCGAAGAATTTTTCAAATGAATTAACTTCGTGCGATTACAAGTTCTTTGTATTTATGTACACAGAATAAAGAAGTAGAACATACAAACAAACAGAAGAACAAAGATTTCTAGTAATCTTTAACTAGTTATCTCAAATATAACACATAATTTGAAACTAATTTTCCTCTAGTTGCTTTATTAACGTAATGTTATCTGTGGCCAATTTATTTTCTTTTCATTTTTCTTTTGATTAAATGTACGTGTAATAGTGATTTATAATATTTATCCTACACGTTCACTATTTAATTAAAGGACATAAGAGATACATTTAAATATAAAATATAATAAATCACTGGCGCTACAAACTCTTTAGGTCTTGGCCTCAGATTTCTGAATCTGTTTCATAATCATTTTTAAATCTAATAGGCAAGTAGGTGATCAGCCACCAGCGCCTGATACACGCCGTCGACTTTTGGATCTAAGACATGTCGGTTTCCTTCACCGTTCGAGACAATGTTAAATGCGCACATAGAAAGAAAGTCCATTGGTGCACAGCCGGGGCTTGAACCTACGACCTCAGGTACGAGAGTCGCACGCCGAAGTAGGCCAACACTGCTCTCACATTTAAATGCATGTTGTGTTAAATATACCTTCTTATAAGTTTTACATAAAAACGACATCGAAATTATATATACGTAGTAATGAAAAATATACAGACTTACAGCAAATCATTTAAGTATAAGATTCGCTTTAATGGCAGAACTCCGAGAATGGATTTTAATGAGTGGAGTAATATGATTACTTGATTGCTCGAAGTGCTCGAATAAAAGAGTTCACAATGAAACGTCGTTCAGATTCGATTTATTTACCGTTACTCTTGATTCCTCTCCGCCTCGGGAGGTACCTCTTTGATTCTCAAGTGGTTATAAACTTGAGGGCCTCATAAAAAGGTTAGGAAAAATCCAATAGCCTCTTGGCCGCCTTGCCGATGTCCGCGTAAACGTATTTTAGCATTATTTTTCATTCTTCGGCGACTAAGTGCTAGCCTGTACTTCAAATATTAGCAGCGTATACAGGAGATATTAGTGATTATAAGGGTGAATTGATACCTACCATAATGTTACATCGCTCATTGATATATTTTGTATATTTGGTAATAAATATTTTATTTGTTGACTAAAAAATACGCAATATTAACAATATGGCCTTCGTTGAATTAAAATAGACACCGCTTAGTTACAGTTTACAAAAGCTGATTTCTTTTGTTTAAATCGTAAATTGTATGAAATGTAATAATTTTATTTTGGAGGCCTGTAGTTACACAGATTTGGTACAAAATCTATGTGTTCATATTGTGGCGTCCTCGTCGTCATCGGTAGCTGAAACAGAACAAATAAAAACATAAAAAAAAAAAAAAACAATTTAATATTTAATTTATTTTGGTAATTTTTATTGATGTTTTTATTTGTTCTGTTTCGGCTACCGATGACGACGAGGACGCCACAATATTAATAATCTAATATATAAAATATATAAAATAAAATATATATCTCGTGTCACAGTTTTCGTTGCCATACTCCTCCGAAACGGCTTGACCGATTTTGATGAATTTTTTTGTGCTTATCCGGTATCTATGAGAATCGGCCAACATCTATTTTTCATCCCCCTACATGTTAGGGGTAGTCCACCCCTAAATTTTATTTTTTATTTTTTAGACAAAATTTTTATTTTCAAAAAAATTTTTTATGATTCAGCATTAAAAAATACATACAACCCCTAATTTTCACCCCTCTACGATCAACCCCTATTTTTTTATTATAAATGATATACATGGGAAAACGACGTTTGCCCGGTCAGCTAGTATTAATATATAACAGTAGCCACAAGGCCCTTCCTATTTGTCTGTGACAAAAATCTTAATTCCATTATTAAAGCGTAACATCAAGACACCATAGTTTCATATTAACACTTGCAAATAATTAATTATATTGTGCACTTCGCACATTAATATAACGGAGTTAAGTGTTCAGTGCTACGTAGTCATGAAAGGTAAAGATTTAGAAAATCTTTGCGATTATTTCCTTTTTTATTGAAATAGCTTATTTTCTCCGACAAACGGGATTCGAAAGTCAAAAGTTAAATTTAAAACAAAGTTCTTTATGATCCGGAGGTTGTGCGAGGATTTTAAAGTTTCCGGAGATGGCAGTGAGGCGAAACGTGAAGTGTCAGCTCGGAGCTGGCAAACTAATCTATCCACTTTACATCTCACAGAATAGAAACTGTTCCGCTGAATTTGCCTTTAAAATTCCCTCTCCATGAGGCGAATTGAAATGACGTCACGTCAGAGCCTTTGGGATATAGGGGTTTGGTCGAGAAATGCGTGAAACAATCGTGCCGCTGATAAAACGTTTATTTGTATAAAATACAGTTTGTATGGGAACAATACAGGCTGATTTTAAACAATCCTATTTAATAAACACGACAGTATATGTTGATTTAACAAAGATATCTTTTATCTTTAACAATAACATTGCGGTAACTGCGTGAATGATTTGAGTGATGGATTCCGAGTTTTAATATATATATTTATGATAATATATTCTAGTATGGTTTTTGTGTTTTGTTTCACGTGCTTTGTTTTAATTTTTGAATAAATGAATAATGAACGATGATTCCGGGGCGCTACCGCGCACATGTGTATGCAAACAATATGAACTTTATTGTTATTAATATAAAATATGTACGATGTATGCGTGTCTCATAAATATAGTTTAAACTATATTTTTTATAGTTTAAAAAACCAGTCGTCCATTCAAATATCAAATCACAGTAGCTTAGTTTGTAAAAATATGAATTTAATATTAGCGCGAATAAGTCACGTACTAAGGTGAGAAAGCTAAAATTACTATGAAGCATTAGGTATTCACGAACCAACCAGACTGACACATACATACTAATGTAAAATAATGATTTTTCTATTCTTATGAGTGTATTTTTACAGCGGCGTATTTCTATGTTGGGACAAGCAAGACGCCAAGCGCACGAGGCGCTGTGAGACTACGCGACGAGCGTGGTGGGGCTGGTCCTCTACGAAAGTACCGAGGAGAGAGTATTACTTTATCATTGCCAGATGGTTCCACCCTTAAGGATTACGCCTGGTTTTCAGTTTGGTGCGATGACTATTCCGTAAGTAGATTTTTTTTTGTATTCTTTGGAAAGTCTTGTTTCGATATTATACTGGCATTAGAAAACCCCAGAGGCAGTACTTTTTAGGTCTCTAAGATTTCTGTATCTGTTTCGTGATTATTTGTTTTTTTCTAATAGACAAGTGATGATCAACATACTGTGCCTGACACACGACGTCGACTTTTTGGGTCTAAGGAAATCGGCAATTCCCACGACCCTTTCCGTACGGGCAAGTGTTAAATGCGTAAAAGTCCCTGGTGGTGTTATGCCTACAACCGAACCTAGGAACTCTGGCAAGACGCAGTAGGCTGCTTTTAAATACCTTAGGGAGCGTTTTAGTATTACGTAACGAATTTTGGAGGGGATGGGGGGGTCTTTTTGTAAAACGTTACGATGCGGGGCGGGGATTGAATTATGCGTTATTGTTAATATTATTTTCGGCTTTCCAGTGCTTTACACCACAAAATGGTAATTCTTAGGTATAAAGAGTCACTGGTGGTCACGAAACGTTTTACTATACTTGGGTACAGAAAAACGTTACAGCGCGTTACACGGGGGGAGGGGGGTCAATAATCTCCAAAAATTGCGTGACCTAATACTTGAACGCTCCCTTACCTCAATTTACTTTTAAACCAAATAGAAACCTAGATGTAAATACAAAAACTCCTTGTATAATCTAGTAAATGCCGTGATAAAACTAGCTACCTATCTATGGAAATGTAAATGCACTATGTATACATACGGTAGTCTCAGGAGAAACGTAAATTTGCTAAGATAAATAGACGAAACTATCGTGGAGTTGGACAAGATGCAGTTTATGTAAACGCTTACTTAATTAACAATAGCCCGCTGTGTTTGTAGTCCTATAAACTTGCACCGACAAACAAGCGACGTATAGATAGCGCCGTGTCTGCGAAACTTGACATTACAAAATTTTAAGAAAGGAATTCCTTCTTTGTTCTTCGTTTCTTTTTTTACAAAATATTCTTTACATATTTTTTTCTTTTCTGCTGTTTTAACCATATTTCAATTTTGATTTGACAATGGGTCAATATCACCTCCTAGTAATAAGTCTAATACAATACATGCACATAGTGAGTAACTAATATTTTTTTTTGGTTACAGGTGAACTTTGGTTCGGTGGAGATACCCAAGAGTTTGGAGTACCCCAAACCAGCGAAGGTCGGGGCACTACGCGGAGTACATGGAGTGGCATCGGACCCCATAGTTGTGGTGGATGCGCAGACCCTACTCATTCCTAATTTCTCTTATGATGGCGAGGCGCCTGGTAAGTCAAGTTTTTAACTTAAATTTGTTTATCGAATTAAATATCATCTTACGGAGCTCATAGCTGAAATGGTATGCAAACGATAACATATGAAAATCTTAAAATGATTTGCAACGGGTTATTATTATATTTAAACACAGTGTTTTGTTTATTATTGCACCTTTTACTACGCAATTTTTACTACGATCTATTCGTTAACATATCTATATATATAAAAGAAAGTCGTGTTTGTTACAACACTTATAACTCGAGATCGGCTGGACCGATGTTAGTTATGTCTTTTTTGATGGATTTTTCTCCACTCCGAATAGCAGAATAAGTAATAAAATATCGGATAAGTTATCGAATAACAATAAATAAATTAATTAATTTTACGAATGCACACGGCATGTGGTGACATTTGTTGACAAAACTACGCATCATTTTACGTCAAATTCGTGTCACTTCAAGAAATTCCGAACTTGAGGTAAATGAGGAGATGCATAACCAGGCTTTGATCTTGATCGAAAACATGTGTTACCTCATCAAAAAATGTTGTAAAGCAGAAAGTGCTTTAACATGCAGTATCGCAATATTGGCGATAGAGAGAAGAGGCCTAATGTGTAAAACTGCCATTCATCTTTTGCAATGGCAAGCAATAAAACATTTCTCTATTTGCAAAAAAAGTTGTCACCTTAATGGAATCCTAAAATAAGTTTAACTAAAGTAACAACGATATTATTATTAAGGCGGAACGAAGTCAGCTAGTGTCGTATAATTTAAAGTAGTTGCAAATCTCACTAGACCTTAACTTAAGTTCGAAACATGTCAATGTTTTCTAAGGTACATAGCGTAACTAAACAGTACAAGCATTTGTAGACGTGTGCTACGTGGCTACGTTACTAGTGAGCTACGGACTTGTTCCGGAAGCAATCACAGGAGTGACTTCGACTGAGAGAGCTGCCGCACTGAATTTATATTATTACTGTGATCATTTAAAGACGCCAAATTTTAATATGCTTACTGTTTTATAAAAAATATAAAGAGAGGAAAGAACTTTGTTAAAATTTTGTGTGATTGTAATCATCTAAATATAATTACACAAAGTAATGTGTGTGTACATTAACGAAGAACAAATTAGTAGCTGCTACAAAAATAAATGCCGATCCTAATAGGTTTTGCGATACCACAAGCATACATGTGCATTTTTAAATGTTTTCAACTAAAATAAAAGATTTTCTTACTGCAGACTATACGTGTTGGTATGTTCATCACAACTAGCTATTAAGCGAGTCCCAGTTCCTTTATCCCTTCAACAATAAAAAATAAATTGGATTTAAAAGGTGTAAAGGAATGTTGGCGGGAACAAAGACTAGGGATATAGAGGCGATAAAAACGAATGTATTTTCATTAGATGACCTCATTGTGTAATACAAATCTATCAAGTCAAAGTAATGGTATTTGTTTGTTTTCTACATACTGCTGTCACATTTTGTTCTAAACGATTATACAACACCAAATGTATAATTAAAATTATATGCCTCGTAACTAATAGTTGAACATAGGATATACATATTTATATTTTATACGTTTCGAGTGCTTTTCAGCTATGGTTGTCAATATTTTACGTTTTTACCGGTTAAAGAACAAATTATTTAAGGGCAAATAAATGTCCAAGTAGAATGGTTCTAGAAGACATAAATATCAAATGCTTTTTCATGCAACATAGTTTGTAATGAAAAAAGTAACGTTATAATAACACCGTTCATTTGTTTTTTTAACATCCATATTTAATACTACTTACGTTATAGATGCTAATAATTACTACAAACGAAAGGATATAATTTAAATATTTTCCTGCTCAGCGTGCCACTAGCATCCTTGAGGTCGTAGGTTCGAACCTCGGCTGTGCACCAATGGACTTTCTGTCTATGTGCGCATTTAACACTCGCGGGTACGGTTAAGGAAGACATCGTGAGGAAACCGGCATGCCAGACTCAAAACAGTCAATGGCGTGTGTCTTTCACAGAAGGCTGATCTACTTGCCCATTAGATATAAATAAATAATCACGATACAGAAATCTAAGACCCAGAGTTTAAAAGGTTGTGGCACCACTGGTTTTTTTCTGTGTATAATTGTTAATTATACTTAATGTATTATTAACACTTCCATAGATGTTATCGCACATAACGTATATTGTCAATAGTAATTATTGTAATATGATAATGTTGAGTAAATAATAATTAATTATAAATCTGAATTAGCATACAGATGTTGTAAATAAATAAACACGTCGTGTTACGTAAATATCAATAAAGGGTGCCGTATGTGCATTTGACACTAACGTATACAAGAGAATGAAAAGCATTATTACGAAATCAGTGGCGCCTAAAATTATCCTTTAATCAAAATAATTATATAAGTTTTAAATAAAAGTTATTATATATCACTTATTATAAAATTAGTATAGTTGACAGTTCTTTTTCTTGAACAAATTTTTGGAAGCGGTAATTTCCGTTCATAACTGACGATTTGCTGAATAGTCGATTTCTATAGAATTAATTACTTATTCAATATTTTCAAATAAATTACCTTAAAAAAACACCAGGAAACTTAGTTCACGACATAATATATGTTTCTACCGATTTCGTGATTGCAAAATAAAAGTTTTTCCTGAAGGACTGACGTAAATCTGTGCTATAGGTAGAATAAAAATCAAATTTTGACGTTCATAATATAAAAATCAAAATAATTTTTTCATATAGGTAACAAAATGGACACTTATGAACGTCAAAAAATAAATATATATGAAATGCTTCTAATTTTACATTTAACGCCAGTTTTCAAATCAATGGCGTACAACGGAAGAGAAGAACTGGCAATAAAGTCTCTCCACCACTCTTTTTAATCGCCAAGTTTTTTGTTTTACACATTGTTTGTAAGGAGCTGCAACCATTACACCATGTCCCACATGACGTCTTAAGTAATTAATAATAATAAAATAAATTAGTGAGTCATACATTTCAATGCCCACTAACTTTCGCACCAGACAACTAGCACCAATTTGGTAATTGTCATATTATAGACGCTTTTATGGATGTATATAAAACAAACAAATATCAGTTTGTCTCAACAAAAACGAACGCAATGATCTTAAATCCCCGATCAAACCGGATAGAGCAAATTATCATTTGATACACGAATCGATGCAATAAAAGGAATCCTATGTGTGACCGGGTAATGTATATTATCCGGATATCAGGGTGTACCCTGATAGGGGGCAGGGGGAGAGGTCTTATCGCGGCTTCATATTGAATTTCATCCCGTCCTGATGTTGGGATTGAAACAATTCCGATATCAATGCTATTCATTTCAATGATCTATAATGAATATGGCTGTGCATTAAATGATAACGTTATTCGTAAAGCTTACAAAGTAAAAGTGTATATATGTTATATGTTAAGTGTAAACGTAGCACAAACAGGAATGAAATAAGTAAATATACCTTTAGTAGGGATAAAAATGGTCTTAAGCTTGTTTGGATATTGATATTAATAATAAATGAATAAATTGCCTACAGATGCAAAGTTCTGGGTAGGACGTGGCGACAAGCCATCTCCGGATGGGATCCGAATTCCAGACGAAAATGGGAAAGAGACGCCACTTCGAAAATATGACAAGAAGACCATTGTCTTAACATTACCAGGGGTATGTGCTATATTTACGTAACTATATCTATTAATTAAAAATATGTTTTAAACGTTATTCGTATGAAGTTGGAATTGAGGTGGTTTTGTTAAACATGTTAACCCGTTTGGATGTCCAATATATGTAGAAGTGGATGAGAGAAAATATGTTTAACTTAGAGTCGTCGATGCTGGGATGATCGCGTAAAGCTTGGTTTTAGTATCATAACAAAACCACTGTATGTTCCTCACTCTTAAATCAATTTGCGTGACTATTTAGATTTTTGTATTTCGGCAGGAGCTGACTGTATTTGATATAGGACACTTTGCAATCTGGTGTGAGGCTTTTACTGTCAACTTTGCCCACGTGACCTTGCCGCGTGCCGTCCTTTCCAACGTCCCGCCTAGCCTGAAGATGCTGGGCGTATCACCACAGGTTAGTACAACATCATCTTACTAACTAAAATATCACAATACAAAAACGTTTAGGCCGTTTTGGTACCATGAATTACACGAACAAATACGTAAATTGAAATACAAAATTATGAAGCAGCCTGTCTAAAGCAAACAGACAACTCTGATAATAAACCAACAGTTGGATTAGAACAAGACTATTTAATTTATTAATTAGCTTACTTGTATTAAAAAGTGTAGATAATAGGAACTGTACTGATAGTGAACTGATTGTACTGAAAATCTCAAAGGCATATAAAAATTTCCGTAAACCGCGCAGGGTTACTGAAAAATATTTGATTAAAAACCCTAAGAATATATTTGTACAGTCGATACTAAGCTTTTTCATGTCGTACAGGCTAACATAACTAATAATTAATAACCAGAAGTGGGCCAAGGGTAAACACATACATTACGTCTCGGCAATCGAACACGATAGATTAATTCGCCACAAACAATACTATATTCGCAAATTAATGCATTGCAGGTTTCGACGCGGTTGCTTTTAAAGAGCGTCATTTATTATTTACACTCGTATTAGTGTCTAAAATCTCGTATTAATTGAGTTTAATATGTTTTTGGTTTCATATTTGGCGTATTATTAGCGTATGTGATAACATTATGTAAATCGTCAAATAATGCGCACATTTTAAACTCACGCATGATGTACAGCGATGATTGGAATATTCATACCGTAGGACATTTAATGTCTATTATGTATGGCGATGAATATTATGATAAAAAATTCCCAAAAGAGTTTTAAGGAAATTTTTTAACGCTAAAAGTAGTAAGCAAAATAATCTTTATTTTATACTACATGAGTCTTGATGTTTTTGCAAAAAATGCTTACATTTTGTATTAAATTTGTAACCGTGGTCTTGACAGTTACATGCTAACGTCAAGTTGGGCGTGGAGCCAGCCGTGAAATTGGATTTAGTTAGGATATGGCTAAGGGCGTCTTTGGCCTCGTAGCAAACGCTTTTAGTAATAGGAATACAACTTAGCTAGTTTAATATCAATAATAAAAAAAATAACAAAATTGTGGATATTATATACTTTGTATATGCAATGTATCTATCATTTTACAGCAGGTCACCTCTAGAAGGAGCTGGCTTTATCTAGAGGGTAGAAATGTGATTGTTCTTAAAAACACATACAAGTCTTACTATTACTATATATATAATTTTTGTAAGTCCGTCTTAAAACTGTCGTGTCTAGTGTTCAATACTCTAATTACGACTTATTTGAAGTGGTGAGGAGTGTACTCGAAACACGAAATGAACAGCGTCGAAGCGGCTGGACGGCTTGGAGCTGCTCCAATCATCTCGACGTTAGGCCTTATATAAACGAGGTGGCTTTACCATAACGGATACTCTAAAGTATAAAACTATAGAACGATACGAATATGTTTTACCATCTATGTGTCAGTGTATGTATATAAATTAACACAATTATAACACATAATTCGACTTAGGGTCCTTCAAGAAAAGAGCGTACCAATTCTTAAAAGGTCGGCAACGCACTCGCGAGCCCTCTGGCATTGAGAGTGTCCATGGGAGGCGGTATCACTTATATCAATTGTGTCTGCTGCCCGTTGGCCCCCTGTTATATAAGAAAAAAATCTTAGTCTTAAAAATCTGAATCTTAGCCGGAATAGGAGTAGGACCAACTGCTTTACGAGCATATCCGACACATGGGAGTTTTAACTTTTCTTGTTAGAAGAGATATAACATATATTGTCGTCTCTATCGGTTATTTGAACCAGATAGAACTGCAGTTATGCTTACATTATATAAATGATATAGTTGTTGTATTCTGTCTTACTAGCTATAGACAGTAGGTATCTTAATGTTTATTTTTGTAAATGTAATTTGATCTAACAGTCAGTGTTTTTATATTTAGTAAAAAATATAATCTTTAATGATGCCCGTTAAAATCCTTGGAATAGCTTCCTAATAAATTATATTACTCCTAACAACAATATGAAACAATATTTCGACGTTAATTACTATTTTAATTCAAGCAAAATATGATTAAACGAAAACAAATCTCAACTAAGCTTTGGGAAAAAACTAGGAGATTTTGGAAAACAGTTTCCCAACTTAGTATTAGTTTGTATAAATAAAAGTTCCAAAAACAAACAAACTTTTCAATTAAGTCTTAGTTAAACGTTTGTTTAGAATTGCTCGTGTTTGCTCGGCTTTACTATAATAAAGGCGCGGAGGCCAAATGTTCCTTACATAAAAACTTTACATCCACCCCCTCTCCCACTCCCTGGGCAAATTGCTTCGTTGCAATTGTCTTCATACAATATGGAGCAAGTTCCACATTACGTAACAACACTGACTATGAACTCTAACAACATAAAACGCTGATCGTATCAAAAATGGAATGTCAATAGGTTTTGAATCTATAAGTATATGTTCATTTTTTCATAGATAATTGTTAGAATAACAGATAACTTAATTTTAAGATTCCTATATTTCACATTAGAGTTTTTTTATGATCAATAATGTAAGGTGATATGGTTATGTAATTGTATAAATTTCCATAACCTCTTAGTGGAGGACGGGGTAGACACAATATTATGACTGTTTACCACTGTATTATTCATAAAAAATCGAACTATGTACTGTGCATCACAAGATAGACACGAAGATATATTAACATAACAGATTTATATGAAGGTCCTAAGTCTCATCCATAGTAATAGAACACAATTGATATCTTTAAAATGTGAACCATACGCGATTTTTCTATGAATATCAAAAGATTTCGTGAAATTTTGCCGAGAAACGTTTCACGGGTCTTATGAGATGTTTGTCGTTACCATAACGTTACGTAGCACTCGTCAGCTGAGTGAATCTAGAAAATAGATCATGTCTTGTCTAGATAAAAAGGTCTTCTATCAAGCAATACGTCATCCTTTATGTATTTATAATCTGTTGATTGAGATTTTGCTTTCGATATGTTAACCTACGTTCTTTGTAGATTTATAATCTGTCCAGAGTTGATGCTGTTATCAAGGGTACAAGTTATATGGATTTTCGGCACTTATCTTATGTTAAGAAACGTAGCATTTAATTTGGGATATTGTAAGACTTCTTTTATACCGAGGACGACCCAGACTGCTTACAAAACCGCAAACAAAAGGTTATAACTTTTTATTGAATGTTGAGCAGTTTTTGCATCAATAGAAGTGGTATATTAATTGAACGATAGATTAAGGCCAACGGGTTCATTTGTGTAATTCATTCTCTCGCGTCGGTACTATTAGACAACTCAGCTTTGAATAGTTTCTATTTAACCTTTATATTTATATTTGCGAAACATGAATATTTCTCAATATCGAAGCAAATTTTGTGAGGTAATCGAATAAACATCTCCAATTAGTTTTGCGACCGCCGACACCTCGCACCGCCACTCGACACTCGAGAGCGTTAAACAGCCTCTTTAATCAATTCCTCGAGATTTTGTAAGCAAATGTTTTGTAACCGCGTGTTGTTTTAGCTTTATTGTATTTACTTTATTTATTCAGCGTCAATTCACAATTTAGGATTCAAATAAACACAGCGCAGTTGTATTTTGACTAATTTTTAAATTATAAAATAAGTTTTAAACCGATAACATAGAACCTCATTTGCCTCAAGCTCATTAGTCCGGTAAAACCGGTCGCTTAGCAACTAATACCCATCTATCACCTCCTTTCCTCATCTCATCCATGTATCCTGTCTTGAGCGGACTTTCCTGTTGCAGAGCCGCAACAAGCAGCTGTCGGCGAGTACCCCCCGCGAGACCAAGGCACGTGGAACTCGGCCCATAGCCCGCCTCGAAGCCACGACCTACCGTCCCTCCCGGCCTGGCGCTGCACTTCCTCTATTAGACCATTCCCCCGCACCCTCACATCTACAACGTCGTGCTGATCAATATGTAATTACACCAGACCCCAAGAAACCTACAGAGAATAAAGAACAAACTGATTCCACTGAGCAACCAGTTGAAAACCAGAAACCTTCTCATTCTGACCCAAGCTCACACCATGAAGATACACAAAAGTACGAAGTTGAAATTGAGCCTCAGACATTCACATTGCTGCATCCGGCAACGCAAGAGTTATTAACTGAGCAGTATTTGAACGAACAGAGACGCAGGGCTCTTCAGGCTCAGTACTTCGAGTTATTGCGACAGCAAAGAGATTTTGATTTACGAAGTGCCCCTCATAGTCCGCTTTATGTACAAGATGGCAATGTGGAGCAGGCTCGGCTTACCCAACAGTATCAAGGGGTGCCCATCAGTGCTGGTCAGGACTACAGATTTGACCTTGACCCGTTTGGGAGGTCTCTGTAACCCCACCGGCTAGCGTTGCCTAACCGCCCTTCTCCTCTCACCAACTGACCTCGCTCGTCCCGTCCCATCCGACACTAGCGATGCGTTCACCTATGCAATGAGGTTCCATGTATAAATCTACTTGTCAGCGTAACTAATTGATTAAAGATCGTGATAGTCTTGCCTCCTTATCCTTGAAATTGTAAAGTGCTTTAACTTTTGATAGAGTTTCATACATAATTATTACGGTATCACTTATATTTAAAGTGTAATGTAATACATTTACTGCATATATTGCACTGCCAGTAAACAGTGATATAATAGTTGTATCATATAAAATATTATTTTAGGATAGTCGTAAAACTTTCAACTGCCTTCGTAAAAAGGCTATTTTGAAGTTGAGTACAGATGCTCTTATGTGGGGATTATTTTTTTATATTCCTACGAAAATATTTAAATTTTTGATTCAGTGAAACGTTATATCGTGTTGAAGAAATTAATACTTCTACAAGACTTATTCGCAAAACGAAGTCTTATGTAACATGACATTAAGCATAAAATAAGTTAGTCTTATTTTTTATTTGGCTTTAAAATTATTCTTCAAAACTTCACTAACACGCAAATATGAAAATCGTGCTTAGCTTCATTATTTTGGAATAATACAATAACTCGAGATAATCTTGCCTATATATAGGCATTTAATGCTGCACGGCTTACATGTAGATAACATTATATTCTGATGTTAATTATTATGATTATAGCCGTGTGAGGTCTAGTGAGTTTGTAAGCCGCAGTGATTGCTCTATTAAGTCATAAATTATAGAGATGTTCGCTTCATCAGATGTTCATGTTTTCTCCTATAGCTAACATTATTGATTTTTGGTGTACATAGCTCTGAAATCGTGTTGTGATTGATGAAGTTGGATGCACGTGAGACCATTTGGTTCATTTCATATTGTACGATTTTTACGTACAGCGGCTAATATAATTTATCTCCGCTAGTTATATTTTTTAGTCTTGAAACATGCAAATGACTTGAATGTCGTGTTACATAGAAAATCAGGTATGCGTTCGTGGTTTGTGAATCTAAAGACAACTGTACTCTTTGTGATATCAAATAACTGTAAGTTGTTACTATTTTTCTACATTTTATATTATAGTTTGTAAATTTATATAATAAATGATAAATACTCATAGCAATAAAGCTTGGCGCGCACTTCGCGTTTCATTTCTATCCATTACATTTAATGCTTCATGAAAACACGATAAATTGTTTCCAAGAATTATAAAGAAACTTCTCTTTGAAAAATATTTTGAAACGTATTTTTCTAGTTTGAGAAAGAAATTTTAGATAGTTTAAATTTAAGCAAGCCGTGATGGTTTGTTTGCACATTTTAAGGTTTTTTTTTAATTCTCCCAACAGTTTAAACATTAATTAATTTCGGAAAATTCTCGTTTCTGATTATTATAATAACGACCTAAGTAAAAGTGATGTTTTTATATGTATAGTTTGATTAATGATGATGAACTATTAACTTTAAGCGACTTGCGCTTACAAACGTAAAGGTGCGTATTAAAAAATATATTAATAAATAGCTTTGTTAACTAAAGAACTACTTACGAGTTAAAACTCACTCAAATACTAATAGAAATAATAACTATGAAATATACGATGCATATAAAACACTTCATTTACGAAACAATTATCTACATTGTCATAGTGTAGGCTAAAGAATAAATAAGTGAGCATGTAGGGCAGCGGTCGCACACAATAGGAAATCTATATAATGTATAACTCTAAAGCGAATTGGCAACGACTGTAGTTTTATTATCCCCGGCTTTCAAATAGCGCTTTCTAGAAAAACTGAATTGGATTTATTCATACTTTTTACTTCTCTTTCTATTTTTATTATTGCGTAACTAGATTTGTATCAATAATTATTTCGAGAACACATGGGTCTATTAGCTATTTTAGTCTTTAAGAACTACGTCTAAATTGTATTTCCTTGTAAGATGACCTCCTCTTTGTTTGTGTCCATGAGATTAACAAATTATTGAGTCAATTGTTTTAATTTCATGATCTTGAACACACATTGCAGCCGTGTCTTTAATCATTTTTGTTACTTAGGTGATCACCCTACTGTCTGACACATCAATTTTTGAGTTTGAGACATGCCGGTTTCCTCACGATGTTTTCCTTTACTGTGTGAGCGAGTGTTAAATTTGCACATAGATATTCCATTGGTGCACAACCGGGGTTCAAACCTACGACTTCAGTGATAAGAGTATCACGTTGAGCCACTATTACAACACTACATGATTAGTTTGAAATTATCAAGTTTTTTTAAAATCACTGTATCTTAAATATTATGAAGAATTGTTTGTATATGGGATCTTTACATTCATTCTGAGGTCTATCAGTTTCTTTTCTAAGGAGTGAAAAAAATGAGAAACGTAATAAAGGACTGAGTTATAGGTTCTGTACGCATTGCGGAGACCCGGTGACCCAAAGTGACCCGAATCACCCTCATGAATAACTTTACGCCATAAAACGAACCAATATCTATGTCTCATACTAAAAATCAAATTTGCATTCTTAAATGATATTTTGATTTTCATTTTATTTCAACCGAGGACATTCTTTCGGTGATCGTGTGCATTCATATCCTATACATTAAAGATCATACAGTTATGTTTACATATAGTGAGAGTTTTGTATGAGTTAAAAAATATTAATATTATTATTACTATACAGTTAATTAAGGTTTTATCCGTTTTTGAATTCTTCTACTGATAAAGCAATGTAAGACCTCAACATGTTGATTTTTGTATTAGCAAAATTTTAAATAAAATTAAAAACTCTTTAAAGCATTACTTTGAGGTTTTTGATATAGCTGTTTTGCATATTATATAACTGAAAAGCGCTTGGGTAAATAGTGACAAAACATAGAGAATATAATAGAGAATTAAATTAACTTATTACCGGTATTTTATTTTATATTTTTTATATCCAAATTACACAAACCATAAAAATCTTCACAGAAGGAATACCGAACCTTCCAAAAAACTTCACATGTTTATAAGAACTTTAAATATATATTGTATTAAAACCTATATTGAATTTTTTTTAATTATCAACCACAAATTAATGATGGAATGGTGGAACAGCAGGTAAAACTACGTCACTATGGCAACGGCGTGAACTAGAAAACCTGTCGCCAGATAGTTATTACCTCAAATTGAGGTTCCGCCGACCCGAGGCAAATTGGCCGCCTTTGTAACACATAACCTGGTTACGTGTCTACGTATATCTATTTAGACCACTTCGTAGACTTATTGACAGTTCAGTAATAAAGCGAAATGTCGAGACCGCTTACGTAATTTCATATTAAATAACAAATTAATGCTTCTTTCTAACTTAAAATTAGATTTAATAAGAATAGCACGTGTTATCGAAAAATACTTTTACTATTTTCTGTAGTATTCATTTATTGATTTTATTAGTAAATTAAGACTGAGGTATACCGTCTGCCATAAAAGTCCTAAACACATAAACATTAATCAATTAATTTTATTGTAATCGATTTGCTTGTATGTTTTTTACTAATTTAAAATTTTAACAGGTTTTTATTCATTTTGGATACACTAAATAAAAAATGATTGCAACCCATACATAATCTATGTGTCTGTTTTTAGTCAAAGCTGAACTGCGAAGTATTATATGATGACCTGGCATTCGAAGTGAGGTGGGCGGTCGCTGGAGACAGTGTCGTCATACAACTCGTCGCTAAACTAGGTAAAAAATAAGAAGAATAAAAATCTAAACATAACATTTCTTTATGGCGTAGTACGCTCTCCGTAGGTTAGTTGGAAACGCACAGGTATAACACGGAGATTTTGGGTTAAAAGTCTCTCTTTTGAACTGACAAATAAATTAGACACAGACATGTAACTATTGCATAGTATATACAATGCATTTTTTTGTAGTTCGTGAGCGCACTTATTTAATACAGTGCGTAGTTGTCGAAGTGCTGGAACCGACTCTGTGGAAAAATATATTTGCTTAGTAACGTCGTGTTGAGCTATTAATTGCCCGAAAGAAAGTGCCCTGAAACAAATTTTTTTACCAATAGATCGATTCTCTAATTTAATTACGAAACAAACATTCATCATTAATTTTCAGAGGACGGTGAATACATGTCGTTCGGTATTTCCGGCCATCCAGAAAAGTCCCAAATGATTGGCGGCGATATTGGCGTGACCTGGATCGACAAGGAAACGCTTAAGGGCTATGCTGATGACTACTTCCTCGAATCCAAGAGCCAATGCGCTGGTAGACACGGATCTTGTCCAGATGAAGTTTTCGAAGTAAGCTAGATCATTATTAATTAGGGCTGACTAAAAATCAAGATCTTGAAGTTGTCATAGGTTCGACTTGTGGCGTAACAGGCGTTGTTTGTTTAAAGGTAAAATTTAAAACAAAGCATTTAGAATTTTTGCTAATTAAGACGGTACATCAGAATTGTATTCCATATTGTTCAATTCTTCAACAAGAATTAATTTAAAGTAAGATTTAGTAAAACGAAGCAGATAAACGTTATAGCTATTTAAACCAAGCTTTAATACGGGTTACGAAAATATCTACAAACTAAGTTTAATTTAATGAAAACGACTTACGAATACTTCACCTAATCTAAAACAATATTCAGTTCATGCGGTTTACTTCCGAACATATTCGTGGAATTGCGACATTATGAGCTACGACGTAGTTCATACATAACTTTATACCCTGTGACGCAACAATAAACATAATTTTACTTATAACATCATACCAAGGACTGCCTTAAGACGTTACATATAGGGCTTATAATTTTGTGCGGTAATTCAATAGCGATGGCTGTCAAATTAAGTTAAGGTGTACCTCGCAGCTAAATATTACCAGTCGATAGTAATCTCGGCTCTTGCCTCGATTGAATTAAACCATAATATTATATTGATATTGGATCATGTGCGCTCGAGACCTCGCTAATGGCACGTGACGGTTTCTCAATATACCTAAGTTGGTTTGATAAGGAAAATTAATGTCTCCATGTCAAAAGTGATGGGTCAAACTAATCAGGCGCGTCGTTTGAAAGGTTGACCGAAACTTTGTCATTAATTTTTTGAAGTTATTTTGGCGCGTTAGGGAAAAATTATGAGTGTTAACTTTTACGTTGCGCCCGCACACCGTCACAAAAAAAAGACACACTGAAGTTGGCTATAGTCAACTTTTTTTTTTTTTATTGTTACTGTCGTTTTTTCTACAAACGTAGAATAAAATCTTTGAAAAGTTTTTTATCTCCTTACACCAATTAATTAATTATTTTTTGTCAGATTAATTGGTGACTAGTTACAGATGGTGTAAATATTTTTTTTGATTGAATTTGTCTTGACTGAGATCAAGGTGAGACTATGTCTTAAATTAATTAGAATATGGACCCTACGCTTTGATAACTCTTTAACCGCCATGGCCATGTCCTGACGACAGGCCTGATGAACATTCTTATTGTATATACCAATGGCGCTACAACCTTTTAGGTCTGGACCCCAGATTTCTGTATTTCCGTGATCATTTCTAATAAGCAAGTGGGTGATCAATCTTCTATGCCTGACACACACCATCGACTGCCGGTTTCCTCACGAGTTTTTCCTTCACCGAACGGGCGAGTGTTAAATGACCCAGACATAAAGTCCATTGGTGCACAGCTGGGGATCGAACCTACGACCCCAGGGATGAGGGTCGCACGTTGAAACCAGCAGGCCAACACTGGTGTATACTATTATATACATAGATTAAGATGAATTTAATCGTATTTTAATAGCCAAACACAGGCTCCATCCGTCTTCTGAATGCGGCACTAGTCAACGGGTACTCGATAGTGACGTACCAGCGACCTCTACGGGCTTCGGATAAACTAGACCTGCCTATATATACAAACGCCTCGCAACCGATTATCTGGGCTATAGGACCAATCAACTCGGCGGGCCAGGTTTCCTACCATCAATACTTTACTAAGGTTTGTTAATTTTAGATAATTATAGATTGTCATATAAGTTGGTACAAATCGAATTATGGAATACATTTCTTCATTATGAAGAAAGTTATACGTTAATACGCTATACATTTTGGAATTTTTATAGAGTAACTTGCTGCCCCGCAAACGATGTTTTGCTATGTATATTATTTGTAGGAAAAAAAATTTAGTTTAGTAAAAATAACTATCTACTATAATAAAAAATGGGGTTGTATGTATGTGAAAATTAGGGGTTCTATGTATATTTGTATGCTGTATCATAAAGAATAAAAACAAAAAAAATTGTCTGAAAAATAAATTTTTTGTTGTAGACCACCCTTAACATTTAGGGGTTCGAAAGATAGATAGTAGCCGATTCTCAGACTTACTGTATAAAAAATCTATAAGAATCGGTAGAGCCGTTTCGGAGGAGTATGGGAACGAACATTGTGACACTAGAATTTTATATAGAAGATTACGATAATATTTTACAGTTAAAGATGAAACAAAAGAGATTATTCATATTATAACAGCAGGATCAAATTAGTTCTGAAAAAAATTGCTACAATGTGTGCATTACAGGGAGACAAGTTTTTGGAGTTCGGTCGAGCTCCCTTATGGAACTGTCCAATGCCGGAAGAAGAAGAAGATGGGTCACCCCAGCTTACTTCACCCAACACTAGACCCCAGGAGCCAAGCCGGGAAAGTAGCTCGCAGGTCTGTTCTCTTCTCATTAACTGAATAGTTAATAAATATTTATTACTGAATAGTTTTAGTTGGTACCAATTTTGGTACCAAAGAGCGTACCAATTCTTGAAAGGCCGGCAACGCACTCGCGAGCCCTCTGGCATTGAGAGTGTCCATGGGCGGTGGTATCACTTAACATCAGGTGAGCCTCCTGCGCGTTTACCGCCTGTCCTATAAAAAAAAAATAGTTGGTGAATTCCTGAATAGTTAATAAATATTTATTAACTATTCAGGAATTAAATATGAATATTTTTTACTGTACGCAATTATAACAACTTCAAAGTTATTTATTTTGACTTTTAATTTTATTCGAAACTGCAATTAATTTTTAAATATATGCCTACATAGAAGATGTTCCAAGTATGTGAATATAATTGTAAGTATAGTAAAATAAATTCAGTTAAAATTTGTTAACTTTCAACACAAAAAAGTAAATGTATTTACTATCCATATGTTTATCTTACCCGTTTATAAAATGTTCTCGGTTTGATTTAAATGTTAAATATTTCATTTGGAAATTAGTCTGTCCTTATAAGCTTAATACAAATTCGAACAACCCGTATGAAAACACAAATGTTTACCCGATAAGTCTTTGTACAAACATTGTTTAAGGAACCACACTTATTTAAAAACACATTAATTATAATTAAAGTTTTACGGTACTGAATCTTGTTTATATGGCGATTATTCAGTAAAATCATTTAATATATTATCGCTTAGATTGTTAATTCATACTTAAGCAAAGAAAGAATGCATACACATAATTTTTACACCCATACAGAAAAATTAAAAGTAGCTTGTATTAAACTAGGGCTTAGGTCATTAACCATGGAATGATTTGTTTAGGCTGTCATCAAGCCAAATCCAGTTCCTCCTCCCGCGCCAGTCGCCAAGTCTGTCCCCTGGGAGATCCCCGGAATAGAATGCTATGAACCACCAGATGGTGTTTTCTACGCTCAAATGGGACCTACAGGTGGCAAACAGGGGTACTCCGCTATTACGGGTATGTTTCACGATAATATTCTATCATAAAGATTGTGCATTGAAAAATACATTAAATTTTAGTATGTATTGCCCTTATTTATTTTTAAAACGAATTACATTCTAGGCCATGTCGGATGGGGTATATCGTGGTACATAAACGGCTTACTGATACCAGAACTAACCCTTGTGCGAGGCAAAAAGTATACTTTTGTTGTGGAGGGTGGTTCTAACTCAGCAGAGCCTGCGCGTTTTCATCCATTTTACATCACCAATGACCCTGTTGGAGGGTATTTCCACAAGAACGATGAAGAGAAGAAGGTAAGAGATTTTTTTATTTTATTATTGCACCTCTCACCTTAAAGATTTTAATAATGATTTCGGTAATTAAATAACTACGAATAAGTCAATTAATATAATTTATCTTATGTAGGGCGTTGAAATATATGCGGGAGTACGTCGCACGCGCAGCGGTGATCTAATACCGACAGGCGTGGGTCGGCTTTGCAACTGGACCCCGGATTCAGAAGGTCCAAGTGCCGATGAGTATCCCAGTTTCGGGGCTTACCAGCGGTCTCTCACACTTGTTTGTGAAGAAGGAAATCCGGGTGTAGTCACTTGGATCCCAGACAAGAATACTCCGGATACTGTATACTATCAGGTACCATTACATTACAATGGTGTCACACATTTATCTAATTTCTATTTCACTGTGGACTCTAACACTTTTATACTATATCATGTTTATCAAATTATCAGTTCTCTAAACCATTCTGGTCTCATAATGAATTGATTTCCTTTCTGTATATAATCCATCCTTTTTCTGTTTCAGCTCTTCAAATCTTCTTTCGCATGAGGTTCTATTCAATAGATGGTGACGATTATATAATTTTAATTGGATATTTGCATCATTTTATTAACATTTATTATTGTTTTCAGTGTTTCACACACCGACATCTTGGTTGGAAAATAAATATTGTTGATGAGTGTGACGCCACTGAAGCTGAGGAGAGTCGGGTTGTAGAGAGCGTAGCACTGCCAACAGATCTACTTAGTGAAGAGTCAATACAGGTACAGAGTCGTGTAAAACCGGATTCTAGCTTTTTTGATCATCGCAAGAAATTCGAAAAAATAATCAATACGAAACAAAATTATAACGATTTCAGTAGTAATAAAGGTGAAGGCGGTCTTAAAGGAGAAATTTACCCTGAACCCGATAGAAAATTATATACGAACGGACACGAGTATGAATTGCCAATATCTCATGGACAAATTAAAGAAGTTATAGAAGCAGTGGAGAGTTTAGAAGAAACAATGAATGGCGAGCTCCAGAAAAACTCCACTAATCCACTAACCCCACAACAATACCAAGTATATGAAGATGTTAAGGAAGGCTTTGCTTCAGAACAACCGATAAGAGGTGATGAATATGTCATTGAAACCAGCAAAGTCCCCGAAACTTTTATGTTGCCTCCGAACCAAAAACCGCAAACACTTCATGCTGTTATGCGACCAAACTTACAAAACAAGCCAATGGGAAATATGCGACCACCATATAGGCGTCCAGCTCCACCTGAAATTAAACTACGTAGGCCTTATCCTGCCTACCCGAAAAGCAATACAGGTTATCCGTTACCAATGCCAAATCCACACATATCTCATGGAGTGCCCAAAAAACCAAACAAGTACCCTAATACAAGACCACCAATGAATGGAAATAGACAGACACAAATGCCGAATATTCCTCCAATGAAAGCCATGCCACCGCTTCATCCACATAAGGCTTTCTTTCAACAAGCACCAAAACCTGCACAAAAACCGACAAATAACTTAGCACAGTCGGTTATAATGGGCAAGCCTAGCCACAATGCACCCGTGCCATCTCAAAGTCAAACTTTAAGCTTAGGCCGCACAGACATAATAGCAAATCAAGTTGTTAAAAGTCAGATAACATTGCCGGGATCATCTAATGATGCAGTACCACAGCAGAGCGCACAACAAACATATTTCACTAAACCCGGACAAATAATACTTGGTAAACCTATGGACCATCCGATGTCACTGGACCAACATATTGCATTAATAACCCAGCAAAACGGGCCTCCTTCAACCCTTGAACCAGATTATCACCAACCAACTGTAACTCAAGTTAAAGTTGTAGAACAACCACATTCTTCACAAAATGATGTTAAATCTTCTGATTTCATTGGTCAATCTACTGACACATCTTTCCCTCCTGCCTTAAATACCGGCTTCAAACCCGATTCCATAGTAATTGAAAGTGGTTTCAAACCCATAATAAGGGAACCTCTAATGGCAAGTGAAGACAAAATTGCCGAATATGAAGGCAATGCTAATAGACGTGAAGATACTGATATTGAAGAAGACTATGAAGAATCACCACAATACATCAACACTAACCATGCGTATCCGAGCGATAAAATCACAGAAACTTTTGAACCCATGTTCATTCCATCTCCTCCGGATCATCTAATCTCAACTAACGATAAAACAAAAGAAATTTTCCCAAAAAATCACGCCAAAGAAGATAGACCACATCCAGTTTATGTAAAAACAGAGTCTGAACTGAATGCTTTATTCAGTAAAAAAAATATTGAAAAAGAAGTTGGATCTGATTTAATAATGGAGTCAGATAGACTCAGACCAAGTTATTTACCGCCAGATCCTAAAGTAACGAAGGAACACTCACAAAAGCTATCTAATGATCAAACGTTTACAACATATGATGGAAAAACAGTTTCCGCAGATACTTTAACTGGTATACCAGATATTAATAAAACCCCCGTGAAAATTTATTCAGCAAAATTACCAGCTAATACAGAATTGTTGTTAAAAACACCACAGTTTGGCCCATTTTTAGGTGAAATACCGCCACAAGTAATGGAACATATAAGAAGAGACGGAGGAAGTGCTCCAAAATCCAGTTTCAAGGATACTCGGACAACTCATTTAAAGTTGGTAAATCCTTCTCATAAGCATGAAGATATAACCGGTGACTTAGAAGCAGAAGGAAGTGAAATAAAAGAAAAAACAGCAAACTCCGATAAACACAATGAAGATGAAGATATGGAAGAGTACGAGGAAGATTTAGACACCGATGAACAATCACGAACAAAACGTGACACTAAAGCTGCACAGTTTGAAAGAAATGAAATTGAAGAACAGAGGCAAGTTACTGAAAGATTAAATAACAATAAAATGAATCAGATGGAGTTTGAGGAGCAATCGACGCAGTCTAACAGCTCCGTAACTAATACGAGTTCAATTGTGCAGCTTATTCTTTTAATATTATGGTATAAGGTGTGCTAAGAAATAAGGGAGTTATTTATTTATTGGTTTAAATTATTGGCTTGCCATCAAATGCATTTCGTATGTAGGCTGGCGTCCTTCGTACACGCGACAGGATCGCAAGTGGTCGCCACCAACTCTTCAGGTCCCTGACTTCTATTACTCGATTACCAGTTTTCGCGTAATGCAATTCAATACTCTGTTAGTTTTAAAGATGTTGTAAATATATTTCTTTTATTAATTTTAATAAAATTAGAATTTAATTTTATAATCGTGTCTTATTGTCAAAAATAACCAAATGACGCAAAAGTAAGATGTCGAACTCCAAGAGTTGTGAGAATTACATCACAAATAGGAGTGGGTTAAATCATTAATCATTAATGTGCTTATTGGATATGCAAACTCTTTTTGCCCGTATATGACGCCAGTCCAACAAATTTAAATAGCACTTATTTTACCTATATAAACGCGTATTTATTAAATGTTCTGTTTGTTTATATAACCATATACACAAATACAACCGTATTTATTATAATCAAAACTATAGTGGTCAATTTTTATTTATTAATTGAAACCACAACAAAACTCTACCTATTTGCATAGATTTGCAACTTTTATAATCATTATTGAACAGGTACATAATTTATATATAAATAACAACCTGTATATCACATGTATGTACAATATCGGCTGTTATTTTTATAGAATATAACTTAAGTTAGAAAAAGGCACAACACAACATGTGCATCACTTATTAGTACGCAGTGCTTGAACACTGGAAATCTTCTTGGTGACCCGAGTGAAACTGGCCACCACCTTCTCGTGTTGATACTGTGAGTCCACCAGACGCAAAACCGAGTCACGTCGCCTACCACTAAAAAAAAAGCACAATGGTTATAGTTATAGTTATTATAGTTGGCGTCTATGGCGTCTTATACAAAGGGGCCTGGGTCCGAACCCTGAAACAAAAAGGGTGCGTGTACTTATGTACGCGCGTAAGAAGTTATACTTCTTTGTCATTATTAAAAATAGTTTTTGATTGCATGCAAATAATTAATTACAATTAAATAATCAAAGACTGGAAAAGGAGTCATTATAGTCAATAAAGTTCAGTTTACATTTGAAAAATTAAATAAACAAATATTTTTCGTTATTCTCTTACATTAAATGCCGTAGCATCTTCCGTGGGCAACTTCATTCTGTTACTTTTGTGTCACGGTGCGCGCGCATCGTAAAATATCACTCCCATCAATATACACAGATTTATACACTTAAATACAATGAAATTGATAAATTCTACAATATATATAGACAGAGACGTAAATTTAAACAGAAGTTAACTATAGCTAACTTCAGGGTGTCGGTTTTTTTAAGATTTACTCTCATCATTTTTCCCTAATGCGCCAAAAGAAGTATAATTTCAAAAGTAGGCTCCACAAAAATATTAAGTTGAACTTACTGTTTGTCAGTGAGAAGTCTGGCTACAGAAACTAGAGAAAGGCCAGCACGGTCAGTCACCTCCAAATGACTTCCACGTTTTACTAACTCCTCTATAACACTCGTGCTTGCTCCTTGACAAACTGGGTAAGAATGAAATGTAAATATAACTTATTGTATATTTTAGAATTGAAAAATAAAGGAATAAAATTGCATGTCATATTTACTTATAATAAATCAAGAGTGAAATAAAGAAGAAACATTACGTAAGATATATGTAAGAAATAGTATTAAAGAGAATTTATTTATAATTAAATTCAACTTTCATTGTCGTACTTTAAGTCATGTAGTGCAATTAATAAATTTAATGCTCTATTAGTTAACGACAGATCGAAGGACGGTCATCTATCATACGGCTTATAGAAAACCGATCAGATTAAAAGAAAAATAATTTAGCCTTATTTAACGAATTTTAATACGACTCTGAGTACGACTGTTCGATAATATTTAAATGAAAACCCAGATTCTTCAACAGTATATCGAAGTAAAGCGTAAAACCCGTTTGGATTAAGCTCAAAATATTCATGAAATCGTTTTTAAATGGCTCCAGCAATAAATGTTAAAGCATAGAGAAGTAATATTTTATGTTTTCATTTCGACAACGTTTATTTCAGTGGGGTTTTCAGCGGTTTACGTCAGCGTTGTTCGCTTACATAAGTTTAAAAGACTGTAAAAAGCGTAGGTAGAAAATGACAATATTGGTAACAGTTAACACGTATTTATTTAATACTTTTTAAATAAATACATATAAACGTTTTTAATACTTCATCGCCCAGTAATAGAAAGTATGGGATTTTGAAAGAAGCTCATAACTAGATAGAACATTTGTAACAATATTTCTTATAGACCTAAAATAACGACTATAGTTGCATTTTCATTTTTTTATTTTATTTATATCATCATCAGGTCAGGCAGTCATCGCAGCCCACAGACACCCATTTTTAGTGGGTGCCGGCCTTTAAAATAATTATAAAAATCTAATGAATCATAGAGTATCAAAATTTAGTAAGAAAAGAAATAAAGAAACAAAGTTAAGTTTCTAAACTCACTAGCTCTGAATAGGGATGTCCATCCATTACTATCCGTGACATTGAGGTCTCCTCGGTCCAGCACAAATCTTAGTGTTTCTAGATTACCAGAGTCGACTGCAAGGTGCTCCACGCCTAGTTGGTTTATATCTCGAGCCTGTATGTATAATATAGTTTGATTAATTGATAGTGTTGTTAAAAGAACTCCATTTTTGAGATCAATATAGTTGTGTTTAATCCTAACAAATCACTTAATAAAAAAGCGCAAATTCTAGAAAAGCTATATAATATTCCTATCATAGGAATGTTATAATATATCAATCTATAGGAAAAATTACTGAACAGAATAAAACAAATTTTATATTAATTGGTGGTACCAGAGCTATGTTTGGAACACCGCAAAAAAGGAATCTCGATGAAGTCACTGACTAAATACCTGTATATCAGCGCCATGATCAAGAAGTAGTTCTACGAGTAAGCAGTGTCCAGTTAAAACGGCTAGGTGTAGTGGTGTACGTCCGATACTCGAACGCTGCTCCAAGTCTGCTCCTCGGACTAACAGAATACCCACCATATTGGTATCACCTGAAATATAATAATAATTGGTACAAATCAAACGCAGGCACCACACTTTTACTATACAATTAAAACGAAATTGATGCTTTAAGGACCTCATCGCTTATTCACTCACTCTTTTAAGGTAATGACAAATTGTCTGACATGACACTTGTGTTTGTTAAATAGATAAATTAATTGCTAAAAAAAAAAAAACTTAAGTCAATTACAATTTTAACTAATGTAATAGTATTTTTCGTTACAGCATAAACATAATTTGCCAGAGACTCTAAAGAATATTTTATTTTAAGCTGTATTCATTATTGTGTTCTTATACGATTAAGTTTTATTTAAATAATACAGTCGTTCGAATGCACTATTTCGGAAGTTTACCCTTTAAAACAGCAGTTGCAAGCGGTGTTAAGCCTGTAGCAGCGTTAATGGCAGACAGAAGAATTGGGCGTTCTTCTATCATCTGCTGCACCTAGATAGGAAATGCAAATCGTTAAAGTCAATCTAGTTCTGCCTATGATGGCATACTTGCCTTTGAAGAATGTTAGTCTTAGCAATAATATACTTGGCTTAAGAAATTTTTACCATATTTTTCGTATCTAGATTCCATTGAATAAACTGCGTATCTTTCTTCAATTCAGGATAATACATTTCAATTCCAATTCAAAGGCAAAATAGTTCAGAAATTGCGTTGTATTATTTTCAGAAGGCTCAAAGGGTTTATGGCAATCAAAAGTTGTTATGAAGAGAATAGACATTTAACAAACATTTTCCATTTAATCATTATGAACAACAGTAAACCACTAATCCAGCAATTTGGTAGAAATATCTCAAAGTTTCGTTCACCCCGCACATAATAGAATTTTATTTATATTGAAGGTTCAGCTGTTCGATACAAATGACTTTCTAAATCCCTTTGTACTCAGGCGAGTTCAATCACGAAATAATTGACAAAGTGGTCCTCATTAACCGGCCAGATGATATTCCGTATTCATCTAAAATGTTCCAAACGGAATAAATGACAACTATTCGAAACTTTGGTATGGTTCAATTGTACTAATAATGAGAGTTCCATATCGCCCATTTAAATGTTACCTAAATTAACTATATTACATTTTTGTTATTATATGCATGTTTTCAAATCTTTCAATGTATGTTACGAAGATCTTAAGTTGAATTACTTATTTCATAAGGTAATAGTTTTGAATATCGTCGTACGAATTTGATGATACTGATTATGCATGAGTCTCAGGGGACCTTCATTGGAACACCTTCAAGTAATTTTTGCTGCCGGAAACGCGTCTAAGTATAAAAAAAAATTTAAAGTTTTGAGAAATGTATTGAAATTTGTAAACAATCCGCCATTTTCTACTTTTCTATTGGTTATAAGAGATGTGACGTTCACTTAAAAAAATCGTGTTTTTAATTAATCGATTGTTAGTAATCGTTTTTATTTATTTATCGATTTTTTCCTCATTTTTTAAATTTAAAGTTATAGAATAATCAACATTGAAATTAACCTAATTTTGTGTTGATAGATTACAAGGTTCCGAAAATTTTGAAATTATCGATACCTACTCGTTTGTATTTCCAAATTTCAAATTCGTGCGACGACATTTAAAACCCAATCCCTAACCATCATAGCCGTCGCTAGTTGCTATTTGCTTTCAAAAATTATATTAGAAACATAATATACGAATTAGTCCTTCACGTACATCCACGATAAAGATTATCGCCCAATTTTTTGTCCTTCAATAAACCAATGAAGTGAGTCTCCATTTGACGCTCGCGGCATAATTGTTTTTCAAACAAAATAAACACAAATGAATGTCTGCGCTCAGTGCAGACGCGACACGATTGTCGTTGACAAGTTAATTAGTGACTGATAATTAATTTGTTCATTCTCTGTGCAACGGGAGGTTCGCTGGCTTCATTTATTCGTTTTATTTATATATAATAAAATGATAAATAACATTCGTAGATTATTCAAATATTCATATCTTGTCTGAGTGCAAACTATGTATCGAATCTTTATAGGATACAGATGAACTATTGGACGTATAGATTATTTTAATACATAAATTTATTCTTTAAGAAATCAATATTATATACCTTGTTATTGAAAAGAGGCTCTTTTGCCTCTTTTCAATAACTTACTTATTTAATAATTTACTTCAGTTAAAACGGTGCATTGGAACGGAGATATTTCTATGAATGCTGGTAATCTTTAATATAATATTTATAAAATCCATACAGATAAATAATAACTATGCATAATAGAAAATATTGCTTACCTGTTTGCCATACCCGCAACGGACCGCCATGCACAGACAAGCAACTGTAGTGCCATCACTGTCAGTATTTGCCCAGGTCTCTTCAGACCACAGTGACTGTATAACCTTAGTCGGGTACTTATTTTCCCTATTTGTAAATGGGGCATTGAAAAATATTTTTTTATGAATTAAAAATTATTTATAGAAGGACAATTACATGAATCCTAATCGCCATCAAGTTTCAATTACGACATACAAATCCTTGTTCTTTTAAAATACATTGGAAAGAACGTATACCATAGAAATAATACCGTAGCCACGCGTCGAACTGTGAATTATCCGTAGACTGATCATTCATCTTTGGATTATTCGCTGCTCTACGTTTGAAAGCGATCTTGAGGCGGAATTTGTGAGGCTGTGTGGGGGCCAGGTTCTCGATTGCTTTCAATGTTTTCCCGCCGCTGAAATATCACGAAGATTGTCAAACACCTGAACGGTTTTTGGAAGCAAATATTTTCTTTGTTTCTCAATGTATATTGGGTGAGGGTGTGTTTGTTTGAAATATAGTCTTAAATTGTTAGTTATTTTTTATCAGAATCTTCCGTCAAATCTTCTGAATAAAGTTAATCTATATTCTGGTGATGTCCAATCATAATATTCACTACGTAGATAAATAAAATCTTCTGAAATTGCTTTTACCACGATATAATTTGTGTTTTTTGGAAAATAAATACTTTTACTGTATTATTTACCCTTTTACTGTTTTGTATTTAATTGTTTTTGTTTGGTTTAAGGGATTTCACCGACAATGGGCCTTTTCCCGTCTGTTATTTTTGCCTATCAATCTGTTTCGCGAATTGAACACGTAGCGCGTTAACCGCTAAGCCAAGCCAATGTAAAAGCATTGTGTAAAAGCCTAATAATCCTTCGAAACGACCAATATAATATGGCTGTTCAGTTGTAAATCAAATGAAGGGTTAACTAGTCGCCAACACGACTACATAATATAATGGGCCTCGTAAAATCCTATAAAGGTCTAGGGTGCGACTGCTATGACATACCTTTATATATCGTTAACTAGAAAATTGTTTATGACAGTACTTTGTCACTTACAGACATGAAGAGCATTTGAAATACGAGTATACTATATAAAATATAATTTATCTAAAAACACTTCATCTCAATCACGATGAACTGTGTTAGGATATGGTATGGTAAACTAAAGCGATATTAATATAAAATATAAGTTTTATTCATAGACCTTTGAAATGTATTTTTCTTAAATAAATATCTTACGATTTCTTTATTACTCCATGTAAATGTCGTATTAATTGTTTAGTGGCCTATCCGTCGGTTAGGGGAAATTAAGGAAGAGTCGACGCTACAGAGGATATTAAACTCATTAAGTGGTAATTAGAAAATATGTAGGAACTATAAATCTGGCACTAGGTATTCTAAAATAACATAAAATTCGATACTTTTTAAATTCCACAATCAGCTTTGCTCTTCGTGAGATCCAACCTGAGATAGATAAGTTTTGTTACTGCCACGCAAACATATTCAAACACAGAATTAAATTTTCCCAAACGTACAAAGTCCATATTAAATTGATATAGAGCCCATGAGGACGGGTTGGTTAATATTAGGTCATAAATCATTGCTATTATGTATGTTAGTGCGATGGTCCATAACTTATAAACTACAACAGCAAGCATAATCCATTTATGACAGAATATGTGATCAGCTTGATAATTTGTACCCAATGATAACATTATATTAACACCGTTTGTTAGCGCAATCAGCGGTTGACTGCTCGTTATAATTTAGTGTCAATACAAATTAGATTACTCTAAATTATATGGATTAATTGGTATGTCAATAATAGAAAAGCTGAACCTTTATGATCAAAATAAGCTTAAAAAGAAAGGTCATAATCATCATTTAAGCTCATTGAAAAGTTAAGGCGATCTAAGAATATATTATGTACACAATTACTTCTATAAAATTTATATTAAAATATAAACACGTGGTTTTTAAATTTGTTTAAAATAATTATCTCCTGTTAAAGGAGATGTATTTTATAACAGCTTTCAAACTCCTACATTTTACTTTATACTTTGGATTCCATTTAACAACGTAATAATATTATCGTCAGGGTAAATTAATTATTTAAATTGTACTTGACATTTAAGGAAGGCGGCTTAAATTATAAAGTATATGTTGGATAGGGGTTCGCTGTATTGCCACATTCCATTTCTTGATTGATTAATTAATCAATAGAACATAAAATATGTTAAATTTTGTGATGGTTTGTATCTTACCTATATACAGTAACCCAGGGTGGCATCTTCTCTTTCCTCTGCACTGTATACACGAGATAGTTCTGGAGATATCTATAGTCACCTGGAGACCACATCAGAGTCACACTGTGACTGCTGGTTTCCATTACTATCGGGGCATTAGGAGCCCAATTTTCAAACTCAGCTAAAGACATTCTCAACTAAATTTGTTTCGTTAGAAGAAAGCCATTTTCACTGTATAGCAGTAATAAGTGACGTAAGATAATCATAGCTATGATATATGAAATCACTATTAATATTTACTGTTCAATTACTTTGTTAAAGTGAATTGAAAATCTTTACTGAAATAGTATTCCTATTAAGATGTTATTTACTAAAGAACTGAAACTCGAAGTGCGCAGAACCGCAAGTAGTTACGGTGTAGTTTTGTCGATATACTTGCTATTCCAAACTTAGCATGACATTAGATTGTATTATAAGAGTTAAAATTTAAAGCAAATTTGAGTGAACTTTGTTCTAGTCATATTTTTTTGTCAGTTACGCAGTGTCAAATAGGAGTATTAAGATGATTGGCATGATGATTTACATTTTAGGTTAAAAAATTTGTAAATACAGTACTGAAGTATTTTCGAACCAATTCGACTTAGGGTCATGAAAAGACCGTACCAATTCTTGAAAGGCCGGTAACGCACTTGCGAGTCTTCTGGAAATGTGAGTCATTGGGCGGCGGTATTAAAAAATCTTTTTTTTAAATATTACAAACATTTTTTAACACCGCCTCTAAGGTAAATAATTGAACAATATAGAAAAACATTGTATATTTATGCGTCAATATCCTAAATTCAGTAAGGGATCAAAGTTTATTCAACTTGGATATATACAATGCTTCGGAGATCATATCTTGATAAGATCCGTCGTTTTTGTACACATTTTCCTTCTAGATAAATATATTATAGCGAAATTTAATGATTTTGTCCTTACTAGCGCTGAAACTAAACAATGAAGTTTAATAGGAAGTGCAACAATAAATTAGATGCAGGTGACGCTCGGAGTCGGGACTTCTGAAATATGTGGAAAATTATGCTCTACTGTGCACCGCTGTCGCGACACCTCTGATGAGCTACATAAACAAAGACATTATTTAATAATAAGTTTCGCAAATATTTAGCGTATCACTTCGAAACGGACTTCTAATAAAACCTTTATCTACATATTACTAGTGCCACGCGGTTTCTCCTCCGTTAAATCTGTCGTAGCGTAATTCTGTGGAGTTGAATTGACTTATTATTGAAAATAATTCCCAATTAAAAATAATTGCCTAAGCTTATAATAATTTTTCAATAGAAAATTAAACAAAGAAAAATATGTTAGAAAATTATATTAATAAAATCGCTTATTAATATAATTTGATGAGGGCATCCAACTCTATGAACACTTCATATTTATAAAATATACACTTATATTCATGATTTTTTAAAGAAAAGTGGGCAAACGGGCGTGACGCTCACCAGGTGTTAAGTGCTACTGCCGTCCATCGACACTCACAATGCCAGAGGGCTCGCGTGTCCCAGCCTTTTAAGTATTAGCCGCTCTTCTTTTGAAGGACGTTGTATTGGTTCGAAAATACCACGATGGGCAGTTGGTTCCACATAGCGGTGGTGCGTGGCAAAAATGCCTTAAAACCCTCAGTTTTGGAACGACGGACGTTGAGTTGATATGGGTGAAATTTCGTATTCTGCCTTGACGTCCGGTGTTGAAACTCCAGCTGAGTTGTAACATATCGATATTACTCCAAACAACTTTACTGATCACTCTCCATAGCAAATGCGGTGGAACATGCAGAGAGATCACACATCTCTACGCAACGCCAACGCCAATTAAGCCATATGGAAAGTGGAAGGAACTGGTACTGGGGAGCTCCTGCCCAGAGGTGTGAACAGGACTCCATGTGGGGCCGAATTTGCGCTTTATATAGTTGCAAGCGGTGGCCCGGAGTGAAGTACCGTCTCGCCTTGCTGAGCAGTCAAGCTAATTTCCTCCAAATGACCGCGAAACTGAACGTCATTCGATATGACAACGCCCAGTATTCCTATGCTGACTGTGACTTTCAGGATGCTCCATCTTCGAAAAACGAGTAGCGACAAAGGTTATGTTTTAACTATTATTGGCATATTTTTATTGAGAAAATGGTACTTTTCCTTTTCGATAGACCTAAGTCCGCGTTTCTCTTGTAATCCACATTAAATTATTTACGTTCTGCGTCATTTAACTAATCTGAAGATACTAAATGTTATTTCTGTATAAACTAATTAGAAGAAAGTGCTTTTATCGGAACTTCAATGTTTTTTTTTTTTCATGGAATATATGAATTTCTATGGGTGAAGGTGTCGAAACCCTCGTATTGTTATTATTTTGGTTGGATACAAAACCTGTTTATATAAATGTATAAGACAACGAAATAAAATTAAGTTCAATTAAAAATAAAGTGCCTTATAAAATTTCGTGCGCAAACATGACTTCATATTTACAAATGGTTGTACGTTTCGATTCGCCCCTCTAAAACATAATTCAGAGATATGCATGTGTTATTCCTGGCTAATTAAACGGGTGAATTGAAAATCAATTAAAATTAGAGTGATGACCGAATTTAAAAGATAAAAAACTAGTGAAACATCGTCTCTGTGAACGCAACGCAGCATGTCGCCGTATCGATCGACGCGAGACAGTAGGCGCCCGGCCGCCGTACGGGGAGCACGTTATTTGGTGTTGTTTGACCATTGTCGCCATAACCTCACCGCGCTACTACTCCAGTTTACAGCCTGGTAAGTCCTTATAAAACTATTTCTTTCAACTGACGTATGATAAGAGATTGAATTATTGACCAAGCCTGCGATTATAGCAAAATGAGTCATACTGTTTGCACTGACAGTTATACACTTTCGCTTTGTTTATTTCTCAGTGCGATTCACTGCAATGCAATATAAATATTGGATATCGTGTTTTATCTCTTTATCAATGTTAAGCAACGATAAAACATAGTACGCAGTTCTAGGTTTTCCTTAAGAATGACAGCTAATTCAATTAGTTTTCAATTGAAGTCACGTATTATAATTAGAGCAAACAACGGTACAATTACCACCTATGTACGTCGTATTCAAATACTGTTTTTATAAGTCTGACGTAATGAACGCGCCTTTTTTAAAGTACATAATATGTAAATTAACAATTTGACTTTAATTGTATCGGACGGACCGAAACTTACCTAAATTTATATTAATTAATTACGTCATCCGATGTAGAAGTTTTAATTGAACCTAATGTAAATCGTGAGTATTATCTTAACTTACTAAAAGTCATTATAAGGGCAATCTTATATTGACTTATTTAATTAAAGTCATATAATTTTTACCTACATTTTTATCTTGTAAATTTGATGGTTTATAACAATCAGCGAAAATTTATTTCCATTCCAATACTACATTTTATCGAAAGTTTCAAACCAATGACAATGAATTACGTCACACATAATCTGACAGCTAAGTGACAGTTGACGGATTTGCTAGATAGTGTGGAGTGGCGAAAATGAAAGCTAAAGTTTTAGTAATGTCGGGACGGCAGCCTTTAAATTGGCTTATAGATTTGGATGTTTTTTCTGCCTCATTATTGCGATAGATACTATGGTTAGATATGATTTTATCTGATCAATTAGTTTTAATACATCTTGGTAGTAAGATCAGTGGTTGCCCGCTGGTTACGCGTGCGACTGACTCCCTACACTGAGGCCATGCACTCAAACTCCGGCAAAAAAAAATTTTCTGTGTGTACAATTGCAATATGATTTATTGTAAGAAAACTGGTAAATATTAGACCCCACAATCGCTACTGTACGTCAGGCTGACACCAAATTGCATATTAAAAGAAAATATGATCAAAGAAACAGTAGGGGAGGGCGGGGCTGGTACTAACAAATTCTGTATTAGGAGATATATTTTCGTTGATAATAGACTTTTTCGTTTTATTTTTTATTGAAAACATGCTATGGTTATTCAGCTATGATATTAATAACAAAAATCATCAGCTATGTAAGTGCTTCCAGAAAGAGAGCCATGAAAACCAAAAAAGTCATTTGTTAATATATACCCCGCATATGGGGCGAATATTAACGGAGCTGGGGTAAGTATTAACGTAAGGGCCAATTAATAACACATACTTGAATTATCTCAAATACTCAAATAAAATGTCACTGAAATTAATGAAAATGTTTTATTGCCTTCAATGTTAAACAAATTAGTACTTTTTATGATAGGAACTGAAAGAATATAACAAATTCCTTTAAATCTCCACTTAATAATAATCATTTCTACAGTTTGAATAATTTTAAGCCTAAAAAACATTAAACACATAGTTTAAACTTAAACTTTTTAGGTTCAACAGTCTTTAAGTTTCTTAATGGAGTAGAAAAAATAGTATTATCTTATAAATCTGTTACGAACAATTTTTTTAAGTAGTTTAAACATAATAATTAAATAAAAGTCACATAAAGTTTTTAGTATCACTCTTAAAAAAACCTCTATGAGTTACCTTAAGAAATACAGTATTTTAAATCTACTTGATATTCATCAACAAATGTCACAGTGTTAATACTTTTTAGTACGAGACAGTCTTTAGGTATATTAATAAGGTAACTAGTTAATCAGTCTTAATCTTATTTGTACTTAAACTTGCCAGCCTTTCCGTCTCTTTTCCAAGATTCTGGAATATTATCTATCTTGTATCGAATGGCAAGCTCGTAAGCTAATTTTTTGACGTCTGGTCCAAAATAGATATTAGAACATTTGACTAAATAATTAGCTATCATTGTTTCTTGCTCAGAATTGAAAACTAGACGGTTTTTTTATAACCCACAGCAACAGAAGTTCCCTCCTTTTTTTCTTTACGTATTTAAATAGTGTTACGTGACAAATATCGTATTCAGTAGCAACATCTCTATATTTCCTGTTTTTTACCACAACTTTTTCAGCTGCCAGCACAAATACTTCTTGAGATGTAGACCCCCTTGTACTCTTCCTTTTGTAATTTCTCATTCTATAATAAAACGTACTTTTTGTAAAGAACAGTCGTTTAATATCACATGTTAATACTGACCCCACCCAATTTGTTAATTTTAGCCCCAAGGTCACTTTTTATATTTTATCAATTATAGAAAATAAACTAATCAAAATATTTAGAAACAAGTATAATAGTTTTAAAATCAATAAAATACAATTCCATTTAGGATTAACTTTGATTAAATTTAGTGTAAAAATAAATCTTAAATCAATTTATTACGAAGTACAAAAAGTTTGTTTACCTGTCAATTCGAAGTTATTACGCACAACTATAACTAGCGTCGGCCGATCGATAACTGACAAGTTAGGACTTGTTCGGCTGTGTATTCTAGTTATTCTAAACCAAGCCTCATTTTTTTATCACTTCACGTTTGGCGGGTATAAGCTTGTTAATTCTTACCTCCGTTAAAACCAGCCCCGCCCTCCCCTATTCCAAAGCCAGAACATAAAAACGGTTGAAGCACCACGGAATTGTTATTTTATGTTTTATTTTGCTCTCAAACATTACACATGTTAAAATGAGGACTATTACATACTTCTGAAAATATGTTATGGAACGTGTGAAAATAACGCAGATGCAGCGCAATCTAGATCCATGGAACTTCCTCCAGTCGAGTAGCCCGCAATATCGCAGCACACAACTCACGAGGGGACTCTTTGTATTGAAGAAGTAGCATGGGTCCGACAAGCATTCGCGAATATACTATACAAATAAATAAATAGCAATTATGTAGGAATATACCAAGGGGTAAGAAAATAATAATTGGAAATAATTAACACTGCAAGGTTGCTAAAATAACATGGCTAAAGGAAAATTATTATTACACTTATATAGTTTTCAAACTAAGTATTATTAATAATTATGTAATATAATAACTTTATGCTATAAACGCTTACTAAGGTAATAAGGAACACACAACATTACAACAATGTGTGTTAGTTCCGGTTGGTACATCGTCATATTGATGTCGCTTCACTTCACGTTTTTTATTGTTATTATGTATATTTGTATATCGATAGCATTAAAGAAGAAACTTTAATAATTTTACGGTATCTAATCGGAAGCCAAAAAAGCTTTTACCGCCTTATACATAAATAACCGAAAACTAAATTTCATTGCTGATTTGCATTGTTAATTTAGTATATATTTATATATTTATTAATTTTGTTATCCTACTGCTAAAAAATTATATATAACAAAAACAATTATACTAAAGATATAGCCAAAGATGGAATACATAATATATACAAAAAGGTTCAAACATTTAAGAAAAAAACATCAATAAAAATATTATATACAGTTAACGTAATACCTTATTACACACAGCCGGTGTTATGTATTATTATTACGTATCCGCCTTTACAAATAAAATATTATATTTCGTGAAATGACTGTTGATCTTATATAATTATATATCTTTAAATTGTAAACGATTTCTATTATATACATACGAAATCGTTCGGCATGATTAACAATATACCAAATATTGTACGAAATAGTCATATTTTGTTACAAAATTTTAGGTCTATGTTATAAATTTATATTCTTTGATGTTTTCAAGAAAACACCACCGGATTTAAAATATTCTTGACGTAATGGTTAAGTGTATCCGAAAACCGTCAGTTTTTGTTAAAAATTCACGAACAAAACCCTCAAGTTGGCTCGACACTTTCTGCCTCTAAACCCAGCTTTATCCAATTGTGTCACCAACAGAACGGCTCATTGTTTTCAAATTTCATTCATACTACAATGAGCGCATGACTTTGTCCTTTTTATATTATTTTGCGTGAGAAAATCTTTTTTTTTATTAAAACTATAAGTTTTATTAAAGACTTATTAGAATTTAAATCAAAGGTTTACATTTCCAAAGCTAATTGGTATAGCGATTAAAAAGGCTTTACAAGGGTTGCATGGAAGAGAGAGCTTTTTTTGCTGCCCCTGATCCCCCCAGTTTCCTAATTCTATCATAGTAACTGACTACAGTTATTAATATCCACAATAACGACGTATTTTATATACATAATAATACCCTTTTAGGTTTGTCAATGATCGCGTCGAGAAATAAAATAAGCGTAGCTCAGAAGTATGAAATATGTTTAGCAGCAATTATGAAATTAGACTTTTAATGTATTCAGAGTATTATTATACAAAAATGAATTATAATTGTAAGGAGCAGGTGATGTTTTGTCCCAAGGTATTTCGCAATATAATTCATATTCCGTGGCCGGCTCGCAGTTATTTCAATCAACAAAGCGACGCGAGGTATGCCAGAAAGACATAATGTGAGCTGTATATTTTAATTAAAGTGCCTTTGTGTGGTAATTGTACATTTTGTATCATGTCCTTTACAAATGGAGCATACGAGTATTACGCAAATTTTTACTAAATTTAAAAATGTTTTATGCAATACAAACCGTTGTCCTCAGAAGTTAATTTTATATAAATAAAAAACATTATTTAGTTATATTATATAATTTGCCGTGTTTTCTTTTCAGATTACAATATGAATAGTGTTTTACCTTTAATACAGTCCTCAATTTCTTTGCTCATATATCTCGCTATTGTAGCGTTCCTTCGTCGGCCTACTAAGAATCATTCATTCTGAACATTTCCGACAGTTTTTGTGCAGTCTTTCTTTAATATTAAAAAAGAGAGCATCTTTCTTAAAATGAATTTTTAATATATATAAAGGTAGGGCGTGATTCGTGAATGGAATAATTAAATTAATGTGTGTAACATAACAAATTTTTTATTAAGTAATATTGCCTTATATTGTTCAGATATTAAATTTTGTTCACCTCATTACAAAAATAATTTTCTCCATTCTCCGCCACACTGACTAATTTCTAAAGAGATTTGATCTTTTAGCCGGATATGTCCGACACGCCCGAAATCTTGCAAGAACAGTACTTACAGTTTTATCAAGTTGTATTAAATTCCGCCAACTTCATAACTAGAGCCAATATTTATTTCAAGTAATTTTATATTTAAGCCCAGCCGGGATGAATAACACATATTATTCCAATATGATTTCAGTACAGTTGTACTTTTGAAGTGAAACTTCTTTATCGGGGTTGGAAAAAAATTTAGTGTAACATTTTTGCGTTACGCGTCACATTTTTCCGTTAAGCGCCATGTTGCTTTTTGAAGTGAACTTCTTTATCGGCGTTAAAATATGACATATAGTATGTTTTTGACTTTGAAATTTGACAACGGATTACATTTTCGACTTGAAATTTGCTAATCGCAATTTGCAGCAATTGATTTGTAAATTGTATGCTAGGCAGTGTATCAAAATTTACTGTGTTTAAAGAAATAGTTTCGGACCTCTAAACTTAAAACAAACCAATTATGGCTCTGCGTACAACAAAGGTTTTATATAAGTTTCACTTCTTACGTGTGTACACCTAGTACACGCACACATTTTTTTAAGTCTATTTGCATTCGAAATACTTATACAAGAAATGGCTTATTTATTCTGTAATAGAATATTGGCACAATGAGGTAACAGGCTCATATAAAGCCCTCGACACACAAACCTTCAAACAATACAACTCTTAATATATAGGATCAAAGGTTACCCTTTTGAGTGAATGAATGCCACCTCGGGTAAAGTAGGTAATATTGTTTGCATGTAAGCTATTTGTAAAACAAACTTAATATAGCTTTGTATACTAGACATTTCTAACTAGAATATTGTAATAAAACTTATAATTATTTTACGTAATTGAAAATTACGCTGTAAAGCACGCGAAACGTCGGAAAATTTTTAATTATGTAAAATAATTTTAAGTTTATAATAATACATAACTTCAATCCAGTAAAAAAATGTTTTCTTTTAATGTGTAAAAGTTATGTTAGTAAAATACTTTCTCGTTCGTTCTATTTATTTCAAAATGCTGGCGACGTTCATAAAGATAGCTATTGAATCAAAGAGTCAAGAAGAGTGAGAACAATGAGTTGCTTACCATATATCCCCCGGCGGATGTCGACAGAAACTTTAACTAATGCAATAGTCGTGCTAGGCCCTGGGCGAAACCCAGACTAGGAAGGGTCTGTAGTTTTTAGAAATTCGCAAATTTGCGAGAGCATGAGGCGCTCAACAGTCTTAGAAATGGGTCGGGAGTCAGAAATGTTTATGGAGTCGGGTCGCTCGGGAATAGGAATAACTAAATTATCCTTCCGGGAAGTAGGAAATATACCTAACACTTAAAAACGTGAGTAGTGACTTGAAGAACAGCAGGCAAGATAGGTAAGATCATAACACAACTTACTAACTTGGTTTTCGACGACATGATAGAACGTTCGGTGGTAAAAAGTTTGGAGTAAGAAGAGATGACAAAATATTGAAAGTTCACCTAAAAGTTTGATGCGCTAAAAACAGTTGGAGCGTTAATGTGTACAACGTCAAAGTACTCCTTCAGAAGGTCTTCAAATATAGAGGATAAGATCATTAAAGAGAGGCGTAGTGAAGTCAATTGCATTTGAGGCTCGTTTTGGCAGCCCAAAATCTTACCTTATCAACCTACTATGTTACTTGATTAATATAAGCCGAGGTTTACCATTGCTTCTCAAAACCCCAAAAGTCATTTCGGGTGTAATCATCTGAAACTTCTGTATTTTACCATCGCCAACTAAAGCTTCCATGAAGCAATATTCGTGGCGCTTCTTCCGCATTGCTCCTTCTGTGACGAAGTTTTATACTATGTCAAGGCACTGGGTTAGAGAACACACCAATATTGTCACATTGTTGGTAATAGATAACCTCTTTTGAAGTCGTTCGTCAAGTGGATATTTCAGATTTATATGTAAAGATTATAGGAAATTACAGTAGGCAATCAGATTACATTGTGTCACACTACATCGTCAGATTGACAAAGTTTCCTAAGCTTTATAACTATCTCCGTTAGTAACATTGTGTTCTCAAACTAAGTAATATAGTATGTTGAGCGACGTATTTGGGTTATTCACAATATTCTGAATATATCTTCTTACCCTGGATTAGCAGTTGGATTAAATTCAATTCAAAAAATATTCGACGTTTCGGTTTACGGCATAAAATGTTACTCGAAAGAAAGAAGATCACTCACATCCCTTGGGATATAGATTCGATCTCCGGCTTGTCTATATGTGCATTTAACATTCTCTCATACGGTGAAGCAAAACATTGTGTGGAAACCGGCTTCTAAATCCAAAAGTCTATGACATGTATCAGGCCGAAGGCTTCAAAATAAAAATTATCACACAAACAGGTGCGAACTGAGGCCAAGACCCATATGGGGTTGCAGAACTTTTTTTATAGAAAAGAGGGCAAACGGGCAAAAGCCTTACCTGAAATTAAGTGATAGCGCCGCCCATGGACACACAATGTCTATAGGAGGGCGGGAGGACTCGCGAATGAGTTGCTGGCCTTTTAATAATTGGCACGCTCTTGGATTATTATTATTATTACTAGTATTTTATTCAATGTCAAGCTTGAAAAACCTGTTAAAATTAAAAACTTAAATTTTCACTCTTTCAGTGATAGTAATTAACAGGGTTGTGATATGAAAATCATAATTAACAATTTCTAATTGATATAAACAGAATCATTTTTATTGCACCGTTTTTACAAAAATACTAAATTGTCTCTTTTCTACATATCGCCTACACAATTGGACAGGAGAAACCTCTAGCAAAAAAATTTACATCTTGAATATGATGATGTAGTCAAAATAAAATAAATGTAGTCAAATATATTTATAAGTAGCTGCGCTTAGAACGCAATCTATGTAGCGTTTGACACATTTATCTCAACAAACGTCAAAGTGCTCTCGGAGGCACTTTATCTTGACGGATCTTCGTTAGAGCCTGACGAAAGTGTCTGACACAAATGTCTGACACTGCAGTCAAAGCCACGGCAACTAGTTTAGAAAACTCTTGTTAACGTTTCTTGTAATTTTCACTTTGTAATTGCGAACTGTGTTAAAAGACTGCTTCCTTTGATATAAATAAAGTCTCGTATTCTCTCAAGTATTTAATAAAATGCTAGGGAGTTTTTCGTTGTTTAATTTATTTATTTTTATTGAGATTGCTTCTTGTTATGTAATTGCACTAATTAAAGTTTTATTGAATTCACCGAAATATTGTAAATGTGCATTAAATTAACATTTGGAGGAGAGCTTATCAAAGTATCAAAAAAAATGTTTAACTACGAAGATAATAAACTACCCACAGTTATAAAAAATATTACTTCTATCAATTCATTCAAATTGAAGCTAAGTGAATATGTTAAAGAAAATTACTTTTAAATTAATTTCTTATAATTACTTTTAATTCATATTTCTTTGGTTACTTTTATTTAAAGATTATTGCATGTACGGCTATCTTTTTATTGTGATTGTTTTAAGAACGACTACAATGTTATGTTAATCTAGAGTATTATTCTCATCTAAGTGATTTTTTTTGTCCTAAAGTTAACATTATAAGCTGTTAAGTCATTCAAATACTCAATTCTACATTGAAGCCACTCCTATATTTCAAGCTTTGAATCTAAAAGTCACGCAAAAAAAGCGTTGGTATATTCTTTTAGCGTGAAACTTCACCACGCTATAGATTCAATCGCAGGCGGAAAGCACTTCATTAAACTTTGTTCGCGACACCCTGCTACGAGTTGGCCACGAAACTCCTGCTACGCTCGTAGCGTCTCTAGTTTTGTAAGGACAGCCACGTTGTTAACTTTTGATGCATTATGTACTTTGAATTTTAAATTGACTGCTGGCTAAGTGGTTCGTTAACCACTATATGACATAACTCGTTAGTAGAAATTGAATTTGATTAGAGGCGAAAAATTGTCGTTTTAGGTTGGTAGGCCTGGAATGCTCATCACCAACGTCGTACTTGCCGTTACATAAATGGAATAGACGTAAACATATGTTTGCCCCACACCCCTTTGGGAGTAACAAAATATTATATATTAAAAGATTTATCCGAATTTCTTAAGTATTTTACCAATAATTTAGTTACTTATTTCCCCCTACGCGCTCGGAGAGTCAATACTATATATTTTAAATTCTACTAATCATATCCCTTTATTACATTATTATTATATTTTTTGTAACCTGAATTTCTTTACTCGAATAATACTTGTACGAGAAATTCACAAGTTTAATGGCCATAAGCTTAGGAAGCTATGAAAACCTTTGCGTGAGGCGCGAGATTGTAGGCGTGATAAATGTCACACGGCCTATGCGGGCCGCTAATGCAGAGATTTAGATAGCTCCTGATTAATTGCCCTTCACAACTTCTTAACAAGATTTAGATACGATGCTTCCCAAACACGTGGCTAAGTTTAGCAAAATAGCTTGTGCTTTAAGACTCTGTTAAATATATTGAATATTAATTTTTCAGGTATCAAACATATATTATATATACTCGTTACAGGTGATATATTGGAGTGAAGGCTTCCTTTCAGTCATGGGGAGCATATATAGTTTTAAGTAAAGTTGGCATATAGAGGTATTGGTTTTGATCCGATTATCGACATACTCAGGCCGTGTCGCATAACTGTTCTATAGAGGTATTAGTTATAGAATAGAAGGTGTACTTGTATCTCTGCGTACACAACAAATAGAGATGAGCTGCGTACGGCTTGGCGAATTATCATAGTGTTTCTAACATTTCAAAGATCTGTTGACTAATTACGTACGTAAGTACGATTAAATATAGGGTTTTATTTATTTAATTTATAAATTTAACAAAACCTTCAATTTCTTTTAGTGCATATATGATAAGGATATCCTTATAAGTAGGTCCTTATAATTAATTCGTTATCCAACATGAGTTCTCGATTTTCAATACTTCGTATAAGCGAAATTTGTGAGTGGTTTGTGTCATTTCCGTAATTGCGTGATTCCTAACGACCGTTCTGCGCCTTCTCTACAAAGTAGGAAACGCGGCCTTTTTAGCTTTTTATAAAACGGCACTTAACCTCCTTAAATTACGGCTTTTCTGTGAAATTGTGTTACTGAATTTCCGCTCTTTTTTCAGATAAAGTTTCCATTTGAAACATTTTTGAACAGAATTAAAACATTGACTTCTACTATGAGCTTAAAGTTCCAAATATTTAATGTTTTTAAAAACAAAAATTGTTCATTTATTTTTATTTAGCGAACGTTATAGATTATACAGAAGACTTAATATACAAGGCCTGAGGTGATCTGATCAAAGTTGACAAAATTCAAAAAGAAAACAAGAGAAAACCGGCATGTTTTAAACCCCAAAATTGAGGAAATGTGACAGGCTCTAAGGGCCGATCACCGAGAAGGGACAACGAAAAATAATTAATGCAACACCTGGAGTTATTTAAAATCTGCATTTACAAACAATACTTTATAAAAGTTTGTTTAAAAACTACTCCGTACTATTCTAGTATATTCGCTGTTATTCATATAATCTAACGATTGACAATGGTCGCATTGAACAACAACATTTGCATTGAATAATATAGTTAGTAGCGGCTTAAATCAATAATTCAACTAGATACGGAGCGAATGGTGTAGTTAGTTGTAAGTGGCAGTATAAAGGAGATATACAACCGTTGTAAAATGTTACCGCCCCTCGGCCGCCTAGATACCGCAGGGTACAACACAAGTGCTGTAATTCTACAATAGCGTACTATTACATATACACTGTACCTGATTTCTTGTCATAAAATATAGCTATTTCTTTCTTTAGTTCTATCTATAGTTTATGAAAAAGAACCTTTTAATTTAACTGAACTTTAACTTTTGTAGTACGATAAATTTATTCTTGCCGTTTTATCAATATTATACTGTAATGGTTTTCAAACAATAATTTTTTTAAATCAATTTACGCATTTAAGATTTTACTACTACTTTGGTTTACCTAACCTTTCAGAAGCTATGGTTGTGAATGACATTAAGTTCATAAAATATACAATGCACAAACGATGATGATGAACAAGAAATACATAGTATACTAAAATAGAAACAATAAAAGCTATCAACTGACAAAAATTTGATAAATTATCTGGATTACACCTCGTTACGAACGAAATATTAAAAATCACATTATATATATTTCCTCAAAATTTGTTGTACGGGTGTCAGACGTGGGCATTGAAAGAAGATCTGGGAAAAAGAATAAAAATTTGTCTAAACAGTGTGGAGAAGAGTACAACGTGAGTAAAAAAGAAAGATAAAATAAAATTAAGAATCGGATCGCTAGAGAACGCCACGATTGGAAAAATTTAGACGAGGCCTTTGTCAAAGGACAAGCTGTACATAAATAAATAACCGTTTGCCGATAGATTATAACTATAATAAATTTAAATTTAGCATGTAAGCTAAGTAGCAATAAAGGCTTTGATTTATTATTTACAAAATAGGTAGTTTCTCAAGGGCAGTAGCTTAATGGTTAAGTACAGGATGTTCAGTTCTGCGATAATACTTTTACCTGTAGACTAAGGAGTTTTTTTTCTATATGCACAATCATACTACAGTTAAGAAAACATTCCGAGGAAGCCGACATTAGATAAAAAAATGGACGACTTGCATATAAAAGAAGCGTGTAGTGTAAAACTGATTTTATTAAAAATATAATAAATTATGAGTTAAAAAGCTCAATCGCGTAACAAAAATGTGATATTCGAGTAGAGAATATAATTATTCTTAAGTGGTTTTATTTTTGTTCCAAACTTTATCAACTACTCAATAAAACAAAACCTTCATTTGACTTCAGAAACCTTAACCTGACATCGAAATAATACTCAAGTTTGTGGTGGATGGAGTTTATAGGAGTTCCATATTTTTTTCTAGCTGAGTATTTTATCACGTTATTTGTTTGTTCTGTGACCTAGTTTATACTGAACTCGGTTTTGTTCAAAACAGTAAATTTTAAAGCACACTTTATAGTAATATCTATACAAAATGTACTTTGAAATATAGTTTGTATAGATATTACAGTACTTTTTATGTATAGTACATTTTATACATAGTTTTTGGTTAGGTTTTTGTTTTTATCCTAGAATATTTATTAATGCTTAGTCGAAATACACTCTAAAAGCAACCTTTCAAATAAGGTATGATGACTTATATAGAATGCCGTTACTTTCTAAATTAAAAATTATGAAAGACTAATAACTAACTTTAAAAAGTTAGGGTCTCTAGGGTTTCTTTGCTCTCAAAATTAAATACAATAAATTCTAAGTCGTCACAAGCATTTTAATTAATATACAGACTATTTTGTAATGAGTTAGTAATAAATCATTAACAACAAGTTAGTTTTGTATTAAAGTCAATCCCTCAAAACCACTGTCATTTGAAGGCCCAAAGCTTAGAAGTAAAAGCTTGGTCATTATTTTAATGTTCGGGGAGTAAGTTGAGATGAGCTATATGAAATTTCAGAGAACATTATAGCAATTTGCAAGCTGTTTTCTTTTGCAATACCGTGTTCTTTTTATGTATTTCGCTAATCATAGATAGAGGTTTATTTATTTGCGATGGTTAAATCAATTTTACTTACATGTAATCCTGGAGCTGATTTTTTTTTCAAACTCTTTCATTTTTTTCAGGTTTTATAGAATTATTTTGATTTTTAGAAATTTCCTTTGGAAAACCGTGGCAAATGTGCCCCGCGAAAATCTCCTCTTTCCAACTTTAACAATTAGTTTAACATCATAAAAATAAATAATAAAAATGATACAATGTTTTAACTTTGAAAAGAATATCTGTGATCATATACCCAAAAAGACATTTATTAAAATAAAGTCTCTAGTGATTTTAAAGTTTGATTCCGGCAAAGTTACGCTCTAATGAGGTCAGATTAATGCAGGCCACTTATCTCCGGCCTGAGTCTCGCTGCTCTTACAATGTCTTAATGATGCTATTTTATGCGGCATCGGTATTTTCTAATCTAAAAGAGATGTGAAAAATCTGAAGGTATATAAAATAGGTCTATATCTAAATAAGTTAAAACGCCAACGTCGACGTTAAATATTTGTATGAGAGTTCGAATGCGTTTTGAAGTATTTTATGAAGTATATCGAAAAAATTAGCGATTTTCATATTTCAAATATCCAGTATTATAGATACATTTTCGATTTACGTACACAATGTATAGAGCAGTGTTGGTCTAGTGGCGTCAGCGTGCCATCCTTGAAGTCCTTGATCTCGCAAGTTCGAACCCCGACTGTGCTTCTTGTGTCTATGTGCGCATATAACACTCGTATGTAAAGATGAAAATATCGTGAGAAATCCAGCATGCCATAGACCCAAAAAGTAAAACGGGATGTGTCAGGCAAGCCGATCAACTACCACAAAACAGATACAGAAATCTGAGGCCCAGACATAAAAAGTTGTGGCGCCACTGGTTTTTTTACATCGTGTAATGTAATGTGTGTATACAATTTACTTAAAGCAAGCAATGTACACACCTCCAAGTCGATATGAATGGCATTGTTAACAATAGTGTATATGTGTATATATGTGCATGGTTCAATACAATTCCCGGGATTCGGAACGCTCTTCCAATAGTTTTCCGAACATTGCAAACTCGCGTTATTTGTGTATGCAAATTTTTGAATAGTTTTAGAAAGCATAGATTTTGCATACAAACTGTTTTTATATAACAAATATATTTTTAACACGTCTTTACAGGTAGACGGTGGGTGTACGTTCTTCACAAGATAATTCTATAAGGTCAGTTTTACATATTTGTTCATCGTTTTTTATCTATTTATTCAAAAAGTTACAACACATTACGCAAACACATATACAAATTATGTAGTTTAAAGAATATCCAACAACGTGCAACACTTACGATGACCATAAAAAAATAATAATGCAAAACAATTAAAATAAAGTATACATATTTCTTAAAGTAATAATAAAATATATAACAGAGGTTGTTACTTTAAAGTAACACGGGTAAGTGATATTTTCTGGTTTAAAGTTGTAATTTATTCGAATACATTTAAGCTGTCATGAAAAGTTTATATTGTGCTCACAATGCTTTAAAATAAAAATAATCGTTTCATACATAATGTTTAACGGCTGTTATCCTTGCACAGCAGTAGTAAGATAAGTTGTATAGATAAGATCACAACCACAGCTAACAAATGACCCGCTTGTGGCTACGAACGCTGTCGACCGTAGCCCGTCCAAGCGTGGAATTTATGTTAAGCGCTCTTCAGCTGCAGTTATACGAAATATTTTAGTAAGCTGCTCACAAAAGGAAAGTTACGTTGGGTATAAAGAAGCCGGCTGGTCAAATAACTATCAGACGTCTATATTGCGGGGTTTCATTCATAGGATAGAGTAGAAGTATTTAGTATAAAAGCCTTTTCTCTTTAGAAATGTAAAAAAATCTTGTCAACTATGCAATACAGAACAATAAATATTTTCATTTTTCTTTAAAGATAGATTGATAGGTGAGTAAAATGCGATCTAGTCTCTATCTTTTCTTAGCATAATTTGTAGTTCTGTTGATGTTATCGTAGAACAACGTAGCACGTAGCACTTAGCTACGCATATTTATAAAACGGTAGTACGATACGAATACATTACAGCCAATGTTAGGGTTGTTACTATAAAGTTAGGGGCTTGTTATTATGCCTAGAATTTTTATATAGTAAATTTATTTTCACAATAACACGTGGTAGATATGAATGCGAACAAAGATTTGTTCTCAGATTGTGTTTGAACACTGGCTATGTAACAACGGGTCTTTTTTCTTAGCGCTTCTAAAATATTTATGTGAATAAACTTCTGTGAAAAAGTGGCACTCGCAATAAAAATCTGATCATATTTAATACGTATTTCGCTGACATATTGTTGGAGAATTTTATATCTCGAATTTTTAAGAGTTTTGATCCACTTTTGTCGCTCTAAAACTATAAAGACTGGACTGAAAATATCTAGTTGTGATGCATAGCGGCACATTGCGAGCAATTTGTCCCTCACTTTGTATTGTTGTGGTAAATGAACTGAGAGTGACAACCACGTTGGTTGTGATATTAATGTCTTTGCTTAAAATAAATTTTATCACAGATTTTTTAACAACACGACGCATGTAACGTTAGGAATTCTTCATTCATGTAACATTTCATTAAATATGTAACCTTTTACTATCAAGATGTTTAATTATCCCGGAAATAAAATCTAGAATTTATTCATTTTATACCTTTTTTATGAAAATATGGATAAGTTTACGTGAGCCTTTAACTTTACGTATTTCCAGTGTTGTTATATTTATATTATGCGATATTGTAAAACTAACAAAATATTAATTATATACCATACTATATATAATACACTTCATAGCCTAGCGTTTATTGTGTAGGCTGCGCTAAGCGGAAGTATGTCAAGGGCGGGCGGGGGTGTTGTGGAGGGCGGGAGTAATCCCGCGCTTCCGGAACTCCGATACTTTTTAACGCACTCCAATTTTGTCTCGTTATATTGTTTTCGTACTTTTATAATGAACTACTAGTTAAATATAAAATTTATGGTTTAGCTCAAACTATGCTGAACATAATATATTTTATATGTTCTAATCAAACAACAGTTACAGGATGTGGTTATTTTATTAAATGGCTACTTAACGGGCATGCTGAAATTGCAGCAGTCAGAAATAGCTATGCACTACTGACATCGTGATAAAGACAAAATATGTCGCATAAGGTGGAAAAAGATGGTACATTAATTAAAATGCAAGTTAACTTCAGTTACACAACGTGGTTCATTTTTCTGATGACTTTTAGTATGGCTTATCATCAGAGCCAAGTTGTATCTGTGTTTTTCACACTAATTGAAGGAAAGAACTATAGTTGTGACTTACTAATACGGTTATTATTAGACTCACAAAATAGGTAGGCTATTGTTGAGAATGTAATGGCATTAGTTGTATTATTAGGCGATTTAGAAATCATCGAGTATATAGATTGTAGGTTCCCAATAATAACTATCAATACTCTTTCCGCAGTTATTTGAAAATAGCGCATTGGGTCGGAGTTCATATGTAAATTGGTTTTATATGCCTTACAAAAGAGAACATATGTTGTTTGTTCTTCAGGATATAATGCATTTCCTTACTTAAAAACCATCATACTTTTATAAAACCATCATAACCAAAGTCTTATTTTTATTTGTATTCTATCCGTTATGATCACTAGTTTATATGACATTGTCTCCGAGTGTATTGTGTAAGTTGTGAGTGGAGTCGTTACACGATATCGGCTAATGGAGGAAACTCATAAAGCGTACATTTTACACTCATTGCTCTCTGGAGGCGTTATAACTTTTTATGTCACTAACTTTACACTGATGTAGAAAATATATAGTTGATTTAGCAGTAAAAAGGGATTCTGTTTCAATTAACATACACTTAAAATTTTACATAAGTCCCTTTACAAAATACATAAGCATTAAATAACCGATGAATGTGCAAGTCGGTGTAATTATGTGTCCAGTAAGTGTTATTTTAGCTTGAGCAGTTCCTTCAATAGGTATATATAGTTTTTTACGCAATTTAAATAATATAACTTATTGAAGTTATACTTCTTTAGGCGCGTTATGAAAAATTGATGAGAGTGAAATTTTACTATGCGCGCGCACCGTGACACAAAATTAACAGAATGAAGTTGCCCACGGAAGATGCTACGGCATTGGACATAATTTAAAAACAACATTCGAATAATAATAGAATTTATGTTACACTTAATGTAAGAGAATAATAATAAATATTTATTTAATTTTTCAAATGTAAACTGAACTTCATTGACTATAATGACTTCCTTCCCAGTCTTTGATTATTTAATTGTAATTAATTATTTGCATGCCATCAAAAACTATTTTTAATAATGCCAAATAAGTATAACTGCTTACGCGCGTACATAAGTACATGCACCCTTTTTTTTGTAATACTAAAACGAAGCACATACTCGTAGTTATTACGAAGCGTAAATAAAAATGCCTAAAAGGATTGAACGGTGCATACAGTTATAAAGTGTACAAAACTGCTGTAGCATATAAAACTAGTACGCTAAACGAGCTTTGGAAAAAGTAAAACGTTTTTATTTGTTTTGGTAAAAAGCTGGCTCGTTTATACGGTATCGCGTGGGACAGACGGGCAATTATACCCGTAATATTAACATAGGGTGAAGTGACCCGTGGGTTATATTAAAAAAGTGATTTTACCTTAAAAATTTATAGAACCATTAGCTGTTGTATACTTTAGTCAAAAGGCGATGGAGATCTTAAAAAGTAATGTAATTGAAATTCATATTTTCCTTTCATTCATACCTATTGCGTTCCTTAGAAGATTTAAACGTGCAGATGAGGGAAGCGATTTTTTCTTATACCATGTATATGTCACCGGAATATAACAAAATCCGGAAGTTTATAAATTTCCTAGGAAATTGATAACTACCGAACTCACCCGTAAAATTAATTATAAGTAAGCGATAAACAAACGGCAAGTACTCTGATTGGTTGAATAAGTCACTAACCTAACCTTTCCGTTTATAATCTTAGGAATTCGTTAGTTTATAAGTTTACCACGAAACGTCGCAAACTGATAACTTAGCTAAAACGTGGGCGCAAAATAATACAATTTATCTCTAGTTCATAAATTTTCTAGGAAATTTATAAACTTGCGGATTTTGTTATATTCCGGAGACATATACATATACATTTACATTCAAATTAATATTCGAATGATTCCTATCTTAAAGTGTAATTTGAGGGGCTTAACATTGGCTTTTAAAGCGGTATAAAACGTGTGTAGCATATTCAAGTGACCCTTGGTCTAGTGATGTGGGTTCCGTAATTGTCTGTCACTCGGAACGATCCAAATCGATAATTGCTATCTGATGGCCGAGCTCTCGTGGGGGCGGGGGTTAATTATTTGTTTGGAATTGGAGAATTTGATTAATTGTTCCACAGAATAGGAAAATGCATCCCATCACAGACAATACAGAAAATGCACCTTTTAAGTAGGAAGAAAGGGATGATAGAAACGTTTTTGAAATTAACGTAAACCTTTAATGTTAAAGTGATTTTACCGAAACAACTTCTTTTCAAAGTAGTAGAGTCTTGAAGGTTTCGTTCTCTCGTCTTCAAGGCTAAGATTAACTTGGAATCGTTGTGCCAGCGGAATAACTAAGTAATTAATAAACACTAAATAATGTTATTTAGTGTTTATTAATTACTTAGGTAGTTAGTTATAATCAATTAAATAATAATTTTCAGTCTTTTCGGGGTCATTTTGAGTGCAAAAGTGCAGATTTTCGTATAACCTAAATAAGACGCACATTATGTAAAACATAATATTGATTTATTCAGCAATTTTTTTCATTTTGAGCTCTCGGTAGTCTTAAAAGCTTAATGGATTTGGTATGGGACGCGTCTCTCGGGGCCCTGATGACACTTCGTCACTGTCAGTACACCTTCAACAAAAAATAGACTATTTGGGTAACATTTTAAGGCTACGGAGGTAAGCTTGCAAAAATCGATGACAAATCGATCAATGATAATTTACATATTAACTGTACTGACGATTTATGTCGAAGGTTGTTAGGAAATATAATTTGGGATGAAAATACGTTAATTTTTCTTCATAATATATATAAAGAAAAATACCATTTTTATTTAATATAATACGTACAATGTAGTTCAACTAAATCTCAGGGGTGTAAAAGTGTATAATTTCATTTGTTCTCCGCCTTCGGTGGGTTGTGAGAACACGATCAAAGGTTAAAGACGTATGTTGGAGACCAAAACTGGTAGTTGCATTTCAGTTTTTTCGCAATTTTCGCAAAAACATTTTTAACAGATGTAAAGTAGTCAGTTGGATTTCGATAACTTCTTTATTTATTTATATAATAAATAATATTCATCATAATAAAAAAAGTAAACAGTGGCGCTACAATCTTTTAGGTCTGGGCCTCAGATTTCTGTATCTGTTTCATATTAATTTGTCAATCTAATAGGCAAGTAGGTGATTTTCAAGTCGGTTTCCTCACAATGTTCTCCTTCACCGTACCAGCGAATGTTTAATGCGCACATAGAAATAACTTACATTGGTGCACAACCGGTAATCGAACCTACTACCTCAGGGATGAGTGTCACACGCTGAAGCCACTAGGCTAACACTGCTCTTCTGCATTCACCATAATATTATTTATTATATTATTAAGGATTAAATCCCAATGGAAAGACTCTGAGTGTTTCCAAATAACTTATCAGTATCGGTGGAACACTCAACATAATTAAACGATTAGCTTCCCCCAGCCTACCCTTGTTTACTTTCAAAAATATCTTATGAAAGTGAATTATATTATAATTTTTAAACGCTTCTTGCCCGATTACATTATTAACATAAGGAATAATATTCATGGTACAAAGCCCAATTATTAAAATAATGTTTAGAAAAACAAAAACCGGAGGTGAACTTTATTTGTTGGCATCAAAAATTTCAACTGAAGTAATTATTCCGCCGTTCCACAACTGAGCCTTTTTCAAGGCAGTTATTGCCGCTCACCAGGACTATGTGGAACCAGCTGCCCACTGAGCTATTTCCAAACCAATTCGACTTAGGGTCCTTCAAGAATAGAGCGTACCAATTAGGCCTAAAAGGCCGGCAACGCACTCGCGAGCCCTCTGGCAGTGAGAGTGTCCATGGGCGACGGTATCACTAACATCAGGTGAAACCGTTTACCCGCCTGTTCTATAAAAAGAAAATTATGTAACTGTGTTAATGCAATGTTTTATAATAAGGACGAGAAAGTCGCGAAATTGTTACATTAAATAATACTCTTTTAAATCTTACGAAATTTCATCGAAATTATTGAACCGAAATTAAATTCCGTCACACCTCATAACTTGGTTAGGTATTGTCATGGGAGCAAGAGCAAGGTCATTAATCATAGACTCCCTTTGCCAATATCGACTATAATTGTTCCACTCTGACTGATGTCTCAAGGCGACCGTGTTATACAATTATTACTTGCTCGACTACGAATAACGTACGTACGGTCGTATTCATATATATATATGAATACGACCTAATATATATATGAATACGATATAATATTTTAAGTCTGTATTCATGGTTAAACACGCTCATTTCAAAAGCTGGTTAGATTTGAAGAATTATTTCGTGCTGTATCATCCATTAATCGAGGAGAGCTATGGGCTATCCTAACGATAAGAGTAAAATGATAAGGGTAAAAGCGCGGGGCAGAGCTATAAATCTCAAATAGTAAAAACAATTACATATATTAACAAAAATAACTTACATCACGTAAGTTATACAGCAAACGTATAATCATAAATTCGTATATTGGTATATATTTTAATTTTGAAGCTTTAATATTAATAAACTTTGGGTAATTAAAAGTGTATGCTAGATCGTGTGTGTATCTTGTAGTAGTAGTCAGTGTATCTTTGCAAAATGTATAATAAAGTATGATTATTGAATCACCTTCATCCTCTTTGTATATTCCATTCCATTATCATCTATTTTATAAAACATTCCGTAAACTAAATAAATTCGCTACTAAGAACTGTTAATATAATTAACGTTTGTAGAGTGAGAAATAATCTAAAAGAATTTTTCCTCGTAAAAAATATAAGAAAGAAATATTCTTAAAAAGATCATGTAAAAATATAATTACGTACAAGGTATCCCCAGAGTTCCCTAATTGTCCGCCTGCGGTATGTAAATATTACAATCGAGATCTATTCTTTTTGTGCTTAAGTTAACCTTTTGTGACAAGTATTCTTCTTGTGCTATTTAAATGGGAATAAGTATTATGGAAATTATTTATTAATTTTATAGCAATTATGAAATAACACCAGAAAAATTTGTACAAAAATATGATATACTTAAAATGTATTTTTGAGTTGAGTTGTCTGAAAATAACTTCACATTAACCTGATAACAAAAATACATTTTAAATTTATAAAGGTCTACGCCTTTATATACTTAACACTTTATAAAGGGTTGTATTTGCGACGATGAAATAAAAAAACCATACAATTCTAAAAATAAAAAAGTTTGACCCATTTTAAGGGGGAATCCCTTAATCATAAAAACTGAAACAGGGTAATGCATTCTATTAAGTATTGTTTCGTCTCTTTCTGTCAAATTACGTTTACCCTGTGATAAAATGAAACAGAGATTTTTTATGAATATGGGGGTATGACTTAAACAAATACTACTGTAAAGCCTAAAAATAGGTAAGTGTCTAATAAAAATCTTTGTTTTCTTAAAGTTATTCTAAAATCAAGATTTTAATGTTGTTTCAGAAAATGTTAAAGAATAAAGAACAAACGAGGCGTATTCTATTCCACATGAATGTTGTTTTGTATAACGATGTGTCGTTACTGCGACAGCCAACAGATACGAAACATAAAATATTTTAAAAAACATGCCGTTACACATTTTATTGTTCATACAAAAGCTTTTGGAGAGTAAGAATCCAATAGCATACTATTAAACTTGATTCATATGTGCCCCAATTACACAAGATTTGAGATTGATAATGTATTCAATAAAAAAAAACAGTGGCGCTACAACCTCTTTAGGTCTTGGCCTCAGATTTATGTATCTGTTTCATGATCATTTTTTAAATCTAATAGGCAAGTAGGTGATCAGCCTCCAGTGCCTGGCACAAGCCGTCGACTTTTTGGGTCTGAGACATGTCGGTTTTTGTCACGATGTATTCCTTCACCGTTCTAGCAAATGTTAAATGCGCACATAGAAAGAAAGTCCATTGGTGCACAGCCGGGGATCGAACCCACGACCTCAGGTATGAGAGTCGCGCGCTGAAGCCACTAGGCCAAGACTGCTGTAAAGGTCTTAGCACAGCCAATTTAAGCATTTTTTTGAGATTTTCCACTTAGGATAAACTTTAATTTTATCGGGATTGTACCCACCACTACATACTAACACAATTTTAAGTACTTTTAGGGTATTTATTTTCTCTACAATTTATATCGTTTAAGATAACAAAACCTGGAAATGAAAAAATAGATGGACCGCGTGTAAGAAATGGTGTGTCTGAGGGACATTAATTAAGGATGTGACGAGTGACAGAGATAAATGGTACATAACATTGTGCTTGAAATAAAGTGAATGGTTTTATGAGATTGGAGAAAGCAAAATATTTTAACTTGGTATCAAAATCCCCGCATGTATGCGGGTGGGTTTCTCGATTTTCAGAATATTTTTGGCAAAGGTTTTCAAAATGTAGACCAATTGTCGTGTTATTGTTGGAAACAGCTGTCATATACAGCAGGGGTTTAATTATTTATTTTATTTACAGAAATCTATTAAAGCGTTTTGAGCTAAATAATGTATATTATGGGTATTACAATTCGCGTGCATATTTTGTATTTGTAAACTTAGTGCAGCCGTCTTTATGGTGGTTACGCATATAGTGTTTTAAGAGAAGGTTTTCGGCTAAATCTTTTTATTACCCTTTAGAAAAAGACACAAAAAGAGTTTTCATATTGGAGGATGACCTTTAACAGCAAATTTAGTAGTGAATTCGGAACATGATTGTTTTGTTTTTATCTGTCAAGTGCACTTTACTATAATACAGATGCAACGGCTTGGAAAAGTATTTGTAGAGCTATGAGCCTTTTTGAGTCATTCCGTTTACATTCTCTAGACTAATGATACGTACAGAGTCATATTTACTAAAGTATTTTAGGTTAGATAGAATATTTTGTATAAAATAAACGAACGTACACATTATTCGCAAGTAAAAACTATAGTTACTTCTAAAGGGTATTTCAACAAGAAGTTTGTTTTTCAATTGTGGCAACACCGAGAACGTGATAGTTTTGACATTTAGTTTTTGGCGGTATTCGTAGCAGGTGCTTTGGCAATTATTACAATGAATTCAATTTCGCTCGAAAATCGCATTAAAATAATTCAAATCCACTATAAAAATGGTGGTTCTGTTAAAGTTACATTTCGTAAAATTCGTGATATTTTCGGCCAACATAATCGTCCTTCTGAGACCGCTGTTAAGAATTTGGTCGCGAAATTTGAGTCGACAGGCTCGGTACAAAATGTGCCAACACCAACACGTGTTCGACCGGGTCGTTCAACAGAAAACATCGCCGCCGTGAGCGGCGTGTTGAAGAAGATCAAAATTTGTCAATTTCACGACGTTCTCAACAATTGGGGTTATCCAAAAGCACAACATGGCGAATTTTGCGAAAGGATTTGGCTTTGAAGCCTTACAAGATTCAACTGGTGCAGGAATTAAAGCTGATCGACCATTCAAATCACCGCAGATTCGCTCAGTTCATTCAGGAACAACCTGCTGGTTTTTCTGAAAAAAACATTTTTTCAGACGAAGCCCATTTTCATTTGTCAGGGTACGTCAACAAGCAAAATTGTCGCATTTGGGCTTCTGAAAATCCTAAAGCAATTATTGAGAAGGCTTTGCATACTCAACGTGTTACTGTGTGGTGCACTATGTGGTCTGGAGGCGTGATTGGGCCGTTTTTTTTCGAAGAAGAGGCTGGAAATGCGGTAACAGTCAATGGATCACGGTATCGCGAGATGTTAACCACTAAATTTTGGCCTATTATTGATGACATGGATATCACTGAAATGTGGTTTCAACAGGACGGTGCCACATGTCACACAGCCAATGAAACGATCAATTTATTGCAAACCAAATTTCCCGAGCGCATAATTTCGCGAAATTCAGCTGTTAAGTGGCCAGCCAGATCGTGTGATTTAACACCACTGGATTATTTTTTGTGGGGCTATGTTAAAGACAGAGTCTATACGGAGCCAATCGAATCGATTGCAGCCTTAAAACTCAAAATCCGTGATGTCATTAACGAAATAGACCCTCCATTTTGCCAAAAAGTGATTAAAAATTTTGATGAAAGAATCAACATCTGTCAGCGTGGTCGTGGTGGACATTTGCCAGATATCATTTTTCATTCATAATTGCCAAACTTTTCTCTTTGTAATACAATAAAAATTTTATTCATTTTCCTCTAAATTCTTTGTTTTATTTTGTTTTAGAAAACAAAGTTCTTGTTGAAAAACCCTTTATAAGTAACACATAAAAAAGGTGTTATCAAATTGTTCACTACAAAACCCTTGGTTTAACTCCGACATACACTCCAACATTATTCATGATAAAAGGCTTCGCAAGTAAATCCACTGATTAATATTCTTGTTCTAATATCTCTCAATTATACCCTGGTTTAATGTAATCAATTTTGTTCTGAACAAATATTCAGTACAAATCTAATAAGATTAAGAGTACTAATTATTTTTTGAACGTAGTCAATAATTTTGAATTCAATTTAGTCAAATAATTGTTATAAGTTAACACAATACTGGTGATATATTTTTGTTTAACTCACGTTAGTAAAATAAATTAATTTCTTTGAAAGAATTACTACAGTAAACTCCAAAAATATATATTTAACCTTAAAGAGAACAGCGCTTTTCGCTTAATAAGACTCGAATAGTTTCTATTCCTGTTAGATATAGGTCAGCCAATGATAGCTTAATGTATTATGTGAACTATTTCGGCATAGCCAGTCAAGCTGAAACCATTAGTCAGAATGAATTTAACCGACGGCAGGATTATTCTAATCTGGTCGTGCAAATAGCAACGAATTTAACTGCAATTATGCTAATGAGGCTCGGTGGGCAAGTCGACACTATTTCGTTTAATGCAATCTGAACATGGATTTATTACGGGAGAATTTGAAATAGCCTTCCAAATTGTGTAAATTTAATTCCTTTATTGAATGAAACTGTAAATTATTATATTGACAGGATAAAATAACGTCATGGCATTTATGCGTATATTTGTATTCTAATTTTACATATTACTCACGGGCAAAAGCTAGTTAATTTTTAAAGACGTGTAAAATATTTTTTATTATTATTAAACTCTTTACCTCGGATAATAACAAAAAAGTTTCTTCAGAAGAAAAAGATATCCTAAGTCAAACTGAAATAAGTTATCAAAAGTTGTTCTCTTAGGGACATTTGCAGCACGTGCGCTCTACATCTTACCGACAAATATCGGTTGCTACGATATATTGTAGCCTCTACGACATTTGCTACGAATACTATAGCAGTGCTTAATATTAAAGGGTGTATGTAAAGGGTATGAAATTCTTTGACACCAAACAAAATTACGTAATTATTGTAATCAGCTTAATGTATATTCCTGTCTACTGTTTGTGTCTTTATTTAAAATCTTCGTAGAGTTTAAAAAAAATTTTACTATCATTTATATCCTCTAAAGCAGCTAGTAAAAATGATAAGCTCACAAAATACTTTGTAAACATAAAATTTTAGTCCACAAACAACGAAAGACTGGAGCGACCGAGCAATGAATGCACAACGAGCTGCTGACTTATTTTATTGTGACAACTCAATTTGTACTCGAATCCATGCGATTTTATTATTTTCTGGTTTTTGAATATAAGATAAAAATGTAGCTTTCTGATTCTAACCTGTTCATTTTCATGAAATAAAGAGAACATTTGATATATTTATTGATCAAGTATTATTTAATCTTACTAGTTGCTGGTCGCTTCTGTGTATAAAAATATCGTGGAATAGATTCCCAAGCTATGCATATGTCTATTTCCGTATGATATTTCATTCAGATTTAAGGTATTTGTGAAATTTCTACGAATTTACAAATGTATAATGAAGTATTTAATGTTTGTATTAAGTTTAGTTTTTTTAAAGAATATTAAAGTAGAAATAAAGTAGTTAGAAAAATGAGTAGTAAAGAGACTAGAATGAAAAAGAAATTAACGTAACTTAAACACAATATATTTGTTTTTCCTTTATACTTTGATGAGTCAACATCATAACGAGTGATGTTGGGAATGATATCTTCGTACCTAACAGAGACACAATTCGTTCTTAGGTTTAAACGGGATTATTTTGACAAAAAATCAAATAATTTTATGTAAAGGTGGAGCTCAATTTTAAATGTTTTAACAGATGTGCTGGCTCGAGGTACATGTTTAAGGAAAACGCAAACACTTGACACCAACAAGATAATCCAGTTTTTTAATAAACTTCCATCTTGTTGAATTAAAATTAACGAGAGGAAGCGGAAGGAAGCGCTTTAATCTCGCGCCACTTTGCTAAATACACTTTCATATTTTTTAATTTTTAATATAAATAACACTTGGGATTTAAAATAAGCAAACAGTTAATGGTCATAAATTTGTTTAAGTTAATATTTTTCGAAGTTATAAGGACTGTCATTTTTCAAAAAAAATATGAATATTATATTTTTACGTCTGTTTAATTTAGACTTTTTATAAAATTAATGAAAGTAATCTTGCTGTGTCTATCTATTTATATTTGTTTAGAAAGAAGTCCAAACTAATACCATATTTCAAACATAAAATATAGACATGGTATTGTAAAAAAAATTAACGTAGCATAAAAAAGTGACAAGTTTGGTTTTGATAAATTATATACTGTTGTAAGAAAGGGCATTGGACAACACTTCAGGCATCTCTCAAATCACTGCTGAGTGAATAAGTTTTCAGGCTAAACAAATATTATGTTATTATTCTTCTCCAGTCTACCTACTACATGGATCTTTCAAATGACATTTGATTTAAATATATTTAAAGTATAGTAAATAAGGCTTCGTTCGTAGATATCGACACAAGCCTGGCAGGATGCCAATAGTATTTGGCACACCGCCAGCCCCCAATACAACATATCTAAGAGTCTGCTATCAACGCCCTGCTCCGTCTTTACTCCATCGTCTACCAAATTGAGGTGGCGGTCTTAAACATCTCTGATACTTCATACTTGTCCTTAAACATTGATTACTGAAAGAATCAATTTTTCATACTTGAAATGCTATGATATTTGGTCTAGATTTTTATATCTCATTAAGTGATGGTATCTCATCGAGTTACTATCACTTAACATACGATCTTAATACAAAACAATAAATATCACACCCAAACAAAGTATTAAAATGTTTTTCGTTTAAAAAACCAGTAACAACCACCTTTTAGGGCGGGCCTCAGATTTCTGATTTTTTTAAAGGCAAGTAGGTGTTCAGCATTCTGTGCCTGACACCGACGTCGAGATTTCGAGTCTAAGTAATGCCAGTTTCTTCACGATATAACCTTCACCGTATGAGCGATTGTTAGGTGAGCACATAGACAGAAAGTCCATTGGTACGACCTGAAGGATGAGAGGCGAATGCTGAAACAATTAGGCCCAAGCCGCTTCTTTTTTGCTTACATGATCATAAACACAACTTAATAATTACATAATCCAACTTCTGAAAATGTAACTCAATATTAAATTAATATAAGATATTTGAGCGCAAATCTCTCATCTGTGTCAGATTAACTCTTTAAACATGAGAAACGATCGCATAATATTACACTCGGCATGACCCACTTTGCAAAACTCGGCACACCAACTCAGTAGACTCAATTTTTGATATAAAATTATTTTGATATTCCTTAAAGATTCGCCTCATTTATCTTTACTTTATTTAAGAGTGATTGAACCTAAAAAACCGTTATCACTGTAATACTTATATATTTAATATGGACTATTCAAGAGTTTTTTATCACAATATATATATTTTTGTTAAAGTAACTGGACCAAACGAGACAGGCTCTGACCCAGTATTCAGCTCTATCTGCCGAGATTGATTTTATCTTGTTATTAATGGTAGCGTACTGAGAATCATTCTTCATTGGCGTCGATTTACATTGTTATTTTCAGAAAATTCTAGTAAGACATTAAATATACTACATACATAATTTATTATATATGATTTCGATATGGAAAATATTAAATTGCTTTCTTTTGGCACAAATACTAAAAGATTATTGAAATTATACTAAACTGTTTCTATATGAACCGTATCGTAAAATATTTTCACATTATTTTAGTTTTTTATAAAGTTTTCTATATTATCCATAGGAAAATACTTGTGTACACTTTTTAATATTCAGTTTAAAAAGTTAATACCAAGACACTAGCTCGCCAACGACCGCCTTATATTACGTGCAACGTAATTGCCTCATGACTAGGTTATTTAAATTATTTTTATTCTTATTCGAAGTGAAGTGAAGTTTGTCTCAAGTGACCAAAAGAATAGAGGGAAAACGCAACTTGTAGACCGCAGCTTTTTCTTTTCACAAGCGTACATAAATTATTATTTTCTCGACATTCAATACCAAGATTGGCTTCGACTGGCCTCGAGCCAGCCTCGATCGATTTTACTTGCAACTTATTATGTCACTAAGTTCACGCTGTGTTAAGTATATTTTCTTACAACGTTCGATCATATTGAAACATGTGATGCCTCTAATACCCTTTTAATGCCATTAAATATTATCGATAGTTTAGGAGTGAATTATTTTATTTGATGTGCGATGTGTGTTTGTTTGATCATAATAATATTAATAACCTGATAAATTTTAATACGTAAAAGTTTATGTAGTTGTTTATTAATTTCAACCTTAGAGTCGATTTTGCTTGGACGTGTCTTAATAAAACGTTTCACAATACGCACCAGAGCCAAGTGAAATAAATCTAGTTATAGCTTTATCAAAGCAATTCAAAACTAAACTCCCCTTATTCACAAACGTGAAAAAACAGTAAATTTCTATTAATTTATATTTCATCCTCATAGCTAAATAAGCGTACCTTAAATCAAACAATAAAGGCTTTTACGATTAGTATGCTTATAAGACCATACCAGTAAAGTTAAGAAAAATATTAGGCAGGTCTGTGCCGAATATATTATTCCCAACTATGTAATTATAATAATCAAATGACATTACAACCCTATGTGGTTCCTTGACCTAACTTTCAATCATTGATCGTTTTCTTTTTTAAGACAAGTACCTACCTGATCATCCCTCATGTCGTCGAGTAATTTTTCAAGTCATTCCGTTTTCTTCACAATACTTACCGTTATCGGTTGAGCAACTGCTAAATGCCCACATAGAGAGAGAAAACCACTAGACAACAATATATTGCTTACTTAAAACTATACCATTATTATGTAAGGACAAAAAGAGGTAGGATAAAGTTTATGTAAAAGTAAAAACAAATAACACAGTCTATTTCTTTGGAACGACGCAAAAAGCTGTCGTTAGTCAGTTTTTAGTTTTCTCGTATAAGCTCAGACTCGTATTAAAACTTTGTGGAACAGCGTTTTTATATTTTTACTACAAAAATTCCAATTCTTAAATATTTTCTAAGTAAGTTTTGTTTCTCGCGTTGCCGAGAGCTTTCAGTGGGTTCCTTTATTTTATGACGTGTAAGGATTTAATGATGTTGGTACAGTATTTGCTGTAGCATTTTAATTAGGAAATAACCAAATGTCATAAGTCTCTTTACTCTTTTAAAGGAATAACAAATTATATTTAAATAAGAAATGTAAATTTAAAGAAGAAATTACATTAAAGCTCTTCGCCAAATAAGCTGTTTACGTGAATTTTTTAATTTATTTATACAATTTGCTATACATAGGTACTTCTATAATTGACCTACCTACTTCTAAGATATTTTGCATCTTTTTGTTTGATAAATAACTTTTATCAAGCCTTGAGTAATGTTACTAGCGTTAACATAAGCTCTTCTTGTCTGAATATAAGCAATAATCCTTGTTCAGACCGATAAATGTTCATTATGTAGTGCTTAGTACAAGTATACATTATTGTACATAAATAGGGTATTCCACACATCAAAGCGTTCTTAAAGGCACTTTTGCATATTTTAAATTTTGTCTACTTAATTTTTAATAGTCCTCAAAACTCGTTGCCTGAATCCCGTTATAATTTATCACTTTAATAATATAATTTTCTAATATCATCAATATATAATCAGTCTGGACAAGCAGTTACATGTATGAATATGAAATAAATAGCAAAGTTTATGTCCAATATAATACTGGTTAGAGTAGTAAGTTTAGACCTCGTAAGCTCTCAAACTTTTTCATTACCCGCTTGTACCCGTCTGCGGCTTAAACAGACAGCTTTATTTATGTCATAACTGATATACTCTAAAGTAAAATGTAGATGAAGCATGTATTACACCGAGTGTTTACTCCGCATATGATAGGTAAATAATAATTATGGACTTTACCATTTTGTTCTAAATTTTTAAATTTAAGCTATTACAAGCTTTACAGCAGTTATCAACAAACATACAATTAACAATATGAAATATGCATTAGCAAAACAAAGACAAGCAAATCATTATTTTTAAACTGTTTAATAGCTTTTATATATCGCTGCCTTTCATTCCTAATTATTTTTATTTTAAGAAACCAGTTACAGGTATTTAAGGTGTAATATTGGAAAATTCTATGATTTTTACCGACACTTTAAAGTTAAAGCGTAGAATGTACTTTCCCAATTTCTTACGACTTAATTTATCTTATGGCAATCAGCATTAACTATCCTTTGTTTCTTTCTCTATTATAATAGTTATTCAATCTTTTGTGCTGAATGCTGAATTTAATGAATTAGGGACAATAACGGCCTTTTAATTTCAGTATTCTTATTCATATTATTCAGCCACGTAGTAAAAAAACGATCAAAGAACTTTCATATTTATTATATTACATTGATTTGTATATGAGCAGTAAAACACCAGTCGGACTAAGATCATTTTGATTTATAGAAAAGTATTAATTAGGCTACGTGCCTGATACGTCGTCGAATTTTGTGTCTTGATTAAATTATTTTTCTTTACCGTACAAAGAAATGATAATAGACACGCAAAATAATAAATTTACGCATAGCTAGTTGTCGAACGCACCGCACCTTAGGAATGAGAATTCGTCCGTAGTTTAGAGATTCCGGGCGAAGCGAAGGCTATAAAAATGATCAATAATAAACTCAGCAATATTTTAACCCCATTATGGTGTAACGTTTGTGTCTCAGACGATGATTCAATACTATTTTATTAAATGTTATCATAACGAGTGTGTTATAACGTTAAGAGTCATTAACATAGATACTAGTGTAATCTCATGTATATTGGGTATTGTATTAGCGTATTAGCGAGTTATGCGTTCAATTGTCTAAATCTGCAGCAGAATGTTATTGCATTGATATGTATAATACAATTCAATTGTGATCGCCGATATTCGACTATTATGCCCAATTGGCTATTGGAATATTATCCGTTATAATTTTTCGGATGTTTTGTGTATTGTTCATTCATCTAATTTGTTTTATTTAAAACAAAGAAGTATAAATTTTTTATTAACTCTTGAGTACAGTTGTCTTCTGTGTTTCTTCTATTTATGTAAGACAAAATTTATAAATCTTCAGGAACAGTATCCTATAGTACATAGGTGACACTACTCGGCCGCAAATTGTGAAGCAAATTGGGACAAAAGTATAAATTTGCGTAGGCTGTTTACTTACGTTTTTATTTATATTTTTGAAGTTACTAAAATTAGTTCTAAATTGTACTTAATAACTGAAATTGTTTTTGGAGTTTACTGCTTAAGAAACGATTTCAGTTATAACGCCCGGTACGGAAATTTTATGAGGAGTAAAATCAAGTGTAACACGAAAAGTTGAGGCGTTATGTAGAAAGAGACAAACATATATATCTTTAGGATTGAACGTGTAAAGGAATGAGATGGAATACATTACACAGACTTTTCTATTTATAATTCACGTTTTGACAGCCATGTTACAGCATTGTTAGTGTTGACAGGTGTAAAAAATAAAAGTAGATTGTCTAGCGTGCCGTAGAGTTTTGTCAATAGTAATGGTCAGTGAAATTAAAACTAAAAAAATTGTTCATTCTTATTCTTCTCTTACTATAAAGGTAACTTTGGTCACAGAAAGAAAATCCTATTTGGGCATAGATGATGTAGGTACGTTTTATTACTACTACAAACATGTATATTATAAAAACATATATTGTTACCACCTTTAGTATGAAAATATGGTCGACAGCCACAGAACGTTATCGCCATTTTATCGTTCGTAAGGAGTAAACTCCAATCGTGCGTCGTAGCTGACACACACACACTTTTTTTGTTATCTCATTCAGTAAATTAAAAACATCACATAAAGCATAAATCACTTTGAGGCTGTTTGTTCAACATCCAATCGGATATAATAATAATACGGAGCACTTTTCTGTGTTTGGTTCAATAATATTTGTTATATAATAATATTGGTGTTCAGACTTCTGTTCTCACAAGCTTAAAACAGTTTTAGTAAGGTAACAATGTTTCGAAAAGTTCAGTAAAAGTTCTAACGTAAATTGGACATATGTTAATAAGACAAATATTAGCAAATTTATTCGCGCAAATATTTTTTTTATTAAGTACGTATATAAATCAATATTAGAGGATTGCGAAAAATTAAACATAAAAGCTTCTGTCTCCTCGAATGTATTAAAAATGTAATAAAACGCGACACAATACGCAGGATGTTGGGACGGGCCGAGGGATTACTCCCTTTTAATATCTAAGCAAAAACCTTTTTATTATTCCTTTGATTATCATAAAAACTGAAATAAAGATTTTGCGTCACATATGTAATTATGATTTTAGCAATCTTTTCATACCCTTGTCTATCTATATATATAAAAGAAAGTCGTGTTTGTTACAACACTTATAACTCGAGAACGGCTGGACCGATTGCCATGGTTTTTGATTTGTTGGATTTGTTTCCGTCCCGAATAGCAGAATACATCATAAAAACAATGAAAACTCGATATGTGTAATGAATACTTAATCATTTCAATAGATACTGATTTGTTTATTACATGTCAAACATTTGTTGTCCAATCCTGTCAAATAGTGTAACAACTATATTTTTTTTGGAGCTTATGGCCTGGTTCCTGAGACTATGATTATTCTATGATTGTCTATGTTTTTTTTTATTTTATTTTTATTCTCATTCTGTATGTATGTTTTCATCATCATTCATCATAATAAAATACTTTTTGTTTCTATCTATATAAATATATTATTTTGTATCATTGTTTTACGTTCATCAAAGCCTTAATTAGTTCAGCTAAAAAGTAACACGACATTCATTGACTGTTAGGCGGTACGAAGTTCGCCGGGTCAGCTAGTTTTTAAATAACAATCAAACCTAAAAACAGTTTGAAGAACTGTCAAATCTTGTTTTATATATGGGAATGATTAAGTTTATTTTTTTGTAACATGCTTTTGTATCCTTTATAATAATGCCTTTGCTGCTGAGATGGCCATGGCATTGTAGTGTCAAGAACGTTTGTTGATGCTGGTTTTTCCGCGATGTTTGCTAATTGCGCAGAAGAAAATTCAATTGGTGTGTAGCAGTGATTCGAACGTACGACCTCAAGGATGAGGGTCGCTCTAAGCCAACAAAAAGGCTTTTTATTTTTGGCATAAACAATAATTTCAAATATAGGTCAATGTTTTTCAATGAAGGGCATGTTTCATAGACAATGGTAATTATTGGTTAACCGAAGTTGCGAACAATTCATTACAAACAACGCTGCAGCGGACATTACGAGCTGACTAATAACAACTCTACACCAAACAAGTTTAAAACAAACCTTGTTAACGAAAGCTTTAGACCACAACTTGAAAACATGTTTGAAATTCTAGTTTTCTGTCATAAAGATAAAACTAAATGTGAAATGATAGATTTATGAACCCGCTATGCGTTTCGATGGCATATGAAGTGTTATAAATGGTTGTATATCCAATTTCTAACAGAATTTTCAACGGATTTTGAATGTCTGGCGTTTTTCAACAGTATTTATGAAAAAACAAAACGTTTTGGTAAGAATATGGGTATAAAGGAATAAATGATAGTTTGAAACGATTTCAAATTAATTATAAAACTTGAAATAAAACCCAAACTAAAGGAAATAATGGTTTATTTCGATTTAGATTTTTATGATTACGATTCAGTCGTTGTTTTATACTTTACCATACCTTCATTTTATATCACGAATTAGTAAGGGAGTCTACTAAATAAATATGATAGGAAAGAAAAAATATAATTGTATTTAAGCAGCTTATGTAACGATCTTAAACAATTTAAAAAGAAGTTTCCTCTTTTTTACAGGTACGGAGCGATACAGTCAGCTTTATTCAGTTACCTACAAAATAAATACAGGTACAGCTTATCTACTTTTCAATCAAAGATTTTTTTTATGATAAATCTATAACATTAATTCCTAATTCGAATAGTTTAATACTTTAAATCAAAATAACAATTAATGCTTTCATACGAATAAAATGTCATTAATTATACATAACAGCACTTACCCGAAACCCAGGGCTAATACATAATTTACAAATAAGTTACTCAATATAATATACCCTAATGCGTCACTGGGTTTTTACCTTCGATATAGTTATAGCTCCCTCTGACAGTAATTAGTTACTTTTCCATAAACAAAAGAACTACCATAAATAGTAGAAAAGCAAGTTTGTTTATGACACATAAAATATATTTGTGAGCGCGGTCAATGACGGGGCAGGCTGGCGCCGAGCCAAGGTGTATCGATTGTTTCTGTTTCAACAATATCTGTACTACAACTGACTCACTCCAAATTGTGTGAAATATTTGTAGGCTTTATCCGCAGATTACGTAATATTTAAAAATGAGAAAAATGTTTTCTCTTAATGTTTCTTTCTGCGTCTTTGTGAAAACTTTTGTCCAAAAATTCTTTTTACGAACATAAAAATATTTTACTTGTATTCATCATTTTATTATCTTTATGTTAAACGGTATTCTAAATAGAATTTAATATTTCAATTTAAAAAAAATTCCGCTGCGACCGCGTACGTAGCTATCTGTATGAAAGCGATCAGCTCAAAACTGCCGAACGGATTTAAAAAGTTTTTCACCAATGTTTTTATTATTATTATGTGTAAAGAAGTATTATGAATGGTGGTAAAATAATGTTAATTTTCTAGTATTTATTAGCACATTATCAAGATTTTCGTATATATTTTAACTATAATGGAATTGTGACATCTCGCCTCAATGCCATCTGAATATGAATGGCCTAGTTACAAGATAGTTGCGTTTGTTTATGCTAATGTCTCTCTACAGTAAATCGATGAAGGTGTTAAGGCTTTGTAAGGTTCACTGTGGGTTTCAGACTGTATTCAAGAGCTTATAGAGCTTATGTAAGTAACGAGAAATTGTAGCCTGTACTTTGTATATAACGTGTTGCTCACACAATATTTTTACTAATTACTTTACTGTTTTACCAAAATTTTGCTGGGAAAATAACGATTGTGGAAAAGCATATATAAATAAATAAAAAAGGTTAATACATATTACCTTTGAAACAACTGCACTATCTCAACATTTAATACTATCTCTGATTTCTGCCCAGCTCCTGTATTTAATCAATTGCAATTCTTTCTTTTACTGTTTTGAAAACAGCTTTAAACTTTTAATCATTTAAACTTGGTATTGGCATTTCTACAAAAGTTAAACCATATAATGGTTTGTGTAAGTCATTTTCAGAAATAATTTCTTGAACGTATAAAATGTGTGCTCGATTTGCTAATAAATCGTCGCGTGCAGTTAATTTGTAAGGTTGACACGTGCAACGGAAGCGCTACGGATATAGGATAAGAAATAATTTGTTCCTGAAATTCTCAGTTATAAAATGAAGGTTTCGTGTGCAGCAGATTATTTTAATGATAGTTTAAATTTAACAAGTAATTATATAACATAATAAGAGGACATATTATGGAATTATTTTTAAATGAATCTTTTTTACTAATGTAACTGATTGTTTTAGATAAACCCCCTAATATAAAGACCTCGTATCAGTTATAATGATGAGATGTGTTCGCGTTCTACGCCATAAATATTAAGGTTACTTAAAGTGATATTCTGACAAAACATCTTCCTTACATAAAATATAATTCATGCAATAGAGGCGTTTATTTGTATTGATTCAAAATGAAAGAAGATAGACATGAAACAAACAATGTAAATTAATATATGGCGCGCCGCTGCGACGCCGTCGGAAAATGCCAGTACCATAGTAGTTAGCAAAGAAAATGTTGGTCTCATAATGATTTTTATAAAGCTCTCTAATCTTTCAATGAAATAACTTTATTTGTGTATAGAGTAGTGAAATACACTACCTTTCAAAATTTAAACGTATAATAACTTCCTCATATTACACGCAATTAAAAATCTAAGCAGCATTTTAATAAAAATAAAATTGCTATTATATAATATATATACAAAAATCTTTTTTCAGTAACAGTTACTAATACATAATATACGAGGATCATTGTGGTTTTTTACAACAGTTATTTGTTTGTACGGAATACGTACTTAAGGTAATTTGCCCATGACGATATAGTCTTATAAATGTTATATTGGCTAATCTTCCTTTCAGCTACCTCATTGAACATTTATTTAATCATTCTATAATTGGAATTAATTATATTTCATACTTTTAAAACTGAAATTCGGCAAACAGGAATAGCTACGTATTATACAATGTCAATAAATATATAATAATAGATATCACCATCCTATCAGATAAACACTTCAACAAGTTTTCATTTTGAAAAAAAAAATCGAATTGAAATCTTTGCTCACAAGAATATAATTTCGTATTAAGGCGACAGGTGGCAGAGAAATATTGAAACGGTTCAAGCTTCGCTTATCAAAGGCGAGAGAAAATTTTTTAGATTGGTAAATATTCTTCATATATGTGATCAGCTCTCATTAAAGCCTACAGGTTATTTTGTACACGTCTATATAATAAGCATTTGTATAATAATACAATCGCAATGGAAAATATTTTGCCTAAAGTAATATTAATTTTATGAAAAATTTTGGTATCAATATTTTTTACTATACTTGACACCTCTGAATTATTGTAAAAAATATATTTTATGTAGTTCTGGTACAGTCAAATGGAATAAAGACTTAACGAAGTGTTACATAATTTTTGAAATGGAAAAATGTAAATAAGATTTTACAGTTATATACTGAACGAAACCTTATAAGGGCTTTTCTGGATCATATATTTTTAATACAATATCATGACAGAGGGTAAAACGCGTATTTACGTATGATACATGTAAACAAAATACTCATGTTAAAGTAAAGATGTGAAAGTCGAGATCAGCGGTACTCGGAAACGTGTATCGTATATATTCAAATGAAATTCTTACTTACATTTTATAAATTCAGTTTTGCAAACTCTTATAAAACATTTTTACGTTCAACATGGCTACGTTGTTGTTGTTCTGTCGTCTTCATTTTTTCACTTAATTATTCAAATTTCATCCACGGAATTTGCTATTTCGTATCATATTCCTTTACGTAAATTAGAAACCGGTTGACAGGTTTTATATATAACGAAACAAAATATAAATAATAGTAATAAATAATAACAACCATACCGTTTAATTCTTCGACAAGTCACGCCTACGCTACGAGATTGCTACGTTTCTGCTACAACTCATAGAATAGCCGTTGTCCTTATTCATAAACGCAGTAAGGGTTAAACTAGGTGAAGAATATTACTGTTTCATTTATTTTTTTTCAAATTGACACTTGACTAAGTATAAAACATTCATTTGTGCCATGGATGAGGGGCGTTACCAGTTTATATGTAATTTTATATTGTCTGCATTCTTTATAACCCATGTAGAAACCAATTATACTTAATGAAAAATTATTAAAATAGTTCGTGTGTAATAACGTTAGTTATTATCCAGGCGATCTGACATCAAAGCAGGCTCCTATGCCGCATTACCACGTTTAATCCACTCTCCTGTAATTGGTCTAATCGCTACCCGATAATTGCTTTCTATCGATCAATGCGTTCAATTATTTATACTTAACATGCATTATTATCCACACAACTACGTTCTTACATGTTGGTTCACGAAGGCGCAGTAAATAATTTATGACTAGTTTCATTAATGTAATTAAGTAGCGCAATAACTATATAAGTATCAATCAAGCTTTGTACTTGATGTATCATTTAATCAAAAATATATTTGCGGCAAAAATGGCAATATTCATTTAAAGAATTATTTCCAAACAAAAAGTGAATAATAAAATTTACTTTTTGAATTATTTTAGTGTAAATGCATAAATACCAATGGGTCTCTAGATTAGGTAATTAAAACAATGTTCGAACCTGCAATTTATTACTATCGTTAAAGCAAATAAACTGCTTTTAATATAGTACCCAGCAATTAACATAGAGGTTAAATACGTTTTTAGAATAATTGCTAGAGGAAAGCTGTAATACATTTGTGTAGAAATAAATTGCTACGTGTTCTTTTCCCAAACTGCCAGAGAGGTAGTTGACCTTCAACCGAAGCTTTTTACTTAACTTGAACTTTAATGAGACGAATTTATATCTTTGTAGGACTAAATTTGTATACATACATATATTGCTACACAGTGCCAAAAATAACCACAAATCTCAAAACGATGACTTATAGTTGGAATTCAAATTTTAAACAGTCTTAATTATAACTTGTTGGAGACATATATATACAAAAGATTTACATAGATTCAGATCTGAAATTGTAATTTTGATATAACAAAAGAATAAAGTTTTATCTTACATATAACTGCTAGCTATTAAATTGTTTTAAGTTTCTACCCCTAAGTGGTAGATAACGTTAAAAAAAACTTACTTAGTTAACGCTAAAAGTTTTAGCTATGTAGCGAGTGCCCGTGACCACATCGTGTAATCAGCCGAGTCTCATTACTGTGAAGCAAGTAATTGGGCACATTTGTATGCGAATGTCTCACGGATTCACAGACACGGGCTTGGGGACTGGAGCTTTATTTAATGTTTATTCAGCTGAATGTATGTGTAGATTACGGTTGTACGAATGTAATGGCAAATTTCTAATGTACGTCTATTATAATATCAGACTATAAAACAGTTTTAGAATAGTAACAGGACTTTGTATGTGCACACACACTTCAAGAACATTTCGTTACGTTGTATTTTGTTTCATTAACAATTGTAATAAATGGCCTAGAAGTAATCGGCTATTCGTTGTCTATTAAATGCATACATATAATCGACAGTATATAATGTAAAATATGGTTCGCGTTGCGTCATGTTGAGAAATTTTTCTTAGCTGGGATGTTCTTAAAAATTGGTAAATGGTGGATTTGATTTACATTTTGTGGAATTGCTTGAAAGTTGCGATCCCACTAATAGCCTTATGCTAAACTTATTAATCTGATGACCAGATATTCACTGTGTAGTGGTGTCTCAGTCGCTAGGGGTCGAGTCATGTGTTTATGTATCACATATCTACCTCTCATAAGAGCCTATAGAAATAGCCTATAGACTAAGATTCACATTAAATATATATATTATGTACGTATAATTTTACTTTTATTTTTAATTTTACTAAAAATAATGTAAATCTAGCTAATAGTAGTTATTATAGACTATGTTCTATTAATCGAAATTATTCTTATCAATCGAAAACTGAAACACTGAATTGGTCGATGACGAAACTATATTCTCATAAAAGTAATTTTAAAGTAGAAATTGGTAAGATTCTGTTTGGTAATATAAAATGTGAGTTATTAAATTGTAGGAAGGAATCCCTAACGAGCGTCTCCTTTGAACCGCGAAACATCGCAAAAAGCTATCGAAGTATTCAGAAAATATTAAAATTCTGTCGCAAAAGGCTCTGTTGTATGATATTGAAAGTCACTTGTTGATAGTATTTTAAAGTATTTCTTTGATCCTAATAAATAGGGTAAAAATCTTATAACGATTATTAGGTTTTACATTTATTTCTTTCAAACATAGTGTCTTATATAATAATTGGTACAATTCGTTTTGAATGCCTTTAAACATGTATTTGTTTCTAGAGGTACAAAGTGTTGATCACTTAATTGCCTGATAAAATAAAAAGTGGATTAAAAGAAGGTGCACTGTGTCTACCCTACCATGACTCACTAGATTATAGACTAAACCCTTGACTGCGATCAAAAATTTATACTCAGTGATTATGTGATGTGATGTAGCGATAATTCTGACATAGGTCTACACTAAAATATTTCATGAAACATTAATTTGATTTTGACGTGATAACGTCTTTAAAATCGTTTTAGTCGGGTGACATGTTCAGAAACTTGTGTCACACCAAAACCTCACGAGCGCGATCGCAGGTATAACGAGAGAGAGACGGACCGATCTCCCGTCTCATCTCGAGCGCTGCCAGTCATTCCTTGAATGTATGAAGAAAAATGTATATCATAGTCGAATAAGTAAACTTGTCATTTTACACCCGAAATTTATCATCAAAAGTGTGAATAAAACGATAGATGTAATTTAAAATTTGGAAAAATTGTTATCTTCATTAATTCCTTACTTCCCAAAAACTTATATCACCAATAAGACGTTATCACGTAAACATCTCGATTGTAAACCTACTTTACAAACAACCAATATTTTTTTTACTTACGTTTTTGTATGAAACTACACATAACATTTTGGTTAAATAACATAGAAAACTTAAATTGAATACCTCCTTATCTATAGTGTGCACTATGAGAGGGACAATAGATTGGATAGGGACCCGAGCCTTTAGTACTATTATATGGCCGAGCTTTGTTCCTGTTTCAATTCATTGCCAGTTCACATTTAGCTCTTATCAGTACATATCATTTATAGTATAGCCACATCAGTTTGAACTCTACAGACATAAAACGCTGATCACGTTGTGATAACTTTATAACTTTGAGACTTCGAGATTATTTTATAATTTATTCTTTTTAACCTTTTAGTTTATGAATTATAAAAGGGCTAGAAATTCGTTTACTAGTTTTATTGAAAAACCAGTGGCGCTACAACTCTTTAGGTCAAGGCCTCAGAGTCTGTATCTGTTTCGTGATCATATGTTTTTTTTATAATAGGTAAGTAGCCTTCTCTAAGTCTAAGTCATGCCGATTTCTTTACGATGACTTTATTTTCTAGTCTAGTTTTATCTCCCCATAGCAAAAGTAATTTCTACATGCATGACACGTAAGTATCACTCAGTAGTAGGTATTTAAAGGGATTTTCTAATGGGCAGTTTCTAAACTCGTAAATTTCTTTAGTAGCTCCTCGACTCTCGTGTGCACCTCGTGGTTTACTAGCAATTATAAAAACATTTTCATTTTATTTATAAAAACTATATGAATCTGATTATTTAATATAAACATTACAGTGAATGAAATGCTATTACAATGATAATAACTCATTAAAACGTGTTCAGTTTACCAATAAATATTAAAATAAAAGATAAAGTATGACTGTTTGTAACCGGCAATATTTTGGTTACATAAAGTGTCGGCAATCTCTGTGATAAATGTGCGTGAGAGATGAAGGGATAATTGTCGAGATGAGTTATTGGAATTGTTTTTATTTTTCATATTTATTAAAAGACTATCACTTAAGCGTGTGACGGATTGTTTTTATGTTATTCGCCCTTGTGTCTCTGTCTTTCTTATGCGTGGTGTATCTTTTATCTTTATTTTTATAGGATTGTTAATAAGAATTAACAATAGTAAATTAGTCCAATTGGGGGCTTAGTTAGTAACGCGGTGTGCAACGAAAAGGTTTTGGGATGCAAACCTGACGTAACCATTTTTTTGGGCTGATCATCTATTTGCTATATAAGAAAATGATAAATGACATAGACGGAAATACGTGTCTCCTCCAAATAACTACTGGACTGACATATACTAAACATAATAAAAGTCGATAGAGAACATATTCTTGTTGATTAATTTTGTAACTAACATGATTCGTTTGCGTAGAAAATTATGTTAACGTACCTTTCCTACAAAACGTGTATAGAAAAAATTCTGTTAGCGGTAAAATTTTGAACACAGAAACATACATTTATTTTTGTTAACTTTTCAAGTGCAAAAATGTTATGAATGAAATTATAATAGCAGTGGTTTCACCAAAGACATTAACGAAATTTATTTTAAATCAAGTAAGACAGCTTTATGTTGCTTTGTCAGCAAAAATAATGTATACTTGCGCCCCAAATATTACTGTTCGCGACTATAAAGTTATAAATGACGTACAGTTTGGTAGAAAAGTGCATTTTCAAAATAACCTGCTCCATTATTTATGAAACTCATTTCGCGTTTCCGGCGCGAGCGTATTTACGTATAACGTTAACCCGGCGAATGCGGATATGAGGGAGCGTAACGTCTTCCTTGATTTCCCTGATAACAGTTCCTTGAGAACCATTATTGACGGGTTAAATCTAAGGTAAATTTATGAAAATGATATTTTAATATTTCTTATTCTCTTTCGTTTTTATGGCTATCTTCCAGGCTACGCAGTAGTAATTGTGTCTTTAGAATCTCTTTAAAATGTGTGTATTAAAACAATTTGTTTGCCTTTGTCTGTCATAAAATTCTTTATGTTATAGGTCTCTATTAATTTGGCAGTTTGATTGTCAATTATGTACGACGTATGTATGGTTAAGACGCTCTAAATAAATTTTTAAAAGTTCCATATTTTCCGCCTCTTATATATTATATAATTGGCTGCGACATTAAATTCCTGAATGTGTGTATAAGAGACTTATAAAGCGGGCTTTATGAAGTCAAGTCAAGCGAGGAATCCCGATAGAGATCGCTGTATTGAGACTTGAGTTATGATATTGAATAATTTATTTTTATGGTCTTAGATCCTTTTCCAATATTTCTTATAAAGTATTTTCCGATACGAGTTCAAGTATATGTTACATAAGAAGTAATAACTACTAAAATAATGTAAAACTACGATACATGTTCATTACTTGGCAGTCTTTGACGCAAGTCAAACGTTGCGTTCGAATGAACGAACGGACATAATAACATGACGCTTCATCTCGCGTCAATAGACTATAGAGATCCTGTTGACCAATCACAATCCAACAGCCAACACCGTATAATTAGTACAGTGTTAAGGATCGAATGTGTGACCTCAGAGTTAAGAATTCTACGCATATCCACTAGCACAAACACAAAACAAAGATTATACAAGATTATTATTGAGTTAGATCCCCTTTCTAAATCAGCAATGATGATTTATTTATGAATGTATTGGTGATCTTTGTATTCTTTAACACTTCATCAAAAATAGTATATAGCTAGTAATATTATAAAATTTACTACATTTTTATAATATTACTACAGTTAGGACCATCATATTGCCAGTATATGATGTAGGTACAATAATAATGAATTATTATTATTATCAATTTTCATCAAACCTACCTATGTACACTAAACGCATATTAAAGATTTCAAATAGTATGGGGCACAAACTACAATTACACGAGTTGAGTCAAGTAGAGAACAAAGGATTTCAACTCGAGTTTGAAATAGGAACGTGCGGTGTGTTAAGTGTAGTAAGTTTGTAAGAAGTATGTAAGTGGTAAGTCTCGGTGAAGCGGCCCACGTAATCACATAGAGAATTAACCTATATAACAAGTGGTCCTATTTACTTCAAACGTGTTTTATTTTAATGGTCATTTTGCTGTAAGCTGAGTTGGCTGTTATGCAACGTTTTGAGTGTAGATAAATAGATTGCTACGATGTATTATAATGAGGTTTAAGTATTTATTTAATTTTAGTTAATATTTTTTTTTGTTTTTTTTGTAGCTGACCTTTTTCCCCTACTAGCTTGCTTATGTTATAATATAATTGATGTGACTGTATGTAAAAATTGTGCTGTGATATTTTCATCTATAACTTTCAAAATAAATATCTATTATAAAAATAAGGTTTTTGTCATACTAGATGAATTTTAAACGTTTTTTTCGTTTTCGTAACATCGTTATTGATTATTCAAAATATATGTATGGTCCTAACTTTGTATTAGAATTTCGTATAAAATATATTGTAGCGTCTTTCTGATCTTTAGTTTCATAATAACCTTTTTTAACGCGTGAAGGCAACAAAGAAACACATTCAAGACTTCAGGATAACAGATAATTGATAAGTGAGATAATTTAAACACATTAGATTTTCTAGTAAAATATGATAAAGTTAATAATTCGAAATTCATTTGTTTTCTAAAGAAGATAATTAAGGTGTAACGATAAAGGTTCGAGATTCATGTTCAAGATCAACTTAGACACTTCAAAGTTGAGACTTGCAATACGATATTACTTTTATTAATCTGTTCGATAAAACAAACATAGAACTACTAATATTTGCTGTGTCAACAACTTAATATAGTAAAGAGCGAGAGTTTGATCTTGTTAGTTCATTGAGTCGCGATGTTCACTGAATCACATCAAAAGACATGCGAAGTTACTGCTTCGCCTCTCAGAGAGTTATCGACATGACGATATTTGCATTAAAATAATATAATACCAAAGGGGAACGCTGCCAGTATCTTCGGAACCTTGCCTAATGGTTCCTTTTAATAATATATTTTAGTTATTATATTCTATTTTTAAGGTTATTAAGTATTAGTTTATATTACGTAATTTGGTTTTTGTATATTATTCCCATTGTTTATTGAAGTTTATTATTATATACAATATCTATATTAGTAGTTTTATTTCGTATAAAATCTTAGGTACTGAGTATTTTATTGCCTCCTGACGCTTGGGGACTTTTAGTAACCTCATAATTAAATTTGTGGTTTGAAATTTATATGGAAATTGCACTACTTTAAGATGGATACTATTGCGTCATAGACATTAGGTAATCGTTAGACTGGGTCTCTTAGAAAGATTTTTGCGAGCAATATTTTTTATATATATATATATATATATATAATATAAATCTATGTCAACTGTTATTACCTTCATGCGGCTGCGATAATCGATACGATAACGACCCACAGCAATCACGAATTATATTTTTGAAATAGTAATATAGGTATTATTATCATATACAATTAATACTAAGAAATATACGAGAACTGTTAAATAACTTAAGGGTTTATTTATTACTGTGTAAAATGAAATATTTCATATTTCCTTTTACCTTGAAGCGGATATTAATTTTTGATTATACTATTGTATTCTACAGTCAGCAAGTTTGCTACAATCGTTGTTAATTATTGTGTAACTATTGTAAAAATGTAAACTGGGTAATTCTTTTGTTGATAAAATCTACTGTTTGACTGTTTAAAATGGAAAACAGACCAATTGTAGAAATTATTTAAATATTGGCTAGAATGGGTAAACACCCATTATCTTTTAAATGATAAGGCTCTACTTCATTACATAATATGCTGAAAAGAAGTGTTTAATAAATAAATTTATACTAACAATTGTAATACCGATACATTCGTAGAAAGACGTTCTACCTTGTTGCAACTGTGGCGATGGGATCGTATCAATTTATAAATCACTGATTTATAATAATTATTTGAAGTCTTGTGTGAAGCTTACTAACTAACTGATCCGACAGATGTTGTGCTGTCTTCACTGTGAATATTGAATTAAAAAAAAACTTTAGAGGTGTCAAGGGACACCCGGATGGAACGAAATTCCTTTCGATTAATTTATATGTTAATTGGTATCGTAACAGTATGATAGATTTTCTCGACACCAATCTTACGACGAAAAAAAAAAGCCAACATCACGAGGTGTTCTCAGGCGGTCACCCATCCAAGTACTGACCTCGCCCGACGTTGCTTAACTTCGACGATCGGACGAGAATAGCCGGTGTATTACGGTTATAGCAAATAGCAAAAAAGTGTCGTGACAACTTTTCGTAAGATTTTTTTCCGTCTAGCCCCGTTTCACAACGCGCGATAAGGAACTTCGTTCCAATTAGTATAATTATTCAAAAGCTTAGTGTTTATTATTGTGATGCTCACACAGATCATAATCTATGTTCAACTATATTTTTTTGTTGTTGCGCACATTCAATCAATCGCTGATAGTTACGTAAAAATAATAATGTCGGTAAGTTTTCTTAACTTTTACTAATGGTCCGCTAAACTTCCTTAATCATTCCTTCATAAGAACTTTTCCTGATTGATAGACACAGAACAAAAGAATTAGTGACATTGTTCCATCCGGTGATGCGAAGCAAGGGAAATTTCCCTTAAAATCATCTAATACATATATAGAATTCTCGTGTCGCGGTGTTTGTGGTTAAACTCCTCCGAAACGGCTCAAACGATTCTCATGAAATTTTGTGTGCATATTGGGTATGTCTGAGAATCGGACAACATCTATTTTCCATCCCCCTAAATGTTAAGGGTACCCACCCCTAAATATTTTTTATTTTTATTTTTAGAAAATTTTTCTGTTTTTATTTTTTTTATGATACAGCATTAAAAAATATATACAACCCCTAACTTCCACCCCTCTACGATCAACCCCTATTTTATATTATAAATGATATACATGGCAAAACGACGATTGCCCGGTCAGCTAGTTAATTTTATAAATATCTATTTCTTGAAACTTGTAGCATTTAAGATGCATTTAAACTTTTATAATATTGTCAAAGAACATATGTTCAAAACTGCTATAATCATTTTCCAGAAAGTGTGTTAAAACTTGTCGTAATATTATAGTCTCGGTCTAGGCGAGACGTGAGCTGAATTCAGTTTGTTGTACAGATTGAATTTGTTGTGACTGCACTAAAAATATATGGTATTGTTTCTTAGAAATCCGTCTCATTCTCGGATACGAATTGGTTCACAGTTTATTTGAAACTGTCTGGTGTAGGAATGGAAATGAAAAGATTTAATAAATTGATATACAGACATAAGGGAATAGTAGATATGCTTCTACAGTGCAGACTTAATTTAAGGCCTGTATTCACTTTGATTAGTGCGAGTGCAAATGATTAGTGAATAGGAGAAAAAAAGTGTGGACGTAGTAAAGTGATTACTTATTAGTCTTCTATTTTTTGCGAGTGAACTGCGAGTAGTGACGTCGCGTGCGCTATCCCTTCCCCCTCACTCGCAGCGTGCCTGCCAAACTATATGACAACTGAATTTACCTAACAGAGCCACTATACAATAATTGGACACTACTTGCGCTACACACCTGCACTAATTAATGTCAATTACTAATCACTTGCACTCACACTAATCAAAGTGACTGGCCTTTACAGACAGTTCATAATGACGCAGTTTCGTCATCAGCCCTTAATGCCTAATTTTGTAATTTTAAACTACTGACACATATTACTTTCACTAATAGAGGTATAATATAATATCCTAGTATCAGATACCATATAAATAAAAAAATATATATATCTTATCTATTCCGTGGTCAGCAACTAGCCCCCAGTGGCTATATTATATCCAATCACTTGCATATTCTGACACTTCCGCTTAACGCTGACAGTTTAAATCGCTATTAAATAGCCAAACTCAAAAGTTGTTATTTCATACGTCGGTCTAGGATATTATTATATTTTTTATAAAAGCAATTATTAAAGCTTAAAGTTACTTTCAATAATTATATTCTATATCAACAAAGATTCGTATTCTAAAGATTAAAGAAATGCATGAGGTTTTTTATATGCATAAATCATATCAGTAATTTTTATGTAGTTTAGTGAATAAAATAATAATCTGTTTAAATTTTTTGCTATTGATATTAAGCTAACACCCATTATTATTAAAAAGCCACACGCAAGTGCGTTGCCAGCCTTTTAACGAAACAATAGAGAAAAGACTTCATATTCTGGTGAGCGCTATCACTGAGTCCATAAATAGGGTACTGCAGTGAATAGATCTTCGCTAATATGTTTGCTCTGATATTATCGCTATGCTGTCAATAAGATGACCCAGAAACTCGATCTAGACAGACTGAACGCTTTTAGCTATTTTGATTATCTAGATTGAGTCTTAGATAAACAGACTAGACTACTCGATTAATATCTATCTCATCTCTTCATTAATTGATATTCCGTGAATATACAAATAAAGTTGGAAGAAAGAGGTCGAATTTTGACTAGTATCTAATTATATATAGATATAATTTCTCCTAACAAAGCAGAAGAAGAATACAAGAATTAGATGATAATTTTATCATTTATTCCATTCTACGGTAAATAATTACGTACATATTGCGTGTATACCTGAATCTATATCAATATATCACGCAAAGATAAATATTAAATAACTGTATATGACACTGATTTAGTAAGTACCTACTTAATTTGTTAATATTAAGAGAGAAACATAAATTTTGCGCAGTAATCACTTTAATGTTAGAAAAAAGAAATAATAATTCTAGTTTTCTCATTATTATTATAAAAGCGCTTTGTTCAGAAATTTTATGCTTATTTAATTTTTAATTAAATGGGCCTACAAACGAGATAAGATAAGGATTATAAGGCTTTTAAATAATTACAAAGGAAAAAACCGTTTTATGTAAATTTCTAAGTAACCCGTTTCACATTTTAGTTGTTTAATCTAAGCTGAATTTCTTTGTATACTTTTACAGTATATTGTCCCAATTTTCGACAACACACATTCCTTACAAAAATGTTTTTTTTTTATAAACAGGCCCTACATCCTAGCCTATCAGACACGCAATCAGGCAGATATGTGACCGAGTGGCTAAGCATCAGGGGAGTGTCGAAATCTCCCCTTTCTTATAAAGGGACATTATTACCTTAAAGGGTTGGCGTCTCCCGCCGAGCCCGGGCGACAACTACTCCGAAGATATCATCATAATATTTATGGGCGAGTCGGGGCCCGCTGCCCGGCGCTACCCGCATTACCTCTCCTGCTATTTTTGTGAGTGGCATATCTGACAATCTTGCCGCAGAATTTTTCCAGCTGCGATCTGTGCTCAAGCAACATGTCGGATAGCCCATCCCGGGATACCCTCATACCAGTCTCGAGCTCCAGATTGCAACCTGGCCCTTTCAAAAGTCAACAAGTAGACAAACAAAAATTATTGGGTAGCAATGCGTCCTTCGTGATCTATACCTTCTGAGTTCCATGGGTACGTTTAACTCTGCTTAAAACTATAAAAGTAGTCCACAGTTTAAAGTGAGAAATGACTGGAACTTTTGGCCGTTTAAAGTAAAACTTGGTCCGGACACGAAGCGCTAACTTTTAACTTAGTTCCCGTCGAAGTGCTTCAAATATTACTATTAAGTGCTCGAGGTTATTTCAACGCCCCACTTTTGGTTCTATAGTAATTGTTAGTGTAACATTTGACTATTTTATGAGGATGAATAGCTTAGGTAAGAACACTTGATGTAAAATAAATAATTTATCACTAGTGAGTAATTAATTAAGAAAAACATCATTACATTACTAACCGCGTCATTATTACCACATTAAATATTAAGAAATAAAAAAACAAACGTACCTTTACAAAAGCTCTGCACAAATGTATAATAGTAATGTAAGCAGCATAATAACTGAAATAAGTATAATTAAATTGAACAATAACTGTTATTTGTGGACAATACGTCGAGCGCACTGCGCTGCAGCCGCCGGCCAATTTGCTTTTCGATGCTTATGTTAGTTTAAAGAGCTTTTAACTGTTATTAATAAAATTGTAAAATTTTAATTAACTCTTGAATTTTCCTACTACTTTAAGGCTTTGAACTTGTATATCCTGCTTCTACGTGCATTTACCGAACTATTATATTACGTACGTAGTTAGGGGCTGTCCGTTAATCACATGAGGTTCGAAAGGGGGGGACGTGTTCGGCAAAAATCACGAAATATCACAAGGTGGGGGGGTATAGTAAGATATCACGTGTCCTTATTACAAAGCTTCGCTTGGCTACAAGGCATCAATAGTGTTAAGGAGCCCAGTTTTAGCATGATATTAGCACATAATATGTACGTTGAAGAAAAGTATTTAGTACTTACCCAAGGAACGCTGAAACTTTGCTAAGTTAGGAATATTTAAACAACACACTAAGAAAAAAATCAATAGTCTATGAGATAGCATTAGGACAGTTATAGTGGCTTATTTGATTTAATGATAATGTTGTTTAGAATCAGGTATTTTTATTTATTCGAAGTTGTGGAATGGAATTACTTTAAACGTAACAATGACTATAAACTTTTATACCCGTCACAATACACAGTGCACAATGTGCAGGCAAACTCACAATTAGCGGCCTCGCGACTCACGACTCATTATTATTATTTTTGCTTTCCACATCTCTTAACACTTAATTGGAAAAATATACCACGTAGAGAATATTTTAAACTAGATTCAGACATGTATGGAAATAATGAATTCCTAGACAAGTCATCTGTGTCAATTAATCCGAAACAGTCCGTAGGGATAACGGGTAATATAAAAATGCATTGGGGTATTATTTATTGAAGTGAAACTTCTTTATCGGGGTTGGAACAAAATTTAGTGTAACATTTTTCGGTTACGCGTCACATGTTTCGGTTACGCGTCACATTTGACCGTTACGCGCGTCTTTTTCTCGTCCCTACCACGGTTGATTCGAAGAGATTCTAAACCATTATTAACAAAAATTTATAATAACTATATTAATGATATTAAAAATTATATTACAATTTATGAAATTCTGTAATAATCTTAGTGGTAATAAGGTAAAATGAAATAATTGTATTATTTGTATTCAAGTCTGTGATATTAAAAGCCTTTTGTTAAACTTTATCTAATTTAACTTTTTTTAACCAATTTCTGTAAAGTTAGTTGCATATAGATAATTTTTCGAAAAATAAGGTCATAAAGAAGTTTCACTTCTAACGTGTGTACACTAGTACACGCACATTTTTTATTTTTATATTTTTCTGTAATCTCACATAGTTTATTCAAGTGCCTTGATATATGTCTTTCGCTCTTTCTATTTTCCTTATAGTCATCAAACACGCACGCACGTAGGCTTTTGACCTGCGTCTTTATAACTACGTTCTAAATATGACCCAGAAACTTGTATCAGTCTCAGCCTTGTATCAGTAACTTAAAGTACATATTTCGAATAAGTTATTATAAAGTTTTTATTAACTTTGTTCTGAAATTAAGGCAGAAAACGTAACGCTTCGATGCTCATCGATAAAGCTCTCATTTGTATGTAAATTACGTCCATTCTACTTTATACTCAAGAACTTATATTGTTAATTTCATTAAATTTGACGTAGGAGTAATTTTATAGTCAAATAATTTAATTATTTTTGAAACAGTACTGCTAAAGACTTAGTTTTTTGTGTGGCAGCACTGTAACAAACCTTTTTTTTTGGGTGGCAGCACTGTAACAAACCTTTTTTTTGGGTGGCAGCACTGTAACAAACCTTTTTTTTGTGTGGCAGCACTGTAACAAACCTGTTTTTGTGTGGCAGCACTGTAACAAACCTGTTTTTGTGTGGCAGCACTGTAACAAACCTTTTTTTGTGTGGCAGCACTTTAACAAACCTTTTTTTTGTTTATTTAACCTGAGATGGTGTTTATCTTCAACTCCGATAAATGTTAAAATACAGTAGATGCCCCTGTAAACTAAAAGACACAAACACATCTTTACGGATTACTTTTGAAGTATCTTTAGGTTTCTAATGAATAAATGATAGTATAAGTTTTTATAGAAAAAATAAGTCGAATGGTGTGAAATTTAAAATTATAAAATATCTTGAAACATAAGCGAAAGTAGAACTATGTACCGCAAATTAAGAAAAAGAACGTAATCTGTGAAGTAATATAATATTATTATCATTATTAGATGAGACAGACAACGTATATATGTATTTTGTATCTGTTTTCTATCACTTACCCATAACACAATTAAGTACGTTGAATATATACGTGAGTGTTACCACTAAAAGATCTAAGGGTAGCTGACCACAATACGTAATAAGTCTTAGCATTAGTAAAACCTTGTTACACATATGTAAGGATTTATGCAATCGAAAATCTAATTATATAGTACTAAAGCCAACAAAAATTAACTACATCAGGTAAGAATGGCCTGAAAATTAATGTTTGAAAAACAATTGAGCATTCAATACTAAAAACAGTCGTCTTTTGAAAAGAAATCCTTACGCTAAACCTGCATAAATTTGGTTAGTCCGACCCTTGCATACTATGTTTACATAGCCACTATATTCAGTGAAGTAGGTCAGTTGGAAGTGGAAGCCTTATCGCCTTAAGCCCTACGCTTCCCTGCGTTTTAATATTTACATCGTTTTAAAAGCCTCTTTATAAATATAATAAGTTAGATATCCCGGCTATTTCGGGTTACATGGCTGTCATTGCTGTATGAATAGAATATGAAACTATATTTACCAAGAGTCCGACGACATATACAATACAACTAGCCGTTTCCTGCCCGCTTTGCTGGGCGAATTACAATAGGAATTAAAAATTTATGTTTCATTATTATTATTTTTTTTCATATTTTTATTATTCTTCTTTTTAACTTCCCGCTAAGAAAATTGAAATTTTTCGAAAATCGAGTTTTTATCAGATGTTGAGGTTCTAGGAAGCCTCCCCGAATGTTTCCGCGGTGAAATCCGTATATATAAATTTTCATAAAAGTAAAACAGCAATAAAAAAATGACGGAACGTTGGAATTTATAAAATAAATAGCCATAAACCATCTAGGAAAAATTTCGCATCGAATGGCAGTAGTTTCATGTCAGTGGTTTAGGCGTGAAGGAGCCTCAAACGTAGACCATTTTTCTTATATATATATAAATAGATTGACCTTTCGCTGCTTTAGTATTCAAGTGTGCATTGTGCATGCTCCAAAAATTATAGTGACAACTCGAACAGGCTAAGCAAAATAATAATAATACAGGAGCTATAACCCTGTATGGGTCTCGGCCGTAGGTGCATATATATTTTTTAAAGTTTTTTTACAGACAAAAAGATTATTATCCTTACGTGCTAGATAGATACATGTCGATGTTTGGATCTGGGACCTGGCGGGTTTCTTTTGATGTTTTCTTCGTCGTACGAATTAAGGTTAATTGCGCACATAGAAATTCAGAGCCGGGATTAAAACTCGCGACGTGAAGGTGTGTGGAAAGCCAAAGTGGCTTAAGTGTGCTAAATCTGCCCAGTCTAAAAGTAGTCTACCATAAACCGTGTTATAAATAGCACTCATAATTTAGCACATATTAATAATAATACATTTCGAATCTATAATCATATATTTTTCAGAAGACTGGTAAAAAAATAACTCGGGGCCATATAAATGTACTATATCAATAACAAACAAAAGGTAAATGAACGTGGTGCAATATTTATTGGCCCGCCCTGTGACGCCTGGCTGAGCTCGCCACTGATGTATGGACTGTGATATTAATCTCCCGTATTTTTATTCGCAAATTCAAAATATACTCATATGTTTGTGTATTTTTTTGTATGTCCCATATAACTGTAGAAAAGGTCGCAGTTGCATATGTAGAAAATATCCCATGATTGTGTGAGTCTTTAAATTAAGTACTAGGTAGTGAGAATGTAGAACAATAGACGAAACTATTTTCGTTCCCTTCGATTATGATTGGTCATCAGTATCTTCAAATTGCGTTGACAGCGATGCCAATCTATTCGATCGAACCATGAGTTTTGTACCGTGCGTAGGTTACGACACCAGCGCTACGGATATTGAGAGAGCTACATCGAACTTGCACACTAAAACGTTGGAATCGGTATCACTTTAGGAAGTTACAAAGTACAGGGACTGTTACTCATGATTTTACGTAACATTTGTATCACAATCAAACGCAACATTTCATCTTACTTCTTAGATTGTACAATCTCACCAACTTGATCGACACCTGCGTCCTTGAGGCATACCTTGCATGCCAATATTTTAATATGATAGAATAACAAGGGTAACAAATGCCATAATTACTCCACGTTTTGTATACGGCTGAGGGTTTAAGTTCGTCTCTGATTAGAACACTATTGAATGTACGTACAATGAGCTAACCAAAATAGGTTTCAAGAAAATTATATTAAGGAGACCGTAATCATTGAAAGTTTGTAATTGTATGTACACATTTTAAATGATTAAAACACATCAACGCCTGTAAACGATATAATTACATTAGGTAACGTTAATTAATCGTTACGCTTAAAAAAATACTCCTATTTCACTCGCCATTTAAAACCTTTCTGGAAACGAATTTTGTAAAAATATATTACGTTTGACTTACATTATATATCGAATATAACACCTATATATATTATGCGGTAAATAATAATGTGCGTTAAAGTTTAATACATTTGAAAATTAAACTATCATATTGGGACTTGCCACATTTAAAAATAATAATAAAATTGTAAAAGCTTTTTCCTGAACGTGTTAAAATAGCGTTAAAGTTTGTTTAAGCAAGTTTTAATCGTATTAACGTGTTGGCTTTAGTATTTCCAACGTCAACGTACGGTGGCGTACGTGAAATGTGAACACAAATTAGAATTATTCGCGGTGCAAACAGATTTTAGCAACGAAAATGAATGTTGAAATATTAGGAATCTATCATATGGTTTTACATTCTAATTTGACTTAATTGAATTGTGTGGGGCAGATTATAATGCATACATTAATTCATTGAGTCAAATAAAAATATAATGTAGGTATATTATTTAGTGGGGAAATAACTTAAATATGAAGTTTTTGTTAATCTTTTTTGAGTGAAATTACCTAATAACCTAAAACCTCTAGTGTATAAAAAAAACTATGTTTGGGTCGAACATAATCGTACCTAATGTATATTTGAATAGAAATATCATCTTTATCTTTTGGTAATGTAGTTAAATAGAAATGTCACTTTTCTGTATTATCTTTTCGACCCTTTAATAAAAATTGTCTATGTAGAACTCAGTTGTACTTTCTATTCAGTTCTGTAGTCAATGGGAATTGAAAGCCATACATATTATCTGGTGTGAACAGTTGATAGATCATAAAGTCCCAAAATATTTTTCCATTCGATATATGTTTTTCGATGGGCCGTAGAGATATTACCTCGCTAAATAAGGAAGGCATTACTTTATCTGCATCATGGAAGACATTACGGTACCATTTCCCGTCCTTGTATTAACTGAAAGTATGTTTGGCGGGAAATTAGACGTTGAATGGAGTATTTAGTGGCTTAGTGTAACTTAATTTAGGCGTAAAGTAGATTTCTATGTAAAGTATACCTACAAATTATATATAGATATACATAATAGTAATCATATATTAGTATGGAAATGGAATAATAGAAGAAAATGATTTTAATTTTATACGACTGTAAAATACTATAAATATATAATATATAAAAATCGACAATTAAGTCTTTACCGTACTTACGTACGTGATAGTATACTATTAGTATTACTTATGATAGTTTCAGACTTGTTCGAATACTCCATATTAAATATAGTGAAATATGTTGTTTCAAAATCAATTGCTCATTCGAATAACAACTTACCTAACTTTATCTATATTAAAAAACTTTATGGTATACAGAAGTAACGGAACTTATTTCGATGTAAAATGAAAAGTGGTTTTGTACAAAAAAGCGCGTGTAGTAAAAAGGTTTAAGTTGTAAAAAGTTAAGTTAGAAAAGTGTTAATTGTATATATAGATAGAAAAGTATATTGGTACCCGCATGACGAACGCGTTGTTGAGAATCGTTCACTAACAATATAGGGCGAATGTCGGGCATTTAAAAAATGGTGCGTGTACTTACGAGTATGTACGCGCGTAAGAAGTTATACTTCTTTGGCTTTCTTTATTTTTTTTGAAATATTAAATAACTAATAATAGCGTTAATTTTTTTTTTTTTTTTGTTGTATCTGCTTCACGGCAATCTGCTATCCAGCAATAAGCCACTTGTTTGTTTGATTTTACTCAGTATTATGTTATCCTCAAGAGCCATACTCGACATAGAGCCACGACTCTCTTGATGTTAAGAGGTAAATCTTTTATATAGGCTCGGTACGTCCCTTCTTTTAAGCCGCTTATGCTGAAGACCGCCTTCTCCGCTCAGAGCGTGTGCCAGTTTATTTACATGGGAGGTCAGCTTCTCCTGGTATTTCAGGCTGTTTAGAGCTATTTCCTGTCGAACTGTTTTTAGGCCGAGGTCGAGGTATATGTACCTATTGCTTATACAATGTGGGATGCCAAACATTGTTCTCAGAGCTTTGGTCTGGAATCTCTCCAAGATATCTATGTTACTGTTGCTGGCCGTTCCCCACAGTTGTATCCCGTAAGTCCAGATTGGTTTTAAGGTAGTTTTATACACTAGCATCTTGCTGTAAGGATTTAGTTGTGATTTGCGTCCCAGTAACCAGTTCAGTGTCCGCAGCCTTCCATCCAGTTGTTTGCGCTTTGTCCAAATATGTTTTTGCCATGTAAGTTTCCTGTCTAGGTGCATGCCCAAGTATTTTGCGTTATTTTCTTGAGGGATAACTTTGTCGTTTAGCGTTACCGGAGGACATGTTTCTCTCCTAAGAGTAAACGTTACATGTAAGTTACGTGTAGCGTTAATAATTTAACAATATTTGATATTTAGTATATTGTTCAATTATTAATTAATATTAATAACAATTATTATTTATTATTTTATTATATTATTAATTTAATTTAATAACTAGGTATGTTTCATAACCTTTTAACTAAGTAACAATAGGTCTTTGTGAAAAAGCATTGCTAAATTTCTTTGAAAAAATAATTAAAACTGCTTTATTTGTTTAAAAGGTACTACAAATGTCATTATGGTCAAACGTCACGCATATTCTATTTCTTTTTTCGGCGCCCATACTGAATTTTGTGTCACGGTGCGCGCGCATCGTAAAATTTCACTCTCATAAATTTTTCATAACGCGCCTAAAGAAGTATGGCCGGGTTCCCACTACGCCGGACCGGCAGATCTGCCGCGCCGGTAAATCTGCCGGAAGAGCTAGTGGCTGTACAATTTATATGAAGCTATTCACATTATCCCGGGTCCGGCATTTTTGCCGAGCCCGGCATTTCTACCGAACGTTTTGTCACTACGAATTGCCGGTAGAACGACCGGGCCCGGAGTAATGTGAACGAGTTTGTGCCGGTATCTGTCCCCCGCTCGCCCTGCTCGTGCTCCCCTCGCCCCGCCCGTGTTCCACTCACGTCATTCGGCTCGCATGTTCTGGTAAAAGTAGACGTTTAGCATGGATATTCAAGCAGAAACTTTAATTACGCTTGTCCAAGAGAGACCTGTTCTGTGGGATAAGACCGAAGACGTTTATAAAGACAAAAACTTAAAGTTAGCAGCATGGCGTGAAGTATGTTTAATACTGAAACCAAACTTCGATGAACTGGATGAAAAAGAAAGAAAACAGTACGGTGAGTTTTTAATGTTTTATTGATAAAATGTAAATGCATTGATAAATTTTATTTTATAGCTGCTGCCTGCCACGGAACGGAACCAATATCTGAAACAAAATAATTAGTAAATGATGTCCGTATAGCGTTGGCATTAGGGCCACCTCGACTCGACACATTTCGATTCATGGGTGTAGTTTCTTGTTCTTGTCTATGTTCTATATTTTGGTAACTTTCAAAATTTATACCATCTTTTTCTCTTACAAAATTATGTAAGACTGCACAAGCTTTAATTACTTGAATTGCTGTGTCTACGTTGAGATCTATAGCTCGATGGATTATTCGCCACTTATTTGCCAGAATACCAAAAGCGCACTCAACATACCTTCTTGCTCGACTTAGTCTATAGTTAAAAATCTTTTTATCAGTATTCAAATGTGTACCTCCATATGGACGTAGGAGATTAGGTGTTAAAGCAAAGCCTTCATCGCCAACAAGTATAAACGGTAATTCTTCGTGCAAGTTTTCATGAAGCGGTCTAGGCTTTGGTACATTTAAAGTACCATCATTGATCTTTTGCCAAAATGTACTATCCTTTAATATACTAGAATCGCATTCCTTGCCAAATGAGCCCACACTAATAAAAATAAATCGGTACTCTGAATCGACAACTGCCATTAATACAAAAGAATAATACTCCTTGTAATTAAAGAACATAGAACCACTCTTGGCTGGTTTCAAAATTCTGATATGTTTGCCATCTACTGCTCCAAGACAGTGAGGAAAGTTGGCTTTTCTTTCGAATCCTGAAGCGATGTCCTCCCATTCTCTCTCAGTATCAGGCAGCTTAAGGAAATCTGTCTTTAGGTTTTCCCAAATGACGTGGGTCATTTCTTTTATTAGTTTACTTATTGTCGAAACGCCTACTCTGTATGAGTAATGTATTTCTTTGAATGAACATCCTGAAGCTAAATATCTGAAAAAAAAGTATTTTTTGTTAATACATTATTACTTTATACGTCACCAAGAAACAAATTGTATTGTTTTATGATATTTTTTTATTGATTTCAGGAAAACAGGTTTCAACTAAATGGAATAATATACGAGATTCGTGGCTTAAGACAGTAAAGAAACAAAAAGATGAGTCTAAATCTGGATCTTCGACCAAAAAGACACGAAATTATTTATATCACGAGCAATTAATGTTTTTGAAAAAAGTCTCCGAACCTCGACCACCACATGAGTCAGTTTCAAAAAAAGCAAGAACCGAGACTGAAGTAGGCATGGAATCAGATTTTCGTTCACCTTTAATTAAAGATAAAAAAAAAATTGATAATAAAGAGGTAAATGACAGGATGGTAAAGTTTTTGGACTCCAGAATAAACCCAGAAAAGGAAAACCATCATCTATCTTTCTTCAAAGGCATTATACCAATCTTGAACACTTTAACTATCGAAGAGACTTTAGAATTTCAAGCTAGCGTCATGACAATGTTGCAAAAAATTAAAAGTAGGAATTATGAGAGACCAAATTACGGACATTGGCGTGATTCATATAATCAGATAACCGGACCAGATCAGTATTCTGGATACTACACACATAATAGCGTCAATCAACAGCCAATACCTACGCAAGATCAACACTACCCTGGATACTCTACGCAATATAATAGTAGCAATCAACAGGCAACAACATCTATACCATCAACTTCATCTCAGACATCGAATCCGATTCCAGCTTCGCCATCAGCATCTAGTAATCGTTCCATACATTCCCAAGACTCAGATTACTTAGATTTTGAAGGGATTTAAGTTTGAGTACAAATAAATACTTAAATAATTGTTTGCATTTTTAATTCATAATGATTATCAAATACATACACCCTCCCACACACACACATTATATATATTCACATTCATGAAACAAACATACATAGCAAACATTCATTCATTCATACAGTCTTAAGTAGGTACCTACGTCAAAACTATTATTACGCAATCTAGTGCATAAAATAATCTTACCTTAGACATATGGCTAATCTTTGTTCTGGGCAAATACATTCTCTGAAACTTGTATCTCGTACTCTTATGTCTAGTCGTCCCAGTAAATCGTCAAAAGTGGTTGCTGTCATTCGAAAATAATTGAAGAACTTTGATTCGTCTCTTCTAAGTTCACCCATTAATGTTTCAAATGTTCCAAGTGAAAATCTTTCCCGTAAAATAGGGTGTACCCAATGTTTTCTTTTATTTTGCCTTCTATTAAGATACCACCACAACACAACAATTTCGTCGTCCATTGTGCGCGCAGGTCCAAATTCAACTGAGGACTGTCTGAATTTCTTCCGGGATCCGATGTAATGTGAACACTCTGTCCGGTGTCCGGTTTTCGGCAGATCTGCCGGTCCGGCGTAGTGGGAACCCGGCCTATAACTTCAAAAAAAATAAAATTTTACCAAATTAAAATGTTTCAAATTTCTACACAATTCTATACATCAATATCGTATTTAGTACTCCGAATACCACGCAAACGGTTTTCAAATCTCTCGAATGTTTGTCGAAGAAATGTGTCTTGTTGCCCGGAGAGCCGCATTCTTGTCATGTCTCATGCCTTGCCCGCTCTTTGTTATGAAAATGTACACCAAAACGAGGGAGTTCCGAAAATGATTTAACATAAATTTTTACTTTACGTAAAACGACAACGAAAACCTAGATAGACTTTCAAATTTCAAATTTGCAAAGTCCAAATGTTTCTTTATTATATACTTCGACCAATTCAAGAACTTCTTAATGTGTCATGCCATTAAAGTAATAAATGGGGTATTCCATTAATTTTTAGCGTGATATCCAATCCCAAACAATTTTTATATTTTTTACCAGATTCAATTTCATAGATAAATCTTTCCAAAGATAGATTGACATCGCATAATTGATTGATGTCCTAGTCGTGGAGTATCTGAATTTTCCAATATATTTTTGTAATTGGTTTTGGTTTTTTGATGTACAGTGACTGATATAACAGTGATATATCGAGGAATTATTTTTATAGCGGGAGCAGCTTGTGCAAAAATATTTATAAATAAAACTTGAAGTATCTCGCTTCAAGTATAAAATTAGCAGAAAATACACACTAAGTCGAGAGTTTAATTCATTTTGGATTTTTAAGCATAAAATGTATATTTTATAAGCATTACAGCGGCTATTTCATTTAAAACTTGTTTACATTTGAATTAATGAGCGTTTTTTTCAAAAACAATTTAGGTTATAATTTTTCACTCAAATAATATATGTATAAATTAATTAAAACATATATATTTTGCTGTTTGGTTAGCTTCTTTATAAAGTTTAGGTTTATTGCATAATATCAATAAAATATTGCGATTATTAGGAGAATAAAAAAAGTCTTCAAAAAACGCATTTAGGAATTCACACTTCAAACGTAAATACTCTAAAAACAATCAAATGAACTCCTTACTATAAAACCGGTACGTACTTCGAATTGGGAAATTTCGTAATCTGGGTTTAACATAAAGGTCAAAGGTTACGATTGGGTCTGGAATAATTTGAAAAAGAGCCACTTTCCACAACACCGGGTCTCACCTTCATTTGAATTTATTTAAATTTGCAAATATTAGGTGAAGCTGATTAAACTCCCGCCGCTACATTGCTTACATTACACGAATATACATTATCACACATTTAATTACATTTATTTAATCGTATTTGGTTTTTGATTTATAGACATTTGCACTAACCAGTAACCTTAAATTCTTAAATGAACATATAAACAAAACACATATTTTATTACCAGAAATAACAGAAATCAGAAATATGGATTGTCTCGCGTTGGTAGGTGGTAGGTTTCTTTGGACTGTTTCTTTGTGTGAAATAGTATCGGCATATCATGTTAACCCATGACGTGTGACAATAAAGGCCAACGGAATATTCACAGGCATTGCGATTTTAAAATGAAATTTTCTCAAGTAATGCCTTTCAGAGATCCTCGTTCATTTTTGAAAAAAAACAGCAGCGCTACAGCCTTTTAAGTCTAGGCCTCAGATTTCTGTGTCTCTTTCGTGATCATTGGTTTTTTCTAATAGGCAAGTAGGTGATTTGCCAGATACACTCGGTCTACTCTTATGGTCGCAAAAGCTACTAGACCAACTCTGCTTTTCATTACTACAATGTCAATATTTAATCTAAAACCATGAAATGAATACATGTATCCAATTTATCAATTTAATTACCAAAAAAATTATGTATGCTCCAATTCTCTGATTACTTTAGTTAATTAATTTCAAAGATAATTGAGTAATTTCACATCGTTTAACACGTCATTCCTCAGTTAAGGGCTAATTACAAAGGCGGAGGTTCTATGGAGAGGCATTCATTGTTAGGTTAAGAGAATCTTAGAGCGAACATTTTCTATTCAAATCATACTTCATTCCTAATATTATATAGAAGAGAAATATTATGTAACCGAAGAATATCTAAAACTATTGATTTCATTCGTGTACAAGCTTTAAATAGTTTGAAAGGTTGTCTCATTTTTTTTTCAGTGACTTGAGACAGACTAGATCCCTTCTGTAAATTCCAATAGCCATACCGAGTCCTGATATCAATATTGAGTTTCAGTATTGCGACTCTCAGCGAAATCAGCGCTACGGATATTAAAAGAACTACATCGAACGAGTTTAAGTTACAAAGGGATACTATTTGTTTCTATAGAACAGGGGGCAAACGGGCTCACCTGATGTTAAGTGTTACTTTTTTTTTAAATAGAACAGGGGGCAAACGGGCAGGAGGCTCACCTGATGTTAAGTGTTACTTTTTTTTTAAATAGAACAGGGGGCAAACGGCTCACCTGATGTTAAGTGTTACTTTTTTTTTAAATAGAACAGGGGCAAACGGCAGGAGGCTCACCTGATGTTAAGTGTTACTTTTTTTTTAAATAGAACAGGGGGCAAACGGCAGGAGGCTCACCTGATGTTAAGTGTTTTTTTTTTAAATAGAACAGGGGGCAAACGGGCTCACCTGATGTTAAGTGTTACTTTTTTTTTAAATAGAACAGGGGGCAAACGGGCAGGAGGCTCACCTGATGTTAAGTGTTACTGACGCCCATGGACACTCTTAATGCCAGAGGGTCTGAAAGGAACTGGCACGCTCTTTTCTTGAAGGACCCTAAGTTGAATTGGACTGGGCACTGAAGTGGGTAGCCGGTTCCACATAGTGGTTGTGCCCATCATCTGCCTTAAATAACACCCAGTTACGGAACGACAGACGCCGAGGTCATACGGGTGGAATTTCTGCCTCAACGTCAAAAATATTATATTTGACTTAGTTTATTAATAGGAGCGTAAGAAAATAACATTAAACAGACATGTGTTACAGTCCTATAATACTTGACAAATTACTCTATAATTAGCGCTCTTTCTTCCTCACAAAATGGTTTCCTATTGAAACAGTGGATTCTGCGTCCACAGAAGGATTAAATTGCAAATTCTAATGAACAGCTGAGCCATTGAGTTTGAGCGAACATTTGATACCTAGAATTGGTAATTTAGCATTGTTAGCACCTGTTAGTACAAGTAAAACTCGATTATTCGTGATATGCATTATGAGTGCGACATTTTGTTTTTTAGTCTCGTTATTTTTTTGTTTCGTTTATCGTTAGTTTCGTCTCGTTATTCGTTAGTTTATTTTTTGTAATTTAGTCTCAGTCACGCTATATGCGTGACTGAGACTAAATTTTTATTAAGTATCTACTATAAATTTAATTAGAATTTTAAATGTCCGTAGATTTGACAATTTTGGCCGGCATCTCTTCCTCCTTCACCATCTTTAGATCAGTGAACCAATATGGGTCATCGTTGTGTTAGTGACTTTCAGATATCGGTTTCATAGAAACTTCATTACAATGTTTTTATTAAAAGTCACCTTTAAATTAAACTTTAAATACGCTGGTATAATATATATAATGGTGAATAAAGTTTTGTTATTAACCCAATAGTTTTTATTTTATTTTTTTTATTACAAATTTACAAAAATTCAACCTTTCATGTTTATATGAAGTATAGATAATGACGTCACTATGATCCACTCAAACAATCTGCTTAAGTACTCCACATTTTTCTGTATTCGTAACAGGAAATACCATGTTAATACCTGTCAGATTCCGGACAGTACTTAGTCAATCTGTCGGGTTTTATATTTGTATAAAGATTATTACAGCTGACTGGTTTATCACCATCGTTCCACTGCTTATGTTGCCTCTACCCTACATGATTGTACAATTTAAACGCTCGCAATATTTCTCACCAGTATACCTGTAGAAAATATACAGAAGCCATTATAATACTTAAACGTAACAATAAAAATCTCATTCTCATAAATTGTAGCAATGATAATAATATATGATATACGATTATTATTAATGCATGTATTATAATTGATTTTCTTTAAATGAGTTAAAATTTCTGCGACTAAAACATAGAAATTACAGTTTATGCGGAACAGTTTTTGTTGTAATTTATTTTGAATTGAAAATAATAAAATACATACTTATACGTATATTACACGCCAGGGCCCGTATAGGTGGTCTCAGGTCAGCATACTTTTTTTTAATATGCTCTTGGAAATTAAAAATATATTTTACATATTTAAATAGTTCATTCGGATCTTAATAACTGTATAATATGTTATTACAACTTTAGTAGTTAAAAAATATAGCATTAATCAAATTCACTTTGTTTTACTGAGAACATTAATTTTAATTAGCAAATATTTTTTGTAGGATAATCTTGAGAAAGTTAATTAATTGTTGTCATTGCTTTAAAAGGGTTGACTAGAAATTTTCTCTTAACACCCTTTTGAAGGATATGATCACAGTTAAGCGACATCTATATTAATCAAATGTGTCATTAAGCAAAAAATGATACATTTATTTAAAAGTTTGAATATTCTTATCTTATCGTCAACGAAATTAAATAAAGTAGAAAGATTTGTGCTTTTATTGTTTGTATACGAACAAACTCAAAAAGTACTGGATCGATTTCAAGAAAATTCTTTCACCATCAAAATGCTACGTTATCGTGAAGTAACATAGACTTATTTTTTTTTTCTAAAATATAAAAAGAAGCCGTGCACATCTGGACAGGCCGCAAGCAAATAAATTAAATTTATAGTACTATAAAAATAACGAAATATCACTTTAAAAATTGTCAAATTATATTATTTTATTGCAACTTGCTTCCGTGACACAAAAATTTTCCGATGAGTCACGCCTGTCTAATATTTTCAGTTAACGACTTCGACGTGAGAATTGTAGCAATGGCAGGATATCAGTGACTGATGACTCAATATAAGAAATTTCAAGATATGCCTTAATTAGTTGTATTAATGCTGTGATAGCGTAGGCAAGCATTTACGAGTTATAAAGAACCTATATAAACCACTATTACTACTAAAATTGTATCTGTACATAACACTAGGAGAATTAAAGCGGCACTAAATTTAATCTACAATTAAATTCTTTTTTGCATCTTCATTAATAGAAAGAATTACTACTTACATATGTGTTAGAACAACGTAACGATTTTATACTACATCATAACAAAAACGCTTATGTTCCAGAATATTTTTAATTAATTTTAGTAACCACAATGTAACCGTAAGCTCGGCGTCTATGAGCAAATCAATCAGCTTTACCGTAATGACCACAAGCTCCCAACTAGTATTGAATCACAGACGGATCTTATTCCGTTTGCCTCAACCGATTTAGCCTGAGTGCTCACTGTATCAGAAGTCTATTCGAAATGAAATGTACAATTTTCGACAAGTTTTTAAAAGGAATCGAAACATTGCATTTCTCTTTCGTATTTAGAAAGTCTCACTGGCTCTCACTAAATTCAATATTCTGAAGGGTTCGAGGACTAGAGAACTTATTTGACGTCGTATCATTTGATTTCAATTATTTTTAAATGAAATTTTTATTTAAAGCTATAGGTTAAAAATATATCCCAAAGCAGTCGTAAACAGATGACTTGTCACGTTTGTATGAATATTTAAATGGGCAACATTATTTCGGTTACATACAGTGCCGCCAATCTGTGTGATAAATATGGCGGGACGAAGGGATAATTGCCGAGCTGAAGTATCGTTTTTATTTGTGATGTACTGATATTGCTGTTTCTCATATATTTTAACTTTAACATTACTAATACAAATCAACAAATACATTTTTAATAAACATTGTTCTTACTGAAATAGAAATTAATGTATATTGTATAATTTAAGATTTTAATAAAAATTATTTACCATTCATAATTGACGCATACATGAATGAACACGTACTGAAAATTAACACGTTACCGTCTATGTACCATATACTTATATAAGTCGAAAATCCCGACTGTTCTCTTCATTAATTATGACAATAAACGTTTTAGTTATACATATTAGATGTCATTTTTCTGTTAATTTAAAAAGGGAAAATGCTTTATATTATATACGAAGAACCTGGAGAATGTCTATTTCTGTCCTTCCACTTAAAAGAAGTAATAAAGACGGCATTAGGCAATATGCCAGATATCGATTTCATATTTAAATAGATCTACAGTCGTACAAAGGTAACTCTTTTTCCGTTTCGCATTGCAGAAAAATTGCATTGAAATTGAACCAGTCAATCTAATCTAGCAAGCCATAGTCAAACGATAGCAAAGGTAGAATTGTAGTTGTTGAAAGCTTTATGGACTATATATTTTCAAAGTTTTATCAAAGCGTATATGATATCTATTTTTACACAGACAAGTAGTTCCAAGATGAGAAGAGATGGCTTAGTTAAGGAGCACCTTATACAGCGCTTCGATTCCCAGCCAAGTAATCACTGTTTCAAATTGGAAGACTGACTAAATAAAATTTATCTACTAGGTTCCTAGGCTCTATAGGAGTAACGAGACTGCCCTTCTTTTTTAAAGGAAATTTATAGCAAATTATGGGTAACTACAAAGATTTAACTGGCTAATTTGAATAATAACGTATCACGTACTAATTACTTAATGTAGTGTGTGTGCTTGGAATATACGTTTCTCAGATATGATACGATTAAAGTAATTCAATTAATGCGTTACTTTGAAAACAGATTTATTAAATTAGGCTACAACTTGAAACAAAACATATTCTTACCTGAAAAAACAGAAACGACAATTAAAATTATCGTTAGCTTATTATATATTAGGTATTCTACAAAAATTAAAAGGCACTATCCCGGGCATCATCTCATATGTAAACTTCAACTTCCATAGTTCACATAAACTCAAACTCAAACTCAAAATATCTTTATTCAAGTGGGTAACCAAGTACACTTTTGAATCGTCAAGTTAAATTAATCGTAAATTTACATTTACTACCAGTTCGCAAGTCAAGGGCGTAGAGCGGGTAAGAAGAACTGGCAAGAAACTTTCCGCCACTCTTTTTAATCGCCAGGTATTGTCATACAAATTCTTTGAACTGGAGCAATTCGATCCCAAGGATTAGGATCATTTAAGTAGTCCTCAAATTTATAAAAAGCTTTGTTGATTAGTTTCCGTTTAACGACGGCTTTGAATTTATTTAGTGATAATACTCTAATTTCGCTTGGGAGTTTGTTGTAAAAACGAATACAATTTCCATATAAGGAGTAGTTTATCTTTTGGAGCCTGGTTGGTCGTACACTCAAATTAGTTCTATTTCGCGTATTATACTGGTGAAAGTCACCATTTGTTTTAAAATCTTCATATACATACTTATTTTCATAAAAATTGATTTAAACTAGAGTTGTATTTCTCATCCACATACGTAATAAGCCTAACCTACTTAGTATTAGTTTGAAATGAATACTAGAATATTAATACTAGGTAGTATTTGTTTGAACGACATTTCATAGTCATTGTCAAGTTGTCCATCCATTTTGAATCGACCTATAATTTGTACTCCAATCCCCTTAAAAGTAATAACTTATATGATTATGTTACAATCGATGGAATCTAGTTTACAAAGTATACTCATTCCAAATATAATACTCGTATATTACAGAAATGTAATTCAAAAAGTTGCAAGAACAGGGATTTGTGGTACAAAATTAGGATAATTTACGCGCGTGGCTGAGTTCTTTTGAAGCGTAATGCTTACTTATTAAACTTGGGATTTTTCTTATTTAATTTGCATATTCTGTGTAGAATTTTGTTACTATAGTCCTTTGTTATAGAACTTTATTATAAAAAAAAAAACATATATATATATATATATATATATATATAGGTAATAAAATATAAACTTGACTACAAAAATACCTATAAGTTGTACCGCCAAATGATTAGTTTCATTGGGCAGTTTATGAAAAATATACAATTGAAGATGGCTGTTAATAGTGACATCAAATAATAACCATTGTTAAACTATAGATACAGGTTGTTTTCAAAAGCGTAAAATATTAAAATATAAATAAAAGTTGGCTATTCAACGATATGATATGAACGCTGGTCACTTCACGAAATGTCCAAACGTTTCATGAAGTTATCGCAACACATGCAGTAGGTACATGTTTTAATAGTGTAGTTGTACATTTGTGTACGTTGTACTTGTACAGTGGTTGTTTATCACACGTCAATGGCGATATAAGTTCAATACATCAAAACTGTCAGAGCGCTCGCTGCTTGCTAGTTGTTTACTTGTACTTCAACGCGAAACAAAATTACTGATAAAATCACAATTTTGCTAAGATACTTATATAGGTTTCGAATCCTTATCAATATATTAGAGGACATTTATTTATATAACGCACGAAATTAGACTTTAGAAGTACATAACAGCATCATTTATTTCTGGATACCAAAAACTACGAATATAAAATAGTGATACGTTGTAATTTACCCGAATAATAAAATGATCAAACCTCAGACCTAACAAAAAATAAAACTTTTTTAATAGCCTAGTGATTCAAGAAATATTCGTCTGGGCCTGGGAAATCCCAATTCTTCTAATAATACAGAGATTTATCTAATATTATCCATTTACATAACCCGATAGTGTTTCACACAAAAAGCCAAGGGATATTTTCCAAATTTATAACCATAACCGTGGCTTTAATCTGACAAAACCGTGCGGAGTTTATTGTACGACCAGAATGAGCCGGCTATATCCGGGAGTACCACATCCGGGTAGGAAGGGTAGTAAAACGCACGGCTCTCGTAAATTTGACCCAGAATTGACCCTGGTCTTATCGGACTATGAAATATTAGTGATAGTTAGAATGGTTCAATACTAAAACAGTTTTTCAGAGAACGTTACGGTTTTAAGACGTCTTTGCTATAACTTATGTGTTTTAATATAATGCAGTTATTTAATACATAACATGTAGGTAAGCGTTTAGTCTCACAAATTTGCCTAAGAACAATTACGATAGTTATACATATACACATAACACATTATTTACGTTTCAACGATGTTGCATTACCACCTATGTTTTAGTTGGTATCCCTACGATGTGGTTAATTTTTCGATTCACGGCAAAATTATTTATGTTAAAATAAAAATACGTTGTAATCTCTTTCGTATATAATATACTTTAGTAACGGGTGTTATTTTTTTTTGATGTTGTAACTATTACAAAAACTTGTAGAAATCTCTTCTTAACATATTGTTTACGCTGTTAACATTATGTCTTTATTGCTTATGATCTCATGTTTCCTCTTGAATTTCATCAATCTACATCTCTCCTACTGCACAGGAAAAACATCCCACTTCAAGTATTTCTATTAGGTAAGAAGATATAGAAGGCATCAGCCTAGTAATAATAGTCGTGGATGGCATCTCTTGCCTATAAAATTTAAACCACTGAAATCTACGCAAATAGGTCTGGCCCATGTCCCATTGAGGCGTTACACACTTCACACAAATTCCTATTTACCATTTACCTACATAAAAATTAGTCCAGCAATTGAAATATCATGCAAATATTTTGTAAAAACAGAAACAAGTTCACGAGTAAATTTATAGTTAGAATCGTTACTTTTAAAAATATGTCAGCAATTTTAAATGTCCTCATTTGTTTGAGCACAATAGTGGCGCGTATTTATCAACGTTGGAATAAAATGTACGAAGTTTGGGACAAATCCTATGATATGTGGAGTTTACAAATGAGCAAAAACTGTTTTATCCGCACGTAAATATTGAACTGAATTTGTTGAACTTTTCGCTTAACTGTGGATTGCGTGAATTTTGGGTTTTTAAGTATTTTTTTGTTAGGCTTAAGCGTATATATATGTGTAAGATTAACGTTCGACAAGCTAATTACCTCTTCAATATTTCTATTTTTTTAATAACCCAATTTTAATCATAATAGACCCTAACCACAAATTTCAAGTTTTGAAGTGGTGGAAAGATTTTTACCTAAGTTAGTATGTTTGCGGTGCTAAATGTTCATTGAAAAAGCATGAGGAATTTTTTGATGGAAATAAAGTGGTTTTAAGCATGATTAATTTTCTGTTAAATTAATTATTGGCATCTAAGTCGCATTTGTGTTGTAATTTCACTATATTTTAACGTGTCCAACTTAGTCAGTTAGTAAGTGTCAGTAAGTAATAATCCAGTGCATGCAGATACCTAGTTTGTTAATAATTAGTGTTTTATATTTTTCTAAATAAAATGACTATTCCCGGTTTCTTGCAACTTATTGAAGCGCCATCTAGTGATCTTTGTAAAATCTCGTACCTACAGGATCTTGAACGGAACTTCGTAGTTCTTTCAAGATTCACTAGATGGCAGGTTTTCTTTTAAACCAATTCTCAATAGTATCTTATTTATATCGTCTTTAAATTTACTATTAATAAATTAAATACTCAGTCTGATGAATCAACATAATATTATCAATATTTACATAAATTCTTGTGTAAAAATTAAACTGTTGATTCCGAATAGTTCATATCATAGGGTTTGTATTTATTTTCAGTATAAATTAAGAAAATAATATTTTAATTAAAATTAATTTGTTTTTAGGATTATTTAAAGCTGTACATGGACATTGTTATATATATTATAACGTTATTAACGTTACATGAAAATGTAACGTTGCATTATATAACCTCTCCGCTTCAGTAAACGATTAAAAGTTAAAATTCTTCGCAATTTGAACGATTTGAAATCTTAAAGTTGCGTTAAACTGGCATAATGGCCACCACACTCTACTTTGTCAATTTTTAATGATCCACGGATAAAATGATTCATTGTAAGATGCTGTTTAAAATTAATGGCTTCTTCATAAAATTACATTCTTTTTCGATTGTTATGGACTTCAAAATGGACGCTTTTAATGATTATAAGTATTTAATTACTATAATTAAATAGAATGTCCCTAAAGAATATAACATTACTGGGAAAAGTACGTTTGTTTTATAAAAACGATTTTAATAGTGATCTGATGGTAATAATTGTTAGAAATCTAAGTTTTTCATCGATAACAATTGTATTACTATTAAAAATGAGAAGTATTATAATCATTGAATTCAAAAAGATGAAGGTATTGCAAGAATACTATATATGTACTATGTAGATATATCCTGCGATTTTTATTTTAAACAGACGAGTATGCGATAATGGACACTCTAATTAAGATTAAATATGTTGCACGTAAACAAACAAACGCAAGTCGATGATTTTTTTTATAATTTCTTTCAGATACGTTAAACACAAACAAAAAACAAGATGGCGGCGTTCGTAGCAAAGCAGATGGTGGGCAACAAGTTAAGCGCAGTCAAAGGTATGTATTTATCGAAAAATATTAATATTAAGGCCTTGTGCAAAAAAGTTAAAATGTTTCCTTTCAAACCGCCGCTTTTCTAAAAAGGTATCTGCGGGGGAAGTTTTTCGTTAATTAAATGTAACGGTAGATAAATATTTATTTATTTATTTACACTTCGTTACCATAATATACAAAATCATACGTATAAAAAACAAAAAAAAAGCAGGTAACATAAGTTATTTGGCAACGGGCGGCCTTATCGCTAACAAGCGATTTCTTCCAGGCAACCCTAATATGGAACAATAAAGAAAGATACATAATACTATTATTATATAAATAATGTGTTTCAGCGCCGCAAAAACTTTGTTCCCGACTAGTATTCGACTGAATCTTAGTAGCAAGTACAAATACCTTTAGTAGTCAAATACCTTTTAAGCCTTAAATAATAGATCTATGAGGATCTCATTCAAATCTTTAGTAAATGGCATGACGCTTAAGAATACCTAGACGCTGAAGTCGCATTCAATTCCCAATGTGCTAATCAACTATTCTTTGCGCGCAATCAACATTGCTCGTTAATAAATAGTATGAGTAATTACTTAAATCCATGAGTGCATGTCACCGACAAATATTAGAAAGCCACTGTTTTAGTAAATACCTGTTTATTTATTTAAAAATGGGTTTCCTAAAGGCATTACGATATAAGCTTACATCGTCACAACAACATACAAAAACACAATTATAACAATAAAACCCCTTTAACAGGCAATCACAGCATGCTATACTTATATATATACTAACAGAATACTATAACTTGCTAACAGAATTCTTACAAACAGTAAATAGGTCATCTAACAGATACACACATGATAAGTAATTGCAAAATTTTGGAAATCATAGCTTTATAAACTGTGAGTAAGATAAAAGTAAATTTTGGTCAATTTAGGGGAAAATTCATTAGCTACCTAACACATCCTTGGAATAGCAGCGTTAGAATGGTTTTAAGAAAAGGAATTGTAAGGCTGAAGTAAATTATTAATTAACGAATCCGACTTCGGGTGTTAGACACTTATATAAATTATAACGACTTAATTTCCGTTGACAATTAAAAAAATAATTATAGATAATTATCCTTTTTTTTGTATAGATACATAATATCCTACATACATATACATAATATATAGGAAGCATTTAAAACATCTATAGAAGACAAATAATATTATTCTCAACACGATAAAGTAAAGTATTATTTTACAATCTCTGTTCAATTTATAAGAATATAAAATGATACAAAGAGTGACACCTAGCGATTATCGTAAGATCGTGAGAAATGCTTATTTGGCCAATATTTGTTACACGCTGTATTGTGCTATCGTCTTAACATCAAATACCTAAACTATTGTTTACCTAACTGTATTTCTATAGATACGTCAAAAGGTTTAATTTTGCTGAATTTTTTTTTAATATTACCTTTAATATCTTTTAAATTATTATATGCCGCCTGTCGCCTTTTTCATAGAACAGGGATGCAAACAGGCAGGATACTTACCCGATGTTAAGTGATACTCTCGTTGCGAGTGCGTTGCGGGCCTTTTTAAAAATTGATTTTCTTGAAAGACACTGAGTTGAATACGTTCGGAAATACTTCAGTGGGTAGCTGGTCACATAGTTGTGTCCCGGCAAAAACTGGCTAAAATAACGCTTAGTTGTGGAAAGATGGACGTCAAGATGATACGGGTGGAATTTCGTATTCTGCCCACGTCCGATGATGCTTCCCAAATATTTTTTTCCTGATTTCATAAATACTATTAATTTAACGAAATAAATAAATATTATTCATTTAATAATATAACTTATATATTTATAATAGACCTAATACGTATATTACAAATGCTGCCAGATTATTTTGATTATTACTGTGTAGGTTAAGAACTTTGTGAATATGTACTATATATTTGATTGTTAGGTTTGTTTAAATACATGTATTGTTGTTTTCATTAAAAAAAATATCACAAATACTTTATTAAACTACACTACTAGATCTTACGAATTATTTGTTTTGCCTGCAAATAATTTGTGATCCTCAGTTATAGTGAGTGCTCAGTCGCGTCTCTGAATCTTACCTTAAATGCCCGAAAACAATTTCATAACTTATATTTACTTGCAACGAAATATCTAGTGTTAATTTGTTCTTTGTAGTCTTCGTTCACTTTGTCGCGGAAAGGAGAAAGTTTTTGTATATTAAACGAAAATCCAAAGCAATTTCTTAATATTTGGGTTTACAATTAAAAAAAAATTGAAACATGAATAATCGTCAAACATCTTAAGATATTAAATTCTTCATTAAAATTGTGTTTATTGTTGTAGAAAATATAATAGCATCGTCTCTGGAGACACACCCCAGATCGCAGACACAGATAAATGTCTCTTGCGGACGCGACTAATGAATAAAAACCGCTTAAGCGCTGATTTCCCCGTGGGTTTACTTGTAAGCGTTTCCCGTTGAAAAATGTTATTGTTATTAATAATGCCTGCTCACTGTATATAATGTTGTAAGAATGACAATTCATTATTAGTCTAAGTTGTCTTGTAATGTCTTGTCTGTTTGACGACTCATTGGTCTAGTGGTTAGTACCCCTGACTGCGAGTCCATGGGTCCCAGGTTCGATCCCCGGCTGAGACGAACATCGATGTGATGAGTATTTGGTGTTGTGCTTAGGTCTTGGGTGTTTAAATATGTATTTATATGTCTATCTGTCTATAATATGTATGTATATCCGTTGCCTAGTACCCATAACATAAGCTTTACCAGCTTAGCATGGGACTAGGTCAATAGGTGTGAATTGTCTTTAAAAAAAATGTCTCCCAAAGAGGCAATAGAATACAAAATCTTTAAAATATAATCGATTTAAATTTTAGATAATAAACTTATATCGTGTTTAAAATATATGCCCCGTAATGTGAATATATCCACATCTCAAGAGATAGGGAAATCCCAATAAAACTAAAACTTTATAAATTATTTTATTAGTTTCATTACATTTTAATCTAAATATATTTTACAGTCTCGCTATTCTCATTTATTGCAATATATCTTATTATTCCATAAACCAATTGAGGTTGATCTTCATATTACCTTAAATATACATTCCTTAAAATTAATTTATTATAGATTCGGTACTTATAGTTAAATTTAATCTGGAAGACAGTAATTATTTTTATTCTACATATATTTACTTTGATATTTTATAAATATAACACCGTGTTTCACATTTTATTGTTGTTATAATAACATAACTATTTAATTATTCAATCACTTAAAATTATTATTATTAGATTAATACTAATCACAGCAATCCATAGAATACTCCTTATTGTGAAACAAACTGATTAACACCCTTTTTCTCATTCCCCCGTACGGTTCTGGGCTATAGCCCTCTCTATTGCACTCCTCGACGTACGCCATCTTGATTTTCACTTCATCATCCGGGATAAGGCTCCTTCTTCTTAATTTCCGTTTTAACTGCTTTCTTCGCTCGTTCCCAGAAGCAAACTCTAGCCTCTGTGGACTGGTGTCCTCGACTGGTGAATGGAACAGCTTTTTGCTTATCGGCTTTAGATTTAGAGGTTTTCGGACAGGAGAATCAGTTTCCATCTGAAAATAAAAAACTTGTATTTGTAGTGGACTTTAATCCTATGGCGACTGTTACTTTTCACATAAAACAGACATTGGGAATTATATAGACATCCGATATAAATTAACATATTATTTTAATGCTGCCATTATTTTACTGAAACCAATATATAAAATCATATATTTTTTTACTAATTACCCTAACTACATGCTCAACCAGGCAGTTCCTTACAAACATTTTCTTATGTTTATATTTTGTGTTTAGTTATCTACCTAGATTTAAACGTAAAAGTTATTTACAAAAACGCGACAAAAACTTTGCAGAAAATATTCTCAGAGACTTCATGAATTATTCGTGACCTGAATAGTGATCTTCATACTTTAAATAATTCTTTAGGCGCCACTAAGTTATTAAGGAAGTTTTCTCTTAATCTTACCATCGATTTATGTTTTTGTTTGCCCCGTTTTATTTCCAACTTATGACAAATTTAAATAATATAACAATATATTAATTATAAAATAATAAAGATATGAAACTCAGTATTATGTATTTTACTTTAAGCTATAAACTACTTTAAAAAGTAAAAAAAAATTCAACATCTTTTCGATGATCACAACTGATGTACGCATTCGAAACGTCATGTTATAAATTCGCGTTTATATTCGTCAAAGTAGGTTTATTTAAATGTGTAACACGCGTAAATACGAACCCAACAACAAATTGACTATGGATTATAATGAAACTTCGTAGAATAATAAACACAAGTAAGATGGAAAAGACGCGCGGATTTGAGTTGGGACAAAAAAGATCCAAACATCCGTTCGCTGTCTACCTGTTTCTTTGTATTATTAATAGAAGTACCTGCTACTTTCAATTTCTATGAATTCCTTACACCCAAACCGATAATATAATATTTTGTAAAAGCCACACTGATAATTATATGTAATTTATTGTAACCGTTAATTCTTCATGTAATATATGGTTTAATTATCATCCCTTAATTAACATAGGTATTTTATCTGCTGTACCTTTTGTCTTGTTAATTTGATTTACTAATTATAATTTTTAAAGCGTTTCACATTTTAGACAAAGTTTGCACCCGAAAGGTTTTATTATAAAAAAATATCCAATTTTAACTGTTTATCTTAGAAACAATATAACTATGGTACATGAATATTTAATTTAATTTAGTAGTAAATATACGTATGGAGCCACTGTTTATTCGTTTCACGTATCACAAATGTCAAATAGTTACCTTATCAGTATCCGAAGTAAATTCCAAGGACTCGTTCAACCTGTTATTCCTGATGAGCACTGTTAAATTATCGCGGGTAATTCTGTTTATTGGTGTGGATGTGATGGCCGCCATCTTCGTAAATACCGTAATGCGTGCGCTTCGTATGCCTGGTTGATGCCAACTAACCAAAACCAATTTATGATCTAGTTCGACATGACTTCACTGTTGACTGGCAAGTATCTACTGACACACGAGATTCGAATAACGGGAGATCACACAAACAACAGCTTAGGTTTTTTACTTCCAGTTTTAGATAAAACAAAGTAGCTGTCATCTGCATAATCATTAAAGAGCTGTCAAAATGTTGGAGCATTTGTCATCTTGACTTTGACTGTTAAATAAGAGCCATACATTATATCGTCATTATTACTTTAAAAAAAACTTTAATTATGTTATTAACTAACAATTATTATAACATTTATTTGTAATTTTAAACATTTGCCATTTAATACAGCTATATCTTTAACATAGCTTTTGCCACGTAAAAGAATCTCAAGAGCTGAAGCGATTGCATTGCTTGTGTAAGTAACGAGTCCTGGCTTCGACTCCCGTCTATAATAATAATAGTTAGATGTCGACGGGCACAAAAAAGGCTGAATGCTTGTCACTCAAAAAATAAATCAGGGAAAGCTTTTTTATATTTATTTTTACATATCCTTTCCCACCCAATTAACTTGCATTATTTATTTCTATGCTATCGAATAAAGCTGATCCAACAATATTATTGGATCACCGTCAGAACATTTTCAATAGAGAATACATACTTATATTCCCATTTGACACCAATTTTTATGCGATTTATTCATTTCTAACCGGGAAATCTTCAAATTAGGTATATTAATTTGAAACATGTACTATTGGGCAAAGAAATTTAATGGCGACTACTAATCATCTAATCAAGTAATTACAAAATAAGAACATAGATCGCAGGCTTCTGCTGAAGTGAGAAGATCCCAGCTTAAAACATGTTACATTGTATTTCATGTACATGAATATGTAGGGTACAGCATGGTCATGAATATGTAGGTCTATGATTTACATTAATTCTCTATTGTTAATAAGAACCAAACAACCCAAAAGAATAAATCCTATTCCTGTGTCTTTTGATAAAATATTTTTTTAAGATAAAGCATAAATTGATTATCTATCTATATTAATATACGGATTAATCCCAGTTCGTATTTCTATTTGAAACAAAACTTACAGCTGGTGCTTTTGGGTACAGTTTAAAAAAATAATCTTCATTGTTTTGGTTAAAAAGAATTTAAAAATATCTTTCAAACAATGCTTCAAAGAGCGGATTTGAATTTAAAGTCTAACAAGTTTTATGAAAGATAGTTTCCTTCTGAGATTTATTTTGAATGAAAGTACCCGTATGTGTCGAATTGCGATTTTAAAGTATTCCTTTGTATTTACAAGTCGAATTAGCAATAAATTCTTAAAAATTAGCAAAAAATATTAAGATAGATTAGTGGTACTATAAACGTTTAGTTAAATATTTCGTATACGAATGCGATAATAAATTTTCGATGTCCCATTTCATAATATAAATAACATAGTTTGCTATTGGCACATCATTTTAGTGCTTGGAATTAGTTACAATTATGTCCATGGAGCACTTCGGTGTCGTGTCTTGTCTTATCGACTACTGCCCTGCGATTCTGTAACTCACTTTTCGGACTCACACAGCGGTTTTCGCATCGGCGGTCGCTCTCAAATCAGTCTTGAAGCAGTCATTTTAGGATTTGGCATTCTGATAAACAATAACCTAAAAGATCCCACCTTTACAGAAAATTGAGTTATAGAATCGCAGGGCAGAACTCGCACTCGATTTGGTGTGAAGTTGAAAATTGACATAAGATTATATAACTATATTTTTACACATGCCAGAACTTTCATTTTTGGAAATAAATCTTAATATTGAATTAGATATTGTTCAGAAAAGTGCAACCATGTGCAAATTTCTAGCAAATGATAATGAATATAGTCTGTTTAAAGTATAAAAGTATTAATTAATTAAATGAATCGGTATACTTACAGGGTTTAGCGTGAAAGGGTTACTTTTAAATATTTTGTATTTAAATGTAGTCAATAAACAACTTACATTTTCACACCTCTTTATTATATAAATTACAAGTAAAATACAACCAACTTTGTACATAACTCCTCATGTTCTAATTTTATTTTTTTATAATCTTTTCTTGTACCATATGCAAACACTTTTTTGTTATAGCTAAAAGTGATTAGATATTTAATATTAATATATCGTGGTATTTACTTAAAACATTTTAAAGTTGGGTTTAAATGTTTATTCTCGTTCATTTCTATTTGTGTACTATCCTATGACTTTAAAAGATTCACAAACAGTAATATTTTTATTTAATGATGTTTCTATATATATAATATGTATATAATTTGTAAATTATCAAAAGTCATAAAAGATATATGTATTATTAAATAACTAAATACTCAATTATAAAAACGCTATTTTAATTAGATAATTACAATCACCCATCATTTTGAACTTTCGACTTTCTTATAAATATAACAAGGAGTAAAAAACTAGACAATATTCCTCAAATATAGCGATAAACACTTTGTCTGATAGTATAAAATATATAAATATACAAATAAATCACTGTAAAAAAGCTATATTGTCTAGACATACATGAAATAAAATTCAAAATCTTTTGTTATCCATTATGGAACCATTGAAGAAAATATTCCGTCAATATATCTTTAATAACCGTTTACCATATTAAAATAGCCGCATTATTTAGTATCCGGACATCCTCAGTCTTCATAACAAATTTTAAATGGCACACTTTATAAACAAAGCTAATTAATACTTACCTCTTATAAATAGCTAATAGCTTTATTAATCTCCTATTACTACAATTCCCAGTATCAAATATCAGATTATCACAGTCCGTCACACTAGCCAACAAATTATATTAACGATCGTAATGCCTTGTATGAAATTAGAAGTAACGATATTCTTGCTTTTTTTTAATTTGTGAGTATGCCTCAGCGAGTTTAAATGACAGGTACGTCACAGATGTATTGGAAGGCATTTTGAACGCTTTAAAAAAGGCATCTATAGCCGCTTCACTACAGCTGTTGCTATTGACAAGATTCTGCTTCACTTGCAGAACCTTCTTTTCTTTGGCGGCTTCTTCTTTACGAGTACTGGCCATTACCCAGGCGTGGTGGTCCTCTATAGTGGGCCTTATATGTTGGATCGGCTGGTATTTTGAATGGCAGGAACATCTGAGCCGGTAGCACACAATGCACTGCTCCAGCTCATATTCATCCAACATTCTAAGTAGTTCTTTCTTCTTGTTCTGCATATTGAGGTCCTGAAAGTATTTTTGAACGATTATTTATATAGTTTAATAATTTAACATATCAACCCAAAAGTTGGCCTAGCAGGCTGAGCGTGCACCTGTCAACCCTGTTGTGCGTTCGAATCACAGCTGTGCACAATTTTTTTTCTTTCTAAGTGCGGATTTAACTTGTAGGCTGAAGTATAAAATAGCGAGGAAACTGGCATACCTTAGAACGAAAAATAGACGGAGTGTGTCAGGCGCAGAAGACGCCTACTTGCCAATTAAGAAAAATGAATTATCACGAAACAAATACACAGAACTGAGGCTCAGGTCTAGAAGGTAGTACCACTGGGTTTTTTAAATACATATCTTTAGTTATGTACCACAAAAAAGTCAACCCTATTTTGCTATAACAAAGAGACAATGATATTAATTAACTTACTTACTTTAAAATACGTATTACTTCATAAAATAAACAACTTACCAATTGGTATACTTCATCAATATAAACACATTCTTTTCTACGGATAGACATATTCAAACACTAAGTGAAAAAACTAAATAAATGTTTTAGCACGAACAACTTATGCGGATGAATGAAAAAGACAAAATGACTCAGACTTGAAGGTATTAGACCACATTGTTCGTAGTTTTAACCAAAAATGCGAGCAAACAAAAAACAACCATATCTGGTGTCGTTAAGTGTGAAAATATTTTGCTTACGAATAACAATATGGATTTATAGTACCCTCTGTTAGGTAAAATAAACTCTAGTCAAACCTGCCTGTACCCGGATTTGCAAATAACGGACCACTAATTAGACACTAATTACGTTAATTAGCAAATTACTTCAATAAGCTATGTAAGCAATGCATGTCTCTGACTTACACTCATACTTATTGCAAATTCTGATAAAAGTGATATTATTGTTTATTTGTATAACGCGTTAAATAAAGTGAAAATAACTCAAATCATAATAGATTTAGTCTATAACAACCATAATATCTTCTTTTATTAAAAATCTCCAGATTGTTCTAAGCGATTGAAAAACATCGAAGGGTTTTTTTGTGATTTCATTTTACTGTAATTTTAAGTGCATCTTTATTGTATACTAGCTGATCCGGCAAACGTCGTTTTGCCATGTTTATCATTTATGGTTATTGTGCCTCACTCGACATAGATAGGTATAGTGTTTCGCGGACTTTTTTGTAGATATTTATAAGATCTACAATTTACTTAGAACATTTTATGGTTCTATCTTTAATAGTTTAGGCAGGGTACGCAAAATAAGTAACTTTTTTGGTTGATTTTTTACACCTTGTGTCTGAAAAACCCTAATATCTTACGGAACCCTATTTTTGTTCAAAATTAAATATAGCCTATATTACTCGTGGATAATGTAGCTTTCGAATGGTGAAAGAATTTTTAAAATCGGTCCAGTAGTTTATGAGCCTATTCATTACAATCAAACAAACAAAGTTTTCCTCTTTATAATATTAGACATTAGTGTAGAAAACTAAAAGGAAATTAGTCAACGTATTTATATTAAGCAAAGAAATATATTATTATTTTACCAAACACATAATAATTAAGAACGACATTAAATAAGCACAAAGGGTGGTACATGAATTCTTCAAGTCCATTTATTTTATGAAGCGTCGCCGAAGCGTATCGTGAGGCAAGGCACGTCCTAGTTAAAAGCGAGCCCACAAATTCCCGACATTGCTGAGGGGGGTGTGATATTTGCCGACGCCATATTGGGACCTGCCGCATACCACAGCGTCAATATCGAGAGGGACCTCTAGAACAATAAGGGTATTAAATAAGAAAGTGGGTTATTCGATTTAGAGCGTTTATGCCTTTTGTTCCCTCACGTCAAATGTACTTTACGTTTTCTTTACGGCTCAGTTGGTTTTTTATTAACGTATTATGTTGAAGCCAAACGAATTTAGACAAACCGTCTTTGCGTTTATTTTAGGTGTCACGTAAGGATTGTAATTTAGGATATAAAAATTCAAAAGGAAAAAAATTGGTTACTTTTATATGATTTTTTTTTAAGTATTAGCTGCACATATAAATTGGATAAATTATTTACTCACTCACCCACTATTGGTGTTTTCGGAGTTCCTTTATACAATAAATTAAATATATAATTCATTTAAGTATATTCTGAAGAAATAACAAGTGAAGTTATTTATTATCCAAATATACTTGTGTGTTTTAATTTCAAGTATTGTGAAATATTTTGTTAAAAATTAAAAAAAAAAATCTGTAAAATAAAAAAAATAATATAGGGGAAGATCGTTACCCTTCGTACGCGGGGCACATTCATACAGTCAAAATAAAATTTGAACGAAACAAAGTACAGTCTTGTTTTTGTATGTGTGCATGAGTCGAGGTACCAACTATACATCACCGAAATTTCGCGAAATTCGCACCGATGAGAGTGAAGTTACAGGCATGGACGTGTCGCGCTCGGTAAGTAATTTTTTGATCAATGTTTTTGTCTCTTGTTACCGTAGATAAAATAAGTTTTCGAGTAGAGTATTCTATCAGAACTTGCGAAATATACTAAAGATACGTCTCCAATACTTAATTTATGACGTTTTCCTATTAAAATTTAAATAAGTTATATTTTGTTGTTATTCAGTTAGTGGGGTACTTTCGGACAGCACTAGATGGGGCACATTTGAACGAATTGTACTACTAAATTTGTATGAAAATTTGTCGACACGAACTGTCATTTTCATACAAATTAAGTTTTTGACTTTCTACATATACTACTGTTAAGGCATCTTGACTAAACCCTCTGGTAGGTAGGAAAGATTGTGTTAGTGTGATAATTGCTAATTTTTGCATTTACTTTGTCCTGTGTTGCTATTTTCGCTATCGTCGATGTGAATATATATTAATACCTATTTCTTATTATCTTTATTAAGGTTGATTTTGATGCTTGTGAACCAGATCATTTGAATAATTTACTAATCCATCAAATAGTAGTTCCTTCGAAGTCAGTTTTGACACCAGAGGCATTTCGACCCAATCCGCATGTTGTAACAAAGTAATAAAACAAACAAAATGACGGCGACGGCCAGGAAAACCACGAATTTATAGTGCCACACCCGAAAATAAGAAGTGCTAATCCGCACCAAAGATCAAGAAATGTGATTCTAAATTTAAGATACATAACTAATTAAATTTTGTTTTACATCAGAAGAGCTATGTAATTTTGTTCACTATAAGAAAAGTATTTTATTTTTGTTCAACAGAAATTAAATCTTTATTTTTCTGTTTAATTTCATTGCTAATAAATGAATTTTGATTTATGTGTGTCGTTTTAATCGCACGTACAGAACTAACCCACAGCGTACGAAGGTACCTCCAACACTGTACGAAGGTGCCCCGTTGATGGGGCAGATTCGTACGTTTTCCAGATTTAGTTTAAATCATAATTATGGTTGAACCATCAGATGAAATCATTTGTATTTTTTTATATGAATCTCAGATAGTTAGACTATAAATTTAAGCTATCAGGTGATTAATTCATGGAAAAAGAAAAAAATAAAAAAATAAAATGTGAAAACCGTACGAAGGGTCCCGACCTTCCCCTATACTATTGATAATACTTTATTTACCAAAATATATACTTGTTAAATGTTTACACTATATAAATTATTTATTCTTTTTTATATGTAGCAATATGTATGATATGTATAATATGATAATTATAAAGCCTAGATTGTAGTTTGCAATATTCGTGTACTTTATCCGATTGCTATTCTCTATAGTAATAGATTCTAAATCATAGTCTATATCCTAAAAGTGCGCGAAATATTTGCAAGTCGGAGTCGGGCGTCTGAAAGTCCGTCACGTAGCCAAGACATACTTACGCGTCACGCCAGGGTTGCTTAAAGTGATATTTCTATTACGTTATTTATTTATTTATACTTTATTACCTTAATCAAAAACATACACATAACAAAAAAATACGCTATTTATTTGTAGACAAATCTTCCTTTTTAATATTCAATTACGAGTGACATAGCTTATACCTAGTAAATCACAGGGCAAGCAAAACGCGTAAACAGTTGACTAAACACTATATTACCAAAAAAAATGGTGCGTGTACTTATGTACGCGCGTAAGAAGTTATACTTCTTTGGCTTTCTTTATTTTTTTAAAATATTAAATAATTAATAATAAATATTTAGCGCTAATAATTTAACAATATTTAGTATATTATTCAATTATTAATTAATATTATTAATAATTATTATTTATCATTTTATTATATTATTAATTCAATTTAATAACTAGGTATGTTTCATACCCTTTTAACTAAGTAACAATAAAACTCCTTTATTTGTTTAAAAGGTACTACAAAGGTCATTATGGTCATTCAAAATTCTTGGCATAGCTGCTAACGTCACGCATATTCTATTTCTTTTTACTTGTAGTTTGTCTTATTCCCATCCCGCTCGCGCACGCTCGGCGCCGCGATACTGATAATTTTGTGTCACGGTGCGCGCGCATCGTAAAATTTCACTCTCATAAATTTTTCATAACGCGCCTAAAAAAGTATAACTTCAAAAAAACGTTGTTTATTTGTAGACAAATTTTCCTTTTTAATATACAATTACGATTGACTAACTTATGCCTAGTAAATCACAGGGCAAGCAAGACGCGTAAACAGTTGACCATACACAATATTACCAAAAAAAAATAACATATTTATATCAATATTTTTTCGCGTATACCTAATTGTATTTTTTTACTACAAAAGAATTCATTTATTTATTCGCTCTTGTAATCAGAAAGTTAAAATAAATCGAGGTTCACAAAGATGTTAGGTACTTAAGATATTTTATCGTGTATATCTAAATTGAACTAAAAAAAAAATAGATTGACACAAGTGTGGAAACGCGAAGGCTTAACGGTTCACAGAAGCCAATTGAAAACGATTTTCATTTCACAGACAATTTAGCAGTTACCGTGGTTACGCGCACATAAAACCCTCTTTGTAAAGATACTGGAAAAATACTAGCGACATCTATGCTAAATGTTTTTGAATTACCTTAATAATTTTGCTTTAGAATTCAGAATTTCGTAAATTTAATACTTTTGTATTTATGTGAAATAATTTCTTTTACATCATGACTTTCGCAGTTCAATTCTGGGGTGATTTGCAAATATGACTTTTTTATATTTTTTAATATAAAAAAGTCATATTTGCTTTGTATCTTATTTTTTAAGAATATACGTATTTGTCAATACACTATTATAATCAAAGTGTCCTAGCGACAAATAATCGCAAGGCTGCCCGCGAAAGATAACTCGCTTCAGTAAACCACTTCGCTACTACTATCCGCTTCTGTGACTCTGGTATTCGGAACTTGCCTTTGAATAGAATTTCGGGATAGTTTAAAGAACAGAGATAAAACTGTCAAGATATAAATAATAAGTAGTATACGTTAAATGTAGCCTGCGTTCAACTTTACATACAACTTTTATATATTATCACCGACGTTAACTCTTTGTGAGGTTTAACAGAATTAAATAGAATGGATTGAATTGAGTTTGTAAGTAATCAACTACATTGTGAATCAATTTGAAGTTATGAAAGATTTGTTGGATGATTTATATAGATAATAGTCTAGATTTCGGTATTTAATAGAATTAATAGAAGAATATTTATGTAATCTGAAGAGCATAGCTATCTCAAGATGTCCTGTAATCGGATTGCGGGCTGGGATCTATAATCCGAGCAGTTTTTAATTTTCTCGGCGCGACGCAAATTAATCTTGCAGATCCACAGACTACGACAAAAATACTTTTTCAAATCTCAATCGCTTAACCTCGCCACAAAAGATTCATTCACAATACATTTTCATGATTTAAAGTTACCGCTGGTAAAAATAACGAATGTTGTCTTTAGAAGAAGTCAATATTAATATTGTCTCTATACTGTTACAATTCTTTCTGAATATGAAGCAATAGTTAAAAAGTGTTTTGTCGATTAGATTTTAATTACTCTTGCATTTTAAAGATGAATAGAGTTAGCAATTTTTTGTAATAGCTGGTTGCTAAAAGAAAGGCTTATTTCTAGTATTTATAAGTTTTAATAAAATTATACTAATTTAATGAACCATGAGATATCAACCCTTTAACCTTCCATTGTCTACCAAAAATCACACACAAGCCCCCAATATCAAACAGTGAACGATTGAGCACAAATAACTGGGAAATAAGATATGAATATCAAGAGAAAAGGCCAATTATCACGTCAAATGCACGCGCTTCAAGTGTGGCGCGGAAATTGCGGCGGCCATCTTGTCGGAAGCGAAATTATCGCGGGAATGAGTGCCATTCTCATATTGATTAGATTCTACGCTTTTTAGGTACGAGCCTTTTTGACGTTTGATTATTTTTAAACTTATCGTAACCGTTTCATACTAAAATACATTTAATTTAAAATTTAATCTATTATTTCCTTTGACTTATAAAAAGTTTGATTCTTTTAATCAGAGAAAAGGTCTCTCAATTTTAATCTTCCTACGCAAGGGTTGGTAGTGAATAATTTTACCTCAAAGTTTACTAACTTAACTTAACTTGAGAAATAGCTAAATTGATGCCTCACAAGGACTTAAAGACACGTTAAGTATTAAGTTATTGTTCTTAGTTTTGCGTTTTGTTTCGTTATATCTTTACAAAAATTTAATTATAATATACATTAACATCGACAAAGGAAGTGAGTAAAATATAAACATAAGGGTGCATCGCAACAAATCCGATTAGACGCTCTTTGATTACGCAAATCAGGCTTCTTACGACCCCCGCCGGGACTAATTTTATTACGTCACCGATCGTTGTTATCGGGCAAGTAACTGGATCCAGCTATTCGCTTTATATGTCTTTCTGTAGCCACTGCGTCACAAGTTCAAAAATTAATTTTCATGCGTTTAGACTGATTCCCTTTAACCTTCCTTGTTAGAATGAACATAAGAATGAATGAATGAATGAATCTAAGAAGAATTATATGTGCAATTAATAAATTTACAACGAGTATACTCGTAGGAAGCTAGAGGTGAGTACAACTCTTCAATGTTAAAAAAAATATGTATTCAAAGCTTTACCGTATGTATTCTTTAATATTAGGTTTGATTACAATTTCAAATGTAGGCATTTTACCGAACATTTAAGTTTATTCTGAAGAAATAACATTTAACCAATTCTAATAAGATTATGAAAATGGAATCACTTCGTAAGTGAATCCAAACGCTCCTCAGACGTCCGACACTTTCTCTTAAGAAATTATTAACTTTATTTCAGACAGTATTAATTTGTATGAAGTTGAATAGCAAATAAATAAAGCTCTTTCACTATATTGTTTCTCACTTAATTTTATTTTACAGATGGAAGATATTTTGCGTCTAGCGCGTTCAAACTGGTGTTAACTTAATATAGTCGTTTTTGTATAATGAAATTTTAACATAATTCTATTTCAAACCATATTTCCGTTAGTTCACTGATTTTAATCTTATAATAACGAACTTGTGTTTCCTAAATATTACTCTATATCAGTGACGCATCATTTGCTAAAACAAATTTATGGAAAATATTCTTATTCGTGTATTTTGTTATGGAGATGCCTAAACCGAGAACATCAACTACTCTGCTTGCTTTAGATAAAACGATACTTTTACGCAAGCGCAAAACTATTTCCTCTTAAATAAATCACCGTAACACAAAATGCATTAACATGAGGTGCCCACCTTGACGTATCCCCGTGTTATCTGTCCGATTCTGATGGATCCCGTTTCCCGAATTTTGGGGAGAATATTGATTATTCTGATGGCAACACTGCCCAAAGATTGTGTTACGATTTATTGTCGGCTCTTATTTAAATTGTTTGCTATTTGATATAGGAATTGGGAAAAGGTTAAAATAGGTCACCTAAGTTGTGAATTCTTTGTTCTCTATTTTTCTTCAAACAAAAGGTTTGTCTTATATTTTTACGTGTGCGACTATTAATTTTGAATGCTGTGAATTAAATATTTTGTGAGTTATACTATTCGGTTATTCGTCTAATTTCTTCCTGAAGCATATAACAATAACATACTCTAACTAGACTTCGATTAAGGGTCTCGTTATTTTGTTTAAGACAACTAACGATCCTTGACGAATGTTACTTTGATGATCACATCTTATACCGCCGTACTTTTAGTCTATGTTTCTGGATTGTTTTGTTTCTTATGTGATAACACTTAATAAATGTAATAAAATATAACAAATATATACACCCGAATTTTGATAAGTAGTAAACCAAAATTAAAATATTCTCGAGTTATGTTATGTTGACTTGGGTAATGTTTATAAGTAAAGCAAATATAAGATTTACGTAATATGTATGCCTGCGAATAAAACTAACGAAACTTTTTATATGTTGAGTTCAACTTTATTATATTTTAAGGAAAAACACCATAGTATAGATATTTGACTAAAATTCTAAGCTCCATTGGCTATATAGCCTTGCGTGAATATATAACAGGTTTGGGTTTCGAACCGTTTTATCTATGCACTATTATCCTAGACCACTGCCAATAAACCTCTGGTTAAATACAACATACTGAATCAATAAATCATAACAAAGGCAGTTCCTGGTTTAAATAAGCACAGTTTTGGTATATTACTTTGATCAAGGGGTAGAAGATTGATAACATGATACGTCATTGTGAGTGGTAATGACCCGAGCTGATGGATACCCTTATGAATTATTTGTGCTTATTCTGAAATCATATACTAGTAACCCTTTAAGTGATAGAACATTTTGATTATGTCAAGAAATGTCCGTCGAGCTTAACAGTTAATTCGTGATAATGTTTACATGGTCTAAAAGAACCGGCCGCTGTCTCTTTTACTTAACGCTACTGATTTTATTGTAGTATTCACCTATACACATCATTGTTCAAGAAAAAGTTGTATGTTTCATTATTATCGTTACAATTAAAGAAAAAACTATTTAACCGGATTAAAGTGTGAAGGTTATGTTAATCAAAGACAATACTTAACAGTTGTAACTATCGTTACAATTGTTAAGTATTATTTTGAATACACAATTCTATGAAAACGGTCAACAAAAATTAAGACTAGTTGACATGTTAGTTTATATCTAGTTCTTTTAAATTTAATTTCTAAATTCATACAGAGACGTAAGTTATAGTTAAAAGTATTGATGCTCTTAATTTTTATTACATTTTGGTTTAAAGTGAGTTGATGAGGGATAAAAAGTTTTTATCAAAGCTATTTAAACGTAAAATCAAAGCCGAAAGTGAGTTAATAATGGCGGTCAAGGGCCGGAAATTGTCGCGACGCCATCTTGGCCCACGACCGGAAGTGGACATGCCTTTAGAAGCCATTTGGGCCATTTTCCTCAAACCCAATAAATAAAGATGAAATTCAATAGACAGATAGTTTGCTAAATCCAATCGCACTGTGTTTCGGCTCCATTATTGTGATATACTGCGCTATAGATTACGACCGGAGGCTCGGCCTTTTTAAGATGCGATAAATCGACATAGTTGCCAATATAACTCGTGTTTAAGAATGGTTTGAGACAATACGTTTAGCTATACGCAAATAATAAATAACCTTTTTTATTATACTACTAGTAAATATTTGTAAGTTTTTGTAATATATAATAAGGGCAAACGAGCTTACGGGACGCCCAAAAAGGGCAGTCATCGCAGCCCATTAAAAGGCCGGCAACGCACTCGCGAGCCCTCTGGCACTGAGGGCGGCGGTATCACTTAACATCAGGTGAGCCTCCTGCCCGTTTGCCCCCTGTTCTATAAAAAAAAGCCCATATACACCCATTTGTAGTGGGTGCGTTGCCGGCCTTTGATGAAGGCGTATACTCAAATTATGAATAGTTGGAGGTCGGATCTCTCAGGGAAGACACCCACCCTCCGGTGGGGAGTCTTTAATAGTGACTTAATTATTAAAATAATGTAACCACTTAAGTACCTATTTCCTACCCATGTTTTAGTATAACGGGCTAAATAAAGAGAATGGCTATAATTATTGTTTCAAATATATAACATTTTAATTCACTCCGCGTATTTTGTTCGAATTGTTTTATACATTTTAACCAAACCTTTTCAGCGATATTTAGAAAATGTAAAGGATTAATCCCGAAGCATTTAAACTAACATTTAAGACGATAATTTTAAAAGTTTTAAAAAGCGCCCGGACGACGATTGTACCCTTTTCCTGAATTTTTGAAGTGTCCTTCCTAAGAGTTTCTCAATCGAATAAATCTCAACATAATGAGGAATTTGTTTAAGTAATTTTGTTGGTTCTCTTGTAGGGTAAAGGGGATTTGAGAATACAAAAGTGTGATATAATACACAATTAACTTGCTATTATATTCTATCGTAGCATGATTTTGTAAAGCCTCTCTTGATAAATGGATTATTATTTTATATATTTACACTTCGTTGCAATGAAAATAAAAGAAACAAAAATAATACAATACATTAAAATTATAAGGGATGCAACGGGCGGCCTTATCGCTAATAAGCGATCTCTTCCAGGCAACCCTAGTTAAAGAGATAAACGATAAGTGCGAGAAGTGCAGAACCCAATGTTATATAAAAAAACACAAGCAATTTTAAATTAGAACCAGGAGTTCTTGAGCATTGAAAATATAACTGCGTCCAATAATACATGCATATTAACTGATTTAGCATAAATACAGAAAATCTTAAGCTTTATAATAAGACCATTTACTATTGAATATACTTATATGTAATTTTTACTCTGCACTAAATAAATATTTTGAGGGTAGAACAGACTGTTTGGGCATTCAAGCATTGCGTAGGATGTACGTGCCTGAAAACTCAGATCTCGGAAGCATGCCCTGCTGTCTGAGTGGAGCTCACGAATTTTTCTTCTCCACCAATCCCGCACATGAATACGCTACTTACCTGTTTCCTCAGTTCTGAACTAGATATTTTTGCGATAGATTTTAGAAGACTGAGTGACGAATGTAACATGATTTTTTTAAATAGTTATCAAATTTGCTAGTAATTTAAGTATTGTTTGGCATTTTTGATGCTTCAAATAAGTAAATGGTAAAAAACTAAGTATATAAGAAAAGCTGGTGCTTTCTCGAAATGCTGCCAGCGTTTTAGTGCCTCAGGGACCAAAGTTTTTTTTAGTTGAATTTGTTTTAATTTTCTTTTTAATTATTTTTATTATTAATTTGTAGGTTAAGAAATAAAATACAAATACGTACTTTTAAATGTACAATATAAATGAAGCATATTAAAAAAAAGTATATAAAAATATGTCGCTTTGTTCCTGCACTACTAAGATAGTAAATTATAAAAGTATATTTAAGAAGATGATATCACGAATCTCACACATTGTCGGCATCATTTTCGCGCCATTTCCCTCCCGGTCGCCTCGCTCCGAACACTATTAGGAAAATTCTAACTTATTGCGTGCCATCTTCTATCCGAGCAATTGTTTGAGTGGTGTAAGTTATATGATAACACGGAGGACTGAACTTTGAAATAACTACAACATAATTCGATAAACAGTCGATATAAAACCTACGGTAACATTGAACAGGCTAAAACCATGCTTTATTTAAAATAATTAACACTTAGTAAATGATGTTTTAGAAATTCTTAGAAAGATGAAATATGGTCTGGTTTACTTCTAGATTCCGTTTTAAAAGATAATTTGTTCAATAGGAATAATAAACTGCACGAAAATGTATTTCTTAAGATTTTATCAACATATTCAAACATACAAAGAATATATTACTGTCTATACTTTTGATTCAATCGCTAACACCTATGACTTATACTGAACATCCTATAATGCATCGTAAAAGGGTAGATAGAGCGCGCGTGACATCGCCGCAAATCCTCCGTCTGTTCTTCCCCCTTCCCCCCCTTTCTAGGCCCCTTAGCAACAAGTGTCTTTTCATAATAAATCAGTGAAGAATATTCTTTAGTTTAATCTTTGTCTTAGAGTTTGCTTTACTAGTGGTAATATCAAACATTTTCTTGGTGAGTTTACGTTATGATGATTCTTGATCGGTAGTAAATTTAAATTTACAATTAATTTAACTTCTTTTTTGACGTGCTTAAGTGTACTTGTTTACCTTTATGAATAAAGATATTTTGAGTTTAAGTACGTTTATTAACTAAACCGCGCGTATACCTTAGTAACTTTAGCCCCAAAACTTGGGGATAATTTCTTCTGTCAAAAATAGTTTTTCAACTATAACAGATAAACCACGGTTTATCACAGAAGAACATAAATTACTAGTTAAATTTCTTCATGAAAACAGTTATATTTTATTTTGTTTATTGACAGTTTCCTAAAATACGTAATAATTAAGTAATAAGTTTATACTTCTATTTCATTTATCTTCTTATGTTTAACTTCTAATTTGGATCTTTTATATATAACTTAATACCGACGCCGGATCACCACTAGTCGAAACATTAAGTTGATTATATCTGATAAGGTTTGGCGAGTAAAATAATGAATAATAAAGGGTTATTAAATGAATTCCTTCGGTGTGATGTTATCCTAGTACCAAACCCCACGCCCCTTTGATTAATTATACGTATAATTAATTAAGATGACGGATCACTATGGACGAAATTACTGAGATTCGGTTATTTCGCCGCTCCATTGTGATTTTATTGTAGTGGCTCTTAGAATATTAGGTTAATCAATGTAGTATCTTGAAACAAACTAAGTCATTTCCCTTTAGAAAATAGATAATAAAACATGATTTCACTCAAATAGAAAATTGTCTGTGCGAAGCAACCTGAAAAAAATCGCAATCGCTGTCGGTATTGTTATTGAAAGTTACAGAGTAAGGACCCAACCACTTAGTAGCGGAGGTGACATTCATAATGTGTTCATTTATAAACGTTCTCCTTCGCCATATAAATTTATACTACGATATGTCAATCATATTAACACAATCTTTAGTTAATAATTTAAACTAAATAATTTGGTAACGCCCAGTCGTGTTTGAATTGTTAATGGTAATACGACACGTTTCGAATTTGTAAATGCTAATTCAAAGTGATTTATAATGGTTCACTGAATCACTAGGCTAACTCGTGTCTCGTGAACAATAATTTACAGGTGATCAGTAATGTTTAGTTCACTAATACATTTGTTTATATGCTTTCATTTTAGAATTCCTAATCGGAGACTAAAATATGTTTTGTTGCTCATTTGTTTTTTGTTTATACGGTAGGTCATTATGTCAGAAACCTGTGATCAAACATCATTATGTGTCTGAAATGATCGTCAATTGTAAAATGTGACAAATGTGTCCGGCGTCCGACATAAGCTAGTAGTTCTAACTACCGCAAAATATACTTAGCAACACATCAAGTAGAACACCTGTCAGTATATTTTTATCATTGTCATAATGATGTTAAAAATAAAATACAAGAAAATATGTTGTATTAGAAAAACAACTATTATACTAAGTGTTAATTGTGTGTTAACAGTAGGTTTTTATAGTTATACATGATATTCCTTGCTTGTTTATCAGTCTACCTTTGATTTGAATTATTCAACTAAGTGCAAAACAATCGCACATAAAGGTACGTATATTTGATAGATGTTACATTGGTTCAAGAATGATTGCATGCAAGGCTTAATTTAGCTTACAATTTGTTAATGAATTATTTTTATTTAATTATTAAAATTATGACTAAAAATGCATGATATCAGTATTATCTTGGATAATATTCATATCAGAATGTGTTTAATCCATGTAAAGTAGAATTAGAAAAGTGTATGTATTTTAAATTTACTCATATTGTTATTTGAAAGTAGACCTTATATAAAATTACCTGGTATTACAGCCAGAATTTTGTATTTGGATATTTCAGTATGTTTTGGTTTTTACAATCTTGTATGTGAAAGAAATTCATTAAGAGATTCATTAATTATACGTACGTTTTGGCTCGTTAAGCTGAGTCAAGCTGAAAACCTGCTTATACTTATATAATATGAAGATATTCTAATAATATTCCTTACGTAAATCTGTCGTATAACGTGTATAATAATAGTATAACAGGGCATTGTTCGAATATATATCCTTAGGTACCTTCAGTAGAACCTATTCAGGTTTTCAGCATGAAACATTCTCTTTTTGTATTTACAATATTTGAAGCTACTGTCCCAGCTTTAGTTATGCTCATGGTTAATCAGAATACATGGCTAAAATCAACTAATAAAGAAATTGTTTTGACTACCGTCATTTGTTGTTAAAACTCCTACCCGCATTATGTCATTCTTAAATAACAAATATTCATTATATGACACCCTTATCTATAGTATGTATGTATAATCGTTATGTTATCTCCGTAAGTAACAACGATTTCTGAAAAGTGTTGTGTCTTTAACAATAAAAGGTGAGTTCGTTAATAAATAAACCCGAGAAAGCTTTCAATTTTCTCTGTCAATGAATTAATGCGAAAGAAAATACGGACTGGTGCAAACTGTAAGCCATGACTCGGTTAATTTACTTCAGATGTGAGGTGAATGCGGGTAGAGAAATTACCACACATTTAACTTGAACTCATGGTCTAGCAATAACCAAAAAATACTGAAATTTTATTTAATTTTGTATAGTCGCAACTCAAGATTGCAATGTAATTAATTATTTAACGTTATTCATACAAACTAAATCTAATCACAACGCTTATAGGCAGCGTTCAAGTATTACGTCACGCAATTTTTGGATATTATTGACCCCCCCCCCCCGTGTAACGCGCCGTAAAGGTTTTCTGTAACCAAGGACGGTACTGTAACTTAGTATAGTAAAACGTTTTGTGACCATCTAGTGACTCTTTATACCAAAAAGATACCATTATGTGGTGTAAAGTACTGGAAAGTCGAAAAATATTAACAATTACGCGTTATTCAATCCCCGCACCGCATCGTAACGTTTTACAAAAGGACACCCCAAAAATTCGTTACGTACGTACTTGAACGCTCCCATAGTTGAATATGTAGTGTATTCGGTCTGAGATTTTTAATAACAATTGACAAATCACAATTGTTATTCAGAGTGACTTAAAGCTAAGAGCTTATCACTTGCGTAGCCTCCTATCGGCCACTCAGCTTGATAGCGGATAGAATATACGCTAATTTGATACGTACGTCCCGTCTACGTTAGCTTTTTCCGTCCAGCCCACTCCACTGCATTCTATTTACTAAGGCAACTAGCTTTGTAAACCAAACTATTTTCCTTTCAATTGCCTCGATGTGTTTCTGCACTTTATCTAGCAAATGTACACTTTCAAAGATCTCAGAGGTGTTTTTAAAGTAAAGATAATTACAAGATATACATTTAAGTAAGACGCTCACTTCGTGAAAATAATCACACCCTGGTCGGGTTGTTTCATAAAACTTAATAATATGTTCTGTTCAGTGAAATATAGTGCAGTTACTATATTAATTTTAGTAATATAGCAAAATATTTATTTAGTAACATAATATTTGTGCGTTGGGAATTTTCGGTATTACTATTTTTATACGAAAACATTTTGCCACAAGTTTAATAAGTTTTGTTCTGGCAATCTTGTTTCGACTTCTGTCTCGTGTATACACGTAGGTAAAGTATACAGAATTTAAAATTTACTTTTGGTTAGCAAATATTCCGTTTTTATAACTTATAAATATGTATACATAACTTTAGAATTATTACGAACATATTCATGAAATATAACTAAGAAAACAAACAAGTTAAAATGCCTTTACAATAAATAGAAGAGATTTATTTTCATGTTTTGGACATATCATTAATCAAACGTACGTATGTTTTCGAATGTTTGCATGTCTGTTAACAAAAATTTTACAAACTTGAAATTCAATTTTTTTAATATATTAAGCTTTCACTATTCAAACTAGTATATAAAATATGCTTGTTAGAATATCTCTAATCAAAAGCATAGACATAAAACAAACAACTTGCAACTGGTAACTACAGCCCCAAATGAGCAATTAGGTTTTATTACAAGGCACACGGAACTGTATTTAAACTGCTCGTTTTGTTTTCGCAAACCTCTGTACTCTTTGTTTGTATTTTCTTTTATTTTTAATTATATACAGAGCTTGGCAGAATAGGTCAAAGACGCACAGGTTATATTTTCGACTACACAAGCTGGATTGCGGTCTAAAAATTCGTTTATATTTTTAAGGGATTTCGTGTATTGTATATTTCTCTTTACATATTCAAAATTTTAATTATCTTTTATGAAAAATTACAAAAGGTGTGTAACGTATAATAATTTGAGCTAGTTTTCAGAAAGCCTATTGGAAATTTCGATCTCTTACTAAAAGTATAACTTAAGAATCTGTTATTTCTCAATGTATACGTTAGTTCTGGTATAGCTGATAAACTTAATTAATATACTAATCAATCAAGGCGACGTACTTCTTCACTACGAGCATTCAGGCCATTCAATATGGCTACCACCTGTTTTTCAATAGCAATTTAGTTTTCGTGCCATTTAATTCTAAATTTACGACATCAGAACAACATATATTAAGAAACTACATCGAAATTGGGTTTCGCTCTTTTACTATCATGCAGGTTTTTGTTAGCAAGTTCATTATTAAATTATCATTTTATCAATCTTTAAAATTGTTCGGCCAGTAAGGAAATATAAATATACGCAGTCAAATATTATAGGACCATTGCAAACATTAAATAGATCGTGTTCCGTATAATATAATTACGTAATTACACCAAAATGTGAAAAATAAAGCCGAAACACAGAGACAAAAGCTATTCTAATTAGCAAAGCAAACAGACCATTAACACTTATCGCGAGCGGAGGGGTATGGAAGTGGGCAGGGGGGTGAATAAGAAAGCGTATTTACCCGGACCACTTGTGCTGTGTAACCTTATACGGGATTAGGGCTGTTACAGGCCAATTAATACAATTTAATTCATCCGAATTGTTTTGTGGCAACCCAAAATGATTTAAAAAGATTTTAATTCTTGTACGCAAAGCTGTTTATCTTTTGTTTATAAGTAACGATTAATTATATGTTTCTTTAATCGTTTTTACTGATTGTTGTAATTCACTAGCTTTCTAAGGAATGAATATAGGTATATAAATTGCTAAAAATTTTACCATAGCTACGTAAAAATAAAAATCTTTTCTCTACCATCCCTAGGGGCGAGGCGCCCTCTGTTAAGTATATCAAATGAATTGTAAATGAAATCAATGCTGAGTGGCGGCCGTTTTATCGCCCGTCCGCTTACACTACCGACTGCGAAACACCTGATATCAACAATATTAAACTCAAAGTATTATTCGCGACTTTACTTGAACGTTTCACCAAATTTACAGTAAATTTTATGTAGAAAACTATTCCTTACCGTGATTGCTAGTAAGGATAATTTCGAATTTACACTTTTTTGCAACCAAAAAGCTAATTTTAATTTCTACTAAGTATCTGTTAAACGGGCTCTGTATAGTAATAATAATTTGTGTAGTCTTCTAGTATCATAATATGCGTAAAATACAATTTACTCTTTTGTTTTCGGGTAAGCACTAAGATGCGAACTGGCAGCCTTATTTCAAAACACAACTTTGTAAGGTAAAATAGGACAGACATACATTTTTGTCAACGTTTTTTAGTCAGTTGCAATTACACGAGGATATAAAACCCTATTACTGATCTAACTTTATCGATCGTTCTTTATTTTTTTTTATATTATAAACACAATTTTTATGGCTTTACCATACAAACATACACCTTCAAAATACAAAATTACAACATTCTAGTAAAACAACTCAACAGCATTTAAATTCTAATATCAAGCATTTATGACGAAAATTTATACAAATTTTAGTAATAACACGTGAATTCGGCGATATCTAAGCCATTACAGCAACCCTTCCAAATCACTTAACTTTTCATTACACATAAATTCCGTATTAGAGCACGAAGCGTATACTTTTTACTGTAGGAATGAGCGAGATGGATTTAGTTTGACAGATTTCAGAAGTTGATTTTTAGACATAGTAAGAAGGAACGTTTTATACAACTTATATTATATAACACATTACTTAAACCAAAGGAAAGCCTTATCAATATAGGAAACCATGCAGATTGATGCATGTCTAAAATTAATAAATTCATTTCTGATGCTTGCGACTGCTGATTCAATTAAGAAGAGACTAAAGAAAGTTTGGAAAATCCAAAAGTGCACGCCTCATCGCGGTCATTCACATTTAAAAAAAAAATTCTTAAACAAAAACTCAAGTTCTTTATAACAAAATAATAAAAAAAATAAAAATAAAAAATAAATGATTGAAAAAAAAACAATAATATAATAAAAAAAATATATAGTGGCGCCATAACTCTAAGGTGAGGAAAAAAAAAATACTAAAATAAATGTATATATATACGTACATATACAAATACACAGTTGTATTTTAGTTTTTTATAAATTATAATTAAACGACAGTACTTAGAACGCTAATATAAACTAGGAATCAGCCCAGGGTATAACTTTATATAATAAGAAAAAAAGTATTCTGGTACGATAAATTTTTCGACCAATTTCTCTGCCACATACATGGATCCATAAACACAGACTGACGGACGTCCAAGAATGATTAATTTTAATGTTATTATTTACCATGTTAAACAAAATAATTGTTCATAAAAATACCATATGTGCTTGATAGATTATTATTTAACTCAATTTTAGTGCACTCATATTATCCTGTAAGCGTTATATTAGTGAGAAAAAAGTTATTCAAGTTTCGAAAGACTGGGTTTTTTGACATATCGAGAGTAGAGCACTGCGAGGCGTGCAATACTCTAATGTCCTAATATTCATACTTTATCATACAATTATTTTATGAGGCCAAAGCTTGCCGGGTACATGTAAACCTAAGAATTACTTTACACCATTGAACAACGAAACGCTTTTCGGATTTCGCAATATTTTTCCTTTTCTTAAACCATCGTTTCTGTCAAACTTCGCAGACTAGCCAAGTTTTTAGCTGCAAAAGGAACTCTCGAATTAGGGTGAAAACGATCGGTAATATATACGAGACTAAATTGAAACGGTTTTAAAGTTGAAAAGCGGCTGAAGTGCGGGTAACTAGTTCAATGCCATGACTTAAATAGAGCTCTGAACCACTTCTATGCAAACTATGTTATAAACTCATTAGGCATATTTCTGAAATGATTTAATTGTACAAGCGCAAATGCGAAAAATATGAAATAAAACATACGCATTTCGTTTAGAACAAAGATTATAGAAGAGTTTTCACTATTAATCTAATTTTTTTGTAGTTTAAAACTAATACCTGTATACAATAAAAGCGATGTTTCATCATATACATACGCCCTTGATTTGAGAACTGGCACTAAATGTAAAATTAGAATCATTAATATGTATTTCTTTACTGACAAGTCATAAGTGTACAATGTGTTACCCATATGATTAAATGATTTTTGAATTTGAATATAATTCATATCAAAGGAAAACCCCAAAGGAATAGCTGAATGGGAATAATTTTAAAGAAAGACCATGTGACTTATATTTTCTGAGCTTATTTCTAAAGATGTCTGTATCGATCGTAGCAATATTCGGTATAGAAGTGTGAATTCAGTCCATTAAATATTTTAGTGGGTCATGCTTCGCGTGTTCAGATTTAAGATCGATACAAATTCGACCTAAATCTATCAATTTTCATTTTAAATTAATACTGACCGATAATTGTTAACTACAAATTATTATGTAACGCGATGTTAACACAACCAATTGATATTATTAAATTTATTGAGTTTCCATTGATTAATTCAATTTATTAATGGTCTTTAATGCACACGGCGGTCGGAGGATTCATCATTGTAATATTTCTAATATTTTTTGCGAGCCACGTTGCCTTAATCAATAGAAAATGAGAAAATTATATATCAATAATGAATAGTAATCATTTAAGTTAATAGTTCGATAAATAGTTAAATAGCTTCACAAGCATCACAAATTTAGTAAACATATATTTTTATAACGTGCCAAGCACGAAATTTTATTTTGTACTAGTTATATAGTTCGTCGTCAAAACTAGTAATTTTGATAACTAGATAAAGAGTTAATGTTCTTTTTTCTCTCTCACATTTACCTTTAGGTCAAAAGTGAAAAAGCCATATATATATTTTTTAAACAATTCATTATATTATTATTCATATTTACTATCCGTAATATTATTCATAAGTTATATTTCTATTGCTTTCCAACATTATTGTGCAAACAAATATAAAAAGCTTTTCTAGTTAAATTTCCTTAAAATGCTAATAGGAAAATGCTGCGGTTAGCCTTAGATAACAATAAAATGCACTGTTCTGTTGAATTCTTTTTACGGTATAAATACATTTACGAAAAACATGCTTACTGCACTTTTTTGTGCTGGGTAAGTCTTGTACATATTTATCAATATAAATTGCAGAGTAATAATAGTTATACAACAATATTTTTTGAGCTTCCTGCGAGTTTTGACGTAGTATAAATATAATAGTTTTTCAATTTGTACTTTGCCTTACATTTCCCGCATATTGTCTGGGAAAAGTATTTTTGTCAGCTAAAGAAGCAAATACTTGTTCGTAGACTTGAGTAGCTTGAAGATTATAAATCAAAGCCCAGGATCCGGTCTATTCCCACTTGATAGGCATCACTGAAATTAATAACACCGTAGGAAAATTCTAGCTATATTCCACCTAACATTGTATTTTAATTTCTGTAATTTTGCCACGAAATAAAATTTAAACTACTATTATATTCATTTATTTAAATCTCGTGTCTGATAGCGTAAATTATATACAATAAGAATTAGTTTCATTTAGGTATAAAATATATTAAATATTAAATAAACTTCCTGCCTTGGTATTTATGAACGCATTTAATAATATGTAAATCATTCACAATAATTATATCCTTATACGCATACCAAAAGCGACGTCTATATACTCGTACATTGAATTTGAATATTATATTAAAATGCCACGCTTTCATTACGCCGCTGTGGAACAATCTGAATTCTTATGCTCTATTAATCTATATTCAATTGCGTGCTGTGAATAGTTCACTGAAATTTAAACACGAGGCCTCAAAGGGTACTCATTAAAAAATTATCCATTAGAATCTCATTACTTGCAGCTGTCTTAGTTTAATAAATAACATGTACAATTGCATCGGCCGAAATTTACTGACATATATATTTCTGTTATTCCTATAGTTTTTAGTTATGAACATGATAGTAATCATGTAACACGTTGATAAAATTTCAATGAATAAAAGCTCGTTGCAACACAAATAAAAACAAAAATATATACTAAAATTGTAATAACCAATTTGCTCCTTAAATTAATATAATAAAATCTGAGGTTTTTATCTGAATAATCAGGTTTAAATTTAAAGACAATTTTTTTATAAAAAGAAATTTCTTATATGTAAATGAGAGCTCTTCCCTTTTTAAAATTTTCAGTATATTATTCTTCAAGTTTTTCATCAAAGTTGACTTTACAAATTTGTTGTAAATCAAGTAGTTTATTTTCTCTAGAACAACGCTGCAATAAATTTCCAGTGTACTCTGTCAAATGCATGATATTATAGTAAATTACTTAATGCATCGACCTATAAAAGATTTAATGCACACACACAGGCAGAAGGCCACGCCTATACCCGGCGGCCTCTTTGTTCTTACACATGCGCAACGCACACACTCAACCAATAGCGAATAAAATATACGGCCAATTTTTCTTACTTTACTCTTTTATTTATCGGAATCATTGAATCGTATCGGTTTTAGAAGCTTTTTATCTCTTTTTGTGAAAGTACCAGGGTTGAATAACGCCCAAGAGATCCGCATAAATGATTAGAACGGGATCGGCAATTACAATCATTATACACAAATTGACGGGAACCAACTTTTCCTTCCCCATTACAGATTGACAATGGCTCTTCCATTTCCCTTCGCACTTAATTTTACGCTAGTGTGAGTGTCTCGAACGCATGTCCGATACTGGTGTGCGTTAGTACGGCATAAATAGCGCAGCGTGTCAGAACTTCCAGCATTGGCCTTCCGTCACCCGCGGCGGCCGGTCGTGTCGTGAACACGATGTAATTTTCCGAGATCCCAACTCTCTTCTTCTATTCTAGTACTAGTTAACGATACGTATCATGTATTTTCTGTAGAAAACTTTGGTGCTCTTTAGGGAAATAAAAAATATTTTTTATATTTCAAGTTTGTTATGAGTTGGTAGATTAGGATTGTTTTTTTTTCTCGGATAAGTGAAAACGCAAGCAAGATGAATTTCATAGGTAAGTGATCTTCAACTAGCCTTTAAAAATATAGTTTAAAACACTTATGTTTGGTTCTATATTCCTGTATGTGCTTACGTTAAATTATGCGTCACTTTTAATTACTGCAGATTCTACTCTTACTCTGCTAATATTTTACTTTGCCGACTGCTTTTATTAAAAAGCCTTAATTGATTTGTCACCAAGAACTTTATATCATAGTAATATCATTAATTTAACATTTATTGACATTAATAACAATCTTTATATTTGAGATACATGATCTTCAAATCATAATTTTCATAGCATAAATATAAAAAAAACTAGTCATTTTGAAATGACAAAAAGTTTTCATCTATATGCATTACAGAGTTATGTTTCCGATAAATTTCGTATACGTTAATTTTCACCAAAAACTTACTATCCAAAAGAAACCTTATCATTAAAATAAGCTGAATCTATATAGAGATCTGGGTAAGCATGTTCAACGAGTGTATGTAGGGGTCTGAGTTTGGCAAACAGCCAAGTAGGTTAGACCTTGCTGGGCTGAACCCTGGATGTAATGGCCCGTTATAATTTATTGCTTAACCTATATTATTTAAGCTCAAATTTAAAACGTACATAACTTTATATTACTGAGATAAAATACTTCTTATGCTGTTCTTGGTGTATCGTTTTATCGTTATACTTCTTTAATAGCGTAATTTTATAAAGGCTTAAGGCACTATAATATCAATTCTGACATTATTTTCTTGTTCTTTAAAAAAGGTATAGGTACACTTATAAAATAATGAATAATCTCACTCACACAACACTTTATTGAAAGTATGGAGTAATTATAAAATTAAACAAAGGATCCCCCGGTAATTGCCGTTTGCTTCACAAAATATATGTTAATGAGACTCGAATACTTAGAGAAGTATTATGAGCTCGAACAAAAGCTAAATATTAGCAGTTGAAATAACAGAATACAGTGAACAATGGTCTAAAAACGTAGTCAAACACTCGTAGACAATTCCAAGTATGCTACGAGCCGCATTAAATGACCGTAGACGTCTACGAGGCGGAGGGTCCTACGAGTTCCGTAGCGTTTTCTTGCAAATAGATCGAGACAAATAGACCTGCTTTCCGAGAATTAAAAAAAATCATATATAATGAATAAATTCATTCTACTTTAGCATTATACGTACTCGTAAGTAAACTTACAACTTTTAATACCAGTATATTTATACTTTTTTATAATATTTATATAAGGCTATGTCATAACTAAAAAAAACTTAAAATTATCTACTTTTAGTAACATTTTCGAAACAGTTAAGCAAGTAAGAATTATCAAAATTACGAGAATTTCCGACGGCGTATTCGAATTCTTACTAATCTCAAACAAAGCTTCATATCAAAGAAGCTAAAAAATACTTCGCAAATCTTAGTCTGGTAGAAAAAACACAAAAGGTTTTCCCTCTCTGTCTAACCAATTGTGTTTGGGAGTGAGAGCTGACCAAACATTACAGTAGAAAGCTTTTAGCGGACGTGGATTAAAACGGTGGCTTGTATGAAATATATACGGGCAAATGGAGCTAAGTAGCCGTCCAGTTTATAGCCCCACCCGCTGTGATGTCCGGTTTTCTTAATTGTGTCAAAACAATCTTTTTTGTACTTATAAACCATAGAAAATTTCTTTACAAAATCTGTATAAATTAATATGTTACAGTTCTCTGTCCACATCACATCATATGTGATATTGCAGTTTTGCTATTAGAATATTGAAGTACGAATAACTATAAAATTAGTAAACGCCTCATATTTTTGGATTGTACTATGTTATGATATGATAGCTACACTAATATTATTCTATCTACACTAATATTATGAATAAAAAAAGGTTCTTAGGTTGTAGGGAGTAATCTCTGTATCTACTGAACCGATTTAGATTTTTTTACTAATAAAAAGCCATACAAATAATAAGGGTGTTTCCTACGGACATTGCCTTAACAATGACAAATATTATATCTCGTAGAAACTAGTCCTCCTCAGCCTCCATCAGTATGTTCGGGTAAAATACAAAAACTACTGCAGTGAATTTATTGCAGTATTCAAATATCTAGACTGAAACATTAGGAAGGTATATACTTTTTGCCTCCTTATTTAACGATTGCCGGGAATCAGAGCTTTTATCAAAACCGCATAATATGTGAAATATATTTTCCGGTTTTACATTGTAAAATTAACAGCATTACCTACCTCTATCATTGTAATGCTTACAAAAACCACCTATGTAAAATTGAAATATCTTGGAATAACATGATTACTTATGTTAAATTTATCCCCCATTTCCGAACATAATGATTCGGTTAAGGCAAAACATACATGAAGAATTGGACTTAATTACTTAAAACATTGAACATTTAACGATATTGAAGGAAACTAATTGAAATTCCATTCGATAAAGTTTACTGTTCGACAATAAATCTGATTTATTATGTGTTTAAATTGAGACTGCTTTGTAACTATGCTTACTACCATTTAAGTATTAATTATTTTATTATACAATTAAATTATGTTAAGTATGTCTTTTTATGATTATAATAATTGTGATCAATTTCTATTTAGGTAAATACTAAATAATCTCTATATATATTAAAATTCTCGTGTCACAATGTTCGTTCCCATACACCTCCGAAATGGCTCAACCGATTGTTATGTACATACTTTTCATCTATGCTCCACGATCAACCCCTATTTATTATTTGTTAGTTTTTACGTATAAATAGAGCAAGTCACAGAAAAACCTACACAGTTTTCATTCCGGAAAACCGGAAAAGTGGGTATGTACTAAAAAGTTAGGTTAAGCAAAATCACAATAAGGCGAAACGAAGTCCGCGGGGGCAGCTAGTCTATATATATAAAAATGAAACCCGTTTTCCGTTGTCACGACATAACGTGAAAACGGCTTGACCGATTTGTCTGATTCTTTTTTATAATATTCCTTGAAGTACGAGGATGGTTCTTACGGAGAGAAAAATTAAAAAAAATTGAGTGAAAAAGTCTAAAAACAACACTTTTCTATATTCCCATACAAAATATTCGTAATAATACTTAAAAGTCAATTTGAACTTTAATACCATATCATAAAGTGCAAGTGTTAGTGGAGGGGTTCCGGGAAGGTAAATTTTTATTTTTTGACGTAATGTATTTGTTGTCTTACCAACTTTCTTTTTTTATCTTACTAACTAGACCGGTGTCCCGAATAGCAGAATAAGTATTTAAATAAAATAAAGAATCGACTGTTAGGCGGTACGATGTTCGCCAGGCCAGCTAGTATTATATATAAATAACAGATAGTTGAATATATGAACTTTAGCTAGCACGACTGTAACTTACTTTATCCGCGAGTGTAAAATTAACAGGTCAAAGGTTGAGTACAATATAATGCAGGAAGCCGTAAAGTTTTTGTAGAACGTACACGCAATACTCATAATGTATATAATATGCAAACTACGCATTTTGAATAAATAAATTTGCGTGACAATATGAACTATTCCATTTCGTATTCAAAACCTTCGTATTCTACTTTATTCTCATTAGATAGAACAAATTATTGCTTTAGTATAATAATTATCATTTTTTTCTAAGCATTATTGTCCTAAATAAAGTTTTTAGGTTTAGTTATCACCATGCCTCCTGCTGGTAAAGGAAAAGTCTTTGTTTTTAATTTATGCTATTATTATTAATTACTTAAGATGTCATGTGGAACATGGTCTAATGGTTGCAGCCGTACAAACGTTGTGTAAAAAAAAACATGGCGATTAAAAAGAGTGGCGGAGAGTTTATTGCTGGTTCTTCGCTTCCGTTCTACGCCCTTGATTTGAAAATTGGCACTAAATGTAAAGTTAGAAGCATTTCATATACATTTTTTTTTGACGATCATAAGTGTACAGTGTGATTGATTAAATGATTTTTTGAATTTGAATTTATCCTAAAGTATATTCTGTCGCGGTGGTTTACAACCAGTTCCACACTATCAAAAAAACAATGGTGCTACTTCGTAATTATTGGTTTAATAGGTAAGTAGGTAGCTGTGCCTGATACATGCCGTCGACTTTTTGGACCTATGACATGCCTGTAAGCTAAAGGAAAATAAGGGAGAGGTTAATAAAACACAAAACCATCAACTAAAACTAAATATTTAAAAGTCAACGGAAAATAATTATATAGACAGTAATGTATTTGAAATTAAATTAAAATAATACGTTTATACATATAAAAATGTTTTAGTAACATTAAAAAATCCAATTACTGTTGTTCAATTTCGCTCCAATACTTGATTCATTTCGAAGTAAAAATTAAAATAAACAATACGAAGGCACTATTTCAATGAACATAAAATTCAAGTTCCAATGTAGAAATTTCCGCTTTATTCGCCCAAACAAATGGTTACTGATCGTGACCTAAATATTGATAGAGCACAGTACAATAAAACGTGGAATTAATGTGAACGGATTTGCGCCCGAGTTTCTACATTCTACCCGTATCATTCACACCCGGTTAAGCTCTGGTAATTTTTATTTGATGTTCCAAAAGTTAATAAACAAAAACCCTAAACAAATTATTGAACATTTTTCCGTAAATGAACCTACAAATTATGTGATGCATTTTAAATTAACTACCTTTGAAAGATCTTCAGAAAGACAAAGTTTATTAAATTAAGGGATAGGTTCTGGTTTGGGTTTGATAAAAAGGCAAACTATAGTTAAACGGTTTCACGATTTCCTACAAGTGAGAGAACACACAGATTTTTCTACGTATTTACATTCAAACTAAAACCAGAGAGCTTGAAAAGTAAAACATGTGTAAAAATTCTGAGCTTGGTGCTATTCTTACGTTCAAATATGTTTATTTCACCGTGATCCTGTTTGTGGTACGGGCTTTAAAAGGCTTACGTATATTCACACGAGATCTTACCGAAAGGTATTTCGTAAATACTTCTATGAACAGATTTGCTATTGATATGGTAAGAAATGTGTTTACGATATTATTCTTGAGTCGCATTTTATTACTGACGTTGTGCGTCATTTTAAAGCTGGAATTGTTTTGACCAAAATTGACCAGCCGTATAAATGGGTCCCATGCCCCTTTACAGGGTTACAGAAATTCGAAATTGACACTTTAAAACTAAAATCTAGAAAAAATATTGTCTAGTTATATGCCTATTTATTCTATTATTTTTTATATCCATAAAACGAACGAAAAACATAACTCCCGAGACGAATATTTATGATTTGCTTACACACCGTCGTTTATAGGTATTCATTTACATTAGTACTTTAGTGAACGTTGCATTTAGGCAAAAAATAATACTTATAATATACTATGTAGTAAATGATTGTTACATATAAATACTGCTATTGTGTAATCCGTAAAATAGCGTTATTTTACTCCACCAATGTATCACTGGGCATCGGGCTCTTAATTAAAACTTGAAGTTCCGGGCGTGTTGAGAATCACTCTACATTATATACCAGTAACCCACTTTAAAACAACTTTGTATTTTCTTAACCTAACTTTACTCTTTGATGTAAAAGAGATAAACCGATGTGCAATATCATAGAAGACACGACATCTTTGTTCACACTGGCTGACTGTACATCTAAGGTTCATTTAAATAAGTCCATAATGATGATATAATAATAACGGCACAGACTACAAAAAATGATTTTTATAAAGCGCTTTAAATAATTTAGTAAAAATCAATAATATATTTGTTTTTGAATAATCAATTCAACATTAGAATCTCTTTTTTAAATGTGAATTTATCGTTAAATTACATAGGTGAAGTGGATTCTTAAATACTGTGCAAACTATGTAAAACTTAAATAATGTATCTATTATATAATTAAAAACACAATTCTCCGACAGGTAGTTAAATTGATCATCCCTTTTACCGAGCTCGAGCTATAAATAGTGAAACGCAAGCACGATACCGCTCGGTCGAGGACAATATATTTGAATACTGAATAATTTATATTTCACAACAAGTCAAGGGGACGGACTTTATAATAGAGCCTACGAAAGGATTCCATGACTTCTACCGTGAGAGTTGAAACGATACAATAAAATATAGATAATAATTTTAAAGATTAAATCAAATATTGTAAATATATTAAAAGTGTGGTCATTATTTTAATTCTAAACACACACTATGAAGTTCAATCTTTCCTAATAATTGTTTGTTTGTTGTATTCGGGGATTCTTTGAACGGTACCTTATGAGTCTAACGTAAGCCTGGTGATCATTGAATTATATTTTCTTTTATATAATTTATATTCTTCAATAAAAATCAAAGCTGAAAATAGCCTAGTTTATCAATGGAATTAATGCAATCAAGTTGTCTAATAGTATTAAGTCAGCGACAAAATTTAGGCATCTAATAAAAACTACTTTAAAACCCATTGTTTAAATACTAAAACGATTGTAGTTCCACTTATAATATTTTCTTGGAGTAGTGAAGTAAAGTTCGTCCCCCAATCAGTGGCGTACGTGACGTAATCACCGTGGCAGTAAAATATTGTTGTGTGATAACGATGATATTCGCCATATGTTATGAGAATACTCGGTTGGGCAAATACTGGGATTTTATTTGTTTTTGTATTGGATTGTGGTTAATTTAATTTAGTTACATTTTATCCATATTATATATATCGACATTTTTATTCAGTTGCTTACTCATAAAAGGTGGGCAAACTTCAACTTATTGAAACATTATTATAATTGACAAGTTGAGGCTACTAAATAATAGTATAAAAAGGTATTGTTACGAACGGCGCTTATAAAATCCTTTATAAAACCTACTTTAGATTTTATTAAATAATTAAACTATTACAACTTAATGCAAATTATTCTGTTTTATTACATTATTTTCATTTTAGCTGTATTAACGCTTCAATAAAGCATGATTGTATAAGTAATGATTCTCAATTATTGTAATAAAACCCAGCTTGTTTCGAACTTGTAACTAACTTAACCGACTCATTACAGAGAAGATAATTGGTTTGAACTTTCATTGTCTTTATAATTGCCTGGTACACGAAAGGAAGATGGAAAGTGAAATTAAGAAGAATTACTGATATTTGCAAAAAAAATACTAACTTTATTAAACGCTACAGCTTAATTCATTAAATTTCAAAGAAGTCTATTCAAATTGGTAACACAGACACCTCAATATTATATATAAAACACAAAAATATCCTGAGATATATTAGAATTATTTAAACATTAATTTTACTAACAATAAAAAGCTTTATTAAATGTGTTTTTGCTTTATTAAAAGCACATAATTTTATTGTTTAACCTACGACCTTAGTTCAAATCGATTTTATTATTCTATATTATATAAAACATATAAAAGATTTTACTTTGAATGAACTCAAAGTTACTTTAGCGTATTAGACTCAATTGTTTCAAAATTTCTTTGTCCTAGTAATTACTTAGAGCGGTGCTCAGAAGGCCTCTAGAGCCCTTAATGACTTATAATAATCCTGGTTATTACAAAACATTGCAGCTAGTAAATTATTTTACATAGTTATTATTTAATAAACATTTAAATAGATTTTTGAATAGAATAAGTTTTTTTTCATGTGCTTATTTTACGAATATATATTTAATAGAATATTTGTTTATGCTTTTTATAATATATTTTAGTTATTATATTTTTTTGTTAATATATAAGCATTATATTAACTTTTATCTTTAATAGAGTTGTAAGTGCTTTACTTATCTCATTGGGTACGATATCCTTAAATGATAAATAAAAATAATAAGATAAAGTAACGTTTCATAGAATTAATAGAATTTTTAATGATTCTATGAAAATAAACAAACCACGTAAAAAGCATGATAAAATTAAATTAAAAAATTGAAATAAAAATATAACCGTAAATAATTTTAATTGAAGACATACCAATTAAAAATGACGAAATGGAATTTTAAAGCAATAGTTAAAAGTGAAAAGGTTGTGATAAAATATACTGAGGCTTGTTGTCGAGGCAAGTCTATTATTAGACAGATCGATATTCGCTAAGCCTATCCAAACGAAAGATAGGGTTGTTACCGATTACAAAATATTATATTGACATCTGAGGAATCACTGACACACTTAGATCAGTATTAAAATTAAACTTAAATAAGTATTAAGTAGGTTTAACATATTTGAAATACCATAATTCATACTATATTAATAAAATAAATTACTAAAATCTTATTACTAAAATATAAAATACAATTTCTAATTCACAAATAATAATCATATTATTGATTAATCTAAAATTGGATGCCAGTGTTTCAGCTGTCACTGCGACCAACGTTTTATCATCATAAATTATATTTATTATATTTAAATTATATTATCAAATATTATTTTAAATTTTTGGCTATTGTTATTTTAAACAAAACAACCTTAATGTTGTTCTTCTTCTTATTACTCTCTGTTTAAGATTATCTGTAAACCATCCCAATTAAAATTCTACAAAATAGCTTTTGCAAGTACCCTGAAACAGTAAACAAGCAATGACATTCGTATTTATGAAAACTGAAGCGCTTTAAATTTTATGTACTTTTTATGTCGTCATAAAAAAGTATTCTTTATTTAATAGCCGGGAAAGTGATTTTATATTGTGCTAAACGCATTACAATCACAATTAAAATATGCACAGTTACCTACTCTATAAATAATAAACCGCAAAACTAAAGCTTTATATACATATTAGGCGAATCAAAATCCCGGCCAATTGATCTACTTGCTGATAATGATAATTCTCTTTATATATTTGTAATAAGACAAACAAAATGAAGTACACAAAAAACGAACCTTCCATTAATTTTCATTTCATTCATTTCATCACAACAAATCAAGGAAAAAAAAAGGTAACACATCAGAGTGTCCAGTAACTTGATAATATCCTCCAGTAAAAAGGGTGTAAAACCAGTTTATTTCTGTAAAATATTAAATATATGTTTGTATGTACATCAACCCTATAGCACAGTTTAAGGTAGATAAGGCTATACATACACGTGACCTAAGTTCTACGCCATTGACAGGGTTTGAAGAACAGTTTGACCTATGGGTACAATTAGTAAAGTTACATCTTCAACGTATATATAAAAAGCTTAGTACGTTATTTACCTAACTTAATTTGGTATTCGCTGATCATGATGATTAAATTTCGGTATTACCGAAACAAATCTAATAGATAATACCCATAAAATGAATTGCGAAATTTAGTAAGCGCATGAACATAATTATTTAAACATTTTATACCTTTAACTCATGCCTAGGTTTAAATATTCATTTTGACTTATGATATTTGTCTGAATAAGTTGAAATAGGTTGCCGACTTTCGTATTTTAAATAGACTCTTGAAATAAGTTTCCTTTTTTGATATGACATCATCATATATTCGATTATCATAACCAATATCAAGTATATTTTTGTTGACCATGTAATTCATTCTTGACACAGGGTGTGATGAATATCAGGAATTAATTTAACGACAGTGTTGACGTCGACCCGCTCTCGTTATGTTTACGATCGATAAACAAGGATATTTTTGTTAACAACACTATTACGTTTTGTTGTGATAATACGGGCGTAATAGACTACAAAAAATAATGAGTTACTTATTGTATGATGATAAATGTGGTCCTGTCATTACTGTTGTAAATGTTTTGACTTTAAAAGCGAGTCTACTCCTCCCTCAAAGGCCGATAACGCACCCACTAAAAATTTGTGTCTATCGGTTGCGTAAACTGCCCTTTTTGGTCGTCCCGCAAGCTCGTTGGCCCCCCTATTATATAAAAAAAAATCCTGCTTCATTTTCTATAGACGTTTTCCTTATTACAATATTTCATATTAATATCGTAGTGTTATTAAAATAGTCAGAGATAAGATTACTTGAATAGATTAATACTGGAAAATGTAAACGAAAATGTAGCGAAATTTGCATATGCATAATAAATACATTGTCAAGACTCCCCTATGCCACAACCGTGTTTCAAAACGAATACCAGATCCTTTATCGCTTAATAATCGAATCGGTCGCAGGCGCCTTTTTCCTAATGCCTGGCTAAATTAAATTTCTCCGCTACGACATCGAGGGGGACGAATAATTATCGTCAGATGATCGGAATTCCACTTCACCCAGAATACCGAAGTGCATACTGAAGAGCGTTTGGATGTTTTCCTTTACGTGTTCCTATCAATTGAAGAATTTTAATTCGACGTAAAACCTACGAAGGTATTAATCAAATACGTTTTTACTAAAATTTCGAATAACGGAGAATTCTCCGTATGGGCTTAACTTTATATGACTTAATGCAATATAACTGATACGATAAAAAAATATAATCACAGAGAATAAGAGAACGAACGGTATTATTATTACTTTATACATTGGTTTCCGCTTCTGACATTTTGTTACATTTTTTAAATATTATTTTAAATCGCGACCTATCAATTAATACTTCAATACGAAATGAACTATACGTAGTTTTACTATTGAATATTTTAAAAATATAAAGTATAGTACTTAGTCGAAGTCCAGTAGGTATATGCCGAAAGGAGACTAAAACTTATTTTGCTGTATACAGACTACAGAACAAACTTTCAAGACATAGACCACAGAGCTATCATAAACAAGAGCGATGTGCAACAGAGCAAGCTATTTACAGAGATATCGCCGCGGCTTTTCTGTTTTAATTGAATTGCTCCAGCTCTGTTCCGCCGCTAACCGACTTTTGACTTCGTTGATTTGATTTTATTCACTCAAAGGAATATTTTGTACAAAATTATAGCTACTGAGAACTTGTAAAGTAAAGCTCCTTTTGAGATTGTAACCAGATTTAGTCGTTTCTATGCGAATTTGAAAGAATGGGTAGATATTTTATTAATAATTTATAACATTTTTCAATAAAATGATTTTGTATAATTTATAGCATTATATTAATAGTTTAGATCAGTGTTTTGAAATATTATGGACCGACTTCGTGGATTAGTGATCAAATAGTGAAGAGATATGGCCACCACAAACACCCGGAAGACCTGATTTTGATTTTTGGGGAAAAAAGTTAACTCACTTACTTGGGTAGAGAAGTATAGATACAATATTCTAGAATATATTTGTGAATATTTTGTTCGAAATAAGAAATCTCTTAAATAACTTTAAATCCCAATTCTTTATTTATAATCAAAACGAATTACAGCTATATTCTCCAACTTATTAAACATAGTAAAATTTGAATAAATTATTTATCCGCAATAATTGAATTTCCTTTAGGTATTCTGCTATCAATATTTCATTAGAGGACTATTTGAAAAAAAACGATTACCATTCAAATTCTCTGATGAATATTTATGGGGCTTTAATTGAAGAAATTAAATACAAAAGAAAGATATTTCAATTTAATATTTGGCTTCATAGAATTTTAGTTAAGGTTAAATACGGATTTTTCAAATAAATTATTAATGGATTGGGAATAATAAATAGTAGCAATTTCAATATGTTTTAACCATTCGTGTGACGATGAATTAAAAATACAAATTACATACAAAAGTTTGGTGCAATGGTCCAACGTAGCAAAACCGCTACGCCGTAGTAACAACTTAAATAACACTCCTACAGCACAGATACTCGTAGAACATATACTACACATCGTCAAAAATAATTCTACTTATGGTTAAGTAATTTTATAAGATGTTGTTGCAATTAAATTCTGAGCAAATAACTATGAAACTTTGTCGCCACTATTTGCCATGCGCCCCGGTGTTGTCACAAGCAATTTACGTGTAAGCGGTCGTCCAGTGAATTACACTCGCCTACCCCTCCCGGGGTCAATGCCCTATAGCGCTACACCCTAACCCCTTTGCATGACTACGTCGTGTGGTAACAGCCTCTATATAAAATGACTTCGTATATTGAGGCTTTCATTCGATGTAATGTAAATTCTTTGTGTAGTAATAAATAGAGTTAGTAATGATTGCATGGAGAATGTAGGTACACAACGGCCAATAAATTTATTAATTGTTAGTGTTAATTATTATTTACTGTAATATACTGTGTCCTCAATAAAAAAACATTATGTACTAGTAAATGGAAGATAAAAACCATTACAGACCAGTAATGGTTAAAATATCTTTTTTATACGCCGTGTGATACACAATTATCTAAAAGTATTGAAATTTTGACAAGCTTTAGAAATCATAAATATAATCTTTTGTAGTTTGTATTATAATTGTAATCAATAAATTTCACGTTACGTTGGCGAGCCTTTAAGTACTTTAAAAACAACACACTTTGTGGATCAAAAGATTGTGTAAATACTTCATATTCATAATTCGTATGGAAATGTATTAAAAGGATTCAAATAAAACCGGCTGCGATCGAATTCCGGCCGAGCGTGGGGAGAGAAATCCATTACACGTCAATCTGAGCATTCGTCACGTCACCATCGGGGTCGAGATTTTTTATTGTATTCGTTATTCCGCTCTGTTTACAGTTTTTAACTACATTTGCATGTCGCTGCTTCACCTCCAACAAAGCTTTGACTCTCTTCACTAGTTAGACCCGCAAATGTTTTGCTAAAGACCTAAAACATCCTGTAACATTTGAAAAAGTTGTACCCGTAAAGCTCTCGGCATTGTCAAGAAGTTTCTAGGCATCGTGATTGTTTATCATATAAGTCACAGTTATCATCTCTCGAAAATCTAATTAGGAGTCAAAAGAGATTCATTTCGAATATTTGTGTAGCTAATTAGAAACAAAGGATGCTTAAACCCAAGTTGTTCGTTACCTAACTTTAATTCCAAGATCGTGAAATTAACTCTCAACTTTTACCCATATAAATCTCCAGCAGCATTGGTCAGACACTTTAATTATTCCAAAACAAAACATCAGTGAAACAATTCCTCGAATGCGACTATTAATTAAGCAATAGCATTAATCAAAATGCATATTATTTAAAATGATGAAATTTGTATAGCAACGCAAGTAGCGTAATAAGATGGTCGGTCTTTCTTTCTTCCACAAATGGTGAACGATCGAAGACTCTTGTACCTTCTTACTGTAAACGGCTGTTTATCAGTACTTAGAATAACTATGACCTCAGTGGAACTATCTTGAATAAAATACGATCTGTATGATATGTAATCCTTAAATCTTTAATTACTCCTATGAAGAGACCGTATAAGAAATGTCATTATTAGAGGTTATATTGTAAGAAAGTTCGATTCATAATACTTTCTTTTACAGGCGCGGTTGGTGGTGACGGCGATGACAGCGACGACAAGGAGAAGGAAGAAGAAGCGGAACGTGAACGGCAGGAGGCCATTCGTGAAGCTGAGGAGAGACGTAAGGAGAAACATCGCAAGATGGAGGAAGAGAGGGAGAAGATGCGACAGGAGATTAGGGATAAGGTGAGTTTCGTTTTGTTTTTTTTTTTTTTTTTATAAAATAGGGGGGCAAACGAGCTGCGGGACGACCAAAAAGGGCAGTCTACGCAGCCCATAGACACCCATTTTTAGTGGGTGCGTTGCCGGCCTTTGAGGGAGGAGTAGGCTCTCTTTTTAAACATTTGGAGGTCGTATCTCTGAGGGAAGACCCCCCCGGGAGCCGATTCCACAGTTCGCTAGTTCGCAAAAGAAAATGCCTAAAATGTAAAAACAAAATTAAACTTAGATATGAGCCACATTCAAAGACCTGTGTGAGAGGTTTGTACCTGCCGATTTCGTAACAAAATTACACAATGCAATGTATAGAATTGTCGAAAAATTAATTTGAAAAATCACCAGTAACCGGGTTTCACCTTTTCCTTCTTTTCTTATCACACATGAATGTAGCTTTTGTGAATTAAAAATAAATATTTAGTTGAATAAATATTATCTATATATCTTTGACTAACGGCCGCTTTCTATACTCGATCTATAATCAAATATTATTTCCGATGTAGATTTTCGCAAATTTAGATTGATAAATCTCAAAATTCGATTTGTCGAATTGAAAGATATTTTACAAAAACGATTCATCGATCGGTTAATGAAAAGTATTTTATGAGAAGTTTCTAGTTGTTAAAATTCGATTGGGATTGAGTATAGAAAGCGGCCGTTAATGCTCATCACGATTAATTCCATAATAATTTAAATTTTGCTAGCGAAAATCAATTTTAAACTAGAATTTTTACACAATTCCAGCATTTCCACATGAATATAAGCGCGTTGTAACGCCAGGCCTCTCACCGGTACTCGGGTGACGAGCAAATTGTCCGCGACAAGTGCGCTTGACCCGCTTCCTGCACTAATTGTGCCCGTCATTGGCTTTGTCACTGAACGATTCAGCTTTGCTAACTGGAATGTTTGAACGTTTTTCGGAAAGCCCATATAACAAAAGTTTAATTTTAAAACGTATTTGAAATTGAATAGAACAAAAAGTTTGAACAACCAATAGTCCGTTAATTTCATTTACATTTTCAGGAACTGATATTGTTGTTCTACTTTTATTATTTTTCTTTATATTGATTGGAATATTAAAGAGACCACCGTTCCACCGAGACAATAGTTCTTCTTGAAAGTGATACCAGCATTAAATAAAATATATCAAATATCTCTGGAATGTTCTGTTTCACCTATTTGCTTAGTGATACAACACTGTTTAGTGATATATATTAAGACTAAAACGAGACGAAGTATAGATAAAACTCGAGGCAAAAAATAAATTTGGTCGGCAGCTTAAGTATGAAAGACGAATTTTAAATATTCAAAGTATTATTACCTTTGAAGTAATTTATCATTTAGCTTACAAGAGCGCAAAATGGCTAAATATTTGTTTACTTTTCAAAGTAATGATTTTCTAAAGAAGCAACTTCGCGTGTAAAATTTGTAAGAACATTTCAAACACTCGTATAAGGAGCCGTAAAGTTTACTAACTTATGCAAATTGTCAGTTGACATGAATGTGATCAAGTTTAAATCACCCTTAAATGAGCTGTTTTAGTATAAATCTTGTGTATTTTACAAGACAATTTATTTACGAAATAAAAAACACTAAAATTAGATACCAAGATATTTCCAATTGGTGGCCACCGTAGCCTTTTATTTTTAATGTGTAGTTTAACGAATTCTATATTATGACAGTTACTGGCTGTAATAAAAAGGTATGAAATTTTAATGCTTTTACATATACATTGTTAACCAAATAGATGCTAAATTAAAACGATTTACGCCTACTGTATGTTAATATATATATTAGGGAGTCAGTTTTGTAATATAATAAAAACTAACGCTAAAAAGTTTTAGCTTTTTCTTTAAATAGTTTTCCTCGTCCTGGCATTAGCACGTAAGTCGTAAACCAAAAAACAATCGAAATCCCACAAACGAAATCCAGCAAAGAGCCACTCGGAGGTAATTTTTTTCGCGGTACTTGACCAACGCCATTTTGAGGCAATTTACGACAAAATGGCAGCTGCCTAATGTCAAAGGGTGCACTAAATGACTAGCGACAAAGAAAGTGGTCCATAATAGTCGTAATTCTTCTAAATCTAGGACAAGACTTGTAATAGAAATATACAAGCGAAGGTTGTCGTGGTTTAGGTAGCGTAAAACAGTCAGGTATTAGCATAATTACATATATTTTACAGTAAAGAAATCACAGTTTCAGTAATGGAAACTTTATACAAGATGCAAATTATTACTTACTACAAAATATCTATTAAGAGATTAAATCATAGCGTTTTTCAAACACATAATGAATTGTTCCCTGAAATATGGGCAAGAAGATTTTATATATTCACTATGGTATGAGAAGTGAGGCTTTTAAAACTTAGTGTCTATAAATTAGTAGCCATTTTGGCCTCAAACGGCTTGTAACGAAATTTGTTGAGTTACGTCAAAGGACACGAAATTTCGTCAAATTAATGGTTAAGTGTTTTAGACAGTTATCAGAGTTACTTAAAAGTTAAATTACTTATTCCTTATTGGTTTTAATATTCATGCCTAAATAGCCTAAACTTGTTACTATTGATCAAAGGTAAATCTCGAGTCAAATGGTGGCATCTGGCATTAAAATAAATTTCATTTTAGAACTTATTTAAAGTCAAACATTCTAACATTGTCTTTCTAAATTCGTTTTAAGACTTTACTGTTTGTATTGGAATTTACCGTAAGGCAACACTTTAAAGTGGACTAAATATACAAAAATATACCTTAATGACCTATCTAAAGTTTGACACAAACTAATAAATGAGCCGCACTATATCAGTAGCTAACTAACGTAGATCGCAGTTCTCTCTGAAACTTGCTAAGATCTTGTTATTTGTCGCTTCGTGATGAACTCGGAGTTATTGATTTGCTCTCCACAGCTAATATTGTTACGACTTGTACTAACCACAATCTCAGTCTTATACTCACTTTGTAATAATTACGTAAAACCAGCCAGTTGTAGCACAAACACTTTTTTTAATGAAGTCTATATTTTAATACGTAAGTTTATTAATAGACAAAATAGGCCTAAACTAGTAGTAAGATATATTTTCGAAGACGTCAAACAACTATTTTGTCAACAAAAAACAGGTTTCGTGTTATTCTGTTCTTTTAATCCATTTGGCCATAGTATATTCAATAATTACCTTGTAAGTATGTTTAAATGTGTGTGTTTTCAAAATATCAGTTGTAATTGCTACAATTCCTAGAATGCACTTTAAATCTAAAATTCGTTACAACTACTATTGGTCTGTTATATACTCCTACCTAATTTTACCAAACAGATATAAATTTATCTAATTTATCAAATTGCTACTTGACCGTGTCATTTTCACATAATGTATAGCACAAACTTAGATTGGTCAATCGTTTAGCGGCCTTACGAAATTTGGCCGACCATTATCTTTTAGTGAGTCTATTATCGTAAAGAGTGAAATTCCAATAATCTTCCGTATATGTCGATAAACGCCGTACGTAAGAAATTAGGCTACTTTATTAGACGCCTTCGGAAATACTCCTCCGAAATACTGTTGCCGTTCAGTAGGTCCTAGAATAAGATTCAATCCTTCTTCATTCGGAGACGGAAAAATATGTCAACGATAGATTGCTTTAAATGCTTATTTAAAACAAATCGAACTAAGAAATTTTGTGGTTTATCAAACTGTTTGATCGTTTGATCGTATATGTATATAAAAACTCGAAATCACTTGAAATGTTTAGTTTAGGAAATAACGTGATATGTATAAATTTTATTTCACAAATGTTTTGCCTTTAAAAAAATATCGGACAAACCGCAAGTTAACGTCTCATACAAAAATTTATGATTTATGTAACTAAGCTTAGTAAAGTTAGTGATTAATAAACTATGCCCGAACAACATAAATCTATTTCTGCCATTTTCGCAAAAGATCGTGCCAATAACTGATTGAAGTAGTGATACAGTAATTAAATGTTATTAATGCTTCCCAATGGGGACTGGGGCCGCACCCCACAATTAAAACTTTGATCAACTTTCGCGTAGTGCAAATGACACATTTCCTTTACATAGAACCGTCTACTATGAGTTAAACTAACTAAAAATATATGTTATTACATAATATAACATTCTTATATAAAAAAATTAAAATTGAATTGATAGATAAATATGTATAATCACCCCATCAATAAGGCATCACTCTTAAACTGGGAGGTTGTCCTGACTTTGATTAGCGCCAGCAAGTTATTTTCGATTTAAAGGTTAACACTGAAAAAAATATAACTGAAATAAACACATTAATGTATGCTCCGATGCCCTTAGATTCCACTTACAACTGGTGAAAGGCGTAGACCAAAAGATCAATTTAAAACTTAATTCGTAAAGTGCTCTATTTGTGTTGTCGAGATGGACAAACACATTAGAGACGCGAGCGCTTGACAGAAGGATGCTAAGGGACTTCACATCGTGTGAAAAGACGCAATTTATTTGCCAAAATGTACAGTGATAGGTTTTTTATTTTGACTGATGTGATTGGAGAAAATGTTTTAGGTTTTCCTAACAACAGACGCTTTTCTTTAGAATATTGATCACTTATTAAATAAACATATATATCGAGTTATTTGAAAGTACTTCGTTTATTTTATTTATCGTGAAGATACCTTTATAAAAAATATTATACCATCAATCAGATTTCAAGGTAAAGAAATTAATAACGTATTTTATGGAAAATTTTGTGATACAAAGCATTATATGGAGTAGTCGCTACGCAAGAGGCTTCGACGGTTCGAGGTCGTCACGCTAGCACATTCTCGTCAAAATAACCTTTCCATAAACTTGTTATATAATGACACTTGCAAAAATATCCGTTTCTGTCACGGAATGGACGCTTCGCCTTAAGTTTGATAAAGCATTGTTACATACGCTTTCGTAAATATTAATACTAATATAATATACATAGTTACATAGAAGGTCTTATAAAAAATATATAATATTATTGCAAATATTGACAACAGCATGCTAAGTGAAGAAATCTTAGGTTTTCGTTGGCTGTACTAAAACTTCAGCCTCCCAATTTAGAATTTCATAAACGGATTAAAGCCCTACCAAACACACTTAAGTGAGTCATAATTAAGTTTACCATCATCAACTGAAAACTATCTAATCAGTTCATATTTCCATCACGTCTGCTTCTATGCCATAAAATTATTTATGGAATATGAAAGTTTCTCGTCGTAAAATATTTGCGTTAAGGTTGCATTAAACGTATCGATACACTTTACGTGCGCAAATAAAGTGAAAATCAATAAACCTATTCCACGCTTGTACGGATCGCAGAAAAATCACCCCGTGTTGGAATGTTTCCTTAACGTTACGCAGGGTACGGTTAACAGATACTCGTAAATCAGTAAAAGTTGAACACTTTAAAGCCAATAAATTTTCATTGCATATTTATTCTTATATTTTAATAATTTTTAGCTTAAGAAATACAATAACTAAACTAATCCGAATGATTAAAATAATTAATAAGTTATCAAACAAATATAATGATAGTAAATAACCTTTCCATCATAATTTAACAGAATAATCGAAATATTACCACAGCGATTAACACCTATCATCGCATTCTACCTTAATGTAAAATAAGCTTAAAACTCCATGATGTTTAAAAAAGATTACGCTTTTTGCTGACGCTTAACGTTCTCACGTAATTTTCCCCGCGCCAAACAATTTTCCGGCACAAGCCAAGCGCGTGTCCAACATTATGGCCTCCCTTAGTATAACCTGTCTGCCATTTATATGTACATACATTATTCTTCATATACATTATTTTCGTTTTAATTTTGTATATCTGAACTATTATATCTCCGTCTTTATATTAATAATACATACGATACCGTTTGTCTACGCTCTTTAACCTATATAAAGCATAAAAGTGTTATGCTTTATATAAACCTAACGAATTTATACGTTCTGATTTGCACAAGTATTAGCAAGAGCTTAAAGCAATTTTTGTCTATGCCGTTGTCCATCGATAGTCTATTAGCAAGTATTAGGGTGCAATCTCCACCAGATTGCGAACTAACCACGTTACGATCTCATTCCGGATAAATTGTCGGCAGCACTCTACTTGACGGATACTTTTGAAACTAATAATCCAAGAACTTGTGACCGCTTAATTGTTTTCAATATACCTTTTTTTAGTATAATTCAGCGCTTTTGTTATTTTAGACATAGGATGTTACTTTTAATGCATGTTCCTAACTTGTACGTTTTATTTATATATCATAAGAAATATATTTTTATGTTTGATTAGAGTAATAACATTTTCTAATTTATTTTTAGAAATTACTTAAATTAAGTTTCAATTTCTAGAAGGTTGCAACAGTATTATCAGTTATGCTGAAACTATCTCAGTGTACATTTCTTCTAGTTTTCAAACCAAGCTCAAGTAGAAAGAGAAGAATGAAGAAGACAGAAGCAGAGCCCTTGGATGTTAAATTGACTCTAGTAGGGAGTCCGTCTCTGTGCGACTCCCTAATCGAGTCAGGTTGACTTCTTTGCGGCATAGTCATCATGAAGAAAGAAAAATATATTAATGATTTATATTTTGCTGTAGGTAGTTATAGTTTACATGTGTATATAAAATTTAATATCTGTTTTGCGTCCATCATAATGTTTAATATACTATAATTATTCGCCAATGTTTATTACTCTTAATTTGAAATAATATTACAAATGTTAAAGCAAATACAAATTCTATTTATGTTAGTAGATGATTGATGTTTGGTTTTCACATGACAACTACTTAACCAACCCGTCGCATTAGATATGTATAAGTAAGCTCCTAGCGAAGAACATTTGATGGCTTCCCTTCTAGTGTAATATGTAAAAGAGTATTATATTATATATTATAGCTTCGTAACTTAATGCTGAAAAATAATTGAAGGCAAACTTTTTTCGAATATAATGAAACTAATACCAGATCGCGGCGTGTTGACAAGACGTGACTCCCAATACCTCTAATGAGATCCCGGGGGAAATGATAGGGAAAAATAATAAATTAAAGTATCATGCAAATTGGAGATTTAAACCAAGAGGATTATAAAAGTTGATAATAATGCTGATTTTGCCCCTTCACATTTTTACCTATATTTTTCATCGTATCTATAAGTAATTACAGGCTTCAGCTAGTGGCTATAGAGTGATAGGTGGAACGTATAAATTCTCTTTGCAACAATAAATTTTAGTTTATGAGCTCAATTTGTTAATTGAGCTCATAAAAATAGCGGGTATGAGAGCATTCAAGTATTACGTAACGTATTTTGGGGGGGGGGATCCTTTTGTAAAACGTTACGATGCGGGCGGGGATTAAATTACGCGTTATTGTTTATAATTTTTTCGACTAACAAACACCACATAATAGTAACTAAAGAGTCACTAGGTGCTCACGAAACGTTTTACTATACTTAGGTACAGTACTGTACTTGGGTACTGAAAAACGTTATGACGAGTTACATGGGGGAGGTCAATAATCTCCAAAAATTGCGTTACGTACTTGAACGCTCCCTATGGTGTGGGAAGACATTGTGAAGAAAACATCATGCCTTATACCTATAATTGACAGCAAGATCACAACCAATAAAAATTATCAAAAAACTAAAAACAGCAATCAGAGGTCAACGCCCATAAATCTGTAGCATACTCGTATTATGTTAACTAAAATATTAGTTATATATTTTTTTATTTTAACAAAAATTTAAATCCTTGTTATTTCGTTCGAATTGGTACTAAATCCAGTATGATGAATTCCCACCTTCATTTCTAGTATATATTGGAAAAACTATTAAAACTTTTTCACGTAGCACAATCTATATTTGCGATACGTTGTAGTTACTACATTATGCCGTCCGCATTTACCTCGTGATTGTTTTACGAGACAGTAACAAGTCAAAGTTAAATAAAAATACCAATACAATATTTTGAAATTCTAGCTTACCCTTAAAAACCCTCCGAACAATTTTCTAGAAACTTTTTAAATCGTAACGAAGCGGAGATTAAAATATATTTGAGTATGGTAACTTTAACCCTTTGGGAAATTAGTGGAATTTGAGCGTAACCGATATTGCTATGAAAAGTATTGGCATAAAGTATTTTGCTGTATTCATGTACTTTGCGAGAGCGGCATTGACCAGTTAGAAATATAATTTATAGAAATTTTTGACCTGCCAATGTATTAGTTATTATAACACTGTATCTGTAATAGACATTAATAATTGTATTACTATGGTACGTAGGTTAATTATTTTGTAAATACTCTATATTTGTGTGTTATTAATATAAAATGTCATATAAATCAGCCTTAATTTTCAAATAATATATGTGTACTGTAGAACTATGCAAAAAATCCTTTAAATTCAATAATATGTAATAGTAGTATTAACATAATATATGCGGTGTTATTTGCTATGAGTAAATTATTTGTATGAATGCTTACTCTATTTTCCGTTTTTATATTGACAAAATTGCAGTAAGCAGTACAATTAATAGCAGTGTTAAATATTAAAGATATATACATATATTTATTATTATTCGGTATATTTCGTAAGTTTGTGAAATTTTCTTCAATACCTGTTGTGGCAATATTAGACTTATATTATGAAAATTTACAATTTCAGTATAAAATCCCAAAGAAAGAGGAAATGGTTGAGCAACAGCAACAGGAGCCAGACAACCCTCTCATGAGGAAGAAAAAAACTCCCGAGGAGTTGGCTGCTGAAGCGGAACTCGAAGATCAGGACGAGTTCACGAGTAAGATTATTCATGCACATGTTCATATGCGTAACATTCGCTCAATTGTTTAAATTACTATTGGAAACAAAATTATTGTTAACGTTTGTATTACACAGGTAAAAAAAATAAACGCCTCATATATTCGTTAAACACACATTTAAGCAATAGGCCTTTAAAAACAACCACTTTAAATTCATGCGTAAGTACGCCCAGCTAAAATGATATCATGACGTAAAATATCATCGTAACGTTACAGAATTGAAGAACACCATCGAAACCCAGGTGAACGAGCTGAAGTCGCAGATTGAGAGCAAATGCGTGATGCAGTGAGCATCGCGGCCGAGGCTGATCATTCCGTCACATCACACACACACAGTACTAACCCTCAGAACCATTTCGCTCAAACATTTCGTAGGAGAGATTTGAATTCTAAATTATTTCGGACGTAGTTGGCTAGTGGCGCGTTGGTGCTTGATAATAAGCAATAATATTTTTATACATTCATAATAAAGAGCCTCGACACAACCGACCCACGTTGATGCGTTAGGTCAAAAAGTCATCGCTGCTGCGATCAGACATTAGGATAACCTGTTTTATATGTTAACGCTTGTGATATATTGTTATTTAAGTGTAAAGATGAAAATTTTAATACAACTTACGGTATAAATAGCGCGAATAATTTAAGAAGTCTTGCACGCGTCTAATTCTGCTCTCTCTTCCCCTTGGACTCCGACTTACATTAAAATAACAATGTATTCGATTGTAATATTTGTTTCATCCAAATTCCCCTCGGCTCGGTTGGCACTTGGCAGCCGGCAGTTGGCAGTTGGCACTGGGTGTGGCTTGCGCTCTTCGATCTTCTCTCTCAGCTCTTCGACTTTGCCTCTAAATCTTTTGCATGTTCGCTTATTCAATGTGTACGGATCGTGTCAAGTATTCCGTTAGGATAGTATACCTTATCGACCTAGCCTTAAAGTCCACATCGAAATTGTAATTCATAGTTAACAATATTGTTGTTATCGAGCGTGACTCGCTCATGTTCGTTGTCATTTTGTTCTTGCATGTCTAATATAAGATCAATGTTCGTTTAGTATATAATATTGTAGATACGACACCTTGTTGTTCCGTTTGTCAGTTAGAGTAGTTGACGCGAATCTAATGTTTATCGATGTTTTATGCTTAGAGTAAAGTTAATGTTGTGCGAGTAAATTTTTCGAGCGATTGGTGTCGTACGTTTATGAAGATCCGCCAGCCTATGATTGTCCGTTTTGAAACAACTGTATACGGAAACTTAATCTATGAGTTGTATTGCGGATGGGAATGCAGGTTTATGAATTGTAGAATGGATAATTGTTCGAATATTAGACTCCACTTAAGCTGCAAATGCAAAAGATTTGTTATCGTCAAAAGCTGTGATATAAGAATAAAATAAACTAACGCTGTGCGCCCGACGCGGCCCGACCGCTCGCGCCCTTCCATTCTCTTACATTAGCTCTTACGTATTTCCCTTTTTGATCTTTCACTATAATACTATTATCATCTTCGAAAAGCACACTTCAACATAGTTACGCTCTCATAACAAAGCTTGGACAATTATTGCCACGTTCATCATTTATACTTTCAGGTCAATTATAACTACCTTTGCAAAACTCTATTCCATATACACCCCAAATGTAAATATGAATCAATAATTTCTGATTCTGTATAAAGTTATATTTTCAGATATGATACCTATTTCTCGCAATATATTTTCTTAGCTTACTTCAATAGGTCTTGCTAACACTTCTAGCCACTCATTAAATTCACAATCATCCGATCAGGTCAAGCGACCGGTCTCTATAAGCTATTTAAAACTTCACAATCTCTAATAATTAAGATAAAAGTTAAATCTTCACAGTGTACGTGTGTTAGGCTAGGTTAATCATATATTGTAATAGCTCTATGTGCGCATGACAGATTAGCTAAACGGTTGTTCGTAGATATTTGGGATATACAATAATAGGCGTAAGATTCCACCTTGTCTGTTGAATGTTTTAAATGATTTTGGCATGACCAATTTTGAAATTAACTTTTGGATACAGAGCTCGAGTACAAAATATCTGAAAACGAATCGATCTTTCACTAACTCTGCCAAAAAATAGAAGTTATTGAAATGGTGGCATGAATTTTAATTTCTTAAATTGACTCGCTTGAACATTGGCTTCAGCTGCCAATGTTTTATTAGGAATGTAAAATTCAACGTGTTGATCGACCGTATAACTTTGAGGATTTATTTCATGTTACCAATCATGACTACTAATGTTTTCAGATCTTAATGGCTCAGCCTACGAAATTTGTACACGTCTTAACCTTCTTGCTCTTTCCTCTATCCCTTTCGCCTGTAGAACTATAATCTTCGTTGTTGGCTCTCACTACGTAGATATAGTTGGTTAGAGAATTATTTTGATACGTAGCGAGTTTTAGATGTAATGTATATTAATAAATTAGCTAACTGTCACTAATTTCAAAAAGCTCGACCGTCGCGTGTGGCTGCATGAACATTAAAGCTCTGAAAGTGTGACGTGTCGTTTTCTCTCATGTGTCTTTCTTACACGTTTCAAATATCCACGGATTACGAGTAGACGCTTTTAAAGCCACTGTATGTATGTAAGCTTTAGATGTTTGGTGTATAGTAACGTATAACGAATGATTATGGCAATGTAAATGATTGCTTCGAAACGCGAAGGAATTTGGGTGATATCAAATGGTTGTCGCATGTTTTTTTTTATTCGATTTCACTTGTATTAAGCTACTGTATATAATTAACGGATTTCACACACTCACACCCTAAAATCTTTCAAGGTTAGATGTTTACTTAATTTTCATTTGATTAAACATTTTATATAAAACGAGGTTTATACAAGGTAGATGCGTAGTATAGAAATAATTATACATTATTTGATAAATGCCGTGAGAATTTGACTTATTTATTACATTTGTAGCATAATTTTTAAGACCTAAAGTGATTTGACCAATTCTGACTTTTCCAAAACAAAACCAGTTGAGTGATTGATCTTATGACTTTTATACTCAGGGTAATGTTACTATTGTTGTTTTTATAATAAATCTGTTTACATTCTTTAGAAGGTGTGACTTTTTGGCCTTGCGGTGCCAATATCTACCGTCTTTTTAACAATCTTGCTTTACTCTGCTCGCACTTTTCTAATGTATGCGGCTATTAGATGGCCGTTAGTACTTACATCTGCGAGATTTCCCTCTATTTCAATATGCGTGTGTGGGTTTCCAAGTATAAAATAAAAAACTTACAAACATACATACATATATTGCAATTAATAATAATTTAAACGATGAATTAAAAGGCGTAATAAAAACTATACAAGATTTAAAAATCAGTAAACAAAAAGCTAAAACTTAGTAAGTAGACAACTTAGAGACAACGACACTTCGTACCACACTAACACAAGAGCTTCAACACACAGTATTAATTGATTGTTAGATAAATATTTATATATTTTGTAGACTTTTCCGAATAGTATAGAAATAATTTTGAAGAACAAGGAACTGATGTTCAAGTGCCACAGACTGCATAAACTGCGCTTTGAATAATATTTTTCCCAAAATTATAATATCTGTATTGTCCGTAAAAGTCTTTGTTTGTATTTATTTAAGTAAAATTTTCATAGATCATATTTTAAATAGCATTATACGTGAAGGCATGTACGGTTCGACGAGCCCTTTAGTTCTTGCTGCCCTTGAGAAAAATATTGAAACAACTTTGAGGTCTCGTTCATACCGGTACCTGCTTCACTTGTTCACATAGGATAGTTATTTGGCCAATTTAAGATCACCTAGTGCGTTAGCTTTTAATATTAGTGACATCTAGTGTTAAAATTGCAAGTTTACGGAAATTAAAACTAAATATTTAAAAGTTGTGTATAACAAAATGTAATTGAATAAATCGTAATCCATTAATCAGGTATGAACTTGGTTCATAAGCATGTTGTATTGTTATTATAAAGAGAAGTTTGTAGTTTATCCACGATTAATTAATTAGAGTAATGGAGGAACACGAAAAAGGTTATTGTTGAAAATGTTTTTAGGTAAATAAATCGGATTGAGCTTTTGTGAAAACCTTGTTGTTACTGATAAGTTCTCATTTTCCGAGCTCGGCCGACAGACTGCCATTCTGTGGTCATGCAACTAATTCGTTTAAACTGTCTCTACTATCACTTACGTAGTTTGGTACTAGAATAGGCTTTTTCGCTACTTATTGATTTATATTTAACTGTTGCAATGCATTGTTAAATTTATTTACTCCTTATTAGTTATGTATAAAGTTTAGAGGTAGCCATTTTCATATTAACTTACTGTGAGTGTGAAAGTGGTGTATCTACCATGTTGTTAAATAATAAATAAACTACATTGTACCACCAGTTGTTGTTTTATTTCATTACACCTTATCTTAACTAATTTATTAAAATTTCACAAGAATTCCTTTGAATGTATAATGATATTATGAGGACATCTTAAACATACAATCTTCATCCAAGATAAAAATTAATCTAAAAGTGTAGTCATATCCCAGACTTTTTTCAATTTCTTGCTGACATTAGAAAAGAATGATATTACGTCTTCGAGTGTTGAGGATATTATTTTAGAATTTGGATTTTCGCTGATTTTAATTATTGCACCATCATCTTCTATCTTTGTTTCCAAGACAATTGCATTTAAATTGTCATCTATATTTTCATAATCATCATTTTTGAGAGCAATATCCATTGGTAGATTTCCCAATTTCTTTACTTTATTGAAAATTTTAGAAAATTTTCTGTTCTCCTTACTATCCAAGTCTATAGCGTTTTCTAATGAATCAACTTCGTCATACTTTGATAAACTATTCCGTGCAATACTACGTCGTTTTCTTGTAGCGTCTTCGCCAACGTCAAGTCTTTGCAATTGCAAGTCTTCGTTTAATTTCTTATTCTTAATATCCAATCCATTACTAAAGTCTTCAGATTCTTTATTTACTTTTTTATCTATACCTTTTCTATTTGTTCGCATTTCTCTAGGCTCTGAGTATCTTCTGCGTTTATTATTTTTCGTTATTACGCTATTTTTACTGCTTTTCTTCAAAAAATCTTTGGTGCGTGTAAAGTCACTTGTTACATCACGAATTTTGCTTATTAAATTAGAACTAAAAGGTAGATTTTTACTTATGCCTATAAGTTTTCTTCTAGGCTTCCTATAAAAATATTCATGGCTATTTTGAGATTCTCTTCTAAGTCTACTAAACGCATTGTTGTTCATTTTGCCTTGAAAAATGGTATGAATTTTCTTCAAGTCTTTATTTATCCCAAACAGCCGATCCCGTAAGGCTGCCTTGTTTTGTGCCAAGCTACTTTTAAGTTGGTCTAATATTTCTATATTATTTGATTTATTCTCACGGATATCCGATCTTTTAACTCTCCTTGTACGTGGTTCTTCTTCACTTAAAACTACAACTTCAGAACTGTCTTCAAATTTTTCTTTAGCTAGCTCACGGCAAGCTTGAACTTGAGTATTTGCTAATACCCAAAATCCAAATGATTTAGGAGGGAGACTTATGAGTAATGATTTGTATGGACGAACGTGTTTTACTACGGGCCGAATATCTCCTTCGTAATACATGGCGTGGCTGTTTACCACAATATTTCTAGAACAAACAAGAATCCATAAATTAAAAAATCTTTTAAAATGTATCTCAGAGTAGATCGAGAAGGTTAATTAGCTAAATATTTTTGCCCTTGAGTGAGGTATAATATGAAAGGCTTTTTAAATTCGTTAATAATTCACAATTGCAAATTTTCAAATAAATACTCACTCATTTTCATCAAGACTTAGTACGAACTGCATAATATCACCCCCTAATTCTTTCTTGGGTAATTTTATTGAGAACCGAGCTGTTTCATCGTCCATATTAGCACCATAAAGTGTCAAAGCACCAGGAATAGGTTTGTGATCGAGGGAAGTACAGTGTGCGAAGAGAGTTGCGTTTGTTACGTCTAAATCGACGTCCAAAACTCGTTCACCAACAAGATTTTTGAATAGGAGAGCCATGTAGAAACTCTGCAAGATTTAAAATGTCGAAGACAATTAGACAAAAACCTAGCAACAAAGTTGAATGTTCTATAAAAATAATAGTAATCAAACTCATGAAAGAAATATGGTAGTGACAAAATTATTGCCCTGTGCTGTGTCTTGGGTGACTAGAATACAATTATTCTGTGGTACATGGTGCATGTTTAAAATATTGTTTAAGAAAAAGTAGTCTTAGTCTTAAATCTAATCAAGCAAAACTCGTGTAAAACTTTTGTAACCTGATGATGTATGTTAGAGGATATCTTTTATGATAATGATTAATTCGCTTCCTATATTGTTCCAACCTCATATTAACACTTTAATTCTGGCCAAAGGTCACATAATATCAGTCTCGTTAAACACTTCATTTTATATTATTAAAAAATAATTTTACAGAAATTCTTAAATCCGGAATAATTATGAATTCTTAATTAATTAATTTATATTCAAATATAATTGCATTACATTACTAAAAAAAATCACTCCGTTTGTTCCACACAAAATCTAGTTACAAAAGGTAAAATGAAAGCCCTTACCAGTGTAGGTTCATGCAGTTCCTCTTCAAGCAAATCCCTGTAGTGTATCGAAAAGCCATTTCGGGCTGCAAAGCCAAGACTGGCAAGCCATTCGGCTGCCCTGTGCAACTCCGTTTTTGTATAGGTCCGCTCTGTCAGCCATAACGGAATTTGACTCTTGGCAAACACCTTAAGTAGTTTCCTACGGTCCTTCTCTGACATTCTTTCAAGTTCTTGCGAAGATGAGTTGCTGTAATTAAGAACATTATATTTTTTTATGTTATAAGAGGCAAACGGGCAGGAGGCTCATCTGATATTAAGTGATACCGCCGCCCTTGTACACTCGCTCGCAAGCGCGCTGCCGCCCTTATAACTATTGGTACGCTGTTTTTTTGATGGACCCTAAGTGGAATTGGTTCGGAAATACTTCAGTGGGCAGCTGGTTCCACTAAGTGGTGGTGCGCGGCAGAATTTGCCTTAAGAAACGCTCAGTAGTGGAACGTCGGACGTCAAGATGATACGGATGGTATTTTGTAATTTGCCTTGACGATAGCGAAACTCAGCTGCAGGTATTAGTCGGAACAACTCCTCTGAACACTCTCCATGGTAAATGTGGTAGAAGAGTATTTTGATGGTCTTGTTTCTTGTGTAATTAATATAACTGTTATCTATATAACTAGTCAACCATTTCGATCTTGATTTTTTCCCTTGTCTCTAATAACTACAATTACGCATTTCGTATTATGATTTTGTGTCAAGTATATACTTATATTTATTTTACGTAATATTTTAATGTTTTTTACCGTCTTATTGCTATAACGCAGTAGTTTAGTTCCATACTAGTAAACTAAGACAAAAACTAATTAGACTACGGTTATAGCACAATACTTGTTTCCAATAATGTTGGTTACCCATACCCATTTAAGAATAAAGCGTCCATCGCGTCATTTGACAAGGTGACGTAATCCCTGAAGTCACTTTTGGAGTGTTGCTGCAGACAAAGTGTGACGTCACCTCCCACAACTTTCCAGCCAGGACGTGAAAACGTCTCTGTTATTACTCTAAGGGTTTCCATATCGTTAAGGTATTCTTCTATAGACTGGTTCTTGCATTCTAAAAATAAACATTAAATTAACGTTACATAATACAATCTTATGCTTTTTATAACTCCGCTAATGTCTAATCATGTTTAAATATGAATCGACTTTCTCAATATAAATTGTATGTGCAGTATGGTCTGCAAAAATCATACCAACTAACAAGAACTTTATTTAAAACTAGCTGATCCGGCAAACGCCGTTTTGCCATGTCATTATATCATTTATGGTTATTGTGCCTCACTCGACATAGATAAGTAACTTTTTTGGTTGATTTTTTACACCTTGTGTCCGAAAAACCCTAATATCTTACGGAACCCTATTTTTGTTCAAAATTAAAAATAGCCTATATTACTCGTGGATAATGTAGCTTTCGAATGATGAAAGAATTTTTAAAATCGGTCCAGTAGTTTATGAGGCTATTCATTACAATCAAACAAACAAGCAAAGTTTTCCTCTTTATTATATTAGTGTAGATAACAATTTCAAATACTGTCACACGTCTTCTTTCTCGTTAAATGTATAAATTAATAATAAATAATTTAAAGATCATGGGTGTTGTAATATAATAACAAATATTGATAAAATTTTGTAAACAATAATTTCGAAGATGAAAACAGTATTATTGCCATATGCTTTATTCTGATAAAAATATTTTTAAGACTTACCATAACCTAATTGCCAAAAGACATTAGCCAAATCTAAACGATCAGCCGCTGTTAGGACATTTAAAGCGGTGTTTGCGTCCCACATACCCGCATTAGTTTTCTGATCACTGTTTAAGGCAAACACCAGGTCGAATCCAGTAGTATTCGACCATTTAATGAATTTCTCCCACTGTTTTTGTGGTATAAAGTCATCTAAAAATGCGTAAATTTTGCTATACATTTGTTCATATAGTAAACAATACGTATGATCGTCAGAATAAAAATTAATGCCTCTAAAACTACATTTACTGGCAGTTCTCAAATCAAGGGAAGAGAGAGCGGCAATAGACTCTTTAATACTGTTGAAAATAGCTACTTTTATTGTATTACTGCGGGAACAATACGCAAACAGGTAATGTCAAGGTAACGCAGAAATTTATAATTATATACACAAATTCAAGTCCGACCAGACACCACAAGTACCCGTTTAAGAGTATGATCATATAGTAGGGATCAATGAATCCGATGAACGGACGCCTTATTGTACTTCTGCTTACTTCATCCAGTTACAAGACACCGGCAAAATCTGTTATTTTAGACATCACATGCTTTCTTATTAAAATTCCACTATGTGAATACCTATGTGGTTCTCATTGTGCACACTATAACCTAATGTAAGTGTGTGCTTTAATTTCGCTGCTGATAGAGATGTTTTTTGTTTAATATTTTTATAATTCTATCAGTATATTCATTTAAATAACATTTGTAATAAATCAAGATTACCAGTGAGTCGTAATTACACTTTTAACTAACTAACTAATCTATTACGAACGAAGAACCTCACATCGGAATAGGCAAAAATATAATAAATGTAATAATAAGAATTTACTTATAAATAAAACTAAAGTTTAGTTATTTATAGTTAAATTGCGCAGACAAAAGGAATACAAAATTTTATTAAAAGCTCTTGTAAGCTTATTTTTAATGATAAAAAGCGTTACAAATTTCCTAACAGATCTATCAACACTGTTTTAATCGTTGAGCTTTTATCAAAGAGCATGTTACTTATTGTTTTGTTCAATTTGATGTGAAATACCTATTTGGTTCTTAAAAGAGTATCTACAAAGCTTTCTATCGGTTCTTGTCGGTAGACGCCAGTCTCCGTGCTGGTAACTAAGGAAATTAATGATTTAGAATGAAAAAAAAAAGAATAAACCTTTAGACTGCCACCCAGGTTGATTATCAATAGCAAACGTGTTGTTTATGAAAGTAAGGTGCTCTGTGGACGGCCCAGCAATACGCAGAAACGCCGGCGTCAACGCAGAAGCCATGCAACTGCATTCTTTGCTAAAGTTTTAATAATATAATTAGGTTTTTGCCAAATAAGTTAGCACACAAGTTAAATATATTTTGCAAAGATTTTCTAAAACTTTCTTTCATGATCCAAACCAATCCAACCTGGGCAAGTTGCGTACCAACTACCAAGATAGGGTTTATACTTTACATTCTGTCTTCTAGGAATAATGTTTAAGTATCATAAATTAATTAATATGGTTTTATATTTGTACCTAGGTTTAGTTGGTTGTTTTAATACATTCAGCTCAGCTAAGTATGGTTAAATGATCGTTATCAGTCCTTCACAAATATTTCTGAAGGATTGTAAATTTACATTTTCTTTGGTTAAAAACAAAATATTAAAAAATTAAACATGATCCTAAATAAAAAAACACTGACCTGTTATATTTTCCAATGGATGCAAATAGATCCTTAGGATCAACACTTAAACTCAAGAAGCGCCTGTCTACGAGATTTATATAATTGTCAGTAAAAATTTTGACGTTATAAATATTCGAATTTACTAAACTAAAGCAAAAGACTAATAAGTAAAGGTACAACATTTTGATAAATAAATCCGAGAAAAACTCGGAAGTCATTATATGCGATGCGAAAAGTTATGTTACGGGTAGCGTGAAAATGTTATTAAGTATATATATTTATCAAAACTAAAAAATAAAATATTATAAAATCATTATTAGGCTCATTTACTTCCAATGGGTTATGCCTCATAAAGTAATCACATTCCTGCGTGTTTAATTGATCATTTGAAGGCACTCTTTTTAGGTATTAAACCCAGTTAATACGTGGGTTTTAACGGTATTTTAAAACATTTAATACCAAAAGTAACAAATTATTCATAAATTCTACTATAGATTTTCTATATCTATCAAATCTTATCAATATCAGTTTTTCTCATAAATTGACTCATTTCAAATAGAACTAGACACAGGTGTGCTATCACGTAATTTTATCTTTCGTATTTCGATAACAATGTAAGCCTTGGATGAACCTAATCCCTTTTATTATTGATAATTTTACTTTACAGATTTACCACATCGGTATACTGTGGTATATGAGGCCGATCTCTGTCTCTGTTGATAAATTAAAATATAATTTTTAAATACATTTGATTTTAAATTTTCTTAACATTATACGTGTTTTTATTGGTTATCGTGACTTAATTATTACCAGTAGACTTTTCAGACTTTGTAATGTATTTATTATTTTATTTGTTGTTGCAAAAACTAGGTTCATTTAATATTTAAAAGTTAAAATGTAAGTTCGATAACTTTGTAAAAAAACGGAGAGTTTAGACAATTCTTCTCGTGCTTTCTACGCCCTATGAGAATGGACAGTAAATGAAAATATTGAAGCACTTCATTTTTAAATTATCGACGTTCATAAGTGTACATTGCATGAACAAATAAAATAACAAGTTAACTTTGTTACTGACTGTAACATAAGATGCTGAATTCATAAAATAGATTTGCTTGATTGCAAAAATGCTGTTCACTTGAGCGTGTGTTATAAATATCAAATATAACACGTACAACAGGTATGCTTTTGCTAAGTCATCGTTTAAACCGTCTTGTAACAGAAGACACTACCTATTTTACGATCAAATTTATATCAACGTTTTTATCACATAGAATTCGTGTAACGACAATCTTTAAAACAATTAACATTTTCTGATAAACTACTAAATCGAAATAGTATCAGTTAATTATTACTGATATAGGTTTTAACATTTCACATTGTATTTCTACTATATTACTAATATTGGTTAATATTGCCCAAATCCTTCGAGCTCCATCTTCACACAACACAACACTTTGCACCACCATTAGCACTTTCCATATAGACGTGTATTTTTGTGGTGATTTAAGTTTGATTCCCAAAATACAACCAAATAAACTTAGTGCGAGTCCCAGGAATTCAAAACTTACCATGAGGCGCAATTACGTTTAAAGCGGGCCATAGACGAACCGCATGTTGCAGTCAAGACCGACTGCAACATGCGGTCGCCGCACGGCGATCTGCAGTTTCCATACTAAATTCATATTCGCAATACACGGACCGCTCGAGCAGTTTCTGAGCAAACCGCATTTTGCAGTCGGATCAGGGAAATCGAAACTTGTATATCAAAGATAGGCCTGCAAATTAGCCAATTGAAAAATAAATTAATGGCAAAATCCTTGACGGCAATATTGAAAAACTTAATCAAAAGTTGGCGAATGCTGAGCAGTTTTTGAGAAAGATCCATTGAATTTATAAAAATACCAAAACAAAAGTATTAGAAGAAAGATGACTTATTCACATCAGCGCAGCATTTACTTGTAATTGGTATGGAAAACCATTCGCGACGGCTTTAGGCTGCCTAACAAGAGAAATTTTACTGTATTCATACTAGTTATTGAATACACTACCATATTTACAAAGAGTAAAGTGGTTGAGGCTTTAAAAAATATTAACAAAACCAATGCTGAGAAACTAAATACTACACATCTGAGCCTTGACGGTGTATCATCAACAATATAAATGTCAGACTACCAAAACTCGTGCATATCGATCACACATTCTATAAAACCTAATAATAAAAGCCCCAAAAGTCACCTTAATGAAGTAGAAAGTGTTATTCTTAAAGTAGGCGCCGGTATCCCCTAGCGCTATTCAATGAATGCATTTAATACCACATGGGATGTGCTCACATAGGACAAACATTTATTTTAAATACTATCTTAAAGCAAGAGTTCTAACTAACAAACAGCGTAAGGACACAATACTCAAAATTCGCATAATTTTTGAAGTTATGAAAAATTGATGATAGAGAAAGTTTACGATGCGCGCGCACCGTGACACAAAATTAACAGAATGAAGTTGCCCAACCAAACAGAAATGGAATCTCTATTAGTGGAGCATGTTGGCACGCACGCCGCCTCTGTTCACTGTGTATTTATATTTATAATATTTATCCACATGCTTTGAGTTTCTACATTTAAAACACATGTTTTCATTATACAAGTGCGAATTTTACATGTGCGTCTGAATTATAATCAGAAGTGATTTAAATTGAATTATTAAATCAATACTAATAATTATTAATATTAGAAAATATTTGTGATAAACTGTGCTCATCAACCTTCCTAATAAGTGTTTCAATACAATTGAGGTTAACTATCCGTATGTATTATTAAAAATGCCAAAGAAGTATAACTTCTTCCGCGCGTACATAGGTACACGCACCCTTTTTTCTGCTTTCTTGGGCCATTTATGTACAACAAACTTAATTCTTCCTTAAGAATAAAGTCAAAATTGGTGATACTGAATTTCTAAAAACTCTTGATGACGATGCAACAGAAAATATTTTGTTTTCACAGTTCACACCCTAGACTGCTTTGATGGAGTTTTGACATTGACGTACAAATCATACAATGACAATCGACATTACTCATGATTTACACCTCCGAGCTGCCTTGGCAATTTATTATTTTTATTTACGTACCTACCACAATTCATAACATTGCAATCAAATTATTTTAATAAATCGTTGTCTTATCGCGATATATTCGCATGTAACTTGAGCAGTGTTATCTCTCTTGTTAACGTTTTACGCGTAAGATTATGCCAAATAAATTGGTTAATTTTTATTTGAAACTGGTTTCGATATTCAACTTTGGTATGTGCTTGTGAAAATGGAGAAGACCGAGGACAATAAAAAGGACGAAACGACGGGCCAGAAAAAGGAGATACCGTCTAACTTGCGGAAAGTGTGTTTAATTTGTGGTGATAGAGCGTTAGGTTACAACTTTAATGCAATTTCCTGCGAGAGTTGTAAAGCATTTTTCCGTCGTAATGCCCTTACTAACAAAGAATTCAAGTGCCCCTTCTCGGACAACTGCGAGATAACAGTGGTTACGCGACGATTTTGTCAGAAATGTAGACTCGAAAAATGTTTTGCAGTGGGGATGGTGAAGGAATTTATAATGTCAGATGAGGACAAAGCTGAAAAAAGACGGAAAATAGAAGAAAATAGAGCTAAGAAACGTCAGATATTAGAAGGTGATGAATCAGTAACAAGCTCTAAAATAAGAAAGGAAGATGTACCTCCAGCTATTGAACCTACAATACAACATAATGTTCTTAATAGCACTACTTGTAGTCCAAATAGCACAGTACAGTCTCCCTTGAGCACGGATATGGAAAACTCATTGAGTTCCCCACCTTTCTATGGCTATAATTCACAAACAAGCTGTGATACTCAGTATGCAAAATTCCGACCAATAAATGAAAAATTTATTATTAGTCGAGATTTGCAAGAAGCAAAGCTAGCTTATATGAACAATCAAGTAGATAGCATGTATTCTGAAACCACAAAACAAGACAGTATAAAGTTAGTATTAGTATTTTATTTTAGAAAGATTTAAATATGGTTAGTTACAAAAGAGTAACTTTATCCTTATCTTTAAAGTGACTTTGAAACAGAAGTGATACTGAATGGCCTCTACATTTATATAAATTGTTACTTTTTACAGTTTAGCTGTTTTATATATACATATGATATGTACATATAATTTACACACTAGATTTTTTTATTAAATTAAAAAGAAAGTATTACTAAATGGTACATACAATATATAGATATAAAAATATACATAAAGTTATCATCTTTCAGTAAGATTTACTACTATTTTAAAACCATTTGATTTTAAATTATAACAGGTCATTATTAACCAATGGAGATAATATCTCACATGCAGTTATATCAAATGAAGTGAATCATGAAGAAACACCGTCCACAAGTGATGCTGATGTCAATAAAGCTAAAGAAATATTACAGGATGTTGAAAGGTAATTTTATTTTCAATCACTTGAAAATAACTTTTATTTTAAAGTGTATTTATATGATTATTTCTCTGATTTCTATTTCCAGACAAATCAAAATACAATTTCACTTCCTTTAATTAATATTAAATTTTAATCTAATGAATCATACACTTTATAGCTTGCATGAATCTTAAATAAATATATACTAAGAACAAATCTAAAACACTGACACACTTGTACAGTAAGTGATTAAGAAGAATAATAGTATAGGACCTGGATACTATTTGTGTAGGTTCTGTGTAATATTAAAAAATATACTATTTATTGCAGAATTGAGCCTAATTCTATGGAGTCCATATTGTGTGAAGCAATAAAATTGGAATTTGAAGCTTACACATCACTTACAAATGTAAACAGTTCATCTAGGGAACTCAATGAGGTATGACTTAATAATTATATGCTAATTCTATTAGAGGGTAATGTTACTCTAATATATATTCTTTGTTGACTGGATTATGTGTGGGAATTCAAACTTAAGATTTTGCTGATCTTCATTGTATAGAACTACTGAATAATTAATTAATGTTGTAATGGGGTTTGAATTAGATACTATAAACAGTTTTGCAACTTCCACAATTTCAATTAGCACAACATTAAAATCATGGCATGCTTGTGATGCCAACTAGAATCTGGCTAATGAAAGAAGATAATTGAATTATTTGAAAACTTTCGGATGGCAACACAGAATGTTATGGAATTTCTTAGGTTAGTATGATTTATTGGCTTGATACTTTTTGCAATTACTCATTTTTATTTTTAATACTATTTATTTTTTACGAATAGTTAACAGGTATAATAGCCTAAACTTTGGATTCCGATTTTGATTATTCCGAATAAAGTTGTGTTTTATAATAAATATAGTTTTAGTTTTCCATGCAATGCTAGTCATTTTAAGTATCTATAGTAAAATACTAAACATGTATAGTATATTTTAATTTCATAGAAATACAGTTACTATCAATGTAAAAAATAATAAAATGAAATCAAGTAAGTTTAATTCACAAAATATTTCAAACTTTTAGGGATACCATTTTTTTTTTTTAATTTGCCGCGCTTTTTCTTTATTTTCTTTCATTAGCCAGACTCTATCCTATTACTAGATCTATACCGCAAAACTATAATTAAGGTGTCATAATGAAAGTATGTAGATTACAAAAACTAATTAACAAGATGGCATAAATTTCCACCAATTCCACTATAACACAGTATAGTAAAAAATCTTCCCTTAATACAAGTCCATGTGTGTGTGCTTAATCAAGGCAGATTATCCACGGGACAAACATATTTATGCCTCTGTTACACTACTAGTTTTTTTAACGAAAGTAAGATGATTCCCTTATCATCATGATCAGTAATGATGATGATAATCTTTACTTCTATTATGATAAGATTCCACTTGAATGTGTAGTCTCCTCAGAACTTTGCCTAATAATAATAGCATAATGTTTACTAACATTGTTCATGAATAAATAAAATATATGTCATATTTCGGCTCTAGTTTATAAAAATTCAAATAGTGTTATTGCATTGTGTCAACTTAATTAATTTTTTATTGTATTCATGCTATGATGAAATGACACAGAATAGTGTCTGTGTTAAAACAGTTTAATTGGACTGATTTAGTTTCTAAGAATAGTTGATGTCTTTTAACTATCTGGACTGGAAATAGAGAGAAATAGTTTGATCAATGTTATAGGTAGAAAGAGCAAAGCTGAACGAGCTAATTGTAGCAAACAAAGCCCTCAACGCGCCCATTGACGACGACGTCTCAGAACTTATTGGAGATACTTCAGGATTTAAGGTGTGTTATTAGTCTAAACGTCTCCTATTATTTTTCTAATAACTATTGAGTCTATAAATATAGGTTGCTGAACAATAATATTACCAAACTTCAAGCTATTATCTACTAATATAAGTGAGAATTATTTCCATAAAGACAAACTGTAATAGTAATTACAGTTAATTATATTTTTTTTACATTCAAATATATACGACTTCATCTACCGACCGTATCTGACCGTACGATCAGAGATCTCTAGCCGGTGTTACGTTCTTATATAAATTGTTAAATTGTCAATTACAGAACAGAATATTAACATTGTCATCTCTTATTCATTCCCAAGGTTCAAAATCAACAGAATCATCCAAATTACGTCTGTAAAATCAACCTAGGAGTTGTTCTCATTCGAATTCTTCTCGAACGCAACAGAGTGAACGCTACTTATTCAAAGCTAGATATATTCAGCAGTGGGGTGATCAATTAAGAAAAAAGTTTAAGCGTCTATCGGGTACATAAGCCCTATTGTTAAGCGATTATGTATTTTGAAATAGGTAAAATTACTAGTAAAAACTATCATTTCATCATAATTATATTCACTATCGCAATTATATAGTGAAACGGAACGCACCTCGCGCGCTGATTGGTTGTTTGTTTACATTCGACAACAAATAAATATGGTGGCGCGCGGCATATGCCGTTCACCTTTCCTTCGAATTCCCTTTTGGTAAAAGAAACTCGATTCAAATATTTATATGAGACATGTATTACGTAGCTTTAAATATTATAATATAATTATTTGATGCGCCTTATATAAGACTATTTTGGAAATATGCCTTTATTATTTTTCAGGCATTCAGCAATAAACACGATCCGCGACTAGTGACAATTGTCAACTTGACCGCGGTCGCAATTAGACGGCTGATCAAGATGGCCAAGAAGATAAATGCTTTTAAGAACATGTGCGAAGAAGATCAGGTATATTTCTTTTACACAAAATTCACTTCAAACAGTAGTAATTGCGCAGTAGTTAAATGTCGCGCGTAACCATGGCAACGCGTCGTCCCATGCCCCTTCACCCATAGTCGTCGACGTCAAAAATTACAATCATGACATTGATTAGTGTAATAATTTATATTTTATGATTAATTCAACATTGAGCAGTGGCCTAGTGGCTTCAGTGCGCGATAAGGGGATAGGGATAGAGGGGATCCACATCGTCGCCTGCGTATCTATAGTAAAATACCTAAATAATGATATGTAATATCACTAGCCACATTGCTCGCGTATATATCTGCGTTAAATAATGTCACAACTCATAGCTTTTGCTGCTGAAAATTGCATTTAGTCCAAGAACAAAACAGAAAAGTTACCATTGAAACAGACAGAAGTTATTAATTATACGCACTGAAAGTTTTAATAGTATGACTAAAATTAACAGGTGGCGTTACTAAAAGGCGGTTGTATAGAGATGATGGTTTTGCGCAGTGCCATGACGTATGACGGACAAGGAGACCAATGGAAGGTAAATAGGTTGATTCCCAGCGAAATAATAAAAGATTTCCTTAAAAACATGACATTAATACAAACACAAGTATGTGAAGAAATAAAAAAAAACAAAAATAGTTTAAAAAATTATAGATAATGTTTAATTTGGTTACATATGTGTAAATTTTGTCTAAGATTTATCATTGTCATTATATATATATTAGATTTATCTGTACAAAAAAATATTACGTTAATTAGATTTCTCGTTTTGTTGGTGATAAGGTTCCTGATTAGAAACACTGTACCCATTGCACTGTTTTAATTTGTTCATAACGATAACTTCCAGCTACCACATAGCCAGTCGTGTTTTAGCAGTATCCGTACAGATGTATTAAAACTTGCGAAAGGCGACATCTATCGGTCGCATGAGGCATTTATCAGGTCCTTCAGGCCGGAATGGCGGACAGACGAGCACATCATACTGATTATGTCTGCATTACTTTTATTTACACCAGACAGGGCAAAGGTTGTGCATAGAGATGTTATCAAATTGGAACAGGTAATAATTATTTATTAGTTAATAATTAAACTATTATCCATGCATAATAAAAAAGGATATAGTCACATACTCTTTTACGTACACACCAATGTTTAGATTATATTTCACTAAGGTAGGTGGCATAAGGTTCATGACAGTTTTGAATTGAAACTTCTTTATCGGCGTTGGAAAAAAAATTACGTCACGTGACGTCGTCGCATTTTTCCGTTGCGCGTTATTGATTAGTAAAATAAAATAATTGAATTATTTGTATTCTTTGTTTTAAACTTTATCTAACTTAACTTTAATTAACCAATTTCTGTAAAGTTGCATATAGTAGATCATTTTTCGTTAAATAAGGTCATAAAGAAGTTTCACTTCTTACGTGTGTACACGCATACAATTATTTATTTTTTCTATCTAAATAAAAAACAAAAACTTTAATGTCTGATAGACGCAAAGGATCTGCGAATATTTAAGACAGTATTTGTATTGCAAGCAATCAGAGTTTTCTATTTTACTAAACACAAATAAATTTTCAGAACTCTTACTACTACCTCCTTCGGCGTTACTTGGAAAGCGTATACCCTGGATGCGAAGCGAAATCGACCTTTTTAAAACTCATTCAAAAGACCATCGAACTGAGACGATTCGCGGCAGAAGTAACTGAGGTCTATTTAGACGTGAACCCCATTGAACCATTGCTTATGGAAATATTCGATCTAAAACAGCATCCCGCTTAGGTGAGAAAAATCAAATTGAGTAATGAGTAAAATCTAAAAAGCTGGTTTAAAGTTATAAAAGCTTATTTTCAAAGAAAATTTCGTCATCGAAATAGCGTCCAATAAAAAACAGACTAACTTTGTTTTAATTAATTTTGAAGTGCTTCTGATTGCGTACATTTAACTGTATTTGTTGTCAAAAAACGTTAACAAATTATTCAGATGTGAGATTTTAATTGATATAATATTTTCGTTGGATTAAATATTGATGTCCGATTTTTTTATTGCATTTGTAATAAATTGTGGTATTGCTTACTTCAATGTATGCACAAGAAAAGTGGTTTTTAATAGGCCTTTTTAGGTAACTTGACGCAATTATATAAAATCTGCATTTACTTTAGTTTTTGGCCTTGAATGGACATTTGAATCTTGAATGAAACAACCCATGGTGCCAATATTTGGAGAAGCCGTTCATGTATTACGTAAACACTATAAGGGTTTTTGATTTTCTTATTTGGTTATGACATCAACAGTAATTATTCAATTTTTCACACATATACCCCCCTCCCCACATTATCTATGCTTGAAAACGAAATGAGGATTTTTGAGGATTGACCATTGATATACAAAAAACCCAAGATGCACAGTCTCGAATAAAAGTAACACTCGAAAGTGTCCCGAAACACTATTTCTGTCCCTATCTATAACAGTATATGTTACAAGCATATATTATCATATATATACAAGCAAAATCAACCTTACGCGAATTGCTTAAAGTTGTTATTACAACGCAGTTTATACGTACATAAAGAAACAAAATTTTACGACCGACCGTGGTCGGTAGGACAAGGTATTGAGTGGAGTCGAACATGACTTTTTTATTTACAACTATTTCACATAATTTTAAATTTATCCGACTTTTCGGGTGCTTTACAGCGTTCGTGGTCACGGTGACTGAAGACAAAAGGTGTTGGATGTTAAATAGTTGTAAATTTATAATAATACATAATTTTAATCCGGTTAAAAAGTTTTTTCTTTAAATTAAAAAAAAAAAGTTAAATTGGCTACCTCCTGCCCTACACTTTATATAGCGTAAATATATTTGTCAAAATCTACACACAAAAAGTTCAAAAGTACATAAATTTATTTATAAAAAAAACACAAATAAATAACATCGACTCCACTTATTAGACGCGAGACTATTTGAAATAAGAGCACAATTTAGAATGTTGCGATCATTTTTTGAGGACGTTTTTTAGACGTTGATTGTGCATCTTGGGTTTTTGTATATCAATGGGATTGACAAAAAAATTAATACGTTTAATAGGGGGGGATAAATTGCTTACGTAATACTTGAACGGCCCCTGACGAGTTCTATTATTGTCAATAGATATTAGCAGTTGAGATTTTTAAACCAGTGTTGGTTTGGACCATTATTTTTGTTAATGTTGTTTTATAACTTACTAGTAATTATGTTATCAAAATTTTGATGTTTATTAGTCCTAGTTTTTAGTTTATCAAAATTCACAGTTGGCAGAGATCGTACACTATTTTAAATCTATATGCTCTATATTCTTGTTTAAGAAAAATACCAAAAATTAATATAGATTTTATCCAACTCTTGGAAGTTATTTATTACTAAGTATATTTTTGTAAATATATTGTAAATGAAAACTATTTTTATATCATTGTTGTTAGATGTATAATTTATACTAAGAATTATATTTTAAGAAGGCGAAACAATAAATAATTTAGTTTCATAAAAAAAATGTTTTATTAAACAAAAATTAAATAAACGCAAACAAAACATAACTCTAACTAAACATTCCTACTGACCAGTTTATGTGTAATAACATAATTAATAAATAGAATTTAAATTAGAAGTTTTAACAAATAAAAAATACGAAGTGCACAACCCTATATTTCCATAATTCAGTGCATACTTTGTTGCTCAAGCTAATCTAAGCTGTGTAGCAGCCTTCATTTCGAATCTATTTAAACATATCGAAGATGTATAAAACGTGAAAAACAATAACCACTGGGTTACGCCGTCACTGTAGAACATAAAATGAATGATAATTATAATAACATCACATCACGACGTCAATATCTACGAAGCTTAAAAGAATTGAGCCTAAAAACCTTAAACATGCTAAAATGCTCATTTCACCACACAAACAGTAACATCATTTAAATTAAACGTGAAACTATCAAGGCAGCTCGTATTTCTAATTATAAAAAAGGAAACTAAAACAAAGAAACACGCAACTAAAGTCCTTCTTGACAATGGTCAATAGATTAAATTTGAAAAATGTATTGCCAATGTATAAAATTTACGAGTTACGCCAATAAGCGCTTGCATACTAAAAATCTATCTATCTATAAAATCTATAAGCTATCCGTTAGAATAGCTCCATATACAGTTAACTTCTTGTGCGTATGCCAATCAATTTACTTCTTATCAATACCTAGAGCGATCTTCATCTCCAAACTATAGCTCTCATCAACTCTATCGAATCCCTTGGTTTCAGTATCAACACAATCTTCAAAGACTTCCTCACTTGCAGAAAGATTAAGGATCTGAGTTTCATCTGTTGTAGGTTCGTAAAATTCTTCATGAGCCTTTGAATCATCAAGTTTATCGTTCCCAATGCCAGAATCATTTGCTTCATTAATTACCATTACTTGTTTATTTTCTTCAGTTAGAGTATCTTCCAACAAACTCTCGTTACTTGGTACAAGTGTTGTGTCATTGTCACTAACGTTATCAATTATAGATTCAGGTGGACTTGGAATGTAATGGATGTATTCGCCAGCACGCCATCTTTGCTCAGCCAAGTCTATATGTGCATCAACTATTTGGGATACTTCGGGTATCTGTAAAGATTAAATTTTTATTATAATCCAAAAATTACTAAGCAAACTGTATTTTACAAAAGTGTAATATTTTTTTACCGTAATAGTGGAAATAGTTATAAGGAAAGAAACAAAGCTATAGCACCGATCATACCGTATACTGGTTATCCAGCTGTTCCGAGATGCTCTCTATGATAGAATTGGTGCGATTATCCACCTTCCCAGCGTGTGATGTTACGATCCCGCACTGTCGATAGTGCTCTGCCTCCTCGTATTGTAAAGTTCTTTCCAAAATCTCCGAGGCTACTGTGTCCTCTATACGGGCGTTTTCTTCCATGTCAGCGAAATTTGTTCCTTAAAATGATTAGATTTTCAAATAGGCCATATATGTATATATACAGCTGGATTTACTACGTTTATTTAATTTAATTAATTCGTCGGCTTCTATTTCGAGAGGAAGGAGATTAGGGGGCAGACCCCTTTTGACATTTTCGTATAGACTTCAAATTCGAATAGAATATAAATCTGTAGTCAAGATCTGGGTATGAAGACTCCAAAAATGTTTCAACGGCCTGCCTAAGCGGGAACGAATTTACAGCATTTGATCACGAACTGTTGGTACTTTGATAAAGTGGAAGTCCAAAAATAAGGTGGGTAGTAAACTTACAATTTCAACAGCTTGTAAGCACCTAAGTATCGGAAGGGCATGAAACTGTCTAGAATCAATAGAAGATATATTGAACGAGTTATTTTTACCCACTTGAGGCAGTAAAATTTGCCAGGGTGTGTGTCCCGGCGAAATGAAAATTTCAAAGAAAATGTTCCATATATTTTCTATGGTACAAGAACTGTTCTTCAAATTGAAACTATTATTTTTACAAGTCTCACTACTTCCAGCCCCCACCAAGAGAGCTGTGTGCCGCTCAGCGCACCTTTATCATCTATATAAAAAATTTGCCAACAGCCTTCTGTTGTGTTGTGTCTGTGTCATTTGACTGAGAATTTGAAAGCATTTTAATCCTTCACACGCAATTACAGAATACGGTCCTTCGTAGGTTTTCCAAATTCCCAGATAATGTGACTCCAAACCCATTACAGTATTGCAATTATTAGAAATTAGTCTTTGGTAGGGGATATAGTTTACTTTCTATATATTATACAGGAAATATTGCTCCAATACCTAAAGCCCCCGAAACAAGCCCATCTCGACATAAGACATTCTTCGAGATCGAATAAAGTTTGAAAGCATTTCAACTTGGACAAGGAATTATCATTGCGGATATCCTTCGAAGGGATTTAGGTGTTTTTCTTAATTCTCGAGTAATAGGCTCTAATCCCTTCAACCCCAGAACTGCCAAAAGCACCGAGTAACCCGTATAAGATATTTGCTAGTAGTAGAAAACGTTAAAACGTTTAATAGAATGTGAGCCGTTTTACAGAGATATGAAAAACAAGCATAGTAATTTATCGAAAGTATACCTTGTGAGGGAAACCTGTCATCTTCACATGAATTAATCGTCTGAATAATTGTCCGCTTAGCTTCATCTCTTGCCGAGTTCACACCAGATGTACTTGGTTCACTGGCTTCTACTGCGTCTAATGATATTTGGCCTTATTTAAGGAACATTTTAATTACAACCTTCACAACTTACGAGTATGTCCTTGACTAGGTGGTGCCAAGTTGAACTGGTTTAGTTCTACGCTTTTTATCGTTGATCGAACGATTTAGTATGTTTATCGTGTATTTATATACTAACACGCATCGACATGAAAAGCCTAGAGTCAGTTTAGCAGTGTTCAAATAAAAAAGAGAGTTGCGCGACTTTTTTTAATGTCGAAAACAAATAGTCCTAAAGTTTCCTGTAAAGATGACTAAGCTGCGACCCAAATAAAAAAACATAAGATGGCGTGTACAAGGAATCTTGACCCTCCCAAAAAATTTAGTGAAGTTTCTAGAGAGAGAAACCGTTTCAGACATCGGCCGGTGGCATTGTTTACTTCTAAATTTGAGAGAGTTTACATAAATTGGAGAGGATTTAAGATTAGACGAATTGCAGCTGGACTTTAGCTTAGTATTAGTCGAGATTATATTGATAAATAAAACTGTTTTCATACAATTTTCTTTATTAATTCATAGTTAGGCCAGTTCATTTTGGAGCCACCTTAACGTAGGATCATATTTCGCCAGTAGGCAGCTGTAGCTAATTGAGACTAAACATTTTTTTTTATTTAATTTTTTACTAATATTATGTATTGCTTCATTTTATGTCACGTGGTAAAGAGGCTGCAGCTTTATATTATTTTTCCGTTACCTTTAAGCATCTTCTCAAACAGAAACTTCGTGATTAGATAAAGTTTTATTAATTTGCATTAACAAATTATGGATTGAATACTGAACTAGCCAGTGAAACATCAAAAATGTTTCACTGGCACACATCGATTACTTGGCTGTAAAGCAGCAATAAATTGTGAAGTATTTGTTTGGCCACTATTTAATGAATTAGTTTATATTCATGCCGATCCCTAGTTGGCGGTTGTTACATTTATTTTGGATAGCAAGCTGGTGATTGTTGGTTGTTTATAATTAATATTAAATTTTCAGCCTTGATTATTTACATTATGTATGTATGGTTATACGTCAATGCGTACACAAGTTTTAACGCCTTAAACTTAATACATAATAATTTAAAATTACCTTTAGTTACAAGCCCATCATCTTTTTGCATCAAACTGCGTCGACTTGCTGCTGTTTTTGGTCTAGTTTTCGTCGTTTCCTGTTTTGGTACCACGTCGATATCCTCGCTGTTTGAATCACTATCTATGTTTATAGACTGCGTTTCTTCTGATGATGCTTTAAGTAATAAAATAATCTCGTTACGTACATGACCGGGGTACTAAAATACACTTAACACGGGATACACTACAAAGCAATTTAAGACCTGATATTATCCCTATCACTACTATATATTCCCGGGGTAAAGCGGTATAGGCGCCCTTATCTATACCTGATACCCACAATCTGACATGTCAAAATTCTTACGTGGGGAATCGAAGTGTTCCTCTCCTATCTCATATTGCAGTTCGATGGGTTTCTGCTTCTCAACATATTCAAAGAGAACAGCTCCCGGAACGTGAGTGAGCTTTACCTTGTTAGGATCTATTAAAAGATATAATAATTAATTAACACTAACATAATTTTTTCTTCTGCTTCGTAACGTGGAAATTAAAATAGGAAGGGGTAGAAATTGATTTTTAGTGAAATCATATTGTTTATTTAAGACAACATTTTTTAATATTGCTTAGATACGATTCACAGTTGATCGCTTTTAATTATCATTTACAATGGGATTATGATAACTAAAGTAAGATACAAAATTACGCATTCACTCTCGCTCTCTTTCTATTCCCCCTCCCCAGGAGCGTTGAACGTTTAACGCAACAGTGCTTACATACCCCCTCCATGGTAGCGTTAAACGTTTAACGCAACCTGTTTGGAAGTCGCATTAGAAGTTTCACTTCAAAAACAAAAGGCAGATTTATTTACCTTAAAAATATAAAATATGACGTTGAAAATAGGTATCTGCTCTCACAGAATGGATATTACCTGGTTGCTCTCCCATAGTGAGTTGGCTGAGTGCGATGCGGTCGTACACGTTGTCTTTTCGGTATGTGGTGACATAGTTTTTCTCAGTGACCTGATGCGCTGGCACACGCTCCAAATTTTTGTGGAACTCATCCATTATTTTCTTATCGTAATGTTTCTATAAGGAAAAAAATCATAAAGTCACTCTTGACTCTTGTGTTTATATGCCTTATAGCAGAGAAAGCTTTTGTTATAACTTTACTGCGGGAATAGAGGTTTACATATCTTTTTTTGTAAATTTCTTTCTTGATAGCACCAACATTTTATAGCCGATATATATTCTACAGAATTACGTCTCAAATTAATAACGAGTAGTATTTTGCATATAGAAACGGCATAACTGAACGATAATACGCTGTGAAAATGGTTAAATGGAGACAATAATTTACAAATAAAACAGTAAACACCATAGGATCAACAGCGGGTTCCCCCCGTGCGATTCTTGCATCTCTCTCAATCTGTTCTTGCTCCAGTTCTGCGAATATCTCCAGGTCCTCAGCACTTGGGTGCAAGGCCTCATCGTTTGTCTCCATGTCAGTGTTCCCAAGAAAATTAATGAGGGCTACACCGTCGTCTTTACTTTGTTCGACTAGAGCATAAACAGAAGACAAAACACAATTAGTACCAATGACTGTGTTCTGCGCGTATCTATCGCGTATTAGGAACAAAAATTCGCGCAATAAATTATTTTTATTGAAACTAACGTGCGAGTTACGTATTAGTAGTTATACAACTCTCGAATATTTATTTTTGAGTAGTATGAGTAAACTAAGAATTTCACTCAGGCTACGGAACAAACACATTTTTGTGTTTAGTTAATTTAATCTCTTTCATATTTTGTAAAGAAGAATTGAGTTGGAAATTGCTATTGCAAGCCAGGTAGTTTTCGGTTCGTACTTCTAAGCTTATCTCATCTCGGTCGGCAAACACATTTCCTTCCACCGCTATGAAAAATATTTTCAGAATATTAAAATAGTAACAATAATATTTTTATATCATATTGTTGTCTTAATAAGAAAAGAAAATAGTTTACCACACCGTCTTCTTTCAACACCGTGTACGTCATAATCAGTTTCTTCTTTTACTGTATTATTTACAGCAGTTTCATCACTTCCATCATTTCCTGCCATGTTTTCCTCCAATCCCGGTGTTTCTTTTTGCACTTCCTTAATAGTTATTTTTTTATTCACTTTCTTTTCGGAAGTTAAAAATTTGGACTTAGAAACACTACATTTTTCTGTTAATAACTTTCTGTCATGGTCTATGATTGCTGTATTCGTTTCAGTAACATTACTTGTCACCTTTTCATGTAACGGGATATCTTCACCGGCTATGTTTTTTTTAATGACTTCTATTAATGGTTTTTTCTGAGTATCCAAATTTAATGACTCGTCATCATGTACTTCGATTATTTTTACGCCTGATGTATTAGGTTCTGTAATATCACCATAATTATGATACATATTTTTTTACATGTCAAACTTTTATGTAATATGGTACTTACTTTCAATCCCTTTACTAGCTTTCTTTGTCGTGTGTGATGCTTGAGTGAAGAGTAAGCTACTTAATGATTGTGCATCAGATGCGAATTGCCTAAAGGGGAAAAATAAAATAATTTTATGGGAAAAATTGTTTCAAATAATTGTTTTTAAATTTGCCGTTTCAGAAATTTTTAAGTTAAGTTAGTTCTAGCTAATTGCATACAAATTTAAGAAATTTATATATCTTTATGGTTTCTAAAATTACTTACATATCCCCCATGACCGTAGAAGGTGTTTTTCCAAAGCCGGGCCAATATTCATCTGGTTCGCTACGACGCTCTTCTTTCAGCTCTTGTACTAAAACCTTCCCTTTTTCGATTTGTGACCATTCGATTTTCGATGTTTCTTCTGCAAAACGTCGAAATATTCATATTAAAACTTTAATGCATAATATGGATTACACTTCACATACGCCATACAAATGTAAAAATATTAATGCAGCTTTGACTTTAGGTACCAAACCTTTACTATCAGCATCACTGTCACTAGAGCTTTCACTAGTGCTATCTTCAGCCTCAGACCCCGATAGCATGTCTACTGCGACACCATCCTTGGTTTTCATTTCAATTACTTTTTCTTCCACTGTTGTCTTTTCGTCTGCTTCTTTTTCTTCATCCTGTAAAATGTATTTTTGTAAGGCTATGTGTTTCTTTTAGTATTTAGTCAAATTTAGAGTTAGGTTACCTTTTTACATGATGATGCAAATTAAACTATTTGGTGTTAAGTCAAAAGTAGACATTTTTAAAAGTACCTCTGGTGGAAGACCTTGTGTCTCCCTCGCTTCTCTCTCTCTCGCCTCTCTCTTAGCTCTATTCTCTTCTTTCATTTTCATGAGATATCTCACACTCTCCATTACTTTCTCTTGATCTCGGGCAATCCAGCTGCAATAGGAAAGTATGTTAATTTTTGTTTTTTTTAAATAAACTTTATAACGTTTATTTATTCATTTTGTCGTCTACCTACTTAGTTTAACGTTCAATTAACCTACATCTACATTTCTTTATTCTGTTAGCATATCGAATGGTATCGAGAAGGGACCATTACAATCTCTAAGATTCTCACCGCTGCCTCTCAGCAATTTCCTCTTGAACACCGCCGCGCTGCCACGCTTCAGCACAAGCACGGTCCCGCGGGAATACTGGACGGTTGTCTAAGTTAAGCAACTCTTTTAGTCGCAGTGTCAATGTCTTACGGTAGGCAGGGATATTACGGACCACTGGGTTACCCGTTAGTACCAGTACTAGAAAGAAAAGAAAATTATATGGAGCTAGATTGTTGTTGCCCGATATGCCGGGTGTTATAGGTCGCGCTAAGTCGAAACTTACCCTTAAAGGGTGATTGACTGGAAAGTGTGTTTAATAAGAATTATAGTTAAATTACGGTTGCTAATACATAAAAAAGACTTCATTGTTACAATATTTATAATATTTATATTATAAATTAATAAAAAACCTTTTAATATGCTCATATCAGCCAAAACGTCGACTATAAGAGGATCTTCCAACCGGTTATATGATAAATCCACAACTGAGAGATTTTTACAAGTTCTCAGGTGTTCCAGATCATCTAAAAGTATTGTATTAATATAGGAAAAGTATTCAAAATACATTAGTTTAAATATGTACTATTACACTTTACATTACACCTTTTAACTAGAACTAGAATCTATGTGTGGTCTCGATATAATATTCATATGAATTAAAATTTGTAATAATCCCAGCGAGCGCTCTATTTTTCTTCTATTCCCTATGTTCAATTATTATAAACTGCGTATATAATATATATATATATATATATATATAAGTAACAAACAAGTTTTACTGAACAGACTTATAGACAGAATGAAAATGAAAGCGTAAGAAGTGAGTTTAGATAAAGGACTTCGATTTTGTCTACCATACTTGCTCTTGGTACTTACCAACAGTAGTTAACATATTATGGCCTATACTCAAGGTATGAAGATCTGGGACTGCATCCAAATTCTCAATCTTTGTTACAAAATTGTGATCCAAATTCAATGTGTCCAGCTTTGGACAACCGTCCAGGTTTTCTATTTTACGTACAATATTATAATGCAAGTATAGACACTTTAACTCCGACAAAGTATCTAAACCTTCAATTCTTTGAATACCATTATTTTCTAAGAATATACATTTAAGGCCTGTATACTCTTCAAGGTTTTCGATTCTTGAGAAACCCTATAAATAAAAGGTTTTATCGTAGAAGGCCTTCACAGAATCGTCTAAACAAACTCTTACTAGAAGAATAAACGTCGAATAATACTGAAAGCGGTAGGTATTATAATAGTGGTTAATGTAACTAGATAATTATTTGAAAAAACATCGCCTAAATAAAGCTAAAATTATAGTAATAGATTATTTTTGAAATATCTTCGAGGCTTACCTTGAAATGCAAATACAATATGTCGTTAAGATATGGTGTGCAGTAAAGCTTATGCTGTCTGCACAGTTTGCGGATAAACTCCTTCGTCATTCTTGGACCTCTATTTTCTTCTTCTTTTTCTTTTTCTATTTTCATTTTGAACTCCGTTTGTTTTTGCTTTTCTTTGTCTTCTTTTTTTGCCTTTTCGAGATCTTTTTTATCTAATATACGAAATATTTTATTATATACAGGAACTATTTTAAAATATATGAAAAATCTAGTAGCTTCTGCCTTCAACTTTATTTACACAGAATTAAATAAAGCACGAACTAGAAACAACAATGTAATAATAACTTTAAAGATGTAGTATAGAGGATACTGAAACCAATATCATTTATTTTTTATTAGTTATAACAGCTTGGGGATAAACAATAAGCATAGAGCCAGAAACATGGCAAAAATTCATATAAGGATTTTCAGACGGAAATACCCTTTTGTTGTCCTAACCATCGAAATCAGAATTTCGGGTAACGAATTCAAGTACTTGGTCAAACCAGTTACAAAATCATTTATATCGACTGCGAAAATGGTGAAGTTTTGAAGTTAGTAGTGAAGTTTTCTGAATTTGTCAGAATGTAGTATTCTTCTTCCTAGTTTGTGTCTAATAAATATATTATTAGATCCATTAGATAAATTCCTTTAAAAATATTATACTTACCTTCTTGAAGTAACGGGTCCTCGGAAACTTTTGAAGTGGCATTATTTTTTTTCTCTTTGCGGACATGGTCCCCTTGTGCTTTTATATCATTATCAGCTGGAAGTTCTATAATTTTACATGAATTTTCAGTAACTTTTTCACTTTTCCCACTTCGTAATAATTTATTTGCTATTTTCAAGACTTCCTTATTATCTTTCATTTTATCTTTAATATTTAACAGAAGATCATGAATCCGCTCTGTACGTTTTAATTCTTGTTGTTTTTGATCAGCCATATTTTTATTTTTTTCATCTTTGTAAACAAATTCTACATCCCATAACTCTTTGCGTGTTTTTATTGTACTATCATCAGGTATGCTAGATTTATTTGTGGTATCTTCTTGAGATGTTAGATCCTGTTTAGAAGCGGAAGAGATAGGCTTAGGGTGTAATACTTCATGTGATACTTGTAACACATTATTTATTTCTTTGACAAATTCCTGGCACTCTTTCGTTCTCATTTCACAGCTTGCTTTGCTCTTCTTTATTCGGTCCTCGTGACAGAGTATTTCCGTATTAAGACTGCTTATAGCAGAATGAATATCGTTCAAGTCTAACTGTGTCACAGAACATTTGGTACTGCTCTCACCAAGCTCCGTGTATTCAGTTTTGACTGCATAGTCTTCTTTACTCTTTATCCTCTGTTCGCTTTCTTCTCTCAGTTTTTGATAAGCCAAATTAGATTTCCTAGAGTTTTCTAGAGCAACATTCACATCATTCAACAGTTCATTCATACTGTTTAGTTTGTTTGTTATGTCTTCTCGTATCAATAAGCTGAGGTTCTCGGCTCCGTCGACGATATTGCGAGCTAGGTTTTTCATTTCTTTAAATTCTAATTGTTTATTTTCTACGTTATCATTAGCTCCTGATTCATCCAAATTTTCCAGTCCATTGTGAAGTATCTCTTCCTTTTTCACATCAAATTTAACTTCACTTTGCTCTTTATCATCAATTTTTTTAGTTAATGATTCGACGCAATTATCATTTGATATCCTTATAAGGTCTTGATCTGTTGCATCAACACATGTATTTTTTTTATCTTCACTAACTTCAATAGTGTTTAAAATAGAGTTAATGTTTCTGAGTGCCTTTTCGGTATGTTTTATTTTTGCTTCAAAAGTCTTAGGAAAAACCTCTTCCACGTTTATTACCTCGTCTTCGGGTGAAGTTTTTGCATTTGGTTCTTGCTTTAATTCTATTGATCTAAGGTCCAGTTTTACTGGATTACCAAGCAGAGAAATATTCATTGTTTCATTGATTTTGTAATTCTCCTTGATTTCATCAATTGCTGAACGTCTTATTACACCTTTGATAACTTGAGATGAAGATGCTTTTAATATTGGATCCTCTGTAATGATCAGTTTCCTAGACCGATCTTGACTTTCTGTTTGATTCGGATCATCATATTTATCCGCCAATTTTTTTAGCATATCTTTTGTTTCATTAAAGCGAGTCTCATGTGATTTATTTGTTAATTCCGATACGACTTTATCTATTGATTGGAATTCTCTCTCATCGCTACTGGATTCTTGACTTTCAGTTCCAATTTCTTCGTCAACAGAATCCTTAATCATTTCTCTTGCTGCAAATTTGTCAACAGAGTTGACCAATGCCTGCATATTCTTATATTTTATTTTTTTTACTTTGTCTGTATCACCATCGGCTTCATGGAGCTCTTGAGTCATTTCGACAAACGTATCCATGTTTATTTGATCATACGGAATTATATTACTTTTTGCTCGTCCTTCACGGTTAGTTGTTATTTGTATTTGGCGTGCTTTTTCTGCTATAATTGGATTGTCTTTTATCATTTCCTTTACTTCTGCGGAATTTAAAGGTTTGTTATAATCAGCGATTTCCGTAAAAGGTTGACCTGACATCACCTCATATTCGGATTTTACATCTCCAGAACCCGATGCAGCAATATAAGGGACAACCTCGTATTTATCTTCAATAAGGGGCTTTAACTCGTTTTCTATAACATTTTTAATAACGTTCTGCGGAAATTTGCCATCTTTGAAAAATTCTTGTAACTCGCGACGTTTAGCCTCTATAAAACTTGAATCTGTTTTTGGAAGTTGGGAATTCATTTGGCACTTTATAAAGATATTATATCTTAATACCGATTCGCAGCAAAAACTGATTAACAATTCTCAAACCAATGCTAGTTGCTACGATACAGTCTTTCTTGTTTTGTCGATGACATAAAAGATACATTTTTGAATTAGGAACAACTAATAAGACATAGATCTTCATAGTTTTGCTTTCGACGAATTATCATTCTAAGTTAATTATCATAAAAAATAGAAATATACATCGGTGGAATTAAATACTATCCAGCTGAAATCATGCATAAATTAAACCTACTCTATGAAAACAAGGATGGAAGAACTGTATAAGTTTTGTATTGTTCTGTCACTGTTACTGTCATCAAAAGTTGTTAATCTAAATTTTCAGTTTAAAAAAAACAATTTGTTTTCGTTTCAACTTTCAACAAACAAAAGGCATTTCATGATTAATTGTTATTATTTGATATTACATATTTGTCACATGGTAATAATCTAAGGAAAATAAATTATAATGCAGCTTAGGTAAATATATGTAAGAAAGTAAGAAAACTTAAAAACTACCAGTTTCATCCCAAAATGCCGACTATGACGGACGAGCGTAATTTTCGTTCATCGTATTACGAAAAAGTCGGATGCCGCGGGGTGGAAGAGAAGAAATCGCTGGAAATACTAATGAAAGAGAAACCGTGGGATAGAGTAAAGCTGAAACAGTTCTGTCTGAGGTTTACGGTGCCAGCTGCATATAGAAATTTAGTTTGGAAGGTGTTATTAGGTAAGACCTACATTTAATTTCCTTCTTTAAGCTGAGAGACATAGAATATCAGTAATTTAAGTGCTTATCATTACATCAAAGTACGAAGTTCATTGCAATTAACGTAATTTAATATCTATATTATCATTATTTAATAAAAATAATTATACACTTTTTATATACACATATATTGCTATTTAACAGATATCCTCCCAGTATATGCTGACTCGCATCAATTTGTGATGGAACAACGGACAGAACAATATAATGATCTCTTGTATGCAGCTGAAATGTTGGAGAGAGTAGAGATGACAGCCCCTCGAAGTGAAGTGCTATTAGCAATGTGGTTGCTTGAGTTAGAAGAACGTGAACCACCCATATTTCCAGAGACCAACTATTCTGTATGTTTTTTAATTTGAAGGTTTAAATATTTTCACATAATTGTTGTTATAGATTTTTGTTGGGCCAGTTAAATGCCAGTTAGCTAAAATGAATTATTGCAAATTACAAATTTATAATTATATGAATATTAACAAAATATATCCATCTATTTATGACAATTCTTACCACTTTATTTATTTGACATACCCATTACCCACCCTTTTATTATTTTTTTATTTAACTATATATTGTATTATCAGCTTCTAGAATTTAATAATGTTGTTGGGCACTATTTTAATTTTATGTAATTAATACAATATTAAAAATAAATACAATTACATTAATAATGTATTTTATCATATTTTTAGTCTGCAGACACATTTATTCCCATCGCTAAATCATTGTTAGAATTATATGACCATGAAGTAGATGTTTATTGGATCAGCAAGGGCTTAACAGATATTGTGCGAAATATGCAAAAGGATTTAGTAAAACTAAAGGAAGCCTTTCAGAACATGCTGGAAAAGGAGGATGGAGAGTTGTACAAGTAATTATATTGTGAGATGTAACTTTTAAATCTTGTTTAATGGAATTGGAATAAATGGAAAACACTACACATTCTTAAATATAAAATCACATAACATTTATTACATTGATAAAAAAATATTATAAAATTTTATTATAAGGTCTTCTAAACCTGGTAGATAAAGGTTTGATTCCTTACACAACTTTTCAATTTGATGGTAACGGAAATGTTTCACGTACTCATCGAAAACTCCTCTATAGGATGTTAAACATGTCTTTCATGCATCTCATATAATTTTGTCTAATATAACTAATAAAATATAACTAAATATAACTAAAGAAATTGTATGTACAATATGAATTTGATAATTTCAGCCACCTAATAGAAATCAAGGCATTGGAGAAGTTGCCATTAACTAAATGGTTCAATTGTGGATTTGCTGGAGTTTTAGATGATAGTTCATTAACAAAGTAAGCTATAAATCCAGTATTTTTATAACTATTGAATTGTAGGAAGTTAGGTTCTATTTAATTTTTAATCAGTAATGTGGTCATAGGTCATAGATAAGTACATTCATTCATATATCAAGTGTTTCATATTTTAATAGTGCCTTCACGATTACTTAATAATTTTTACGTAAAGTAATGAAATGGGAAAAAAATAAATTTATCATATTCTGACCTATGTCCACAGGACTATATAATATATAGTTCACTATAATTTAAAAGTTTTGTTTTAATATTTAAGTAATCATTGATCATTGTCATTCACTGATAATTTTAATAGCCTTTGTTACATGTATTATTTTGAATTTCAGAATTTGGGATAAAGTATGTAGTGGGGCACCAAAAATTTTATCTTTTGTGGCAGTGATGTTGATTATGACCCTACGTAGGAATATTCTTAGAGCCACATCAGCAGATCAGGTGCTAAAATGTGTGTCTGAGGTAAGTTCACATACATGATACATACATGCAATTAAAGGTACTAGTTTCAGAATAAATATTTTTTTTTTCTATTAGCCTTTCCACAAATGTTTGGATAGGCCAATGTCATTTCAAATGAATGTTGTGCAGAACTTGACTATCTATTTTAATACCTTTAAAATTAAATACTATTATTGTTACAGATACCAGAGCAATGTGAAGAAGTAGTAGCAAACAAAGCAATTGAACTATGGCAGTACTATGCGCAACCACAAAATGATCAGCTCAAAAAATGATGTATGACCTTCTAATGAGTTATTCTCATTAGAAGAAAATTGTGTTTAAAGGTTTCAATGGATGAACATGGGTGCTTTTATATTGCTAGCCCAAATATTAAATGGTTAAACAAAGTATTCATGGAGCCTTTTCGACTTATGAATGAGGCCACATTTAAGATGTTCACTGACTGTGACTATGTGTAAAGGTTGTAGTTAATATATTGCATAACTTTAAAATTAAGAAAAACAATAATACATGTTAATGCGAACTGTAAAATTGTAATTGTTTTTCTTTTAGTAAATGTTTAAACATTTATTAAACAATGAATGTACTAGTGCTTGCAAATAAAAGCTTTCTGTATACATTATACACAGGAGTTTATTTCTTAATTATTATTTTTATGTGTGAAATTTCAAAATAAATGATGGTTGGAAAGAAATATAATAAGAAAATTTTCACCATATTGACCTAAGTTGCCTAAAGCATTATATTCCTATAACATATTTTTTGATCAAGTAATTTTCTGTATTATCTGCATAGTCTTGTATTCTGTCGTGTCAGTCTGACAGCTGACTAGAACAGGAATGACAATTGCATGATCGGTGTGCGATGGGCGACCATCATCGTCGCCATTTTACATTTTTCAATAATGTCAGCCAAATCATCAGATTGCGTTTATAGTTAAAAATTCGTGATATTAACGGAAATTTATTCAAGTTTTTCACTCTAAGTCTACAAATAACTAAAGTGCAGTGAAATGGATCGTTTTATCAGCATGTGGAAGGTTCGTGAGCTGGCGGATAAAGTGTAAGTTCCAACAATATTTCAACTCATTTGTGTGTAAATTGCATCTCAGAATATTGTAAGTTTAATTATTTTTTTTATTTGTATTACCTAAACGATAATCTACAATTTTCAGTCATTAAAGGGAACTGCCTAACCCGAATATAACTTTTTCTTCGAATTCAGTTACATTCAAATTCCAACTTTTAAATGAATCTAATATGATTAGAATTACGGCTCCTGTATTCTGCTTATGGTATTTACATAGTGTAATTATTGTACATTGCTATGTTATAAAACTGTAAAATTTTACTACATTTATAAATCCTATTAGACCATTATATAAAAAAGATCAGATAAAATACCTCTAAACATAAAGCAAGCTACCTATTTCTTACAAACCACTATTTCTTGTGTTCCTACCCATATGGTTGCAAATATGTCCCTTGTAAAGAAACTGATAATAGTAATCTTATCAATTTGTGACATTACATTTTGTTTTGAAGCTAATCTAGGCTTACAACTGATTTGTTATATGTCCCTATAATTATATAAATATTAAAGAGAGTAGTGTCCTCTTTCTTTAACATATATTATATGATATATATTTACCTGAAATAAAAATCTGTTTGTGTGTCTGTTAAGAAGAATTATTGTATTTTAAACCAACCTTGACCTCACCTTTTGCTTTTATGATAAATGATAGTTTCATATTTTGAAATATTTACAAGTAAACTAATTTGAATGTTATCCTTGAAAGTAAAATAACTATTAGTAACCTCCCTTTTATTTCTATTTATTACTACATCTACTCTATTATACATACATATATTATTTTGCCATTTACAGTAACATCTTAGTATACTTAATTCAAATTGTTGGCACAATTAATATTAATTAATACATATTTTGTGACTGGACATCTTCTGTATGTGAGGATGCATCTGTGATTTGTTTTTTATAATAGAGCCACTTGGTTTTGATCAAGACCCCTGTGTAAAGTTTAATGTTGAATAAACATTTAAATAACTCAATATTTTAGAACCAATGTAGTTATGAACTACACAGAAGTTGAGGGCAAAGTACGAGAAGCCACATCAGATGAGGCATGGGGCCCAACTGGACAGCAGATGCAGGAATTGGCATTAGCCACCTTCACATATGAGCATTTTCCTGAAGTTATGTCTATGCTCTGGAGGAGAATGTTGCATGATAATAGATCACACTGGAGAAGAACTTACAAGGTATTCTATACGTCTTAATGCATTACTGTTTTTATCAGTTCATTTCTGTTCTTGAACAGTCCTAAAAAATATTAAGGTTTCATATGTACTTCACTTTTATATTGTACAAATATTAAGATTTTTTAAAAATTAGCTTGAATTGAATTGAGTAGAACTGATAATTTAATATTCATGTATAATGTAAAATTTTATTTTAATATGTGTATTCAGAGGCACTTACATACAATATATTAATAAATTTAAATAAAAGTAACTTTAAAAGCAAATTCTCTATTCTCATCTTTGCCTAAAAATTCATCAATTTACTTTACAAATGTCAAATAGATATTTATAAAACTATTATACAATATCATAAAACATATTTTGTTTCTTCATTTTTCCACAGTGTCTTCTTCTCCTGAGCTATCTGGTCCGCAATGGGTCAGAACGTGTAGTCACCTCAGCTCGGGAACATATCTATGACTTGAGGTCACTGGAAAACTACACTTATGTTGATGATCTGGGAAAAGATCAGGTAAAAAGGAGTATTATTATACTAGTACTTTTTTAATTTCAAAATTATAAATATATTTGAATTTTTTAGATAATAACAAAACAACATAAATTTATGACAAAATTCAATATTGATTGATCATGAGAATCAAAAATCAACTGATTAAATTATGAGAGCAATACAACACTACCTTACCTAAAATATTTGCCTGACGGGCATAAAATATTTAATTGATCCAAAGATCAGGGTGGTCAGTGTATGCGTTGGTAAACTATGTTGATAAACATCCTCATTGCTTGGTATAAGTATGTTACCATTAAAGCCACTGAGATTGTATTGAAATAAGGTTACTGCTACTTCTACGGTTAATTCAATTTGAAACATATAAAAAATGTATAGGCATAAATTTTTTATCTATTGTCAATTCCATTACATATTTTTATATTATTTATTATGAATATGTTATTAAGATATATATTATGTATGTTGACATTTTTTAGGGCATTAATGTGCGACACAAAGTTCGTGAACTGATAGACTTTATTCAAGATGATGAGAAGTTGAGAGAAGAAAGGAAGAAAGCCAAGAAGAATAAGGACAAATATATTGGTAAGTTCTAAGATTGATACTACATAATATATACATCACTTTTGTTCTTTAACATTTAATATATAATATAATATGACGGCAAGTTATGTATTTAACTAAAACATTGTATTATACTACTAACTATTAATGACATAATATCTTGCAAGGCCTGTTGAATAATTTAAAATTTAAAAAAAAAAATTGTTTTAAACATTGTTTTTATTTTATAAAATGTCACAGAGAACTCCAAGTTTCTTTATATCATGTATTCTTACCTTATCTTATAGTTTCATTACAATTGGTATCTCACTGATGGATTTATTAAATCAAAAAGAATTACTACCTTCAAATATAAACATAATAATCCATATTAACTGCGGTATTAGCTACAAGTTGTAGGGTTTTCGATAAAAACAGACATGGTTTGTGCTATTTACAAAGTACATTTGCAGTTCATATTAAGAACCTGGTAGTTAGTGAATAAAAAGTTATTAATTCGTTATTAATCGAAGTGAATAATAATTAATTACAGGCATGTCCTCTGAGGCAACTGGAGGTTTGGCAAGTATAAGAATGGAGGGAATGGGGGCTATGGGCAGAAGTTCTGGAGGCTGGGGAGAGTACAGTGATAGGAACACTTCATGGGGTAAATACATTATTTTCAAATCCTTCCGATTAATGCTCTATCATAATATTCATGTTTTTATTCATCCTTTTCTGTAAAATACTATTTTAATAACTTTGTTTTATAAAATATTTGGTTAACTATTCCAGATGAGCCAAAGGAAAGAAATGATGAAGATGATTATGAAAGAGAGGATTCTGATGGAGAGAGTGGAGGGAAGAAACCGCAGAAGTAAATAAACATACTACCATATATAATATTATACATAGCAGATTTTCACATTAGGGAGCGTTCAAGTATTACGAAACGAATTTGGGGGTTCCTTTGTAAACGTTACGATGCGGGGCGGGGATTGAATAACGCATTATAGTTAATATTATTTTCGACTTTCCAGTACTTTACACCACATAATGGTAACTTTTAGGTATAAAGAGTCACTAGGTGGTCACGAAAAGTTTTACTATACTTGGGTACATAAAAACGTTACGGCGTGTTATACGGGGGGGGGTTTAAAACAACCTGTTTCTGTTGAAGATTCTGGTATTTTCTAACGATGTTGCTTTGTTCTGTTGTACTGGGATTTGAAATTAATTTTAACAATATGCTATATTCAAAACCAGAAAAAGACTGATGTCGTTAGATTATCCTTTCAAGTATTTTTTAGATTGTATTTTTAAATGTTTTCTTATTTTTATTTTGTATAGTTTATGATGTAAATTAATGCAGAGTAGTTTATAGTAAATAATTGCTTTTGTCATTAGACTGAGTAATGTAGTGGTACGAAATGAATAGTCTTTTTTTTTTTCAGAGAAAATGTGTACCGTGATTCAGAGGTGATAGACGAAAGTCCTCCGCCCTCAGACCGAGTAAGAGACCGCCACAAGCCGCTTAACATCAGCCTACGTAGTCCTGCTCGTACTAAACCCGCTACACCTGCTAAGAAGATTGACCTAGGTAAACCCACATTCTACCATTCTTGTAGAAATTCCACCGATCAATCCCTACATGTAGTCGGCCTTGTGGTTTAAGCGTGCGTCCTTTTCGAATCCATGCTGTGCACCAACGGAATTTTTGAAGTTATTCTTCTTTAGGCGCGTTATGAAAAATTTATGAGAGTGAAATTTTACAATGCGCGCGCACCGAGACACAAAATTCAGTATGGGTGCCGAAAAAGGAAATAGAATATGCGTGACGTTTGACCATAATGACATTTGTAGTACCTTTTAAACAAATAAAGCAGTTTTAATTATTTTTTCAAAGAAATTTAGCAATGCTTTTTCACAAAGACCTATTGTTACTTAGTTAAAAGGTTATGAAACATACCTAGTAATTAAATTAAATTAAATTAATAATATAATAAATAATAATTGTTATTAATATTAATTAATAATCGAACAATATACTAAATATTAAATATTGTTAAATTATTAACGCTAAATATCTATTATTAGTTGTTTAATATTTCAAAAAAAATAAAGAAAGCCAGAGAAGTATAACTTCTTACGCGCGTACATAAGTACACGCACCATTTTTTTCTTTTTATGTGCGCTATTAGCACTTACACTTACGATGAAGCCAAAAATGGTGAGAAACCTGTCTATAAAATAAAAATGATCACAGAAGTGGATGTGGCCAAGGGTGCGTTCAAGTATTAGCGTCACGCAATTTTTGGAGATTATTGACAAAAAAGACCCCCCCCCCCCCATGTAACGCGCCGTAACGTTTTTCTGTACCCAATAGTAAAACGTTTACTCCCAGTGACTCTTTATAGCTAAAAGTTACCATTATGTGCTGTAAAGGTACTGGAAAGTCGAAAATAATATTAACTAACGCGTAATTCAATCCCCGCCCCATATCGTAACGTTTTACAAAATACCAAAAATTCGTTACGTAATACTTGATCGGTCCCTCGGCCTGAGAATTCATGCGGTGGTATTCCTTTTAATGTGTGTCCCCATTGTGTCTCTTGTGACGTGCCCTGCCCACTTCCGCTTTTAATCTATTGTTTATTGTTAATTATAAAACGTTCCCTACATTTCGTGTACTTTTCTATATAAATGTTAATATCTTTTCAGGTGCAGCAGCAACATACGCTAAAGCGGCAACTGCCCCATCGCCAGTAACTAAGCAACCGGCAACAAACAAGTCTCAGGAGTTGCTGGATGACTTATTTAAGACCTGTCCAGCCGCTGAAACAACAAGTGCTGATGTTGTTGCCAATCTAGTTGAAGACGACTTTGATCCAAGGTATTTTATAAAAAATTAATATCCAGTCTAATACTGTTTTTATTGAAGCACTCAGATGTCTTAAAAGCGCAAACACAATTTGACAGAAAGAAACAAAATAGTACTTTGGTTAAATGAAATTATATATAGCTTTTGTTTAAAGGGTCTGCTTATAAAACTAGGAAAACCTAAAAGCGGGCACTGACGATACGTCCATTTAGTAGACTTCCTTTTGGATGCACTCCAAATGGAATTTATCGAGATACGGTATACCATTCACAATACTTCCATTTGGATGCATGGCGTGCATGGGAAATAAATAATACTATGGATAACAATACTTTACTGGTGGCAGCAGTTGTGTGTATTTTATTAAAAAGACAAAAAAAACCTAAGAGAAGGTGGATGAAGGATTGGTTGAAACAAAGAAATACTTTTATTTATTTAATAATATAAATATATTTATTTAAAAATAGAAATACTTTTATATTTTTCTATTACTTCCAACACAAAGTCACGCGCGGACAAAGACATAATAAAAAAGCACATGCACCACCATCGACATTAAAACATAAACTGAAACAATAATCTCAAAAAAATGGACGCCATTTCGCCCATTCATGGACAATTCGGACTGCTTCCATATGGCGTGGCGCACGTTTCTGACATTGACGGACGGCCACGGATGACGTCCATTTGGCCTGGACGCATGGATTTCAATCCGTTTAGAAATCCAGAGCTGCCTGACGTCCATCCAAATGAAATATTTTTTTACCATTCATGGGACGATTTTGGACGACGACTACTCCATTCGGATTAATAGACGTATCGTCAGTGGCCGCCTTAAGCGATGAGAATTGGCATGTACCAAGTAGGTGATCAGTTTTCTGTCTGACACACGCGAAAGTTTTTTTTTGTCGGGATTCCTCGTGTTTTTCTACACAACACTAGGCTAATATATATATATTTTTAATCACTGTTTATATTCGTCTTATTTATATTATAACTTATTAAATTACAGAGCGGAAGAGCCGAAGCCCACACAAAAAGATGAATTTGGTGATTTTACGAACGCGTTCGCTCCACCAGCTGTAGCCAGCGATTCATTTGCTGATTTCACTAGCGCCTTCACAGATAGCAACATTACTAACAATGGTTTGTATTTAACTTAAATTATTTATTTTATTTATTCTTATTAACTCATGCCAAAAATAAATGCTAAACAAAAAACTAAAATCTTATATATGAACACATATTTATGAATTATATTTTAATATAAGATATATAAGATCGATTAGTTTTATGTAAGTAATCCTAAATCTTTTAGTCAAGATTTAAAAAACCCATTTCGTTTAGTTTCAGCGCCAGCATCGAACCTAGACCTCCTAAGTGATCTAGCACCTCCGGACAATGGGTTTGATTTAGACTCACTCACCGGGCAACTCGCAAGCACAAACATCACGCACACACAATTACAGCCCATGCAAGGTAAGCTTGTATATTACCTACGGATATAAATCCGTTAATATTTAAAATAAGCTTTAAAAGAACTACATTCCAAGATTTAAGACTAAAGAAATTATTTAATAAGTAAAATAATCACAATAAAAAACTATAAACGAAGTACTTTACTATTGCAAGAAACAAATAATAATAGCCCATTTATTAAATATCTTTGCAGTTTTTCTTTTTTCTTATTCTTGATCAGTGTTTATTTTACTATTCAACTCTACTCTTGGACAATTTTAGTTGTATCGTTAATTTATTTACTCGGGTTTTATCAAAATCGTAGTCGTAATTGCTTATGCGTTGTAAATTTTTCAAAAATACATGGCTGTCAAATTGTGTTCCAAAGATTTACTACAATTTTTCTTGTTAAAAAATAGACGACTGCAATTACGACTGTATGTAAAACCTACATATTATAGTCTAATTTTAATTCCGTAGAATTCTGACATTTCATAAATGTTGCTACTAAAAAAGTTCACCGAAAGGAGACAAATTTGACCCATTTTAGGGCACTAAAACAAACCTTCGTATTGTTTATGTTTTACCTATAAAAAAGTAAATCTTAATATTAACTCAAGTTAATACAAAAATAACAAATATTTAAATATATCGAATTAATTTTAATTACTTTATTTTATTCTTTAGCTGGCATCACTGCCTACCAATTCCAGGTTTAGTAAACCTTTAAAAAAAAAAAAATGTTATGTTAATTGTGCGTTTTTTACTGTTCGTGATAAAAAAGGACGTAATTATCAGTCTTCGTAAAACCACTTTTAATGTTGAGCACTTAATAAAATGGATACATTCACTAACAAACAAAATGTTTGTATACAGTCAGATGTGGACTCGTATTGAAATTGAAAAATGTGCCCGTCCAAAAAGGTTTGTAATCTCTGAAATGTCAAAAAATTATGGCTGTCAGAATTTTACGGAATTAAAAATCAGAGTATAATTTAAATATTAATTAAGAGACTTCGGGTTTTTTTTCATCTCTACTCTTTTTGTTCTTGTATTGTCGTTGACTTTATAAAGGAACACTCCTCTCAGTTATGTTTAATTATACTTTCGTCACTTGACCAACAATTATTTGGTAAATGTTCGGTGTTTGATCCATCTACTTTTGGGCACAGTCAGGATTTTTTAATTTCCAGGCTGCGAGAGATCCAGTGACCGACTGAAGACAGAAATATCTCACCTCGTTGATACTCTACAGAACATAGAAAGAATTAGCTCTGAAGAGGACGTAAAACGAATAAAAACTTGTTTAATGAACCTTTTTAATTACCTCCCCGGTCCGGTAACCCCACAGAAACTACTCGATTGCGATGACAAAATATTAAATGACCATTTGGACGCCTACAGCCAGCTTCTCTCGTCATGTAGAAGTTTACTCCAACAATGGCCAATTCTCAAACAAGAAATCGTCACGCTGTTCACAGTCGAAGAAGGTTTCTACCTGAGCCAGGAGTGCTTGTCTATTTTGTGCGGATTTTTGAAAGAAGAGAGAAATATTTTAGCTCTGGAAGCCACGTCATTTATTTTACAGAAATATGCCAAAAGTGATGCAATTCTAGCCGCTATAATAGATTGCTCACACAGTATCGGCGACGGGCAAGATAGAATCAAGCTACAAAACGAATGGGAGAACTATGTTCAATACTTCATAACGTTGCCCGAACGAGTCGCAAATCGACTTGAAATAAAAACTCCCAAGGAATTCTCGCATGAAAATTTCTCCTATATTGTGGTATTTCAAATTGTCAGATCTCTAGATTTTATGGCGGAGAGTAATTTTTTTCAAAGTGCCCGATATAATCTTGCATGTGTCTCGCATCTCGTTTCAAAATTCGTTACTTACTACAGTAACACTGAGGCGTTTTATCATTTAATTGATATTATCATAGCCTGGACCGATCCAAATAATAATGATCCATGTAAGTTCGTAAGGAGAAAACTCTTACAGACGCTATCGCATCACTTACATCGCAGGGCCATTGATAAACTCGTCGTTTATTTGTTCAAAAGATGTCCAATTTACTACAAAAACGACGAACAGCCTATTAAAACGCTACTTGGGGATAACATTGACTCAAACAAAGATTGGAACGAGATTCTATTGTATAAAATGCCATACAATGTTCATTTAAAAGACTATAAAGATACTACAATACAGGAAAATTTATTATATTATGTTGCTACAAGTAAAAAATGCAAGGATATTCTATCAAATTTGATTCTCAGCTTAGCTAACGTCTGGGCTGATGTTAGATCAAAAAACGTAACTGATGTTAATCAACATATGTATACGTCTGTACTACTGTTATTGGCTATTAAATATAGAGTAATACTCTGGAAACAAAATTCGGACGATTGGGACTTTTTACAGATAAAAACAATTTTAATCAGAGGGATGTCCAAGCATCTTGACGTCATGACACAAGAGTATAGATGTATAGGAATGGCCACGATCGAGTTAATTTTTAAAATTCTATCAGATGTTGACAGCAAAGATAGAGAAGCTGTCCATCAGCTAAAATTCGATTACAATTCTATGGGAAATACTTCTGTAGAAATACACAAGGTTCTAAAAGGTGTTACAAATAAATGCCTCATAGATAAAGAACATTTAAAACCAGCAAATGAATTAACTGGAATCAATCTAAGTAAAATCTTAGACCTTATTGCATTTAAAGTTGATGATGTAGATAGACCCGTAAACAATTCTGTTATAACGTGTGCAGTTAAAACCTCAGAACAAACCAAAGCTATCGTAAAAACGATCATATCAGTTAAATTGGATGAATTAAAAAAACATGGGGTTGACGAGGAATTAGATTCAGATGATGATTTACAGCCGTATGATATGAGTAACGATGAGCCAATGTCGGCAAAAAAGAAACCCAATTATTTGCGAGATTTACTGGAAATGATTAGAGATGCTAAAGAACAGGAAACCTTTGAAGTTGCCCTAGAAAGCGCTGAAGAATTAGTCAACGAACAAATGAAGTTCGAGCACAAAGTTCTTGCTATAGAGTTGCTGGATCTCTTCGTGCATTTGGAGGAAAAGTATCATGTCTCCAATTTCGACGGCATAAGATTCAACACATCTGTGGCTATAGTTTGCTCTCATCCCAAAGACGGCGCGGAACATCTATGCAAAGAAATACACACAGACATAGGTAGGTACTCGATTGCCACCAAAATTTTCATGCTAGATGTTTTATCCGAAGCCGCAAACAGAATTGCAGATGTTCGACAGACTGAACCAAAACCTAAGACTGAAACAAAGCAAAAAACAACAGACGACGCGATCTCTGAAGAAGTGATTAGACGAAGATTGATCAACAAAACTCGATACTTCCATACAAAAAGACCCCACCCTTTTGCAAAAGCGAAGAAGAATCAGTTTGCGGCGGTAGCTGACAGTTTTTTCTATCCCCTCATTGGGGGTTTTGGTCATCGTCAATTGACATTAAGCTATCAGAATACGAAGCAAGACGTCGACAACATTCTCCTTCTCAAATACCTGTCCGTTGTAGGCAACGTGATTTTAGCGTCTAAAAATTGTCCAAAAGTCGCTATTTACTGCAAGGAAATAATTCCAATGATTTTGTACATGAGATTTTCGCCGGAACCAAAGATTCAGACGTGTATAATATCAATAATAGCGTCTATAGTGATGGTTTTACCTCCAACTATACTTCGGGATGAATTTGCCTCAATGATGTCAGAGATATGCGCTTGGCTAATGGATTATTTGAATAATATAGACTTGGCGATGAATGTTAGCGGAGCTAAAACTGAAGCGGGGTTGTTTGCCGGACAAGTGTTGCATTTGATCGAGAAAAATTTGTCGAACTAAGTAAGGGGAACTACATTAGGAAGTTTAAGCAACATTTGTTTCTCGAATTGTCTATAATTGTAAATAATTTTTAATAATAGTATTTCGCTTTGTTTAAGTTTTAAATAAAAATGCGAGCTGAAATAGTGCACAATTTTATCTGTCTATTAAAAACATGATGTAACATTATAATTCATTTCTTAAAATTCTGTACCCACCGTTAGATGAATAAATATGTCTCCATATCATTTGTTTGTTTATCCCCTTAATGTTGGTAAAGTGACGAATAAGTTATCTGAGAGTCAAATAATATAATTTTATTATTAATAAATAATTGATCCTTTCTGTACTTAACATCGACATTGTCCTCTCCTTTAGGTTTACAGCCCACACCTGTTGACCTGCTTCAACCGATTGCACCAGTTAGTCAACAACAACCAGCATTGATCAACACAAAGCCATCAGCAAAATTGGGCGCAACGTGGGCGGACACATCCGGCGCTATTAATATCAACGTCGACAATTTGTTGGCTCCAAGATCGCCCAAAGCTGGTCCCGCTCCTTCCATCAATCAGCTTAAATCTAGCCCCAATAGTCCAGCGCATAAACCTAATGTAAACGCTAATATGCCTATACTACCGAATATGCCCAGCATGGCACCGACTATTCCAAATATGGCACCAACCATGCCCAACATGATGCCGTTAAACAACATGGCGACGGGGCAAATGTGGCAAACACCTATGTCCAACGTTAACAACAATTTCCCAGTGAACAACAACATGAGGCCACAGAATCACAATTTCCTCCAATGATATTTGTTATTGGCAGATGTATGCCAAAGTTAAATTTTTGAGCAATGAATAGTTATGCAAACAACGTACAAACTTATAGTTAGGACGAGACACAGCGATCAGAGGACATCTTACAAACGTTTAAATCAAGAAAAATATTTTTCAGTAGTTTACAATCGAGGAAATGTATTTTTTGGAAATGAAACTTTTATTTCATTGCGTTTTATTATCACGTGACACCAAGCCGTTTAGATTTAAAAAAAGAAATATTAATCAAATAGATCTCCAATTCAGCGACAGCATTTGTTCCAAATAGAAAAATTAATTTTGATAAGTCGATGAATATTGACCGATGATCTTCACTTTACACCGTTTCTTTTAACTTACATAACTGCAATCTTATACAATTGGCATAACATTTTGTCATTTATTCGGGAAAAAAAATTTAAGCATTCCAATGTAGCATTTTTGTAAATATTCGCTTAATAACTTAATTCATTGCTTAAAAATCGTTAGAGACCTGAGTTTTCAATTTTATACGAGTTGATATTACATGGGTAAGCGTGTACAGTCGTGCATATCATTGTATATCACATGATATTATATTAAATATATATTATATTAGAAAATACACGAACTTGAAAAACTAATGTGTTTGAACTTAAACGATTATAAATTTAATAACGCAAGTTTAAACGCGTATAAAAAGCGTAGGATTAATTAATTAAAAATCATGATTTTATTATCTACGTATGTGTACATGTATATACGTCTTGGGAAGACTAGAAAAAATTGAAGAAATAAAAAGCGCGTCATTCGTATCTTTTAAAATAAGATAAAGCTTTTCGAATTCGTTTTTCTTTACTATTATATGCTATTCGTTAGAAAGGTCAATGAAAATTAGAATTCTAAAAAGAATTGAATTTAATAAAAACATTCCTATATCGTATTTTGATGATCTCTAGGTTTGGCTAAAATTGCATTTCTTCTAAATTGTCTAATATATTTTTAATCTTTAACTGTTTGCGACTACAAAGCGGGAAAATCACGTCTTATGGCCATTCATACTGCCATACCTATATCAGTTATAACCGTTGGTCGTTGTTATGAAGTTGGATAGAATATTTTTATACCTGCTTCATCAGTAGCGTAATATAAGTGTTATGTATTTATATGTTACATAGTTGAATGTATGGGGCTATGTAAATATACGTAGAAGTAGTAATACGTCAATTCTGTTTTAAGCTACTTTGTTCAGTCTAAGTTCTGCATTCTAATGTTTAGGTTATGTCAGCTGTTAAATTCTTTCTTTGAAACTTCATATGTAACATTATGCTCAAGAATAGTGACTAAAGATTTATTACTGAATATTAGTACTAACAAATAGACGATAGATTTTAGCGTCAATTTCCTTGAGAATTATTCGTATATAGTTATTATCACATTGCAAACAGACAACAATATTTCTTTTTGTCACTACTTATGCTCCATACAGTTAAGGACAACCTACTATAGTCCATTGAAATGTTACATTTTTTAGGCCTAAGCTTGCGTTTTTTAGAGGACGCAATTTTATTTTTTTGATGTGTAGGGGGGGTCAGTGTAAAACCAAAACCAAGTTTGTGGGGTCGCCACCCTTGTCCCTCGGCCGCCATCTTGGAAAAAGGGGTCAAAAAACCACGTTTTTGGCTATATCTCCTAAACTATCCATCCTACATTTAACTTGTAAAGACACATTTTGTAGCAAATCGCTGTGCCTACAATTATGTTTATGTAACATTTTATCATAAATCCAAAATTTAAAAAGTTATAAGTAAAAAAAGTGAAAATATTTTCTATTTCTAAAGTTGACTAGGTGCGTCAATGCTCATGACAAGCCGATCAAAACAGCAGTTTTACCTTACTTTTAAGATCTCTCGTTTATTTTAAACAAATTTTCCAAATATATTTTTTTTTATTATTTTTTTTTTTCCTACAATTTTACTTATTGGTATTCCTAGTAGGCCTATTCCACAGACAACTTGCTGATATGGTAATCTTCGACATAATTATATTATCAATCAGTTATTAGAATGGTAGCTAGCTATCACTTTTTTATTTATAACTTTTTGAATTTTGGATTTATGATAAAAAGTTACATGGACATAATCGTAGACACAGCGATTTGCTACAAAATGTGTCTTTGCAAGTCATAAGTACGATGGATAGTTCAGGAGATATAGCCAAAAACATGGTTTTTGGACCCCTTTATCCAAGATGGCGGCCGAGGGACAAGCACGCCAATCCCACAAACTTGGAGTTAAGCTTGTATTGACCCCCCCTACATGTTCCATAAATAAAATTGCGTCCTCTAAAAAACGCAACCCCAAATGTAACTTTTCAATGGACTACTAGTAAATTAGCGACTTTAATAATGTACTTAAATTCCTTGTAGATACGTATAGCGTCCCATAAACTCGCTCTTATTAGAAAGCACTCAGGGGTTTTATCGATAGAGGCCGCAGGCTTGTAAAAATCATGAAAAAAATCATTGTTATTGACTGTTTTTCGCGTATTTTACTTGCAAGGAGCTGTCGTTATCATTTAAAAATCGACTACTCCTTATCATTGATTTTGGGGACCAGGCGTAATTGACTTACGGTTAGTTTCAATATGCCAACCACACTTACGAGTCGTAAGTTTATACTAAAGCCGTCTAATATATGGTCTATAGAAAAATCGTAAGAGTTGTATATTGGATATGGGCGTAGTAGTTCACGGTATTATTTATACATGAAATGCATAACAGCTGTGGCCCCAAGATGTTTCGTAAATAATCTTCTAGCTATCAGGCATATAACCCCTCAGTTGTATAAAACGCATTAAGTCTGAATTTCAAGTGATGTTATTTTTTTAAACACAAGTGTTGTTTTTTATTCATTTTAGAGTGCATTTTGGTTAGTGGAATTATGGACGAGAAATTTTATAAATGAAGACGGCTCAGATATGATTGTTGTAGCAATGGCAGCTCATTTAGTACGATAAGCTTTGTTGTCAGCCCCAAAAATATACTGGCATAATGGCGTCCTTAGCACAGACATACAGAATTTATTAATATAATGTAATGGAATAATTTAAAAAAAACTTAAGTGTGTGCCGAATTTGCAAATAAGAAAACGTGTGCTAATCAAAACTTACTTTATTTTGACTTTACAAGATTTGTGCTAAGGGGGTTTTGTTAAAAACCGGATTTTTGATAACGTAGAATTTGTTGCTGACTGTACTTCATTTTTTAATTTTGTATTGTGTAGTGTAAACGAAGCTAGTTGGGACCAAAATGAAAGTTGTTGCTGTTTCACACTTTTAGCAGATTATCCGTCAAAATAATTTTCTATACTAAAACATATGTATGTCGGTATGTGAGAGATTCATTTATACTACACAATGTCTTGTGCTCTTAGGTGCAAATAGATTAGAAAATTTTAGTTATTTTTTAATTCGAGAAAACCAATGTTATTAATTGTATAAGCCGTAGGTGGGAGAACTCAGATAATTAGGTAGGTACATGGACTTCAGTGAATTTAATCTTCTTTTATCGCATTAAACGCGTTTATCAACATTTATAAACGACGGGTAACCAAGACACGCAGTTCATTTATCGTTTGTATTCCTTAAACCCGTAAAAATTAGCATTGATAAAAGACTTTATATTGCAAAAAAAAGATTTATTAAAATTTAAAACATTAATGCTAAATCAAGGACAAATATTGTTAATTTAAGTTGTTTAACTTGTCTAACAAGCATTTTAAAGGAATTCTATCTTTTTAGAGCATAGGATTTCAGCGAAATGAGATAAGTTACAGATAAATTCATAGAGTTGCGCTTCTATTCAGTTATTTCTTAGTAAGTTTATCTCTGATGTTCATCTTATGAAAATTAAGAATTTTTGAGCTATTCTGAATTAAATTCAAAATAATATCTGATTAACTAGCCGTATAACTGCAATATTGAAGTCTTATAATGTGTTATAAATAATGCTTAATAAAAACAACAATTGGATTTAATTTAAAATATCAACGTAATAGACTACATTTGTAAGGCCCGGCCCACCTGTGTATATAATTATTAAAAAAATAAGTTCTTCCGATTATTAGGGATTTGAAAGCAATAATTATAATTTAAAATTTTATTTCTAGTTGTTCTCATGAATAGTTTATTTCGATTAATTTAGTTTCGTCAGTTGTTCGCACAAGTTTTATTTAAGGGAAATCGCGAGTTAACAGCAAAGTTGTGTTTTTCTATTTTAAGAAGTTTACTGATAAGCTAAATATTAGGTTTAAATAATATGGAATGTTTGAAAAGCACCATCTATTGAGACAAATATTAATTATTGGTTGATTACAGACAGAACGAGATAGTCGCTTTCTGTTAATTCGCGCAAAACTCTGTATTTAACTATTAACTAATATTGTATATAGGAATCGTAAATAACAATGTAAAAGAACGACTGTTTATTAAAATATGTAACAAATATTGGTTATTTTATTTCTAAACCTTTTGGTACACTGTAAATTTCAAGTACATTTTGTGTCATTTGGAAGCATACATTTTGATGCTGAGAGACGCGCAATTTCAATAGTCAAGTCAAGTAATCGGACTTTATTCTTCTCTCGATGCAACGCCAAGAAACTTGCCGTTCATGACAATTTCCCAGTTTTGATTAAGCCAATGTTTGCAATGAGCATGAAGTAGACTTCATTGATTATTTATTATATACCTACTACTGTAAATTAATTAAGGCTTAACGACACTTAGTTAATTTGAATATAGAATAAAACCCATATAAGTTCATTAAAGCGATTTAATTGTGAAAATAAGCGCATTATGATCAATAGTTAAATCTAATTACAACGAAACATTATTTACTTAGAACTAAGCAATACTTTATTTTTATCATATGAATAAAAAAAAGTCTTCAAATAGCAGCAGAATACATCAAATTCATTAAAATCACTTATTAATACTGAAATCATACAAAAATATAATTTTAAATCAAATTAAAAAGAGATCATAAACCATATCAGTCTTTTTAATTAACAAATTGTTATAATATTTGATAAAACTAGAGTCTTTTTAATTAACAAATTGTTATAATATTTGATAAAACTAGTGAAAATAGAGATAACGTAAAATAAGAGCACATACAATACATTTAAAAATAATAATTACGGCACACATTGAAAACACAATATTTAACATTGGGGTCTCTAACAAAGAGAAAAAAAATACATATTTCATACATAATCACGAGTAAATTACACAAATACTTTCTTGTAAAAAGTGCTCCGCGCACTGCATTTTTGTGGGCACAGTGAATTGATGTAAATGTGACAAAAATAGTTTAACGTTGCAAGGAACTTGAGTTTCATAAGTGTAGTGCATACTTACCCTATTACGCGGTACTTAAATCTAGTTAAAATAATTACCATATAATTAAAAGCACTGAATTAAAATATCTTAAATTTATTATTAAAATGTCACTATTTTGAATTAAAATTTGATCGTAAACAGCTGCAAACTTTTATCACAAAATAATTTTTAATACTATTTTTGTTCGATAATTGGAGGCCACTAAAGTATTGTCATTTTTCTATATGAAGACTACGTCACAGTGAACGCGATTACTATAAAACCATTGCATTGCAAATCAATAGTTAAAAATTTAATTTGATTGGAATTTGTACATGTTGATTATGTACACAAAAGCGAATAAAATATTTTTGACTTGAAGGACACGAGGTCACTCACGGAGTAAAGTATAATAAGAAAAAACTGATTCAAAACTAAATTATTTCCTGGGAACTATTCCTTTCATTATTTAAAAACCTATCGAAACCTTGCATAATAAATATAAAACGCAATAAAATCGTTACAATTGTAATGATTTATGGGTTTATGCATTTTTATCTTGACATTTAACAATTTGCAATGCAATTTATATTGTAGTCTATCAAAGGCACTTGTCTATTTTTTAAGTGCGTACATAACGCCGTCTCGGAACTCAGCCGCTACAGTGTAGTTCTTACCGAGCAGGAATTCCGTAGTTTTGTTACGAGCCGACATGTCCGTTGAACGGAATTCGATTACCTATAATACCGTAATAAATAGAATATAACACTAAAAACTCATCAATTACATAAATGCGCTATGAGTTCCATACTCGACGAAACACTTACGCTCTAACTCAAACTTAATTAGCAATATTAAAAAAATGTGTTTAGCTTCTTCTAAAATTGATTAAAATTGGTTCAACAGTTTCGAGTGAACTAAATTGGCACCAAACCCTTTTAGAATACATACTTGCATACAAAATAAAAGTCATAAGGACTGGGCACAATCGGAAGTAACACTTAACCAATTAATATTAATTACTTTAAATTACGTAACAGTTATATAGCGGAATCAGCTTAAATTTTTTTCTATGTTAAATCAATACACAGGTAATCAGACACGGTTGAAAGAGAGAAGCAGTCTTTTGCTCTGAACGCCTAACAGCTCTCAACACATCTGCTCATAGTCTAGCGGACTGATTGCAAGATAAAGACTTATATGAAAAAAAAGTTAAATCAATAGTAAAAACATACCTGTAGCCGCACACTGGGTTCATTAAAAGGCAAGTGAGTGAGCGCAGCTGGGGCGGAGTCTCCAGCAATAAGGGCGTAGTCCGCAGTGGCGGCATCTGCTGCCAACAGCACCGTGTACAAAGGTAGGCAGAGCACCGGCGAACTGAACGATATGCCGCTGCTTTCCGGCTCTTTGTAGCTCACCTGTACATCATAATAGTTTTTTTATGCAAGATAATATGTAAAAATAATAAATACAATCATCGTGTCATCAGGTAAATAAAAAAAGAGTGTTCGTGTACTTATGTACGCGCGTAAGAAGTTATACTTCTTTGGCATTATTAAAAATAGTTTTTGATTGCATGCAATTAATTAATTACAATTAAATAATGTTTACATTTGAAACATTAAATACATATTTATTATAATTCTTTTACATTAAGTGTAATAAATTCTATTATTTTTCGAATATTGTTTTTAAATTATGTCCAATGCTGTAGCATCTTCCGTAGGCAACTTAATTCTGTTCTCTTAAAACTCTCATCAATTTTTCATAACGCGCCTAAAGAAGTATAACTTCAACAAGAATCGATTTCAAATAGTTACAAAGAAATTGATTGTAAATAAAGCTACTATTAGTGTTTTATCAGGTACATTTATTTTTGTTTTGGAAATTAGCTATATAAAACCAAGCTAACAATTATTACATTATTTTTCTTCAATATGATATTGTAATATACATATACATATTATTATATAAAAAAAAAAGATTATTACACCAGTTTAACTTGTTTGCAACTATTTGACGTATATCGTTTTCGTGTTCAATAAATATATATTGCTAATTTACAATTACACTTATACCATAATAGTACAACTAGTACTTACCTGACTAGGATGTGTCGTAGGGCTTAGACAAGCGTTTAGAGCACTGGCTGTGCCTCGCAGTGCCAAAAAATCTCTAGGAGCCGCTCTAACTACAACTCCTCTCCAATCACGAACAGTTTCAAGATAAGCCGTGGTAGGCTCACGGCCGCCGCGCGGCATAAACTCGACAAACGTTCCGTTGTACTGAAATTTAATATAACAATAATTTATTGATTTAATAAATTTAATGGTTATAATAATTAACTCTTCCTACTTATGTAAAAAATGCATGTAAAAGAAACTTATAAAAAATATAAATTAAAATCAAAACTGACAGTTTAATATCTGAAACTATATTTTTAAACTTTATCTTTCTAAAATTGCAATAGTAACAAAATGTGAATGTGTTTGTTTATTACAACTCAATATTCTCACCAGGCAAACAAATAAAATTTTAATGGACCTTACCAATAGGATAAAACAATAAAAAATTTAATGGACCTTACCAATAGGTACTCGAAATTGTACATGGTGTCTTCTTGTTAATTTTATTTATGTTATTAAACAAATCCACATATACACAACTTACAATTTCTCCATAGAGTTTATCAAGTACTTCCACTCTATCAGTAATTGATGGCACAGGAGGTGGGCTCTTAGGTGGCCTTGGAGCAAGGTGCAATTGCCTCACATAAGCGACCAATGTTGCTGATTCAGCAGGGATGCGAGCCAGCTGATAGTCACGAGACATGTTAAGACGGAACTGCTGAGCACCTAAAGCTGAAATACATATCTCAAATAAATGGATTTATGAGACTACATATTGATATTAAGTCTCTCACGTCTTTGAATTATAGTGCTAGCTTTCTGTGATGATCATTTGTGGATTCACAAAAAAAATAGTTTATATGTTTTTTTATTTAGAATATATTATATTATAGATTAACCAAATATTTATTAAAATACTTACCAACTGTATCCATATAAATGAGGAGCATTGTCATAACAGTAACAAATGTGAGGACAAAAAGTATGGCAGGCAACAATTTCCTGTACAATTCATTGGGTGGAGTCTTTGTCAATGAGGGGAAACTAAAGCGAGAGGTTGGTCCTGTTACAGTTGTCTTTGGAGCAGATTGTGGCAAATCCTTGGGCTTATCTGGCTCCATTTGAGTAGCCCCTGGAAGTGGGTTTTCTTGGATTTTCTGTAATTTGTATATATATTGATGATATTAAAATCATACATATCTTCACTTCAATTCAAAACACTCAATATAGTACCATAATTAACAATTCGTTCGAAATACTAGAATTTACACATTGTAACAATCCAAAAAAGTAACTGTACTCATCTGACAACAACTGTTGTCCTTTTTTATACCTAAGGTGACACATGGTAAAACAAACTACAAAGGTTTCATACACACATACATATAAGTTGGTAGGTTTGTTACACAAATTTCGACAATACCATACCTTTATCACCATAGTTGTATCAATATTCCTGATTTCAAACTCAAATAAAAAAAACTGTTACTTGTTCTAGACAAATAAAAGATTATTTTAATAAAAACAGAACCTGAAGTTCCGTTTGCATAGACTGACTGTTTCTTTACATAAAATGCATGCTCATTTTAAACTTGTTTAACCTCACAGTTATAAAAAATCCTAAGACATTTTCATTACGCTTATGTTATTTAAGTTCGATAATTTATATTAAAAAGTAAAATACAACTAAACCAAGATGACAGATGCTCAAAAATACAACATGAATCACCATTCGTATTTCGTCATTGATCATTAATCAAAACTTGACGACTGTGGTCTGTGAATAGTGAACACTGATTGACCCACAGAATGACACAGATATACTGGTTGAAGAAAATCATAATTTTTTGATTTAACTTAAGTCAAAAGTCTTGACGTAGGCATTACTGATAATGGTAGGGGAGCCCACGATGCTAAATGGGGATTTACTCGAGCGTCGTAGAGACCTATTGGGATGCAAAGCTTAGATGATAAGAAGAAAAAAATGTTATATGATATATACCTTTTCATCGGTGGGGGAAGCGGCTATAGATTGTTAAATATGTAAAAAAAAACTGTTTCATGGACATCCTCGAGCGCGTCAGATATTGATAGCATCAATGCCCTACGTATTGGAACGAAGTTCCTTATCGCGCGTTGTGAAAGGGGGCTAGACGGAAAAAATTCTTACGAAAAGTTGTCACGACACTTTTTTGCTATAGTTGTTATATTTTACATTTTCGATATAATTATTGCCAATGTCCATACCACATTGAATACACCGGTTCTCGTCCGATCACCGAAGTTAAGCAACGTCGGGCGAGGTCAGTAATTGGATGGGTGACCGCCTGGGGGGAACACCTCGTGATGTTGGTTTTTTTTCGTAGCGATAAGAAATGAGAATTATTTTTGGAATCACTTAACTAAATTAGTCGTAGTAAACGTAGACCAGAATCCTTGTACAATAATCATTGCGGGGTCCCTAGTTTCCTTGCAAAATACAATACGGCTTGCGACTTAAATTTCGGCTTGCGGAAATCGTCAGATTATATATTTTTCATTATTCTTGAATTATTTCCTTCAAAATAAAAAAGATATTAGCTACGCTCGAGAATGTCGAGATGACGTTTTTTTTTTACAACTTTGTTGCCCTCCCCTTTTTTACGTCACTCTCGAATTGTCAGATTAGTGGAATATACACTTTTTAGGATGTAATTATCTCACCCTACCTTAATCTGACGCGCTCGGCAATTTCTGATGGTCAATTTTTTTTTACTAATCTGATCCCGTCTCCTTCACGGGCGGCCTTATATATGGGCCTCATGTTTTGTGGAGGTACTTAACCGGGTACAAGGTATCCCCCTATATATTAATCTGCCGCGCTTTAGTAAATCCCGAAATCCCCTCATAAGAAAAAAAACACTAATCTCAGTTACTCAAAAACTGAAGTCAGGCAGGCATGATTAATAAACTTAGTCTAGACTCCAGAGTCAAACAAACCGTAAGCAGAAGATATAGGTCTCAGTATTGAGTATTAACTATTAAGCATTTTTCATTAATAAGATCGATTCCGTTATAATTATGAGATGTACATGTAGAGACTAGAGAACATAAAAAAACACAATTAGGGAAATCGTTTATTTCAAATTTAAAGTACTTAAAAGAACCAGCAATAATTTCACAGGATTGCGTTCAACCGATTTATACAAAATTTAATATTATAAAAGACCTACATATTATAATATTTACATTTAGTATTTCAGAATAATTGAATTATTATTGTGAATTTCATTTGTGTATATAAATGATTATTGTCTGTAATTTCTATAATAACTTGACAATTATGTATATATATATTATATGTATAATACATACATATATTTAATGCCAAAAAATTAAAAAAATAGACTTGATGATCTTGTTTTTTCCTCAGAAGAAATGTGCGTCGGTATAATTAAGTGTTAGTTATTGTGGTAAGTTATAATTAATGTATTTCAGCTACAGCCATATATGCAATTTGAATTATTATTACAATTATTCGCCTTGCTTTTTGCGCTTCTAATTTTTTCTAACCAGTTAAATTAACAACTCGTCGTGTTGCTATTTTATTCCAATAGTACCTATGGCTTACGTAGACTTACGTGCCGCGGGTTATAGGTTAGTTACGTTATTTCTTCATACATTTTCTACTCAGTAGTCACTCCAATACGACGTGTAATGCAATTTTTTGGGAGCGAAGCTAATTTTTAAATGATTAAAATCCAATATTTTTTCCATCGTTAAACGTTCCGTTCCGTCGTTAGTCTAAAAATATCTTAATGTATCTAATATAGTACCTCATTGTTTCCGACTGGTAAACAATGAGGTACTATATTAGATACATTAAGATATTTTTAGAGTCAAAAATCCGTTTTTTTTGTTTATCTTATCTTGACTTACATAATATATATATTTATTTACATACATCAGGTAAATACTTGTATTTAAAATTAATAAAGAGAATACAGATATTTAAAATAATATTATGGTTTTTTTAGTTGGTTAGATATAAATGTCGCTTCATTCATTTGTGCCTCCAAAATTGTGCGTAGTCTGATCAATAACAATATATTATGTAATATAATACCTCAGTTAAACATTTTCTACCGATCAAGAACCAACACGATTTTGTAATATATTCAGATATAATAAAGGATACAGTATAGAATTTGTTAAAATATGTTAAAGGTATTAGGTACATAATATGATTATAATAGGTTCAGGTTATATGCAATTCCTTTTCAAGTCCCTTATAAGCTGGATTTTAATATTGTTATCATAATAGATATTTTAGTATGTCGAAATGCAATAAAAGTTTATAATTTTATGAAAACTATGTTATCTTAATTATAAATATATTCTATATAAAATTATATAAAACTCTAATGAAATAATGATAAATATCAATATGTGAGTTACAATTATAATGTAGGCTCATATGCTTAAACATTAGTTTTATTCTTATAATATATTGAATTTATTGTCAAAATTACAGTCATATGTCAAACTTAAAAGTAAGATAAAAATTCGAAAACAGTTCTATAAATCTATAACAGTTTTTATTGTCAAGCACACACGACCTTAATAATTAAAGAATTACAATATTTAATACATACTATTATTGTCAATATTACATAGTTTGAGAACATTCACTTTTAAATATATGTTAATAATTTGAATTACATATTTTGAGTGAAATCCGTATAATTATTTAACAATCGATAAAATTCTAAAGAATTTCTTTTTATTTTATAGGTTATAATTATTATTGTCACAGTAACATTAATTTGTCTCTTTCATACATTATACTACGAAAAGAGAGAAGACGCATCATCTTTCTCTCATACAATTATATCTATGAATAAAATCTCTAAATAGGTCTACAAACTTCAAATAAGTCTAAAATGTAAAGATAGATGCACAAAATATGCGTTTTAATTTTGATATGAAATTGATATTTTGTATATTGACATTAAATACCCTTTCATAACATAATCTGTACAATTATAGGAAAGGAGCTCTGGTTTTCTACTAATTTTAAACCATTGTAGTCTATTCACTATTAATTGCCTCAGGCTATAGTAATATTATACAAGCATAGGTATGTTGTTGAAAAAATTACTTTTTGGTACGGCGATTGACTTATACAACCACGTACAAAAATATTAATTTATTTGGACAGAGTAGGTAATCTCGGAAAGCGAGAACAATTCTTTAAAAAATTAACCAGAGCTCGACAATTTATATGTTCCCTTTATCTTAACTGTGCGTAGATGACAGCTGTCACAATTGGCGCGATAATTGACAGCGGTAATGGCGCTAAATTTGAGCCGACGCCTGTTTGGCCCGGTAGGTGTATTTGCGTCCCTGGGTCAACTACATGGATCTTCCAGCCAAGGTTATTATGCGTGTAACACTGAAAAAAATATGTAAGAAAATATGTTATTATAAAGTACTAGATTCATTATGAAGTTTTAATGCAAGGTGGTTCATTTCATGGGAAGCACAACCAAGCAAGCAAGTTATAGGTAGTTTATATGATTTCTTTTGCTTTCAGTTACAATTGAAAGCCTTGGCACTTATGATTCAGAAGTCTACCTCTTTAAGCATCATCACTTACTGCTTATCAAAGTTACATTTTTTTTTAAAGTTATTCTTCTATTATTTCTTAGAAAATTCTTAGTAAGTAATTAAATTACATTTAAGAATATGAAATGGAATGTTATGTGATGTGGCTGAATTCAGGTATTTCTTAGAGATTTACTAGACTGTTTTACATGACATATACCTAACACCTCGGCGAGAAATATCCTCCTTCACAGGCATCAGATAAAATAAATAATTATTATTTTCATGCCAAAGATCTCTTCCTATGTTCCAACATTACCTGGTAATAAAGCAAGTCAGGTGTTTCGTGTGCGACAGTCCATTCCAATACAGCAGGTTCACCTTCGTTACACTCCAGCTGCAGAGTCTGAAGGTAATCTTCAAAGGTTTCAGAAGTGCTTGACTGGTCTGTTGTCTTGTGTGTCCATTCGCAGTATCTTCCCACTGAAATAACATAGAGTAAGATGAATTATGAATGAATTAGCCCATTCTTCTTCTTCTTCAACATTTAGCCACACAGTGTACATTATTTCAAGTATGCCACAGTCACACGTGCATTACGCGATATTACTTTTAAGAAATTGTGTGTATAGTTTTAAATTAAAACATTTTAGATAAGTAGTTATCTTTTTTATTTGATGACGAAATATCTTAGAAACTTTTAAACATAAAACGTTAAGTAAATACAAATAATATTTTTATAACTATTTAATTCAAGAGTTGCTAAGAATGCGCAAATTTATTAAACGATTAAGCATATTGTTACCAGCTAGGGGATCGGATAAAAAACGCCGTAGATCTCTTCAAGGGTTAATTTTTAAATAAATCAACGAGGAATTTAATTAAACTAAAAAGACGCAAATTACGCGCAGATATACACTAATTACACACAAAATACCGTCACTAATTAGGTACTTCAATTACGCACACTTGACACAGTAGGTTGATTACCTGTCTTTATTATTCGCACCTTATCTCTTCGATGTTTATCTGTTAGAATCGCAATCGAAACTGAATTAACGGGTCGGTCGCGTTTCGGTCAGTAACGTTTCGGCACTTTCTAGGCAGGAGTGGTATGGAATATCTGGTGTTCTATTCTTATCGGGCAATTCTAGAACGTACGTACTGTTTATCTTGTACGACAAGGATGGAGTAATGTGCGGAAAAAGCGGCGTTCTAGAATGTTCATTCTGTTCGTTCTAGAATGTTCATTCGAAAAGGTTATGAACTTCCCACTCTTTCGCGTATCATTTCGTCCTTGTCTCATACCTAGAAAGTTTACTCTAGAATATTCCTTCATCAAACACCTGAAAACACCAGAAAAGTGGTTTCCAGAAAATTTTATCGCTCAACTACACTTGCTGAATTTTTTTACAGTCATCTCCTGAAATTGCCATAAATCACATTTCAGCTGGCTGAAAACGTCTCTAACTTCTGGAAAAGTCGAGAAACATTTCAATCAACCCATCTTCGTAACAATATTTTACAGCTGAATGATGACAGGTGAAATAGTTCGTAATTGGCATATTAAGCGCTAAGTCCTTAAAGAAACGAACGTGAATAAACTTACCAGCTGTTGGATATGGGTATCCCTCATTATCGTAAGCGACTCCCGCAAACACTCGTTGCTTCCTCTGATCTTCCTCACGCTTTTGTCCAAATCCTCCTTCTGAAGAATCGCTTATGTAGAATGGATGGAACCTAGAGAATAAAAATAATAAAATATCATAATGTATTTAATTTTTATTAAAGATAAATTTCATAGGCTTTTCTCTGTTCAGTTGTGAAATAGGATAGCTGTATTTCGCCATTACTTGCTGCTTACTAAAGATGACAGTTTTTTCTTATCGTATCATACTAATTAACTCATAACAGCAGCAACACACAGGTTCAATACCATGCGAAAATTTTTGACTTGGTAAGCACAAAAGGATTACAAAACCAGACGCCTGTACGCAAAATGTGTCTGACCCTTAATGGACTTGTTACTTATAAACTGTGCAACTATCGGTACTTACTTAGCCGGGTTCGTCCTATCGTCACCACCTTCTACCAAAAAAGTGTACGTTTTCCCGCGCTCCACGTATATTTCAGGGATCAACATATCATTGATATACCACGCGATACCCCAAGATGGATGTCCTGAAAACACGAAAGTTTATCTATATTAATTTATAACATGTGAGAAATGGACAAGAATCACTCCCGAATGGTAAGAAAAAAGGAGAAATGGAGAGTAGACCAAATATTCTCGAAAAAAAGGCTTTAAATATTAAAAAACGTAATGTTACTAGTATTGTACAGCACTCATGGTTATTCATAAATTTATATTGATTAGATTTTTCGTTGACATCATGCTGTAAAGCATTAGCTGTAAATGGAACATACCTTCAGATTTTAAGTATTGATAAAAAATAATTACCATATGGCAGAAATCCCTCTATTGTTTCATTGTCTGCGTGAAATGAACAAAGATTTTATGATACACAAAATGGACCAAATTACGCAATCAGACAAATTATAATAAGTATAGAGTAGTCGGGTAACACTAATGCTCTGTTATTTGCAATGGTGATTTCGTACTTCAATAATTATATCAGTAAATAGAATAAATAGTGTTTAAAATATATTTGGAATACAAGTAATATACCAGTAATAGGAGTATATCCTCTCCTTCCACCTGCAGGACCAATCCGAGCTGTGAAGTTGCTGACCCCAGCGATTATTCGAGCTGGCCAAGGTGCCGGTCCGCCCGCCTCAAGTTCAGCCAAACCAACACAAGTATTGTCATTCTGTATAAGAAAAACAGTTTTTATAAAACGATTTTTAAATACAACGCCGACGTTTAAAGAAATAGACCAGTCCATATAAATTATTTAGAAACATACAAAATAAACAACAAAGCAAAGACTCAAAATTTAAATTATATACTATTATTGAAGTGAAACTTCTTTAGGCGCATGAGGGTAAAATGTTAACGTATGAAACGCAATAATATAATTAGCGTCACGAAGATGTGCAGCGTTTTTGTCGAAGAAAAGGGATAGAGCGATTGAGACCGATTGAGAGAGAGAGAGTGAGAAAAGGCGAACGTAACGTTTTCTATATTTTATTCGTCATTTGAGATTTCAATAAATTATTTTGCATAATATATAAAATACTAATATTTCATAATTTCTCTTTACGAAATTTTAATTTTAAAAATAGAATTACATATATTTTCAATTTGTATATATGTATATTCACAAATATAGGTATACAAATACATGGAGTGATCATAATATACTGGTACATGATCATCTATTGGGGCTTTTACCTTAGTAATAATTAATTTACAAAGAAGTTACTTTACACATGTCAGAAGTGTACGCACGCACTTTTTTAATATAATTGATTTGTTATTTTCACTGTGCTGTATTATTGCACTAGATTTTTTAATATTAAAATTGGAATCTTAGATACATACCAAGGCTCCAAAGTCGAGTTGGACATCATTTCTAGTGGTATCCATAAATGAGTGAGCATTAGCCTCATATCTAGAGTTGAGTGGCCCAAAAGCAGCTATAACAGACTGAGACCGTGACGTCAGCACTTCCTTATCCTTCATAGGCTCCTTCGCAGCAATCGGACGACGGTAAGTTATGGTGGTTACACCGTCTTTTTGATGTCCGGAAACTGGGGATTACAAATATTCTTGAGGTCTATAGACAATTTAATATTTAATCTACGGCTACTCATACTACCTTTTTTTTCATTTGTATTGAAATGTTTGAAGACATAATAATGGATTTTGTAAGGTACTACGCGTACATATACCACATACGTACCTTTTCTGGTGTTCGTTAGTAAAACTGTATGTTGCTGTATTTATTTTAAAAATATGGTTATCCTACCGATTAAGTTTTATATAAATATTTTTATAGTGATATGTACAAATTTTAAATTTATTAATATTAATATACAGGCTCTGTTAGAGAATATAATTAAGAGCTCATACCAAGCACCACATCGTTGCTTCCACTGAGTCTGGCATCAGGACACACTCCTCTCTCTCCATCACACTGTGCAAGGTGAGTAATCGTGTAGTCTGCTACACGCGGCTGGTTTGATCTGGAATATGGACGGAAAATTCAAAAATTTAAGTATTTGGAACTGGATCAGTCTTAATAAAACTTTAAAGATGGATCAAAAGGTTACAGATTGGTGGACTCAGTTTCCGCACTTAGACTCTCACTAGGTCCGGTGTGCGCACTGCTCCAAGGATTTCTGATAGTTAATTGGGAGACCAAATATTCTGTTATTCTTTTCGCTCGCGGTGTGCGGAACTGGTTATGTGAGACCGCTCCTAAATCGCAGAGCACTCAAGCATTTCACCTCTTAAACAAATAGAATATCTAACAAATAAGCGTTTATTTACGCCTTTGTATGTAAGTTACCGTACCTATTATCCCAATATGCCACGACCACATCAGCGTTCAGCATAGCAGCACGTCCTTCAGCACCGGAAATACCGAATGCCATGTACTGCTCCTTACGAAGACGAGCAGCTAGCGTTATTTGAATTAGGTCGCCCTGGAGATTTATTAAAACAATCTTAAACTGATATTTGTGTGCAAAATTGGGGGTATTTTTTCTATTTCTATTTCATTTATTCTAATGCTGCATATTTTCATGTACTTATTTCATTTTCATTTCATAACCATATAAATCAATGCTCTGTCACTTCCGATAGCAAACCCCACTTCAATATAGAGTTTTAGTACCACGAGAATCTCCAGCTTGCGAAATCAGTGCTAGGGGTAGTAACACGATATAACGGTATAGCACGAGTACAAAACCTCAATATTAAAGTTGGTATCGTTCTTTAATAATATCAGTAATATTTTATAGGTAACTGAATAAAAACAAGAATTTAAAATATATTTAATAGTCTATATGGCTAATTTGATCTCTGTAATATATAGGTCTGTTCTATATAGGTTGTTGGTTGTCTTAGGGTAATTTTTACATTACTATTTCGTATTTACCTTTACATTTGTCTGCATACCACTAGCTTGTAACGAAAATTATATTATTAATAATTAACGTCGGTCAGTTTTACACATAATATTATTTCGATTTCTATAGCAAATTTCAAGCATACGATTACTCCTCTCTTGTAGTTTTAAAAATCAAATTCAAATCAAACTCTTTTGGGTTATTAACATCCGGAAGCCTACACCTTAATTCTAACAAATGCAACAAAATATTAAATTTCTATAAAGTAAGACATATATCTGCGTCTCACTTGAGTATTCCTAACTGAGTAACAATTGAATGAAACATGGAGTACACTCGTCCATATTCTGAAACATCCCATTTTATATTTCATAATAATTCAGTAACCGCCCCCGCGCTTATGTAAATTAAATTATGAAATATGAGAGTTTAATGTGGGAGGGAGAGCTCGGGATGGTAATAGCTGGAATCGCTTGGGCTGTTTCTTACTAAATTGAGGTTTCAGTTTTAATGACGGATATAATTTGCATAACTAATTTTATTATTGCTGTGCTACAGTACTTGCTTCTCACAAGATAATTCAGTTTCCAGACAGCATATTAAAGTAATTATAAACTGTAATACTATGACAGGTTTTAGGCACAAGCTATAAAGCTGTAGTTCCCGCGTTATCTCGTAATATGTATTTATGTTGAAAGAATCGTGTCTTTGTAGTTTATTTAGTTTGTAACATGTCAAATTAATATCGTTAAAATAAAAGTATAACTTCAAAATCTATATTGATTGCTCTAGTTATTTATAATTTATAGTCATAAGTAATAATTACCTGTATCTCCCATCGCACTTGCAGCCTTTTATCAAGAATTTCCTTACAATTGTTAGAAGAGCTATACGGTGTCTGAGATGTGGTTGAACTAGTCTGTAACATTCATTTAGTTAATTCTTTGTTTTATTGGTATTTGCAGTCAATACAAATTGTTAAATGAATATACAAAAACATGTATTAATATTTAAAAATATTGATATATTATTTCCAAAGCACTCACCGGATTATACCACCAAGCAGGCTGTTAAATTTTTTATTCCAATGGAAGCGGAAGAAAATATCAAGAAATAATTATTAGTTTATTGCAAGCAGTCTCACAAACATTATGTTAAACAATACATTTTTAATATTATGAGGTGTTGATAATTTTAGTATTTTAAGGTTTATTTAAGGTAATTGAAGGTTTCCAAAAATGGCATAATCCTTAAATAATAAAAAATATCAACACAGGTTATGCAATTAATTAAACCAGTCCAAGAAAAATGTTGGCTGAAAATAAGTTTTTGTTAGTTTTGTTTGCATTGATGGTTTCCTGTTAACCTGAAAAGCGATAATCCAATGTATGATTCCAGAAAGCTGCATTGTAAAGAGATATCCGTTTAAACAAATGAATAAAAAAAATATCGTACTTAGTACGCAAGTACAAAAATTAGGGTTCACATTTTTATTATTAATAATTTATATAAACTAAAACATAACACATGACGATGTGTACGAAAATAAGAAAATGATGTACTAAAAAAAATTTTTTTGAAAGTACCTACTTAAATCTTAAAAAATCCTCTTCAAATAACAACACTGTATTCGGAATCTGAAATTTTATGTATTTTAGGGAATTTTTTCCAGGCCAAAACACTGCTACCGACATGGTGTGAATATCACGGACGGTATTGGTATTATTCTAAAGTTTACACTTTTATGGGCCTATGTGGTCGCGGCCGCAAAAACGGCCTTGTAATGGACTACCTGAGGTGGTTTTATTGGGTATTGCACACCCAGTCTCTAAATACATTGGTTCTGGTGTACGTCAAGTGCCACATACTCCTATTACTTTCGGGGAAAAATGCGCAAATGCATTTTCATCTCTGATGTCAAAAATGCACTAAATTCAGCCTTACTGTATATTTAAGGAATCCAAATAGAGAGCATATTACTCGACCGTGATTTACATAGAGCCAAATACATATAATAAATAAATAGTATTACTCACAGTAATCTTCGTCTGTCCTAACGCAGGTGGTACATCTAAATCCTTAGGAATATAAACGTGACCAAAGTTATGCCTGTATTCTACACACCAGACAGCAAGCCAGTCGATGTCATAAGCCGTCAATTTACCAGGTAACTGGATCTCTATATCCTCACCTTGGTAACCTCGGAGAGGGTTGAGGGATCCCATTTCATTCGGTACCTAGACACAAAGTTTGTTACAACCTGAATTATTTACCTTAAGACGAAAGCCTTAATTGAGACTACATAATATGGTTTATGCTTATTTTACGTCTTACGAGATTCTAAATAAAGCAATTAAATCTTGTAAAAGTTTAATTAGTTACATTCAAAATAAATTTGTCTCAGCAAGTTCAAAAAATATTAATGGTGCTGTATCGTAAGCCATAGTAATCAATAATAAGTACGCTAACCTTTGTTCCAAAAGGACTGGGTTCACTACCGTTCCCAACCCAGAAGTAGGCGTCGGGTCCAGCACCATCGTAATGCAAGTTGGGAATGTAGAACGTCTTTGCATCCAACACGCTAATGTTACCAGATCGCAGGCCGTGAGCAAGTCGCTTGAACTCTGGCAGTACACGTGGTCTTGGGGGGTCCAATCCGGGAGGGACAAACACGTCGCCAAAGTTTACCTAAAATGTTTTTAACTATGCTGTAGTTAAAATTTGATAAAGCGCCCAGCTTCGATATTACAGATACGTGATGTTGTTATTATTAAATGTTGGCTTGTAACTGTAATATCCGATATCAAAGCAAAGTCTGTGTTTTCCTGGAAACTCAAACTATTAATGAAAATATAATTTAAAATTTATTGTTGCCAATATGTTTATAGTACTTTTATTATTTCAAAACACAAAAATACAGTTTTTACAATATTATTGGTAATGTATATTACATAGTACCTAATAATAATAATAATTAAAAATTAGTAACTAGAGAATTATAACAAATTTAAAAAGTTGGGTCCCTGTTGCAGTGTACTAAATGTATTTAGTTTTTGGGTAATTTTTTTAAGCTTTATTACGAAATTTTAATTTTTAATTTTATTATCAGCAATAAACACTTAAATAAATAAAAACATTTTACAATTGTATATACATGTATGTCTGACAAATGCTGCTAATTGCTATGCTGTTCAATATCTTCAGTCTAAATTGCATTCGGTAAAACTATAACACACTAAGTAACTAGACAAAATTATTGGTAGGTATGTAATGCGCGCTGTGTATTCACTATGCTATGAGGTAAAGATGCTCTATATTCTTATGCTAAAAAGTAATAAACTTTATAATATTATGTTGGGAGTGACTGAGAGTTCAGTAAGTACATTAGTCTGTGGTAAATTAAAAAGTTAATTTGACAAAACTGACATTTTGGCGGGAAGCTAGATTGCGCGCGTCGCTCCCCCGCCTTCCATCTTCTAATCGATATTTTGGCCTTTCACAGACTGTCATTTTATCCTGATGTCTGATCCTTATTATTATCCTTATCATTCGTATTACACCCATATATTATCACATTTTAATGGGCTTGATAGTTTTTAATGAAGGTCCATAAATTGTTTTTTTTATTACATTAAGTACGCCCTTTATTTACTATTACAATATCGAATACATTTTTTATTATTGCGAGTTAATTTAATAAAGGTAGGACGTTATCTCGTTACCTCCAATTTCGAATCAGTAACATCATATTTAGATGATATGAGAACCGTGCTTTTGTTTAAAAGATCAATTCACATATACCTAATTATAAATTAGTTAAATACGGTACACAGAATTTGAAAGGCTTCAAAGCGAAGTTCAGTTTCAGACGCCAACAAAAGGGATGTCACCAGGAATGAACTACTTATAATATTTTCTAGTTAAATCATAAATATACGTTAGAGTTTTTAAACGTATCAACATTTAAACATATTTAATAATTATTTAAACATATTGATTAATTACATCGTAATATCCGACTACGATAGCTAAATCCACAGATCTTAGTTGGAAATATTAATAACTTCCTCATACTGAACGTAATTTATTACTCTTTTCTTCGTCTCTGGTTTTAAGGACATCATAATAATACACTGTACGCGTTAAATATTAAATTAAGAAGCCAAGGCAGTACACACAAATTCTTAATCGTTGCTGTGATCGTCATCTATAGAAAGATATATATATATATATATATATATATTGGTAAAGGACTTACAGTAAATCTACGACACCACACACTGATCCACTTGATGTCTCTAAGGCGTTTGCCTCCTGGCAACCGCAAAAGGATATCAGAATTGGAGTGTGCTGATAATACCGGTGGATCTCTGAAAACATCCAAGCCTATTAACACGTTCACTGCGGCAAGTAAAATGATAATTTTTCATCAGGTGCGGCGGCGGGCCAAAATGCGCCCCCAATGATATTTCCGCCGGTGCGTGGCAGGTCTTTCTAGACCCAACAGCACTAGGATAGATTAAATTGCTATAACTTTGTGGAAACATAATGTATAATTTTTTTTTTATATTGTTAGAATGACCTTGAACCCATCTTCCTTAGGTTTGATTCGCCCCGGGATCTGGCAAACAGGAAATGAGAAATAAAGCAGGAAAAGCGGCAGGCCGATATCGACCTGAACCGCACTAGAATATATTTTTAGTAGTGATGGGACAGAGAAATATCGAAAATAAAACAGAATTATCGTAAAGGAACTGAAAAATGTATTTATTTACTTATGTATGCCTGTCTTGGAAACAGAAATACTTTTTAATTTTCTTAGTGGAAAATATTTCTTCACTGCTGTCACTATCACTGTCAATAACTGCAAGGCGAATTACTCTATTTTCCAAAATTTGTATTTTTTTTGTATTGCTTGCCATCGTTAATTATATTGAACGCTACGTTAGATCAGTTAGATAGCACAACACTAACTGGTCGGGCGCGCGCTCTGTGCGGTATCGGGTCGCCAGCTGCCTGTTGGGTGGGCGGGCTGAAATAGGCCCACTGCCGCACTCAGCGGATGCAAAGCAGCGTCAGTGCGTGGTAGGTCGATAAAAGCCTGCCGTTATGTTTTGATGGGGAAAACCTACAATTTTGACCGCAAGATGAAATATATATTTGTCCCTGTCGAATTTTTACAAACACCTGAAATAATCGTTACGCACCAGCGAGAGGGACATAGATTTCTTCGTCCGCACCAGCGGAAATACCGCGGCAGGCTGATATCGGCCTGTTACGCAGTGAACGTGTTAATAACAAAACATTGAAATTTATAATACAGCCGAAAGTTGTACACCTTTTTAACTCTTTGTAATGATCTCAAGTTTTAGACATTCTTAATTAAGCGTATTTTTTTGAGAGAGAGTGTGTTGGTGCGTGGCAAAAACTGCCTTAAGAGACGCTCAGTTGTGGAACGATTGATGTCGAGGTGATACGGGTGGTATTTCGTATTCTGCCTCGATGTCCGATGAACCCCAGCTGCAGGTATTAATCCGAACAACTCCTTGGAACATTCTCCATGGTAACACAATAATACATACTGAGACAGCACAACTACATATTAATCACCGTTACTACTACTAATATTAAATTACGATTTAAACGTGCTTTCAAATCTTTATTTTGGCTTTGATATATAGAAGCCAAAGCAACATTATGAATCTGCATAATTATAGTAAAAACATGTTGTTCTTATACTACGCGACTTCAAACTTGGGCCTTGAGAGACTCAATCGGTCATTACCCCTTTGTTAAAAACCAAGGAAATAATGTCATGATTAATTCCTTAACGAATGAAGAGACGATATTAACCTATTTAGACATAAAATGCTAATGGAAAAGGTTTTAGTAAATTCCTTTTAAACTGACTGATATCAATCACTATTTATGTGCCACGCTACTTTTGTATACCTAACGGGCTTTTAATAGAATGAGCTTTTTAGTGTGGGCGTTTTAACAAGGATGAAAAGTTGTATACATAAAAAATACTATATTTTATCACCACGATCAAATAATTTTAATATCCGAGATTTGATGGACCTGCACAAGAGATGTAACAGATCTTAGACACTAGTACTGAACTAATAGGAAATTTTATGACACTGCCAAATTATATAAATGGTGTTTACTTATTACGGTCATATTCTTACCTGCTAGGATAATCTTCAGGATATGGCACAAGGATGCCTTCTGGCGAAGGTTGAGGGGTATCCCCAATCCAGAAATAGGCGTCTGGTCCAGTCCCATCGTATGCGAAGCCTCGTATAAAGACTGTGTTCTCGTCTACGGCATATGCCGTGCCTCGTATGCCGTGGGCATATTGAGTTAAGCGTCCGATTATGCGGCCATAGTAAGGCTCTGGACGCCGGCACTCTACCCCTAAAAAGTTAATTCTATCTTTAATACAAATTATTATATAATTATTTAATATATTAATTAAAATATAGTAGCTTAATACAGACAGTTATAAGCTGAAAATATAAAGTAACTCCCAGCGCAATGAATTGCCGCCTAGTTCGATCACGTCAGCTTTGTAACGAAAATAATAAAATGGCATGGTCCGTATAAATGGAGCTACAGTGTATAATGGTAGAATATTATATATAATTACAAATGCATCACATGTTAACAAAGTTTCTGGCGCAGACTAATGATACATATAATCGCTCAGGCGTATTTCCTAATATCCGATGGGAACGAACCCATTACAAGATATTTTGATTGACGCTCGCCCCATGCTCCGCCGAGCTCAGATTTGCGACGCAAGGGCTCTTTTAGGGTTACCACCAAATATTTGGAATGGCTTGTCTTGTTTATCAAAGATGAAAGGCTGTTTTTGATTAAATTATATTGTTATAGCGATGGTAAAGTTTTGTGAAAATAAAAAAATAAATCGCTCACCGTTCAATGTAACATTTAAATATTAAACTTTTTTTTTCTAGAACGAGAGGCAAACGGGCAGGAGGCTCACCTGATGTTAAGTGATACCGCCGCCCATGGAAACTATCAATGCCAGAGGGCTCGCGAGTGCGTTGCCGGCCTTTTAAGAATTGGAGAAATTAACTGTAGGTAACTTCTCATTCTTTTTATTAATTTGCTTCGAAATAAAGATATTCGTAACATAATAATTAGCTAGATATGGTGTAATAATTCTAATCAAGAAAACCTATTTAATTTATTTCCTGAAATGCTTCCTTCACCCCTAGCTCACCCTAACTTTCCGTCTGTACATTACTGACATTCCCTTCTGCAAGAAACTCATTCCACTCTAGATTGAGGAAATTTCTCTTATAGACAGTTCAGCTCCACGTTACTAATTTCAATAACTCAACGCTAGTGAGCGATTAGTTTGTTTTATACTTTGAATATCATCAATTTATCATTTTATTTTTTTATGTATTTCTAATCATTATTACTAAGTTAGTTAAACATTATTAGTTTGTGGTAATTAAATTTACAATATTAATGGGTTTATTTATGGTATTTTGAATTTAGATGGGTAAAGAACAGCACAAGTGGTATTAATTCTCAACGACTTCCTAGAGTGTTACTACGACCGTAATATTATTGTAACTTGTTATAAGGAACGAACGCAGATTGGATATTTTATATCAGCTATAAATTCAAGTCTCCAATATCCTGCAGCTTATTGTGCAATATTGTTTCGATTCGAAGCGACGATGGTACACATTTGTAGCGTCTAAAAAAGATTCAGTTTTTTAGATTTTCAAAAGCATTTCACAAATATATTCACTGAATTAGTATAAACCTCAACAATTATAAATTGATTTAACATTTATTACTTATTAATTTTTACATCAATATCAGATAGCCAACCCCATAAAAATCTAGAAAAAAATACTTGCTAAAACCTTTGACATTTTATTTCTACTAAAATACGTCTTAAATATTGCGTAATGTACAACAGAGTTAATCCCATAGAACGATTTTTTTCTTTCATTCCTTGAAAACAATCTCGTATCAGCTATAACCTTTTTAAAACCCTCAAAGTTATTACTCTTTTATAGGAAGTAAAACGTATCGGGTCGCGAGTTTTACCGAAAACCGCTAAATCCAAATAAGATGTTAAACGTGAACCCTTTGAGCGAAAACAATGCGAAGTGGTAAGAACTTGACAGAAAATCGTTGAAATAACTTGCATTTTCCAGAGAAGCCAAATGCTTTCAAAGAAGGCGTGATTAATTTTTAATAGTTTAAGTAGAATAGTGGACCAGATTAGGCTTAGCTATAGTGACGATTTAGATTTTCGGACGGAAGCAGTTTAGTTAACGTTAAAAAATATCCATATTTGGCCATTTGGTTAATATATTTTATTTTACTAGACATAGTACTAGTAAAGACTACTCTTAACAAAATAAAGCATTACAAATGTATAATAAAGTTTAACATGTACATAGAAGGCTTGCATTTCAAGGATTCTAAGCTTTTTGAAACGAACGCAGCTGCGCCGTTTCACATTCAAGCAAAGGAAACTTATTCTTGACGACCTCGTCGGTGCGCTACTATAGTGTAAATGTATTGGAAACTGTATTATCGATTAAATTCAGACTTTAATTTATTAAGAACGATCCGCAACGCTCGGGAACACTTAATAAGTTTGTAGAAAATATTTATACAACCTTATTTACACCTTTGGGAGAAGATAATATCATAGGAGAAACTTATGTGCGTATATACATTAATATTAGCAAAATAGCATTTGTAATTAGTATGATTAAGTACTACTTAATTCTGTTAACAACCATTTGTATTACATTTACAGGAATGTTGAGAAAGGTGTCTCTAAGGCTTTTATTTCTATAATTTGTTCATTGTTGTCGTAGCCATTGGAGAGTACAAGATAATATTTAAAAAAAAAAATTCAAGTAATACTAAAAAAACTAGTGATGGAATAAACAAAGATTATAGTTTGAAGCTAGCAATTGTGGTTGTCTAGTACTTATCTGTTAATTAATTTGACGGTAGATGAAAATTAGTCGCATATTATTAGTCCAATAAATAATAGATTTTTTTATATTTAGAATGTGATACCTCTTTTATGGTATCTTTGTCATTTAAAGGTTTAAATGCTGTTAACTTCTATAACTATCCATCACATTTCATCAGACAAAGAGTGTCTCCATTCATAATAATAAAATAAAATAAACTAACGTGTATGAGGCACCGAAGGCTGATCACCTACTTGCCTATCACAAATATCAAAATAAGGGAGATATAGAAATTTGAGGCCAAGACAAAAGGAACTTGTATGTATATGATATTTTTAAAATAGAGTGAGACAAGATTCTGATAAGTTTTTAATTATCGTTGCAGCTATGAAAACTATTCCGAGTTTTTAAGATATATTGAAGGTTCTTTAGGTAAGTTCTGGCCTTATTATTTAACCATTGCTTTGTTACAGTTATAATCAACAAGTTTCAAATGAGAAAAAATCCAATTTATATAGAAATTCTCGGAGCTCTATTAGTATGCGTTGCTCAAAAGGATAAAATTTATTTCGTTGGCGCGAAGTCACGTTCACAAAACTCCTATTACTCAGATGAATGTTCCCCGTTTTCATTTAGCCAACGATGTTTTCTCATCGATTTTATATGAATTCTTGTTCATGCTTGCAATTCGTCCGTAATAAAAACATTGAGTCATGGCCCCATATACCTTAATCCTAACACTTATGTAGATAATTTTAGTAAAAAAACAACATTATATGTGTCTATATTGATGTCATAGTAGTGACACCTATATTCTACGGCTACAATCACTGCGATGATATATAATCCTTCAGGGTAAAACGGGTAACGCGATAGCGAAGTTATTCCCTCAAAGGATCTATCTATCTACTATACAACATCTCGATCTTCGCCACTAGGGCTTTCGTGCCGTTCAATCAGTAAAGAGACTGGTCGAGGTTCTTCCCTTTTGGTTGGAGGAACAGTTCACCATTCTTCCTTCACATAATTTATTAACTTTTATTTTTATAAATTCCTTTTATTTATTTATAGGTTCTAAAACAATATCTATGCCTTAAATAATAAAGAAAATATGACATCACAAATTTAACACATATACATATCAATTACATTAGAACTTAAGTAATATATCAAGAGAAAAAATTAAACAAACAAACACAAAGTAATAAAAAATAACTAAAACTAACCAGATAAAAAATAAAATAAAAACCAAAACTAGATGAAAACTTAACTCTTTAAACAAATTTACGGTAAGTTAGCTGTTGTAAAACACATCAATCGCTTTTGACAGCAATGTATGCCAAAGTAAAACTTACATTTGAAGGTAATTGAAGCCGTGTATTAAATAAACAAAGAACGGCGGTGTATTTAACTCTATGATAACAATTTCCCTAGATTTCCTCTATCAAATCAGTGTTTCCCATCTAAAATTTTATGCACCCCATCGCAATATATCTTCTCCCGGGGGACCATTAACATAAAGGGTACCTTGTTTTGAAACCACCTGATTCAATGATCTTTCACTTTCTAAATTAATTTTATAGATACCGGTTTATAATTAGATTTTTTTGCATCGCTTTTATAACAATAAAAAATTCAATGCTTTGCATATATTGAAAATTTCTTAACATTGGTATTCATATTTTCCTTTTTACACGCTTTATATTAGCTTCACCTGTATGTATGTATGTAACCGACTCCTTCGGACTCGATTTTGACCCAATTTTAACGGACAGATTTAATTCAAACTTTTCGCACCTGTCAAAGATCGATGACAATGCAATAATCCGAAAAAAAAAGAAAAAGAAGAATTTAACTAAAAAATAAAAAATTGTTAAAAAAAAAATAAAAAACACGCTTTTAAAGCACATCAAACTAAAAAGTGAAAAATAATTCCTAATTTAGGCTGAAAATGGTAATGAACAAAAAATACTGGTATTATTGTGTAAATTAGGAATTATTAATAGATTGTTTAAGATTAGCGATTAGAACGGATGAAAATATTTCAACTTTGGTAAATAAACGGACACTTTAAGATGTTAATACTACGAGAACATCACGTAAAGGGGTGGGGTGTAAAACAATAAGTGTTAACGACGCTGCTGGCGCGCGCCGATTATGGGATTACGACAATCTACTTAACGGAAAAGTATCACGATAAAAAGGCTAATTCAATATACTCAAGTGATATAATAAAGTTTTTTACATTGTGTAAAATACGTTGTGTTTAACTGTAGTTTATGAATACAGTTAAAATAACTATAGCTTACAGCTGTAGTTAAAGGTTTAATAAAATAATATATACCTTTGGATGTATAATTTATTTAAGTTTTAGATGTCTTTAAATCTAAAATGTCCAATTTTACGCTAGGTTCGATGCTCAGCGAAACAAATTAAAGTTGGGTAGGCATATCCCATATTTTAAAAAGTATCAAAGAATTTGCAGAAATTAAAAATGCTTGCCCTATAATATAAAACATTGTGTAAAAAGACGCTTAGGCTTGTACGAGCCAAACTATTCAATAACACAATGTGATGGAAAATTCCCAGACCGGTTGCATCTAAATGTTTTTGTTTTTAACATCATTAATCAGTAGAGACTGGTAACAGGTTTGTATCCTTGACAATAACGTGACCTAGTTATCTACACACTCACACATTATTATTAAGGACACGGTCACATTTATAGTTATATTTTTCTTTCTAAGCTCTAAAATCAAAAAGATACGAGAACGCGATGGCGATGGCATAGTGGATGACACCTGCTTATATATAGACCGATAAGTCAAGTCAAATACTTTTTATTACTTCTTTACTTCATTAGTTAGTCAGGTTTTTTATTCTGTTAGGATTTTTTTTATCCTATATTGCTTATTGAAGAATATGTTTGTTTAAATAAGACCTCCCAGACATATAACGCTCGTAATACGCAAATTAAAGAACATTCTCTGTTCACAAAAAATTCTTGGAATTTTTTAAAAATCACTCTTTGATCGGATCCAAGAAACAAAGGAGCGGAGGACATTCGAAATTTAAAATAAATGATTGCGAAGTGTTATATAAAATAAAGGCACGTTATCAAGGATACTTCGGGCCTATACATATTGGTTTTCACAAGTGAACTAGGGAAGCTAGCAAAGTAAATCCATTAAAGCACGTCAGATAAGGTCATACGGTAAGGTGTTCCACTAATATGCACTTGACATTCATGTACTATATTGATCTGTGCTCGCTCTCATTAGGAAAGGTCACAAAAGGAGCTTATATTACACAAACGTATTATCAACCGAAGTAAATTTATCGTAGATTGATAAAAAATGGCATACCCCCGTCAAAATCTTAAAACTATTTTGAAAAAGCTAACGTTTAAAGAAAATCCCTTTAAGTAAATTACTTACATCGGAGTACCTGTGACATATTATTAGGTATTCAGTAAATGAACAAAAAAAAAACAACCTTGCACCATTATGGTGTTGGTATTTCGTCGTACATCATGAATTATGAAATTCTTGTTAAATTTCCCGTTATGTCTGATACCGTTTTGATGACGGTAGGTCAAAAAATAGGTACATTAAGCTAGGAACAATGACTGGACAAGGTCGCAGCTAAATCTGCGTAGTGCCGTTTGGATAAATCTATAATATACCACGAACATGTATAGAAAAAAGCAGGGCTCATACAAAAAGTAGTCAAAGACAAACAATTACTTATTTTCTAGTATCAACCAATTAACAGATAAATTATGTCTGAAATATATAGCCAGTTCGGTAATTGTTCATATTAAGTGCTAGAATCAAAAACTGTTTAATACCTAATAAGTAAAATATCTATTCTATGTCAAATTAAGCAAAAACTACTCACCAGCATAGAGTACAAGAAGTAACGCTAGAAGCGTCGGACCGCTCCGGGGCGGAACCCTCAGCGTCATTGGCTGAACGCCGGGGGCGGCAATACACTAAATGTGATAAAACCTCGTGGTCTTCTACACTTTTCGTATATCTATTCCAAATTCAAAATACACACTCTAATTTTTCCAGATTTCATTTCTTTTCCAAAACTCTCCAATAGCATCTATTCTCTAATCCTATTTCTTCCTTTAGGAATGAGCTTTCCAAAGTGATATCAGTTTTTAGCGGTTTTATCTTCTGTCACACGCGTTCACACGGCGTAGATCCGTTAGCCGCACTGGCTGACTTTCACTTTTAGCTTACACAATACGCATCCATTCGCTTTTTACATCTTATTATGATATCACTATTTATTGTCGACGATACAGTCTTAGTTTACATTATAGTATTATTGTATAATTGATTTGTATAAGGGCCTGTAAATAAACTAAAGAACCCACAACGTGTAAAATTGGTAAAGGATAGCTTTTTCTTTAAATTTGATACTAGCGTAAATAGAAAACTATGCAACAATTCGCTTATGCAACAATTTCTAGATAAGCTAGCGCTGGTTGCATAAGTAAGCTGGAAGGACAAATGCCTCCTTATCTAAAGGTAGCTAGTGATTAAAAAAATGTTTGACTCTATATGCGATCACAATATTTGGCTGCGGTTAGACTACAACAACAATTCCTAATGGAGAGTTTTTCTCAGCAGATGAAATGGCCTTTCAGTTATCCTACGGTTACTTTTTGAAGCCATAAATTGCCTTTTCGAAATATGCTTCTCAGTCCTTGCTGTACTCTCAACTCAATAGAAGCACACTCAGATAGAAGTGATATTAGCAACGTTCGTGAGGGCTATGCGCCTAGAAAAGGGACCCAAATCTGGAAACTTCTACACCATAAGCTACATTTTATTATTTATTAGAAGTCAGCAGCAAAGTACTTTATTTTAATTTTCAATTTATAGTACATACACTTTTCATTAGGTAGCATTGTTGCACAAAACCAAAATGAAGATTGTGGTTCAGCACAGGAATGTTAAAAGAGTCTAACTATACATGTGTTTTTTTTAGTTACTGTTATATGCACTATCTGCCTTTTATACTTTTTTTATACTTTTATTCAATAGTGGAAACAGTAGCCATGATTATCGACGTTCAGCCTTGCGATTCTGTAACTCACTTTTCGAACTCACACAGCGGTATTTCGCATTCTGATAAACAATAAACTACAAGTTCCCACCTTTTCAGAATGCCAAATCCGCCGATGCGAAATACCGCTGTGTGAGTTCGAAAAGTGAGTTACAGAATCGCAGGGCAGTTCATATTACCCCATACTATTGAAGCGAAGAAAAATGTAAGTTAAGTGAAATAAAATGTTGGAAAAACACACCTACGTGATTCCACACATCACAGAAAATCTATAATGGAAGGTTAATCTTCTGAAAACCTGCATCTTTTCTCTGTATATTGTACTTTAGTCTCTATCTGTTAGGGTTACGTTAATGCCTTTTATTAATTTTGTTGTATCAAATAAGTATTACAACCCGATATTATAAAACCCTGGACGCAGCAAAAATTTAATTAAAAAAGTTGAAATTTAAGGTTGACTTAGCCTATCTAAATATCCAAGTGAATTCACAATTTATAACTCTAATTCTAAAAAAAGAATTTCAGTAGAGTATTCTGCTTTAAATTGTTAAACAATCAGATATTTAATTCGTAGTTGAGTTGAATCGTTCGTGTAAAATTCTAATTATAAATTTTCCGTTTGAGATATAGACATACGACTGTATGATATATAAAAGGATCACAAGGATGAGCTTTAAAACTATTCTGGCACGAGTGACATTCAAAACGTGATCTAGTTTCAGAGTTTAATTGAAATAAAGCAAACTAGTCTGAATTAATGTCGTCTTGAATGTACGCCGCCTAATTAGGTTCCTCGGGTTCCTATTTGTCTTGACTGTACTTTGAGATTACGTAAATACAAGGAATATCGTATAAATGTAAATATAGTTATATCTTCTAACAATTGTATACATATACTAGTTGAACCGGCAAACGTTGTTTTGCCATGTACATTATTTCTAGGAAACCTTTTTTTAGTTCAATAAAAATAACTGTCTACAATTAAAAAAAAAATAGGGGTTTATCGTAGAGGGGTGAAAATTAGGGGTTGTACGTATTTTTGTAAGCTGTACCATACAAAAATACGTAAGTATACCATTAAATAAATAAATAAAATTAAAAACAAAATTTATTTTTTCTTTTGTAGACAATTTTGAGTGTGGACACCCCTTATCACTTAAGGGTTTGGAAAATAGATAGTAACCGATTCTCAGACTTACTGAATATGCATATAAAATTTCATATGAATCGATCGAGCCATTTCGGAGGAGTATGGGAACGAACAGTGTGACACGAGAATTTTATATATTAGATATTTTTGCACAAAAGAAATATGTTAAATAGGCTGACAGTAGTCATTCAACAAATCGTTTAATTTTGTTATAATTGGACCATGAATTTATTATCAAATTATAATCTCATTTTAAGTTGAAGGTATAGTTAAACTGATATATAACTTTAATGGAACCAGCCCGAAATGTCAGAACGCCAACGCCTTTTCGCTACGGTGAATACTATTTAGTATTATGCGCTATTTCAAGTTTAATTTTAAATGAAACTTCTTAAATGAGGTTACATAATACATTAACCTTGATTGATTTACCTTACCTAACCATTTATGTGGTTTATTATGTCTTTAAGAAATCCTTAATAAAACGCTTTTGTATGAGAATTCAGACTATAATGTTTTTCAGGCTTTATGAGATCAGAATTAATAAAAGTAAATGTGTAAAATGATAAATGTTCTTTTAGATATGTATACTGGATTTAATCATGAAATTTTCCATATACGTTAGTAATATAGTTTTATAGTATCGAATAGCAATCAAGTAGGCAAAAAGTAACTGGTCTAGATTTCCTGGTGCGGCCTAAAATGAAAACAAGGAAAGCGCACGGAGTAACCTATATTTTTAACCTCGTTTTGAAAAAGAGGACACGATTTTCAATGCTTACTTAAACAATATTGCTTAAAAAACTAAGCAAACTTAATGGTTTATCTTTGGGCTACGCTTACTTGTCTCGCTGACCAAAAGATTAGTGGTCCATACAATATACTCTGACTTATACTCCGGGCTAGGTAACTGTAATAAATCAATAAAAAAGTTTCGTACATGTCAAGGATAAAAAAGCGATGCCACAATCAGAAAAATGATAGTATTCGCTTCTTTATAAATGATTACTTTATATTTATATAAAACATAATTTAATCTGAAATGATTTTGAATATTACCTTTATGTTCTTTTAAAATATATAATATAAATTGTATGATATATATATATATATATATATATATATATATATATATATATCTCCACGCGCCATTTTGAAGCGTTCATTTGTCTTTTAACAAATATATCATTATAAGTTAATTTTAATTTGAAGACTAATTTATTTTGGTGTATTATTATGAATAAAAATACATATTTCAATTTGCAATTACAATAAAGTTTAATATTATTTGACTTAAATAATTATAACTCACCTGAATGTAGTTAAAAAACAAGTAAAATATTAGGATATAAATGTATGTAATTCAATAAAATGTGAGGCTAAATATTTCAAAGCTCTACAAAATTTTTGCTTTTATATCAAAATAATACAAAACCCAACAGTTATCTTTGTGAGACATATGTGAGATTTATTTCAATTCAATTCCGCATAGAAATATACAATCTATCCGAAAAATACCGCAACGCTCTAAAGTGTGACACTGAAAAAAATCAATCCCAAACCACGTTCAAACAGAATTGAACGCATTGATTAAGAATCGATTAAGGAATCATTGACCGGCTTATGTATTTATATATACAAATAGTTTTTTTTACACTAATAAGCGTAGAAATAGGAATATAAAAATTACTTTGTTATTTATTGTGCGTCGCGAAAGGGCGCGTATTTATGGCGCGCCGTCTTGAATTGCACTGCCGTAGTTATTAAGTGATACTCTTACCCGATTTCGCCTGGAATGTGGGAGATTTTGATTTATCAAATGTTTAATGTACATCGTTTAGAATTTAATGTAAACTATATAGAGAAAAATCAGTTCGTACAAGTCACAACTTTCTTTTTACAGAAGGAAAGTTCCATCTATCAGATTGCACATAATATGTAAAATGGTTGAAAATAAGAAATTAAGAGTACTTTTTAGAATCACAAATTCTTGACAAGAATCTATTCTATCATAAAAACTAAAAGTTTATATTACTAATATTTCACTGTATTTTACGTTTTGTAATACAATAAGATTACATAAGTACTTATCTCCGAGCTAGTTATTTTTGTAAATAATATTAAAACTACATTTTTTTTCTGGTACTTCAAATTCATTACTGTGGCAACATTGCGGGGTATGCCGCCCCACGTAGCGCGTAGACTCCGCCCGCTACGCTGCTACGACCGGCGCTACGATGGGCGCTACGTGTAATATGCATTACAGATATTAAATACGGCATTCAACATAAATTGTAACAAATTGTCAAATGTTTTAAATGCTGTAATATCTAAATTATATTTCATCACATATTACGTTTTAACCTCATTCGGTTACAAGAAACAAAGTATTTATTTTACTTGAATAAAGTATAAGTTTTTATCTAGTATTGCGATAGTGAATACGTGAAATTAATAAAGATCAATAAATAAAATAGTTGTTTATAAAATTACAGACGGTATATCTTAGTAAGTCTTAAAATCTGAAATATAATAAAAATATATTCATATTTTGTTTACAACAATAATAAATGCTAATTATAAATAATAATTACGTTATTTCACCGCCCGTTCGTAATACTGTACATAATTTATCATATAAATACGTGTTATATGTTTAACTATTACTACTACAACTACAACTTTAGATGAAATTATCTTTGAAGCTTGAAAGTATATTTTTCCCACGCCTACATAGTCCTGAGTAGCATTCTCAGTATAACATAACAAAATGGGTCAAGGAAATTATTAAATCGAAGGAAATACAATGCAATTTGTTTTGAACAGATTTGAAAGAAATAACATTTGCAGAAGTATCCATATTATACTACATATATGAGTAGGTGAAGAAAGCTAATAGTATTTTCTACCAATCTCTTTTTATTGACTATATTGTCCCTTCTTTTAGTAATGTCCTTCTGGCTGATCTGGCGAAAGCTGCAAATTTCTAATGAGACTAGTCAGTTACGCAGGAGTGACCTCTGTCTATTCCATACCTTACCTACTCCGATGGGATGTCTGACCCGGAGTATCTAGATAAGAGAGAAAAAAAGCAGCTCTACGTGCTTAACCAAGTCACGGGGTGTTGTAATTCTAACACCGCCAACTAACCATTGATATTTATCTTAGTAAAATTGCATTGGTCTATTTTATTTTAACCCATAATATAACCAACAGTTGCATAATAGCTACTGACAACTAGACGGGACTTTACACTTATACGATTAGTATAAAGGTATGTATTACAAAATATTTTAAATTACTTAAGTTTTTAATGATGAGAGCCTGTTAAAAGTTTAGAGCAACGCATTAATTAACAACAACAGGATGTATGACATTTTACAACAGGCGTTTATTATAATACTCATAAAGTAGCTTGTTGATTTTCGGATTACTGTATTATAATAACTTATAGACCTCGCCACTTATTTTATAATTTTATTTGTAGTAATATTTTTTTTATTCCTTCCCTTATAAAAAACGGTCACTTTTGAGACATAATTTACATATTTTATTGTAACAACACCGCCATTATTGTCAATAATATTTCCAGTGTGATGTACCTAACTATATCATGTTTATATCAAGTCTGCCCAGCTACAGGGATTATTAAGTTACAAAAGGGCCGAGCTAGCTTTGAGCTAGTAATAGTTATGCAACTACTTGGGAGCGAACCACGTTAAATTGCGTCAAAATATAGCCTAATCTCTTAATTAAAAGAAGAAGATTAATAGAGACTTACCCATTTACCCTTTCGATTTATTACTTAGCTATAAAATGGTAACATGTTGAAGCAAAATATTTAACGAATCTAGAAATAATACTGATTTACATGAATAAATAGTGGTAAATATATTTAATCCAGTTTATCACGTATCAAATACAGATAAGATGAATCTGATTTACGACATCACATGCAACGCTAACACTATTGCGTTCTTGTTTAATAATTATTTACCTAGATCGTGTAGACTTCTGCAATCTACACATGTATATTTATAACACACCTTTAAAACGTTTAGATGGAAACGCAATACGGAAATCTAAGTTAGGTAAAATTTTATGACAGCAATGTTTTTAGTCATCATCGTCGATTGACTGCATAGCCCATGATGAGAAACCAACGATTATCACAAAATAATTTGTTTGCTAACTTGCTTGTTTAACAGTGTTTAATAGTCTTGAAGTTAGCGATGGCATTCAGTATATTCCATATCCACAAAATTATGTGCGGCTAGCACATAATTTAAACATCGTAGAATTGTCCTACGTTTCAAAAATTTACTTAATTTTTTCTATTAAAAAAATTATGACTCTCTCATTGTATTAACTATGTGATACATTTTGATGAATTCAAAAATGAAAAACTATCGAAATCACTCACCTGCATTAAGATAAAGTTGTTTAACTTTTACATTGATTAATTATAAACGCTTAAAAACTTAACGGTGAAATAAGTGGTTGTAGATTTATGCTTATTTGTACTGTCGTATACCGTTACTTTTATTGAATAATGTACGAAATTATTTTCTATAACAGAAAGACACTAGAGGTCTGTTATATTTATTTTAAACTTCGTCAACGCATGTTATTAACACTAGTACTGCCAACAATGATTATTGCCTTATCTAAATGATTGTGTCTCCTATGCCTAAAGAGTTTTTTACGTTAGTATAAGCAATTTTATATAGTAAATAGAGAAGGCAGAACGATTTGTATAGATTAGTTAAATCTTATGTAATCTCAGCAGATACTCGTATATAGACATACAAAAGCAAATTATATATTTGGACACCAACCCACTTATAAATATAAATCCTTGTACTAAAAAACCTAAGAATATTATGTAATCTATCTATATCTATTGCTTTCTAGATAAACTAAAAAATAGACAATCGCTCCTTTAACACGCAATTAAGATCGTATGACGATATGGCTTCTCCGTTCCCGTCTAATCATATTAATTGGACAGCTGCAAAAAGCGTTTTAAATTGAATATATTCACAATTGTCGTCAACATACCCTACATGGAATGACCTACTCTTGCAACGACCTTTTACAATGATTATGTAAGTTTAACGTGAATATTGAGAACGCGTATAAAGGATTAAGTAAGGTTCGTCATGTAAAATAATTGCGCAGTTGCTAGCACAGTCTTCGAAAGAAGCAACCCGAGCAATAAATCGATACATAACCAATTTTTAATATCGTAATATCTACCAAATGTACGAAAGGCTTATAATCTAGCAAATTGATAGCACAGAAAAATCTGTCACCAAAGTTGCAAAGAGGTCTATCTTAAGGTCTTCGAGTCTTAATTATCTTAAGGAAACCGGCATGTCTTGATCGAAATATCGACGTTTGTCCCTATACCTGACAGATGGCCGATTATCTACATGCCATAAAGCGCTGTAGGTACCGCTACTGAATCATTATTTCTGTTTAAGCACCGGCGAGCACATTGTGCGCGTTCCGTTTGATTGTGGTTGGTCAACGGTTTCTCTAATCCAACACGCGTAGACACGCGATGACTCGTCATGATACTATTATGTCTATGATTATGTCCATTTGAACCAACACAATGATAATTCAACCTACGTCTTTCACATACTCACTTCGCTTCGTTAGTAATAGTATAATTAATATGTATTTAATCCTTGAATATTTTTTTCAATTGATATATTAATGCTCATTAGGTATTTATCGAGCTAAATCGACTAAAGTCAATATTGTGATTTGATGTCATCCAATTACGTGCTTTAAATTAATTACGGTTGCAGTCAATGGAATACAATTGACGCCCCCTCATATTTTTGTTTACAATCGCATCTTTTACGATCTTCTTCGGGATAAATCGTAAAAATAGAACTAGGGTGAATGACCCCGACATTTCATCCTCGTAGTGTGTAAAAATAATAACATTCAAAGACGTGAATCATGTGTTCAAGGAAGCAATAAACGTCGCACATGTGCACAAATTTACTTATTTCGCACTTAAAATGAGGGCAAGGTATATTTGTAATGGTTATTTTCGTTTGAGATGAAATTCTACAGAATTTTATTACCTACTTATTCCATTACGAGGGTTTATTGACAATGCTTTCTTTCTAAATGACTCTATATGAATTAGACCAATCACAAAACTATAACAATTTGTAAAGTCCAGGCAGAAAAAACACTTAAAAGCCGGCAACGCATTCGCGAGCTCTCAGACATTGAGAGTGTCCATAAGCGGCGGGTGTTACTTAACATCAGATGAGCCTCCTGCCCGTTTGCCCCCGTTTGTTGTATAAAAAAAGTTATAAAAAAAACAAACTATAATTCACAGCATTTTTTAATCACAGTTTATTGCAAATATGATTGCAACAGAGTTTACTTACTTGTATAATTATCTGTTACGCATTAATAAAATATCTACTTCTTGACGAGTGCTCATTAGGTAGACTATTATGATATGTATTACTTATGACTTTGTTTAACATTGCTTCAAAAGCCTATTTGAATTATGAATAAAAATTATTACTGAATAATGTTATGGTAGTGATGTTCAAGCGCTAGAAATATCGATACGAATTTTGAGTAACGAGTTAATAATGAATAGTCGGTAGACCAATTTGGCTATCGTGAGGTAATCGGATTGCCTTGCTCGAACCCGGAGCCCTTTACAAAGGTAAGCCTCAACGTGACCTCATTTTGTAAATATGGAAAAGTTTTGTAAGGCCATCCGGCCCCAACGGCTCGCTTTTTTATTAGCCTGAAATGTTTTTTAGTAAATGTGGCAAGTCTGTTTTTATATTAAGTATTACATAAATAACAAATTGTGTTAACCATTCAATTAAGTTGTGCAATAAGGAATTATTATTTTAAATGCATCACATCTAATTCTAATTTCAATATATTTGAAATATTAGCTTAAACTGCCATTAAGGGCCTTACTCACTCTAATTTGTAAATTGCGTAGGAATCGTTCCAACGAGGTCAGATAATAAAGAATCTTCCTGAATGATACTTCTTCTGCGTTGTGTATTTCGTGTGACTTACCTTTATCCCTAAGCGCCTGTTTCTACCATTTGTATCTAGGTACATACCATAATGTAAATTTTCTAGCAAAGAATTAGCAGTCGTAATTACTCTATCTTGAGTAGGTATAATGCGATTCATATGTTTTACTTTTTAGCTTGCTAACTGCTGTTAATACTATTTGGAATGCTTATATCACAATAGATTCTTACATCTGGGTGGTCAAATAAAGTCTTCAATAGCTCATGAACGTCGTAAGTATTCATCGGGACAATTAAATCACAAGACAGGCCATTTGAGTCCTGTCTACCCACGCTTCAGTCTTGTCGTTTGCAATACGGGCGCACCTTTTAACTAGAAACTATGTTAAAATTAGAATTTCCGTTCTTGGATGAAATGCATTCAGTACGTTTGATGAACGATTCTTGTGATGCAGTGTTTGTAGTTATCTTGATTGTTGTGTCTATTGATAATTAACGTGAATAATAGTAATTTTGATTACATTAATAGTTAAAATTGTTAAATATAATATAAAAATAATACGCGAGTCACTTTATTGGTAAACAATTTATATTTTTGCATATTAAAGGTATGTAATCTAGAAAAACAACGCGGCCAAAATCGTTAGTAAGGTAATAATTTTAAAAGTAAACTATATTGTAGGAATAAATTTAATTATGAAATCTGTTTTAAAGTTAATTTGTAATTGAAAACATGCATAAAAAATCGGAGACTGTCTACTTTAAACAATAAACGTAAACATCAGACTGAATGACTCAACGATGACGTGCTTCTCATTATCATATCACAATTCACAGCTACAAGGCAAGCATACGTTAGTTGCAATCTGCCGCTGATCGACATTTGTCGTGCTGTTTTTATACATTAATTCTTTTTAATACTCGTGCTATTAAAATTTATTTCTATATCATTTTCCAAGGTTGCTAAGTGAGCGCGAATGACACAATGCAATAGTGCCGCATTAATACAGTGCGTATTTTCCTTAACCGCAAGAACAAAGGGAATAATGATGATAGTGTGTTAATTCGTTTTAAAACAATCATTAAGTTATAGATTAAATTTATAATTATGAAAATGATCACAAATTATTAACTCAAGTTAGAGCGTGTGCAAAATGATTAAAAGGAACGGTGATAATGTGTTTGCGATCGCATCGAACAATAATCAGTGTCAAGGCGGACGGAGTACTGTCTCACTCTGTCCCAGTGCAACCACAAGGATCCCGCGAGCGACTGCTGGCAGGATGACGCAGCCCGATGCGCAGCAAAACACTAAAGAAGCTAATATCGCGCTCTCTACATACGTTGAAAAATGGAAAAATAGATATGAGGATGCTGAAAGAAAACATAAAGCCTATCTCCTTAAATCTGAAAAAGGTATTTATATCCTAAAAGAATGTTGACATATGTTATAATATAGTCAATACATTTTTATAACAAGTAAAGATTAAGTTCAAAGTATATATATAATGACTCACTTCTTATTTTTTGAGTTTATTGTTGTATGATTTTGTAAGTGAATCACTATTCCAGTAAATAGGTACGTACCTATTTTAAAATTTACTAGACACAAATTATTCCACCATTTCAAGAATTATAAAAATAATGTCTTAATTTTTTTGAGAAATCTCACATCTTAAATTTTAAGAAACTAATCATTTTAAGATCAGTATTCGTTTCCAAAACACACCTAGTTAATCTGCAATAATTTCCTATTGAATCTTCTAAAAGTCGGGAAACTGTTTCATTAATAATAATTAGTGTTTTCAAACTCAAAAATATTATGTTTACTATATATGTATTGTGGTAATGGTATCTTTTTATAATATTTTATTATTAATAGTATGCAACTGCTGTTTTTAGTTTTTATCAGTCAAGATACATTTATAAATTAAACATTAAAAAAATCATCATTCATTACTAGATTTTTAAGTATATTAAGGAGTGTAAGTTTATTTCCTGTTTCTTGACAGTAATCTTAGGTTACTATTTCAACATCCTAATCAATATCAGTTTAATCAAGCTATTTCCAACAATAAAACTATTGCACATTATCTTATCACTAGTTACTTTATTATGTTATGTATTCTTAAATGTATCATACAATTTTAAATTGAAGGTAAAATATGATACAATAATAATAATAATTGTTATTTCCATACTTCTGCAGTCCGTTTTAAACATCTTTTTTTAAATTTATTGTCTCGATATAGAATGTGCAATGTTATCTTAAATTTATTTTAAAATCTTATTACTAAACAGAAACAAACTGGCAGAATTTTTGTTAATGTCTGAAATCATTAAGCACAGTAACTACTGTGCTATTAACTATTTTCCATTATTTAATAATCTGTCAAATGGGCAAATGTAATGAGAACAAGTCTAGTCTTTTTTCTATTTGATACAACACAGTTGTGTAATAAAATGATTATATTCTATTCTATGTAAGAAACTTAAAAAATAGATGGAACTATCCCGTTATACATAACATAGTTAATCAAAGGTTGGAAAATGTCTGATATTATGAACTCCTTGATGTAATTTGTTTAAAAACTATATTTGTCATTATTTAATGTTTCAGCTCGTCGAGAGTATGATGATCTTCAACGTCGATATAATATTTTATTGGAAGAAAGAAATCATCTGGATGCAGAACTCAATGACAGGGAGCGGGAGCTCAACAAGCTTCGGCATGTCTCTGAGAAACTATTCCAAGAATACCAACAGCTCAAAAACCAACATGAAATTGACACCGGGGTTATGCAAAAGTAAGAAATTCTTTTTCTTTTATTTACAAATACTAACTATAGAATTCTAAGAACTAATGTTTGGTTAGCTGCAGTTACTAGGCCAAAAGAAATTGCTTCTTATTTGATTCCATTGGCTCGTGTTTACAAGCTAATGTAATAGATTGTTGTCTGTGGGGGTTAGCCTGTGTCCAATACACATATATTTGTGTTTTTAAACATACTAAATCAAGAAAAATAATAAGGACAGTTATAAACGTTATGAATTGACATAATTTATATGTGCATGTTTTTTACCAAATGTGTTAAGGAATTCTCTTAGAAGTAATATAATTTGCTAGATACTAGGCAAGTAATGTCTAGCCGTGTCGATTATTTAATAGGCTTATCGACTTTGTATCCTAAGTCTTACTTAATACTATTATGCACCTTGTGTTGTTTACTACCTCTTTAACGCCTTAATTTTCTTTCCAAGATCTAGTATGTTCAGTTATGATATAGTAATGAGCTGCTTATGCAAATCCTTTACTTAAATACATTCTTGAGATAAGACACATAATACTTTGTAATAGAAATAGGTTTGTTAAAATTAGAGTGCTACTTAGCTAGTCCGACAACGCACTCCGCAAAGGTCGCAGTGTAAATAAGTCTCTGAAAGGCGCTTTTTTTAAAAATATCACATTGTTACATAAACAAAATCTAAGCTGAAGTAACTCAACATTTTAGCAACTAAATTCGATATCATGTCGAATCTTGGACGATACAAAAGTAGTATCAAAATAATAATAGGGCACTATGAATTTTTATGTACTAGAAATTCTTAAGAGTTATACAGAGTCACTAGAATTCTCTTTCGATTTGTTCAATCGTTATATAACTGATCTATTTCTAAGTGGGAGTATGTAGGCGTTTGTGGTGCATTTACGTAATGCCAAGATATCTGCAATCACATTTGTAGAAATCACTGATTTTATCTCTGGAACTTGGAACCTGAAATGCTTAAGTTTACACTAGTCATTTATTAGCTCTGACACTCTTTAACAAAACACTTTATGTGCAATAACGAATAATGAGTTTTACTAGCAGTTAATATTATTTAGTGAACATACTAGCAGTAAAATACTGTTGCGTGTGTAAGACAGATGAGGCCATCTATTTTGTTTTTAAAATAATTCAGTGAAGAGGACAGGACAGGACTCAAGGAGTTAATTCTATTGAGGCGTCGTCTGTTTGGGAAGAAGTTATTAGTTCAATAAGGCCATTACTGTGGACCTCAAAGATGCTTGATTTTCTTTCAAGTAAATATCTCAATGTATACGTAATTATTTGAAGGTATTCATCAACATATTTACGCCTATTCCTACCCCATACAAAATTTCATGTTACCTAAAGCTGTTTGCTATTTTTTATCTAATAATTCGTGTAAAAGTAGTTGGAAACAGAGATATAGCTTATAGCTAGCTATATAGCTTTTTTTGTTCATGTCTGATCACAAGATGTTATAATAAAGTATGAAACTATCAATTGTGTTTTTCTCAAATACACAATGTTTACGAAATAAATCATAAATTATTAATTGTTTAGCTGGAATTTAACTAATTAGTAATACGTGACTGAAATACATTATTTCAATGTCGTCTGATGTAAAATTCTAAATATTCTATAAGCGTCCCGAATGACGCAAAATCTTTCGGAGAATTAAATATTCTGATTATACGTCATTGAACGTTAAGGAAAAATGTGTACTATTTCTTCCAAATAAGGTTGAATATTAAGTAAGGGCTTGCATTACATATTCATAGGATTAAAAGGAACCTTGCATATGCATGGGATGCGTTAAGTATAAAGTAATTAGGTGATTTGTCTTAGCTCAGTGTGAGGTTAAATATCGGTGAGGCCGGATAACGGGACAAGATGTAAGATTTTTAATTAATTTTTGATGAACTATGTCATTATTTTAATTATTAATATTTTAAGAAAGTGACAGTAAATACATTCATTCGTTTAACTAAAATCTTTTTGAAAGGAATAAGTGAGATTGCTATCCTGCTTTATTCGACAAATTAATTTTTACCTACTTTCATATTTTAAATGTTCTACGTATCATTAGGCAGACTAGCCAAATCTTTTCCGCAGTTCCGTGTTGAGGCACTAGTTTCAAAAATGTATAAAAAAAATATTGGTAAGAATGAAAGATTTTCTTATCCACCTTAGGAGACTCATTCCTATTAGCCACGGTGGGAAGATAATAAAGAGACAATATTATAAATCATAGATCGTGGTTTACTTAATATTTATGTCGACATATTCGATCGGAATATTAGCGACTGTTAACTTGCGCAAGATTAATGCTTATAAAATATGAATAAATAATTTTGTGATGTACCGAATTTGCGTTCCACATTTTGCCTAGAAAGCTCAAATCATAGGGTGTTCAAATCATATGCGTGTTTTAGTGATGAATTAAATAAACATAAGATATTCAATTACTTATGTAGATTATATAATATACACATGAAATATGTGTTTTTCTATCAATATAACTTATGTAATGCGACATAAGTTATATTGATAGATGATGAAGAGAATGCGTCTAACACACATACCGCAGAATTAAGAAACGTATTGAGAAAATTATTTTGGTCTCTTTCTTCTCACACACTTAAAAGAGTAATGAAAGAATGGGTTTTATGTATAAAAATACTCCAAATACAGTAGAACCTCGATAAGATAAAGTCCAAGGGAAACACAAAATATTTTATGTTATCGAGGTTTTAAGTTATCAAGGTTCTATGTCAGGTAAAGGCTAATATAGAGGTATGTACATGTTTCTATGTACCCTTCCTCCCATTTTTACTTGAATGCATCAGAAGGATGGAAAATTAAATATTTAATCATATTTATTCACATTACTTACATTACATAAAAATAAAACAACAACTAAAGGTTTAGTCTACTTAAAAAAACTGTGATTTTCTTTTGTTTTAAAAAATTCACTGTTTATAATCGATTTGATTTTCAATGACAAATAGAGAGGAGAATACATAAACACATTAACTTATGATGCAAGTAAGTCGTTGTCACAAAGCTAACCGCCGCAAAGCTTTGAAGAATTTAGATAAAGCAAACAATAGGTAATGTATTGTTTACGTTAACAATACATTAGTAAACACGTGCAAGCAATAAATACCGAAACCATTTGTTTTGACACTCTTATAAAATGACTCATTCACAAACAATTTTATGTTATAGAGGTTGTGGAAACATTTCTTTTAGTTACTGAGGGCCTATACAGAGATTATTTATTTACGTTATAGAGGTTGCGTATTTTAAGTTATAGAGGTTTTGGGCTCTGATGGGAAGGGAACATAGTATTTTTTGAAGTAACAGAGGTTTTTATGTTACCGAGGTTTACGTTATCGAGGTTCTACTGTACAACCAATAATGTGATATACACTATTGTTCTCTTGTAATATTTATCCATTGTAGACCATTAATAATCCGGAAGTTGCACAAAGCAAATAAACTTTCTTTCTGAAAATATATTTAAAACTATAATTCCCACAAGATATAGGAAATAAAACGTGCTTAGAACATCCTGTGTGTCACGAAATATGATAATTTCGGTACCAATTTAGCTGTCGATGTAAAACTTGTAATATTAAATAGTTTTCTGGTTAAGTGCGTGCGCGACGGTTCAATTTAAAATTTACTATGTTCGTTATAGATTTATTAAAAAGTTAAAATGTGTGTCGAATGCGTGAAGGATGGAAAACTACTTCGGATTGTTATTAAACTATTGTGAGTAATGACTGAAATGAATAATAAAATGTTATGAACAAAAAGCTGCGTTTATCAATGTGTCATAATAAAATAATAGTAACATGAAGTTTATGCAGAACGCAGAAAAATCTTAATATATGTAAATTACGTGTCACGTTGTTTGTCCGCTATGGACTCCTAAACTACCGAACCGATAACAATCAAATTTGCACACCGTTTGCAGTTTGATCGAACTTAAAAGATAGGATAGCTTTCATCTCAATTTATACCCGCAATATTATTTTATTGCAAAATATTTGTTTATTATTTATATGGCGCTGTGTTGAAAGTACCAACGTTTCACATAAGCTACAATTTAATGGCATATCCACCAATAACCCCATGACTGGTGTTCTCCTACCGTTTCCCTTGAATACTTTGTAATATAACAAAAACCTTAGCCACAGCAACGCTTGGCCGAGTCTGCTAGTATTTATATAGAAAAAATAATATTTTAATTTTAAACGGGGGCTCTGTTCCGTCCCAGCTGTAATTTTTCCCGCCTTAAACCAAAGCATCTATATGATATATTTTCACCGCCTTATAAATTGTGTGTTTTTTGCAAGGCTTAAAGATAAATTAGTTTTTCTTTATAGTCACGACGCGACGCAACTTTGATGTATATTATAGTTACGTTGTTCCTCTAGCACTATGTTATACAAAATTTTTGTTCATATATGCAATGCATAATATGAGAAAATCCCTGAATTCCAGGGTGATGCAACAAGCGGGTGAATGGTACAAACAGAACAAGCAGCTGAAGAGACGAAGCACAGCGCTGCTGCTCGCGCTGCCCACCACCGTTGACATTGATATCACAGACGCTACAGATACATGTATGTACTCTCTTTATATTCTTTTCATTGCTCCCCAGGAAAATCTACGGATTATTTTATTTATTTATTCACTCTCGTCCCTGAGGTCGTAGGTTCGATCCCCGGCTGTGCACCAATGGACTTTCTTTCTATGTGCGCGTTTAACATTCGCTCGAACGGTGAAGGTAAACATCGTGAGAAAACCAACGTGTCTTAGACCCAAAAAGTCGACGGCGTGTGTCAGGCACTGGAGGCTGATCACCCACTTGTCTATTAGATTTAAAAATGATCATGAAACAGTTTCAGAAATCTGAGGCCCAGACCTAAAAGAGGTTGTAGCGCCACTGATTTTTTAAAAATTATTTATTGAAGTACACCACACCACGCACTTCTGGCAGTGTCTATTGGCGGCGGAGTCACTTAATATACGCCCGTTAGCCATTTGTTCTAAAAAGCCAAAAGTGAACTTACCGATCACATAGGATCAGTATCGTTAAAGCAAGCTATATGCAACATTACATTACGTTACATTTGAATATATATGTCGCAGCCAAGTAGCTTAATTAGCCGTTCAATTAACAGCCTAGCCTTTCAACTAAACGGCGCCATTTAACTAGCGGCCTGAAAGACATTCAGCCAGTTGATCAAACAGCTATGCAGATTGCTAGTTGGCTGCGACATATATAAATCCGCACAAGCAAGGCTACACTTAACAAAAAGAGAAACAAACTAACATGTGACCGCGATAATAGGTTCGGTATGCACAAATACAATACATATAACATTCGTAATAAAATTTTCAAAAATTTGTAGTCATACCTATATTTCATTTTCTGCAGCATCTGAAGCGAGCAGTAATGAAGAAGTGGAATTTCTGAAGCGTACAGTATCTGAACTGTCCGAGCAGATAGCAGCCTTACAGACGGAGGCCAACGCGGCTAAGTTACACGAATTTGAGGCCCACGAGGTCAATGTGCAATTGAATCAGGTCAGATTCTCTACTTTCTATTTAGTCTCTCTATTTTGTATTCTATTCATGAATACCCTAATTAAAGATGAGGTTATAGATAGATTGAACTATATAATATATATATGATAGTATATATATAAGGTAACTACTTTAAAATTCACAAAATACAATTAACTGTACCTTGTAAGGCACATGACATTGTTTCCGTGTTCGATTTTGGACGATATAATATTGAAGAAAAGACACGAAAATGTTCTCTGTGATACACGGACTGTTTTAGTTTTGAATCATTAAATTTCGTTGTTAAGCGGGGATTTCCCTTTTATCAGCATAATCCGATTTTATATCATCCATAATCTGTTTCATATCTAGAAATGTCTATATAAAATTATCAATTATATAATTATAACCTATTATATGTACTTATAAAAGATAATAATAAATGGAAAAGTGGAACATTAATAAGTTGTGTTTTAGTGTCGTTTTAATTTTATGTTGTTGATTACTTCTCTTTATGTTTAGTATGTCACAATGACAAAGAAACTTCTCGTTATCATTTCGTCGGCCTAAAATAATGCTTTATTTGATTTGTTTGAATATTAAATTGTCAATGATTAAACTTCTACATTGCCTTACCTATAGGTAAATTATAATATATTTTGGATATTTTTGTTCTGAATTAAAATAATTATAAAACTCTATCATCTATATATCTTTCTTATGAAGCTAGGGCAGCTACATAATACATATTAACAATACAATTTAATTCGTCACCACTCACCATATTACGCGCCCAATATTTTATATTTATACTAGCTGACCCGACAGACGTGTTCCTGCCTTAACTATGAATTGAATTTAAATTGGTATAATTAATAAAAAAAATTATTCAAAATCATGGTGTTTATTATTTGTTTAGTTTATCTTTGCGTTCGCATTTCACTGACTTATTTAAAATTAATATCGTAGTTAAGTTTTCTTAAATTGTCTAATGTTCCGCGCAACTTCCTTATTTTTTCTCCTGCCAATAATAAACGCAACAAAAAAGAATTAGCAAAATTGTTCCATCCATTCACGCGTGATGCGTTGACCAACGGAAATAGAGATTTATTTATAAAATATTATGGAAACCAAATACAGCCTATGTTACGCGGGGATATAACATTCTTATGATGAATCAATTTTTCAAATCAGTCCAGTATTTTTGAGTATATTCATTAGAAACATACAATCCTTTTTATAATTTTTATTTATTCACATGATTTAGTGCAACGGGCGATCTATAAGGAAAATAAATAACAAGCATTATATTTTCAGGAATTGGAGGTAGAACGAGAAAAATGCGTTCAACAGGATAAAGAGTTGCAGGAACTTAGATCTCAAATAGAGAGACACAACCGAGTGTCCAAATTACTTATGGAAGAGGTCACAGGTCTCAAGGACAATGCTGACAAAGACAGACAAATGGCCGAGACGTACGTATATATAAAGGCATGAAATTAATAACGTAATGAACTATTTATTGCCTGTACCCTAGTATAATATGGTACATATTCCTGCGTCTTTTTTCTCTTATAGTCATGTATCAATTAGCCTGTGCCATACAATAGACAAGATTTTTAAAACCGTTTAAGATTATTAATAAAGCTGTTCTTTTTTTTTATTCTGTTAAGTATTGGCTTCAAAAATTCAATGTAACATTCTTAATTGAAAAATAAGAATTTAGAAATTAAATAAAAGCATCCGCCAAAACCCTTCTCCAAGCAAGAATTTGTTAAACCATTCACAAAATTTCAATAAAAAAAATATCTGATAGTAAAAGAAAAAAAATGGTGCGTGTACTTATGTACGCGCGTAAGAAGTTATACTTCTTTGGCTTTCTTTATTTTTTTTGAAATATTAAATAACTAATAATAGATATTTAGCGTTAATAATTTAACAATATTTAATATTTAGTAAATTGTTCAATTATTAATTAATATTAATAACAATTATTATTTATTAATTTAATATAATAACTAGGTATGTTTCATAACCTTTTAACTAAGTAACAATAGGTCTTTATGAAAAAGCATTGCTAAATTTCTTTGAAAAAATAATTAAAACTGCTTTATTTGTTTAAAAGGTACTACAAATGTCATTATGGTCAAACGTCACGCATATTCTATTTCTTTTTTCGGCGCCCATACTGAATTTTGTGTCACGGTGCGCGCGCATCCTAAAATTTCACTCTCATAAATTTTTCATAACGCGCCTAAAGAAGTATAACTTCAAAAACTTGATTTCCATGTTTTGTAATATGTCTATATTAAAAACATATATTTTAGTTACAAATCAGAAGCACGCGACGCCAAAAAGCGCGCAACAGTACTGGCTCACCAGAGCGCATTGCTGATGGGAGAATTGGATCTGGATGAACGTCTGGGACTGCTTTTAGGTGAAGTGGATAGTCTGAGAGACGCCTTGGAACAGCAGAGTAACAGGCATAAGGATCATGTTCAGCAGTTGCAGGTTAGTTCTTACTTATAACGCTTTTGTTTGCGTACAGCGGAAATTTTTCGGAAATAATTTCCCGCGAAATATTTTGAGGGTAGTAAGCTAGGCCAATATGAGGAATATCGATTTAATAAGTAGTATTTTTTAATATATTTCTACCTTTCTTCCAGCTACAATTAACTGAAAAGCATGAAGATACAGATATACTTCTATGGGAAGAGAAAATAAGACTGGCTGAGGAAGATGCACAGAAAGCGTTAGAAAGAGCAGAAAGAGCTGAGAAGAAATTGGCGGAACTCGATAAGAGAGCTAAGGGTGAACCGAGATCTGCGCTTAAAAGCCGTATTAGTTACTTCGAAAGTGGTGGAAATGAGAGGATTAAGAAAGAGATCAAGGAAGAAGGTAGGTTCCTCTAATTTATACTCCAGAACTCGATAAAATTTGACTGTATAGACTGAGATATCTGAGAGAAATTCTTAATAACTAAGTAGGTCAGGTAGTCAGACTTTTGTGCCTGAACACACGCCGTCGACTTTTTTTCGACGCATGTTTTTCCTCACTATGTTTATCTTACCGTTCGAGCGAGTGTTAAATTCACTCATGCACAGAAAAGTCCATTGGTGCACAGCCGTGATTCGAACACATGACCTCAGAGTTGAACCGTTAGATCAAGGCAAAAGGCCAACACTGCTTATGCGTTATATATTTCTTAAAGGAATAAGAATAAATGTTAATAAAAATAATTTAAATCTAAAGATCACAATGTTTTGAGGGTTTTTTGAATTCCTAATGGTATATACGCAATAATTTATCACTTTAAGGCAAGAGGGTAGACGTTTTCTGCTTTATTACAAAAATACGTAAATAAGAAAATGGTTACGATGTTATTTTCACATAAATATAATAGTAATAAATGCAAAACTTTTATTCACATAATTTAAAATGCATTCCAGAACCAGCGCTGACACAAATTCCTGCCCCCTCAACCCCAGCCCCCATAACTCTAGCCGCAATAACTAAACCCCCGGTTCCAACTCCCCCAGCATCACCAATCCCACAGGAAATCCCGATAGTCACAATTCCCATTTCCCCGCCGCCCCCACCCCCACCAGTTATGCCCCCACCACCGCCTCCGCCGCCCCCGCCCCCAGTGGCCTTTGAACCCTTGGGTGACATGGATATGGCTAAGATGCTTGCAAGCAAGTCAGGCACGCTGAAGAAGACGAAACAAAATGGTGGTATGTATCTTTAGCATCTTCATTTTCACTATTTTATGTTTGAAATCTTAATATCAAAATACATTGTTGCGATCAAATACTTTGGTTCTTATTCTAGAACGTAAATCAATCTGAAATCTAGATTCAGGAGTTGTCTAACCAATTTTTCTGTGTGAAGTTAGGCATATTTGACAGCGCTCAAAACGAAATTGCGACTTGAGAAATTAAATATGGACCTTAGTTTATAAACAAGTTTAGCATTCATAAAAAGAAAAATTTGCGAAATTACGTACATATAAAGCTCTTCGTGGATATAAATGGCGCATTTAAATTTAAATTTTGAAAATTAAAAATAAATGGTTAATAATAATTCGTTAATAATATCTGTTAAATTCATTTTTTTAGATAAGACGTATAGAAATATAAATATTTACTCCTAATATTAATAGAAATAAAACATTGGTTAATATAAATAAATATTTTCAGGCGGAGCAATAGACGCGATAGTAGACCAAATAAAGGGAGGCAAATTCCAGCTGAAGTCCACGGATCACGCAGTTGAGAAGAAACCCAAGGACGAACAACCCGAAGCTGTCAAAGAAATGCTACAGATATTAGGAACGTTGCGCAAGCGACGCGGACATAGGCCTAGCCTCATTACAGAAAATACGTGAGGACTTTCTGTTTCTTGAAATCTTGATTAATATCGTGATATTGAAGTGCCTATATTGGTGTTTTGCTGTTGCTAAATGTAAGGATTTATAAGATATTTTTATCAATTTAACGATAGATTTATATACATATATGTATTCATTATATAACTGACGCATATAGTTAAATAAATGTACAGATTGATAAAGTATTAAACACTACATTCATATTTACATTCATACATACATCTGTATTTGTATGACAAAAATTTATTTTGCCAAGCAAACTTACCACGTAAATTCAATGCATTTTAATATTAATATTAAAGTGAAGTAAGGAAAACTCAAGTTTTCCTACGCAATCTCAAGTTTGCCACGAATTATATATTTAAAAAAAAATTGGTTTCATCGTCATTAAGAAACTTAATAATGTTTGGTTCACTTACATTTAAAATTTATATAAAACCTCCTTGACGGCTTTGAATAATGCACGAAATACAGTAAATAAGTCACATTTTCTTATAAGTAATTTTCATTATCTCTTTGAAATGAGAAGATTTTTTTTTCATAGATATTTCACGTGGAAATATTTAACGATTTAATACTTTACAAATCTTATGATAGAACAACAGTTATATTTTAAGTATTGAATCTGTCTTTTAGTAAATTAAGACGATATTTGACATTTTGGTAAATTTTACAAGTTTTTCAAAACGTAACATTTGTTATTTTACTATTTTTGATCATAGTATAGTTGTTTATGTTCTTAGTAATCGGATGTAAAGCAGAGACAACATCTAGTGACTCCCTTATTTCAAAATCCGATACATTTTTGACCTACGAGTCCATTGATATACAAAAAACCCAAGATGCACAGTCTCGAATAAAAGTAACACTCGAAAGTGTCCCGAAACACTATTTCTGTCCCTATCTATAACAGTATATGTTACAAGCATATATTATTGCAAAATCAACCTTACGCAAATTGTTTAAAGTTGTTATTACAACGCAGTGTATACGTACTTAAAGCAATAAAATTTTACGATCGACCGTGGTCGGTAGGACAAGGTATTGACTGGAGTCGAATGTGACTTTTTTATTTACAACTATTTAACATAATTTTAAATTTATCCGACTTTTCGGGTGCTTTACAGCGTGCGTGGTCACGGTGACTGAAGACAAAAGGTGTTGGATGTTAAATAGTTGTAAATTTATAATAATACATAACTTTAATCCGGTTAAAAAGTTTTTTCTTTAAATTATTTATTGCGTAAATATATTTGTCAAAAACTACGCACAAAAACGTTCAAAAGTACATAAATTTATTTATAAAAAAAAACACAAATAAATAACATCGACTCCACTTATGATGACGCGTATTAGACGCGAGACTATTTGAAATGAGCGCACAATTTAGAATGTTGCGCTCATTTTTTGAGGACGTTTGTTGTATATCAATGTACGAGTCAGTCTAACTTCATACAGAAAAAATGGTTTGACAGCTTTAGAAACTAGATTTAAGTTTGTGATACAGGCGTAGTGCTAAGCCTCGTTTTTGAATCTTACCCTACCGCTCCAAACTATTACTGGTCCCTGAATCTTAGCTTAAGCCCGATAGGCGAATCCGAGCTTATATCAAAACCTATAGAGGCTTTTAAAACGAATAATACTTGGAAGAATTACTATAAAAAAATGCATTTTAATCGAAGAAATCGATGTACAACTAAGTTAAATGTGAAATTTACACTCAAATACTCCAATTGAAGCTAGTTAGTAAATACAGTAATACTTCGAGTTTCTCAAATATTTTAATATCTTTAAAATTTACTATCATTATATACGTATAGTACGGATAGGCGATTGTATATTTTATCAAAATTTTAGATATTACTGTATAGATAGTACATAGCACAACAATTATTTTATAATGGTCCGTTTATGGTGTGGTTTCCTTACTTTTAGTTAAAATGAGACTATGGCGTTCTGCCAATTATAATTGCCATTTTTGTATGTTTATAATTAGAATATAAATTTTAAATATAGACAATTGTTATAGTGATTATAGAGCTTATAGAAATATAGAGTAAAAGTGCCTTAAATTGTGATCATAAATGAAGACAGGACAACCATAGATAAGACAAAGAATTTACGAACTTTTGTTTATATCATAAACTAGTATAACGCATCTATGGTCTTCTAATATTTACAAATATTGCACTTGACAAGTTACCGTTTGGTGCCATCGACTTCCATTTGAAGCATTTATTTTAAGAATTATTATTCAATAAACGTATATTTAATTAACACGTTATTTTATTTATTACAACTTACCACCGCGAAATTTGTCGAATCTATCTATTACTAGAGTATATGAAAATTAATTTCGGAAGTTACATTTTACTAGAATTAAGAAAGATAAAAGACAAGGCTGTCGTTTCGTCAGAAGCCTCCGGTAGCTTGCCTTTAGCTAAGAAACTGTTTGTTAAATGGGCCAAAGCATTTTTTATCGAAAAGCTAATATTCTTTTGAGCGGTCTGGTTTGCCAACAGAAGTATTGAAACTATATATAAATACTTGAATGTCTTAAATATGTATTTATTATTTACAATAGTACTAAACTACTAATAGCATACAAGGAAAACACGAATAAATTTTGATGTAAAATAACCTTCACTGGGTGTCCCAAATTCCGTGGTGAGATTCGCGCATCGTCAACGTAATCTCTGTAATTAAATATTTAATGATTGTTTACCTTTGAAAGACGTCTAAATATGTATATGTCAAAATCTAATCTCATCTACGCCAATCTAGTAGCTCTACCATGACTGCCAGTGACGTCAAATATAAAAACTTATAGCGCCCCTGGTTGTGTTGCACAAGACAGATTTCTCATACGAATTTTGGATGCTGACTTATTTTAGCCACCTTTTACTTAGTCAAATATTTGGTAGATCTACTGGTTGAAAAAACTAAATGTATATCAATCCTGAATTTAGGAACATACAAGTGGCAGTACAACACTTGTATAGATTGCTGTATCACTGTTTATTAGAAAGGTAAATTTTGGAATAAATTCAAGTCGGTGTTCGCCTGACGGTTTCGATTTTTAGTGTCTTATATACAAGTTGGCACCGGTTTCCTCACGATGTATATACCATCACCGAGATTTCACCGTACCTCTCGTTTCAGTGTCATACATTGATCTGAAATACGTCTGCGTCTGCATCTACTATATATTAAAATGCTTCAGTGCAGTAAAAAGTTTATGCTTAAGGTAACTTTTTTTCATTTATACAAATAGGTACCTACTCGATGTTAAGGTTATGTTTGGCATCATTTAATCAAAAACCAAAAATTATTAAAACAATTTATTTGTTACACACACGATTGTTATAAATAATTATAAATAAATTTACTAATCACTTGATCAACTACACACAACCTTTGATGGACGGATTCATATTTTTTACATAAAAAATAAGTACACAAAAAAGAAACAATTTCAAAAAAATTATACAAATCAAAATCAAAAATTATGAAAAATGTTTGTAAAAGATGCATTGTATGTAGTTTAAATAAATATTTAGTGACATTACTTATGAGCGTACTAGAAGCCTTATTCGTTAATCTGATACATTATTTTTTTCATTTATGAGTTAAATTATATACTTTAGATACATAAGCACAAAAAATGAGGAATTTAATTCTTTATGAGAGTAATTAATAAATAAAAAAAAAATATTATTTAACTAATCCAGACTTATAGTACGATCTTAAATAATCTTAGAATTGGTCTTAGTTAAATGGTGTTAAACGATGACTTGATATATTATGTATCGCATATAGTGAAGACATGAAGATCGGTTTTCCTCTCCAAGCAGCAGATTCGATGCTAACAAAAAAAAATATTTTGGAAACAAATTCTGTATTCATCTAAAAATGTATAGCGTGTATTTACGATCTATTTTTTGTAATGCATATGTGCAAGCTTTAATTACGTAATTATAAATAGTAATACAATATCAATAGCCGACATTAGTTAACTAAATTTTCACTATTACAAAGAAAAATTGTTGTTGGTGTTTTTTGTATCAAATTTGTTGATATTTTTATATTCATAACAAAATAACAACTAGAGAGATTGCATTTTTTTGCATTTGCTTACGAATTGTGTAATACCAAATGGGAAAATATTTTTTTATACATTTCGTTCTAGTGATTTCAAAAAAAAAACTCGAAAATAAGCGATACGAAATATACAATATGCTCACAATTAAATATTTAACAAGCAATAGCACTAATTAAGTGACATTTATACAGTGATACAATTAATACAGCTAGTAACAAAATATTTTTAAATTTGTGAACTTTTTTAAATTATATTAAATATTTTGTTACCAAAACGAATACTACTTAGCGATTAACAACATACTTTTAAACAACAATCTTAATTCGGTACTAAGTTTCAGAGTCAAGACTTAGGGCTAAGTATGACTTTCGTAATATGTCGAAATCTATACGGATAGCTAAAAATCAATTCAAAAGTGAGTTTAAAATTAAATGAATCTCTAATTTATTTTATTTATCTCACTTCTTGTTTATCTATCACTCTACAGTTATATATTAGGTTCCCATACTTAATGTCTTTGCAGTATAATTCACAAATCGTCTATTTTTTTTTATTTACGACTTTATAGAGATAACGGAAACATTTTACAATTATATTTTCAACTAGTATTTTTTAACGGTGAGCCTAAATAAGTCAATAATTTTTTACACACGAATATTTACGTGTAACACAATAATAGTTAATTATAATTTATAGTACGTTAAATCTATAATTAAGACGCGGTCGATGTAATATTACAATATCTTACTGCGAATATTCCCTCAGTTTGTCGACGACGAGCCCCTGGTTCTGCTGTATCCAGGCTATGTTGACTCGAGCGCGCTCTATACCTTGAGACACGGCCAGCTTCGCATCATCGAGGTATTCAGAGTTCTGGTCGTACCATTTCAGGAACTGAAAAAAAATCAATCGATGCACATAGTAAAAACAATGAAAGGTTTACCTAAATAAAAAAAATCGGGTACACAACTTTGCAAATAGAAATAATAAAAGGGTGTATTTTTACTTTAAAAAAACCTACATTTTTTTTTTTATAGATATAATTTGAAAAAAAAAAGTAAGAGTCCTAGTTTTTCTACCGGCAAAGAGAAATTTGTCCTCAAAAACCGTATCTTTTTTTATAATTCAATTTCGTATTGATTTTAATGATAAATATACTTCAGTAAAACTTCATCACTTCTATTGTCATTGATACAGGTCGTAATTCTATAGAGTATCACTAAAGTATGTATAGGTATGTTATTTAAAGCTGGCGGCTTCAACACATTTACACTTTGTGCTTGTGTAGTGTCTGTGAATAAGCGCGATGCCTGATGTCAAAGTCTGTCTAACTGAAATACAATCACAAATACATCATGAAAAGACTGTCCGTTTCTCTCACGCTCGGTCAAGCTTATATATAATATATAAAAGAGACAGTTATTATTTGCTTTTGCTACTGTTTATGTTGATCTTTACTATACATGTTGATCTTTTTTCAAACATTACCAGGGCAATCTCGTGAAATGGTGCACAATGTTTTTAATTATTTTAAGCATCTTAATAAAACTAGTTTAATGAAAAAATGTTATATTTCATTTGACATCAGATGCTGAAAGCTGCTTTGATTTTTTTTTGATTTGTTGAAAGCTGGGTTCACCACCATACTCCTGAATCAAAGCAACAGTCCAAACAATGGAAAATATCTGGATCACCTACTCCGAAAACGGCTAAGGTCGTTTTGTCGACCAACAAAGTCAGGGCTAGATGGAGCGTATGTCGAAAAATGTAAAATTATTTACACGAACTACTCTTTCACGTTCTTGGTCTGGCTTAGAACTTTTGAATCCACCCTCGTATGCACCTAATATTTATATGTATTTGACACATTTTTATTTATTTACAACCCACCCAACCTTACTAAAACCAGAGTGGACTAAAATATATAGCTAGGCAAAAAAATCATATTTTGAAACATCACATTCACAATAGTGTGATATTACACAACACAGCAGAATTAGGTAGTACTTAGTTAAATGTATTTAATGATTTTTATTGATTTTTTCCGTATGTTACACGTTTGCCTTTTTGTACATATTATATATTCCATCTTTGGTTTTATCTTCGTTATTGCTTTTTGTTACATATAATTTATATTAGCTGTACTATTACGAAATAAATACCTCGTCTAGTTCCCGCTGCGTAGTAAACTGGTTGAGTAAAGTTTTAATAATGTAGCCCAAACGACGGCCCTGGCCGTTGAATCTGGAAATATATTAATCAATAAAAAAAACTTTCAACCAAGCGGCAAACAAAACAGTACTAATTCTGGCTTCAGAATTCTGTATCTGTTTCGTGGTAATTTCTAACAGGAGGTAACAAGGTGATTGAGTGAGGCAAAAATTCAAGCAGGTGATCAATCTTATGTGCCTGACACACCGTCGACTTTTTCGGTCTAAGGCATGTCGCTTTCCTAACGATGTTTTCCTTCACTGAACGTATTAAATGCGCACATAGAAAATCCATTGGTGTGGGCGGGGATCGAACCTACGACCCCAGGGTTGAGATTCGCACGTTAAAACCACTAGGCCAACACTGCTCAGAAGTATACCCTGAGTAAAATATACTCAATAGTTTAATTTATTTATTAATAAAGGAAGACTAATCCGATTTCTTAGGATCGATTCCGGTGAGATTACGGGTACAAAAACACTAAAATTTAAACAATAGTTTATATGAGCAGTGTTATTGAACACTTTCTTATGTTCAATATACTTAAATTTACAATTATTTTACATAGTTTTAAATTTATCCGACGTTTATAATAATACATAACTTTAATCCGTTAAAAACAGTTTTTTCTTTAAATATACTTATTAGTAAATTAGGTTAGACTTAAATTACCTATTAGTATTAATTTACGCTAGATCGTTATGTTCCATGATATCACAGTGAAGATCATGTCTTTGAAAAAAAATAAGTAAGTAATACATATAAACTTACGCCTTGTAAATATCCTCAATGCGTGAATATAAGAACTCCTTTCCATAGTAATAGCCAAGTTCCGATGCAATCACAGATGTGATTACCGAAGCAGAGTCCTGGCGACGCACATCCGAACCGTCAGTAATCGACCACTCCAAATATCTACAATAAGATATTTAATCAGTTCAATACCGTTATAATCATAAAAACCAAACCGAACCAATTCGACTTAGGGCCATTTTAGAAAAGGGGGTACCAATTCTTATAAGGCCGGCAACGTACTTGCGTGGAATCTGGCAATGAGAGTGTCTATGGGCGGCGTTGTCACTAACGCCCCAACCCAATAATTAAGATCAGATTGAAAACAATGTGAGATCAGACCGTGACAGTTGATCGATCGATATCTGCATACCAAACCCTACGAAGACAATCCATTTTTGACGACGGATAAAATGCTCTTTCTCGATCCATTTTACCGAGTTAACACACATATTTGATAATCAATGTAAACCAAATAAAGTAAAACCGTACAAATAACAATTAAATAATATACATATGTATGTTTAAAACATAACAAACAGTTTTAGTTAGTTTTAGGTGTAAGTTAAAATCTGTTAAAATCGAGCTTTCGTCAACTGTCATTTTCATACAAAGGTCTATCCACAGACACCGATACGACCTCCCATGGATAGCTTGTATCGACAGATGGCTATTACAATCCGTCGATTGGTTATTCACTTGATACAACATTTGGATTAAGATAACTATCTCAGATGGGGGATTATGGATTGTGAATTATGGATATGAGTTCGGGCGTTAACATCAGATGAGCGTACTGCCCATTTGCCCCGTTATATAAAAAAGCTGATATTCATTATTACATATTATGGTATTATTCATACGGAATTTAAAAGAACATATATATATTTATCGCATCGCATTTAAATCCGGTAAATAAACTCACTGTGCTAGTATCCAAATGTCTCTGGAGCAGGACAATGCACGGAGTAATTGATCTTTGGCTGCCGCGACATTCGTGCGCCGGCGACGCTCCAACGCGAATCGCCAGTGACGTACGGATCCACGCTCAATCGCCACACAGTACACTGTCGAACGGAGATCTAAAGGAATACTGCGAACAAATGTCGATATATAAAAATGTGGTTAGGTTAGAAGTTAGTTAAAAAAAGCTTAGAAAGCTTCTATAGCTTTTAAGATTGTTTAATATGGAAGCTGCATTCGTTTATTCAAATCATCATAACACATATATAATATAAAAGATATTCAAAGATACATTGCCACAGAGAACAGACTTTTAAAATTTATAATATTTTATTTTATATTTAATAAAAATTAATCTCAAAATATGTTGACAAGCTCAAAACTCGGCTGAACTAATTCGATTTTTTTATTTATTCCTTGAGGTTTTATGGAGAGAAAACTTGGAAAATTAAAAAAAAAATGTTTTATTTAGTGCTTAGGTTTTTATTCTGGAAAAGCTAAGTCTCTATGGGGTAGCATAGCAAAATGTCCCATATCTTGGTATATACCTATTGAAAAGGGAAACTAAGTAAAAATAATCATATTAAGGCTTATAGTTAGTAAAAAATCCAATAGAGTCGCTGCAGAGCTAACCTTTTTTATTTACAACATTGTTACGTCATTATAAAGGGTATTTCAACAAGAAGTTTGTTTTTCAATTGTGGCAACACCGAGAACGTGATAGTTTTGACATTTAGTTTTTGGCGGTATTCGTAGCAGGTGCTTTGGCAATTATTACAATGAATTCAATTTCGCTCGAAAATCGCATTAAAATAACTCAAATCCACTATAAAAATGGTGGTTCTGTTAAAGTTACATTTCGTAAAATTCGTGATATTTTCGGCCAGCATAATCGTCCTTCTGAGACCGCTGTTAAGAATTTGGTCGCGAAATTTGAGTCGACAGGCTCGGTACAAAATGTGCCAACACCAACACGTGTTCGACCGGGTCGTTCAACAGAAAACATCGCCGCCGTGAGCCACAGTGTTGAAGAAGATCAAAATTTGTCAATTTCACGACGTTCTCAACAATTGGGGTTATCCAAAAGCACAACATGGCGAATTTTGCGAAAGGATTTGGCTTTGAAGCCTTACAAGATTCAACTGGTGCAGGAATTAAACCTGATCGACCATTCAAATCGCCGCAGATTCGCTCAGTTCATTCAGGAACAACCTGCTGGTTTTTCTGAAAAAATCATTTTTTCAGACGAAGCCTATTTTCATTTGTCAGGGTACGTCAACAAGCAAAATTGTCGCATTTGGGCTTCTGAAAATCCTAAAGCAATTATTGAGAAGGCTTTGCATACTCAACGTGTTACTGTGTGGTGCACTATGTGGTCTGGAGGCGTGATTGGGCCGTTTTTTTTCGAAGATGAGGCTGGAAATGCGGTAACAGTCAATGGATCACCGTATCGCGAGATGTTAACCACTAAATTTTGGCCTATTATTGATGACATGGATATCACTGAAATGTGGTTTCAACAGGACGGTGCCACATGTCACACAGCCAATGAAACGATCAATTTATTGCAAACCAAATTTCCCGAGCGCATAATTTCGCGAAATTCAGCTGTTAAGTGGCCAGCCAGATCGTGTGATTTAACACCACTGGATTATTTTTTGTGGGGCTATGTTAAAGACAGAGTCTATACGGAGCCAATCGAATCGATTGCAGCCTTAAAACTCAAAATCCGTGATGTCATTAACGAAATAGACCCTCCATTTTGCCAAAAAGTGATTAAAAATTTTGATGAAAGAATCAACATCTGTCAGCGTGGTCGTGGTGGACATTTGCCAGATATCATTTTTCATTCATAATTGCCAAACTTTTCTCTTTGTAATACAATAAAAATTTTATTCATTTTCCTCTAAATTCTTTGTTTTATTTTGTTTTAGAAAACAAAGTTCTTGTTGAAAAACCCTTTAGTTCCACATTGATAATATGAAAAATTCATAGTATTTTTGTGCATAAATGAAATGAAGCGTTGTAGAACAGCCACTCTCGTTCTATTGCCGCAATTGGCTTTTTTTTAATATAACTTCAGGATGTTACGATAATTTCCGCGTAGATGGCACTAGAGTTGCCGAATTTAAATCGGTTAGATGATTTTACACTTACGGATTGTTTTCATCGGGATTCTTAGTATTCATCCACTGTTCAAACAACTGTAGGGCATTCTCTTCGCATCCTGGCACCTTCGCACGACACGCTGTTGAACTGGTTTTTACCTAAACACGTTGAAATAAAGATAGTATTGCTTATTAAAATTTTGTAAAAAATTAGGTAAAATTAAAAGAACCTTTTAGGGAAAGTCCGCGAGAATGATCCAGAATATCAAATTTATACTGAGTACGTTTGGCACAAAACATTATTTAATAAGAGTAATCCAAAGAGTCGAGGAAAACTAATCTTTTTTAATAACCTTTTTTTAACTTAATAATATTTCTGCGAATATTTTTTAGTAAAAATATAAAGTGTAGTGTAATCACACAAGTAGACGCATAAATAAGCTGATACTAAAACCATAGTAATTATTGATATGGTAACACGATAAGTCCATGTTTTAAAATAAGGGCAAAATTTAACAAAATAGTTTCCAAAGCTAATTCGGTATTTGCTGCTATGGTTACCATTCTTCTTACGAAAATAGCATCGTAACCATGGTTACAAACCATTTTATTCTCCTAGAGGAGTAATAACGATATTAAATAAGTAGTCTCGCTTAGTGACTGCGCATAGACACACCAAATATATTTTACTAGAATAGGCATTCTACTTTCTTTATATTATACATTTAGATTTTTATTTTTACCTTACTAAACAGCATATGACCATACCTGCATTTTGACGCTATTCAAATCATCCCCATTCAATATCTTCCTTGCAGCAAGACCACCTGTCTTCTCGTATGTTCTTCTGATTAACTTCCTCATGAACTTCTGATATGCTCCATAGTGAGGTGTACGTTTCAGTACGTTTTCAATTTTCGAGAGCGCGTTCAGGCCCGTCATTAGGGGAAGATAGTCGTCTTCGTGTTGGAGGTAACTTGCCAATCTTTAATAATAATTGGCAATAAATACATTTTAAATATTCAATAATTCATTAAAATATTTTCAGGTTAATTAAATTGTATCATTATAAGTGCGTGTCGATTACAACTGCACACAAATTTGGCGCCTTTAATAGATGTTTGGTGTGCTTATCAATTATAGAATTGTGTGTAATTTGTTACATTTAAAAATAATATGTTGAAGTTGCAACAGAAATGAAGATGCTATAACTATGAGTTAGGTAATATAATCAAAAATTGTGTAGGGCTTCATGCAACTCTCATCCCAGAGGTCGTATATTCGATCCTCGGCTTTCTTTTTTCTTAGCTATTTCTCCAAATCGGATCAGATAGAAAGGAAGTCAGTTGACTTTCTGTCTATCTGTTCTCTCCCACGTACGGTGAAGGAAAACATCGAGAGGAAACGGGTATTCCTTAGACCAACAAAATTGACGGCGTGTGTCAGATAGAAGAATGATCACCGTCTATAAAATAAAAACTATCGAAGAGATGTACTCTGAAGCCAAGGTACATATATTTTGTAGCGCCAATGGATTTTTATTTAAAAATAGACTTGCTTTCTCGTGTCCGAATGGCTTCTATTAATAAAATCTATCTTCATAAAATTGTTGATAGTGGGTTAGATTTCTGGTGAATATATTACTGATAAAGTAAAAATATCCGTGTAAATAAAATAAAAATGTATCTATTTATATCTAGCTATGACTAAATCAAGCTGTTCTTTCATTCAAAAACCATCTTTACTTCGTTCATACAGGATCAACTCTTTACAGAATACAGATAGTAGTACAGATTAATCTACTTTTAGGATTTAAAATTTGTAACGTTAATATGAAACAGCAAAAAAACTTACTGCAACGTAGTCGAATAATCCAATTTATTGGTCCAGGCAAGTGCAAATGCATCGGACAGTAACTGGACTCTTCCCATGACCGGCACTTGGGTGAATTTGTCACTAGTAAGAGCGGAGACCAGAAGTTGCCAATTACGAGCATCATAGTTCACGCGGTATGGGGCTACAAGAAACAGTAACTTGATACAGTTTGCTGATTTGGGAAATTAGTTGCATTGTCTCATGTATGTTCCATATTTGTTTGTGTGTGTAATTTTATTTTAAACTGACCACTAGCACTGGGTGGCCCATTTTAGATTTATTTTGAAATAAATATGTTTTTTCTTTTAATAATAAAAATATTCATAATATGGTTGTGACAAAATTTATTTAACGCTAATCCCCACACTATGGAGTTCGTGTTGTGGGTGTCTTGGTTCTCTGTATGGTGGGGGTGGTTTTCTTTATTATATTTATCTTTTATGACAGAGGAAAATGAGACGAAACAGGGCTAATAATTAATAATTAAAAATAAAAAGTAATGCTAATGTAAAACAAAAGACGAAAGGTTGTCGCGTTCCTTTCGATTATGATTGGTCAATAGCATCGCTAGTCCAATACGCGTTCAAACGCGGTTTCGTCTTTGAAATTAGCTTTAGTTAACGATGGACAAAACTATGGCTGAATTCTGTAGAATTGTGATGGATAGTGATAACTGATAAAATACTGACGTCCGTATTATATAACCAAACTTTTATGTAACAAATTTTTAGCACTTGGCTATGTCGTAGATTTTCTATAGAAAGCATTTTACAGCCATTCTTCTAGAATGTAAGCGTAAATAAAAAAAATGTATTTCAATTTTTGTATTTCATACGTTTATTTAAGTAGGCTGCTGGATCACATGCTCTCACTTCGTTTGAGGTGTTATGAAGTCCCAATATTTCGATTATATTATAAATAAAAGGAGAATATGATATATCTCTGATCCGAAAAGGAGAACATGTCATGCAGATTCCTACTTAAATATGCGTATGAAAAAAAGAATAAACGCAAAACAAAATAACAGTATTGGCAGAAAAAATAATTGAACATAAAATTTTATTTCTATGATTGTATTGGTACTCGAAAACATCTCAAACGAAATGAGAGGATGTATGAAAAAGCCCCAATATACTTAACATTATATCAACTCACCAATCATATTATAATTGAAGAGGACCCATTCATCAGGACTCGCGCCGTGCTCATACCTGTGTTCCTTATCAACGCCCTCTTTGTCGGACAACCACTGAACATCTTGAGCCATGGTATCCCTCTCACATAGAACACTTAGAGGAACCCACCAAGCAGAGTTAGTACGGAAAGATCCACCGAGAGATAAATACCGTTTCTGAAAAAAAAATCGTATGAATCGCATCATTATTATATACTTAGAACGAAAATCTCTAATCTAAAGATCTCGAAAAATACCACGAGATCTCGCGAGATCCCGATCGGGATTGCATTCCCTAATATGACGTCATCGCGGTGTGTGTAGCCTCGGATCGGTGTCGTTTTTCGTTAAATGTTACTAAAACTCTTTAATAAATAATGACTAAATCATAAACTGCAGTAGTGACTGCAGTTGTCCAGTGGGACATGTTAATTTTTTTGCTCGGTTGGGACAAGCAAACGTTAGAGTAGCTATGGAAATAGGATTACAAAAAAAAAAACGAACAGCATTTTAATGTGTCTTACTCCGAGGATTTAATGTCGTTCAATAAAAAATAGCTTTATCCGAACCACTGAACACTACACTAATATATTAATTTTCGCTGCGTGTGTCTTTAATGAAACTCCTTCTAGCTGAAGCGATTTTCATGAAATGTTTTGTGTATGTTTGATGAATATTAGATTATTTGTTTTGTATTTAGGACGGCGTCTGACAGGTGCACTAGTTTAATATGAATTTCGACGTAAAAAACTTCCTTATAATTTTTTTTCTACATATTGAAGTCTATTAAACTAAGACATCATCAGTCGATATGAGGAAATATATGCAAATTTTTATGCTCTCATGATCCAGTGCCGGATTTACCAGCAGGCTAGGGCAGACAATTTCAGGTTGTCGGCAAATTTGGTTCAATTTTTTTTTCTTTACAGACATTAAAAAAAGTCTAAAGTAAAACTCATTACTTCATTAATTTTATTGTTACGGATGGCTATTCTATCTGTTTACAGATAATTTAATAAAGATATTGTTCATATCAAAATGCAAAAAAAAATATCAACGTTTATCGAGTTTAGATTATTTTGTGTAAGCTGTTCCTAATATTATAAAGAGGAAAAAAAATATTGTTTGTTTATTGAAAAGGCTTCAAAACTACGGAACTGATTTAAAAAAATCATTCATCATTATAATCTTACATTATCCCTTTTGAACATAGGCTAGGGATCCGTATGACAACTTCAATAAAGTAACTTAAGCTGTGAAAAACATACTAATAAATATCCCTACAAGGCGTACGCTGAAACTATTTACAACAGAGCAAAATTATGTTACAGTTCATAGAAGACATCAATATCTACAAAAAAAAGCCGCAATACCTTTGTGTTACCAAACAAAATAATTCAAGACCCCAGAGCTAGTACATTAATATAAGAAATAAGTTGTTTGGTACCATACCTGCGATATGGTCAGTGACTTTTCAGAATAGTCCCTCTGGACTTCAAGTATCGGGTATCCGGTCTGTTTGGTCCACGTGTCCATCACCTCCTTAACCGTGACATTAGCGGTAAGCCCTCCAGCCTTTTGGACTTCTTGAGTTAGTTCCGCCCAGAGATCGTCTTGTTCCGCGTTTCCATACGAGTGTTTTATTAAGTAGCTGGAATAATATAATGATAATTAAGTCTCCATATATTTTCAGGTTAAATGAGTATGTCAAGAACCGTTTACAAATGCTACTACTCAATCTACAACCCTTTAAGGTCTGGGGCCTCAGAATTCTGTCTCGTTTCGAGATCATGTTTTTTTCTAATAGTCAAGTAGGTGATCAGCTTTTTATACCTGACACATACTGTCGACTTTTTAGGTCTCAGAGATACCGGTTTCCTCGCGATGTTATCACCGTCAAGCGTTAAATCCGGATACACAAATTCTATTGGTTCAACAATTTTTTTGGAAACATTCTAGGATGCGATAAGGAGAAAGGCTCGAAGGTTCCATAATTATGCGATAAGGATAGAACACCTACTCAGTACTACTCATGCCCAGAACGTTCTCGAATGTCGTTCACGATTATTCCATGGGATATTAGGCTTAAACACGACCAGCCAATTAAACCGGGGCGAGTTGAGCTCTATATTTCCTAAGAGCTTTATGCTCGCCCCATAGGCCATAGCCATCTTGCATCAGCAGGACGCGAACATATATGCTAAATCCCCAACAACTAACCAGTCAATTCAGTCTTGAGCGCGACTCCGAGAGATAAAAGTACGAATTGTGAGTACTAATTAATACGGTGTTGAACTCGCGTTAATTGAAGTAATTAGTGAAACTTTGTGTGTTGAAATAGTATTTTTTTAGTGCAATTAAATTCGTAATTATTTTTAAATAAAGCCTTGAAGACTACGCCTTTTCTATCCCCTCGTAACTATTATAAAACTAAATACTTACTTATGAAGCGCCTTCCTGAACACTTCTTCCCCTAAGAACATTGACATCATACGGATCAACGTCGATCCTTTCTTGTACGAGATCTCATCAAAGATCTCCGATATACGTTTCGGGTCGTCAATTTCTACTGATACCTGAAAAACAATAGTTTTTATTAGTTATAAAGTAACAAGAGGGAGCTATCTTTTTTGTTTCTTTTTAGTATAAAAAAAACGATAAATATAAGTACCAAAATATAAAACGCAAAGATGCGAAGGAAACAAAGATTTTTTGAAACGGGTATCAGTGGTTGTACAGCGCCATCTGTTATTCTGTTCATATTGAGGTTTATTAGGTATTAGATAAGAATATTATAGAATATGTCTTTAACTTTACAGGTTGCTGATCACCTAATCACCTTAAAGCAGTGGTGGATAACAGGATTTCAAAACTAGAAGTTTCTAGAATGTTTTTGATTCGATAAAAATTTAATTTAATTTCCTTACGAACAGGAAAACTAATTAGATATGTCAAAATTAGAACTACTACTTCAGTAGAAAATATTCCGTCGGAGAAAATGTTTGTTATTACAGCAAATTAATTTTGTTATTCTGATTCAATTAATAAAGTTTGATTCTGCAAACTCTTTAAAACAAATTTAGATATAATAAGAAACTTGTAAGATAAGAGAAAAACATGTCGCTACGGGCGAGCTTATCGCTACTGAGCGATTTCTTCCGGACAAACCGTATTAAAGAAAACGGTAATAAAAGGAACTGCGAAACAAATTAAATCAAAATTATTATAATACAATAAAATCAATGATATCTTTATTAAAATAAGACAATGTATAGATAAAAACATGACAACATAATTTATTATTATACAGAACATATTATACTCACAGGATGACTAGACTCCAGCGCATCCAGGTGAAGCACGGACATGATATTGGTCACCGCGTAACTCATATCAGCATGCCAGGTGGGTTCGACGTTCATTACCCCAAGTGATGCCACGAAGGTCGCGAAACCCTCATTTAACCACAGATCTGACCACCACTTCATCGTTACCAAGTTGCCGAACCATTGGTGAGCTAACTCGTGTGCTATAACCTGGAAACATTAAATAATTTGTTGCCAATTACGTCATGTTAAAGGGCATAAAAATTATTATTAATTTTTGCAGTCTGTATTTTATAACTTTAATAGGAAGGTTATTGTATATTATTACTAGCTGACCCGGCAAACGTTTGTTTTGCCATGTATATTATTTCTAGGAAACATTTTTTTAGTTAATTAAAACTAACTTGCGACAATAATAAAAAATAGGGTTTTGTTCGTAGAGGGATGAAAATTAGGGATTGTAAGTATTTTTGTATGCTGTATCATAAAACAACAAAAAAAAACAAAAAATTTAAAAACAAAATTAGGGTACCTACTCCTTATCACTTAGGAGTTTGAAAGATAGATAGTAGCCGATTCTCAGACTTACTGAATATGCATTAAAAAATTCATAAGAATCGGTCGAGCCGTTTCGGAGGAGTATGGTAACGAACATTGTGACACGAGAATTTTATGTATTCGAGAATATTACAAAATATACTAAGCTAATATATTAACAATATTAAGTATAAGCAGTTAAATTTTGTTTTAATTTTAAGTATGTAAATAAACATTATGTAACTTCTAATGTGATGTAACTTAATAAATAAACAGCTAAATACGTATGTAATTGTTGTTACTTTTCTTTATAAATACATATATTATAAATAAAGAAACTATATATTAAAATACCTCTGCAACCCGCTCCTTGTTGATAAAAGAAGACTCTTCCTTGTCATAGAGAAGTGCAGTCTCTCTGTACGTTATTAATCCCCAATTCTCCATAGCGCCCGCGGAGAAATCTGGAATCGCTATCATGTCTTGCTTGGGAAGTGGGAAGGTGACGTTAAAGAATTTTTCGAAGTACGAGAGCACGCGCGGACCCACTGTAGCCGCGTAAGACGTCTGAAAAAAACATCGAAAATAGTGTAAGATATTTTTAAAAAACAATTCAGAAAAATTATTACCTATATCAAACTCGTGGATATCTCAAAAGCTACTAAACCAATTTTAATGTAATCTGTTACTTAAATTGGAAATTTTTGAACACGTTCTAACACTTACGAATTTTAGCACAAGTTCTAGTGAAAAGTGAAAACCTAACTAGATTATACTCAAACATGCAGGTCCAACTAAAAACCTTGTTTTTTGATGTTGGTTAATAAAGCATACGCGACGTAATCTACTCGCATACTGAAAATTGGTTAATCAATTATATTGTGAATATGCATTAGGAAATCAATTTATTACGTATGAGTTTCTATTATAATTTAAAACCGACAATATATTGAGAATAATTTTTTTATTTTTTTTTTATTTGAGATAATAATTTATCTAAATACCTGATCAATAGCGTCATTCCGTGCCCAGATCCTGAACTTGGTACTGGACAACTGAGGAGGACTGTCAACATACGCAAAGTTGGAGACAACGAATGCTACGAGATATGTTGACATCGGAACCGATTTGTCGAATTCATCCCACACGTATTTTGTTCTGGCCTTTCTGTAAAATTTATAAATAATTTAAGAACTAGGAATGCTTTTGCCTCTGTTGCGATGATAATAAAGTTGTGGTGTTGAGGGACGGATGTAATACTCTTCAGACCTGAAGGGAGGATCCTCTTTATGTATAATCATTGACAGGCCTAAAGTAAGAGAGCTATTATAAGGTTAGTGGTTGGAAACTCTTTGTTAGCGCGACTCTGGGTATGACGTCATCGTACTGTTTGCAGGTGCAAATTCTAGATGTTGCTCCAGAAAGTTAAAAGTGTTAATTGTATTAGTACTTAATCGATTCTCGATAACTTTAACCTTACCAGAAATAAATTTGAAATTACTAAGAGATTTAAATAACAAGGGTTTAAATAACCACGAGTGGGAGGGGGGACTAAAGTAAATAAGAGTTTGACCGAAATTCTTGATTTATTAGTATGTATTAACAATTAAATACGATTATTCACAAATTTTTATTTCGAAAAGAAGTCCGTAATCTTTTTACGAGTGAGCGACTACATTCTATTATTGTCCAAAGAATTAAAAAAAACAATTGGCTGGTCTGTCATACATGACAATTAACAAGTGTCAAATTATCGAGAGTCGACTGTAGTAACTTATATTTATATCATATAACATATAAGTTAGTTTAAATGTTTTTGCGTTACATATAGATTTTGAATTATTGTTTGTTGTAACGTAGATAGATACAAGCAGTGCCTGCATCTAATGTATAAAATATTTATGAGGCGAAACTGAATAAAGAATACCAATAATTGATTTTGTTTTCATAAAACTATAGCTAACGAAACTATAGATCTGAACTTACCCAAATGACTGCTGCATTACTTCCCATGGCCAAATGTCTTCTAAAGCACTAAAAAAAATATTAAATATAAGTACAGTAGAACCTCGATAAGATAAAGTCCAAGGGAAACACAAAATATTTTATGTTATAGAGGTTTTAAGTTATCAAGGTTCTATGTCAGGTAAAAGTTAATATAGAGGTATGTACATGTTTCTATGTACCCTTCCTCCCATTTTTACTTGAATGCATTAGAAGGATGGAAAATTAAATATGTAATCATATTTATTCACATTACTTACATTACATAAAAATAAAACAACAACTAAAGGTTTAGTCTACTTAAAAAATCTGTGATTTTCTTTTGTTTTAAAAAATTCACTGTTTCTAAATCGATTTAATTTTCAATGACAAATAGAGAGGAGAATACATTAACACATTAACGTATGATGCAAGTAAGTCATTGTCACAAAGCTAACCGCCGCAAAGCTTTGAAGAATTTAGAAAAAGCAAACAATAGGTAATGTATTGTTTACGTTAACAATACATTAGTAAACACGTGCAAGCAATAAATACCGAAACCATTTGTTTTGACACTCTTATAAAATGACTCATTCACAAACAATTTTATGTTATAGAGGTTGTGGAAACATTTCTTTTAGTTACTGAGGGCCTATACAGAGATTATTTATTTAAGTTATAGAGGTTGCGTATTTTAAGTTATAGAGGTTTTGGGCTCTGATGGGAAGGGAACATAGTATTTTTTGAAGTAACAGAGGTTTTTATGTTACCGAGGTTTACGTTATCGAGGTTCTACTGTATATATAACATAGAGTTAGGTGTATTCATAACAAACATCCAATAAGGTTACGAAAAATATTCTTCTTTTTAACAATAAATTTCCTTTCAAAATGAACCAGTTCTATTCAAATAACGCGATAACTCACACTCATAGAGGTCACATAGTAATTATTAGGTATCCCTAATAATTACTATGTGACCATACAACGACTGAGGCTCAATTTCGCTCTTCTGTTGTTTTGTGTGTGTGTAATCTGTGTAATGAAATCTCTTCTAGAGTTCGATTTTCAATTAAAAACACCTTTTAACAATAATAACCGGGACACAGTTTATCTCCCCAAGCCAAGGTTTTTACTTACTTGTCACCTGATGAAATCTTCAATGGCATATTGGAGACAGCTGTGAATTCCTTAGGGTGACCGATGTTGATCGAAAATGTGGCTTTGTATATCGGTTCATCGAAACAGGGGAATCCCTTACGAGCTGATGTAGCCTCGAATTGTGTCGCTATAAGGTATCTGAAAATATTGTTTTCATTAGTTATTAGTAATTTTTATAGATTAATCAAATGTATGGAGGAATCAAATTAAATAAAATTGTACAATAATAATTTCGATATAATAGCATTCATTACTTTTTCGATAGATATATATGTATCACTAAATTCAGTAATTAAATGCCTCTATAGCTGATGTATTCTCCAAAAACAGACTGACATTCACACCTCAACCATAAACAATAAAGTGCAGTGGAGAAGCTGCAGCTTTTAATCAACCTTTCAAATAATACCATACTTTTAAAATTTGTTCATCCCTAATTTATCTAAGTAATTATAGAAAAGATACCAAGACTCACTCTTTCTTCTTAGTATCTTTATCCACATAAGAACTAATGTAGACTCCATCCAGTCCAAGCTTCAAGTTTCCGAAAAATGGTATTGTCAAGTGGTAACTATCGTCCTCTTTCAATTCTCTGTCTAGTTGTAACGTTAAGAAATTATAGGTATCGTTAAGATCGACACCCGTCAATCGATAGACATCTTTTTCACTCCTTAAAGATATTTTTTCATTGGCTATTGAGAAGTCTTGAGCGTGAAGAACGACTTTGGATGTTGGTCGCTTAGCTTTTAGCTGTAATAAAGCGGCATTATTAGTTGCTGTTTAATTTCGGATTAGAGAAGTGTTCGCTCAGGGTGCGAGTGTCATCACTGAGGTCGTAGGTTCAAACCCCGGCACTGTGCACTGCGGTCTTTCTGTATATAAGCGTAGTTAGCACTCGCTTGTACGGTGCAGGAAATCATCGTGAGAAAACCGTAGATCGCGAAAAGCAAAGGCACAGAAAGTTTATCACCCACTTGTCTGTTAGAAAAAGCAAATGATAACGAAATAGATAGAGGTCCAGACCTTAAAAGGTTATAGAGCCCTTATGCTTTTTTATGAATTTTGTTTTTACTATAAATTTACTAATTGCGTAAAGATTACCGAAAATAGAAAGTCTAATTGAAGAAAGTTTAACCCGAAAAGACTAGATATAAAGTTTCGAAAATAGAGTCAAAAAGATTTTTAAATAATCCTACGTATATAATGTTGCAATTATATTAAATTAATAGGCATAAGGAACAGTGACCTTAGCGAGCGGTCTTAGGGTCAATAATGTTTGAGAGAACAACTTTCTATAATTTTAATCATAAGTTTATGTACAATATTGTCATGTTATATAGAGGTAAGTAGTATGCTGTTAATAAAATTGTCTTCAATAAAATAAGTCTAAATCTTAATTTAGAATGCATTTTCCTTTATACGCAGTTGATAAAAACATCATTTCATCAGATTTATAAAAAGTATTGTCCATCAGCATATATATTGTCCTAACATTATAATGTCGACTAGGTAACAAAAATAATCTTTACACAATAATCACATGCAAATATTTTTCAACTGACGACTTAAATATGAAATTTCTGTAATAAGTTTATATTTTACTTTAATTAAAATATATTTCTATTAAATTTGCTGGTAAGAATAAAAATTGCAAAATTTATATCATTAATAGATTTCAGCGCAGCCTCCTTGATTCTGTATGACTATTACGAGAAACCATAAAACAAGGTTTGTCAGACCTCCCTAATAATATTTTTTTTCCTCAACACAAAATTAAAAATATAAACAAAACAAAATTCTTTAACAAAGGCATATTAATATGTATGTATGAACAATAGTAAGTACCTAATATGACAACCGCAGATTACAATGTCTGAATAAATCATTTATTCCGTAAACAATGAGTATTTTTACAGAAGAGTACAGTGAGGACAATTGTATTTTTATGAGGAAAGATATTGTTAAGCTATAACCACATATCAGAAATATGTAATACAAAATACGACTTTTACGACACTTAAATAATTTAGTCACGTTCCATAGACTAGCGTTGTATGCTTATAGACAAGCGGCTAATCAGGAAATTTAGCTTTAGAGCCGAAAAGGCGTCGGCGACAGGCACGGAAGGCCTGCCAATCAGAAAACAAATGATCACGAAAAGGATACAGAAATCTGAGGCCTAGACCTTAAAAGATTAGAGCACCTTGTTAATGTTGTTTTTAATTGATGTTCAAAAATAATTAAATGCAGTTTTCATTCTTATTAAAAATAATCTTTGACAAGTAAAATTTGTTATAGTAATGTATTTGTCGCAGCCAACTAGCTTAACTAGCCGTTCAATTAACAACCTAGCCGTTTAACTAGCGGCCTGAAAGATGTTCAGCCAGTTGATTAAACGGCTAGGCAAATGACTTGGATCGATCATGTTTCATTACTTGCCTAGCCTATTGACTGTTAATTTAAAGTTAATTCCACTTTCTGCTACTCTCAAACTTGAAACAAAACTCTTCATACTGTCAATATGGCGTCGGCAAACCACAACTTTGATAGTGTTTTCCAAAATTTCATGAAAAACAACAAGTACAATGGAAGAGTGTTGTGACAATAATAATCTGAATTTGACTTAATTTAATTTTAAATAAACTATTTTGATGTCATATTATGTTTATCTTTTTTATTTCTGCCAAATAATGACTCTATCGTACGAATGGCCTAAGCATTAGCCAGCCAGTTTATTAAATGTTGTAACAAATGCTACGGCTGAATATCTTTCAGGCCGTTAGTTAAACGGCGTCGTTTAGTTAAAAGGCTAGGCTGTTAATTGAACGGCTAATTAAGCTAGTTGGCTGCGACATATTCATGCGTTAGTTAACTAGTCTCTCGTGAGCTTTAGTAGTCTTGTATAAATTTCGAATAGAATCTATTATTAAAACTGAGACGAAAGTTAACAGATTATCTGTTAACTTTCGTCTCAAGTTCGATTTGAGGGAAGGCAATTCCATAATTCGTTGTGATAATACCCATAAACACAATTCCTAGAAAATACGTTTAATGAATAACAAAATAGAAATATACAATTGCCCTAACCCACTTTCCATTGCACGCTAATTTATTCTTTGTGCTTTAGTCCCATTCAAGCCACGTTCGCTCCAAAAAACTTTTGAAACCGTAACAAAATGACAATGAAACGTTTGCAATATCTTTACAAGGCTGTTATTTATATTTATTATTTGTGCATCTGATCTTGAACTGACCGTGGGGAAATTGTTGGAACTCTTGCTCCTTCCAATATTAAAATATTTTATGTTGAATGAGGAAATTGCTTCAATATTTCCTCATCATTTTTTTTAGTTTGATTGTAATGTGGATTAAATTACAAATGAAACAAAAAACAGTAGCTTAAAGCCTTCTAGGTCTGGAACTCAGTTTTGTGTATTCTGTTTCGCGATGATTTTATTTATATTATTTCATTAGAAAGTTCTTACCTATGTATAATTTTAGTTTGTCAAATTACCAGAGATATTATATAAGTTAACATATCTATAGTCTTTTAGTAGTTCGTACATGTGGGCGAACGTTGACTGTTCGTAAGGTTTTATTGTAACATTTTAATAACCTGCAATTCACCTCTTTTGTGGGATTCCCCAATATATAGAGATATAGTCTCAGAACATAAAGAATGCGTCATGGATTTCGTTTTCGTGCCAAATTATAGTACTATTAGTTATTTTGACGAATTAATATTTTGATAGACATATAATTTAGTTGATTACTAATTTCATACATATATATCACGTTATAAAAATAATTATAAAAGTTTTGTTGATCTATTATGTTAATATAATTCCCTATTGTAAGTGGGACTGAACGACGCGTTAAATACCTTTATCATGAGTAAGTACCTATTGAGAAATCGAGACTAAAATGCCGCTAAATGTTATTTAATAAACAAAAAACCTTTGATTACATTAATCGTTTTATAATATGTAATTGTATGGATTTTTAAACTTACCAAAATATCAACGACACCGAAGTAACTGAAGTTAGTGTTGGGATCGACGTCATACGCTAACTTCACTTCGTAGTGCGAGGGGATGACGTCACCTGGCAGCAGATATTCTCCTTCTCCCATCACCAGACTGGTGGCCGCAACCACACATAGTACTGTGCCCCACATTGCTTACTGGAAATCATTTTTGTCTTAGTTTCTTTAGTATACAATCTATAAGAATATATTAAGTTATCTATTTTCACAAAAAATAATTAAAAACCTTATAAATTAATTAAATCTATTGTGGCTATACATAGTAAAACATACATAAACATCATTCTGTTTTACATAGAGGAAAAGTCAATGAATAACAAACATTAAAATTGCTATTAGCCTGCGCTATTAGCCTAGTATTTATGTATGTCTGTATATCATTACTAACATAAAAACATGTGGATTAACAGTAACGCAATGAGTTACAATACACATATATATGTATATATAACCCATTCTATCGCTTCTCGTTGTATCAAACCAGTAGTTTAAGCCTACTGATGCGAGTACATAATAATATGTTGTACCTATAACAAAGCCCTGACAAGTGACAGCGTTCATCATATAATTATTCTATTTACATAATTTTTATTACTTTAGTAATTTACGTCAACACTTTCAAAATATTTGATGCAAAATAAAACTTATCCCGCGAAATAGTGTGTATAGACTATAAAAAACGCATGAATGGCGCCAACAACCGGATAATCAATACGCATGCGCTAAAGTGAGTGGTGCAACTGATACGTAAAAATCGTAACCAATTAATTAAATTAAAAATAGTGATTATCGTATAAAATGGAACATTGTACTATAAGTTTTGTTAACCTAAATTAAACTGCTAGATAATTTTTGCAACGATTGAGGAAAACATTTCACATACCTACGTAGTTAGGTGCTCTTAAAGAAATACACGTGTATGTGTGTTTCGTTATCGTTTTGTGTATTATAATAAACGCGCATTCTACTATATTTTCTTTATATATATATTATTTAAAGCATTTTGTTTTGCACGAATGGCATAATTTAAGGCATGAAACGCATCGCACGCCAGCTTTAAAGGTTTTTAAATTGCATATTGCATATATATATATATATATCTATATATTATTTAAAGCATTTTGTTTTGCACGAATGGCATAATTTAAGGCATGAAACGCATCGCACGCCAGCTTTAAAGGTTTTTAAATGGCATGAATTTATAAATTATAAATTACTCAGCTAAAACATGGTCGGGGTTAATATAGATATATTATATATATATGTTATGTACCTCACATTCAGTTAGAACCCTAGAGTAATTTTGGCCAAGTAAACAGAGTTAATGTTTTTTATATATGTGCTTCTTGTCTAGTTAATTATGGCATCCCGGGAACAGGAAGGTCATATAAATAAAAAGTATTAACAAAGAAATATAAAACTACTTTAATAGGATAGTTGAGAATAATATACGATGCAAATCGCGGAGATCTTGTACTAAGTAAATTATGTAAATAGATGATTTATACTGAATAATTCGTGTGTAATAAGCTTACGTAGACGGAAGAACGGGTAATCCTTACTGTAACTATACTATAATTATAACATTACTAGCTCCTTTCACATTTTGTACTTGTAGACATGTATCTGCACAATCGAGTTGGTTGCTTGACAAACCTTTCAAATCATAGACAATGTCACGGTTTCAGTTGTGCGTCTATGCTTTATTCTTCATGAACAAACTTCTGTACATGTCGTCTACTTATAAGCCCCCTGGGCCGAGGGATAGACACATTTTTTTCGTTTGTTTGATTGATATTTATTTATTTATAGACAAATAGGTGACCACTCACAGGCACTTTGATTTTTGGGTCGAAGACAATGCCACTACTCGAAGAAAATTGCACATAGAAAGAAAATATATATGTCCGTAAGTTAATCTGGACATATAACCAGTGCGATTTTTAACCTAAGAGACAACAATGCGTTTTTACTCAAGTTGCTATACCTGTAGAATGTGTCTTGTTTGCATAATTTTTTTCCCGCTAACGCAGGGAAGAGGTGGAGAAATTAATGCAATTAAATTCACGCTCGCTCATACAGTTAATTTGTTATTATTATTTTATTATTATCTTTTTTTAACCGTTTCAAACATCTACCTAATTGTTTTCTAGTTAACCACAACACAGGGCCTCCCTAGTGTGGGGACTAGCGATATATGAATTCTGTATTTCTTGTTTTTATTATTCATAAATGGGATACAGCAATATGGCTAGGGTATACCTATAGTCAGTAGGCTTTCGTTTACACTGTAATCATTTTGTACGTTTTATTAATGTAACGCTTATACTTTAAAAGAGAGCTAAAATTAAATGTGATGTCAACATTGAACGTGACGCATAATAAAGTTCAAAAGATACACGTGTGTGCGACTTTGACAAGCAAGCAAGTAAACAAGATTTTTCGTATGTCTACGATTATTTACCATACATAACTTAAACCTTATATCATTTAATGCCATTTTTTATTAAGTATCGGTTATTAATACAGAAATATTAAAAGTTACAAGTTATTTACATTTTATTACAATCCAATTTTACTACTCAAAATATTTTAATTTATTGCTTTTCTTTTGTTTACATGATTTTTTGATGTTTAAATACAAATATAAACATATCCAAATTTAAATAAGAAATTGGATTGGACGATGGATGATTGTACTCTATTCGAAATTCCTATATAATTTTGTTGCTAAAAAATAGTTAGTAAAATGTAAAGTAGATTATTTAAAACCAGCGCTACAACCTCTAGGTCGTCCTCAGATATCTAGCAAATAGGTGATCTGCTCCTTTGTATTATATTTAAGTTTTAATCAACTTTCAAAAACCCAAAATTCCAAAAAATCCAAGGTTTTCAAATAAACGTATATTTTTAGTATATATATGTTATCATAGTTACTTCAGCGCAAATTAGAATACCATTTAATAGCTTGGCTTGCATTATAGTATTTTTTACAGGGATTTCTTATTTTCATGAAATATCCTATGTTAGGGACACGCTTACAAAATTGTATTTATATAAAGATGTAACAATGTACAAATACTATTTAAATTTAGTAACATTTTAGCTAATATCTAAATTTGTAGGTAAAATTGATGCGTTTGTTGATTTAAACGCCGCATAAAAATACTACAAACATTGCTGTTGCATATAATTTTTAGGTCACACGATGACCTGTCGTATCTGGTAAAATGCAACCGTAAATCTATTAGTTAAAATAGAACAAGGTCAGTGCATGAAGCCGTATCTAAACCATAACTTACCTAGTGCGCTTCCTAAACGTATGCAGTAGTTATAGATAATATCAAGTACTAAAACCCAGACCTATAGATAATAGATTTTTAATGCTAGTCTATGTTGTTTGGTTCTTAATTACTTTGATTTCTCGTAAATTATAATTATAGTCTGTTTTACGATGTGCAAAATTAAGTAAAGATATATAGACTTTTATTTCCACTAATAGACCTACAGATTTCTGAATATGAGTATCCAAAGGCGGCGGTATAATATCACGTAAGACCTTACATAGGTGACATTTAAAACAAAAAAGAACTGTATTTAACCTTTGCTAATAAAAGTGTACGAATATAATGTATTTAACAGAGGAGAGCTCGTCGGTGCAGTCATGACGTCACTTAAAAAATTCAGCTAAATAATTTTATACAAGCCGTTACCTAATTTCCATATTGTCATTTTAAAGTACATCGAACCTTGAATCTCGAGAAACCGGACAAAGATTATAAATATGTCTAAACACTTATTTATTGCAAATGATATTATGAGGAAATTGTAAAATCGAAAAATTATTATAAGCCCTTAAAATTTGCGCAAAAAGGAACGCGCACACTAAATCATTCTGAAAAATATATTTTTATACTCACAATTTAAGTCGCAAGTTTCGACTATTAACGACATCTGGGAAACAAAAGATAATATAGAGCGGTTTCTTAAAGTGATAACCCAGGCCTAGTGTACTACTTCGAAGGTCAAGCTTCAGAGATAGAAAATGGTTAGACAGATCTTGAAACTAGATTGAAGTTTGAATTATGTTTTATACGACATAAGGCTACAGGATAATCTTGAACGCCTGACCCTGAATAAGGTTGTATTGACTCATAACATGTGTACTACGCATATCAATAAAAGCACTCACTTTTTTATTATTTACGCATCTCTGCATAAATGTAACTTTGTGAATATTTACACTTCTACTTCATAGACCAAAAGCTATATTTGAGTGTTATTCAAAACTGTACAATACTTTAATTCCTATAACCTAAGCTGGCCTTTTTGCTGTATTTGTCAGTATTCCTTTAGTTAACTTCGAATTGATGAACACGAGATACCGGGCTCGGGCGGGTTCCCGGGCACTCTGGCATCTGACCCTGTCAGCATGACCGTGGTAAGAAAATACGTTGGAATGCTTATTTTGTACTATATATTAGTTCACCTAATGTACAATGATATCTGTATTATACATTTTATTTCTATATCGGATTCAAAATTTCGAGCGCAAATGATATTTTCAGAGATTGATAACTGAAGACTGTAACATTGCATTGCAAAATCGTGGAATATGTGCAACTAGCATTTTTATCAGGTGATATTATAATACATCATTTTTATTCTAAAATGACGAGAGGGTAGCAAAGCACGTACTTAAACTTTAAGTTAAAACGTCAACGTTATCAACACGCAAAATCTATACTTTTTCTTTTAATTTTCCATAAATGAGGCGTAAAGTATAACTTAGTCAAAGTCTACGTTCCATCGTAAGACTAATATAATTAAAAATTGAGATATAATGGCCATTTATATCAGAAACTTTCGTATAATATCCGGCACAAAGAGAAAGTAACAACTGCATTTAATGAAGCATTACACAACAAGTTCTTAAATATATTGTAATAATTATTATATGTACGAGATTTTAAATAAAAAATTCACTCACCGTCCGTGTGGTACCTCCAACGTCCAGCAACAGACTAAAGATAGATTACGTTATTGGACAATTTATTTTTAACCAATGATTACAAAATCAATTGATTATACAGGGTTCTTTTTGAAGCTTGAGCCTCAATTCAGATCTGGTTTTGTTCTTTAACCGTTTTAGAAAAAATATTTTTAGATGACATCACGATCAAGAAGATATTGTGTCCGTTATAATATTCTTTATTCGTAGCCCAATTCGATAGTCATTTATTAGATAGCCCTAAGTACGATGATTGTATTGGTTAGGGGGAGTCAAATATTTTTATCCAAATCAAACACTTTCGTTGTACTTATTGGATAATGTGTTTGCTTCATAATTATAATATTTGTAAGAAGTTGCTATAACAGCGATTCTTAAGATATCATAATAATCGCTGCATGATCAACTTCAGCAAAATATCAATGACCTAGACAAAAAGCTGAACTAAGCAACTTAATTTTATTTCAGTATGATGACGATAAATGTTATTAATATAAATTTTTAAGAATGTTTTGATCTTGGATTAGTGCAACCTGAAGCGGCGGCAATTAACAGTTATTATACAAAAATCTATATATTATAATGTCATTAAAAATATGCAACGTATTTGTTTATCGGAAAATACTTTTACGTATAGAAAAATACACACACTGCTTTTGGAGTATTGGTTTTAATAGAATTCTTCAGACAAAATGTTTAAATAGAAAAATTTGGACAATAAAAAAATTACATAGTAGGAGGACTACGTAATTTTCATGAAAATATCAGAGTAATATCCTAACATCCTGTATTTAAACTATTTGCTTAAGGCTTCGGATATTTTCCTGTAAAACCCTGAACACAAGTACATAGACATGAAAAATATAAATCTTCCGTTTTACTAGCGATATTGACCTAATTGTGCAAATATATGCAAGTATACATAAATTAATAACAATTAACTGTGTATGAGGGTAATTGCAACTAGAAATATAAACGACAAATTGTGAGTACATTTACCATTTAATTATACAAATCTGACACTCGCTCGATAACAACGCAAGGAACCCGGCAAAATTTAGACCCAAAAATCACGAGACCTTGAAAAAAATTATCAACAGATACAGAGGCGTTGTAGCGCCACTACTTCTTTTAAATAGTATATTTATTTAGTTCTGAATTAGTATAAAAGACAAGTGTGTTTATTTTTATCATACAATTGGATGCAGTCGATACCATCACATGTTCTTGTATTTGAACTACAAGAGACTGGAAGTTATAAAAGTATGTTATTGCTGTATGTAACATAAATACTATTATTTCTATGCAAAGTGGTGATATTTTACCGTTTCTCGAGACACTAGAGGTCACTCACCGACATCACCATGTCAATAACTGTACAATAAATACTAGATTATCAACTTGCTTGCTAGCTGTTTTTTTTTTCAAATTTACAACTTCAGCGGTAATAAATAGTAGTATCGAAGCCGAGAAACAAAACTACTATTGAAGTAATTAAATGAGCAATATAAATAAAATCACGTCAGTTGATTGTTTATATTTTTAATTTGAAATCAGTCTTAACATTTATCCACTAAAAGAACGTGAACCAATAATATCTAAACTTGAATAAAATATTGAATACTGACTACAAAAAGCTACAGAAGAACTTGTCAATTCGATGTGCAATCTTTTGTATTTTCTTTTAAAGTTCGTAGATCGATTTGGATTATTATTATAAAATAATTGAATACATTTCTTTCATAAAACTTTACTATTTAACCATGCAGTTTTCCCCAATCTGGTATTAAAAAAATTGTTCCGTCTATAGCTGGACCGATTTTCTTATACTGAATAAAATGTAAGAGCTTCTGGTCTCTTGCAACAGCTGTCCTACGGAATTTATAGGAAGCCCTCACTTCAAAATCCAAACTGGATGATTGTGCTCCTCCAAAGCCGGGAATACTGCCTCAATACACCGAAGAAGGGGACCGCTCTAATCGGTCCAACTTTCGTCCCATTCCCATCACTTCATTGTTCTTTATAATAATGGAGTCCATTTTTCAACAGCCTTCGGTCCATTTTTAACAGGACAAGCGCCAGCCGATCAGTGGCCGTCAGTATAGTTTTCGCTGTGACCGTTCAGCAGGTGATCTTTTAGTATGTTACTCATAGATGGGCTGCGACGATAGAGTCAGAATGGGAGGTGCTGGCGATCAGTTTGTAAATAGCGAAAGCCTTTGATCGGGTAAGGCACAAGGCACTTCTTGCGAAACTTCCAGCTTATGATTATCTGTGAAATTGTGCGAGTGGGTATCCAGATTTTTGGCTAATAGTACCTAACATCAAGGTTGGTGTCGACGGTAAATGTTCTGACCTAAAACCACTGCACTGGGAATGCTGTTTACATTGGCCATGCAAAATTTCTCGGGTGCAGAGCAGTGTCCGGACAAACTTGTGTCTGAAATCGGTGGGGTCGCCTTATTTAGTCGAATTTAACACTAATTAAATAGTACTAATAAAATTTGCGCTTTCACCGCTAAGAACAATCCCTGTCGTAACACCACTATTCGCATATAAAAAAGCCTCAGCTAGTATCGGAATACTCGGTGTTGACATATCGTTCAGTTCCCCAGTCATCTGCTGTGCAGAAACTGGGTGTACTCGGCAGGGTGCGACAGTAGGTACTTTACTCTGGGCCATTGCTTACAACTCTATTAAGCGAAAATCTCCCGCAGGGTCTCCTCAATCTTTTGATCCCATCCAACTACAACTACAAGTGCCTCGAATCGTCGACGCTTTTTATCTTTCTGATCGGCTTGATCCTTTGGCGCTGCATAGAGATATAGGTTCTCTCTGTATCTTCTATCGCATATATTATGGGGAGAGTTCCGAAGGACTCTTTCGGACGTTATAACTGAATACAAAATTCCACAGAACTTCTTGCCGCGGACCTCCACTTTATGGAACCACATGCTATTCTAGGTATTTCCGAACAGTGACGACTTAAGGGACTTCAAGAGAAGAGTGTACCACATCTTAAAGGCCGGCAAAGCATTTGCAAACCTCCTGGTGTTGCGGGTGTCCATGGGCGGCGATAAGCAGTTCAATTCGAGTAACCCACCTGCTCGTTTGCCTTCTGTCTAATTCAAAATAATAACCAGTAGATGGCGCTGCAGTCAAGCAAAATGGTAAATAATGAACGCCTTACGAATTTATTTCCATACTAGCTGATCCGGCAAACGCCGTTTTGCCATGTCATTATATCATTTATGGTTATTGTGCCTCACTCGACATAGATAGGTATAGTGTGTCGCGGACTTTTTTGTAGATCTTTATAAGATCTACAATTACTTAGAACATTTTATGGTTCTATCTTTAATAGTTTAGGCAGGGTACGCAAAATAAGTAACTTTTTTGATTGATTTTTTACACCTTGTGTCCGAAAAACCCTAATATCTTACGGAAACCTATTTTGATTCAAAATTAAATATAGCCTATATTACTCGTGGAAAATGTAGCTTTCGAATGGTGAAAGAATTTTTAAAATCAGTCCAGTAGTTTATGAGCCTATTCATTACAATCAAACAAACAAACAAAGTTTACCTCTTTATAATATTAGTGTAGATTTGTTGTTGTTTACTTAGGGTGCTTACGCTATTACGGCTTTAGCTTTGATAAAGATTAAAAGAACCTTTGAATAAATTTAATGGATTACATTGTCGGTACTTTTTTAAAATATCAAATCATCAAACAACACTTATTTTAAAACAAATATCGAAAATTAATTTGAAGTAGCCTGTCTAGCACTAGTCGCAGGCCCTTTTATCAACTAGATAATCGTTAACTTTATAGTAAGCCTTTTTACACAGATTTTTTTTAAATACATTTCTTAAATTTATTAAAAGGCAGAGATAAAAGAGCCTCTGGGATTTTATTAAAGAATAGTATCCCTTTTCCCAAAAAAGAATTACTAACTTTAGATAGTCTAGTACGGGGAAATTGCAGCCTGCGTTTGTTCTATTCCAGTAAACTTATCACTATTTTTGTATACATACATAATATTTTCATAAATATATTGCGAGGGAAAGGTAAGTATATTAATTTCCTTGAATTTATCTCTCAGAGATTCCCTACATTTTAAATTATAGATTGCACGAATAGCCCTCTAGAATGTTGCATGTCAGGTTTAGAAAATTATTTTTATACATTCACTTCTACTATTATAGTCTTACATAAGAAAACAATACAGAGTCCTTTATTCTATGATAATTACTTACACAAATCTCGTAGGGAGCAGAAAACCCACCATAAAAGCTATCATGGCACTTGTACTTTTGTATCTCATGTTACAATCTATAAAATAAAACCAAAGAAAATAGTTTTTATTTTATTCCACGCAATTACACTTAAATAGAACTGCTTTATGTTGACTCACTGGCGGCCGGCCCCGGCTTTGCAGGACATTTCTTATATTTCATCATATTATTTTGACTTTATTTGTTACAAACATACAAAAATACACATATTTTATAATATTAGTACGGATGTAAAGCTACTTATAGGCCAATATAGTGTAGTGTATACTAGAGATCGATTTCACAGACTCATGGAGTTTCGTAGCCCCTATAATTATTGCAATACAATTACCGACATGTTCCTCACTACATTAAAAAAACATCAGAAGCTAATACAAGGATTATATTTTAAATTGACGTCATGCAAGTTCAGAAATCGAGCTTTAGGAACTATCAAGACATTGTTTTTTACAGATTGGAACTTGCTATCTGTGTTTGTATTATTTTGATTATTGATTTGATTCTTTTTGTGGCATGTCAAGATATGTCGGATATGCCGTAGCATAATTTATATAAACCATTGTCAGCGAATCATTTTCATATTGGAAACCGCTTGTTTTATAAAGAGTACATCATCAGCGTCACGTTTTAGTTTAACTGCCTCTTCACGTAAAGCGGCCAGTGACGTCACCAATGACATCAAGGATTTCGGCAAGATGACTTCATTAACGTTGAGATTTGAGAAGTTTATCTAAAAAATAATTGCAAATTTTACAATATAACAACAATAGGTAAATCTTAAAAAAATTTAACTGATCTATTTTATTTTATTCTTTTTAAATGTTCTCAAGCATTTCTAAACCAAAACATTTAATCTAATTAGTCATTAATAGAAATCTGACTGCCACTCTGTCTACTCTTCGTCCATTCCAAACTCAATATTGTCTAAGTTGTGAGTAGCCAACTTTAAGCAACGTCAGGACATACTCTTTATTTTTGGAGCTATGTTTTTTATAGTAGTGTGGTGGCAATATAAGCTTTAATCGATTATATTCATTAATTGTTCATTACCTTAGCCTTTTCACAGCTTTGTTCATAAACCACTAATTTCTGCTTCACCTGCCGAATACTCTCATGGATATTCTGAGGGTTTGGGTTTTGCTGCATCAGTGACTGCTTTGAAGATAGTAATTCTTTCTTTAAACCTTCAATAAACTTGTTATTTCGGTCTATTTTCATTTGTAGCCTTGCATTCATTTGATTTAACTTTAAAATTTCATATTCATCTTGGAATTTTTCAGCAATTACCTTTGTTTCCATTAAAGAAATTGACATTGGGTCTAAACTTAAATCTCTGTATTTTACACAGTCTTGGAGGATCTTCAGAGACTTTGGGGGCAGTTTGTTGATGCTAATATTTAGTTTAGACAAAATCTCAGCAGTGAGTTCTGCTGGAAAAACACAAAATTTGAATCTGGTTACTACATTACTTAAGATGGTGATACTAATTTGTAAAATCATATCCAAACATGTATATCACAAAAATCTGAGATTTAAAACTGGCTATTTCATAAAAAACTGAAATAGATAATTTTAAGTATAATAAAACAGAGAATTTCAATGTTTATTTATAATTTGATTAAAATCTAATACAGGAAAATTTACTAAAGTCTCTATTTTTTTTGCTACATTTAGCAATAAATCTTCTGACAATGCGGGTCCCATTAATTGTAAGGAGAGAGGCATTTTATTTTTAGACAGTTTAACTGGAATAGAAATAGCTGGTATTCCAGCCATATTTGCTGGTTGAGTACAATAGTCTTGAAGAACACACTGATCTCTGTTGTTTTTGGCAGTAAAATCATTATACAAAGGAGCTTCAGACAATGTAGTTGGTGTCAACAACAAATCTACTTTATTGTCACCATTAAAAACATTTTTAAAGTCATCTGAAATCAGTCTGCGTAATTTTTGAGCCTTAATGAAGTATTTTTCATAATTCTGTCTCAATAAAAAGTAATTTCCTGCAAATATTCTTGACCTAACCACATTGTTGAAACCTTGTGATCTTGTTGTAGCATACAACTCTTCTGTAGAATAATTTGTTTTGGTTCTTAGTCCATATTCTAAACCATCATAACGAGACATATTGCTTGCAACTTCACACTGATTAAGTATAGAGTATACAGCTATTGAAACAGATGTGTGTGGCAAAGAGACACATGAAATTTTACATAATTTTTCCAACAAATCTGTAACATACTGCCAACACTCAATGACTTCAATGCTCATATCTTTACAGTGGTATTCTTTTGGTATACCTATATTTAAATTACATATATCAAAATCATCTTTTATTGATACAGGTTTAAATGCAGACTTTATAGTTGTTGAGTCCAAATCATCTGGCCCTGCTATACAATTTAATGTTATAGCTGCGTCATCAACATTTTTAGCCAAGACTCCAGGTACATCCATTGAGTTAACTAATGGAATAAGTCCATATCTAGACACAAGACCATAAGTAGGTTTTAAGCCAACTATTCCACATAAAGCAGCCGGGTTTCTTGTAGATCCTCCTGTATCTGATCCAATAGCCACAACACAAGACCCAGAACTGACAGCTACTGCACTTCCTCCAGAACTGCCTCCGGGGATCCTCCAATTGTCATTATAGCACCATGGATTACGTGTTGGCCCATAAATAGAATCAACAGTCCCCGAGCCCATTGCAAATTCATCCAAATTAGTTTTTCCAACCAGACATGCTCCCGCCATCATTAGTTTAGAATAAATAGTAGCATTATATGTTGGTATAAAGTTTTTTAGCATGTTAGAAGCACAAGTTGTTCGAATATCTTTTGTACAAAAATTATCCTTTAAACAAACAGAAATTCCTTCTAATAGATTAAATTTATTTCTTGATTGGAGTCGTTTTTGACATCTTAAACTTTGTTCTTTAGCTACTTGAGGTGTTAAAGTTATAAAGGCATTTAATTTCTTCGTTTTCTTAGCTCTATCCAAACATTGATCAATTATACCACAAGGATTCAAAGACTTGTCACGATACGCTTTATGTATATCTCTTATACTATACGACGATAGCTTATTCATAGTATTTATTTAATAATTATTTATGATTTAATAGTAAATAAATTAATTATAAGGTTACAAAAATATAAATCAAGGCGCTTTACAGAAACACAATAATAAAGGAACTGTCAAGTCAAAACTTCAAACTATATTTACCATTAGCAATTTCTTCATTTTTGTCCTGTTGTACAACAGTTTTAAGAATTCGCTTCGAATCGTTACAGATATTTTTGTCCATATCCTTGTTTTTTATCTTACGAGTTGTTCTTTCTAAAAGTAATTAATATAACCACATCTGCAACCGTTACTTTAATTTGAATAGAGGCTACAAACGGGCACAGGAAAAGAGGTAAAGTGCACAGATGTACACCAGATTAATCAGAGACATTGGTAAACACAGTACGTTTTCCAATTACAGCACTAGAGCGCATTTTGCGGCATAATGCTCAACGTCGAGTGTTCCAACTACAGCAACGCTTCGCACAATTGAGCACTCTCAAAACGAATGCTCTCGCGAGCTTCTCGCAAACAATACCAACACAGTGACAGAAAATTGACCAGTATTTTTCTTTAAGTTGGCATTTATCGAAATTTTCGTTAGTAAATATTATTTATTGTTGAAAAATTTGTAAGGCTTTCGTTTCGTCGTAGATTTTGAAAATAATTAAAGTTATTTCAAACTGCTAAAAAAAAAATATTAGTATGGATGATAAATAGTTACTTTTTTTATATTACACATTTAAAATATGAATACAATTTTATTTTAAAATTCGGATCTGTAAACAAATTTATATAATTTTTTTAGAAATCATTAAAACATATTACTTAAAACGTAAATGATGTAAACTTCTTACATGAAACTAAATATTTTACTGTTAATTTAGCTTGTTAAAACCTTATATTCTTCTAAAGGTTTTCAATTATTTCAATAAAAAAAATGTTAATGAAATAATTTGGTGATTAAAATAAGCGTAAAAAGTTTTCAACCAATTATTATTATTTACCACATTATTTATACATTAATGAGGTTGCTAACTCAATTCATAACATTTTTTTTACAACACTGACTTAGCGCACTCTGCTGATGCATTTGAAAACTAATTCACGTTCCAATTAAGCTTCAGAATTATGCGGCATTGTGCGGCACTGAGTCACAAAATGCTCTGTAATTGGAAAACGCACTGTATAGTGCCTTCAGCAGAACCAACGAAAGTTACCGAATCACTAGCTCTTTTATACAGACCGCTCCTTTATAATACCAAATCCTATAAATCAAATTTATGTCGAGAATGGCTTTTCTATTCCCTACTATAATATTATCTCTTTGAATGATGATTCAAATTATTAGTCATATTATTAGCTTTAAGGTAGTGATGATAGTAATAAATGGTGATTTATTGCTATCATTTCGTTCAAACAAAGGGTGAGATTCAGAAACGAGACTTCGCACACGAATTATGATTTATGGACTGAATCTACGCTCATATTGAAGTTTCTTGCAGTTTTAGTTGATATTAATAAACCACTGATCGTATCGACATGAACTACTGCCATTCGATGCGAATTTTTTCCTAGATGGTTTATGGCTATTAATTTTTTAATATCCAACGTTTCTTCATTTTTTATTGCTGTTTTACTTTTATGAAAATGTATACATACGGACTTCACCGCGGAAACATTCGGGGAGGCTTCCTAGAACCTCAAAACGTCAACATCTGTTAAAAACTCGATTTTCGAAAATTTTCAATTTTCTTAGCGGGAAGTTAAAAAGAAGTACCACCTATTTTTTTTCGTTTTTGAGAGCACGTCTTTACGTTTTTAAATGATTTAATAACGTAAACCGTACAGCTGATCGAACTCAGACGCCCGCGTGTTGCCTAAATCTGCCACAACGCCGCGCCACTAGCGTTATCCAATAGGCCTATAACAAAGTTTCACAGCACTCAGCAGTCTGCAGCTTATCAAATTTTTCATGGGCTAGTTGGCAAGTGGCAACACCGAGTAAGGAATTTGTCTTGTCTTCACTCTTCACTTAAAGTTTAAGTTTTGATCATTTGATTTTTTTTGTGTAAAATATCAATGATAGTATCATATTAACTTTATCTAGTAAACACTATCGAAACATAAAATATGCAAATAATACCTTTACAATTCGTGCTTTATTAGTTAATGAATATTTATTTGTTAAAGTGATGGCTCATTTACAGTACATGCCTGGTGATCCTCGTTTAGTTGATCAATTGGTTTACGAGTTGAAATCAAAAGGAATTTTCGATCAGGTAGAATATTTTTTTCACTAAACTATGTAATGTGAAAACTGTATTCATTTCATCTATTTAAAACAATCTTCTATCTTGAAAATCACACTTAATGACCATATGAATATAAGAAACTATTTGACAGCAGTGTTTAAAATATAAAATTTTGTAGTAAAGAATTACATATTACTTCTTTATTATTAGCTATGTGCACATTATTTAGTATAGCATTAAACTTAACTATATAATTCTATATTAATGGTTTTAGTGATGTAACTATTTTGAAAAACTAAAATTACATGTATATTTTAGTTACGACTTGAATGTAGCTAATACAATGCATTTAGTTCTACTTACATTCAGACTCTTAATAATTACTAACTAATATTCTATTATTATATTACATCTCAGCTTAATAACATTATCATCTTTATTAATATGATTATAGGTTATAGTTACCAACTTATTATTTATTAATATGTATGATGAAGACATCTTTCTATTCTGGATTGACAATTAATCTGTGTTAATATTAGATTTTCACTAATACTAATTGGTAGTCCTAAAAAGGATTTGAAAGTTGGCTGTAAATCTTATAAAACTGTGTCAACTGTATATTATATGTGTGCTAGTTAATATTTGATCATTTGGTTAATTTTCATCATTTTTATAAAATATAAGAATATAATATAAAATATTATATTCTTTTCTTAATTTCATCATGGCCTTGGCCACCTTTAAAATATATTTATGTATTTACAGTTTAGAAAAGACTGTATAGCAGATGTAGATACAAGACCAGCATATCAGAATCTTCGGCAGCGTGTAGAGAACTCTGTGTCATCATTCCTTGCCCGACAAGTTTGGAAACCAGATCTCAACAAGAATCAACTAAGAGAAAAATTGAGAAAACATATTTTAGAGTGTGTAGTTGTTTGTTATAACATAAACTTATTTTTTAAGCCTTAACTTTTGTATTCAAAAGATTCGCTACATTATAAATGGATGCTTCTAAAGATTTTTATAATGCTTTATTTTAGATGTTTTAGAGTTTTTTAAAATTCTGTAGTATTGAGTATAATACTTATATATATAAATATTTATATGTGTTTGTATATGGTGAATTGATTTGTTTATTTCTTTTTACAGTGGCAATTACCTGGAACAAGGGGTGGAAAGAATAGTAGATCAAGTTGTAAACCCAAAGTTAGCAACGGTATTTGTTCCAAAAGTAGAAGACCTTGTCTATGACTATCTGGGTATCACTAGAAAGAAGAACTCAGTTGAAACATCAAATGGAATTGCAGATTTGCTTCCAACAGACTTAGAAGCAGTAAGTCCAGGTTCAGTTAAAAGTAATGAAGATAAAGATGATCCAATGGAAGTGGATGGTATATCTGAGCCAGTATATGAACAAAAAAAAGAAGAAAAGTTAGCTGAAGTAACTGAGAAAATTGAAGAAGCAGAAACATCTGGTGTTAGTGAATTAACAATACATGACTCAAATAGTAGTGACAACAAAGACAGTATTCCACTCCCTGCAGAGGAGATAAGACCTGAAGATATACCTCCTCCTGAAAATAGTCCTCCAAAAGTTGAAAAGGTTGAGATAGACAAAATAGAACTACCAAAAGAACAAGATGTTGCTACAGATATTCCATTACCTGATGACATACCAAAACAAGAAAATGGTACTTTCTTTAAAACTGTTAACAGTGATGATGACGACTCTAGTTCGGATTCATCATTACGTAGAAATATGTCACCTTTGACTCCTATCAGAAGTTACAATAATGAAAACTCTTGCGATGCCCAACAAGCATTTGAAAACCAACTGATAGAGAGTAAAAAGGAAGAAATCAAAGAGCCAAGTACTTTCAGATTTGCATTAGACACTAAATCTACTGAAAATAGTTTGGATGCACCTAAAATGGATCATAAAAATGAAACTGATTTATCCTACCAGTTAAATCAAGTTAATATAAATAATTTTATAACACCTGCATATGAAGACAGTTCTAATAGCAATCATTTACAAATTGATTATGAAAGTGATGCCAACAGTAAAGTAAATACTGAAATTAAAGAAGAAGCCGATCAAAATTCTGAAGAAAGTAAAAAAGAAAAAAAAAGCAGTCATAAAAGCTCACATAGGCCTAGAGAACACAAACATTCAGCAAGGGACAAAAAGCCGGAGTCGAAACCTTCAAGCAGTAGAGAAACCAGTCGCCATGATAAAAAATCTAAAGATGATGGTAAACATAAACCAAGTGAAAAAGAAAGGTCAAGGGATAGAGGTGATAGAAAAGAAAATAAAGATTCATCTAGACACAGAAGCTCTCACAAATCAAGCCATAAAGACTCAAAATCTCATCGAAGTTCAAGCTCCAGCCATAAACAGTCAAACAGATCAGATGATAAAAAGTCTTCATCAGCAAATCAAAAAGACAAACAAAAAAGTTCAGATAAATCTTCTTCTAAAGATAAGCATTCTAAGGATTCAAAATCCAGTTCTCACCATGCCGATAAAGACAGAAAGAGCAGTAGTAGCAGTAAAAGTAAATCTAGTGATAAAGATAAAGATAAAAAGTCTAAAAAAGATACAGATGATCACTACAGCCTATCTGGTAGGGGTAATCCAAATAGACGTTCAACTGATAGAGATTCCAATGATGGCAGTTCTTCATCTAAAGGTTCTCATCAGCCTTCTAGTTCTAAATCATCAGATAGCAAAAAAGATGCGAAGGAAAGCACTTCAAAATCTGATAGTAAATCTGATAACACATCTGGGAGTGGTTCAACCACGCCAAGTGATAAAGTAGCCCCACATGATGTGGGTAAAAAAGCTGAAGTATTACAAAAACAACCTATTGTCAGATTAGAAACCCATTTAGAAACACCAGTAGCTTCACCACCAAGATTGCCTTTTGTACCTGATATTACATTGAAAAAGCCAAAAATAGCAGCTAATTTTGAAGAAGCAAAGAAAATTAGTAAAATGCGCAAATTTTTAGAAGAAGAGCAAAGACGTATGAATCAAGAAGCAGCTCTGCTTTTGGAGTTTCAAGCGAATGTGAGACCAAGCCTTAGTCAAGTATACTCTAGTATACCTGGACCAGAATTAGAATTTGCATGTAACACTAATACAGCAAATCAATATAATATACAAAATACTGTTCCCGGTGAATGTCAACGAACTTATGTTGACGAAAAAACCTACACAAATGCAGAATTATATGAAGAGTTAAATGCAGGTAATGAAACAGAAATTAGTGATGAAGAACAAGAAACTATAAGCCAAAAGATTGAAATGTCTTCTGAATCAGAAAAAACAAATAGAACCCTTTCTGATGACTTGACTATTTCAGAAAATAATAGACAATCAAATGTTAAAAACAACCCCAATGATGATGTATCTGAACTGCAACCCCGTGAAAAGGAAAATAGAGCAAACAAAAACAAATCTAGGAAACGATGCATATCTGAGGAAAATGTAGAAATAAATAAAAATGAAATACAAAAAGATGAATTGTGTTTCTTTGCTGAACATGAGAAATATAGCTCAGAACTGGAAAGAACTAAATATGCTGAGTTTCTTAAATTGTATATTAAAAAAACAAATTTATGCAATAAGCTTTATCTAATTAATTGTGATACATATGAAGAAAATGTAATTAAAGATGTTGCTAGTACTTTTGGTGACTTTGACATCGTCAGTTATCATAGAAATGGCCAATTAAAAATGCCTAAAACAAAGGCAATAGTAAAAAACTTGAATCTGACTGCTGAAGTATCATTACCAGTTGATTCCGAGTCTCAATCCAGTGACTCAGATATAAAATGCCCAGTATTTAGTCCTGGGAAATCCGATTGTTCATTTGAATTAAGTAACGATTATGATGCTAAATTAGAAGAAATGGTAAATAAAACTTCTAGAAAAGAGATCATGCAAATTATCTTAGGCGATATAATTGATGAATCACCGTCAAAAATGCCAAAAATCGATTATATTACCGAATCAAATATTGATAACGCTATCGATTGTAATGTAAAAAGGAAAATTAATGATAATGAAACGTCAGAAAATAACAATCGGCCAGTTCTAACACCCCATAAAATAAGAAAAATGAGCACTTCTGAACTTATTACCTCTACCACTCCAGGTATATTTTTTTAATATCTAAAGTAGCCACTAAAATAGATCTCTATATACCATAATTTGGATGAAATTGATCCATGAAGCGAGTGTATTCTAAAACACTTGCAGCTTAAAGAGTGCGGGTTCGTGTCTGTACTAAAAAAAAATGTTTTAGTGTTACTCTAAACTTAATTAAATACCTTTTACGCGTCAAGTTATTATACCCAGTTTAGTGTTCATTATATTAGAATAAATAGGTTTTATCCACTGTTATGTTAAAAAGATGCGTTTCTATTATATCTGTCATGTAATTATTAACCATATTGATAAAAATCAATATGTAATAAAACTATTGCGTCTATTCTCCAAAGTCCACCGTCATAGGTATGATTGATGGAGCATTTACACAAAAACCTTTATCTTTTCAGATACAGAAGAACCAAATACTGATAATCTAGCCAGTGTCAGATCGAAATATTTAGGACGGGCGAAAAGAGTTGGCCTCCCACGACCTAAGAGGACAGGTATTCACATACTTAATTTTCCATAAAACTTTTTTTTTCTTTAGGCTGTAATAGTTTTCTGTTTAAATATAAACACTGTGAATCTCTTCATAATTCTTGTTTTGCATTGACCATTAAATTATTATATTTCTAGAACTGCCAAACAGTCCTTCCAGTGACAAATCAGTAGAGAACTACGAACAGAACACTCCTACTAAAACTTCCAATGGAATGGTAAAGGCACCAAGACATGTGGTGCAACGATATGAAACATCAGACCTATATAAACCCAAGTTACATTTTCTGTCTAGGCGAAATGTCAGTTAAACTTTATATTTATACCAGGCTAAATGGTAATTAGCATGTGTGAAAAGTGTAAAAGTGATACTTTTCACCATTAAATTCAAATAAATGCCAATATTGTTTTCCATGACAGTTATTTTTGAAAAATTGTTTCTTAAAAATATTCAGTGTGGGTTATTACTGATTTTTTTATCATCATACAGCGACAGTAATATCTAATACCTATAAGAGTTACCTACGAAAATTAAAAATTACTATAGCAAATTATATAATGGTAAGTTCTTATTCTTACATAAGTAATATGATACTTTTATTATCAAAAAGTTGAATGTTTTGTTACATTTAGTATGGTAGAAGTTTGATGCATACAAAAGATTCAAAGCTATTTGAGACTTTCAGTATGTATAAAACATGTTATTCATTTTTTTATAGATTTATATGAATTGATTGAATACTATAAATCCTGAAACTAACATGTACAGTGTATTGTTTTAATATGTATTGTAAACAATACATTGGTTTAAGATAGTCATTTTATATCATTACACTTTGCTAAGAATGCTAGATTTCACTTAAAACCTACAATAAATAAACCAAGGTACTGCCAATATGTGTAATTGTTTGTGCAATCAAATAAATCTTTAAATAAATTACTATGTAAAAATGTATAGTTAAAGTGATTTAAAGATTTCTTTGACATCTTATGAAGATTACAAATTAGTTCTAAGTCTGCAAAAAGCGATGACTTATTTCCTGATGAACTATGACTAATACTCTAAATTTGTTTGTGTATGTAAATAAAAATAGATTTGTGATATGAAAGAAAAGAAGTTATAATATATTTGCAAATTTTGAGTTAAAAGTTTGACTTAATTTTTTATGATAGAAATAACAGTGTAAATATAATATATAAAACTATACATTTTAATTTCAAAGTTCTTATATAAAATCATTCTTAATTTAGCCTCATGTTCTAGTTTATTAATTGAATAAATTTTTAACACAACTAAATAGTAATAAAAATTTGATCAGTTATTTTTATCATTCTCTTGTTATTAGAGGCCTGTCCCAAGATGAAATTTATATTTTTAAATGTTGTGAAAACATCTAAACTTATATTAGTCAAAGATGTAATGATTAAAAATTGGCCGAGTAGTATTGAGTTTCACTGACACAAATCTTTTCTCTTGATAATAAGTAGTATAATATATAAAAGACATGTTTCTATTTTAAATAGAATTTATTCATGAAAACTATTGTACAAAGTCGGTAGCACTCCATGGTTTTTTATTTTCATAATATCAATAGTCCTGGTACATGCTTAGGAAAATAAGAAGGTACTGAAACAAGATTAAATTGACAAAACTGTATGATTAGCAATTTTATTTTTCTTACATCAATCAGATTTTAATAAACAATTATTATGTACAAACCCTACAGCAACATAATAGAACAAGCAGTTCAGTCAAAAATATTTCTACATCAAAAGGGATAGTTGCATTTATTGCAACATATTGTCAAAATAAATAATATTGTTCTAAATAAACATTTCCAAGTTAATTGCTTGCAGATTGTTTTTGAAGGCCAGCAGGGTCCATTATGGGGGATTGTTTCTTTACCATTCCTGATAAAAGTGTTTTGATCTGAGCAATTGCTCGTCCTGGGTTTAAGCCTTTGGGGCATGTTCTAGTACAGTTCATGATTGTGTGGCATCTATAAACTGAATATGTATCTTTTAGGTTTGAAAGACGTTTCGAGGTTGCATCATCCCTAGAGTCAATAATCCATCGGTAAGCCTGCATAAGAACAGCAGGGCCTAAGTACTTGTCACCATTCCACCAATATGAGGGGCAACTTGTAGAGCAACAAGCGCATAGGACACATTCATATAAACCATCAAGTTTTGCCCTGTCTTCAACATCCTGGAGCAACTGAGTCTCCTTGCCCTTTACTGCCTCATTATCACGCTGCAACCATGGTTCTATGGACTGATACTGACGGTAAAAGTTAGTCAGATCTGGTACCAAATCTTTAACTACGTACATGTGGGGCAATGGGTACACTTTAGTAGGCTTGGATAAATTATGATCGATGTGGCTGATGCACGCTAAAGTGTTGACTCCATCAATATTCATTGCGCAAGAACCACACACCCCTTCACGACACGACCTTCTAAATGTCAAGGTGGGATCCATTTCATTCTTAATCTTTAGTAATGCATCAAGAACCATGGGCGCGCAATCATCTAAATCCACCTCGAAATTCTGAGTGTATGGCTTTTTGTCTGGCTCATCAGGATTCCAACGATAAACAGCAAATGTTTTGACTCTTTTTCCAAGAGCAGATGACGTAGCGAAAGTGCGCAGCTGTCCAAAAGTGCCTGAAGTAAGTCTTAAGAGTGGCATTATGTAATATTTTCAAACACTGAACTCTTAAAATTTACACAAGATTTTTTTATTTAAACGTGAGTATCAGCTAAGTTTCGTTTTTTTTCGCGTACTTGTAGACAAGATCCAAGACAAGTCGCGATCTTGAATTCGAAGTCGAAATAGCTAGTGGGCAGTGGCGCAGTATGTTTTTTGATCAGTTTGATTATTGGAGAATTTGGAATTTCACTTTTCTCCGTGAAGTTTCGGTAAAATGTAAATGTCACTGTCATTAAGCAATGCCATATTCCTTCTGTGGATACCTAAAGCCCTTGTGGGCTAGCCGTATTACTACCGAAAAGTTTTCTACATACACTACCACTTTTGCTTAATAATTGTACTGTCGAAAACGCTTCGTTCGCAGTCAAGAGATATTTTACACTACCCGCTACCGCAAAGTCAACAGCGTATCTCCAAGCTGCTGTTCGTAGCACATTAAAAAATTGAAGGTAAAATAAATAGAATATTTTGAACCTGCATAGTCGTTAAAACGTCTGCATAATTCTGCAAGAGCACATCAATGTACTGAAATACGAATATAAGTAACGGAATATGTCCTTGAAGCATGCGCCACTTACCTGATTAAAGAAGACATTTTATTGGTGACTAGGTATATACTGGAATGGAAGAAGTGAGATCATATTTTATGATATTATAAATTTAATCTTAAAATATATTAATAAACATTATTCTAAGTCCAAAGTAGTAAACTTTAATATAAACATGCTTGAAAATACATCAAAAACTACACAATTTTTAGAACTTATGCTGGAAAAGAGATTAATCCAACACATTAAGAAAGCAACAAACTTTACACAAACTTCATCAACATGTCTAGATCTAATATTTACAAATTTCATTGGCAAAAACTTATACATAACAGTAAAATACTTCGGATTTACAAATCATCTATCTACAATCTTACACATTAAAATTCCAAAACTCAAACAATGATAAATGGTTTATAACTAAAAGATTATATAATGATAAAAATAGAAACCTATTTCAGTCACAACTTACTGATATAAATTGGTATGATATACCTAATTAAAGAAAATAATAATTGAAATGAAAACTATACTGCATTTCATAAAATGATGACAAATACTTTAAATAAATGTATACCAAAAACAAAAATAAACCTCAAAACTACACCAAAAGATACTGGCTAACAAAAGGTATAAAAAGGTCCTCTAAAAATAAAAGCTTATTAAAAACATTTATGTTAAAAAAATAATAACAAAATATATCAGAATACTATAAAAAATATGAAAAGCTACTTAAAACAAAAACAAACCAGTGGTGCTACAACCTTTTTAGGTCATCACTAATCAATCTAATAGGCAAGTAGGTGATCAGCGTCCTATGTCTTACACACGCCGTCGGCTTTTTGGGTCTAAGACAACCTGGTTTCCTCACGTTGTTTTCCTTCACTGTTCGAGCCAATGTTAAATGCGCACATAGATTGAAATTCCACTGATACACAGCCGGTGATAGAACCTACAACCCCAAGGATGAGACGCACGCTGTAGCCATAAGGCCTACACTGCCGAAACATTAATTGGCCGTTGCCTACCGAAAAGCGTGAGCGTTAATGTGTGACTATTCGTAGCACTGTCATGGTGTCGCTTATTGAATCCCGATTCACGCCTTTTGGGCCTAGGCTACCGACTGTTGAAACGAACTGTCATTTTCATACAAATTTAGTTTTCGACTTTCTACATACACTACCGTTAAAGCACCTTCTTGTCTAGACCCCCTGAAGAAATTTTTGAAAATGAATGGTACTCGTGTTGCCATTTTCTTATGCATGCCTAAAAATAAAGTTCTGTCAACTAAAATTAATAAAGTCTTAAACGAAATAATGAAACCATTTTACTTAATAGCTATTAAAGCAAATATAAAAAAATCAATCATTTTGAGACAGTAAAACAATTTTGAGACATCAAAAGCAAAATGATACATGCTTAAATAAAACAACCTCATTTTTACTAACTTCATGTTTTCAATGCCAGTATTAACGGTTTTAACAAGTTCTAGGATCACTTTAGCAGTTTAGTTACTACTACTCCGGTAATTGGTATAGTACCTACACATTATTCACTGTTATGTTACCTTTTTCGTGAAAATAACACGTTTTGAACTGTCTTGTGTTACTTTTGTCAGCTCTGATTCATAACTTTATATATTCCGCGACCCGCGTTGGCCTAAAGGTCTAGATACCAGGCCATAAACTCAGAAAAAAAAATTATATTCCGCGATTTAGCGGCAAGCGCGCCGAAAAACAAAATAGTACAAAATATTTTAAAAGGCGTGTCTTTAATATTCAAAAAGATAATTATTATTTAATCAAAACCTACACTAAAATGAAGTCGAGTGAAGATTCTCCTAAAACTCCCGGTGGAATTAGCAAAACTCTATTAACACCTTGTAGGCGCTTAGGTTTATCCAGGAAATTTAATAGAAAAGGACCATCACCTTTTATTTCGCCATTATCCAGAAGCCAGAATAGCACGGAAATTACAAAAGAGTGTAAAAAGAGAAAGATATGTACCACCAGTGAGGAATCAGCTTTTTCACCTCAATCCCCTGAAAAAACAGTATTAGCAGTACCTGAAACGATTGCATGTATTTCTTCACCCACTCACATTAGTGACACGCCGTCACGAAGTATCCCCATTTCTAAGAAAAATTCAAAAGTATTTATAATGATGCAAAATGTAGATGCAAATAACAAAGATGACATAACAAAAAGTACAGAAATTGTGCACAAATCACCCCAAAACAATAAAACACTTTCAAAATTGTCTAGAGTGAATTCGAAAAAAAAGATAAAAACTATTCAACAATGTGAACAAAGTAATATTTTAAATGAAATCTCTCAAGTAGATAGTATTAAAGCCAATGAACTTAATGTTAAGGATCCTAACAACTTAAATAAGGAATGTATTATTCTTATACAAAAAAAAATGTTAAAATCCCTCAAAACACACCAACAAGGTGACAATAATTCACACATAAACAAAGCAAGTATGATAAATACATCTGTTTCGCAAACACTATTTGATTCAGATTCTGATGATTTGCCCCTTTGTGATTTAAATAAAAAACAAGATACTGATTTTGTTAAAACATTGTCGGTGAAAAAGAAAAGTAGCCCTAAGTCTATTCCCAATATAAATACAATAAAAAATGTTAAACCAATGACAGAAACAAAAACTTTGCAAAAATCATTTGATAATGACGATGATGACTTTGAATTTACTAAGAAAACTATTTTATTAAAAAAGACTTATGAGAAAGTGGTCAAACCATCCAAAGCAAAGTCTACAGGATCAATAACTCAAAAAGACATTGATGAATTAAAACATAGAATTGAGATGAAAAAAAAACTCATAATTGCCAGAGCAATGACTGAGGATACTGAAGAACTTAGGAATTTAATTAAAAAGTGGCAAAAAGGCTGTCAAGAGGCACTGTTTGAACTTTTTGATCTTATGAAGAAGAAGTTCCCAGATAATCAGAATATGGATTATTCCGAAATATTAAAAACTTTAAAAATACCTCCAGAACTAGTTGGTTATGATATAGAAAATGACTCCTTTATTACTCCAGATGATCATACTATTATTTTATCAAGTATTAACACTTAAGTTGAAGAAAATATTTTCTTCAACAAGTAAGTTTCAGTAATCTTACTACTTATATTTTAGTCATTACATTCTATAATTTGTTATCAAATAAATAATATAATATTTTTAAATATGTGCATAATATGTATTTCCATTATATTTCAGAAGCAACAGGGCACATAATAATAAAATACATAAATAATTATTATTTATTATTTTTATCAACTACTTCACCACACCAACATTAATATTTTCACTAAAAATATTATATTTAGTTATAGCAATTCTTTTACAACTGCAATCCTCCAACTGCATGTTTCTAAAATCTGTGTGATCGGATTGGATTTTCAGGATCAAACAGCTTAGGATCCTTCAAAAATGTTTTGTCCTTATAATAGTAAGGCATATAAGCGCAGTTCTGTGCTTTAGTGATTTCTCTTTCTACTGCTGCCTGTTTTGTTTGACATAGTCCAGTTATATGTCTTCCATATATCCTTCCTGTATATGGACTTTGGAACTGTGACAGAAGCCTGTAGTTCTTGTAGTCTGGCGTTATGTTCAATTTACAAAGTATACATTGGCGTTTTTCTTTAGTGAATGGGTTTTCCATTTCCACAGGGTCATTGTCATCATATGCTACTTCTGTAGACAAATGTCGGACGTTGTAAGATAATGCTCGAGGTGTATAAACAACTATAAAATAAAACGGTTAGGTTAATACAAATAATTTAATAATAAATTTAAAAAATTATATAAGTAAATATAAACAAATACTTTTTAAAAACAAACGTTTCATCAGTGCCATCTTACTCAAAATTATTTCCTGTTTGTCTTGAGCGACAAAGCTTTTTATGAATAACTAGCAATGTTAATTATATTTGTATTGCTTTATTTTCACGATTTATTTTAAACATTTATAACCTCTATTTAATCAAAGAGTATAATAATATTATAGAAGGCAATAAGAAGACTATAGAGAAGCCGCTCACGACTAAATTTGACGCCTTTATGTCACGACCTCTTAAGTTCAGCCCCTGAACTAAAACGAATAAATAATTACATATAGTGCGTTTTCCAATTACAGAGCATTTTGCGACTCAGTGCCGCACAATGCCGCATAATTCTGAAGCTTATTGCTTAATTGGAACGTGAATTAGTTTTCAAATGCATCAGCAGAGTGCGATACGTCAGTGTTGTAAAAAAAATGTTATGAATTGAGTTAGCAATCTCATTAAGGTATAAATAATGTGGTAAACAATAATAATTGGTTGAAAACTTTTACGCTTATTTTAATCATCAAATTATTTCATTAACATTTTTTTATTGAAATAATAGAAAACCTTTCAAGAATATAAGGTTTTAACAAGATAAATCACCAGTAAAATATTTAGTTTCATGTAAGAAGTTTACATCATTTACGTTTTAAGTAATATTTTTTAATGATTTCTAAAAAAAATATATACTTTTTCAAAACCATTGCAATTTTTTCTAAAGTATAATCCTGTAAAATAAATTTGTTTATTCATCCATACTAATATTTTTTTTTTTAGCAGTTTGAAATATCTTTAATTATTTTCAAAATCTACGATGAAACGAAAGCCTTACAAATTTTTCAACAATAAATAATATTTACTAACGAAAATTTCGATAAATGCCAACTTAAAGAAAAATACTGGTCAATTTTCTGTCACTGTGTTGGTATTGTTTGCGAGAAGCTCGCGAGAGCATTCGTTTTGAGAGTGCTCAATTGTGCGAAGCGTTGCTGTAGTTGGAACACTCGACGTTCAGCATTATGCCGCAAAATGCGCTCTAGTGCTGTAATTGGAAAACGCACTATAGTAACATTTTTAGTAATCTTCTGTTCATAATTGATGTACATACATAGGATGCTCATGTATGATCAACAGCTGTTATGAACAGAATATTTATTATTAAATTCATTTGCATTTATTTTTGTAAATACCGGTAGTAAATAAATACAATTAAATTACCAATAACTTATTGAAGTAAAACTTCTTTATTGGTGTTGGAAAAAAAATTACTATTTCTTATTTATTATAAATTAAAATGCCACGTGTTTTTATTATTGAAGAATTACATTTGAAAAAATATTAATTTGCCAAAGAAGTTTCACTTCTGACAGGTGTACATTGTACGCAGGCACTTTTTTTCACATAAAATCTAACTTTATTTTAAATACAGTGTAAATTCTTTATAACCCCATTATTTATAACTTGCTCTTCCGATCTAAACGAGGAATTGCTAAATAAACTGGATCGTCCCCAAAATTTCTGTATCTGATTTATATTCGGTCTAAGAAAGTACGACCATATCTCTGCGTTCCGTAAGCGGCTAGGATGGTTACCCATTTGTCAGCGACGTGATGCTCATGTTCTCCATCTCTTATATTCCATACTGTTCAACCCTAAAACTCTTGCCTATCTCAAAAATGATTCCAAATTTTTGGGAGCCCATAACTATAGCTTACGCTCTTCCGAAAACTATATCCTTGAAATCCCATCTCATAACTCCTCCTTTCTTGGCGAATCCTTTAAGGTCGCTGCAGTTAGACTATGGAATTCACTTCCCGTCCCTATTTGCTTAGCTCCTTCTCTATCTTCCTTTAAATATCTTCTGTACAAACATTACCTGTCCATATCGCATCCCTAACTTTCGTACTAACTACTAACTGACGTGAGACTGATCTTAAATTATCGTTATTCATGTGCACTTTTTACTTTTTATTTGTCATGTATCCTTTATTAGTTTAGTTTGGTTTTTGTTCCTGTTTAGTATTTTTTCTTAACAACTATACGTAATATGTATTCTTGCCTTACCTTATCTTATTTAATACATTTTTTTTCTTTTCTGACAGTGGTTGCCTGGAAGAGATCGCTCGAAAGCAATAAGGCCGCCAGTTGCCCTCCTTTTCATTTAACAGTTTTATATTGTAATGCAACGAAGTGTTAATAAATAAATAAAATTGGCTTTGCAAGGTATATTAAACAAGTAATTCAAGATGTTACTTGTTGAATCGTAAGTTTTACGTTGTGCGCAATGATCACCTTCACCAATGAAAAACCTTCGTTCAATAACATCTGGAGTCTCACAAGGCTTGTTTTTCGGCCCTGCGCTGATGAACATTAACAATCTAGCTATCATATTCCGCAAAGCTAGGTCATTTCTCTATGCATACACATACACACGCCTAGCGACTCCTATCCTAGTTATATTGTCCTCTTTCCTTGTTGCAGTTTCGGCGTTGTCTTCTAAGCTTACAAAATTAAACAAGCATGTTAAATTTTTCAATCTTTTTTAAATTATCTTTGTTTTTTGTAACTAAACTTGATTTCTTTTTCCTATTTTATATTTTAGTCTACTTTGTTGCAATGCACGCTGTGTTAGTTTTTAAGGTGTACCTACGTTTTACCAATGATTTAAGTAAACCCTGTTAGTTGTTATAGCCAATAAATACACAATAAAATGTGAAATAAATACTTGTAAATAAAAAAAACACAACGGTTATAATTTTTAAATGTATTAACTGCTACATACTTTTTCGAGCTAACGCTCGAATAGTTAATAGTTTATACTGTTGATAAGCAAATAATTATCACAAAACATCAATTTTCACGATTAACATTTTATCATAACATTCATAAAGCAGTATTGCCAGTGTAATGAAGATAAGGAACAAGGTTTCTATATAATTGTATGAGTAAAAGTGACTTAATCCAGCAAGAGTAGATTTGACAGAATTAGAAAAATTAATAACTTTCTCTTCTTCTTTTAAAATAAGATTAATCCAAATTATTAACCTTATAGAATTTTCATGTCTTTTGTATTAAATTAACCAGTTCATATGTGAAACAATAAATTCTCTTATTAATGATAAGTCTAATTCAAACAAGAAACGTCGTCATATTATATTTTTTGATAGTGCACTTTATGTCGTGGTTTTGCAACATTGAAACTGGCCGATTCAAAAAATATGTTCAGAGACAACTCTGATCTTTGTAGGAGTTTGGTAGTGGTATTCATCAGGCGTTTGATTTTAATCAGTGGTTTTAAATAATTAATTCTTTGCCCATAAATTAAGTAAACTAGGATAAACTTTAGTACTTTATGGTCTGTATGTCGCCAGAATTCTATTGTTACGTTTGATACATTAGTTTCTACTTTTGCTTTTTGTTTAGCAATAAAAAAACACGATATTCGTTAACTAATAAAGGGAGAAGGTAAAAAGGTTCAGAAAACCATATTCTGGATTTGTCAGGAATAATTGTATACCAAGCATAAAATTATTGAACAGTGATGCCGGCATTACTTAACATGACTAAGTACCTAACATAAATAAAATTTGATGGCTTACTTTAATAAAATTTACGGGTTAAAATATACAATGTAATAGTTATATATACTTAATAATTAATAAAATATAGCAAACTAATGCAGCGGAATAAAGGTAGGCCGTTTATTCTAACTTTATCTCCGCAGACGAGATGGAGATGGTTGGATGAAGGATGGATGGATATAATATAAATGTATATAAATAATTGATGAGTAGGTACATTAAAATCCTTTCGTATCAGATCAAATTATGCAATTATTGGAGTTCATAAGAAACTAAATATTTTAAGTTTAATAACAATGCACTTACGTCGTCTTTAATTGTTATTGCTATGAGCACGTTCTGTTTTAATAAAATGTGATCACGATCACGATATCACGATTATAATAATATTTTAAAAGGTTACATACCTTTATTTTACAGTACATAGATAGTAGGTATGTGTGGTGAGCAATAATCTAACTTATTACGATATTTGCGGATACATGGCATCCTCCTTGTTGGTGTTTACATCGCGGTAATTGCAAAACGAACAGCTCATTTCAACACGTCCATTTGGTCAATATGACTGTTAGACGACCAAAAGAAAAGTTGCAATTCAACGCGGAAATGCACGCGCTTCGATGCACCTACATACGAGTCGGTTTATAGTTTCCAAGTTAGTTCGTCGCGACAAGAAATCAGACCAAGACGATACTCAACCAACCACAGCCTGCCTAGCCACAGTCCGTATCGTACGTGGCGAAGCGGTTAATGAAAGAACAATCAAATAAAATAAAATTTTCGATTAGAAAGTGTTGTGTTTACGCGCAGTTTTTCGCGCCAAAACAAGTGACAGTGACAAATTCTTGTGTTTGTGATCTGTGACTTTTTTTCTTTTTGGATCATCTAGATTAGAATATTGAACACTCGGTGAGAGTTTTATAATTTCTTTATCTATGGTTTGATATCAATACGAATGATACAATACCGCTTTTAAATAGAGCTAAGCTTACCTTACGTAAGTTTCCGCATATTTATATAATTCCGTTGTAATCTACGCGTCAGTTATAGGGAATATTGGAAAGTTAGTTTCTGTTTGTCTGTAAAAGTAAAAGTTTACGATGCATAGTCAAAAATACCATTGAATTTACGTGTTACCGTAGTCGCGTCAGGCATATCAAGGTTGGAGAAAGTGACCCAAGGGGGCCGTACGCAATCGTAAACACGGTTGGAAATTATTGTCTTCTGGTTTTTGTATAGTGGTTTATTTTAACCGACTGTGACAGGTTTCCTTTTATTCTTATACATGCACAGGTAAAATTCCATAATAGTCACGTTGTAAACACAGCTGCAGGTTACAAATTAAAACTTCGTTTTGGATTTCCATTCGCCAGCTCCCATTTATAGTGATATTATGCGATGCTGGCGACTTTGTATGTAGGTATAGAATTTAAGAACTAGGTACCATATATGAACTATAAAGGTCGTCGACATCGTTATCTACGTCGAAATATGTCTAAAATTTGGTCGCGGATTAAGTATGAAGGCGCATTGAACGCACATTGCAATAAATTTATATATAATATATTAATTATAGGTTTTTACGCTTATTAATGTTATAAAAAAAATGTCAGACATTTAAACATGTTCTGTGTCTCTTTCATTGATTCTGTAAGTTTAATTTTGATCGAGGCATGTAAGCTTTCTTTTGAACTTGAAAACATCAACGACTTTTACCTATTCCTCTTATACCTACAAATAGTATTTAAAATTGAAATAATATTGGTATTATCTATTCTAATGAAAGATAATGAGTTTCCTTGGAAATAATCAATTAACAATATTCTTTTATAATTGTGTCTGATTCAACCATGAGTTTTCTTAATTGACAAGCTTTCTGCACCCGATGTACTCGTATATCGTCGATTTTTGGTTTGCATTGTCGGTTGTCTTGAAATATTTTTAATTACCGTGCTATAGGCACAAAATAAAAATTCATTGGTGCGATAGTCGGGGTTCTAACGCACAAGGGCTGAGTGTCGCATGCTAAACGCTATAATAACCTAATAAAATAAATACACCATTTGCGCGTTTTCCGATAAAAAAGCTCCCTTTGTCGCTCCTCACTATTTGTAGACACTCTCCTTAAATCCTCAGCTAGCATCGGAATACTGGGCGTTGACATATCGAATGACGTTCAGTTTCGCGGGCATTTAGAAGGGAAGGCTAAATTAGCCTCTAAGAAGCTTGGTGTGCTCAGCAAAGGCGAGACGGTACTTCACTCCGGGAAACCGCTTGCAACTATATAAAGCGCAAAATCGGCCCCACATGAAGTACTGCTCTCACCTCTGGGCAGGAGCTCCCCAGTACCAGGTACTTCCGCTTAGCGATTCGAGTCGAGCGAAGTATCACCTCGAGTTTTTGCCGTGTACCCTATGTGGAACCAGTTGCCAACTGAAGTATTTCCGAACCAATTCAACTCAAGAGTCAACACAAGAGTTGTACGAGCCAAGGCTGTACATTTTACTCGCTCAGGCTTCCTTAGTTTTATAAGCTTAATTATTCCCTATGTAAGTACGTGCCAGGGCTCGTACATTTCGATCATCAACAACCGACAACCGTGATGATTTCCTATGTAATGAACCGTACAAGAGTCCTGCACTAAAAGATCGTACCTATTCTTGAAACCCACTTGTGAGCCTTTTGGCAGTGTCCGAGTCACATAAAAAAGAGCTGTATTATCTGATTCCAAGCTCTAACATATTTATTATTTATACGTAATAACAAAATCTATATCAATCCGGACCCACTGATCCGATTCTAAAAGTCAGTACGTACTACGTACTCAATACTCGTACGCAATCAATCGTACACAGAGATTGTGTAATTGATCAATACAATAATGTAACTGGCTTCCAAAACAGGAGTTTTTCCCCCAACATTATTTGTTCAAATAAATTTTATTTTATTTAAAGAACGTTGCAATTTGAGTAATGCTATTGGCTAACGAATGAAGCATCGGGTAGATACCTATGTAGATAGACATTTGATAAACTTCCTTCTCTTTACTATATAACCTTTCTTAATCAGGCTCATCATCAATCAGAGTACGGCTGATAGAATTATTGGCAGTTTTAGTTCTAAAGTTTGGGGAACTAATTGTTGTATATCTCAATGTAGGTTTCATCAATATTATACACAACACACATAATATATTAAAATGTAACGATTATTAATATCAAATACCTACACAAAATCCACGTTCACGAAGCTGTAGGCGGAAGATATTTTTTTTGTTATTTGTCATAATAGGCTACTAGGCTCATGTCATGAATATTTCCATACATTTTAAGAAAAGCACATCATTAATCTAACAAGATATTAATAGACTTACGCCGCACTCCTAATACAACCTCCAAAAACTAGTGTTAAAGCTTAAACCGACTGCAATAATCGTGGCAGTTTTTATTATGTACAGGGTACAAACAAAACCATTGGCAGTACAACCTTTTAGGTCTAGGCCTCAGATGTCTGTATCTGTTTCGCGATCATTCCATACATCTGCCGTGCATGGCCTATGGCACGGTTTCCTTACGATGTTTTCCTTCACCGAACGAGCGAGTGTTAAATGTACATAGTCAGATCGTCGATTGATATTTGAATGTACGCTGAAACCAGTAGGCCAACACTGCTCATCTTATAATTGTCTCTGATCATACAGAAAATACTTTGTTTTTTATTAAAGTCTGTTCTTTTATAAAATATGTATCTTGTTATGTCTAGTATACCTGTCTGAATATCTTTCAGGCCGTTCGTTAAACGGCGCTGTTTAGTTAAGAGGCTAGGCTGTTGATTGAACGGCTCACTAAGATAGTTGGCTGCGACATACCCATATTATTCATAAACGCACTGTAACACTTAAAGTTCTGTCCTTTCGTGACAGTGTATAAATAAATGAACGTGACTAATTTTTATTATTATTATTTGTACAGTTATTTCATTTAAATTGCAATGTTTAAGGCGCGTAAGGTCGATTTACTTGTGGTATTTCTATATTTTATGTAACATCATTACTCGTCATATCTACAAGTGAGGGTTTTTATTGGACTTCACCAATGATTTAATATCTTACCTAAGAACTAATAAATCAAGTTACAATGATGAAATTTATAAGAGCGTGACCGTGTTTTGTTTCGATTTTCGTTTTCCTCCTGTTAAGTCATGCGTGTGAAAACATTCGAACGGATATGTTATAAGGATAGCCAGGGGTATTCAAGAACATTTTATTAGACTTATACAGTACATAGCTTTGTATCTCGCTTTGACATACATATTACCATTCTACCGTTGTTTGTATTTGTACATATGTAAAAATCCCTACACCTATATAGGTGTCTATGGGTTGCTTTCACAGACAGAGGTAGCGCGTGGTATCTAACTACTTTAACAATATTAAATTTTTTCTTTTTTTCAAAGACAATTCACACCAATTGACCTAGTCCTATGCTTAGCTGGTGAAGCTTATGTTATGGGTACTAGGCAACGGATATACATACATATTATAGATAGATAGACATATGAATACATATTTAAACACCCAAGACCTAAGCACAACACCAAATGCTCATCACATGGATGTTCGTCTCAGCCGGGGATCGAACCCGGGACCCATGGATTCGCAGTCATGGGTACTAACCACTAGACCAATGAGTCGTCAAAATATTACTACTATCAATTATTTTTATAAACATTTGAAAACTTGACTTAAGTTAAGTTATACATAAACGTCACCCCTACCTAACTTCTATGTAATACATATATTGTTAAACTATGAATAATTATAAATACATACATCCCTTCCTCATGAATCATTCTAGATTTCTGTGAAAGCTGCAATAAGTTTTGGAGGACTTGTTTTTACATAATAAGTACTAGCTGACCCGGCAAACGTTTGTTTTGCCATGTATATTATTTCTAGGAAACATTTTTTTAGTTTTTAAAAATAACTATCTACAATAATACAAAATAGGGGTTTTTCGTAGAGGGGTGAAAATCAGGGGTTATATTTTTGTATGCTGTATCAGAAAAAATTAAAACAAAAATTTTTATCCATAAAATATTTTTTTTTGAGGTGGACTTATCACTTAGGGGTATGAAAGATTAATGTAGCAGATTCTCAGACTTACTGAATATGCATAAAAAATTCTTAAGCATCGAGCCGTTTCGGAGGAGTATGGGAACGAACATTGTGACACGAGAATTTTATATATTAGATTAGAGTTAGACATCTGCTGTCGTTGACTCTTTCGTAGGCACTATCACAATATATCTCTCATCGTTAAGGCAGCGTTTGTAAGAAACGTTTTCGTTTTTTTCTCCAACTTTTCAAATACCACTAGTACGAATATATATTTTAATTATTTGGCTTAATATATAACCACTCAAGTGACGTGATTTAAAGAATTTTCAAAATCAGTTCATTAGATCGAGAGATTACCCTCTACAACTTTACAAACTTTACCTCTGTCTAATATAAGTATATATAATGCTATTAGTTTATAAGGATCTATCGTTTAGGGTGAGATTTAGAAAAAAGGCTTAGGGCTTAGTGTCACTCCTGTAGTACAAAGATGTAAAGGATTTGGACTTACTACAGTACCCTAAGTTAGTCTAAATACACACGCTGATTTATTATGGTTTTAATCCAACAGTAGGACAAACGTAGTAAAATCCACTGGTGACAATAGTAGAGAATTTGTTAGCTAGCTTAGTTTTAAGCACTTTGACGATTAGACGTGGTGTCTATCCTAGGAATCCTATATAGATTTTCTATATATAAATGAGGTAAAAAGCCAGTGAAAGGCACTTGCCATTATGCGATAGTTACATCACTAGCCGGTGACCAGTTTTATCTGGGACACCTCGAGTTGTTTACCCGAAATATTGAGAAATATGGATACCTAAGAAAGATCCTTATGAATTACTTATTCCAATGGTTGTGTGGCTGGATCAAGTTTTCACATTTCACTATTAGAAAATAAAGTTAATATCAAAATATAATTTATAATTGAGCATTTTTAATTAGACTTTACGATCTAAAAGAGGTTAAAATTGACTACAATTATTCATAAATTCATCAACCACTATCTTACATACAATTAAAAAAGGTAATTTAAATTATAATTATAGAGTTTAGTAAAAAGTAAAATCTTATTTTTTTATATACCAGGGAACAATAGGGCTGGAAGCTCACGTGATGTAAAGTGAAACCGCCCAAGGTCACTCACATTGCCATTGGCTCGCAAGTGTTTTGCGAAGAATTACTCTCTTTTCTTGAAGGACCCTAAGTCGAATTGGTTCGGAAATACTTCAGTGGGCAGCTAGCAGTTCCATATATTTGCAAAATGTGAAAATTACTATGTAAACATCAAATTACAATTAAATAAAGTATAATTTAGATCGACGGTTTTAAGACATTAATAATGTTTTCACTAGGTAATTAGGCAGGCATTAGGTAGGCATTCCTATTTTCTTCCTACCGTACTGTCTTCAAACGGTTTAATCCGCACCGTAATTATTTTATTATATACTAGCTGGCCTGGCGAACATCGTACCGTCTTTTTTTTTTAATGCTTATTCTGCTATTTGGGACCAGTCTAGCTAGTAAGATAAAAAAAAGAAAGTTGATAAGACATCAAATACATTATGTCAAAAAATTAAAATTTACCTTCCAGAAACCCCTCCACTAACATTTGAACTTTATGTTATGGTATTAAAATTCAAATTGATTTTTAGTAGTATTACGAATATTTTGTATGGGAATATAGAAAAGTGTTTTTTTAGACTTTTTCACTCATTTTTTTAAATTTTTCTCTCCATAAGAACCATCCTCGTACTTCAAGGAATATTATAAAAAAAGATTCAGACAAATCGGCCAAGCCGTTTTCATGTTATGTCGTGACAACGGAAAATGGGTTTCATTTTTATATATATAGATTTAATTATGCAGATGTAGTTGCAGACGATTTCAATGTCATTAGCATGCTTGGTGTTAATCCCGCATGCGTTAGTAACATTGAGAAGATGACTAGGACTTATAAATTATAATATATTCTGGCAACCCTATCTGAATCAATCATTATGGGTAATTTACCCCAAGTCATCAGTGCATATTTACTTAAGTTTCGTAATAATTTATATACCTTTTATAAGGTTCTGAGCAGTGTTGGCCTAGTAGCTTTAGCGTGCGACTCTCATCCCTGAGGTCGTAGGTTCGATCCCGGCTGTGCACCAATGGACTTTCTTTCTATGTGCGCATTTAACATTTGCTCGAACGGTGAAGGAAACCGACATGTCTTAGACCCAAAAAGTCGACGGCGTGTCAGGCACTGGAGGCTGACAGGATGCAAACGGGCAGGACGCTCATCTGATGTTAAGTGATACCGCCCATTGACACTCACATTGCCAGAAGGGTCACAAGTCCGTTGCCGGCCTTTCAAGAATTGGTTCGCTCTTTTCTTGTATGTTAGTAAATTATCACTAACAATCACAGTATATTCGAAACAAGATTTAAAGATTTTTCGAATTGCACAAATAGTTGTAGCCTAGGTAACAAGAATGATAACAATTGAAGAGCAGTATGCAAAAAACATATAGTCTAGTCGACAAGTTGAAAATGGAACAAAATAGAGATACTGCTCTTAAAATTATGTGCGATACCTCATTGGATCCGGAATGATGTCTAGAAAAATGTGCTAAAAGCGTGTATTAGCACATAAAAAATTGCAAAAGTTATACACAATTAAAGATGAAAAAAAAATGTAATTTAGTTTTTTGCCAATATTTAATAAACTATTAATATTTAAGAAATTTCAAAAAAAGATTCTAAAAGAAGAGGAAATTTCCAATAAAAAACTTTGTACTCCCGGAACTCTATCTCCATTATTTATAGTTTTAATTTAACGCTGAAAATAGGTCTACGCGTGACATTTTTAGGATTCGCGCGTGGCGTCAAAAGCGACTACGGCACATTAATTAATTTATTTAAGGTGTTGAATATTTTTTTTTAAATTTGAAAAAATTATGGTGTGTTCTGAACACTATAAATAATTTATGCCCGTTGGAAATTTTACTTAAAGTTAATTTTTCAACAAGTTAAACAATTGTTAACTAACGAAATTTTCTCGAACGACCGTCTTAATTGTAAGTGAAAAAAAATGTTTAAATAATGGTCGTAAAAATATTTCGCTTCGTAGAGCCTTTCTTACATACATACTTAACAAGATCGTGCCATAAAAGTTAAAGAAATATTTATACTTTGTTTATAACAATTTTTTTACTTAAACAAAAACTTAAAAATGCATGTACTGTTGTTAAAATTTTTTTTTTTTTCTAAATCATCATATAATCGTTTTTTTATTAATACAAGATATTTATTGATTTGCAAAAAAAAATTCCCGCCATTTGTTAAAAAATTTTTTTTTAAAAAAATGATTAAATCAATATTTAAAAAAAAAATTTACACAACTTTATTACATTAAAAATATTATGATTTTTAAAAAAAAAATTTTTCCTTCATAACAATTTTTAATTGTTTATAATCGTTTTTTTTAATTTTCTATTGTTTAAATAATTAGTTAAGAAATTTTTTTTTTCTAAAAATCATAATTGACAGTCCTCTATAAAGTAACAGAAAAAATTTTTTTTTTAATCAACAATTCTATTGTTTATTAACTTACCAATTTGTTATAAACAAATGTTCAACTTTTTTATATTTTTTTTCTAAAACTTCTAAAATTAACAAAAACAACCATATATAACAAAGTATAGAAAGTAGTTCCGGGAGTACAGAGTTTTTTATTGGAAATTTCCTCTTCTTTTAGAATCTTTTTTTGAAATTTCTTAAATATTAATAGTTTATTAAATATTGGCAAAAAACTAAATTACATTTTTTTTTCATCTTTAATTGTGTATAACTTTTGCAATTTTTTATGTGCTAATTTACGCTTTTAGCACATTTTTCTAGACATCATTCCGGATCCAATGAGGTATCGCACATAATTTTAAGAGCAGTATCTCTATTTTGTTCCATTTTCAACTTGTCGACTAGACTAATAGCTTTGAATGCAAAGGGAGTCTCTATTATCGATAAAATTTATCTTGGGAGCAGCATGTTAAGGAAGTTAGCCGCAAATTGTACGGATTGCCTTCGATGTCTTAGTATTCTTCCCTTTAGCACTAAAACCTCACTGGCACAATCTCTCCTACTGCCATTACTAGACTACCCCGATTTTTGCTCTTCCGATCTAATCATGAAATTGCCTATTAATCTGGATCGTCAAAATTTCTGCATCCGTTTTAATTCGGTCTAAGAAAGCACGACTACATCTCTGCGTTCCGAAATCTCTGCTCACGTTCTCTTCTCTTATATATCCACCCTGTTAAATCCTAAAACTCATTCCTATTTTAAAAACGATTTTAAAACTTTGGAGCTATAGTTTAGGCTCTTTCGTAAGCTATATCCTTGAAATCCCATATCACAACTCTTCCTTTCTTGGCGAATCCTTTAGAGTCTTTGCAGTAAGGCTATGGAGTTCACTTCTCGTCTTTATTCACTTAGCTCCTTCTCCATCTTCCTTTAAATCTCTACTGTACAAGCATTCACTGTCCACATCGTATCCCTAAAATTTGTACTAACTGATCTGAAATTATCCTGATTCGTGTGAACTTTTTCTTTTTCATGTGTTCTTTTTTATTACATATGTCTTAATTGCTTTGTTTTGTTTCATAAGTTTTGTGTAAATAACTGTATGACGTGTATTTTTGTACTTCTTTCGTTTACCTTATCTTTTTTTTTCTTTTTCTCATAAGGCAGATATGGCCGCCAGTTGCCCTCTTTTTTATTTAATTATGTCAATTATTGTTGTCATATTCATGTACATGCAACGAAGTGTTAATAAATAAATAATTTATACTTCGCCTTAATACTCGCATAATCATGCCGTTCTTACGCAAACTATTGTTTTCTGTCTTCCGATTGCCTTTTTGTTCAGATAATTACTGTCATTAAAGGACATCAAACGTTACTTTGTATTTGTGTAACTCTGACCCATTATTAAAACTGATTCTAGTAGAGTCTAGTCACCAATAGATTTTTCTAGCTCTCTTGATTATTAATACATATTTCGAAAAAGTATTAAAATAAAGTGATTGGAATACAATTCCAGTTGCTTCATTAAACGTCTCTCGGTGCTTAATATTTATAAATTAAAATTAATAGTCTTATTACTTTCGCTTTCTCGGTACCTACCTTTGACATGTTAATCGTCAAATGGCACGTGTACCGTTTTTTTTAATTACTTTGTCACGGTATTGCAGTGCGTAATTATTTTTCTATTAAGTCTACAAAACTAGGACTTTATATAAATTAAAATCTAGCCTATACAATATCTAAGTAACTCTGAAAATGTTTAGAAAATGAAAAAGGCTAAATGTAGAAAGTTGTCAATACTTTTATTGCTTTTCGAAGTAATCTCCGTTCCTCTCTACACATCGTCACATTCGATGGAACCATTGGAGACACTAGTCCCAAGGTGTTTCTGATTCTGGGTCGGAAAATACATCTTTACAAAGCTTCCTGACGCCTAAATGTTCGTTAGGCTTGCCCGTATCTGCTGCTAGGTCACTCTCTTATCTTCCTATATCATGCGTCGCACAGCACTGATGTTATCTTCAGTAGTCGCTGTTACACACTCACGCGGATTATCATTGAGATTGCTGCGATGGGGCTTCATTAAGAAATGCTAATCGCGGCCTATCATAGCTTTGTTGTTGAGTAAGCCCACAACGAAAGTCATAATAAATCATTGACCGAAAATTTACTCGCGTTCGGTTCATATTCACGTATAAATAGAGTTTTAGATTTGCCGCCAATTCACAAAAAAAGACAAATGAATGCAATATACTACATTAGGCACCAAAGAGTTCTAAAATTGAAATTCAAAAAGTTTTCATAAGCAATATTTCTAACTGGCCAGTTCTAAACATTTTCAGTGCTACCCACGTTATATGGGTCATAGTAATATTCAATTAACAATACCCGTAATTAAAAATACTTTAATAATACGTGCTAAGCATATGAACAAGTTCTACAAATATATATTGATTCATCTGCCATTAGATAAAAGTAATATTTTAGTTAGCGGTAAATGAGTAATTCATTTGCGTTTTTCCCACATTATTAACTCTATAAAGCAAAATCTTCCTTTGTCTACAACAAGGTTTGCTAATAAGTTTTATGCCTTACGTTACAGTAATTTTCCATTATTTAATTATGATTGGCGCAATATAACGATTAATGGACTTGTTTTTTATATTGTGTTAACGCAACTCACATATAAGTCTACTTATTATAATATTTACACTTCACTAAACTCAATTCAATTTAAAAGGAAATAAAAATTAAATTTATATAGTGTGTAGATAATTATTAAATAGGCGATATTTCAGGCAGATTATGTTTAAAAATAATTGAATAAGTAATAAAAACTACATGCCTACTTACTGGACATTATTTAAATGACTTTTGAACCAAAACATTGGTTTATTTTTGTTAAGCATTTGTTTCTTTTTTCTTTCAAATAAATTATATTTTTTCGTTATTTCAGATAAAATGGCAGCACCCAACCATAATAATAATAGTGTGCGACCGGATAGACTGCGGCAAATGTTTAGTTGGACTGGGTGAGTATCTTTCACCGTCCTTATCCCATTATACTTTAGAATCTACAAGTCAAGAAATAAGCATTTAATATTTATTAATATTGTAAATCTGTGTGATAATGATTTGTGGTAGTATTTTAAGGAGAGTCGTACGTAGAATAATATACAATTTACCTAAAATGTAATAACCGAAAAAAAGTATAAATCGGAAAAAATAACATTAAATTTTATATATTGACAACGAAGTCTCTCTATGACATGAAATAAATATTATGGCCATCATTTTTAATTACTGTTTTTCTGAATATATAAATAGAAACCATTATATATAGTAACTAGCAAACTCGGCGAACTCCGTTTCGCCACCAGATGGCTTCGTTTTATGTAACATTTCGTTTGGTGATCCCGGTTTTCTCTTGAAATTTTTCATGAATTTTCTTTTTCCCGCGACCTTTCCAACGAATGCAAAACCGTGGAAATCGGTTCGTGCGTTCTGGAGTTATAGCGTCAGGAAGGAAAACCCGACTTATTTTTATATAGTAGATTAAACAAGATAGAGTTTTATAAGGTTATTCAAATTATTTTATTTAAATTTCCCTTTTCATTTACCCATAACAGTGGTAAGGTTTTTCGTATCGCACATTTTGTACATTTCTATGCATTTCTGTTATTTAAAATTAGATCATACAAACCATTATCTATTATAAGCACGTGCCAATGCGTATTCTAGCTGAGTAGTCAAATCGGAAGGCATGTATGATGCAAGCAGTTATGAGATGTTGATCTGTCATGACGCAAGATCTACTTTCGCGTGTAGCCGACACATCAACCAGCACGCCTACTAACCCAAATAGTAAAGGCTTGTTCATACAATTATAGACCGAAATGCTTTGAATCTGTTTCTACTGAACAATTGCAGATTGTATTCTAATGCTAAATAGAAAACGCATTTTAATTATAATTATGTTGATTAATGTAAGCAATTGTTGTTTTATATTTTTCCTCATAAACAATTTAAAAATTACTTTTTTATTATATTATTTACAATCAATAAATAATAATCATCACCAGCAAGAAGCATGAACTGTAAAATATTCATATTTATTAAGATTATTACCACTAGTAAGGTCTATAATTATACAAAACATTTTATGACTTTTTTCTACAATATATCTAAAAATATAAAATGATTGATTTTACTGCCATCTTTTATTCTTTTATATTATACGAAGAATAGCGCCATCTAAAGAACCTATATAGAACTAAAAATGTAATTGATTTTTCTAACCGCGTAATGGCTGTATGCGTGAATAGATGACGCTGTTCATGCAGTAATATATTATTTTATTACAATAAAATTAAACTAAAACTAAGAAGGGATTTAGTTTTATACCGTAATTATAAGGCCTTATATAACTTTAAAATATAATTCAGTTTTAGATCCCAGTTTAATCATTAATAATCATTATCATTAATTAATCATATTTTCGACACCTAAGATCAGAAGTACCTTAGGAACTCCGTCTCAATTCCATCCTCCTACTTCCATACTACTCCATTCTCGTTCTTCCGGGATTGTATTTCGATATTCAGTTGTTTTATCAATAGAAATATACTGACCGAAATTCTACTAACTAAAATGTGTAAACAGTCCCAGAAATACCAGCTGCTGCTGAAGTATTACGACTTTTGCGAATCGTAGAGTATGACTAGTTTTTATACGAGTATTTATATTTCATATGATATTTAACCCAAAGGTTCTGCGTTCGTCTTTTGTCTTGTCTTGTGTATTCTTGTTTCGGATTGGCATTGAAAGCGTATAACCCTAAATTTGTTAGCCCCTTTTCGTTTTTGGACACATGAGTTCTTAAATTTGGTTTGACCGTTTGGTTAAAAATCGAAAAACGTAATATTAACTTTAGTCAGTTCTTTATCGTTCTGCTGCTAGTTAGTTAAGCAACTACTTAAGAAACTTTTTCATTTATTAAAAGTTGATTTAGCGAGGCTTTGATATCCACTCGAAAACGATACAGCTATTCATACCGTCCATGTCATTGATCTTCAAATGTCATGAACCTTTTGTAAATTATGACCTATTCATTTCCCTGTAATTACCTGGTACATCCGGAAAAGAATTTTAAGGACTAATTATGGTACATTTTAAAGCTCACCCGGACCTTCCATAAAAGGCTGTTCATGGCACAGTAAAATATGGTTTGCAGACCTACAAGGGCGTGTTGATTGCCTGTCCCAATTGTTTTGCGAACAATACAAAAAAAAAAGGTTTCGATGGGAAGGCAAGTTTGTTTAATTAAGTTAACTATTAAATTGTTTAGCGAGTAATTGGTATACCTTAATAGGTTTATAATAAATAGTAGTATATAATAATAGTAATATAATAAATAGGTGAATATTTCACGCAGAAGCCTGGGAAGGCTGTCACGCATCTCGTTTTCATTGGACTATGAACTCTCGAGTCAAGGCTTGTAGTTGCTTAATCTTCCGTGAGACAAAAAAAATACAATTCTGAATTTCGAAGGTATTGTTTCAAATATATTTAAATATTTTCCATGACATGGAAGGACAAATAAGGGGAAACAATTATAATGAAATATATAATATATTTAGTTTAAAAATTCATAGAAATAAAAATTACCCATTTGGAAGTAAGTAGGAAACTATGTAATTACAAGACAATGTTCCGCATTCTTATAAATAATTATGGTTTACGTAAGAACCCTCGAGATATCAAAGTAAAAGTCAAATTTAGTATCAAAACTTCTGAATAATGAGTGATTTAACATAATTTAGGAAACAATTGTTTGAATGAAATATTTTTTAAACAAATGAACGACGCTATTACATTAAATATAGCAGCTAAAAAGGCTTCAGAGGTTTTCGCTTCGACCGTTTGGAGTCGATTCTGGAATGAATCGAAAACATTCTCATATAAAATAAATTAATTAAAATTCTTAATTTGTAAGAACTATTAAAAAGTTAAAAATTTATAAATGAAAAAAATCCAAATTTTATAAATGTATTTTATCTCAACGAAGATTGTCCTCTGAGAAAGAAATGTATGTAGGAAATGTTAATTTTAGGTACTTTATTTATTGTTTGTATAAAACATTTTATAGTTCGATTGTGGAATGTCATTGTAGGTCTGAAGGGCTTCTACTTCTATATTGGTAAACATGAATCAGCCTGCATTAATTAAATATATTCAGATACACGCTGGTAAAAATATATTAATATAAACCGCTTTTAAAATATCTTAAAGTAACTGGTATTTAAATAAATGTATTTCGATGTTATATAATATAGCTGGAAGGACCTCGAAACATGTGTGTGACTTTCAATATTAATATTCCGTTGGCTTTTTACATTTTGCTTGTACAAACTTGAACGTAAAAACAAAATGTTAAATATCAAAATAATTCATATAAATGTATTTCATATTTCTTAAACTCTCAAAACCCAATACAGTATTGAATACATAGGGCATAAAATTTTTGAAGTTGTACTTCTTTTGGTGCGTTAGGGAAATATGATGAGAGTATATTTTTACGATGCGCGCGCACACCGTCACAAAAAACCGACAACCTCTAGTTAGCTATAGTCAACATTTTATATTTTTTGAAATATAGTTCATTTGGCGCGTTAGGGAAAAATTATGAGAGTAAATTTTATCCATGGTTAGTGCAGTTTTTTCTTCAAACGTAGAATAAGGCGAAAGATAAAATTTTTGAAAAGATTATTATCATCTATCTATCTAAGTACACACACGTTTTTTTATCACTCGCTTAAATTCTCGTCTCTATCTTTGAAGAACAATAAGCCTACAAAGATCGCCTTTATAAAACTATATTTGATGTAAAACTTCGTAATGTGTTCTTTATAATTTACTTAATATAAGGTTAACTAAGTATTATTACTCCAGTAAGCTTATAGCTTCATGGAAAGAGCCTACCAATTATTAAAAGGCAATGCACTCGCGAGCCCTCTGGCATTGAGAGTTATTTACTGCGTATATACCTATCACCTAAGATCAGGTGCGCCTCCTGATCGTATGTATCTTCTACAAAAAAAATATGTTATATACTTATATACATATGTATGTTACAAGACATTATTAATGTTTTTAGTTAATGCGTGCTGCAGTACATTGTAACTTATTTTGTTTTGTTATTAAAGTCTCGACTCTTATGACGTATACCCTATTCATCTAATTACTATGGATAAGTACAAATTTTATTTATACAGTAATTCTGTAGAAATATGTATACTTATTTTATACATGTATCAGTTCAATGCCTGACGTCAGAAAACAAGTTTTGCGTTATTGTTAATTGAAATCTAAACGTTTTAGGTAAAACCCGGCCTTACTGACGTATTCAATGCCAATTTATAACCCCAACAATAATTCGAATGTCTCTTGTATTGACCATTGTATTTTTATTATAGATACCGAACCAGTACTAAAAATGTAAGTAGTACGACGCGGATTATACAGAATGTCTACGACGCAAATCTATGTAGAAACGACTACGAATATATAAGGCTAAACATATAGTATATCTGTAACTGTTTTGATTGAAAAAAGGCAAGATTTGTCACATACCCATTAAAAATATAGCACGACGACGAGCCAAGCTCGGCGGTATTTAAAACCGTGGTTTTGCAATGATACACCGGCGAGCTATACCGACGAGCCATAAAACCGCGGTCTTACCCGTCCGTCGATCAGGCCCTTTACATACGAGTGAAATTCGAGTCGAGACTTAGAGCTCCGAGCATTTGTCGCGTCCACACCGGTTTTCTAATGTAACATATTATGATTTTATTATATTATTCTGTAAAATAAATAAATTAAAAATAAAAGAAGCTAAGTATACATGTTTCAAATACAATACGTGACTCGTAGAAGTTTAAATATAATTCATGTGTAGATGAAGATATTAATTTATCCCTAATGGGAAAGGCTTTAGTCCATACTGCCAGGTTCTCATGTTCTTGGTAATGATTGGAGAATTTTGGTAGTTTTAAAGGCCAAAGCCACGTCTTACGTAGTAAGTAGTCCATCTTTCTCCCCTGTAGATTAAGAACTAGAACTGTCAAAAACTGACTTTATCGTTTTGACGTATACGAACACTTGACTCACTCTATTTACCACAGAACAAATCGTAAATAACGAAATATTGAACAGGTTTACAACTAGTACTTTTCAATACATACAAACAACTTGTATTATTCCGAAATTGATAATCAAGAACAGTTTATATTTATGTGTGTTTTACCACTCAAAACGCCTTTAAAACACATTTTTGTACATCGTATTAAACAATATGGTATCTATACATATAATAAAATTGTTATGACTGATGCTTAACACGGACCCTAAAATGCGGTAGAATTTTGAAATGTTTAATAAATATTGCAATTTATGATGAAAACATCAATTAAGAAAGAGGTTTTGGAAATTCCATTGCTAACGGAACTGCCTTGCGATTCTGTAACTCACTTTTCGAACTCACACAGCGGTTTTCACAGCGGCGGTCTCACTCAAATCAGTCGTAAAGCAGTCATTTTACGATTTGGCATTATTTATTTATCAGAATTCCTTATCAGAAAAGTGAGTTACAGAATCGCAAGGCTGTGGTATAATCACTAGCTGTCTTTTAAGATTAACTTAGCTAGGTAAGCAAAGACGCCCTGAAAAGCTGATTGTTCGCATTTAAACCTTCACAAACCAGAAATCGACAAGGAACTGTACACAACAGGTTATAAAATTTAAATACGCAGATAAAATTTTATTTAGATATTTCAAAGATTTTTTGTTCTATCTTATTAGTGATAAAATTTATAATATTTCGTAATTAATTATTAATTTGATTTATAATAAGAGAACGAAACATTATTTCCTAGTTTAATTTACCAGATACATACATTTCATCTCTTGTTTTAATTTGTAATAGACAATTTTATTAACTTTTTGCGACGTTCTTATTTTGTCAGGCACTGACATTTCTTGCCCTAAGAAGTAGCTAAAGAAATAATACTCAATACCTTATTTTAAAAAAGGACATTTTACTGTTTTATATTAGTCGATAATTGTTAAGGTTACATTTAATTTTAAAGTAACGTTGCACACAATATATTTACTATTCATTTTAGCAACCAGTATTGGCCTAATATATATAAGGGTTCGATCCCCGGCTGTGCACCAATGGAGTTTCAGTCTTAGTGCGCATTTAACAATCGCTCGTACAGTAAAGGAAAATATCGTAAGGAAATCGGCATGTGACAAATCGAAAAATCGATGGCATTTGTCTATGAAATAAAATTATCATAGAAACGGATGCAATCTGAGGCCAAAACCATTTGGCCTCATTTTCATTCACTATTCATTTTAATTCACTTTTGGAAACCAAAGAAGGATTTAATGCTCTAGAGCGCTTAGGGTAAGACTTAAAGTGAACTATAGCTATGTAAAAATCCTCCTTATTGATAATTTGTTGTAGCAGTGACTTGCTTACACCATTTATGATTTAAGGAAAACGTTCAACAATTTCATTCGATGCCATAAAATTAATGACATTTCCTATCATTTCCTTAAAGGTGAACCACTAAAATAAATTCAATGTAACGCTTTGTGACCAGTAGCCTTTGTTTTGTGATACTATAATTCTAATGATTACGATGTTCTTCCTTGTAATTAAACTATTTAAGGTAGGATTAATAATTGTATGATGGTTTTTTGCCAATAACAAAATTAAAAATATTTTCCGCTTAGTCCGCATCTTCCTTTAAAACTCTACTGTTCAAGCATTATCTACCCATAATTTAGAAATTATCGTGATTCGTGTGACCTTTTCATTGTCTATATATGTTTAAATTGATTTATTTTGTTCTATTCTTTATGTCTAAATTATTATATATCTTTTGTTTCTTGCTTATTGAATATTATTTTTCCTATAAAATTGGCTAGAAGAGATCGCAATAAGCCCGTTGCCTTTCTTATTATTCAATTATTCGAATTATACTGATTTATACAACGAAGTGTTAAATAAACGAATAAAAAATATTTTTCCTAAATATATACATACTTACTTTAAATTAAATTTATTAAAATGATAAGTGTTAAAATCATACATACGAATTTTAATTAGCTCTTCATAGTCCATTTCCATTAGCTAATCATATTCCTATAGCGTTTTGTAACATAAATTACAATAAGCATACATAATGTGATCCATAATGAAACCCGTAAATGCACCCGTAATACAATAAAAAGTAATAAGATAAATTACACCCGGTTTACTCTCTGGTTGACAGCAATGTAATGTTATAGAGATTGAAATTTGAACCCCATAGGTAATCATCATCTACACAGGATATTATAATTAAAACCACAGAATTAAATGCTTCCAGGGTCATTGTTCTGAGTATTAATCGCTCAGAAACGTTGGGCAGTAAATCACCAACCGAAGTCCGCGCAACTGGTTTAACAAGGACAACCAACGCGACCATCTAAAATTGCTTGAAATACCTCATATTTATAAAATGACAGTTTGGACTGGCTATAAGGAACTTACTTACAAAATATTAATGTTGTGCAGTCCAAAGTCCTAAATGCCCGCTGCATTCTCGACTTATGATTGCAACGTTTTTTTTATGTTTTTATTGTTTGTGGTTTTTTTTCATCATCGTTTGTTTAATCTGTGTAATGTACTGGACCTTACACAGATTAAACTTTTATGGACTGAATATTTGAGAGATAATATTATAATAATAATATAATATTTTAGTTTTATATATGTTTTCCTTTAAAGAAGGAACTTCAAACAACCAACTATGAATTACACACATTTTGAGACATACACGCCATTATGTGTGGCAGAATATGCGAACTTTAGATAATACCATTTAATCACCATAATATTTTTGTTCCATATGCAAGTAAAGTATTATTATTATTGATTGCAACTGATGCAGTCTGTGGTATAACTACATAATCACGTAACGAATTTCATGGAATTTTTTGTAAGTTTTAACATGCATGCTTATGGATAAGCTAAACAACGTTTTGCGCTTTTTAACATTTCAATTTTTATGCTTGATATTAGTTTCCCAAATATCATTTTGGAATTTAATAAATCTCTCAATACCTTAGCTAATTATTAGAGCTAAAATACAGAATAATTTGCTTGTTTATATACGACAGTTAATGTGCTCATAAAACTGTTTTAATTAGATACAAAAGTACCCAAAATTACATTACATTTGAACTAAAACCGAAAAAGCTTTTGCGTGATACTTGATATTTATACTTAATGTTAACAAAAGGTGAACGTACGAATATTACGTGCAAGATCGTGATCTTAATAATCAATAATTCTACACGTAGTTGAATTGTATTTTATTTATATTATTCATGAACTTGCCTTTTATATTATTTTTTTCCATTTTCTATTACACGCGTCAATATTAGATCAAGAACGTTATTCTCTATTTAATTCATGAGAAGGACTTCAGCAAACAAAAACGAATAAAGACATATTTTCAAATTTACCCAAAAGAAATCATCCTGGTCATCGATTTAATAACATAACACATTTAATTTTTAATAATCAAAAGTAGCTCTTAGTCAGGTGCTCTTTGTGGGTGTATTTGAAATTTAACGGAAATGTGATTTGTGCAATAAGTTTGGTGTGTTTATATATTACCACAAATTGACATTTAATTAAATATTTAATGAAAAAGTACTGTGAAATATACATCCATAGATGATTTCTTTTTCTATATCAATTACTATTCAAATATTATTTATCTATATACAAATTACTTATTCCGATATTAATCTTCATTACTAAGTTGTAAACTAAAATTATTTACGTACTTATAGTACAAAAATCATAATATATAAACAATAAACATGTTTAACATTTAAATTAAAGTAAGTTAAATTTTATGAAACAAACATTCATAAAATTTAACTTACAAACCACGTCCTAGCATTAAAACCGACAAAACAAATTATATTTCTTTATCTCTGTAATTTCCTGAATAATATTACCATTTATATATAGCCTGTCTGTCCGTACTCCATAAACAGAGTGGGAAAACCTACTTGCTATTCGAGCATTATAACCAATGTTCTGGTAATTAATTTTGTTTTCATGCCAGTAATTAGAGACACAAAAAATTAATTTGCCATATAAAGAACGGCGTCAGTAATAAATTTTGCAAAAAATTAGCAATGTAACGTTAACGCTTTGTCGTATTTATCAAAACCGCTCTAAAAGATAAGAAAACGTTGAAAAATATTCGTCTCATCTAGCCTTATTTGAGTCGGTTGCGTTCTCGTATTAACAAATACCTATTATTCCACCACCGTGGTTTAGTGGTTAATGGTGCAACAATAATGCTTTATCTAATCAATGAAACAGATGTAAAAATGTTCGTTTACGCGAGTACAGAAAGAGAGAGTCTCTTCCTGACGATTGATGCTGTGTTGAGGAAAAAAAATTATCCTTAATTTTTTTTATATTTAATAGCAGAAATGTTTAACCCCATGCTTTATTAAGGGGTAACTGACCTTCTAGCACACAACCTGATCACAAAGAGCACCTAAATCATGCAACCTTAAACGGCACATTTATTTAACGTCGTTATAATGTAGTAAGGATTTGGTTTTGTGAAAATTTAGATTTAAAATGCTTATACCCTTTGTCTGTCTAGAATTCGATACTTTCCTGCAATTATATATAATTCCTGATTTTCTCCTATTATAACAACCTCCATATTTAAGAGTTCGAGTGATGAACCTAGTGTAATAAATTTTTATGTAGAGAAGTAAAATAGAAAAAAACTTTAAATACTTGATTTGATAAACAAACTTTAAATACTTTTGTCAATGTTCTTAGAAAGAATAAACTAAGATATTTAGATATTAGGCCTATATGGGTTACTCGAGGTGGTTTTAGTGGGTAATGCTCACCCAGTCTCTGAATAGCAGAGATTTTGGCGTGGGTCGAGTCCCACATACCCCTGTTCAGGGGATGTGCAAATGCATGTCCACCTCGGATTTCTAAAAAAAAACAAAGAAAGCCTATATGGGTATCTTGGTCTTCTATAGAAAACTAGCTGATATGTAAAACATATCAATAAGGAAAAACAATCTTTGAGTGGGTTGATATGACTGGGTTTTAATTTAAAAAATTAAGGGTCGATTCGACCAAACTTCAATTTATACACGAGTAACTATACCAAGAATAATCTATTCCATGATTTTAATCTCGAGTAAATCCATAGTCGTTTGTCCACGTAATCGATGGTATAAAGGCGGAAACATACTACTAAAACGCGATGCGACGTGTCGTGTCGACACCCGATGTCCATCGTGCACATTACCAACACGCGACACCACGACACGCTTGCAAATTCAGAAGTCATTTAGCTGATTTATTCCCCGCGCAATGTGCCAGCAAGTTTTTACCAATTTGAGGTTCAGATTCGAGTAATGTTTGCAGCGCAATGGTGCACTGGATGATGTTATTTTTAAGAAATAAATTTCCCAGATGTCTATTTTAATTGAAATAATTTTTTTATGTGTATTGTATTTAGTATTTTTATTATATTTTTTTTTCAAATTCGCAAATCTTTCTGGCCCACCCTGTATTTTTCTAATAAACTGAATTGATTAGCAGGTTATTTGTATTAAACTAACAACATCCTAACTACCTGTTTTTGTCCTTGTATTGAGGTAATCTCATGTCATATAAAACAGATTATTGTTTCACCAAGTAAATTAATTGTTCGTCGTTCATTTCGCCAAATAAATCGAAAAATATCTAAGTATATAAATTGACATTCGTGTCAAAAACTCGAAAGCATTGACGCATGACGTCATCATCACAACATCCACAACACGCCGATCCAAATCGATTGGATGTTACTGCGTGTGATGACATGGCATGTTGTCTATGTGCATCTGACCATATTAAATATATGGGATTGATAAGTACTGACATGCGTCGGATGGCGTGGTGTAGCGTCGCGTTTTGGTAGTATGTTTCCGCCTTAATTGTGCTAGGAATAACAATACGCGAATAGCAAGAGAATGGTGAACGAAAATAAAACTCGGCAAATAAATGTTGTTCTACAACGGGACAGTGTAAGAGCATACATCATGTCAACTCGATTTTGCCGTATTATAGTGTGAAAAAGTAGCTTTTAACAGGTGTCAAACGACAACAAAAAGTTTTTATTTCTTGTTTGTTTGAGGATTTCGTCTAAAAAGGAACTTCTGTTGAGCCCAGTTGAATTTCATTCTAATATTATAGAAAATAAAAAATCTAAAAACAAATAAATAAATAATAAATTGTTTAAACGTTTCATTACACAATGCTAGACTATTAATTTAGTGCGTTGCGTTGACTTGAAATTAAAACACAGAATACATATTTGTGAAATGACAGAAATCAGCTGATTGGACTGACTGACGCCATTAAATTATTCTAGGAATAGCTGTTATTCCGTGCGAAACGGCGGTATAGTAGCAATTCCCGAATAAGCCCACTATTCTTAGAATTTGTAGTTGGTAAAACGTAAAATTGATTTACTCTCGATTAACTGACGATTTATTCTAAGATTAAGATTTACTCTTGTTTTGTTCGAATCGACCCTAAGAAACAGGTATAGTTTCGATGCGATTATATACTCATTATTTAAATTAGGAATTCCACGATATGATTGTAGTACTGAATGAAACTCCTTCCTTTTTTTTTATCAACGCTGTCGCGCATCAATGATATAAAACCTCTTTCAGTCCTCCATAAGGCTTAATTCCGTATTTAAGTCGAGATTCCAACGCGCTGTGTGTCATTAAGCAATAAAAAACCTGAGTTGCCGAAACAACTTGCGTCACAGCCTTACCGATTGACCGCTCTTAGTCGACAGGTTTTATGTTAGTTCGCTGCCAGCTGCCGCCCCAGTCGCGCGCTTTATTCACAAGTTCTGTGTCTGTGTCTGTGTTCTGTGTGTGTTGTGTGTATGTATTGACAAGCAATATGCTTATAACGTAAGTGTTAACGGTAACAGGATTCTTGGGTTGAAGTTGGTTGGATTTATGGTTTCGAACTTTATAAGAATTATACAATCGACATTGTGTAAGAGTAATTTAATTCTTAATATATAATACGTTTAATCATTAGCATATGAGTTTAATCAGCGTCGATTCATTCTTATAGAGTCAAAGCATATTTGCCTATTTTTGTAATGTTCAATCGCCTACAAATTTTTTTTGGGTCGACTAATTCCTAATTTTTAAAAAAAAATTATCGTCTTCAAACTTGTTGATTTAGTATAAGCCTATCATTTTTTATGTTAATACTATTCAAGATGCGGGAGTTAACGTATATACGTTATTGTTCAAACTAAGAGAATATCTTCCAAGATTCACATAATGCACAGAAAAGTTTCACTTTCCAATATTGCGTTGTGAACTGTCTTTTTGAGACTTCACGCTCAATATCGATTCTTATTCGAATTGTATTAGAGTCACATGATTATTAAGAAATTGTGTAACACTAATATCTAGTCACTTATATATTTGAAACACAAGTATAAATATATCAAAATTTAACCAGTGTTTCTCCTTTCAAATTATTTTAAATTCTAGCCTCTCGTATGCAAGAGGATAAAGTTTTCTAACGGTTAAACTCCTCGTGTGTAGAACGCCTTCGTACTAATAACTTGGACAAAAATTATGAAATGTGATGCTATTAAATGGAACTGGTTACCTAACACCGCTCACTCGATATATAAAATTATTAGCCGTCTGTCCGTACGTATACTGGTCATGGTCAAGTGTGAGTTGCATTTTGACATGATCCGTCTCACGCATACTTAATTATGTGACACAATTTATTTGCATATAGTCTTAATCTGATCGTTGAATTTGATATTGAGCAATGTTAATTACATTGTAGTAGAGATTTTCATTTATAACCGCTAGTATACTAGCCACTATACCTAAAACAAATTGTTTCGGATTATATACTTATTAATATGTCAAACGGACAAACATGGTTCTGATTTTAAAATCAAGGAAGCGCACTTGACGACAAAAATGACGTAAATTTGGCATAAAATAGAGCCAAACCATTTCGTAAATCGTGAAGCATGGAATAACCAGGTTAAATAAACTTTACCTATACCCACTATCACTATCACACTATAATTTATATATTTAGGTATAATTTTAAGTTTTAAAATTCTAATAAAGGTATTGTAGAAAATGGGCAGTGTTGGCCTAGTGGCTTCAGCGTGCGACTCTCATCCCTGAGGTCGTAGGTTCGATCCCCGGCTGTGCACCAATGGACTTTCTTTCGATGTGCGCATCTAACATTCGCTCGAATGGTGAAAGAAAACATCGTGAGGCATCGACATGTCTTAGACCAAAAAAGTCGGCGGCGCTATTGCCTATTAGATCATGAAACAGATTCAAAAATCTGAGGCCAAGACCTAAAAAGGTTGTAGCGCCACGGATTTATTTAATTTTTTTATTGTAGAAAATAGTGGTTTGGTAAGTTTTTGTAACTAAATTAATATTGTAGTAGCCTAGTAAAACTGGAATGGTATAAATACGGAAAAATAATGTGATATAATAATACTGTGTTCCGTATTAAGGTAACGATAAAGGTTAATGGGCTTGTAATTATTATAACTTAAGTTGTTTTCTGTCTTTTACTTATAATAATAACTAGTCGTTTCTTAGAGCGGCTGGACACTTTTTTATTTTTTGTAAATAAAGCCTATATTTAGGTATATAATATATATACAATAATGCTAAAATAATTATTATAATCGGTCCAGTTGTTTTTAAATTATTTATTACAACTTTACCGTATATATATATATTTCCTCTTTATAATAAGTAGATGAGTTTATCGTGCTTTTTTAACACCTTTTAAGAAAATGTTTTTTGCATAAATCATGATTTTATGGTATGGTATCATGGTTTTCTCGTTATTGCAAATTTTTTGTGTATGATGACGTTGCTATGGTAACAAGTTGAGTTAAATAAATTAATATTAATTCGTTATAAGGCGTATTATAAATGCTATTTAGATAAATCATAAATTATTCGTATAGTCTTATTAAGTATAAATATTATATTTGCATATATAATTATTTATTTAATTACAAAAAGAATTGCTCTGTTGAAACTCAAACACCGAAACCGGATGCTTATTCAAACTTTAATCTCAACGAAGGAATGTTTTATTTATCTTAGGTTTGTTTAATAGTACATTATTTTCACATACATTTTTGAGGGAAGAAAGGAGGTAAAATAATACTATAAATATTAATGTAAAAATCATTTTTAAGTTAGTTTCTTATTTAGATGAATTGCCAGTGAGTATTTATATAACATGAGCTTTAAAATTCGAGTCCCATAAAAAAATTCTAACACTAAGAGCGAAACGTGTATTAGTAAAAGAATTTTCACTAACTGGTTTAAAAAGCTCCAAAATACTTTTTCATAATATTGTTTAGTATTGACTCCTTATTTCCCATAGTCTCAAATATCTGTAACACTATTTATCAGTGTATGAGACTCAGTTCATACAGTTACTGTACAGATATATCCATTCTCCCGCAATCATGTGTCGTTGACAATATCGCCATTTTCTTATATCAGAAGTCATTCCATAGAAACATAAGAACTTAGTAGCTCAGTCTGTGTCCGTCCCATCCGTATACAGATTAGTAAAAAAATTAAATGTATATTTTCATCGTTGTTTAACAATAAATGGCTCAGAAAATCAAAGAGAAACGGCAAAATCGAAAGGAAATTATTTAAATTGAATGCGGACTCGTTAATTTTTCTTTTTAATAATGCACGGTATAACCTTAGATTATAAACTCTTTGATAAAATGGTGCTTTATAATGCTGGCACGTTAAAGACGATGACTAACAAGGTTAATATAAAAATTCATATAAAAATTAATCCTAACGTAATAACAAAAAACAGCGACAAAAAACGTATTTAACTCGTTAATTAGTTGATTTCCTTGGATTCTTCATTTATATGAGTATTATTTAGTATAGAACCTAGGTATATAGATTCATATTTATCTATTATAAGAAAGCAAAGAGGTCTTTTGTTTTAATTATTTCCATTTTCTTGTTATTTTAAAGAATACAAATACAAAAGTAAAATCCCATAGTTAATATGCTTATGAATCTTTTTATATGCAAAATTAACTGTTTCTTTGATGACTTTACTTTGAAGTATAATTTCAATTTATGCTATGTTAGAATTGTATAATTACTTACATTTCTATATAGTTTAAAATTTTAGAGGAAGAGGAAGTCAGTTAATATATTCACTTCTTAATTAATCATAACTAAAAGGAAACAAAAAAATATACTGACCTAAGCGCAAATAAATAAATTATGTATAAAATTTGTCAACTATTGTAAAGTGAATATAAACCTATTTCAAATTATGATTAATCGTCTAAAATAACTGAGTTGAGGTTAACGGTAACGCGGTTAGTCCATTAGATTATTCTGGAACCTAGTTGTTCATTGCGTGAGTTAATCTTAATAGAAGTTTCCAGTGAATGAGTTAGATTCACTGGAAACTTCTATCAATTTTAGAATGGGCCTGAACTCAATTACTAATTTGTGTTGAGATTGAATTATGATCAAATAAGTATACATTTATTTTAACGTTTCAATTATTTTTAGCTTGTTGTAATAGAAACTAGAATATAAGCAGTCTTAACTTGCACCTGATTTTTGATGTCCAACATAATATTCTTTTATATATCCAAAATACGTCCTAATTAAGGCATGTAGCAATTAAAAAACGCAAATGGGCTTTGATTTGAATTTTATAGACTTCTCTCTGGATGTCTTTATTAATCAGTTTAAAGAGTACATACAATAACTTTTGATATTGCAGCTGTTTTGCAAACAACTACGGCCTTGTGTGGGCATGCGCGTGCGCTGAACGTGTCTTTATACTAAGCCACACATATACACTTACCTACTTACTGTTACCGAGAGGATGCATTCTACTTTTTAATTGAATTTCAAATACATATATATATATTAACGTACGTAAGCCGAGTAGGCTTTTTAGACAGTATTTCTCTAATTTGCCTAAAACTTATCTTTTAGGCCAGCCTAAGCTTTTACTTACAATATGAAAAAAACTTTTTATATATTTTTACAGTGCATACTATATATATATATGATCTAGTTTAAAGAAGCAAATAACACAGTTCTATTATTATTATATATACCAGTATTATTATATATGAAAATTTATTGCTAGTTAAATAGTATATAAGGGAATCAAACTCTTGCATTAATCTCAATGTGTATACTTCATTTCTACCAAAAAATTTGATTGGATTGGATTGGACATTGTCTCAAAGTATGATTAAATTAATTAGAATTATAAAATTCTGGTATAAATAAAACGGACACAAAAGTGTGATTTGTACTATGGTATGCGCTTTAGATTAACATAAAAATCAACTTCCATCCGTTCATCGTTGGCCCGATCACGTAATAAGTGAATGTTCAATTACATAATGAGGACATGTTCTGATTAGGTGCACTTTTCTAGTTTCAACACTATTTATTTTATAAGATTTAAGAAATTTAGTCTACTTTTATTATGATAAAAGACAATAATAAAAAAAAACATTAAATATATCTCAAACCCAGTTTTAACAGAAAATATGTTATATGTATGTTATATCTAATATGAACAATGACGTATAATGTTTTTATACTTTCATGACGTATCAGTTAACCGTGTAAAAAAAACATACTCGTTATTAAATATATACTGAAATAAAATAAATGCTTTTGTTGGCTTACGTCAATAAAATACGTCATTGCATGGCATAAAACAAAAAATATTTAAATTAAAAACTTAAGTTTATATCTAGAAAGCAGTCTGATTTTACCGCTACGCTTCAAGGATTTCACGATTTCGGGAGTCCATACAAAAGACATCAACGCGTACCATGCGTGCTCTTTACGATGTTTATTTTTATATTATTTTTAAAACTTCCTCACTATTGCTTGTAGTTTAAATGTTTTCGTAGTAAATGTACATGTCGAAAATGAAATTAATTCAGGTATATTTTTTAAATAACGTTTATTATTAATATTACAGATTAATATTTGAGCCCCTTAATTGATGTGACTGACATAATTTAATTTATATGAACTTGTTTATTTACTTCTATTTATGCCTGCCTGCATTAGAAATTATGACAGTAAATATATCAGTTTCTTGGTTAATAACCTATTTAATGCCGTATAAAAGAACATAACATAATTCTTGGTGTTGATAGAACAAAGCTTTATAATAAGGCTATTATGCTACTTGAATTTAAGACCTATGGTCATAATATTACAGCTAATTTTAATTATTTCTTTGTATTTAAGTAAAGTGTCGCAACATCACCATTTTGAACTTGCTCAATGGAACTGGTTTATTTGCCCGCATGTTTGGTGCCGGGAAATCCCAAGTGAAAGTCATTCTTACAACATCATTGAGATCTGTACAATCTTGGAAAATATGTTACCTGGCAATTGAAGTTACGATATTTGGAACAAAGAAAAGATTAAATTCGTAGCGCAACAGACTCAAAAATAAATTATGGATGCGTTACCATTTGGTTATATCAATTTAGAATAATATACAACTAAAGCAGATTTAGTGAATAAAAAACATCTCTTGGCTGTCGTTGTTTAACAAAGAAACGCTAGAATGATAAAATCAATTAAATAATTGAAATTTATACAAAAAGCATTTTGTCTATTTTCAGAGTCAACAATAAGAACGAAAAAATTAGCAAAAGATTTTAAAGATAAAAATATATTGTTAATTTAATAATATAACAAACGTTTCCCTTATGTAACTCACAATACATCACCGAGTAAGAGCCTTGACAAGTCGTATTGTCAGTCGTTCCCAGGGTTCACGCTGACACACATAAAACAATGCCATTGTGGATCGTTTCACATGTGAATCCACTCTTCCTTGTGACGTAAATTGCTATTGTATAAAGAAAGCATCAACGCTAATAAGTATCTTATACACAGAATCATTAATTAAATTATGTCTAATGTTAGATTGAGCAGTGTTGGCCTAGTGGCTTCAGCGTGCGACTGTCATCCCTGAGGTCGTAGGGTAGACACGGGGTGTGCACTGTGCACCAATGGACTTTCTTTCTATGTGCGCATTTAACATTCACTCGGTGACGGTGAAGTGAAAACATCGTGAGGAAACCCAGAGGACCCAAAAAGTTGACGGCGTGTGTCAGGCACTGAAGGCTGATCGCCTATTAGATTGAAAAATTGTCATGAAACAGATTCATAAATCCGAGGCCCAGACCTAAAGAGGTTGTAGTGCCACTGATTTATTTTTCTATTTTGTTAGATTAATTAATTATATTACTTGATGCAACTCAACTACGATATTTTATGGACTAATAATGTTAGCGCTTCTTCTAATTTGAATTCTTAATAAATAAATTAAGAAACCTTTAACTCTTAACCCTCAGGTTATTCTGTACTTCAAAATTATTTACATAATAATAGATAGATCACATGTAGAGACATAGAGAACACGTGTCAATTTTATTTTAAATAAGACAGGTAAATCCTACAGTATCCAGCAAACTAAAAACAATTTAAAATAAATATTTCAACTTGAAATTAAAATTTTAACAAGTATACGGAACATTCAATTATTATAATATATACATTTTTTTTGTTAAAAGTTAAGTTTAAGTTAAAAAAACTAATATAAAAACTAACCTTTAACACAGGCGATTGCGATTATTCCTAGCTATGTTTTTCTATGCAATCATATTTGCGAATGAATAAAAACTATTTTGAGTAATAAGATGCAGTACCCTTGATATAATGTACTTGTACTTATATACCTTTAGTTACTTTACTCTTAGAAAAAGTATCTTTATATTGATATAAGATTTTGTTATCATATGGAAATGTTTATAAGTTAATCATCGCAACCAATACGGCTGTTCTTGCAGGTTGTTTAGTATGTTACCAAAGTTATGCTAAAGTAATTAAACTACCTTAGAAGAAGAAACTTAAAAATATAACATTCGCAAATAATAAAGTTTGTTTTATAATAATTGATATATATTGTGAAGTCAAACCTATAACAAGATTGACAGCGTTAAGTTTCATTTGTTGCCTCGAAGATCCAGATAATAGTATCAAACAGGAAACATTTTCAATATATGGCATTTTTACGAAAGCCTCAAAGAGGCCTTGGGCACTTGTAAGGTCTTTACAAGGTTTAAATAGTGTGTAAATATACCAAGTGTAGACATAGCTTTAGTTAAATTCAATATTTAATGAATACTATTTTGTTAAAGAACATCCGTAAAAATATATTTTAAAGCCATATTAAAGAGTAAAATTAATATTTTACTTAACTTACTGCCTGTTTTGAATATCGTAACAAATATTTAAGAAGAATTTCATATTTAATATTGAAGTTTGAAAAACCTAGTTAAGGATTGAAAAAATGTATAGAGGTGCATTATCAAGACCAGTGTCAGTAATCAATATTACTGACATCGTGTACTATAAGCACGTGTTGCAAGAGGTGTCTTGTGACGCATACAGATCGACACGGTGCCAAGGTCACCGTAGGTTAGGAAAATCTTCGACTCACTATCACACATTTTGCCTTATCCATAGATTAGCATCTCACGTACGAGTGATATGAATAATGAATCAGTACAACGCAGCTAACAGTAACGTATTCATTTAATTGAATTTTAGTATTACGATAAGAAAACTATTAAGTTTACGCGTTATTAATAAATGTATTGATATTACCTACTATTTTGTTTAACCAGCTATTCTGATAAACATATTTCTGCGAAGACACCTCTCTGTTTACTAAATACATTAACCCTTTAAACATTTATGTAATATTATTTTAAATGCATCAAATATTCCTAAATATTTTTCATGTAAATACACCACGCCACACGGCCTACATATAACGAGTACAATGAATCAAGTATAACTTGTTATTTTGCTCCAAATATGCAATAATTAATCGCAAAGGCAACGGATGTCCAACATTTGCTTCAATGTTGGTGGTATTTGCCAGAGTTGGCCCAAAGGTTACCTTACATAATATGACATACTTGCCTACTTTCTGATCATGACTGAGTTTTTGTGAGACAAGTTTTACTGTATGGAAATAGTTAAGAAACAATAATAAATGTAGTTATTGTTTTTTTATGAGTTTTATAACTATCCATATAACTTTATATTAGAAATATTAATATAGTAATTACATAAATACATACTATCTGGACTAAAATTGTGTAGTTTACATAATTGTTATGTTACGTGAATTGCTACTAAAAATTCAGATTATAATATGTAACTTTATAGTCTCATTGCTGAACAAGGAACAGAGAGTAGGTTGAGGCATTGCCTAATGTAGATCTTGCGATATTTCACAAACGGATTATTATAGTGTGAAGTAAAAAGCAAGTCATAACACAAAAAATAATTAAAAACTAAATAAAAACAAACTTTAATCATATTAAAATTTCATACAAAGTCCATATTAATATCGCACCACTAGTAGAAATGATCCGGTAGATAGCTACTTGAAGTAAAACTATAAGCTATAGATTGATTATACTTTCTAGCGGAAGCCGAGATCATGACCCAGATTCCCCAACCGGTCAGTTGATGTAACTTGTTGCGTCAGTCCACGACGGGAATCGAACCGAATGACCTCTGAACGACCTCGCGGACCATAGCTACCAAAATATAAAACCTACCCTAAAAGCGTAAAATGATATGGTTCAACTAGGTTCAAAGAACAAACTAATAAACGGACCATGTTATATGCTATATTACAATGAATACATTTTAGAAATTTTTATAACTTAGATATTTTCAGGAGTCACTTTGCTTGGTAAAAAATAGTGTATAAAACAATAGTCAGTGATAGGATTAATTAAATATTTAAGTTGCTGCCTGGTAGACAGTACTGGTGAGTGGTGACCCCAGAGCTGGTGCTTTCCTCGCTCAACGAATAAATATCGAAATACAGCGAGGAAATGCTGCCAGCGTTAAAGGTGTACTGCCACAGGGACCAAACTTGTAAAATTTGTTTTAATTTTCTATTGATTAATTTTTAATTATAAATAATTATATATTTTCATTATTATTATACTATGTAGGTTAAGATCACTAACTAATTAACATTACATATGGACAACATACGATCTGAAATAAATGTTTTATACAGAATGTTTCTTTCGTACATTATTGAGGGAATTCTGCGAGTAAACTGATTTTTAAATCAAACCATTAACACCCCTCCATCCTAAATACAAGCCATTTTAAACAGAATTTTCTTAAACATAATTCATTTAATGTAGCTATTTCAATGGATGTATATAACATAGAGTCCGGGAATACTTGAAAAATATATTTTTTTTTCTTAGAAGTATAAGGTTAATGTTTATTTTAACCAAGTAATTACATCGTAATTGCGGTTATATTATGTTATTAAGGTAAACTATGTAAGTCAATATACAAAGAATTGCAAGTACTAAACGTCCTTACGTCTGCGATTAGCGAGTCAAGTCGGTCAAAGGATAATGTGTTTGCAGCAATTACGTGCTTAATTTTATTATTCAACTATAACAAACCAACTTTGATGCAAATTTAAATAAAATAATTTAATGAGAATAATTTATAAAATAAAAGCACAACTTTCTTAAAAAACAAATAAAGTCACTAAAAATTGCAAGTGTAAGTAAGAAAGAAACCTTTACGGTTTTAATTGTGAAAATACAATTATTTTCAATACAGTATATAATGTAAAACTAAACCTTATTATACAAATCCATGTAATTTGTTTATAATAAGTGCAATTTTATAATATCATTGAAATGTCATGTTTAATACCTGTAGTTATGCCAATTGTCATGATGACAGTGACAAGAACTTGATACTTTGTACCTATTAAATATAAATTATAGTAAAAACATATTATAAATGCAAATGTAATATTCATAATTACAGTTTAAAGTCCAACTGAAATATTATACAAAAAAAAAACGTAAGTTTAACTTTACTAAGTTTAAATTATAACGAAAAGTAACTTTGATGTTTTAGATTAGGCCGCTAAGGTGTCATATGCACATTTTAGTACCACACTAAGAAAGTAATTTATATCTATTCAGTAAAAATCCTTAACCCTTTATGTAGGACTGACACTTTTGTGAGTCTATAATATAGTAATAGATATAACATAGTTAATTTTTCATCAATTTGTTGTTCAGTTGCTTGCATTTTATTATTTTATTTAAGTTTGAATTATTTAATTATTTCGTTATATTATGTCCTAATAAAATACTTGTTTCTTGTATTCTTATTAATATACGATTCTTTTGATATACTAATTTAAAAAGAGATAATAAACCTGAATCTAGTAGATATAAAACAGAGCCTTGATCTGGTCCATTACACTGCGAGGAAGTATCGAGGTTATTGGAAAAACGTATGTTAATGAGTTAATAGTATTGAAATCGATGTGACAAGACCTTCGGGTGAGGTGAGGTAAAAACTTGTTTATGATTAGAGTTGATACAAAACTATTTTATCTTTTAACCGCTAGCGAAGGAGGTTTTATTCGGTGAATTATGGATATTTATTTTTTATTTTCCTTTATTTATACTATGTATTTACTTAAAGCATACATAACGAGCTTAGGAACCAAGCTAAAAAAGAAAAAAATACGTGATAGACGCGGCCTGATATCTATTGAACAATTTCTTTATCTCAGAAATATTACAGTAACATATAGACCGTAATTACCATTCGCTTAAGATATTTCAAGTATAGCCAGTTACGAGTACAGCTTAAAACTTCGTACCCAAAAAATCACTTTATAGGCGGAGTCTTCATAGAAAATATTGTGTATTTAGATAATTAGATTTACGATTATTAACTGATTCAACCTAAATTAGTATAAAACACTTATTTTGCTTTAATCTGGTAAAAGCGTAGGTTATTTTAATTAAAATTTATAGCCACTGATTGCAACGCAATATTAAAGACACGTAGACAATACGTTCTTCCTCCTTCCTAGTAAGTTTTACGCAATAATCGATTTTCTCACTAAATGTCAGCTTTACGTAAGCGACGAGCTTATAACATCCTTTTAAGTATTTACAGAAAGATTGCATTTTGCATAATTCCACTTTTTGCTGGGCATTATGTGACTCTGACTAAAATAACCATATGTAAATAGTCTATGTTACTCCTATAAATAGCTTTAATGTGAAAGACATTATAAAGCCGCTTGATTTTAAATATAATTTCTGCTTTAGGTTGTTATGTTCCATTAGCGTAAAGAACAAAACGATTTCTTTGATCTTTTTCAGTAATATTTAGTTGTTAATAATGTTTGAATTTTGAAAATGATATAATGATATGAAATAAGATAGAGAGATAATTATACTATTTTAAATTCTATGAGGTAACAAATGTATATTTTTGTATAGCATAGAATTTTTTATAAATACGAAAATTTATTTATTCGATTAAAAAAGGAAAAAAAATCTGTTATTTTTTACCGCTATTGGTATTACTGACTATACAATGGACTCCACTTATTGTAAACGAATATTTCTCTAAAATATTGAGTGTACCAATGGCAGAAATAACAAAATAAATTTTAATTTATATAGAGAGAATAAATTTCAATAAACACTGATTTTAGTACGATTAGGATAGACATATTTTATCTACACACGTACACTTTTGATATTATATTTAAGCTTTAAAATATGTCCTTATTGAATTTCTAGTATATTTTTACTTATTAACATAATAAAGATATGCATTCTTAAGCGTACGTGTAAACACTATGTAGGTTTATTATTATCATTACATTTAACACTGTAATTACGAGACAATGATTATCTCGCCCAGAGGTTGGGGTCGTGTCAGCCGTATTGTTCCTCTGAGATTTTCCATATAGTTTTTGTGATCATTTGCATTTTTTTGTTAATATACGTAAATTGTTATTTGAATATAAATACTTTTCAAGGACGGTCTTGTAATGACGTCGGTGCATGTCTTGGGAAATGCGTAATGTGCTATTTTAGTTTTCAAATTAGCTTTACCTACTGAAAATTCAAAGGTACCTAAGTTGTATAAAAAAAATATTAATTTTTCAATAAATAAAATTACAAAACAGAATTACCGGATATGCTTCGAGCCGTGCTTTTAGATAGAATAGGTATCACCTGCCATAGGCATTTTATAAATAAACTCCATTTCTAATAGGGCGTGTCTATTAGGAATACCTACTATCGAGTGAAGTAGTGTTCTATCAATGTTCAAGATTTATTACAAAAAGTTAGTACCCGCCCAAGTAATGGAGACTCATCACTTTAACGCAAATCTTAATGATGAACATTACTGACAGCGTCAAATTGCTCACGCTAAAACGGAATAGCAGTACGTAACTGCACTCACCAAGGTCGGAGTAAGCGGGACAGCTATACGTCTGAGAGTTTTGTAGCGTAATTTATCGTAATTGTTTCGCCACGCGACCGTGAGCGATATGTCAAAACTTATACGTCTGATGAATGCTTAATCTATGGTAAAGATTCATCAGATGAAAAACACAATCATACTGTTTATTAACATTTGATGTAGGTTTGCATCGGTGGAACAGGATTTAACTAGTACCTCAAGTAACAGGTTTATCAGTATTTGTATATATATAGTTTTAGTTCAGAACTTAAGATATCTAGAACTGATGCGATTTCTCGTAACTGTTACACCACTGTTATTTTTTATTCATTATTTCGACACAGGGAACAAATAATAGAACAAAATAATACAATATTATTTAAATATTAAAAAAAATCAAAAGTACATTTTTATAACCATTTATAAATATGGCAAGTAATTTCTAGACTAAAGTATAGATTATATTACTCGTGGTTTGAGACTGAAACATATATTTGTGAACATGGCATGAATGGCGAATACAGTAATACAAAATATCCTGAACATTATCTTAATATATTTTCAAGCCTTAATACGTAATTAGAGTCAACAGTGAGATATGCAATATAGCAAAAGAAGTGATAGAATTGTTGAAATTTTAGTTTTCTATTATATTATATTTATTAAATACTAAACTACTATTAATTTTTTTCCAAAGTTTGGGCATCCTAAGATGATTTTGACGTGACAACGTCTTATAATTCGATGGAGCCGGCTGCACGCACGAAAAAACATGACGCATGCGGCGTTACCTCACTCTGAGGCGTTCCATTTAAGGCTTGACGTGCAAGCGAGAGCGCGGAACGAGCGACAAAGAGGCACAATCGGCCTCCGCGTTTGGCAGCGTTCGTTCGTTAAAAAATTGACATAATTTATTTATGCGTACAAATAAATGTAACTTGATCAATTCAATTGTGATTTCCATTTACCTCCTTTTCTATATCCATCCAAAATATCTATCAAACAAATAAAATTTAAATTTTCTTTTGAAAACTGCAACCATTCCATCCGTATTTTCTTATGACGTCACGTTCAACTATCGTCAGTAATCCGACTTTACAGACAACCGATTTTATTTATATGATAATAAGGCAATGCGTAAATTCAATAATAACAAAAATGTTTTATTACAGAGAGACCTCGCCTCCGTCGCCACTGGGCGATGAAAAGGAGTCGAAGATGAGCCAGATACAATTTTCCCCGCCAAGCGATAAACAAAATACACTGGTGAGTAATGTTTAATCCGAAATAATTACAACCTTGTTATTCTATGACAAAATTATTACTTAAGTGCAGAATATAAACCATCAGACTGGAACTCACAAGGCCTCTAAAGAGTTATTTGACTTTCTTTATTAAATAAAAGCAATATCTTTTAATCTTTGAGAATTGTTCATTCATTCAATCATCGTACATGAGTGTTTTTGTGCTTCAAGTAAAATGTTTCTTACCTGTATCTTTATTTCATAAGTACATACTAACAACCATTCTATTGGTCTCGCGATTTTGTATGTATATACAGTCGACTCTCGATAATTTGACACTCGTTAATTTGAATCTCTCGGTAACTTGATTTTTTTTTCCGGTCCCTTGAAAAATACTCGATAAATTGAATAAAATCAATGATAATTGGTCCCTTCGGTAATTTGAAGTAAGAAAAGAGCAAGAAAAAGTATTATCTTGCTCGCCAACATGCGATAATTTGAAATCCGGTCTTACCTACTCTCTATAATTTGAAGCGTTTATCATGCACATACCTGTCGTTTGTTTACATACATGCACAGACTTGTCTTGATAAAAATTTGTGAATAATTGTTAATACATAATAAGAATATAGAAATAATAAGTAACAAATGTTGATCAAATTTTTATTTCCTTCAGTCGCCCCTCCCCCTCGTGGTTATTCAAACACTTGTTTTTTGAACTCTTGATAATTTGAAATTTATCTCTGGTCCCTTGAGTTTCAAATGATCGAGAGTCGACTGTATATATATACATATAATATATTCTTAAACTAAAACGCGTCTAAAGCATTTTCCTTGTTTCTAGGCGTTACAAAAGCGTGCGGAGGCGGTGTGCGTGCAGAATGCATACAAACACTATGGATCCAACAAACGACCGAACCATGTTCTTAGTAAACTAAACATGACCGTCAAAAAGGGGACAATGTAAGTATATATTTACTTATTAGTTTTTATTCAAAAATTTGGAGTGATAAAGTATGTGACTCCGCTACGCCGTAGCAAGTTTTACAAAGCAGAACATACCAAAATGTATTATATTGATTTAATTTAAGCTTAGACTCAAAAAGAAAACACGTTATAAAACCTAGATTAAGTAAACTAGATTATGTAGGTATTGAGTCATTACATAAAATAATTTAAATAATGATTAAACTAAACTTAATTAATTTTAACATGCATAGTGTAGTAGTTTATACTGTGATTAAACTAGAACAATAGAAATTTTTTAATAACAAAGTTAGTGCATACTTAATTGTCACAAAATTTATGCAAAACATCCAATTTATTACTATACTTTTGCTTTAGAATATAGGTATATGTCGTTACAATTAAATTATTTTATTTACATTTCCTTAATTCGTTCAAATTCCTTGTGAAAAATTTCAAAGTAAACTGGCGAGACGCGATTAAGTATTCTCCAATTCTTAATGCATTATTCAACAATACTTTGTTCATTGGTTTCTCACACAAATCAAACAAAATACAAAGCTTAGTGATGCGATCCGTCACATTCTTGGCAATGTTTGTTTTCATTGTAAATACAATGAGTAAAATGTTTGCATTGCCTTCAAGTTGTACTTCATTGCTAAATACCATTATAAGTAACACTGATTAAGTCGTTTGTGTCGTATTTTTCCAATGATTAGTTATATTACTTACACGTGTATAAATTTGTCTGAAGTTTTAATTTGATCTATGCTTACATATAAAGAAATATGCAAGATAAACAGTTTTCAGGATACGTAATGTTATAACTGCATGTGTCTAATTTATCTCTATGTTTTCTTCTCTCTCTAAGGAATTCTGATTGTATTTTATTAAAATAAAACTTATGTTAAACATAGCTTGTGTTATTTTCTGAAAAGTATTTTAAAATCACTTGAGTAAGTTTTACGATATTCAAGAACACGCGGGCATCGGACAAGGCTGATTACTCTCGCCACTACTTTTCCTGATTGTTCTCGACGGGATTATGCATCGCATACATCTGAATAAGCGCCGCGGAATAGATTGGGGATTAACCAACATCTTGGAAGATTTGGATTATGCCGATGACATTATGTCTGCTAAGTCACAAGCACCGCGACATCTCAGTTGGACGATCTGGAACGCGAGGCGGGATTTGCGGGACTCAAAATCAACACCCGGAAGACGAAGGAAATGCGTGTTGGAGTTGAGAACCGCACCCCATTGCGGATGAATGCCCATTGGAAGCTTCGTTTCTGAAACTGGTGGTACAGAAGAGATGTCCTCTTCCGTACCTCCAGTTTCACTTCACGCATTGCCAAGGCCCGAGCAACCTTTGCACAACTTCGGCCTGTATGGTAGTCACGGACGTTGACGCGTCGAATCAAGGCTAAATATTCGGATCCAACGTCAAGTCAATGGGTGTGAAATGTGGAAGGTCACCAAAGACATCTCGGACCGACTCCATGTTTTCGTCAACCGCTGTATTCTGAGCATCTGCTGGCCTGAAAAAATTCTAACGAGCAACTTTGGGAGCGCTGCCGAAAAACCCCGATCATCCAGCAGATCAAGCGACGCAACTTAGAAGGGATCCCAATCATATTCCCAAGCAGGCGATTGATTGGAATCCGCAAGGAAATCAGAAGTGTGGCCGTCCTAAGCAAACCTGGCGCTGTACAGTCGCAGACGAAGCAAGGAGAGCCGGAAAGACTTGGAGCGAGGTGAAACACGAGACTCAAGACCGATCGCGGTGGAGACTCACTGTGGACGCCCTCTGTCCCATCTAGGGGTTATAAGACTTTAAGTCAAGTGAGTAAGTTTATAAACTACTGATAATGCCTGTGTGGACATATGGCATTCAGTTTTAGGGATGTTAATACAATAAGTAAGTTTGACTGAGCACTAGTATGGATCTTGTGGCTTCAGCGTACGATTCAAATCCCTAAGATCGAAGGTTCAATCCCCGGTTGTTCACCAATGGAATTTCTGTCTATATGCTCATTTAACACTCGCTTGTACGGAGAAAGAAACACATCGCAAAGAAACCGATATGCCTCAGATCCATATAACATTGACAAATAATTATTATCTCGTGATAATATCTATAACATATGTATAGAACTCAATTAGACATATCATCACGAATAATTTCCATGGCTAATTATTATGAAATATTAATAGACTGTTAATCGATAAATCAATTAACCTATGTCATTGATGAATGAATATTAAGTTCAATCGCCTTAACTGCACCTATAGGTGCAATAATATATTATTGCATTTTTGGTTATTCATGGGCTAGAAGTTTGTATATTTTATTAGTAGTTATAGATATTTAAATCACTCTTTACTTTAACTCCAAAATTTGTGTCCATAAATGCTTAAGTTATTAAGACGGAGGCGTGATAAGGAACGTGATTTTTTAAATATTGTCTCTTGCTAACCGTGATAGTTGTAAGGCGAAACGAGCGCTTTAGAGTTTTCGGTGTATTAATGTAATACATATGCGTTTATATCCGTTACAAATGTTTCATTGCGTAGTACTCACACTAACAAAGACTATAGTAAAACTAATATAAACTTGTGATTTTAAGCTGAAACAATATTTTCAAGAATTAACAACTAAATCCATGTAGACGCAACAAACTCCATTCGTTTTCATACGTAGGGTGGATGGCACCGAGCCAAGTGCGAACAAACGAACATTAACCTCTACAAGTAATTATACTTAGCAAATACGGTTTGATGACAAATTTGACCCTTACTACGTAGGTAATAAGCATGATTGATTTCCTAGTTATAAACAATAGAGTGTGACGTAGAATGGTGTGATGTTTGTATTATTGGAAGGATAAAGATACTTAGGATTGCTTCTTCGAAGATAGTATGGTTTGTAAATAAAGTAACTGTACAATGGGGTACAAAGACCTTTATGCGTCCGTTTCATTGATCATTTTTCAGAAATACTGCGTGCACATAAATTCTCTGAACTCTCGTAATGGTAAATTTATAATTTTTCCGTCAATAGCGTCACACAAAAAATTATGGATGAAAAAAATGTTCCTATTATGCTTATGAACGAGACACCTTAAATTTCGATGCAATGATATAAATCTCATAATCTATCAATGTATTTGTTTAGTTTATTATAAATCAAACAACACACAATTCGACAATTACCGAGGCTGCCTTGGCGCACAAATTTCTAGTCTGGTTACGACAGACGGGATGTTTCAACATTGCATCGTATTTAATATAATATGTTGAACGGAACGCACTTAAACGCCTTGGTTTGATGTCGTCATGTAATGCACAAAAATACTGAGTCAAGAATCCTTTAAGTTTGATCCTTGAAGAATTATATTTTTAGCTTTTATAAAATAAAAGTGCTAATAGTAGCTTTACGATAGATTTTTATATTCCTTTTATGAGCGTAGTTTTGCAATTAATATTGGCGTAATTTCGCAAGTTTAAAACCTTTGATATAGATTTCCATAGGGATTTTCCTAGGGAGATTTTCTTAGGGAATTGTTTAAAAAAAACCTAAACAATATTAAATAGATTATAGGATAGGAAGAGGAGGATAGAAGGTGATATTCGCTTTAAAGGTTCTTTGAAATGACTTGTGTAGACTAAATCCTAGCGCCGTGTTGGCCTAGCGGCTTCGGCGTGTGACTCTCATCCCTGAGGTCATAGGTTAGATCCCCGGCTGCGCACCATTGGAATTTCTTTCTATGTGCGCATTTAACATTCGCTCGAACGGTGAACGTTAGGAAACCGGCTTGCCTTAGACCTAAAAATGGCGAGTGTCAAGCATAGGAGGCTGATCACCTACTTGCCTATTAGATTAACAAATTAGCATGCAACAGATACAAAAGTCTGAGGCCCAGGCCTAATTAGATTGTAGCGCCAATTGTTTATTTTGATTTATATATACTAAATCCTTCCACGATGTACTTCTATAAAATTATTATTTAATTTATATAAATTACACAAAGAATACTAGGTAGCACCAAAGTTTGTATTTTTTCCTAATTAAATAATAAATACAATTCTACATCTCATCTTTAGTATGTACAAAAAAGTATATAAGTATTGGTAGATAGTAAATTTAAACGGGTATTTTTACAGATATGGTCTACTAGGCGCGTCAGGGTGCGGCAAAACGACCCTTCTCTCCTGCATTGTGGGCAGACGGAAGCTCAATAGCGGAGATATTTGGGTGCTCGGTGGAAAGCCAGGCACAAAAGGTGATTTTTTATGAGAGACTTTCTAGAGTAATGTAATGTTGGCTTATATAATAATAAAGTATGAAAAGCTTTAAAGTAATAATATAAATTATTAAAAAGAAAATTAAAACAAATTTAAAAAGTTTGGTCCCTGTGGCAGCGTACCTTTAACGGTATATTGCGATACTTATTCTATGAGCCAGGAAAGTGCCAGCTCTGGGGTATAGAATAAACTAAAAGGTTTATAGGTTCAGTATATTTTAGTTTATATGAAGTTTGATACCTAAAAGTACTGGTTTTAATGTGACTCAATTGATATGGATAAAATAATAAAGAATAGACTTATGTATATATTAAAGGATTAAGCTCGATAAATAAGGATAACTACTTTATAGAAATTGATAGATTTTTGTTATCAAATCTCAGGAAATGGCATAGTAATTTTCAACATTATACTCTGTTTTAAGAAGAATAATAACCGAACCTTTAATTTAAATAATATGGCATAGTTATTAAAAATAAAATGATACCTTCTGTAGTGCAACAATAATCATATAAACAGGTTTTAATGTCTGTTTAATTCTTCGTCAATTCACGTTCGACGATATGGTTGGTCAAATATCAGAGTGACTGAAAATTCATAATTTGAAGAAGTCTATTAAGTATGAGGGTGTGCAATTATTTTATTACCGTCTAAAATTCGTAATATTAGCGCGTTTTACCAATTCAAAAGGGTTTAAAAGATATATATGAGAAGGCCTACGTAAAATTGGGATGGCTTAAGGCGACGTGTATCTCGTTCATATATACATATTAAGTTTGTCATGTAAATAGAAATACATTTTTTGTAATGAGAAATAAAGTTCTTTAAACATGTACATGTACGTATTCAAATCTCTAATCAAGCTTTATTTTTTACTAGGTTCCGGTGTTCCCGGAAAACGAGTAGGGTACATGCCCCAAGAAATAGCTCTTTATGGAGAATTCACCATCAAAGAAACGATGATGTATTTCGGTTGGATCTTCGGTATGGAGACCAGGGAGATCGTGGAGCGATTGCGGTTTCTTCTGGACTTCCTTGACCTACCCAGTGAGAATAGAATGGTTAAGAACTTGAGGTATGTTTTATTTTTGCTCAAACCCTCAACAATCAATAGAGGTTCTGTATAATTGTGTTGAATAACTATTTGTATAGAGATATATATTACTTTAAAAGTCTGCCACTAAAACATTATACTTGCTATAAAAGTATTATTATGACGCTATAAAAACCGTAACTTTCCGTGTCCTTTGTGAGTTAATAATTTAGTTAATTCTTACAATTATGACTAAAGTATGTATTAAAGTGTCATTAAGGCCGTTTTAAATATTTTTAGGTAAAATGTTTGGTTCTTTACCGTGTGACAGATAATATTTAAATATTATTCCGTTTTTAATTTTTACTTTATTTTTGCTAGCAATTTTTCTTACTGTATTTTATACAAAAACATCATGAATATGTGATGTTATCATCGTAAATAAGGATAATATTTCAAAGAAACATCTCGTGTCAGTAAAGAAGTTGACATTGGTCATGTACGTTATGCGAATACATATTAATATTTTATTTTTCTCTCTTTAAATTGGAGATCATAAAAAGGCATCAAAATAAAATGGCCAGCTAAAATTTGATAAATATAATAATATGTAATGGACAGGCAAATTTAACCACAAACTTCAATGTATCATTATCTTAAACCTCGACGAAATCTGGTGTGATTAAGACTTAATTATGTAAACTATAAGTTCAAACGTCTTCAGAGTCTAAACCTATGACGGTTTAAATTGAGTGACGAAGACACTATGACTGCTTCACTAAAACAGGCAAATGGCTTTAAAATTATTATCTCTTTCGTTTAGTATACTTTAAATAGGGACAGCTACTTCACCATTCAGCCTACAGGCTAATAGCGAAATTTAAAAAAATCCAAAGGAATTTTGAAAATAAAACAAAAAATAGATTCTCCGAAGGTCAACCCCTCTCTTTATTCCAAAAGTCGTAAAACATGTTACACTTGTTAAAAATGATTTCATCTATATTCCTTAAATCTCACATTAAAATACTGCGCATGCACCAGGAAAACTTATACTGTTAAATATTAACATACCATTTCCAAACACTACGCGGCAATTAATTTTAATTTTCGCATTGTTATAAAATTTTATTGCTTGTGTCGGATGACATCAGCTAGTTTTTGTCTTTGTTAATCAATGTTAAAATAAGTCTTAAAAATATTGATGAATAATAAAATAAATGACTACGAATTAGTCATTAAAAATGTAAGTATTTTTACTTTTTATTATCGAGTGCTGAAACTAGTCACAATGTTTAGGACACATCAATAATTATTCTTTATTTGAACTTACCAAGTCTTCGTGTCTTCTGAAAGAGCTAGTTGAACATTATGAAAAAAAAAGTTCTAATTTTAATTAATCTCGAAATACGGAGAGTATTATTATATATAAACCTAAGAAATGTTAAAACATCTAATTTTACGAGAATACTTGAAGTAGAACGTGTGAACATAGTAATTACAAATTCTAAACATTAAATGTGAATAGCCAGCCAAAAACTCATGACCATTTTGTATGAAACAATTGTTTTCTTGCATAATTTATCGTATTATCATTAAGTAGGTTTTATAGTTGCAGATGGTCAAAGACTTTAACGTTACAAAGCTAGTCACAAACCAGAGACAATTTAAATTTTGTTTAGCTTTTTCATTGTTTAGTTAAAGTTCCGTAAACTCTTCGGCGTATAACGTTGTATATTCATTAATTTGTTTTATTAATATTCTTAAATTTTTGCGCTAGTAGGTAATTAAACTCTTGAGACTTTTTAGTCGAAACAGGACCTTTCGTAATCCGCTATATGCCTTCTACTCATACAATAATATTCACTCGTAATGACAGATTTAAAAAGCACCTCGTACAACACATTTAAAATTTTAATCAATTTTAAACATTCTGAATTGAAACAAAGCTAAGATGCGTCAAAACTGTTTTTACATGACTTAAGAAACATATATCTACCAGTCAAGCTGCGTAAGCAGTTAAAGAAATATTTCTTTAAAAATAATATAAATTATCAAATCAAAATTTTAAGGCTCACTAGTAATATACGAATGTATTGCACAATATTGCATAAAATACTGAATAAAAATACGGATTCAGTACGTTGAGCGGTACTTAACCACAGATTTTGACAATAAAGCCACAGATTATTAAATGTTAACATCGACAATGTTGTTAGTATTAATTAAAAGTAAGTCTTTAATTTATGTATCACGTGGATATTATCACCATTATGTGGTACTCACTCCTGTCACACAAGTTTTAAGTTAAGGAAGTTCCGCACGAATAATTGCTCGTATTATGATCTGGTTATGAATAATACATTTTTAAAGTCTGATAAATAATTATAAGACCCATAAACAATGTTTAATAAAAATTGCTTAATTCATTTATTTTACTTATTTTGTTACATGGCTTATTACATGAAATATAAAGGTGTGCAACTTCCCTAACATAAAACATGTATCGCAAGTGCGAACCTCATAATTGATTTGATTGACGATAAATTACCAATTAATATTATATAACCAGATATCTAGAAATCACAGGTAACTGTAATAATATTCTTGTTCTGAAAATAATTATTGTGTCCGTAATTAGGGTCATAACTGGGTTTATTTAAGTCGTTAAGTAATTAATAAAATATAAATATATTGTTTTATGCCTTAAAAAGTATTTGATATAATTTATTTAAGCGATTTTTGCCAGATTATCACAATCGATCACGGATAATTAGCAACAAAGCCAGCGTAATAGCCGGCAATCTCAAACAATGCCTAATGCCTGTCAGAAATTAGTGCGTGTCACAATGTGTCACGCTTGTTAGATTACAATTGGTGTCAATTTGTCACACCTCTACACAATACATCGTTTACGTGTTTGCATACCGCTTTATTACCATTATTAGTAATGTAACAAAACATGCTATTACCATTAGATATAAAGCGTTAGAGCGGTTACGTTTGTTAGGCTGCGCACGAGTGCAGACAGCTGTTGTTGGACGTACAGATTACGGGAAACTGTTACCCTGCCTCCTGTCCATACAGATGGGCCCGTTGGGTTTTAGTGCGTAGGCATGCATCACATATCCCGGACAGACCCTAACACTCCACACTCAATACGTCACTTTAATAAGTTACCCCGGGGTTCTGTAAATGGATTACAACAATAAAAACGAGTATGCTTGTTAAACGTTTTAAACAAAACTTTGTATCTGAAAGAAAGATACACAACGGGAACGTATAAAACTAATTCAATAAATCAAGTTATCACTCACTATATACAATGATTATTCATATAACTATTGTGTAGATGCTGCTGTGTTTAATACATTATATACATTCATGAATGAATTTGCTGATTCTTATGTATTGATGAATCATGCGTTTCTCTTTTAAATCTGTGTCATACTTTCAAGCACAATAACTTATTATCAGTTGATTTTATACTTTCTATAATACACTGAATACAATAGCAAATGAGTTAATTAAAAGAGCATAGATTTAGGATCAAGTTGGACCTACTACAATTGATTCTAGACGGATTTTTAGACAGAAAAGGCTTTAGTATATTGTGATTATAAATGATATTTTTAACGATTTTTGGGGTAATATTTAAAAAATCTATTCAAATATATTAAAACTAAGAATGCCCGATAAGCTTAATATTGATATAAATCGCATTCCTTATTGAAAATTAGCGAAAACTAGCTTGAATCATATTGTTAAAATTTGTATTGTGGGAAAATATAAACAGTTTAAAATAAAAATACGAGTATATTGGTATTGTGTATTAGACGCTTTGCTGTCAATATTCTTCTTCTTCTAATATGACACATAATACTAATCTATATATATAAAAGAAAGTCGTGTTTGTTACAACACTTATAACTCGAGAACGGCTGGACCGATTGCCATGGTTTTTGATTTGTTGGATTTGTTTCCGTCCCGAATAGGAGAATAAGCAATAAAATATCGGATAAGTTATTGAATAACAATAAACTAATTAATTAATTTTACGAATGTAAAAACCGTATGGTGCCATCTGTTGACAAAACTACGCATCATTTTACGTCGAATTCGTGTCAGTTCAAGAAATTCCGATCTTGAGGTGAATGAGGAGATGCATAACCATGCTTTGATCCTGATCAAAAGATGTTGGATATCAGAAAGTGCTTAACATGCAGTATCGCCATATTGACGCTAGAGAGAAGATGCCTAATGTGTAAAACTGCCATTCTTCTTTCGCAATGGCAAGCAATAAAACATTTCTGTATTTGCAAAAGAGTTGTATTAATGTTATAATACTTAACATTAATGAAATCCTTAAATAAGTTAAATTAAAGTAACGACGATATTATAAGGTTGTAGGGCGAAACGAAGTTAGCCAGGTCAGCTAGTATTGAATAAAGCTGATGTTCTCAGCTTTAATAAAGATATGAAGTATAACATAAATATATCAAACTGTGGTGATTTATTTATTACTCTCTGTAGACGTAAAATCTCGAGTCTTATTTGAAGTGGATGTTGGAATGATGTAACTGTTAAGTAATAAGTATTTACTTTCATATTAAGTAGAACGAGATGTGTTTGGTTTGTCATGTAAAAATTAAGGCAATTATATTAATTAATAACCTCTACGGATTTATGACGGCTTAGTCTCAGGTTGGATTTTGTCAATCCAAAAATTTGTTGTCACGAAAGCGTATGTTTAAAGGGGAAATTGATCAAGGATGTCCTTATTCAAGAATATCTATTTAATTTGATATTATAATTTATTCATCTAGGTATTTATAAGACAGTTAAAACATCAGCCCTTAATATATAGATAAAAATGTATGATAACTAATGGCCAAATTTTCTCGTTGGTAGCAAGAAACTGTCATCTCTGGTGAGGCCTAAAGATTTTAAAAAGCGTGGCGTGGTCTGATCTCTCCCTTAAATATTTAAAATATTATGTATTACAGTGGTGGACAACAGCGGCGTGTCTCCTTCGCCGTGGCATTGATGCACGATCCTGAACTGCTGATCCTTGATGAACCCACCGTGGGGGTCGACCCTCTTCTCAGACAGTCCATCTGGACCCATCTGGTGCGAATCACCAGCTCCGGTGATAAGACTGTTATCATCACAACCCATTATATTGAAGAGGCCAGGCAGGCGCATTGTGTAAGTTATTTCATTTTTTAATATCCTAAACATTGAATTGAATGTGGCCAAGTTTTTTGGTAAAAAACGTGACTTATTTGCTAAATGCTAATATACAGATTTTATTTATATAAAATATTTAATATTTATACTCATACTGACTGACCTTTACATAATTTTCCTTTTATTTGAAATCCTGTGTTAGTAGAAAAGTCTTCTATACGTACCTACCTACGGCTCGCTTATCTGCAATTTTTGCTGTAATAATAGCCTATCACGCTCTGCCAATTTAATTACTAACATTAATGAATATATTAATATATTTTAAAACAATCTTCCTTCTTACCGTAATTTTGTGCATTACGCTCTTAATGAGGTTTAAGTTTCTATTAAGTTTTTTTACTGTTTGCTTGTTTTTTTTCCTTGCTAGTTTGTTATTACGTTCTAATACAATTGAAGTGGGTGTGTGTAAAATTTTTGATGTCATATTTTCTTGTATTTTTATTATACAATAAATTTGGAAGAATATGACTTCTAAAAATGTATCGTTTTAGAAAATATTTATTATAATAAATATTTCCCCCGTAAAATAACTTTATTTGCAAAAAGTGCAAATTCTGTATAATATAACTATTATACACGGCTAGGTAATGTACTTTTGCTCAGAACAGTCCACGAACTTGTGAAAACAAACAATTTGAAAATATTTATTATCGAACTGTAAACATACCTACTGGTTTTTAGAGATAACAAATACATAGTAAGAAGATGTAATATTTTAACTAAGGAAATACAAGGCTTTTTATACAAAAGCCTATTAATTAAAAGTAATTTCAATATCACTTTTAAAAGGCATCGAGCCTCGTCCAAAATAGACATCTCACGGTCGAAATATTAATTAGCTACTTTGCCCACGCAATGGAAATTTCCAAACATCAATTTTGAGCACTTGCAAAAATTTTAATTTTATATGTGTTATTTATTTTAACACAGTGTGGCAAGATTGAAGAAATAGTTACTTAAATAACATTAAACAATATTTTTCTGTCGCTTTATAATTTATTTAACCTTTATTTTACAATAAATTACAAAATCTACAAAAATAATAACTAACAGAAATTCATACATATATAATATCTACAAAACGATTAATTAAATTTACCTACAAAATTGTATCCACCGATCACCCCAGTGAATCCTTTCTTTATCTCGTTTAGCTTGAACAATTACGAAAGAATCTTATTAACAAGAACGAACTTAAATGTGTCGAACGAACGCACACAAAATATTAGGAGAATATATTTAGGAAAGTACTGCAAAAAACAAATTAAAACATTTCATCCTTAGATTTATTAAGGGTGTAACTGTAAAGAAAGTAACAGTAAATTTAATATTCGGTCCGTAGGTCGTCTAAGTGCGGCGACTGTTTTGTGAGTAGCTAGCGCGCACAACGTTTGAACAGATCATTATGGCAGCGTACCCCTTGACCTTTAACTCATGATTAACATAATTTAAACTTAACAAGTTTTTTAATAACTATTATCTCTCAATTCTAAAAGCAATTATCGATTGAAAATTAATGAAAGGATGTGTTTTAGTCGCGATTCAAAGAAACTGCGAATCAGATATTGTATTAATGGACTGGAACATATTTGTATATTTACTTAATTACATTCCGGAATAACATATTTGTATATTTACTTAATTGAGAGTAGTTGAAATATACATAATAAAAGGCCAGCTTGCGAGCCTCCTGGCTCTATTCTTAACATCGGGTGAGCCAACTGCCCTTTTCCCATAGTAGAAATTAAAAAATAGAAAATATAATATATAAAATTCTCGTGTAACATTGTTCATTCCCATACTGTTCCGAAACGGCTTGACCGATTTTTATAATTTTTTTATGCATATTCAGTAAGGCTGAGAATCGGCTAATATCTATCTTTCAAACCCCTAAGTGATAAGGAGTGTCCACCCCAAAATTTTTATTTTTTATGATACAGCGTACATAAATGCAACCAATAAATCAATTTCACCCCTCTACGACCAACCCCTATTATTTATATGTTAGTTAAAATTTTATGACTTCAACTCTGAGGTTAACGAGTATATAGAGAAAAATTCACAGAACAACATAAAACGGAAAACCGAACTGTCTCTGGGGTAGCATAGCAAAATGATCCATGTTGGTATGTACTAAAGAGGTAGTTTAAGTAAAATCTTATTAAAGAGAAACGAAGTTCGCGGGGGCGGCTAGTATTTATTATATAAATAATTTAGAACCTAATAAGCAAAAGGTTCTTTTCGGAATCAATACATTCCATATACTAATTCAGAATGAATTTTTATGAAATAATTCTCACATAACGTGTTAAAACACTATAAACATATCTACTATTACTTTCTAAAGCTCTATCAAATCAAATTATTCACGCATAGAAAGACTTTCTTAAAAACGCAATATTACACGTACACGCAACCTTATCGGGTTATAATAATTACTTTAATAAATTAAGGTTTCAAGTTGGAATGTGACTCAAGGTCAGAAGGTATCTCTTATGTCACGTTTAACATCATCGTGTTTTAATCAGTATCGGGTTTGACTACTTATAAATTATCTACGAAAATTTAGCGATTTTTTTGGATTAATAGAGTGGGTTTTTAACTTATTAACTTATATTTGTCTAATGACTTAATTACAATATATATACTAGTATTTCATATAGAACATAATAAATTCTAAACTAGTTACAATACTGACATTGAAACCGGCCTCCTTTTAAGACAGATTATTTCTATCACGAAAAAATAAGTGTAGTTTAAAAATTTCAAGAGGATATTTAAAATTACTGTTGCTTATGATGCCTTTTATGATGAATCAAAAGAAATTATTTCATAAGACGTATAAATTTTTCAGATTGGTTTGATGCGCAGTGGCCGCTTGCTGGCAGAGGATCCACCGCAGGCACTCCTCAGAATGTACAACTGCATATCCCTTGAAGACGTCTTCCTCAAATTATCTAGGAAACAAGGTATGTCCAGGTATTCATAAAATGCTAGGTTCGTCTAAATCTCTCATCGTAATAAGGTGTTCTCAATAATAGGAATAAAAGTATTAAGTACCTAAGTAAGATTTTGAACGCAGCAATGGGATAGTGAAACTTGCGCTAAGAAGCTATAATATGTAAATTGTTTAAAATGTTAAACGTATGTATAAGTTCACTGGCTGATAAAAAAAAATAATCATAAGCGTGACTTACGATTTTTATCACAGTATTAAAAAATCTGTCATGCATTCCGCTGTTTAATTTTCACATTACGTATTTAACAACTTAATGTTAAACGATTTATCAAATATTTATTTTTTACATTATCTAACGCTCACATTTGCATATTAACACAAAAAAAACGCAAGTATTTTTATGATTTGGCGAAAACTTCCTTCTAAAACTTTATTGCAATATTATAATGTCGTGTCTTTGTACCTGGTATACCTACATATTCTTTTTAGCACTTAGTAAAATTACCTATTCATATAATTTAAGACGTAACACGAGTAACTATGATAAATGTTGTACGATAGCTATATAAGTCGTTATATAAGTGTTTGCGCAATGACATCTTATGAGTTCCGTGATTAATTGACGGAAATCCATACGTTACTAATAAATGAGAAATTATTTATTAATACTTCAATACGGAGAATTTTAAAGTGTGATTGCAATAGCTCCATGCGCTTCACAAATGTGCGTTTTGTGTTGTCTTACTACGCATTAGAAAACGTACAAATTACTTTGTTTTTTAACGAGAGCCTTGGTGGTCAGACTTATACGAAAACGTACAGAAATTTATTGAAATTTAATTGTAATTTAAAAAATATAATAATGCAAAGTACACTGTTCACTGTCCAATGCATCACACTCAAGTAACAATTAAAAAGAGGTAACTTATAAAACCAGGAATGGAGTGGAACCTGCAGTAATGTACATGTTATGTTTACTGTTTTTAAAGTTTAGTTTATTTGAAATAATTATACTAAGGTATGATATGGGGATATAATCATTGTTTCTGATTGGTTACGCAAAAAATTGATAGGAAGGTTTATCACCATGCCTAAAAATAATGATCAATTTAACGATGTGTTCAATTAAACAGAACATATCGACTTACTTGTCTACCCTATACCATTGAGACGAAAAGTTGTCTTCGAAATAGTTTATAAATTTTACACATAGTTTATAAAGTTATTTTAAAAAATTACAGAAGGTGTAGTAATGTAAAACATATTATCATCAATTATATACATCCTGCTTAATCAATGAAATAAAATATCAATGTTTAAACGCGTGAATTTATCATTGTATATATTTTTTTTCAATTAGCAGAGACAATGAATGTCAATTAGCACATTTGGAAGTCATCTCAAGTTCAGTTATGCTTTACAAAGTTTTATATTATTATTTAAATTTAAAAAATATTTTAAGAAGATACTGAAGTTTCATTTTACACTTCGAAATCCGTTAGTTTGAACTATGCCGTTTTTCTTTTAATATTTTCAAAATTAAAAGTTAATACTACAACCATTAAATATCATATGTTTTTAAAGCAAATTCAAACTCTTGTTTAAATACTTCGTGCTTATGCATAAAACAAAAATAACGCACAAATTAATAATGTAATAAAAAAAACATATTTTCGTATTAAAAAAATAATTACATTTGTAGTTTTTAATTATCCCTTGTCATTCAAGCATTTATGGAAAATAATAATAATCTTATTCATGCTTCGAGACCTTGCAAAAGTTGCACGCGATCTTCAATTACATAGACATTCTATACTTCCTATTCAAATGATATTTAAAAGTGATGGTTTTTCTCGTTGTGACTTGCTATTTCGAATAAATAGGCCATTATCAAGGGCTGAATAACTTCAATATCTCATTAGCAAGTTTTTTGCCATAGTCTAAATTGGATAACTTAATGATAAATAAAACTTTAAAAACATTATATAGTAAAAAGTAAGAGCCCATAGATCTAAGATACGTAGATGCAATCCACCGAAATTATTATGTTATTCAATTCAATAATTATTGATCATATAACTCCGAAGCTTTTTATGCCTTCCAATTTCTTACTGGGACCAAGGATTTTCCACATACACGCATTAAAACTAACAAAATGACGGAGCCTAGGAGGCGGTAAAATACCTTTAAATATAATTACTTATTAATATTTGCTAAACAGTTATCATGTAATGTCAGACTTAAAACATGTTTATGGCTAAAGTAACCTACAGTCAGTTCTCTAATAACTCTTATAATTACTAAATAATTTCAGGACAAGGCAACCAGGTACCAGAAATAACTGTATCGGGCGGAGGCCTAGGGCTCAACAAGATGTCTAAACGGGAAGAAGCTCCCTACGCCAATGAAGACGCGCAAGTCATCGGGCTAAACTTCCACCAGAGCAAGGAGGTCCTAATTGTTGATAACGGAATTGGTTCCAATGGAGATGTGAGTTTTAAAAATATTTTTTTTTACCTATACGTATAAGAAAGCAAGTGTTGGTATTTTTTATAAATTTGGAGATAAAAGTTGTGTCACTAAGGTAAGTGACATAACTCTCCTCACAAAAAGTAAGATTTTACTTTACATTATAAATAAAACAGGCTAAATGTACACAACAATTTTACATAAAATATTTAAATTTTTTAGTACTATCTATTAATAATATTGAGTTATGGCAATACGTAATTTTTTCGGAAGTTGTTAATACTTTTGAACTAAAGTTGTAACTAATATACGTAAATTACGCCTACTAATATATTTATATAATCTTCTCTGTATACCAATATGTGTGAATTCCATATATAAAGTAAAGTAAAGTAAAAAATCATTTAATCATGTAGGTAACATAATTTACACTTATGACTCGTCAGTAAAGAAATACATATTAATGCTTCTAATTTTACATTTACTGCCAGTTCTCAAATCAAGGGCGTAGAACGGGAGGATACCATACAACGATCCATAGTTTTATCTTTATGACAGAAATGCTGCCGAATTTTTTATCGATATTTTGTAAAAATAATTTTTGTTTCATTAAACTTTCAGTTACCAGGAAAGAAATCGGAGGCTGCAACAGATTGTACCGATTGCGCTGGTAGATTTAGTGTGAGTGTATTTTAAATATTATGTACTAACATATTCAACGTACTATAAATATAGTTATTTAATGTTGTTTGTATTACTCTTGGGGCAAATTGAGAAATCTAAAAGAGGCATAACATCGGTTAAGTAGGGCTTTAAGTAGTTATTACATCGGTAAATAAGGAATTTAAATTTTCTACTGAACATATGTCTTTATTTTGACATTTTAATTAAATTAAGAAATAAGTTATATTTTCTTAGATAATTAAAAGTTTGCGTATGATAACAGAAGATATTGTAATCATAATAATCCATTTATATTATAATTTCCAGTTCACATCCCGAGGTAAAATTAAGGCGTTGATTCAAAAGAACTTCTTGCGGATGTGGAGAAATATCGGTGTGATGCTATTCATCTTTGCCTTGCCCGTGATGCAGGTCATTCTCTTCTGTTTGGCTATTGGACGAGACCCAAGTGGACTTAAAATGGTAAGACTTATAAAATAAGATATTGGATGAAAACTTTATTATCACAATTATTTCTTTCAAAAACAATATTTCTTTATATGTATACTAATTCTTTCTTACAAACCACAGGCTATAGTAAACCACGACGTTAATGTGTTCGACGGCTACTGTCCATACAACTCTTCCTGCTCTATGAAGAATCTGTCTTGCCGGTATTTGGACAATTTGAAAAATGAGTCAATTATCAAGAATTATTATGCTGACCTAGATGATGCAAAAGAAGCAGTTCGGCAAGGAGAGGCCTGGGGAGTCATCTATTTCAACGAGAATTATACCGATTCCTTGGTCGCGAGACTGGCCTTGGGTGAGAAACTTGTTATCACTTTTTATTATGTATATTTTTTATAAATATTTATTTGGACTAAGTTACAGTTTTATAAATATGTTCAAATTCTTTGAATATGGATTTTCGCTGTAATATATCATCTGAATAAATAATATTAAACAAAAATAGCTTTGAGCTTAATTTTCATGGTGTAATGTTTAAAATTAATGAAAATAATGTCAGAAAAAAATAATTTTCAAAATAACAGATATTTAAAAATTAATACGTAAGTTAGTAATTGCGAAACGTAGTTGTTTAATAACTTTTTAATGGTTTTCAGGTGACACGGCTGACAATGAGACAATACTATCATCAGAGGTGGAAGTATGGCTGGACATGTCCAATCAGCAAATTGGTTTGATGCTGAGTAGAGACATACAATTCTCTTACAGGGACTTTGCTAAGGTAATTCTCGCATAAATTTTTAAAATATACTAACAAGTCCCGGAAGTCCCGACTCTAATCTTACCTTTAAGCATTCCTCGATTAGTTATTAACTAGTTTCAAATTCTGGTTTTGTATTTAATCATATGTATATTTTGTCAAGTCTTAAACAGGTCTGATAAATAATTCTATCTATTTCAGGGTCTTTTATCGTCATGTAACTACAATCCTAAAGTGGGCGACATTCCTATCGACTTTAAGGATCCTATTTACGGTGATACCAATCCTTCCTTCACTGATTTCGTCGCGCCGGGGGTTATTCTAACGTAAGTACATATCCACAACATGAATAAGAGCTTTTATTTGTATAGATGTGAGATAAACTTATATTAAGTAGAAAAACGACGTTACTTATATTGTTAAATGTCGACATAAGTAAGCTATCAGCTGTTATGATTCTATTCAATTGTTTTACTGCAACAAGGTGATAGGTAGGTACTTCTTAATGAATTTTTTCCTCAAATTTTACAAAAAGATTTTTACACTAGATACTAAAATTCGTATGGCAAGATTTAGAACTTCGGTATGTAATAGAGGATACCAAAAACTTTCTTTTCCAGAATCGTGTTCTTCTTGGCCGTAGCTCTCACGTCGTCTGCTCTCATAGTAGAACGTACTGAGGGTCTATTGGATCGATCCTGGGTGGCTGGTGTTTCCCCAGGGGAGATTTTATTCTCTCATGTGGTGACTCAGTTTGTTGTGATGTGTGGACAGACAGCGTTGGTGCTCATTTTCATGATACTCGTCTTTGGAGTGAAGAGTAATGGCAACATCGCGTATGTCGTCATGCTGACGATTTTGCAAGGTAACAACTGCGTTAACTGTAATTTACTGTTACCCTCCTTCGTAAACTTGTTCCGCCTTTAAAGAAAAATTAAAGTTTATACTTTCAAGTAACAACCGTGCAATTTCTTTGGTATTGTTATTTTAAATATTTTACTTTAATATAGATAATAATCGGCTGTTAAAGGTTTTCCACTCATAAAGAAGGTCCCCTTCTGCTTTAGCATCAAAACCTACCTCTGCACCCTCATTGCAGATGTAACGTATTGGGTCTTATAATATCTAAAATAAAAGTATTATACCTTCTTTCAGGACTTTGTGGAATGTGCTTCGGCTTCGTGATATCAGCTGCCTGCGAGCTCGAACGAAACGCCATCCAGCTTGCCCTAGGTTCATTCTACCCTACTCTCCTTCTCAGTGGGGTAATTTGGCCCATCGAGGGCATGCCATGGATACTACGATACGTGTCTACTTGTTTACCCTTGACTCTCGCTACCTCGTCACTAAGATCCATATTGACCAGGGGTTGGCCCATAACTGACCCCGATGTCTATATGGGCTTTGTTTCGACTATACTGTGGATTACTTTATTCTTAGTCCTTACTATAACGATTTTGAGGTTCAAACGGGGTTAAATTAGTTTGTGTTTTATTTATAAGTGTTGCTTTGTAAAAACCCAGTACCATTTATGCTATATTTAGCTATGGACTTTGTGCCTAGTTTAATATTTTAATCCAGTTGTATCATATGAAATGTTGTAATAGTAACGCAGTGATAAAATATTTAATATTTAACCATATATGATCCAAAAACGTAGTTCTGACTATTGGGTTTTTACATAACAACGGTGATTATTTATTTTTTCTGGGTTTTGTCTGCAAGTTCTTTTTTATCTGCTGTATATGGCAACCCTTATTATATTGCTGTATCGTGAAAATAATTTGCTCAAACTGCTATGAACAATGTGTGAAATCGTTATAACCAAGAGTAAAATATTTACCATTAAAAACCATTTCAAATGACAAGGACAACATAATATGGATACTTATTCCTAAAATTTTCGGATACTCTATGTGGATATTTTTCTACAAACAAAATCGGTTAAAATTGATTTCACACCTGCCTGGATTATATTGATGAAATTAGATTATATTCTGTGCTAATCCCGCCAAAATAAGCCAGGCCTTAGAGTAAATGACTGTTAGTCAATGTAAATAGTAGAATAATACTAAGGTTTTAGGGATGTTAGCAATTATGATTTGTCGAACGTTTTTCTTAGGGTTTTTTTCATACAAAGGAGCATTAAGACCTAAAAATATTCTTTTAGTATTACCAGCGATATAATTCCCATTAAATAATAGATAAGAAAGAAATGTCTGAATTTCCATGTGCATCTGAAAGTTTGTCGTCGTAACTTCAAAAAAATCTTATAGCTAATTTCACCTTCATTATACAATGCTAGTTTCTTCTGGATGATTTTTTTATCCCCGGTATAGGACTATGTTAAGTGTCTATGACTCGAAGTTACCATAGATTTAGATGGTGCCATAATGGTGATTTTTTATCGAACTCTGCGACAAAATTTTAATGTAATCGTTGATTACAACCTAAGATTTTGACACTACGCGCCATCTTCAATCGAATTATGTTCCGTAGATTATAAATATACACCAACTTGTCAATGGCAATAAGATAATCTATAATGTATAGTTTGAAATAATTTAGGCTTCATAGAAATAAGGTTGTATTTTAGATATGGCATATATAGTAAAGTATTTTATAAAATTTTGTATTTTTTTACAGAAAATATAATAAATTCGGTTAAATTTGAACGGGCAATACTTAAATGTAATTCAATAGGAGCTAGATTAGGCTAGAAGTGTCAGACTGTGATTATTTTTGCTAACATTGACATTTTGTTATGACAATTATACAATACTGTACCAAATAAGATATTGTGTTTATTAATGTAGACCTTTTTATTTAAATAAAAGTCCGTACAATCTGTCATAGTGATGTTTTTCTGTCCTCCTTAGTTCTCTTTAAACAAACATATTTTAGTATCTTTCATCAGTGATCTATCTCCGTTAGTCCGTTTCAGCAATAAGCAGTTCTCGTGATTAGAAATAGTTAAAACGCTAATATTGTTTCAAATAAAAGAAGCAATCTATAAAGATAACAGTATATTTCATAAAAATACTTCTCCAAATGACATAATTAAAATTAATTGAAGTGACGACAAGTTACAGCTCATTGAATTATTTAGTCAAAATCTCACTAAGCGCTTTCTTCTTCTTTTGACCTTTGTTGAATTTTCCTTTCTGTAAAAAAATATATTTTATATCTCATTATTTTTAATTTTCAAACAAGGTCGTGTAGTTTTTTTATAAAACTGTACATGACCTATACCCATGGGGTAGAGTGGCCATAGAAAGGCCAGAATGGAGAAGGTTGGAGGAGGCCTTTGCCATTTGGCAAACGGACACCCAAAAGTGGAAGAAAAGTACAATATACGAAAAATAAATAAAAATACTGGCATGTCCGAATAGAGGCTATTATAAATAAATAAAACATGACCTATACCTACCTACACCTATGTGAAAAATGTATCTTATCTTATAAATTAAGTACAGAATAAACAAAGCTCAAAATGTCGTAACATTTATAAATACAAACGCGCGTAGCGGGCGCGCCCACATATGTAAATTAGTAGTTTGCCATGGACTATAGAAATTGTGCACCTTAAGCCAAAAATTAAAATGAAAACTTCTTGGCAATACAAACTTCTAGAATTTGGTTTTGATCTGCATCGTAATGAGTATTAAAACATTGTATGCTATAAAAACAACATATTTAAAATATGTATATTGTATATGACTTGATATTTTTTCCATTATCTTTAAAAAAATTTGATAATGATTACCTTCTTCTTTTCTGCCGTTCTACCAACAAATTCCTTCCTCTCTTTCTTACCGAGCTTATTAGCTGGTCCATCACTTTCATCCTGTAAGATATTAAATATTAACATTATATTAAAAATAAAGTACGTAAAACGTAAGTAAGTTTGGGAACGAGTAGGATATGCCAGAATCACAGATACCGCAGCAATAGCATCAATAAATAATAATCATTAATCATTAAAAAACCATATCAACCCACATTACTACTTTTCATAATCAACACATACATACAAAAATCATTCCTAACATTTAATTGTGACTTCAAAAGCAACATCACAAAAAATTAGCAGCACATTAAAAATTACAACCAACCTGATTCTTTCTTTTATTTGCTAATCTTCTATACGCGCCATCTTGTTCCTGTCCATTATTTCTGTCAAACTTGCCCGGTGCGTTTCTGTTAAACCCTCGATTTCCATTATCAAAATTTCTATTGCCAAAGTTTCTGTTACCGCCATTTCTATCAAACCCACTGTTTCTATTATTACCAGCAATCCTGTTATTTCCACCATTTCTGTAGTTGCCATCATTTCGGTTGTATCCACCATTTCTGTTATTTCCAACATTTCGGTTTCCACTGTTTCTGTTGTCCCTGTTATTTTTGTTACTTTTCTTACTATGTATTTGAAGGCACCTATTTACTCTGAGGATTCTATTTTTTATAGTAAGATCTTCTTCGGAGAGAGCTAACGCTAATTCTACTGCATCCTTGGATTTAAAATTGACATAGCCAAATCCTGAAAGGAAATATTACCATTAGATTAACTATTTAAGTAGTCTAGTAAAAAAACAGTACACACTACAACAATAAAATAAATTTTGTAATTTTTGAAATATTACTCGTTGGTAATTGAGCTTGGAACAATGCCACAATGAACTATATACAGTCATCAACTTAACATTCTTAAAGTAAATGACTGTGCATTATCGGGGCACTAAGTATATTTTGCAACTGGCCTTCTATTGTAATATGAAATAGTATGGGATTGGCATGTTTGGTCATACACATCGAAATCTAATTGGCGGTAGAGCGCCAAATGAAGCTATTGCTTAAGGTTGAGTATTTGGCAGGAATATTTCAAATTTAAATATTTTATTTCTTTATTATTATTGTTTTTGGTTACTACAGAACTACATAATTAAATAAAACTTTAAAACTTATGAATGTAATTTAATACGAATTTATAACATTATTTAACAATAACATTTTAAGTTCTGTATATAATCTTGGTAAATCATAGAGTTACATATTACATAATTCGTAGAATACCTTTTCCAGCACCAGTTTTCTCATCCCTCACAATCCGAACTGATTCTATTTCTCCACACTTCTCAAACTTGGCTCTTAACGTTTCATCTTCTATAGCAAAAGGCAAATTACCAATGAATATAGAACACTTGGTATCCAATGTACCAGTTATATCACTTCGAGTCACTCGTAGGTGGTGGCCATCTAGTACTGTGTTGTTTGCAGACAAAGCCTAAAAGGAAAAGCACATAATATATAAGTGGCCGACGGAGTTGGTCGCTGTATTTAAATTGTAGGTAGAGATTCAAACTATCTAATTTATTATTTTATATAATAAATTAGATTTTATATAAAAAAATATGACTTTTCATCATCTATATATAGTAAATTTTTAAAACTATGTCTGATTTTTATGTGGTTATCATTAATAGACAATGATTCAAGAATAGAATTTAAAAGTATAATAAAAGTTTATATTGTACTTCATTTTTTAAAAAAATCTGCTGCCATCTTCTGTATCTGGATCTTATAAATTAACCTTTCCTATTTACACAGACAAAGAAACAGTAACTTAAAATGGCTATAATCCATCAACATATGTATATATATATGTAAGAGGACTCAATTTCCACACCTAGATGCTTCATTTATGCGTACAATTCAACAATATACTATGATTATTAATATGGAACCAAATCAAACCTTTTCAACAGACTCAGGCTTCTGATATTTGACATAGACATTAACGGTTGTCCTTTCAGGGTGCAATTCATTCTTGATAATTGCAAGTTTTGGAGTCATAGTTGCATCCTTTACTGGCACAGCACGAATTCTGGAAACACATGTTTGTTCACATGACAAAACAATTTTCAATAAAATAACTTTGCTACAATATGTTGATTTTGGATGATTTCAGTAAAATTATGACATTTTACGTTTTTTCACTGGTGACTATTTTATTATGTTTCACATCCCATTATAAGCAGTATTTAAATACTTGGTTTTCACATGAGTGGAGTATGTTTTTTAATACTGTGATAATTCACAATTGGATATTATAAGTTATGTAATATTTGTATCTGCTGGAATTAAAAACAGACAGGGAGCAGATCTCGAATTGACTTGGCAAAGGATAAAGAAAAGTTAAATTATGCCCATATTTATAATGGTTTTTATGGGACAAATAGACTTTTTTACATATAAATTTACACTACATATAAAACAGTAGTAATAGTAATACTATATATATTTCCAGTAATAATGGCCCATATGAAGAAATATCTTACCTTACAGTGTCAATATCTCCATACTGACTAAATAATTTTTTTATATCCTTTTTAGTCTTAGGCTTGTAAAGCACATTCCCAATAAACAGGGTTCTCTTTACTTCATCTTCACTCTCTTCTTGAGGCATGTTTGCTTTATCTGCCTTAGTTTCTTTTGCCTTCTTATTTTTCCCCTTTTTTTCTGAAGCTTTTTCTTCATCATCAGAACTGTCAGCTGGCCCTATTAAATAAAATTGAGTTCAGAATAAAAAAACAATTATTTCTATTAAATTTATTGTACTAATAAGGACGAACCTGTGACTAACATTAGATTTGGCTTTAAAAGAGTGAAAACAATATCATGACTGCATGCAGAATACCCATGGAAAATCACAAAATGTCACACTGACTCCTATTGTGTAAACTATGACATGGCTTAATATACATACTAAATATGACTTCCACAGGTTTTCTAAGAATTCAAGCCCTCCATTATTCACTTTACCTTACATAAAAGAGAAGTTATCTTATTACCTGTGTCAAGTGATTCTTTATGTTCATCCTCTGATTGTATCTCATGATCTGATTCATGCTCAGAATCTGTATCTTGGGCAGTAATTGCATTTGGATTAACTATCATTTCATCATTATTCATTATTTTATCTATTTGTATTTCTCTATCTACGTGTTCTGAATTCTCACTTCCCAATTCTACCTTTGCCTTATTTTTTTTCTTTTTGTGTTTTTTATTATTTTTAGTTTTTATGATTCCTGTAACATTTTCTTTGGAGTCAGTTTCAATAACTTCTAATTTATTAGTACTCTCTTTGTCATTAGATGTTGCCTTCTTCGGAGATATATTCATTGGATCACCTTTTGATCCTTTATCTTCACTTGTTACAATGGTTTCCGTACTACTTTCTTGAGCTTTGGGCTGTCGTCTTTTCTTCTTTTTTAAAGGTTTATTACTATTTTGTATATTTTCTGAGATTGCATTAGCATCTGGTGTTTCCTTAGGAGATTTGGAACTCTTCAATTTCATAGTGTGTTGACCATCAGTTTCTAGCTGCTCTTTTAAATGTTTCTTTGCTTTATCAACAACTAGGTTGGCTAAATTGCTATTACCTTCTTCAACTGTCGTATCTAAGTCTGGATTCTGAAATATTCGTTTTGGCGATTTCTTTACTATCGCTTTCTTTTTCTGTAAAGTTGGAGACAAGAATATGGAACGGTCATCAACGTATTCACTCCTTGGGGTGACGTTAGGTGATGGCTGGTGTTTGGTAGGAGTTAATGCTCTTTTTAATAATTTTGGCCTACTTGGCGTCACATTACCAGATACTAAAGCTGCAACACTTCCAACTACGTAATCCATGTTAATTATTTAAACATTGAAAAGCAATATTATACCGTTACAGGTAATTGATAACTAATTTCGCAATTCCAAGTTTTAAAAAACGCGAGCACCACATGGCACATGGTGCTTTCATTGACAATCGATTGACAAATCTGAAGTCTCTGACAATTAACAAATGACATGGACATTTCGTCAAAAAATTTAAAAACAATCATATTTAATTTTTTTTTTGTAAAGGGGATTATATTGATATCGTAATTTGAAACGCGCTTCTTTTGCGTAAAATTACAAATATTTTTTTATAGAGTCTTAAGTTACCTAGAGACAAAGCTGCTGCCAGTTTTGTTTTGAGCGAATAAGATATTTTCTTGTCGATAGAAATAAATAATCACGTATTATGGTTAATGTTAAGTAATTTTTAAATTGTTAAATGACAATTGACATATAGAATAGCCTACTAAGACATAACTTACAGCTTTACATCTTATTATTAAAATATATTCCGTAGTTGATAGTTGATACCATTTGTCAAAAGTTCACCCCCTATATAACATTATTTCTTTATTAACGTTTCCTTAGAGAATACTTGCCAACCGATCTTTTGTTTAAATTTATTTAATATTTATCACTGCTGATACATACATAAATTACAGCATCCTTTAATAACCAAAGATATTTTCCATGAGAACTGTGTACAAAGCACAAATCTAGCCCGGAAGAAGCCAACATTATGATTTAATCTTTTTTTCCTAGGATGGCTTTAGAATTAAAGAACAAACATATCCCTTCATACGCTATTTAAACAGTTCTTTTTAATAGCTATGCACTTGCTACTTCATAATTAAAATTTAGAGCCAGAGGTTACGACCATAGATGCGCGTAGTCTGTCAGGTGTCATGGTGTAATGTATTTTTACTTTGTAGTTTGTTATTTATGGAGCATTTTTATTTTGTGTGATTTAGTGAGTGACGCTTTCTCATTAAATTAAATAATCGTGTTTTAATTTACTGTCAAGTTTATGTTAAAATATTGTGTGGATTTCGCTGAGGTTTTAAATAAAAAGGAAGGATCTGTTCGTATGTATTATTTGTATTTAACAGTAATTAAGTTACTTCGCCATGTTATGCCGCCCGCCATTCCCTTATCGTGTTTTTTTGTGTTTAGATACATAAGGGTCCTATTTGAATTGAAAGATCATAATATTAAAAAGACAGTTTTTGTATGTTTTGATTATTCATTTTGCATTTATTGAAACAATTTTTTGTGAATTGTAAGGTTATAAAGTTATAAAATTAATTGTAAACTCCACAAAATGTCCGGTTCTTTATTATTAATTGTATCACACAGTAGATTAGTTGTATTAAGTTCATTAAAAATGGTGCAAAATCCGTATAAAATAAAGAATTGCCTATTTCTATCTTAATTTTAAAACCGTGAGCTCACTACTCACAATAAAACTAATATAATATAATGTTATGTATTAACTATTTAGTGCATATGTAAATTATGTCAAGCAGCCTAGGGATTTTACCTCGGGGAGTAAATAGGAGAAGATATGCCCATCTCCTACCTCCTATGTAGTGTATACTGCACCGGAGGTTTTTTAGTACATGCTGTTGAGTTCCCGGCAGAATGTGATAGTGACCCTGGAGCCTCTGTAACGCGGCTTTGTAGAAAGTACTGGAGGTGGTGTAAGTGGGTCTTGCTCACCCAGTCTCTGAATAGCAGAAATTTTGTTGTGAGTCCCACATACCCCTGCAACTTTTAAGGGCAGGGGATGCGCTAATGCATTTCCACAAAAAAGGGATTTTACCTAGAGTTACCTTCTATGGGTTATATGATTTATTTTTAACATGGCATGTGCATGCTTCACAGAATTTCATATATACAATACTGCCTTAATTACTCCAAGCCCTTAATAACTGAGGCGTAACAATCACTCAACCATAGTTAATAGGATGTCCCACACATTCAGAAAAAGATCATAATTTTACCAGTTTAATAAATAAAGTACTCAAATATACTAGCAATCTAAATCCCATATTTAATAATTTATCCATGGACAAGTTATAAACATTCATAAACTAAGTTTTTTTTAAATCTTTGGCAGTGTGACTATACTAGACCTAAGGTAGATCCGTATATTGTATTAGTAATTTATGCAAATTGAATTAATTATGTTCCTCATAGAAACTTAATTGGTTGATAATATGAACATGGAATTCTATATATAATTGATAATGTTAACACTTGTATGTATGGGACAAACTAGATTAATACAGTAGTCATCTTTATTTATTTTTATTAACTTGATTTTTAATTTCAATTTGTTATGATAAATAAAATATTATTTTGCTCTTAAATTGAGTTTCAAATTACGAAGTATCTGCAACTATATCTTGTTTGATTTTTAGAACATCACACCCACTTTCATAAAAAGTTGTAATAACTAAATAAAATCAGCAAACTTATTCAAGTAAGCCAATATAGTATACTGTATACATTATCTTTAACATGTAAATCCTGTAAATATTCCTAGCTCAATGTTTTGTTTAGCTTAGGTTTCTCTTTGAGGCCTGAGTCAACACTTTCAAGTGCTAAAACATAATTTAAATTGCAAATATCTTTTCACTTGGCTTAAACTGTATGTAAAGATCCCATATTATGAAGACATCCTTTTGTTTTTTTATATGAAGAGAATATTCCATATAACATTCTAGGTTATGGTTTTAGTGTAGTTGAGGATTGATGAATATGAGAATTGAAATTTAATAGTTGAAAGTTGTGCAATTTTTTTTCCTTTAATTTAGTAAATGTCCTCTACCTCCAGTTAAATGAATTGATAAGTATATATAATCAAGTCTTAGGAGATGATTTTTATAAACATATTATAATAAAATAACTCTAGTGGTTCTATTTTCTTTTTAGGCTGTTTTTAGCATGTTGCACTGTGTATGTCCTGTGTTTACAACTTTTTTGATCTTTACAGCCATGTGTTGTCTTTCATAAATAGAGACTTATAAGTATCTCAAGAACTAAATAGATTTGAAGTGGGTATACCTGCACCATCTGTTTTCAATTTAGTTACAAGTTGGTAAAGTTTTTCAACATTTTCATTTTAGAACTATAATTGAATAACTTCAAAAAAACATGTTACACAGTTTTTTAAGTAAAGTCAGTAAGACATAGCAAAAAACTTTTATCAGTAAATTAAGCTAGATTGTAATGTCCAACAATGTCTCAATGAATTGATAATTTATGAAAAGAATGGTTTAACTGTTAGTAAACCTACCTAACTAGCAAGTTTAACTGAACTAAAGTTTTATACTATAAACTTGTAATCTATAACTACACTATAATTACACTTTTCTGTTGGAAATTTAATTTTTATTGCATTAAATATAAAACCAAAAATATTGATTTAACAAAATAACAGATTCAAAAATAACATTCCTACATAATTAACATAATATCACCTTGAGGTAATGATATTATGCCAATATTATCTGAAACTTGCTTGACCTTGTGAAGTAACTGGATCTATTTTCAAAACAGAGGTATTAAATAAGTCTCACTCACTCTAATTTAAAATTAATAGTTTCCTCTCTTAAATTGTAAGATATTATCCTATTATATGACCTACAGTGTTTGTTGTATCAAAATCCTTTATAATCATTGGTGGATCTCTGTTGTCATGCTAAATACTAATAATTCTTGACATTGTGTATTGTAGATAGTTTAGTTTCCCATGCTCATATGTAGATGAATATATTTTACCAATCCTATTAAAATAATGTATGTTTTCATTGTACCGACACAAGTGACCTTGTCTTCTTTGTTAGTATAATAATTAGGTTTGATATATATACTAGGTTTAAAATTTTATTAGAATTGTATCATTGATATGGATGGAATATGAAGCGGTATATGCCGTATTTTCAGCATTGGGATAAGAATTGGCTCCAGGGTGACTTGGTGATTTAAATATTACGGAAACGGAATATGATTTGATTCGATCTGACGGTGTTTAATTAAATACAAGACACGTAGTATGGTAATAATAATATCTATACATGTTTCCTGTGTTGAATTAAATGTGGGGATTTGATTGTCTTAACAATAACTGAGTAATGTAGATTTTGACTACAAAAATAGATAATATAGATATATATCGGCATTATTTAACCCTTTAAATTCTAATATGATAGATAGATTAGAATAAAAATACTGATTCTTGGAAATAATACAATGAGTAATAATATTTCTTGATTAGTCTTCTAAATGACTGATCTAATTTAATTGTACAACATGCTGACTTCTCATGTTTGTGCAATTATAATCATGTAAGCATACCTATAGTTCAATGAACTTGTAAGTTATGGCGTGTCGCCAGACTTAATAATGAAAACTCGCTAAAGGGCGCGTTTTTGTGCTGTAAAATTAAAAATTTACGTAATAATTGAATTTTCAAAATTTTCAGTTTTACTTTTAATGCGATTTTTATTTATTAAATATAAATAAATATGTACATACTTATGGTTATACAATTACGTAGAACGAGTAATTATAACTAATTCACCTTTAAATATTAAGAAAAAGGTAACTTTATTTTTGAGAAATGCAATTATACTGAAACTAAATTTATAGTAAATATTGTTGTCCAGTGTCCTAGGTCATTGAGCTATACTTTTAGTAAAGTATTATGTGTGTTTATTTGACGTATTTGGGAACTATATCATGCAATGTTTGTAAACGATAAGATTTTCGGTCAGACCACACCTGTTGATAAGAATATGAAGAAATAATCCACTACCAGAGTCTTGTACTAGCGGTTCGCATAACCTAAGATCATTTAGTATGTGGCACCGTATTATATAAGAGTTTATTTATTTATTATCACTTCGTTGCATATACATTAATATAGTACAATTGACATAATTAAATAAAAAGGAGAGCAACTGGCGGCCTTATCGCTTTCAAGCGATCTCTTCCAGGCAACCACTGTGAGAAAACAAAAAGTATTAATTACATAAGATAGGCAAGAAGTGCAAAAATACATGTATTACATTTAGTTGGAAACAAGGAACAAAAAACAAACTAAACTAATAAAGAATACATGAAAAAATAATAATACTAATAATAAAGTGCACATGAATCATTTTAATTTCCTAAATTAAGATCAGTCTCAGTAGGTACCTATTATTAAACTTAGGGATACGATGTGGACAGGTAATGTTTGTAAAGAAGAAATTTAAAGGAAGATAGAGAAGGAGCTAAGCGAATAGGGACTGGAAGTGAATTCCATAGCTTAACTGCAGAGACCTTAAAGGAATCGCCAAGAAAGTTTATTTATCAGAGCAAGAGCAACAGGGGCTTACCAAATGAGGTATTTGATTAAGGTATAAAATGTTTTAAATTTGAGATATATAGTAAAAAGCGGCAAAGTAACAGGCCGTTCTAAACGGTGTCTATCAAAAAGCCACTAAACTAGACTACATTTCTGTTTGTCAAAAATAAACGTCTCGCCAGGAATAGAACAGTCATTGTTTTTCTGAATAACACGTGGGGAAAGAAATCTCTAAACATTTTTTATGCCTTTGTAACTATGTAATTAGTATTTAGTGAAAAAAGCAAATTTTGATAACCGATAAATTTCGTTATTAAGTAGTGTTTCTTTAATTTTATGCATTGTTTTAAAACATTATCGTAATATATAAGGCAGAAACGAAACAAAATGGCGGCAATTTACTCTTTAGTATCCTCAACAAGTATCTAAATTCTAAATTAACACTTGGTGCGTTCATCTACTCATAAAACTAATAGGTTCGGCCCTTCTTGGCCTAAGTACCGCGCGAGTGGAACCCATATGGTACAAATAAAGGCTCACTGCGATTTTACGTGCCATTATGTTCGTAATAATACTTGCACATATTATGTAGGTTAAAACTTTAATACAATAGGGAAATAATAAAACTAATACAACTTTTGGTTAGTGGCAATGGCGTAGTTCAATCTCGTATGACTAACCTCTGTATTTATAAAAACTTAACGACTGTTTCAACTAGTAGATACTTTAGTATTTTTGTAAAAAGAAGAATAAAGTAATAAGAACAATGAGTGTACTACAATAAATTTCGTTTTTACAAATAACGCGCGTGGGACACTGTAGTTGATATAAATTTAATAACGTATGATATGATATGTACGATACAAATAATATTAGAACTGACCAATTCATATGACTAATAATGTAATATTTAAGATTCCTTTAAACAGAAATTTGCGCGCTATTGTGTGTGGCAGAATATGCGAACTCTTACACATTTTTGTACCATATTCTTGCAATAAGTAAATTATTATTATTAGTTAGTTGAGTATTCTCTTTTTATTACCTATAAGTTACAATTATCGTTAAATCATCGAATATACGAAGAATGCATGTAAATATGTATAATATATGAAAACTTTTAAAAATTTTGACATGAAAAGTATCTTGTTACCTGCACCACAAGCTATTTGTTTAAGTGTGCGTAAGTTAGTTCGTTGAACCCGCGTCATTACTTTGCTAAGATTGGTAGAGCGTTTTTTACATTTCAATATCAAGGTGAAATCTATGGAGACTGGTTTTTGATTATTTAATAAACACTGGTTTCCTGGTCTCAGCTTAGGTAGCTTATTTGTCTTTTAAATTCCACCTAAAGTATAGGCTCATTGGTTAAAAAAACAATAATGGTAAACTATGAAATAATAACTTTGCTTTTTTATATTCTGCCGTGTTTAGGTTAGCCCCGGCACCAAGTGTAGCGAAATTTGTATGTCACTGTATTTTAAATTAATTGAATTGAATTAATTACTAATAGTTAGAAAATTCTCTACTCAAAATCTAAACTTTCTGCCTATAAGCGCATTTAACACTACCTCGTATGGTGAAGGAAAACTATTAAGGAAACCGTCATGTCTTAGACAGCGTGTTTTAGGCACATAAGACTGACCTAATTGCTATTTAGAAAAAACAAATGATCACGAAACAGATATAGAAATCTGAGGCCCAGATCTAAAACGTTAAAAAGACCTAAAAGCGCCACTGCGGCTTTTTCCTTAAAAAATAGATAGAATAGAAACATTGGCTTAAAAGAATTCAGTATTGTAAATTTAGTAATATAACTGCTACATTTTATATGCTTTTAAAGGGGATTTGTAGCATTACATTCTTTATATATATATATGTATATATACTTTCAATGAAATTTATATAAAAATATGTTCATCTGACAAAACAGGATGCTCGAATTGTAATTCAAGTAGGCCGTTGTTTTAATAGCAGCTGCGGTCTCAATTTGTGAACAAATAATCTGGTTAGACATTGGTAGTTCGTGTAGAAAAGTATTATTTTATTATCGTAGAAGGCCGGGACTCAAACACTTGAACTATTTAAATTTTTTCTTACATCTTGTGGTGTTGGGCAGGGCATAGTTCTAGTTACATTATTTTTTTTTAGCTACGCAATACTAAATTTTCTTTGGTAATACATAGTTTTACAATCACATGATAACGAAATCTCGATAAATCATGATTCAAGTTATCTTTACGCATCTCATAATCACGAATAATTCTAATCTACTATCGAAATCTCATTAATATTCATATCTATAAACCCCCTACTATTTTGTAATCAATACGTAGAAGACTATTTTGTTTAAATAAATAATAATAAACTAAAAACAATGTAAATTTTTAGGTGAAAAAAAGAACAAAACACGAGTTACCGCCACCGAAATTAATACACGATATTAAAAAAAAAATCATTCGAAAACTTCTTCATTTATAAATGGTATTTATTCTTTTACAGGTAAACCATGAGTAATATTGTAACGCGGAAAGGGCCCATAGGGGACGATAGTAAGGTAAATGTTATTTTAGTTTCATACAATATTTACCTTTTAAACGAGGGTTTAAACGTTTTTAATTGTCCTGTCCTACGTGGACTAGATGCCTTTAATTGTACAAAGATAAGAGAAACATAATTTGATTACGTTATTATCTGAAGAGTATCTTCTAACTGCATCTATTCACAATATCGTCTTAATTTGTTCTTATTATGATATTTCTTCTTATTGTTCTAATTATTGATGAAACATTTATTACCATACATAATCACATATTCTCCGAAAAACTAATAAAATATATCTTTAAATGCTGCAGATAATATGCTATTATAAAATAAATAATATAAAATGAAAAATTTTCAACACACATAATAAACATCGTTTCATTTCAGAAGCACGCAGATAGTCCTGTTAAAGATATGAAAAAGAAAATGGCTGTTAATGCTGAAAAAGAAAAACTGGCAGCTGAAAAAAGCGCAGAAAAGAATACGAAAGCAGCAGAGAAATCCAGCCAAAGTGACAAAGAGAAAGTTAGCAAAAAGGATAAAAGTGTAGACAAAATAGTGGACAAAGCAGACGCAAAAGATAAATCTACAGATAAAATTGTAGAGAAGAAAGAAAAACCTACAGAGAAACCTGTAGACAAAAAGGATAAACCTACTGAGAAAAGTACCGAGAAAGTTGCAGAAAAGAAGGCGGATAAAGGAGAGAAGAAAGAGGAATCAGTAGAAAAAACTGACAAGAAGGAGCCTGTTGAGAAGAAAGAAGCCCCGGTGGCTCAGGTTGAGAAAACGAAAGAAGATGCTAAAGAGAATGGAAAGGTGGGCTATTTACTATTATACATATATACTATATGTACTTCCATTTAGCATTACATTGGTTAAATCACACTATCTTTTAGGTATGCCTTATATTCCAATTATAAGAGATTACCAAAAGGTAAAGTTGTATAAATTCTTCATTATATCTTTCAGGCGGAGACCCCAGACAAAAAGAAGGATTCCAAAGCTAAACAGAACGGTGCACGAGTTAACGGGGAACCGGTTGATGGTGTTAGTTCGGAGGAAGAAGATGACCAGATGTTCCCAGAACTGGCATATGAGGACTCTGATATTGAGTGCTTCGAACCTCCGACTCCTGAGGGACCCAGTCGAAGTTATACCCGCAGATCACAGGTTGAGTCATTAATATGAATTATTTTTTTGCCCACCAGCATGCTTACCACGTAACTTAAATAGTGTATGTTAATAATAACCCACTTAGTACTTTTCAAAGAAACCTAATAACGTCGATCAAGAAACTTTATATCACTATAATTTTTATTTATTATTTTATTTATAAAAAGATCACTAAGTGTTTTTTTTTTATTTAATATAAGTAACGTCATTGAATTGGTAAGAGCAAAACCAAATCTAAAAAGTTAAAGGATTGGTACACATATTAGAAAAAAATTTCATTTATAGATAATTTGTTGTATTTTTTATTGGAAGGATCAATCTTATAATAATTTAGAGTTGCTGGGAAGAAATCACTTGTTGACCCCCTAATAATTGTGATTGATGTTAAGTGTCGATAAATATATACAAAATCTTATACCTTTTATTACCATTTTAATATCAAATTTGGCATGCTTTTAAATGTGATAGTATCATAAATAAAAAAAAGGTTTTGTTGTATGTATGTAACTAACCACCATTTCACATGTGATTTGCACTAACATATGTCTTGGGTGAAGGTGAAAACGAGTCGTACGCCTGAAACGCCGCGCCCCGCGTCCGTGAAACAAGGGGACAAGGATTACGTGCCTGAAGACGTAAGTAGCATTTGTAATCGAAGTATCAAACTTAGGCCCGTATTCCAAAAGGTATCTCAAGTCACAATCTCCACATGTGCACTATCTATCACTATCAAAATCATTATTTTTAATTCTATTTGACAGTTCCTGAAAGCAAATTTAAGTTTGAGTGACGTTCTAGAATAGTTCTAATTCTTTATTATACTAATGGCAGTGTACTGTATATGCATTTTGCGGTTTTTAGTCAAAGGAGACGAAATTGCTAAAACTCAAAGATGACGTCTCTGATCGTAAACTGCGTTCGTCGGATTCTCCAAAAAGACAAGACAAAACAGAGAAGACAGAACCTAAACAAGACAAAAATGACAGTGTGTGCGACAAGGATGACAAGAATGACAATAAGATTGATGAAAAAATTGAAATCTCTATCGAGGTGGAAAGTGAGGGTTAGTACTATTTATATTTGTATAAAAGTTTAGATCCTACTCTAAGATATTTGGATTTGTATCCTTAAAAGGCCGGCAACCCACTCGCGATATCTGGCATTGCGAGTGTCTATAGGCGGCAGTATCGTTTAACATCAAATGAGCCTCATGTCATTTTGTTGGTTGTATGAAAAAAAAAATTCTCCTTGATTAAAGTTCTAACACTGCGGTCGTTTATTTTTCTCAGGCATACGATATTGTTTTATTTATTTACTTATTTTATGATATGACCTAATAAGCCTTCTATACTCTCGTATAGTAACTATTGTTATGCCGGGAATTGAAACCAAGATCTCCGAGATGTTGAAGATGATGAACTATGCCTAATGGTGGCCCTACCCACAAATTTTGACAAATACTATTTTCGCTGCTATAACATTAGTAGATTTCAATAGCCTTTTTCTTGTAAATAAGATATCTGTGTATAAAATGAGGTCTTTAGTGCTATAGCTCTAATGTAATTTTAATCGATGGACACTGGTAAAAACGTAAAGATGAAGGTAGTTTTAAGTATGTGTGTGTGAATTGTTTTGCGTCAGTATTTGTGCGAGTGTGTGTAATACACGTAGAAGAGCAGCGTAACGATGTGTGTAGTGTGACAATGTGTGTGCGCAGAGAGCGCGCGCAAGCCGGACACGAATTACTCCAAGTCGCGCGTCAAGGTGTCGCCCTATCGCCGTAGCATGCGTCTCACCACTCCCGCTGACGTCACGCAGACTTCGCTGCTCGCCAACTATACTGGTGAGGAAGTGTACGAATAATAAATAAATAAATAAGTTTAATAGTACAGTTTTAAGTGTTAGGTATCATTAGGAAATAAACAAACCGGTGTATAAGTTATCAGTGTAATTGCACTTAGATTTTATGAAAAAAGTGTAAATAAATATATTATAGTAGAAGTTTTGTTCAAAAAATCTAAGTGCAATTACACTTAGATTTTATGAAAAAAGTGTAAATAAATATATTATAGTAGAAGTTTTGTTCAATTTGATGTACTGAAAAAGCTGCGGGATTCAATTGTAGTTTTTATAATTCAAACCTTAAACATATTACAAAGTTCCATCAAATAATAACATTATCGTCTGTACAAGTCTTGTTTTTATTTCAGTTAAAATATTATGATTTGCATATTGTATTTAACATTTGCCAAGATTTGTAAATTATATAATTATATTGATAAGTATTTTTTTACAAAATAGGACTTAAGTATTTATCAATGTTCCTGTAGTTTACAATTTAGCTTCGCTTGCAATTAAATGCAACTAATATAAAAATATCTTTCAGGTAACAACACAACGATGGAAATGGACATTACAGAGCCGTCTCTGATGATTGAGGAGCCCTCGACATCTGAGAGTCCGTACTTGAGTGGTCTACGCAACATTCGCGGGAGGAGGTCATACAAACCACTCAAGGAGATGACTCTGAGGAACATAGGAGTTAATACCAGCATCCGGTCTACTAGTAGTGCTTCAGGTAAACGCCCTGAGATCATCGGGAAAACTTAATAAAAAATTAAAACAAATAATCGTCATTAATAAATATTTAGTTATTCTATAGGAATATACAGCAAAAAATATACGTGTGGCACTAGGGGACTGCCGCGGTAAAGCTATTGCATAGCATATTATGTAAATAATTATTTATTTAGTTTTTGCAGTATTTTTTTTCTTTGATATTAATTCAATCTACCACTCACTAACACCCCTATCCGATCACACTAAACCGATGTGAGACACAGTATGCGTTCTGTCCCGCTCTAATGCGTAATGGCTGCACCTATATTACGTCATCGTGTGTTAGGTTTATTTCGTTGCGGAATTACTTGATTCGGTCGCCGCACTCAAAGCCCGCGATAAAATCTATGCAATAGCTTAAAAATGAAACTTACTCCATCACAACCATGATTGCCTAAATTGAACATTTCACAGTCAACTTGATCAACATATCTCAAATTATGAAGTAATATGTAAAAACTAACCATTCATTGTGTTAATTAAAGAAACTACTTTAGTTAATAATTTAAAAAAATATATAATGTAGGTAATATAAAAATTAAAGAAACGCGAATTTATATTTATTTTCAGTTTCAGAAACTCGTCCCACAGGTACTGTGGTAGGTCGTAAGAGGAAGCCGGATGCGGAAGAAGCGCAAGAGGCCCACGAGGCAAGGGGCAAACGTGCCAGACTTCTGGAACGTTTGGGAGGGTTCACTAGACCTTTCCGCTTTACGACGTCCGCTTCAGAAAGGCTTTGCGTTGAGAGTACCGCTGAGGTATGTCAATTTTCATATATACAGGGTTTTTGGTAATGGAACGTTCAAGTATTACGTCACGCAATTTTTCGAAATTTTTTCCCCCCCCCCCATGTAACGCGCCGCAACGTTTTTCTGTACCCAAGTTTAGTAAAACGTTTCGTGAGCACCTAATGATTCTTTATACTTAAAAGTTACCATTATGTGGTGTAAAGTACTGGGGAGTCGAAAATAATATTAACAATAACGCGTAATTCAATCCCCGCCCCGAGTCGTAACGTTTTACAAAAGGAAACCCCCAAATTCGTTACGAAATACTTGAACGCTCCCTAATTGGACATATTGCCGTTAGGTGAGGGGTCGTTCAAGTATGTACAGTACTAGGCCATTTATAAGTCGCATCGTGCTTTAGAAAAAGATACTCGCTTTGTAGAGCGTCATCTCTGTCACACGAAACACTAACAGTCCGGTATCTATTAGGAGACTGAGACGGCGCTATACTAGCCGAGTATCTCTTTCTAAAGCACGATGCGACCTATAAATGGCCGGGTACTGTAAGTATTACGTAAGCACTATAGGGGTAATGGGGGGTGTTTGATTTTCTTATTTGGTGATTCCGTCTACAGTAATTATTCACTTTTTTATACATATTACCCACACATTGTCTATGCTTGTAAACGAAATGCAAAAAATTTATATGTTTATTGTACTATTATTTTTGTCGGAGACAGCATTCAATAGGCGCAACTTTTTTGTTAACTGGGAGAAAACGGGTGCAACAGACTGGTTTTGGTCCTTGGTATCGCAAACAACCTTGGCCATAGCAGTTGAACATATCCCCTAGGTACAAAGAAACCGAGTTCTTGAAGAACACTTGGGTTGCTTAACCTTAAAATATTTAAGAACAAGATTATATTTCATCTAATCTGTGATATTGTTAAATTCTTAATTACTTGGCATTGTTATCATCAAGTTTTGTAATTTGAATGTAAAATACTTTGTGGGAAAAGTACTATCTTTTGTGCACCTAAAATTTGGGATTTAATGGGATTTCAGATAGTTGGTATAAACACGGATCTGCCACTGTCAGCGCCGGTGATAGCGGCCGAGACTTTCGATCCCGAGTCCCTCAAACACTCCACTTCGCTCCCGGCTGCGCCTGCGCCTGCACAAGCGCACAGGGACAAACGATGTGCTATTATGTAAGTTAAAAACTCAATTAAAATGTTTCATATTGATAATCTATAAAATAATAAATTTTGAGTTTATTTCCACATATTAAGGGTATGAGTGAAGAGATTTATCGCTAAGGGTATGTTCCGATATACACTGCGAGTACTGTATAGTGCTCCCACTGTTCAAAAATTCGTTCCGCTATGGACTGCCAGTATACAGCCGCAGCGTCCTAGGGAAATATATGACGTCACAAATCCCCGCTATACTTCTACTGCGAGCACTGGCGTTTTCGAGGTAAGGTACTCGCAGTGCTTTGATCACGTGATCAATCAAAACCACTTGAATGCCTAACGGCTGATATAACTTACAGTTTAATAACAAACATTTAAAATTCTAACTTACTTTCTTTGTAGTATTAATTCAATTGACAGTTAATATTAATATAGATTTTTTTAATGCGATAATACTCCAATAATAGTTTTTCTTGTTGAATTGAAAAACTTTGATGCACTCATTTGAAAACTGTGTCGAAAAACGAAGCTGACTAGTATACTGGACTGCGTTCCGTTTTAAATTTTAACCAGTATAGCTGGCTATAGAGAAACGGTTTCACAGTATACTAAATTGACGGTACTCTGTACAGTGGTCGCAGTGTATATCGGAACATACCCTTTGTGTAATAATGATTAATTAATGAAAATTTCTTTAATTCAGGTAACAACTATCGCCTGCGCATGTTAAAAGGAGATTGTTTAATGATTAATGATAAAAAATTTGCCTTTAATATTAGAATAATATGGACTTTGGTAAATCGGTTATAAATCGAATTGATTACATTTTGACGGGTTTGATTCTCGAAATATACTTTCAATATTTTTTATATGTCTAAAGTGTCCCATGTCCTACATATGAAAGCTTTGTAATAATAGTCTAATGTCCGGGTTATTTCCAAAATGCATTTACATTACACTAAAAAAAAAGTAAACCAGAAATGTTGGTTCACAAACTAGCAACTCCTTTGGTTTATCTGTACTTCTTAACCTTACGTTATATTCTTTATTGAAACCCGGCCATTGTATTTAGTAATGATGTGGTTGTGGTGAAATCCGTTAAAATTGTTTGTATTTAAAAAATGCAATTTGTGTGTTTCAAATATTGTGTGTCGTGTGCCGTCTTTATGAAATAAGTAGCAGTCACATGTATGTTGAACTAATTTGTGTCTGTAAAATGCTTTTTTTGTAATATCTCAAATTATTTCCCATTATAATCCCACCTGTCATTTATTATACATTTGGCTGCTACGAAGTTTGCTGCTGCTATTGGTATGTATTGCCTAGCAACTAAGATTTATGTGCAAAGTTTATGACCTGCCTTATTATATTTATTTTTAATTAAAAATTATATCAAAGATGTACTTCGAAATGGACAAAGGTTTTTGGGAGAAATTAAATAATATCCGATCCTTGTCCAAGCTCTTACTAATGTCACAATCTTGTCTCAATTTTATTATGTTAACAGCACACGTACCACAAACAACTATACTACTAAATTTTTGTTTTTTCTTCATCAATTTTTGTATAGACAGGTCTTTGGTACCACTATGGTACAAAGTTTTAGATTTCGACGTTCTACGTAAGTTTTATTGATCGACCATTGATTGAGAATCAATTTTAGTTATTATTAAAATTGATTCCCAACTCACTATAGGATAAGGTTCAAAATTATTTGTTGCCGCCGTTTGGAGGAACACGATAGTTAATATAGAAGCGGCAATATTTAATTTTCAACATAACAAACCCAAAGCTGATAGCAATCATGTACAAAATATCTAATGTGCATTTTATATAAATAAAAATTAATATAGATTTTTTTTCTTATTTTTACTAACGTAGATTAGTTTTCTTAGGAAACATTTCATCTTACGTAATTGGAGATTTTCCATACTTAAGCGAGCTTCCATTGTCTGATCAAGCTAAATTGAGGTATTATCATCGAGATAGGTTAGGTTTGCCATATACATGACAATAGAACCACCGCAATAGCCTCCACCGAATTAGGTTTTTGCCATATTGCAACATTTAAAAATTTCGCACATCATTCATCAGTAACATATTGATAAGTTTAAATTTACCTGTAGGTATCCTAAAGGACTTCATGATTCTTTTTGTTATTTCGATTAGATTCTAACGTACTACGAACGGTTTACTAATCGCTAGGTATTTACAGCCCCACAGATCTTGAATATATGCGTACCGGCGTGGATAAGTTAATAAGTCGACTTTAAATGAACATCGTATTGTGTATAAACATCTGAAGACATCGAATTGTTGTTTTTCATAAGACTTATAAAATCTCTGGTGTGTGCGGTAAAAAATGCATGTATAATATAAATAAACTCTTTCGTTATTTCTGTAATGAAATTAACATGCAAATCGACTTAATGACTAAAACTCACGTCAGTTTCTAAAATGTATTCTATTTGTGAATATAGTGTCGTTGAACAAATACACCAGCTTAGAACGTTCCGTAGCAATCTAATGAGGATTTTCTATTAAAATAGGTTTAACAATCATGAACTGATTTCCTTGTAATGAAGTTTTATAGTATTGTGATACACATTTTAGATTAAATAGGATTTGTCGCAATATGTTTATTCTATTTCGTAAAACTTATTAAAATTATTGTAAGGGATATACAGATTGGCGACTGAAAGTTGGGTTACTTAGTTCAAAGGTTTTAAATATGTTTTAAAGTAAATTAAACTGAATCTGAAACATCGCTATTAATCAAGGAATAAAACACTTAATCTTCATAATTTCTTGTCTTGTTACTAAATTTAGAAAACAATATATTCGAGACGCGGTATAAAAGCTAACAATTATAAAACTCTAGTTATTAGATAAGACACGCTACCATACTATTAAATCATAACGTTAAAAACCTTACTTGCTAAAACGAAACTTAGACGTGAATAATTTTGTAATTTTTGTAACTTCCTGTAGCGATTGCCACCACCAATTCAATCTTGAGTTTAGTATTGCACAAACAAACGGTTGCATCGACAGCGCTACGGATATTGAGAAGTACTACATCAAAATTCCGCTACAAAAACACCGCTATCGCTATTGCAAGTTACAGAATACCGGCGCAGTTCACAGTTGAACTTGTCTCTAAATTATAGTGGTCGCCAGTCTGCTGCCCTTATTATTCTTTAGTATTATTGGGTCGTCCATTTTTTTCTTAGAATCAAAATTAATTACGTCTTTAGCGCTAGTATAAGTCTGTAGTGTAGTATAGAACTATTATGATTGAATTGAAATTATAATTTTTGTTAATAAATTTATAAATCTAATCATGCTTTTTATTATGTATTGCCAAGGAGTAATAATCCTTGCCTCCTTCAATCTTTCTTTGGCAGCCTCTGGGAGAGACGTGCTCTCGAAAAGGCCGCATCTAAGGCCCCAGGTGGAGTTATTGTAAAAACAAAACAACATCACGGTAATAAAACTTATACAATTTATTAAAATAAAATCATTATAAAAACTATTGTCAGTTGGTGTTGTCGTCTCCGAGATTGCACGGCCAGGTACATACATTGATTACTTGAGCTAAAATTTAAAATTACTTAGAGACGGGGAGTTTCACTAGGTTTTAATTCTGTAGGGCTATTCAGAAATCCGATAAATTATCCAATTTCGGAAATCTTGTAATTAGTGATATTTTTTCATTAGGAGGCGTTCAAGTATTACGTAGATTTACTGCAATTTATCCCCCCCTTCCTCTTGTCAGCAAAAGTCAGCAAAGCTCTCAATAATAGGTACATAAACGTTTTCAAGCATAGACAATGTGTTGGTAATATGTGTAAAAAAGGAAATAATTACTGTTGACCAAATAAGAAAATCAAAGATTGTGCTTACGTAATACTTGAACGGCCTATTATATATTTCACTTATATTCTTATAAGCAACAGGATTTTATAGGTCAGTTTTGTGTCAGACATGTCTTCGATATTTGGGTTTGACACAAGGGTGAGGAAGTGCCATTGGTGCACAGCCGTGATTCGAATGCACGACCTCAGGGATGAGCCTCGCGCGCTTACAATATTAGCCCAAGGCCAACACTGCTTTGTTCAAATTATGATCATTAATATGGCTAAGGTAAAAAGTGTAAGGACCATTACCTTTTTTCTTCTCTGAATCAGTTTCCTTCAATTGCATTGGATGCTGACCATACCCCAACTGACCCCGTAAACCCCATAGAAAGACCTCATTAGGATTCGTATTGACCCCACAATCTTGTTTCGTTTGAAGGCACTTATGTCGCGGTTCCACCGTCTGACAGTGGATTTCAGATCTCATGTGACTATAGTTTGTTTGAGTTGAATGTGTTTGACATTTTACTATGTTAGCCTGAAAAAAAATTTGACCAACATAAAAATCCTAATCATTAAACTTATGAATTATATAGGTATACTAGCAGACTCGGCCAAGCGTTGCTGTGTCTAAGATTTTTGCTATAGTAGTAAACTATTCAAGGGAAACGGTAGGAACTAAACACCAGTCATGGGGACCACCATGCTTTTTTGGTGGTTATGCAATTAAATTGTAACTAATGTGAAACGTTGGTACTTTCAACACAGCGCCATCTGTTAGAATTGTAACTATCAAATAATAAACAAATATATTGCAATAAAATAATATTGCGGGTATAAATTGAGATGTAATCTATCCTATCTTTTAATTTGGATCAAACTACACACAGTGTGCAAATTTGATTGAAATCGGTTCGGTAGTTTAGGAGTCCATAGCGGACAAACATCGTGATTCGTAATTTATATATATTAAGATTAGGTAATAATACAACTTTATTTTATTTCATAAAGTACAAATACAGACACATTTCTCACCCATTGACAGGCGCGTCGCTTCCATTCCCAAAGGTCCCAAGTATAGTTCTTTTCGATGTATCTGTCTACAGGGTGGGTCTCTGTCTGTATATCCTTGTCTGACACTTTCGCTGATATATTACATGAAATAAAATTAAACATTATTAATTTTATTAAGGAGCTGCTTAAAAAACACCAATAATTTTACCAAAAACCAAGATAAGGCTTAAGACCCGTATCTTGGTTTTTGTTAGTTTCCTCGATCGTTTTTACAATTAAATGAACAGCCTTCTGTGCCTGACACGTTGTTGATTTTTGGGTCTTAGGCAAAAATTTAGAGTCCAGACTATGCTAGATACTCTTTTACCTGCCGTTTCTTGACGACCAATCATGAGTCTAATTGCGGAAAAAGGAGTCCTACAACCCTAACATGATGTGAAATTAACCTATAGCTGAAAATCTGGAATAATCCATTGCTGTAGAGCCATTAAATTTACAATCTAGGACTAGGGCATAAAACTTACTTTTAGGTTCCACTCTGGTAACTAGTCGATCGACATCTCTCACTTTATGAACAGCGGGGGCAATACTCAGCAAGTTTATAAGGTGAGGGTTATTACGGGCATATTCCAATACTTCGTTTATATATCTGTTGGCGAATTATAGTACTCAAAAGATACAATTCAAAACCTCCAAATGCCAAAAATCTACCTTAAAAAATTTTTATTATGCAGTAAAGACAAGTGAAGGATAGATGGCGTGGGGCCTTTCAAGAACTGTTCCAACCTAAAGGTAGGACCCTCGATCAGTCTAACCACTGACTGACTGCCCCGAAGGCTCCGGTGGCTAATGTCGAGAAGTTCTATACCTATACGCTTAGCGGCCGGAATAATTTTCTTCTTTAATAAGAGTTTTTCAGGCCATGGCGTCATCGCAGTGATTTGTATACGCAGATTGTAGATGTCGCTATAGACAGACCTTATAAATCACGGACAAGATAATACTTACCGTGTTTATCAGTTACAAATTTATTAAGACTGTAAAAAGTTTGGGATGAATTTCGCTCCATAACTACAAAACTGAATATATAGATTGTTAAAAATAGTCTCAGTGTTTTAAATTGTTTGTCACCTGCGTGGATCCCTACTGAATCTGGCAGCCATTTTGACCGTGCAAAACCCGTAACGTCCTCCATCACATCTAATAAGTCCCAACTTCATATTACTAGGAACTAAAGCGCCAACACTTAAGCATACAGCGCAGAAACCTAAAAACTATAATAACAAAATGAATATGTTATTTTTTATTGATTTGCGTATAATATTCTAAAAGTAAGATTAATCTTTCTAGTTTAGTTAAGGGTATTCAATTTTAAAATTAATTAGTGCTCATGTAAAGAAATTAATTCTTACCTGTATATGTTTGTCCTTGATGGAGGACATACTATCAGAATAAGCCACATAGTTTTTTATAGAACCCAAAGACAGCCTTTCTTCTACACTAAGCCGGCTAGCTCTATCTTGGTCTGTGACAACACTTCTCCCTCGGAGCATATTTTGGAGTATGGGGTATGGAAGCTTCATTTGGTCTGAGAATTATATTATCTATTCATTGGAACCGAATTATTTTATTTGTACTAAAGCAGTCTGCTTATTGCTGAATTAATGAGCGTGACCCTTGGTCTCAGATTTTGCTTTTCTACATTTTGTTAATATTTTTGGTCCATCTGTAGATTTAAGGCATACCGGTTTCCTCACGATGTTTTGCTTACCGTCCGAGCGACTGTTAAATGCGCACATAGATTGAAACGTGCATTGATGCGCAGCCGTGGTTCGAACGCAAGTGCTCAGAATTAAGAGTTACAGCCCGTTCCCACTAGTCGTAAGTCGCATAAGACTAAAAGTCGAAAGTCTCATGTCCCTGTTCACACTGCATCGCGAGTCGTATAGGTCGTAGTGTGGAATGTGTGTCTAGGAAGCGGGGCGGGGAGAGAGGTAACAACGCGCTCGAGTCGATTAGACGCACGACTAGTGTGAACAGCAACAAGCAGGCACCTATGCAAGCACGATTCGACGGGACTTTTAGTCTTAAAACGGGCGCTGGCCCGTCGGATGGTTTTTTGAGTCGTATTAGACTAAAAGTCGCGTCTCATCCAATGTGAACAGCTCCATATAAAGTGTATGGTGACCAGAGCATTCGACTTTTAGTCTTATGCGACTTACGACTAGTGGGAACGGGCTGTAACACTGAAGCCACTAGGCCATCTCAGCATAATTTCGATTAATTCGCTACTATTATTAATTTTAACTCCGTGTTATGGTGTACGATCACGCAACCGCTGAATAGTTGATTTATTAAATGCATTAAGGGCTTGTGAATTTGTTCCACAGAGTTTCAACATTAAACTACTTTACCTTGTATAACTGCCAGAGCACCCATTAGCCGATTGACAGTTGCCACCAAGTACATAATGTTCTGCATACATCGCCACACTTGCCATACCTTCGAGAATAGCGGCTGGAAGGTTTTTTGTTCTTAGGAAATTTTAAAAATTCATTTAGAATAATCAATCAGTGATTGCGTAATAGGATAAGTAGTAGTGAGATATGTGAGCAATGTGAAAGGGAAAACTTACGTGGGTTGGTCACCTAGAAATAATGAATAAAAAGCGGCTTACGAGTAGGATATACAAGGCAACCGTGGGTGATGAAATCTAGTTTGGTAGGCCTTGTTGTATACCTGGACCAACTCCAGAACATAGAGAAGGGACAGGTTAAAAGACATGAAAGTGGGTAAACTTGGCCCTCTGAGGTGGAACGCCTAAACTGCCAACGCCGACGGCCCTTTAAGATAGGCTTGAGTGGGCAAAAACTTTTTAGAAACCATCCCTAAATTGTTAAATACTTACAAATACGGTAACAATGGGCACAGCAGCTTTATACTTGACAGCAGCGTGCAGTTCCTCCAATGCAACCCGGAACCGTTCAACCTGATGCGAACCACCTTCAACGAGGGTCTCCACATCGTTTAAAAGTTTGCGGATGTATACCTCATATTGCCGGTTGAAAGATAGCAGTTCGAATATTTGCTTGTAATCCGCCCTGCACGGTAATAAATAAGAATTGCACTTATAAATCTCAAGGCGCTTAACTAAAAAAGGCTGATATAAAAACAGTATATGGGTAGGTTTGAGCGTTAAAAGAAATGACTCATAATTACTTCACAAAGTAATAAGAGCAAAAAACTATCATATTTATATCACCTACCTTGCAAACTAAAACTTCTTTCCTGTAGTCTTACTGAGGTATTGTAAACAGTATGACTGACAGAGTCAGTATCACTAAAAGTAACTGATAACGTAAGGAAAGTGTTTTGGGGTAAGATTTATAAAGTTTGTGGAACTAAAATAAAAAAGATGCAACAACTTTAAACACTTACTCGGTAAGCGAGTTTGGAGGTAGATCAATGATGACATTGCCAGTCTCATCTTGAATCGAAATAGTATCGGATATTGCTGTGGTGAGCGTGTTAACTCGCTGCATGACGGCGATTAAAGAGTTGGAAAGTGAGGAGAGACATGCTTTACCGGCGTCTACTAAATTGAACGGCACTGAAACATTGAATTTATGGATGAAAATAAAAAGGTCATATATTTCCGCAAGTTTTAAAATTTACAAAAATATATTTTGCCAGCGTGTCACCTTTAAGATGTAAACTTGACATACTGACAAAGATGTAAGGGTTATTAAAATTAGTCCATATGTTGTTTGTATAAAATGGTATGATACTAAATTTTAATAATAATAATAGTAAAAACTTTATTAATGACAGAAGGGTTTGTGACAGAAATCATAAATCGCTAGTCCCCACACTAGGGAGGCCCTGTGTTGTGGGTAACTAGAAAACAATTATTTCGTGGTACATGTTAAAATTAGTTTAAAAAAAAGGATGATAATAAAAAATACTAATAATAGTTATAAATTAAGTGTTACAAATCAAGTGAATGAGTGAGTGTGTGAATAGGTGAGTTTGCGCATGTATTTGAGGATGTAGCTGAAAGTTGTTATGATCGTGCACTGTGTCTGTGTTAGTTTATGAAACCTCAAAGTCATACCAATATATGTAGTAATGCCTCTGTAGATTGTTGTAATTGAGCTGAATTTTGGGAAACAATTTTGCGTAACGCAATAAATAGGAAACTCTCAATATTTGTTCAAAATGTGAAAAGATATGGATGAAATCATAAAACAAAATAACAAAATTAACGACGATTTTTTTACATTTAACTAGGTGGGTGAACAAATTAAAAAATAAAACATGCTTACAGTCAGGAATGCCTTCGCCACCTTTCTTACAGTCTCTATTAAACAGTCTCACGCCTGATGCCACTTGCATCAGCTCATTGAGCTGGACCAACTTCTCGCTCCGAGGTAATGAGATGAACACCTTAAGATCATCGAGAGAAAATACGCTTTCTAATGCCGCCATACCTTCTTTTAAGGTCTAAAATTATACAATGTTGAATTAGTTACATAACCAGTTACCTTACTTTAACCACGGAGACTTGTAATGGGGCGTGGGAAATATTATTGTGCCTTTTCTATTCCATAGCTCACATAGTCCTGTATTGGATTTTGATACGGGACGAGCTTGACTCTGTGTCATAAACTAATTTTATAAAATTTTATGAAAATTTCAAATGGCCTATTTATCATGTAGTATTAAACACTAGGATTATACGAATGATGCAGTTAGTTTTTATAAAGTGTTAAGATCATATTATGCATACTCAATCTTTACATCCAATATGATCCAATGAGAACTTTTTATCCGCAGACCGCAATTATTATAATAACGTCACAAAAGTATACGAAACGGTATGTCAACATGTACGCCATATCGTATTAAAAATATTCTCTCTATTAAAATTAGAGAAAAATTACCCCAATATTTCCAGGGTTACCAAGACCACTGGAAAGAATAACATAAATCGACATCTTTCTAAATAGTTTCTTAAACGCGGCATCATCTTCCGGATCCTCGTCGACAATCTCCGCTACCAGAGGTCGTAGGCAATTGTTAATTGAATCCAAATGTTTATCAATCAAACTCTGCAGTTTGTCATAGTTTGTTTGCATCGTAAACTGCATTTTTAGGGTATTTATAGATGTTTCGCATTCTGTAATTACTCAAGATTCAGACTTGGTTGAAATATTGCAGGATTATACATTTCTAATAATTAGGTATATATAAATACTACGATACTAGTTTTTACTTTTGAAATGTTGGCACTGCGTTATCTCTGATGATTTATATGATAAATTCTTCATAGGTGGAGAAACATATGAACTGTGCTGTTAACTACTACAAATATATTAATTTTTGTGTATTTGCTTTCTTTTATAACCACTACTTTTATTAATTAAATGCTCTGTATATAGTTATTTCTTCAGTCATACTTACTTGTAAGCAAAGAAACACACTCCGATACGAAAAACTCCAAGTTATTGCGGCGAATCGTTTTCGAAAACAGTTTCCCATACTTCGGGTTAAGAAGTAAAAGATCTATTAAGTATATTACAAATTCTGTATCAACAGATATGTTATTTTGTGCGTGACAATTACGTGCTATTTCATTGGCTATATTTTTTATAACATTTTCGTTACAAGCCATATTTGTAAAATTACATAAAAACTATATTTTGAAAATAATTCCGTGGCCATGGGAACCATTTAACAGGAACTTGTCATAACGCTCGCTCTTAGCAACCACAGACATCGGATGACACCTTATGTAAGATAATAACAAACAAACATGTAGTTTTAGAATATTTTATTGAATAATTCAACCCTCGGCGATACTTATACAACCTCCATATTAATTTTCATACCACTGCATTCCTATATTGAAGTAAGATATATATAGGTAATAACTTGTATGTTTCATATCTCTGATATTAAATAATTGATTTTGGTTCAGAATGTAGAAATGCAGCAATACATTGACTTACTTATATTACAACCTAAATCTTTTACCGGAAAACAATTTTTATAAGATTTTATTGTTCTTTCGTAGAGCAATAAAATTTACAAATACAGATATTAGCAATTATTTTAAGTTTTGTTTACCTTTATATGCAATTTCGAAACCACAGCAACAAACACAAACGTAATCCACGTTTTATAATAAGCCGAAAGACTTTTAATGAGGAATTTAGAAGAAACATTTTATGCCTATATTCGGTTCAACACTCATTTCTAGGGTTTTCTATGAAACGCGAATTCGACAATTAATGTTTCTCACCATTACGAAAAATTTACGTCTCGTACCAAATACCACTGGTACTCTTAAATCCCGGGCATTAGTTGATAAATCAAACAAGGGCGTTTGCACAATAATAAACCTTTGAAGTTCAAAGATAAGGTCTACTATTGTTTTGTCAAATTTATTATGATATAATAAGAAATTCATTAATAATGATTTAAAATGATCTATATTAATAGTAATCCCTTCGATTTTATGCCAAAATTTTAATTGTTGTTAAATCTCTATGATAGACAAAATAGTTTCAAATATACATTATTTTTTTCTTAATTTTATGAACACTATCAATTTAAACTGATAATTTATACATAGCTTACTCTTAGATATAAATCACCGAATGTTTGGGAGGGATTTCGCAAAAAAAACATATAAATTTATATTATTTTAGTGAGAAAATTATGATATAAAATTATAAAAGGAACAATATAGGAACAAAAATATAAGTAATCTTTACAATAAAAAAAAATCGGTTCTTTATAAATGAATTATTTTGTAAGGTTTGTGGTATAAACGTAATTCTTAGATATCATATGATGAATGCAAATTATATAGATGGTACCTAAAGTACAAATTACATAATAATAAAAATATTCTATTAATACCTAAGTGTCGATTAAAAACTTATACACGATATTTAGTAAATTACATGTGAAACATAAATTAATGTTTGACCAATAATCTGGAATTTCTTAGCTGTCTTATGTCCAGCGCGGCTACTCCTACAACTTTTAATAGCAAACGATTTACTTTCAGTATCTGTAGCTCTAGTGTCGCAACCTTGAAATCGTACAAAACCTCATCATGGATTGCGGGATTGCCATCAAAAATTACAGAGAACTGATGAAAGTCACATTAAAAGTAACTATTTCTCACACAAGAATGTTAACGAAAGACAGTCTAGCGTTTATACTTTGATGGCTTTGCCACGGCTCATAGAAGCTACTTAATTAATTGTGAATTAATCTAAGAAATGAGTTTTCAAATATTTCATCATACCGAACGTTCGGAATCGCTTAGTGCCTATAACCTTGTAGAGAGCCTCGTCGCATATGGCATATTGTTTGTTAGACTGGTCATATAAGTTTTTCTCTTTGATGATGGTCCAAACACGTTTCACCACTTCGTGTCGTGGCATCTCTTCCTGTCCCATTAATTCAGCTAAGGCTGGGGATAGTTTGTATGCCCGAGTGTAACCGCTGCCTTTGCCACGTCCGGCCCCTGCTGCTGCCTGCTGAAATCAAATTAAATATTTTTTATATAAAACTGAACATATTTTGGCGACAATCCCACCTGATGTTAAGCCATATTCTAATAATGCCACTACCACCAACACCAAATCGAGTGTCAATTTTGACTGTACATACATTACTAAATATAAATCAGTAATACATTATTTTTAATTGTATTACATTAATCATTTTTGTTTAAGCAAGAGGGGATATTTTTGGCTCTAAAAATACATAGTTATACATTTATGGGCCTCAATAAGCCACAACTAGACTAGGCTGTATGTATCTAAAAACACTATGGCAGATATACTGAATTATTAAAGATTTTTAAAGCAATTCTTAATATTATCTGAAGCAAATAATACATGCTTGTAAATTAGCATAGAATGAGAGCAACATGTTTAATTTTCTTACAGGGTGACTTCAATCAGTTACAATACTTTGTTTCTTATTTATGAAACATATACATAAGTATAATTTTAAAAATAATAATATAAATATTGGTATAGTAATGGTCTCTGACTTATTTTTTTAAATCGATTAAGTGACATATTTTTGTATAAGGTAACAAAGTGTGAAGTAAATATTTGTGAGGTGCCAACTATCAATGTTTCCTAATACATTAAATGAACCAAGCAACTGAAAAACCATTTATTAAATTAAGTACCTTTTTAGGTTTTTTCTTCACCCAATCACTGTCTGAATCTGATCCCTTCCTCTTCTTTCTTTTCTTGGGTTCAGGCTTTTTCTTTTCCTGTAATAATATAATTTTCAACTATTTTATTTGTGCAAATATTACTTAGTTTTCTTGCTAATCTTGGATTTAAGTGTGCCTTGAGGAGTTTGTTTTGACTTTATTATTACTGTAGAAATATACATTACAAAGAACTTACATCAGATTCTTCTTCAGCACTATCTGAATTTTCAGATTCCATTTTATTGACATAGTCCATAACATATTGGTCGATCAACTCTTTCTTATCAGTCAGGTCAGTATCAAATACCTCCTCCAACTTCTGTCTCACTTTCTTGGTTGAAGTTTTTGCTAAGTTTGCCTTTTCAAGAATCTCTATAAAAAAATGCGATATTGTTGAATGAACATGAAATAAGTTACTAAAACTTAAGTAAATAATTTACTATTCTATTTTATTATATCAGTCTATTAGAAAAAGTTACTTAAGTTAATTACAAAATCCAGGTAATTTAGCAGACTCAAGAATGAAGAATCACCGATTTACACTACAGTCTACATTATGGCGCCCACAACAAAATTGCTAAACATTTTACAAATTCAGTGTAAAAAAATACGAATCTATCGAAATGCTTCAAATAAAAACTATTTATTAATCACATGCGCAACTGAAAATAACCTTTAATTATATTAAGTCTTTGTCATTAATGTGTACTATACGTGGAGCTTCTGATATTATGATCTACGCGTTGCATAAAAATAAACCACCAGTAGAGAGACCTAAATAGGAAATGTAAAATAAACCTTTTCATACCAAAAAATCCGCATAATAGAACCAAACAACTTTCACATGAAACATTTTTGCTCTGATTTTATAATAACAGAGATATTTAAAATCCCACATATGAAATATTAACTTCTTTTGAACATAAAATGGAAGCCATTACATGGTAAAGGAATTATATTCTAAGACTCATTAAACAGCTAGAAAGTTGATAAAACCTTGCAAAAGAAGACAAAATCTTGTGTATATAAAAAATAGAACAACTTACTTAGAATTTCTTTTTGAAGGTTTTCGTCAGATACGTCTGCCATTTTCCTAAGATTCCGGCGGCCACACAATATGACAAAAAGTAGCCACTAGCCACACAATAATATACCTACGCGCTAGATGCTACACGGCAGCGTCGCGACATGAAGCAAACTCAAACTTCAAAGGCGCAGCCGTCAAAAGTCGGCGGCATTTTAGTAACCAATCAGTAGAAAGCATTCTTCCTAAAGAGATGCGATTCATTTTGAAAAAAGTAAAAACCAAAATCACTGGGAGCACAAATTACGTAGTTGATAAAAATTGCATATGATTTGGAAGGATCTTTCAATAAAGTCTAAATGATTTAATGAATAAAAATGTTTTTGATTTGAAAGTATACCAAATATATTTATGAACGCATTGATTGTTCGACCTTTGTCAATTGCCAAAAAGTTATACAAAGTTTACTTGTCAAAACCATGTGTTTACAAATTATATTTTATTTTCGAACTTTTGTAACCTTAAACTTAGCATTTTAAGTTAAGCTTTTAACTCGTAGTTTGTTTTAGTTTTACATTTTATCTTGTGAATAATGGCCAAAGTTAAAAACAAACGCAATGCTGGCTTAGCTGATAAGGTTCATAGGAAGAAATCAGAAGGGGTTAAAAAGAAGTTAAATCCATTTGAAGTACATATAAATAAAGAAAAACTTAAAGTTTTAGGAAAGAAATCTAAACATGATCATGGTTTACCAGGCGTTTCCCGAGCTAAAGCTATCCAAAAGGTGAGTTACTTAGCTTGTGGTACTTTTCTGTTATCTAAATACATTAAAATTAATTATTCAATATAATACCGTGAAAAATACCGGCTTCGTTCATAATCAAAAGATTAACCAAAATTCAACATTTATATAGCGCAAAGAAACAATTGGAACAGAAATGAAACTGTTAAACAAGACAAATACTTTTATTGACCGTCGTATTGGTGAAAAAAGTAACAATCTCTCTGCCGAAGATCGCATGATTGCGAGATTTGCAGCAGAAAGAGCAAAGCAACACAACAAAAAAAGTATTTATAACTTAGCTGATGATGAAATACTTACACACAGGTATTCCAATTCAAATTTGTTATATGTTTTAAAAGAACATTATTTGTACCTGAACAATCTTTGGCATTGGTATTTACGGCCTCCATATTATCATATTCATTACCTTCAGTAAAATGTTCATGTTCATAACTACTTTTATATATGCTCCAGCTACTTTTGATTTTGAAAGTTAATGTGTTGCTTAAAAATTTAGTTTTGGTTGTTAGTAAAGAAAACACAACAGACAAAAGATGCCCAACTAGGGCTTCTTCTTATTTATAATTAATATAATTAGTAATATAAATGATTATATGTAACTTATTTATGTTATAGGGGACAAACATTAGAGCAAATTGAGAAGTTTGATGACCCACGATCTGATGATGAAGATGAGGATAAGCCTTTTGGTGGTTTGGATGGTTAGTTACCCTTGTATACAAAAGTAAATATTTTCTCATGACATATTTTTCTTAGGTTATACCATTTAATTTTGTAAAATTATATATTTGTTAAAGAAAAAAAATATTACACAAATACTTTTTTCAGATGATTTTGTATCAGAAGGCCATTTTGGTGGTGGCATTCTCTCAAAAACAGAATCAAAAGATGGGGCAAAATCACATAAAGATTTAATAGAACAACTTATAGCCGAATCTAAAAAACGCAAGGCTGAAAAACAAAAAGAAAAAGAACAAACATTGGATTTGACAGAGAAATTAGATAGTGAATGGAAAGATTTACAGCCAGTTGTGTTTAAGAAGCAGAGTGAATCCTTGATTGATAAGCTTTTGGCCGATGCCGAAAAAGGACAGGATTATGATAAAATGATGAGAGAGCTTAAGTTTGATAGGAGAGGGACCGTGAGTAACAGATTTCTATAGACTAAATAGTGGCATCATACATAGAAATGTATGCCAACAATTTAATTTAAAATTGATAACTAAAATCTAATCAAAAAAAATTTAATTGTTTAGATTAGTTTTTATTATTTAATTTTTTATTAGTTATTATTATTTAATAACAAAAATTAACATAATTTCTTCAAAATAATATCTTATTAAGATTTAGTCATATAATATATTAGATTGGAAAGAAATAATGTATATTTAGCAATATTATATAAACCTTACATTGGCACTTAATGTTGTTACAGCCATCAGATGCATTAAAAAGCACAGAAAAGCAGCTAGAAGAAGAGAGGAAGAAATTAGAAGAGATGGAGAAACAAAGACAACAGAGGATGATGCCAGAAGAAGAAATGCCTAAAACCGCCAAACCCACAGTTAAACATAGGTTAGTATTGTCATGTGTGGACCACATATTTATATATTTATTTAATTAAAAAAGACATTTCATAACATCAACGTTTTTAGGTCTGCAGATGACTTGGATGACAACTTTGCTTTTGACGACGAGAAAGAGATAATGCTAGCATATGACAAGGATGGCAAACCATTATTACCCGACCATATATTGAAAGATTATAATGGTGATTATTTTTGACATTATTATTTAAAATGTGAAGCAAAGTATTAATGAAGAAATATATAAAAATGTATTAAATAAAGACTGATAGTAATAACTGTATGCTATGATAATAGTGTGTTACTCTAATATTCAACATTTTCGAATACCCTGGTACCTAAGAGATTTAATCATATACTAATTAAAACAATAATTACAACACTTCTTGCCCTATCAAAGTCGCTTCTCTTTACAAACGAAACTTATATAGTAAAAAAGTTATAATAATAAAAATAAATATTTTACAGTGCCTAATGCAAAAAAGAAATTTGATGATGGGGTATCTGACACATCTTCAGAGGAAGGCGATGAAATTAATGACGAATCGGGCAGCGATAACGAAGTAGATGGTGAAGCTGACAGTGAAGATAATGATGATGATGAACAAAAATTTGAAGATAGCAAAAAAATAGATGAAAATAGCAATAATGGGAGTGACTTAAAAGTGTTTGAAAGTGATGGCGATGACGACAAAAGCGACTCCAAAAGTGAAGACAATGAGAAACTTGAAAGTTCCAGTGAAAATAAGCGTAAACGCAAAATATCGCATAGTGAAATAATACCTAAAAAAGTTAAAACAATAAGCGAGAGTAGTGATGAGATTCTTGAAAATCATATGAATGAGAATAATGAGAATATCAGGAAGGAAAATGTAAAAAGTGATAAAAACGATAAAGATGAAATTGATGATGGTGAGAGAGATGCTGATGAGAGTGGTGATGATGAAAATAATGAAGCTTCAGAAGATACGGGGAGCAATAGTGATGAGAAAGAAGAAATGGATGTAGTTGAAGAAGAACTCGGTTCTGTCTTTGATGTGAAGTCTGCTGAAGGGGATAAATTGAGGGTATATTTTTTACTTTTTGATGTTTTGGGATGAATTTACAAATATCTTAATTTATATTCCATGTAGAAATGCGATAAAGAAATAGCGAGTCTTCAATATTTTATAATTACATACCAGTATATTCTGAAAGTATGAAGTAGATTTAAAAACACAACAGTATAAGGATTAATTATTAACAGTGAGAAAAGTTAACATCTCTTAAGTTATTTATTTTCTTTTCCAGGAATTATTAACGGGTAAAACGCCTTCTCAGCAGTCAACTGCGTTATCTAAATTAATAAAAAGTTACGACCCTAGTTTATCGCCAAACAACAAAGAGATATTAAGTAGATTATTCGCACATCTATTACAATATGTTCACGACATATTTACGGATTTGAACGATGAGGGTGACATTATCAAAGCATTCTTAATTTTTGATAAAGTCGCACCATATTTTTATGACCTAATTCACATTAATAAAGTATCCACTAAGAAATTTATAGTAGAGTTACTCAAAGAAAAACACGATCAATTCAAACGTAACCCTAAAAAAGTGCCGGATTTAAATACATTGATATTTTTTAAATTAGTCTCCTTGCTTTACCCCACTTCCGATTTTCGCCATCCGGTCACAACCCCATCTTTAATTTTCATGACTGAAATTTTGGGTTTATCTCGGTTTAAAGACGCGTATTCTGTTTCTAGGGGACTTTTTGTTCTGACAATGATTCTAGAATATACAGTCCTATCGAAACGTTTCGTTCCGTCAGCATTAAACTTTTTAAGAGGGATATTTTATTTGTCCGCGAATACGTCGGTTCTCAATCCGGTGCAAGTCGTTCCGCCGTTCCGGTTACATAAAGATAGTAAAATTTTAAATTTAGAACAAGATTGTTCCAAAATGGAAGTTGATGACAAAATGTCGGCCAAGGATTTAGTGTGTGAAATGGACGATGCCTTTAAAATAAAATGTTTACATAATTCAGTTTGCATGTTAATTGAATTTTTCGATAATTATATAGAGATCGACGCTTTAAAGGCGTTATTTGAGCCACACATGCAGTTATTAGGTCGGATAGATTTAGAATGGTATCCGAAAAAGATTGTTTCTAAAGTGACAAAAGTTCTTCAACATATGAAGGAAACACTAGAAACGAAAACTTACGCGTTAATAACGAGAGAAAAAGTTAGGCCGAAGGCTTTACGCTTATATGAACCGGATATCCAGGAAGTGTAAGTATTATTACTGATGCATGTATTACTTTTCAAAAATTACTATCCATTTATATCGCTATTTTGGAATTAAGAGAATTAATAACTCAATATCCATGTGATATAAAGAAATTCAATATAAAAAAATACTTGCCTACTAAAAAGTTTTCCTAAAGTGAATTTGAGATGGGTATGTTACAGTTTGTTTGATTTTAATCCTTTACGAATTATGAAATATGGGGTATAATGAAGGTAATATTTTATAACTTTAGACTACATAAAAATAATACGGACATATAATTTCCTTATTAAAATCTAAATTTACATTTTTCAGTTTTACTGGCAGTAAATTATCAAAACTGTCTCGTGATGCCTCCGAAAGAAAGCGATTACAGGGCAAATATAAAAAGGAGATGAAGGGCGCTATAAGAGAAATAAGAAGAGACAAGGCCTATATCGCGTCTGTCAAGATACGGCAAAAGATACAGAGGTATTTATAGTTTTTGTGATCTAGTTTATTATGCAGTAATCAGCCAGCAATAATCTATATTTTAATAAAGTAGGTTTATATATATAAATTTAATTTTAATGAGGATTAAGTTTATGAAGTTACAATAAAATAATTATTCTATTGTTTTTCAACAATTCCTTTACATTATATTTTATGATTCTAAGGGCAAGCGCCCTTGCTACATACTAGCAACTAGTTTAACTAGATGCTATATAGTTTTTAGGCTTAACTGTATATGTACGTATATAAATATTTAATCACGGGGTTTTCTTATTCCAGCGACAATGTAAGAAAAGAAAAGGTGAAACAGATCTATAAGGACGCGTCTATACAACAAGGAGAGTTAAATAAGTTGAAACGAGGAAAATGATTTGTTAATAAATGTGTTTCGAAATTGTTTTCTTTTAATTTTCTCGTGTTGTAATTTAGTTAAAGTTTTCTATGCCGATTCAGTTATGGTGGCCAGTCTTTATCAATACTAGTCTTATCTCAGGACACATAGTCCTTAGTACACTCTCTGTTGCATTACTCTCAAAGCCCTATCTTTAGGTCAGATGTCGATGCATCCAGATAGTATGAGTTCATCTGAGGCTATAAACAATATAATTTTCCATCAATGAAAAAAATGGAATAAAATCAACTTTAAATACCTGTCAACTGAATAGGAAAAAATATTCATATATAATACCACAAGAGCTTCAAAATTATCGGGTATTTCCCGATAGGTTCGTTGCAAACAAATAAAGTCGTCAAGTTTTTCAGGTTAAAAAATCACGAGGGAACCTTGAGGGCCAGGGAAATGCCAGATAATTTTGAAGCTCGTGTGGTATTCGGGGGATTATTTTTCCGACCCAAATGTCGGCCAATAGAATTGCACCATGAGACAAAATGTACAGTTAACAAATAAGAATTTCATAATGAATAAAACAACTACTTAATACTTTTCTTGAAGCAACTACCAGAGAAAGTTTTCAAAAAATTATCAGTATAATACCATGTAGGTTGTACCACGTGACGTCGAATGGTGCAATTCTATTGGTCGACATTTGGGTCGGAAAAATAATCACTATGTATTTTTTTCCTCATACTATACATGACCCTTCCAGAATACAATATATTATGATTTTAATCATAAATAATTTGTGGACATCAACAACGTACGAAATTTGGCACACGTGATTTAAACCTTATAATATGCTCAAATATTATATAATTACACTCACAGGTCAAACTGCTACCCTCCTTTTAATAAGTCAATTAAATATATTTTAATGTTACGAGAATTTAAACCGGGAAAAGTTACTGCTAAATATCACTAGACCAATAAGGCAGTTAAATATAGCAAAGATAACTTTTGATAATAGAAGACACAGGTGATATAGAAGATGAACTCAAATGTCATTGTAAATACATATTTTATTAAAATAATTTGCACTTACATATAATAACAATGTGTAAATATAGTTTCTTAATAGTAGTCAATATATAAAATGTGTTTCAAAAATTATTTTATTATTAAGAATTTTGATAACTGGTTGGTATTTTAGTAAATATTTTTAATAATATTTGTGCAACTGGCTATTTATGTTACACATTAGCTCTAGTTATCTTTATTGGGGATTTTAGGAACATTCTCATTCAATTTCCATATTGTGTAGTTAAGGCATGATGCAAAGGCGAGCCAGCAAAGATATGGTGCCATAAAGTACAATGTTTTTTTGTTAACATTGAAGAAGCTGATTGTACAAGCACCTGCAGCTACGTCTAGAGCTATCATGTGGAAGAAAGCCTGAAAGATTAGATTAGATTAAGTATTATGTGAATACTTATATTTTCTAACAAGACAAATTTTATATTTTCTAGAGTAGAAAACTCTAGAATTTTATTACATCATTATTTTAAATTTATTACAAAATATACCTTGTCACAGAAAACAGACACATTGCATAATTGGTTCCTTATTTGTGAATGTAATATGTGTAATAATGTTTATTTGTCAACAATTAGACCTTATTTTATTAACACAAGGTTCCATTAAATCAGTAGCAAACAATATACGGCACCAAACATAAGTATAATGTATCAAAACCCAGATAGTTGCATAGTTGTTACATGACTATAATATTATATCAACTAAATTAACATGTGCATATAGGTACTATGTGTAAAAGGTATTTTATATTATATAATTATTATTCTATATTACCAATCCAATTTTATGATATTTGAAGAAGACTGGCGACCATGTCCAATTTAATAATAACTGTGCACCAAACAGGCTGAGTGGTACTAAAGCATCATCTGTAAAATTAATAATAATTAAACCTATTAAATATTTTTAATTTTGTGGTGTGCACAATGTTTCTAATATGGGATACAATTAAAACAACAACTTGCATATTTCATAGGAAATATACAATAATATTAATAGAATAATTATAGAGATGTCAGATTTATATCGTCGAAATTTACCTGTAAATCCTCCACAGTCTTCATAAACCAAATATGAACCATATCCCATGCCTGTGTATAAAACTGTCCATGCTGGACCAAACACCCATTTTGGTGGATTCCAAGAAGGTTTCTTTAAATGGTCATACCATGCTTTGCCTGTAGGGCTGCGAACTTGACCAGCCATTGTAAGGGCACTTAACCACCCACCAACATTTGGTAAAGCCAAAGCACCAATAAGCTTCCAGTTAACCATTTTTAATAAAAAAATGAAATAATATGTGTTAAAACGCTCAGATGTGTCTAGAAATAAAACAGTTACAAATAATATGGTGGTTGGTGATAACGATCAATGATAATAAATTTCTAGACTTATCTAACCCACTTGTTAAATAATACTTATATAGATAAACGATACTATATAAATTCCATTAATAAAATTTCCTGGCACGTAAATTGGAAAGTTGATAGATTTGTATTTTTAGGACTTTGCATTACGCAAAACTTTTCCAGCTAATTAACAGCTCCTAGCCGTTAATTTGTAAGTTTTAAAAGAATCTCTTATATTAAATACCGCGACAGAGCTAAGTGGTTTATGATCACGGCATTTATCTCGGAGATCCTGGTTTCGATACCTGGCGAAAGAATTATATGTGTAGTCTATTCTGTAAAAGTATTAATTGTATCGTGTTACTCCTTTTTTTATAAAAGCAGCTAAGTATACACTGCATTAAATGCAAAGTTCTAAGTACAATTTTACCAGGAAAATATTAATTAATAAAAATAATTTATGGAGCAGCTCTAGGTATATCTGTGGTAGAGTTATAGAATAGTCTGTAGCGTTTGTGTAGTACTTTCTTTCATATTTTGATGTATGTGGCAACACAAATACCGGCGGTTAATAAAAAGAAGAAAACGAATGTCACTCAAGACAGACTTCAGAGAAGTGAGATATGAGAATTTTTCCATGGGCTTTTATATAAGAATGTAAATTAATTACTCTTGTTTTGTGAATAAACCAATGAACAAAGTTAATTATGGGTTGTGATTTATTATAAGATAAAACATCCCATAATTGGTGATTTTCCGACGTGATGTGAATTTTCCGACGTGATGTGAATTTTCCGAAGTGATGTGACCACTTTTTTTTTGGACTCGCACTCCCTGTTGAGCACGAGCGACGAGGGCGCAACGACGAGGTGCGGCCCCCAATCGTGTCGCTCCAGGGCCAGGTGCGCCAGCAGCGCGATCGTCTGGATGGTTTTTCCTTTCACGAGTCATTTGTCGCATTTACAAAACGCTTCAACTATATTATTGTGCATATATTGTTAATTGTTATATTTATATCTATTTGATATGACAACTTATATGTTTACAGTTGTATACTAACCGTGTGATCTGCCACTGCACCTCTCTCACAGCTACAATTTTTTTTATTATTTCATCTTGCTTGGTCGTGTGGTATAATGGCTGATAGGGAATTAGAACAGCGATTACAACAGCTGACACTGGAGAATGCAGCTCTTCAGCAGAAACTGACTGATATTGGATCTACATCAGAATCAACACTCAAGTCTGAAGAGCAAGCGGTGTGCAAGGTAGCTGTCAAGTTACCACCTTTCTGGCCTGACAAACCAGCAGTATGGTTTGGGCAGGTAGAAGCTCGGTTTGATATAGCGGGTATTGTTGGTGATAATACCAAATATAACTATGTAATAAGTAGATTAGACGAAAAGTTAGCTGGGGAGATTGAGGATATCATTACCAGACCCCCACCCATAGGCCAACGGTATAAAAAGATAAAAGATGAGTTAGTACGGCGTCTTTCAATGTCAGAGGAACAGCGGGTACGCCAGCTTATTAGTGTAGAGGAGCTTGGAGACAGGCGACCATCGCAGTTTCTGCGTCATCTGCGTTCGTTAGCGGGTAACACCCTTACAGATGAAAATATTTTGCGCCAGCTTTGGATGCGCCGTCTTCCTCAAAATATTCAGGCTATTTTAGCTTCGCAAACTGAACTGAGTCTGGACAAAATAGCAGACCTCGCAGACAAGATCACAGAGATATCAGGACCCAGCCACCAGGTGTACTCCTGTGTGATGCCAGCGCCTGCACCATCGGTACTGGATTCTTTAGTAAAGACAGTGGAAGATTTAAGCAAGCAAGTTGCATCTCTTACCAACTCGCATCCTCGCGGTCGCTCACGCAGCAAATCAATATCTAGACAGCGTTCTCGCGGTGCCTCACCTAGAAATCCAGATATGTGTTGGTACCATAGAAGGTTCAATAGCAGGGCAACCAAATGTACCAAACCCTGTAACTGGCAACCCGACACCTCGCCGTTGGAAAACAGGAAAAACAGTCAGTAGACGCGGCGACTGATTGTTCTCATCAAAGCCGCCGTATTTTTGTTACAGATAAACATTCGAAACTCCAGTATCTAGTGGATACTGGCTCGGATCTCTGTTGTTTTCCTAAGCGTCTTGCAAAAAACCGTCGTGCTTCTGCAGATTTTGATCTAAGCGCTGCGAATGGGAGTTCTATTAAAACCTATGGCAACATATCTTTGCATCTTAACCTAGGTTTACGCAGGGATTTCCACTGGAATTTTGTTATTGCGGATGTTGACACACCGATTATCGGCTCCGATTTTTTAAGTCATTATAATTTATTACCGGACTGCCGAAGCAAATGTCTCTTAGATGGTAGCACTGGGTTATCTATCCCCACTTCCATTGCATCCTCCAGTCAATCCAGTGTCAAGACCGTTATTTCTAATAACTCTAGTTTAACACACATACTTACTGAGTTTCCTGATGTCACGCGTCCACCTGGTCTACCTAGAATCATCAAGCACAGCACCGTGCATTATATTAAAACTATTGATGGTCCTCCTGTGTCGTGTCGTCCCCGTCGCCTGGCACCTCAAAAACTTACTGCTGCCAAAAAAGAATTTGAAGACATGGTTCAATGCGGCACAGCAAGACCCTCTAAAAGCGCTTGGTCGTCACCATTACACATGACACCCAAAAAAGACAACACATGGCGTCCTTGTGGCGATTATCGCGCATTAAGCGCTAGGACCATACCAGATAGATACCCCGTTCGTCATATCAATGATTTCGCCTGCAGCCTCGCTGGAGCTACTATTTTCAGCACTATTGACTTAGTGAAAGCGTACCATCAAATTCCAGTTTTTGAAGAAGATATCGCGAAGACCGCCATCGTTACCCCGTTTGGCCTCTTCGAGTTTCCTTTCATGACCTTTGGGCTGCGCAATGCTGGCCAAACCTTCCAGCGTTTTATCGACGAGGTCACGCGGGGTCTCGATTTCTGCTTTCCTTATATCGATGACGTGCTTGTTTTTTCAGTGGACGAGAGCAGCCACAGAGAGCATCTGCGCGTCCTTTTTAAGCGCCTACAAGATTACGGGGTGGTGATCAATCCATCTAAGTGCATTCTTGGTGCCAGCGAGGTTGTATTTCTCGGATATCTCATTAACGCTAATGGTACGCGGCCTCCTCTGGACCGCGTTCAAAAGCTATTAGATTTTCCCCCTCCTGACACTGTGCAAGGCGTGAGGCGTTTTCTCGGTATGATTAATTTTTATCGCCGTTTCATCCCTCATGCCGCCAAGTTTCAAGCGCAGTTAGTAGACGCTTTAGTCGAGATCAATGGCAAAGGCTCCAAACCGTATCCATGGACGCCCGAGCTGTTGAGAGTTTTCGAAGACTGCAAGAAAAGTTTATCAGACGCCACGCTACTTACACATCCAGTAAATGATGCACCTTTGGGTCTTTTTACAGATGCTTCTAGCATGCACATCGGCGCCTGTTTACAGCAGTTGATCAATGGACAATGGTGCCCTCTGTCATTTTTCAGCAAGAAACTGACTCCCAAACAGTCGCAGTAGCCTGCCTACCATCGCGAACTTCTGGCGGTGTACGAAAGTGTACAGCATTTCCGTCACATTCTCGAGGTGCAACATGCAACCATTTTTACAGACCACAAACCATTGCTGTACGTTTTCGTACAGCGTCGAGAGAAATTGGCTCCCGCACAGCTCAACCAGCTTTCATTCATTTCGCAATTTACGACCGATATCAAACACGTAATTGGTAAAGAAAATGTGGTAGCTGACGCTATGTCGCGAATAGAGGCAATTTCAATGGAACAAGATTTTGAAGCTCTTTTTAAGTCCCAAGAGTCTGATCCAGAGCTCTCTACCATCTTAGGTTCAACTGACTCAGGTCTTCAACTTTCTAAGGTTAATATTCCTGGAACAGCTATTTCTATTATTTGTGACGTCTCAACTGGAAAAACGCGTCCCTATTTAACACCTTCTTTTCGCCGTGCGGTTTTTGACAAGTTTCACCATTTGAGTCATGCCGGCGTTAGAGCAACGACTAGGCTAGTTACCGATCGTTACGTATGGCCATCAGTTAGAAAGGACTGCAGAGAGTGGACTCGTTCATGTCTGGCTTGTCAGCGCAGTAAAATTACGCGACACGTATCGGCGCCGACAGGAGAGTTTAAGTTGCCATCAGGACGATTTTTACATGTTCATATTGACATCGTTGGCCCTCTCCCATTCAGTAACGGGTACCGTTACCTCCTCACAGCTATAGATAGAGTGACCAGGTGGCCTGAAGCTTGGCCTATGCAATCTATCACCGCTGAGGAAGTAGCGGAAACGTTCACCCGTGAATGGATTCCACGCTTTGGTGTCCCAGCTGTTCTGACAACCGACCAGGGCACGCAGTTCGAGTCAGATCTTTTCCATCGTCTGATGCTTAGGTTTGCCACGAGGCGTAAAAGAACTACTGCTTACCATCCCTGCGCAAACGGCATGATTGAGCGAGTTCACCGGCAACTTAAAGCCGCCCTAACATGCCACGATGATACGTGGACTAGAGCGTTGCCCTTGGTATTGCTGGGTATGCGGTCAGCCCTAAAGGAAGACCTGAACTGCTCAGTTGCAGAAATGATATATGGAGAGCCATTACGTCTACCAGGACAACTACTCGTACTAGATGACAAGCCAACTCCAGCAATGGAAAACCCAGCTGATTTCGTTGTACGACTTCGACGGAAAATGGCTGAAGTACAACCGACACCGGCATCGCGACATGGCACCAAACGGCCCTTCGTATTTAAAGAGCTACCTGGGGCGACGCACATATTTTTGCGTGACGATACCGTCAGACGTCCTCTGCAGCCACCATACACGGGTCCATATAAAGTTTTAAAGCACGCCATTGATGGTAAAACCCTGAACATCGATTTAAAGGGGAAGGACGTAACTGTTAGTGTGGATCGTGTTAAACCAGCCTTCGTCGAGCAGTTTGTTTTTCCTTCAGCTCGCACACCTAGCTTTGTACCCGCTGGTCCTGCTTTGCCGTCATTACTCTCGCCTACTGTGGAAAATATTCCTCCAGTTTCTGTCCCTAATCCTGTTGTTACCAGGTCAGGCAGAACGGTTAGATTTAAGACTAGGTTAGATTTGTAAATATTAAGTTTTCTTTGTAATGTCAAATATTTTAAGTTTTTTTTTTATTTTATTGTTATATACTTTAATTTTTCGCCTTAGTTTTTCTGTCTCCGTAGGGGGGTGGTGTAGCGTTTGTGTAGTACTTTCTTTCATATTTTGATGTATGTGGCAACACAAATACCGGCGGTTAATAAAAAGAAGAAAACGAATGTCACTCAAGACAGACTTCAGAGAAGTGAGATATGAGAATTTTTCCATGGGCTTTTATATAAGAATGTAAATCAATTACTCTTGTTTTGTGAATAAACCAATGAACAAAGTTAATTATGGGTTGTGATTTATTATAAGATAAAACATCCCATAAGTCAATAGAGTAATAGACAGCTGACATGCAGATGATATTGATAAGCTGTGTTACAATGACATTTTATTTACATTTTTCGAAACTTCAAGTTTTATATGAATTGCATTTAGAAAATTGTGATTTTACTTTTATTGTTTAAAGTACTTCAAAGCGAATTACTTCTTATCTGATTCCTAGCCTAAGCTTATTGAAGACTGGAAAGTTGAAATCGTGAGAAAAAAGGTTTCTCTATTTGTGTTCGCTCATAAACAATCATTTAGAATTATTATCTAATTGCCGGTGACTAACGGTGCATATAAGGTAGGTAAATGAACAATTCCATAATTCTAATAGGTTAAACGGCTTACGACATATTTGTTAGTATATCACGAGATTGCCTACCTTAAAAATAAAACTTACATCATCGCCTGTAGTGTGACATTATTATGAGTATAAATTAGCATATTTTGCACTTAGAATTAAGGAAATAGTGTGGACTGTGGTACGTATTAATCCGTTAACAAATTGTACATAACTGGCTGTAATTGGTGGATATATTATATATATCCACAAATTTTTAATTATCATATCTCAATTCATTTAGCCATTTGCTGATTAGATTGATTAAAGTGTTATTGTGTGTTTTGTGATTCTATATTTATTAATAATGGATTTTTTACTACCGTATATTGAAAATCCAAGGTAAAGTTGCCAAAATAATTTATTTAATTAAAAACTAGCTGAATAATAAAAATAAGTTTAATTAATAATATAGTAAATTTAATGATTATCACCAAATACTTTCTTATACTTTTCTATTTAAGTAAATTATTGTGGAAGCTGTTTTAATTTTTTTAATTATATGTATCTTAAAATGATCTTTAAATGACCTCTAAATGACTTTATTCAAATGTGTTTGGACTTTGTTTCTTTCAATAATTTGACAATTAAAATTAAAAAAAAAACAGAAATAACAGGAAAAATATGCCATTTTATATGAAATATCACAACTAATATAGACAGAGCCTAAATATGTGATAGACTGAATGCTTAAAAAACATATAATTATTTTTATTAGATATAAACCATGTCAACCAATTTAACCATAAATGTATTTAAAACATTGATGGAATTTTGTTACTTGTCAATTACAGAGACACATTAAAAATGGCAAATTGGGCAGCTTTTGGTTCCATTATTCTTCCAAATGTAGGAGGTTGGGCGAATGGAATCTTCTTTGCTGGACAAATTCGTAAGGAAGATAAATCCTGGTATGATGAACTCAAGAAACCATCTTGGAATCCACCTAAATGGGTGTTTGGACCCACGTGGACAGTACTTTACAGTGGAATGGGATATGCTTCATATTTAGTTTATGAAGAGTGTGGAGGTTTTACTGGTAAGATTTATTTAATGAAAATAATTGTTTTTGCCATTATCAATAAAATTATTTTTTGTTTGTTGCATATTTATTGTTTGCATAGTTGTCATTTAAAAAAACTTTATAGTCCATAGAATAGATCAAAAGGTATTGAAAAATAAATATGTTTATTAAAAAGTAATGCATGTTACAATAATAAAAAAATATATAATATTCACGAAAAAAGGTTTTCGTAGAGATTTAAAATTATCAATCATACTCTCACTATACATAACATTAGATTAGATAAATGTTATCAATCACCGTAGTGTCAGCAGGTAGAGAGGAATATTTTTTAATTCTTTCAGAGGATGCAGTTTTGCCACTGACTTTATATGGAGGTCAACTTTTACTTAACTGGGCATGGACACCCATATTCTTTGGTCTCAAGGACTTCAAATTGGTGAGTTGCTAAACTGATTAAAATAAAACATAAAGCAACTTGGTATTTAACAAAAAGTTAACTGAAGTTTATGATGTTTTTTGCCTCTCTTCAGATCAGTTTAAAGCTTTCCAAGTAAAATAATAACCATTGTTTAAACTTAATGCATACTAAATATTTTCTTAACACTAGTTATTACTATGTTGTCCAAGTAAGTGTTGTTTTTCCTGTGGTTCAATGTTGTTTAAAGAAACATTTTTATATACATCTCTCTTTTAGGCATTCATAGAGATTTCAGTCCTTGGTGGAGCCGCAGTAGCAACTACAGCCGCTTTTGCTAAAGTGAACAAGACCGCTGGTGCGCTATTGGTACCGTACTTGGCCTGGCTGGCATACGCCAGTACATTGAGCTACTACATTTGGAAGAATAACCCTAAAGAGATCAAGGATGAGAAGGCCCAGTAGATGTAAGTTTTAAAAGTGGTAAAGTAAGATGTAATATAATATAAAGTAATAAAGGGGCACAGTTACAGCAAACAAAATGATTGATAAAAAAATTTGAGTGAATTTTCAAAAAAATAAATCCCAATTGATACATAACTTTTGCTGTGCATTATTTTAAAATAAAGGCACAGTAATTTATTATTGGCATTGCTGACCTAATTATTAATTGATATTATAGTGAGTGTTTAAATATTATTCTATGTTAAAACATATTACTTCTTTGTAACAACTTAGTCTATGTTATATGAAACTTTTTTACTAATAAGTTTAATTAATGTAAAGATAATATTTAGGACCCGGATATTCAAATTAAATTTTTACAGGTAAACTTGACGACACCCTAGCAATTATCATCTAAGTGTTAACACATAGTCTAAGAGTCAATACCACAAACATTCTTCGTAAGGCAACAAAGCTTGACTGATTTTACCTTAATTTTGTAAGAGCACATTAGTATTATGTTAGCAAAAGTACATCATTTTCAAAAAAATATACAAAGTGGATAAAGGCTGTATAATACATTTTCAATAATTATTATGTAAGAGATGAAAACAAACAAATCTGAAACAATAATTACCTAAAATAATTTGATATAGAATTAAAATAAATATTGTTTAATATCTGAGCTGAAAAACCTATTGGCTTGCATACTTACATACCATACAGTATATATTTAACAAATGCTTATTTTGTCCACTCTGCATATAATGTACTTATTTTTCTGTATTTTCACTAGTCTCATCAATCAAAGGTTGTTTAATGTGAAAGCTAATAAAGTTCGAGCTGTAGGTATATTGTAAAAAAAATATTTTAACAAGTGAAGCTATTTTAAAGTCATGGACTTGTCTGTCTTCTTGGTTATTTGGAAATGAGTTGAATTAATTATAAATAAAAATAAAAACAAAAACACCTTTAGTATTGAAGAATAAAGTATTGTTATTCCACAATTTTGCATTTTTACGTATTCCGCGTCTCTTAGACTAAGCTTTATATCTTGTTAATTTTACGTTTTATTTTCTAATGTATTTATTCATGTTAGATAATAAATATTATGATCAAGTCATTTTTATTTTTAGACCCCCAAATACACATCTAATATATTATCGATTTATATAAAAAAATTGAATAGAAACTCGTAGCTACCATTATGACTGGTATGTACCATGGCTTCGCAAGTGCATCGCTATAGCTCCTCTGATGAACTGATTTATCTGTCAATTGGTTTGAGTCACTGAAAACATCTGTTTCCGGTGTTAGGAACTAAACAACGTAACTGTAAACTTTATACAGTTCTTCAGATTGGTTCCACCATCTTCAATGAGCCTGGCGACCTATGCAAGAGATATCTATCAAGCACTAGTCCTTACGCAGTCGTAATCCATCACTCTCATAGCCTGATGAGATGGCAGGACATCTTTGAGTGGTCAACCGAGGTACGATTGCGGGAAATACTGCCAAAGTGCGACGATTATTTTTTTCCTAGAATAATCGTTATCTAGTGAAACACTCTAACCCCTAATCCCGTGAGGTATATTTATGTAAAATAACCACTTCTTCTTCCTACTTGGTTACTCAATGCATTTAAAGTGTTTGATGCGATTGACTGAGAAATAATGGATGTGATTTCGCATTGGCCAAACTATAAGCTGGATGTTCTCATAAGTATTTGAGGCGTATAGCGTGGCATAACTATTTATTATTTTTATTAAAAATCTCAAGGTAAATTCCTAATAACCTTAAAACAAACTATATGCGAGTCGCATATAGTTTTAAATGTTTTTAGCACTTTTAGTTTAACTAATTACAAAAGAGTAAAATACATAGTAAATTCTTGCATAAAAAACTTAGGCGGCGCTGAGCGTATTTCGAACTAAAAGGGGCTTGGAATGTTTTATTTTGTATGGGCTATGTAATCAATGCATTCGTGCGTACCTACCCAAAAACTGATATTTTCGGCGTAACTAGGTAAGTTAGTTTATACACAAAAACATTTATAGCGGGGATCGGTGTTTTTTTGTTCATAAATAAGTTAAAGTGAATAAACATCAGAACTGAAGATCAGATGTTTATATTGATAAAACATAAAGCGAAGTTTCAATATTCAAACCGAGAGGCTCTCAAGTTGTCGATAAAAGATCAAAGTTGTGCTCATGCATGAAACTTACTCAATTTTAGTAGCAAATAACATCTTTGAGCTGTGTCAGGAGTTTAAAAACTTGTTAATGGATTTGTATTAAATTTGCATGTATGTACTTTATTTAATCAGAATAAACGTATTATTTACTTACTTATTATATTAGCTTTCACTTATTATGATATAACATGGTATTGATGTGCCTCCGGAAAACATACAGCATTGTATAATGAAGAAGCAATGTATACTTAGCCATGAAGTGCGATACATACCGAGTGAAATAGTTCCGCTTAGATAGAATAGATGGCGCTGTAATCGCCTCAACTTCATACTTATCTTAACCAGCTAGGACGTTGTCATTTCCACAGGCATAGCGTTGTGTACTTTCGCCGCGTGCGGTCGAAACCGAAACGACTCAATAACGACTTAAAACCTTATAGTCTTTCTTAGTGTTAATTATTAGCAAAAAGTATTATTTATACATTACAAGTGCGTAATAGACTCACGATGCCGATAAGGCCGGCGCCGGGGCCGATCAGGCAGGTAGTCTAAAATAGTGTCGAGCAAGGTCACGAACAAGACAAAGAGGACCCCACGTGCACCAGCAGCGCGTCTGATAGCGACTCGGAGCCCGAGGGACCGCCACAAAAGAAAAGGAAACGAGTAGCACAGGTAACGGTCGATCCCACGACGCGTTATATAATCAGGTGAGTTTCCTCACAAATTTTATAATGCATCAACAATATGTACCAAATGTCAACGCCAGTGCGTCCAATGACGAGGTTACCCACCGCCCGACCAACTACTATAGCGATTTTTTATTAATCCGTCGACCGGGAAAACGATTACAAAATAAATATATAAAAATTATAAAAATATAATAACATATTGAGCTTATAAAACTCCAACATTTTAATACCCTCACGTGGTAACACATTAGATCCAAAAAAACCCTGATAGACATACTGACGTCTCCAGGCTTTTGTAACCTTAAAATTAAAGACGAAATACGTTGTCTTATGTCAAAGGGAATTACTACAATCTGGGTTACAAAAAATCATAAACTGGACTCGTAATAACCCAACGGAATTAAAACCCGCAAATCTTTTCACAAAAATATCCTATATTTTTGGTAATGAATCACCTTCTCACAAATTGAATGAACAAACCCTGCAAATTGTATGCGGAAAACGAGCGGAATGTATAGCGCTTAGTAATATACCTCCTATAGCGAGGAATTTTTATTTGACAAAAATAAGCTCGCGTCCCTCATACAATCCCTTGGTGGGCCGCAATTCTGGTTATCTCCGCCGCAACCTTCAAGAGTAAGAGAGCTTTTTAAACCTAGATACAAAGAATCGTCAGCCAGTCCAGGCACAAAATGGAAAAAAATATTTTTGTAATACCTACATAAAAGAAGAAACGATGCGAACGTTTAACACGAAAATCAAACTACCCGTTGTCAATGACGGAAAAAAATTACTATCCAACACAATTCAAGGATTCCGCATATCTCTGTACAAGAAAAAGCCTTTGTTAATGCCAACAAATCGAATAGTAAGTGAATACGCAACCGAACCGTCACCTGCGATATCGCAGATAATCAAAGAACTCCTGAATCAGGCAAGGTATCCTACAAACAGTTCTCAACAAAACCCTCAGTTTTATATCCATAATGGTTCTTCGCCGGAAAAGCGACGGCACGATGCGTCCTATTGTAGATTTGCGAGAACTAAACCGATTCGTGAAGACAAAACATTTTCGGTTGATCTCCCACGGCTTAGTCCCAGACTTTCTTCAACCAGGGGACTGGATGATAAATAGATTTATCACAAGCCTATCTCATGTACCGGCAGCGAGATTACACCGACCTTTCTTAAGGCTCGGCTAAAAAGGGCAGTTATACGAAAATATGACTTGCCTTCCTTTTGGGCTAGCGTCAGTACCACACCTTTTCTCTGCAGTATCATGTTGGGTCGCGGAGACCTTACGTGCGAAGGGATGTCGAGTGCTAGTCTTCCTAGACGACTACCTTCTGGTCAACCAAGACCACTCCAAGTTAAATCTCAGGCCGCGGAGGCCGTGAGACACTTGGAACACCCTCCAAGTTAAATTATCAGGCCGCGGAGGCCACGAGACACTTGGAACACCTAGGTTGGAAAATCAATTACCGAAAAATCCGTATTGGTACCAACCCAAAATTTAGAATACCTTGGAATTCGCTGGAATACTATGGTCGGTATGTGATATCGCTACCCAAGGACAAATACAGCGCAAAAACCATAGTTGTGCGTTGTATTCGCGAATTACAAACTTTTGCTAGGGCAAGTAAACTTCGCAAACTTTGTCGTGCCCCGTGGGAGGCTTCACGGTCGCCAGGTACAAATCTTTCTGCGACAATTCAACAAGATCCGACCCCGTCGAGGTCAACTGCTGCCTCAGATTGTAGGGCAGGAACTGATGTGGTGGCTCGGAGCTACTCATCAGACGACGCCTATACACAAAGAACCTGCAACCCACTTGCTAGCGACGGACGCCTCGGATTGGGGTTGGGGAGGCCACATCTCCTTGACGGGAACCTTGTCAGGAAAATGGTCATACCAACAGAGAACGTGGCACTGCAACAAAAAGGACTTATATGCAGTGATAGCCGCAATAAAAATAAATGTAAAAATATTACAAAACACACACGTGTTAATACAATCGGACAAATGAAACTCTGGTTGCATACATTCAAACAGAAGGTGGAACGAAATCGATAGGATCGATAGGGACAAATTCAACATAACTCTGTCGGTACATTACCTACCAGGGTGATCATGGCAGACAGATTATAAAGGGGAAAAAAGGCTGCGTAGTGGCACCTCCTTCCTCTAGCATGGGTGTTTCTCCCTCCAAATCCCTGAGTTTTAGCACACCTAAACCGGGTGACGGGAACCTATCTGATAGTTGCTTCAGATTGGTTTCTGGCTGCATGAAATCCAGGTCTCTAGATCACCCCCACGAAATTCAACACCTATCGCAGACACTCCTAGGTACGACACTGTCTCCTCCACAAATACAAGCATTGACCCTAAAAGTTTGGGAAATTGGGGGTGGGGTGCCCAAATAAAAGACTGGTCCACACTGGAAAAAGATCTACTTTTGAAGAGTTGGTCACTCCACCTGTCCACTTATTTACCCGCAATCAAAAGAGGGCTGTCATGGGGTGACAACTCTCAAGTGAACCCAAAATCCCCTCAAACAGCCGATATTGCAAAAAAAATAATATCACTTTTTCTAAAAGAAAATTTATTTATTTATAAGTAATCTTACAGCTAACATACATAATATTACAAAACAAACACTTAGTCAGTACAGAAAGCCAAAACAGAAATTTATCCTATCAACCATCCTTGTTCACAAATCGGCAATTTTAACTTTTTGCGGTCCCCATGTAGAACAACAAACATTTTCAAATTTTATTACTAAACACACCCTCAGGGTATTAGGAGTAGCTAAACCAAAAGTCGTGAAATCATCCGTCACGTGGGACCCGCGAATAGTACTATACTGGCTTTCTTCCAACCCTCCTAGGGACACTTTATTCGATACGGCTTGCAGAACAGCCACAGTATTGCATTTAGCATTGGGCCGCAGGGTTCACTTTATTAGAAATTACTGACGAGCAATTCGTGGATGATGGTGGTAACATTTATTTAACACCGGTATTCGAATCTAAGACAGACACTCAAGACGCCAGTCAACATGGAAACTTTCTGAACACCACGATAAAACATGTGCCCTATCACTTTAGTGAGACTTCAGTTAGTCCTGACGACTCATTGGTCTAGTGGTTGGTGCCCCTGACTGCGAATCCATGGGTCCCAGGTTCGATTCCCGGCTGGGACGAACATTGATGTGATGAGCATTTGGTGTTGTGCTTGGGTCTTGGGTGTTTAAATATGTGATTATGTGGCTATCTTTCTGTAATATGTGTGTATATCTGTTGCCTAGTACCCATAACGCAGGCTTCGCCAGCTTGGCGTGGGACTGGGTCGGTTGGTGTGAACTGTCTTTAAAAAAAAAAAAATATCTTTGAGTAATAGGTACAAGAAGATCTTAAGTAAAAAATTTAAACAATATTTTTATATCCATCAACAGCAAAATAATTGGGTCGAAATTCAAGCACTAGATGAATTTTTTTATTACACGGGGTAATTGGAAATCTTCAAATACGAGTACATACATTCTTTAATCATTTCTGCTGCGAGATAGACTCTCGTAAAGAAAACTCATCACTCTTTCTTTAATACATTTGCACGATCGTAATTATAGAAATACCTTGTTGTGATGATAGGAAGTTTACATTATTGTGTTAATTGTACATCTCAATCAATATAGTTATATTTATACCGTAACTAAGAATAATAATTATTGCTAAATACTTATGCTTTGATTAAGAATATTGGCAAGTAAATAAAATAGTTATATAAACAATAACGGCTTTAGCTAAAGCCTTTAATTCTTCATAATCATCATAGCATTGTGTTTTATACTGTACTTTATACATCCACCAGCAGATAACAAACACGTCTTCATTATACAATGCTGTATGTTTTCCGGAGGCACATCAATATGACGGTTTTACATAAAAATAAAACCGATATTATGTGCCGAGAAGGAAAACATACAGCATTGTAGGAAGCTCTTCCTAGTGAAGACTCTATGACTGTGGAAATGACAACGTCCTAGCTGGTTAAGATAAGTATGAACTTGAGGCGATTACAGCGCCATCTATTCTATCTAAGCGGAACTATTTCACTCGGTATGTATCGCACTTCATGGCTAAGTATACATTGCTTCTTCATTATACAATGCTGTATGTTTTCCTTCTCGGCACATAATATCGGTTTTATTTTTATGTAAAACCGTCATATTATATAAGTAGTCATGGTTACGATATCTATGGTTTTAAAATCGATTTAATTTTTGGTGACTCTATTTTACTTTGTTTGATCGTCAAAATAACTCGTATTAACATTAATAAATAAATGTACTTTACAGGCCTAATGGGGCATTTTTCTGCGGCTCTTTAATGAATATTTTTTTATAAGGCACTTATGGGATAATTCGTTTACAAATTCTAAACAACTCTATTTTCACTGCTAATCGAACCAAGGACCATGGCCCAACTCATGTGCGTTAACCACATAGCCATGTAGGCGACTAATTTGCAATAGGTAAGTGAAACGTCAAATTATTCAGCATTTCGCGCCAATTGGATTGTCAGTCAACATCGAAAGTTCTATAGTCACTGGAGAGTGCTACAGACTAAAGGCTTTTATGCTAATTGTTGATTGTGTCCATGATTAAATTCTATTATTATTATTTTTAATTTGTGTTCTACTTCGTTATCGACCTAGATAACCCAATTTTACAATTTGCACAAATTACTAAATCGTGCGTTATATCGTTGTCTAAGTTGTTTTCGAGAAAAATCAAATTAGTCATAGATTTAAGTTTATGTAGTATGTACTTTTATATAATACTAGCTGGCCTGGCGAACATCGTACCGCCTAACAGTCGATTTTTTTTTAAATACTTATTCTGCTATTCGGGACACCGGTCTAGCTAGTAAGATAAAAAAAAGAAAGTTGATAATACAACAAATACATTATGTCAAAAAATAAAAATTTACCTTCCTGGGAGTGGAGGGGCCACTAACACTTGAACTTTATAATGGTATTAAAGTTCAAATTGCCTTTAAATATTTTTACGAAAATTTTGTATGGGAATATAGAAAATTGCTTTTAGACTTTTTAACTCAATGTTTTTTATTTTTTCTCTCCGTAAGAACCATCCTCGTACTTCAAGGAACATTATAAAAAAAGAATCAGACAAATCGGTCAAGCCGTTTTCATGTTATGTCGTGACAACGGAAAACGGGTTTTATTTTTATATATACAGATTATATTACAGAGCATACGTACGAACATACAATGAAATAAAAACTTATAGGATGAATTGTCAAGTACCTTTTCTTCTTTACATTTTAAGAAAAAAAAAATATTTTCCAAAATAGCATCCATAGCCATTGCAGTCATATACTAACCCCATTTTACAATTAAAAGTTTGATATGATTATTTTTTTCTTTCACGCGTCTCACAACAAATTTTATTGATTCTGTGTCAAATAGACGCCGAAATAAGCTGTAATGTATCCGAATATCGTTTCGCAAAATGGAGCAGCTAATGAACGCGAATATAAGCCCTATACATTTAGTAGGAAAGTGTATTCAAATGACATAGCGATCAAAACATCTCTGTCGTCCGCATAACATTTGGCTTTGATGTAAGGGTGATATCCCATATCGAGATTTAGGATATCCTAATTATCTAAACTATTATAAATGTTCAGTCCGTGTTTTATAGAATTAGAACTACTTAAAATTTCATAAATAGACATCCGTTGAAAAATAATAAAATACTCTTTGTAGTGTTAGGACAAAAAGTTCGATATGATATTTTAGAAGGACCGATTTAATTATTTTCTTTCAGAGATCAATATATCGGCAACACGTAACTTCACAATGTTCCATTAATCATATTCTGAATTTATCTATGTTTTACGATTGTATTCCTTGTGTAGAAAAATAAATTAAGTCAAGCATGTTATATCTATTGAACTAAGATTGTATAATGACGATTATACGCAAAAGATAGAAATAAAAAATAACATTATTACAATGATGTAGAAAAAAGAATCTTATGATATTTATTAAGAAACGGTCAAAACTCTATTTGAAGAAATATGACTTATACTGATATGAGGCATATTTTGGCGCTACTTTTACATTTATTTATTAGGTTAATTGTCTCATTTGACTTTAGACCAAGTAGTTTTCGTTCCTACCTAGGAACGAAAACTACGCGTTAACACTCATGTATATAAAAAAAACAAATCACTTTTTTATACATTACGAATTATACGAAACTTGTCTTTTGTAAGAAGTTTACTGACGTTTTTGTTATCTGTTGACTCTTATGCGTTGGCAAAATTATTTAATTCCCTCTTGGTTATATTTTATAGATTTAGCTTTAACTGTAATAGAAGCTTTATCAAGGCAAATGCTGACGTCGACATGCACTTTGCACTGCATACTGGCCATTGCACATGTCAATGTTTGGAACATTATTCGAATATCCTAATGTTTATTGTAGCTTCTAATATTTTAATTTTAAAATGTATGTATCCAAAATGCGATCCTAAAATAATATTAGTAATGTAAATATATGAGGCGTTTTCAGAACTTTGGTTTAGGAGTTCCACCTAGGATACACTGAATTTTTTTGTTTAAAGACAATTCACACCAATTGACCGAGTCCCATGCTAAGCTGGTGAAGCTTGTGTTATGGGTACTAGGCAACGGATATACATACATATTATAGATAGATAGACATATAAATACATATTTAAACACCCAAGACCTAAGCACAATACCAAATGCTCATTACATCGAGGTTCGTCTCAGCCTAACTACTACCCACTAGACTAATGAGTCGTTACATGTGAAGGTATATCCTACCTTATTTACTAATAAAGGACTTTCTATTGCAAGTTTTATTTGTCTCATTTAAAATTTCGTTTTTACCTAAGTAACTGAGTTAGCCCAAAGTTTAAGTTATCCATCCATCTCACTCTAAAAAACACTTTCTTTATTAAACATGCACTTAAATTTACATTAAATAAAATAATTTTTGGATACGAATAATGTCATAAATATACCATTATAGCATATTTAACTGACCACAAACACAGTTTCAATTTATTTCCACGACACAAAATGGCGATCATATCGGTTAAACTTAAACCGCATATAATATGTAATTAGCTCGTACCTGATAATTAATTTAAATTCTATATTAAATATTATTTCAAGTGTCAGATCCAGTTGATCTGACACTTGATCACTTTTATTGATTAATTTTATTTTTTTTATTGGGTTTACGGACTTATTAAGGAAACGATGTCTTCAACGGACATTTACTACTAAAGTCGATAGAAAGTGATTCCATAGACAATTTACGGTTAATGCATGTATTCAAAGATAAACCTCTGAATTTTATCCAGGAGAAACTCAAACTCCAACTTAAAATAACTTTATTCATATAGGTAACCAAGTATACTTATGAAACTCCACATTGTTCCATACAACCCTAATGGGTTGCCTGGAAGAAATCGCTTGTTAGCGATAAGGCCGCCCGTTGCCTAATAACTTATGTAATCTGTTTTTTTTTGTTTTTTATATCTATGATTTTGTATATTATGGTAACGAAGTGTAAATAAATAAATAAAATGTCAACAGAAAAGATGTTAAATTGTTTCTAAATTTACATATTTTACTACCAGTTCGCAAGTCAAGGGCGTAGAGCCGAAGAGAACGAAATTGTTTTGTTAGGTAGGCTCAGAAGGGTAGGTACTTGCTTCAAAAATGGTAATGAAAAATTGTATTTACCCGTTAAGTTACATCGTTACATCGTCAACAAAAAATCTGTAAAGGAATCAAATATGAAAGTCAAGCTTGTTAAAATATGTTTGCTCATCGGAACCAATACATATATGAATTACATATGTAACTTATTTAATTAAAATTATGCCTATGAGTCTTTTAACACGGAAGTGTAGCAGAGGCTAAATATAGTTCTAGGTTCTTAAAGTCCTTAAAAATAAAATAAAAATCCTCCAAAAGACACTTGACGCTAATTCAAGCTCGCATTAACATTAAAAATGTTCACTTTATATACTGACGAAATATGCAAAAAATTTAAAAGAAATAGCGAGAATAATAGTTTATAAAAAAAAACTAATAATAGTTAATTATATTATTGTTTATCAAATTATCCTTAACAAAGTGCCTAAGTTTTCATGAGCAATTTACGTTTCTGTCACACACAAGAATAAATTGAAATATTAAGCCTGAGGCCATTAACTCTAGACAACTTGGAAACAATGTTTCTTCAAATGTTTCAGCCCCTGTATTTTACAAAGCGTCGCAATGCGTAAGTTGTATCTTAGTAAGTGATTTATAAAAATTGGCTCAGAGTTTAAGCAGCAATATAAAATATAAATTATAAGGGTACCATTTTCGATACATTTATTAATTTGAACAAACAAAAATATGTCGATCCATTATGAAATACTTTTACCCAGGCTTAGTAACATTGGTGTAGGTTATAGGTATGGTGTTGCCTTACATCCTGGGGTGTTCACTTGGCTTATGGCTACTGTAGAGTGGGAACGACCCACCAAATGTTTACGTGTTTAGCCTACCTTAATATAATTTTGACATGTTCTCGTTATACATAACTTAGAATAGCTTTAGTCATAAAATTAAGAAACTCATGTCTTCTAACGAAGGCTGTAAGAAGTATAGTTTATATTGAAATATAATACTAGGAATTCTATAATAAATTAAAATATCTCGTATCAAAAGTATTAACTTAGTACAGTCTTAATATAAGGTAGGCATTTTCGAAATGGCAGTAACACTATTTAAAGTTAAAAATTGGCGTACTGCAGCGGAGAGGCGTATCTTAATGTCACATAATTGAATAGATTATGGAAATAGTTGAGATGCATAATTAGAGTTCAAGACAGTTTGAAATTAGTTCACTTTACCAACTGCGTATAAGAGAGGAGTTAAAAGTTTTGTGAGGAAAATTAAGAATGTTTAGGATTGTGTAACCTTAAAATAGTTTAAGAAAAATTTACATCGCTAAACTACCATTCTGGGTATGTATCGCTTTAGCTGGACGGTATCTGTTTGGTATTTGAGTTGAGGAGAGCATAGAATAGATTATTCTTAATGAATTGTTCATTATTAAGGTTACAGTGTATTCTAATTGTCAACTAAACTTAAATATCGAAAGAAAACTACGTTGTGTTGTGGCACTCGTTGGACGTTACCATTTTTTAAATATATTTTCTAGAAAAACAAATACTTCTAAAAAGGTTTTGGTAGACAACCTCAAAAATATCAAATTACAACTGGGAAGAAAAACTTTAGTTAAAAAGAATACGTTTTTAAGTACCGTAAATACTAGAGCGAAAATAGTGATACCAAATCTAGGGAGAATCAAGATGCCTTAGGGGTTTTTAGGAGGTAGAAGATTTTTTTTATTTAATTTTATTTTATTTTATTGGCTTTCGACCGCTCCGCTGGAAATAAGTACGTCGTTTACGGGTAAAGTATCTGGATATGTATCCAAAAGGAATTGCACCAATGCCGTACAGTAATAAATGACCTAAGTATATTGCTTCTGCAACTATCGTCGAATAAAAAAATTCGGCGACTTCCGGCACCATCACGTTTTTAGTACGGCACTAGGTTTTTCGACATTTATTTTTAATCATCTATACACTATAACAAAGCCGTACATTAATAATTAGTCGAAATTCCTCATTTGTACCTGAGAAATTCCATTCACTCACGTACTCACATGTACCGCTCAGAAATGACGGTATAGTGCTCAGAGTTATTTTATGATATAGTAACAGCCTTCTGAGCATTATTCACGTTGGTTCATTTCACAGGTATTTTTTGTTCATGGGGTTGTGGTCTATTAGTCTTTCCACCGCTTCTTTTGCTCTTTAGTACCCGGCGTACCAACGTACCCCTTTACCCAGATGAAGCTTACATGGTTCCGCTTTTGCAGCACTCTTCTAGGCTCCGATGGATCTCGGCTACCTGAGGTTCAAGAGATTGTCCACTTACAATTGCATTAAATGCTGCCTTAGAGTCCCTGTAGATTTTTGCGTCGCGCAAATTTTTATTTCCGTGATTAGTCGCGCTTCGTAACGCCGTCGATACGGCTTGAAAAACTGTGCAGTGGGGTGCCATCTTCATCTTCTTTTATCTTTCCATTCCGTATATGCGGCGCCCACAAAAAAAATAGATGGATCGTGATGATTGAATGTGATTTGTCAACAGCGTAGACCAATTACAGCCAAACGACATAACTCGTTTTGTTTTTTGACAGTATATTCTAATCAGTTTGCAAGTTAAACACTTTCGTTAAACAGCTGATGACGATATGGTCATTTGGCGTGACAAGTTTTACTCTGATATTGTCACGGTGACAAGGATGTAACTTTTTTAATCTTAATCCATCAAGGATGCCCTACTTGTCGACAATCTTGACGATTATTTGATGATGTCTATGTTTTTTGATAAAATGGAATTTGATATTTTTATTAATAGAACATGGGGTTATTGTTTAGTTCTTAGCCTTAGCTTAGCTTTACTGCGATGAATAGAATTATAAAACAATCAAAGAAAAAACCTTCTTTATAAAGTAGGTAATCATCGGTAATGTATAAAACGGTGATTTGTATATAAATCGGACTCATAGGTTAAGACTTACTGCAAAGCGAACGAGGAAGTCTTTTTTTTATTGCCTGAGAAAAGCCCAAATTTTAGCACTCCCAGGCAGAAAAACAATGTGCGGAAACTAGTGAAACAGATCAAGGAAGAATAATGAATCAGCCTCATTTACTTGTGATCGTTTTTACTTTTTACGCAAAATATACTATTTCAAAAATTTCGAGGGAGCTATAAAATTATATCCTTAAGCAGCTGAAATTGTGGACAACATACTCTAAACACTCGAAGCGTTAAGTCGAATTGAAAGTTCGCCACTTAAGTGCAGAGATGTTTTGACGAAAGTGACCTCTCGAGCAATACGCTTTTTGACAATCTTTGAGAAGGAATTAACGTAATTTGACAGTAATTAGCGTAAATTATTTAATTAGAAAGCTTATTAATTCCAAGACGTTTTTGAACTTCTTTCCTATTGAGGTCAAAGTTGTTAATTTTTAATTAAGATTAGGGTCTTAGAGATGTTCAACAGTACCCTTCAATCACATTTTCCTTAAAAAGTAAGATCGTGACTTATATATCAATTTATATATTTTACGCCTACAAAATATTTACTTATGAATTCTTTAAGTGTGAAGCTGCGTAACAATTATTATAATAACACTAATTGTCGAGAACTCTTCTTAAACGAAGACTTGAAGGCGAATTTCAATTCAGTAATAATTACTAGGTTAGAATTAAATCGTCTCGCTTATTTAATTCATTATTCATGCTACGAACTGAATTTCTTCAGTACTTTCGAAGAAGTGAATTAGGAATATTACATTTCGTAGTCTAGTGAACTATGATTAATGGTCATACTATTAAAATGTATATAAATGTTTTTGGGATTAAGAGGAATAAAATAAATATAATAATAACTCCGTAATATGACGACTCATTGGTCAAGTGGTTAGTAGCCCTGACTGCGAATCCATGGGTCCCGGGTTCGATCCCCGGCTGAGACGAACATCGATGTGATGAGCATTTGGTGTTGTGCTTAGGTCTTGGATGTTTAAATATGTATTTATATATCTATCTATCTATAATATGTATGTATATCCGTTGCCTAGTACCCATAACACAAGCTTCACCAGCTTAGCATGGGACTCAGTCAATTGGTGTGAATTGTCTTAAAAAAAAAAAAAAAAAAAAAAAAAATATATAATATACTTAGTACTCAATATATATTGGATTGGCGTCGCAGATTAGTTCTAACGACGTCGACGCATAATTTAATCTAGACGTAAGCAATATTAACAACATATCTCAAATCTAGTCTTTAACTCTTCCAAAGTAATAGAATAGATAGATTATATAAGAACAGTTTTACTGATTTTCAGACTAAACGAAACGTTTAAAACACAGGTTCTTTGTTGCAAGCGAATTTTTATGACTAATGTGTAAGGTTTTTAGAACCTCATTGGAGTTTGTTGAGGTAATCCCGACCGAGCCATCACTGTAGTAACGTAATATATTACCAATATGGTAGTATTGACACGTCCTGTTATTTATCGTTGACAAAGGTCGGCTTCCATCAAGTTCAGGGACAAACTGTTCATTTTATGAGCTATAAATCAGCCATTCAGTCCAAGCAGCGATAATATTGTACACAGAGAACAAAAAAAAACAAAGCGCTAATCCAGGTCAATCAAACACAAGGGAAGTTTGCAGTAATGCATTCATAGAACAACAATTATTATTGTAATCTATTGAGATTCAAATAAATATTATTATTAAAGTAAATTTAAAAAACGTGAATGAAATGTTTAATAAAAGAGTATGTTTATAGACACAGGCATATTATTATGTCAAAATCGGCTAAGAAGTCAAAGTTGGGCTACTAAGTATGTGAAGTTTGTAATATGAAACCAAAATATAATGTTTTGTAAAAGCAAAGTAGCGAAATGTAGTGTAAGCAGTAAGACATATTGCAAATGCACCATCTATCAATGTGTTTGTATACAGCTAAATGGTTGCACAAATATAGGCTTCGTTTACGAGAACAGCGGGTAATTTACAAAAAAAAAATTCTGTATTATAATAATCGCGCTTCAATAATAAAGTTAAATTTGGTATAGGTAGTTTTTAAGAACAAAAACCAGTTTAATAAACCTTTTTAGATTATGCTCCTGTGGGCATTCCTAAATAAACACACATAATGCAATTGCAATTGACACTTGTAAATTGTCGTTGTAGGATAATGGTAGGTAGGTAATATAAACCCCTTTGGTAGGTAGGTAGGTAATATAAACCCTTTTAAAATAGTTTAAAATAATCACGAATTTACAATTTATATCGAAAGACGCGGACCACTATTTAATTACAACTAACTACGCTTCATAGTAACAACTCAAAATATGTATCGTGTGTTCTAGAGTAGGGCGTGACAACCTATGACAAAATTAAATTTATCTATCTTTTATAAAATAATATTAAAATTCTGTCAAATATTAGTCTTTCCGCTATCGCTCCGCTTGTGAGTGTGAGCATACCGGAAGTAGTCGCGCGATGTCAACCGGATGTCCGTTTCGCACGACGCGCCGCCATTACTTGTGCCAACTTCTGTTTAGCATTATTTTAATTTATCATAAACTTTTACTTGTTAAATTTTATAATATTCAGTTGAATAATTATTGATATATTATAATTCTATACTTACATCGTTATTTAATATTTGTTAAACCGGGATTTTTAGCGTCAAACCCCAAAATCTTAAATAATAATAATATAAATCTTTATTTAATACACATATTAAGATCTTATTAACTTCGTAATCATAATTTGAAATATTTTTTTAGTAATAAGAATCCTGTTTAAAGTAATGTAGAAGATCTACAATTTTAAAATAAACAGAGAATTGTTACTTGTAGAAAATAAACCCACACGTATTCAGTAAAGCAAAGGAAATAGTTTTATTTCAGTCGTTATAAAAGTCAACGGATCCTAATGTTTGCAGAGTGAAAAACTGTAACACTCTATTTTTAAAGCCTTTGTATCGTATTGTAACAAAAAGTCGAGCTTTGTCGCCCGTGCCTTACTTTATGCTCTCGTTGTTAGCTTTAACTCTCACGGAAATATTTTCATCTTGACTAGATATTGTTGACCTATGACGTATTAACTTTATCTTTAAATATTGGCCATAAGAACACGTCTTTATAACCGTTCGATTTTGGCTTTTAAGGCTATGTTCAGATGGCAAAAACTTGACGCGCGTTTTCAAATCGCGCGCTAGATATTGTGGTATTTTCTTACAACTGTTCACATGAGCGCGCGTTAACGCGCGTCGACGCGGCGCTCAGAGAAAAAGTCTCTAGACGCAGGTGATCGCGCGTTGACGCGCGCTTTGATATTAATGTAATGTCCGTGTGCTGTTCAGATGAGCGCGCGCTTTCATCGCGATCGCATGTAATTTTGTTAATTTTCGTAAATATATTTTGTTCTCGCTTTTAAAATGAGTGAAATTGAAGATATTGACATCGACTTACTAATCGATGAAGTAGAAAAAAGGTCAGCAAGTTGGAATATAGCAAATTTGTATAAAAAATATATGACGGAAGAACTGGTTCCGTATTGTTTTTAGAAACCGTGACGTCAGCCGTGCTGACGTCATTTACTTCACTGGTACTTGTGTATTCCATAACGAAGATAAAACAGTTAACTCAAATAACACAACACTTTATTTAGTAATTCACACAGAGATGTTTAAGTAATTTACACAGAGATGTCCACGGTACGAGCACTGGCAGACGAATAGCCTTTTCACTCCAGTGCCCGCCCGTTTTATAGGCGATGTGGTAGGGCGGGAGCCATGCGTCACTTGTTTACATTGTTCGGAGCAGGTGGACGATGACTCACACTTGTTTTGCGCCGATAACGCACGTGCACGATGACTCATACTTGTTTTGTTAGTGTTGCATTTTGACTTGCGCCGATACGACCATTCTGACCGGCAGTGCGCGCTCTGCACTAGCCGTGTTCTCAATGTCTTACTGATGACTATAACTGAAACAATTGGTTATTGTTCTCTTTTTAAATTGGTGTCTGTTTTAATAAATTATTATGTTGATAATATTGTGGTATTACATGAAGTCAATCGTACACTGTGGTACTTTGTTGTTGCGTACACTGTGGTACTTTGTTGTTGCGTACACTGTGGTACTTAGTCGCGTACACTGTGGTACTTAGTCGCGTACACTGTGGTACTTAGTCGCGTACACTGTGTATGTGTGTGTTTAAATAAAATGTACTTAGCTTTTAATGAGTTGATCCCTGGGCTTGTTGTTCACCCATATTGGCTCGTGAAGTAGATGGTACAGGCTCATTGGCGGATGATGTAGTGTCATCTTCTGCCGATACGGTTATTTGTTCACCAGGTTGAGGTGCTCTGCGAAGTTGATCATGAGCAACCTTTCATGGACGTACTGCACCCACTACCCTTTTGACTAGATAGCGATCTTTATTCAGAATTCTTATTATCTCGTTCGGCTCACTAAATTTTAAATCCAACGAGGTTTGGTTACGTGGATTATTTTTAATAAGAACATAGTCACCACGCTGAAAATGATTAATTTTTTGCTTTTCTTGAATCAAATCGTAGCTTGTCCCGCTCTGCATTATGTGTCATTTTTTTGATGAACATGATTAGTAAGTGCTTCAATATCAATTGTCTGCTCGTCAATATCTACGAGTGTGAGTAGCTGAGGAGGAACGCAATGTCTGCGTTGAGTAAGCAAAGTGTGTGGAGCTACCCCAGTCACGCGGTGAGGAGTGCAGTTTAATGCCAATTGGAGTTCTTCAAGTGTTGTGTGCCATTGTTCTGTTTCATAATTTTTGATCATAACTAGAGCGTTCTTTACTGTAGCTACCACACGTTCCACTTGACCATTTGCTCGGCTGATTCCTGGTGCTATAGCATGAATCTCTATTCCTGTACGATCACAGTAGTTTTTAAATTCGCCCAAAAACGCTCTTCCATCGTCAACTATGATTTGTATTGGAGCACCAAATAAGTGTACCGTACGTTTCAGTACAGCCAAGGTACCGTGAGGATTCTTGTTGGTTGTGTGATTCGATCTCTTATAAATTCGACAGAAAAATCTTGACGAAGTATTCGAAAAACGTGGTCGCTTACTTGCGTTTTCATTGATGAAAGTCGGGTGAGAACGTTTCATCGTTCTTACTGATCATGCAACCGATATCAGCTGCGGCACCGTTTTAGCTCTGGTATTCAGTAGCTCCATCCGAAGTCTTTCATCATTAGTGCACCCAATTACTGCTTCGACTGCATCTTCGTTTGATAACTTGTCCTTTGTAATCCTTCTCCATAAGACCCATGCTCGAGACAAATATTCAGAAATGTCTTTTGAAGAATCGTAGACATGTTCTCTGAATCGAGCAATGTCTCTAGAATAACGATTTTCGGGTTCAAAAGTTGTTATAAGATTATTGCGTAATTCAGGCCACGATCCTGGAGTGACCATCCAGTCGTCAACCCATAATTTTGCTCTCCCCTTGAGCAGGCTTCCAACCTTCATACGTATGTCGAAGTCACTTGAGTTTGTATGTTTCAATTGCTTTGTCAATATGTTGGCACCATTCACGTATACCTAGATTAGCGTCAGGATCAAATGTCCGTAGATAAACATCGTTTATACGTGTTTTCGTTTCTTGCGGTTTACTTAACTGTGTCGACATTTGCTGAATGACTTGCATCATCTGCATAA